>CM035138.1:7082500-9482500 GCA_020205605.1 Panax ginseng | reverse complement strand
ATTTCAGTTTCTGGTGTGATTTTCTATTCTAACCTAAGCACCCTATTTATAAGAAAATGCTTAGAACACCAAAGCAAAAAATTTAATAAAATATTAATATATATATATATATATTAAATTCCTTAGCACACCACACCAGCTGATTTCAACCATTTAACATATGCCCACAAATGAAAAAAACGGTTTTCTAAATAAAAATAATTAAAACTTCAAAAAATCAATTATTTCAGAACTTCAGAACTTCAATAATTCATAATAAATAGCTTTTTATCAGAAAAATTCGAACCTCATGTCCATTCCATAGGAAATTTCATTCTCTACAACTTTGCAGAAGAAAGTTTTTCCAAATTCCAAACAGAAATTGACCGAAATTCATAAACGGACGATTTTACATGCTATAATCAAATTTCAGTCAAGAAATGGGGTCTACCGACACACAAAACATGTGTTAATCATTTAATACAACAAAAATACTCTTCCTCCTCATATACTCATATATCCCACATTCATTGTAAAAATATCATCATTATTATATTATAATAATATAATAAAATATTATTTTATTAGAAAAGATAAAATATCAATTTTTAACAATGGTCACTTTTAAAATTTTCTCCATCTATTTCCACATAAAATCAATATTTTCCTCATCATATAAATTAATAATTAATTATTCACAAATAATATTACAGAATCACAATCATCGACAACCAAAGTTCCTCAGGAAGAGAGGGCTTTCCAATAAGAATTTCTCCTTACTGGCGCGCAATTAGGTGACCAAACCTCTCCTTAGACAAAACTTTCTAGACATTGCCAATAATGTTATTTAATAATATTATTCAGATAATATGAATTATTGCTCCGATAATGGAAAATACTATGCAGTGACAATTATTGAAACAACAAATAATATAAAATATCAACGCAGAATTATTGAATCAATAAAATAAAATCTTTGAGCGATAATTCATCGTAACAATTATCGAGTAAAGTCTTCTCACGTAAGAATCAATAATTGGTGCAATACCGCAGTGTCTTCTTTTGCTCAACAACGCGATATTCATCGTGTTTTAACCACCGGATATTTCAACAATATTAATAAAGAATAACTACGCTGTTATATATAAACAACTTATACTTGTCGTTTTCTTCATCCAATCGCTTTCCGTTATGGGGCCCACATTAGGCTTACTGTTTGTCGTCATTTGCGAATATTCCCCGACAGTAAGAATATTCCACGACTAAACGAATATTTCCCGACAATAATGAATATTTTATAACCACTTGCTTATTTGAAATATTTGTGCATTTTACCCATAACTAACCACATTAATCAAATCAACCCCTTACTATTTCAAAATAATAATTAGAGAAATTAAATCTTTATTTATAAAAAGTTGGGGTCTTACAAATAACTTTAAAATAAGTATCTATATGTAGAGATGATAATTTGAACCGAAATCAATCCAAAATCGGTCGAACTACATCAAATTGGTCGATTTTATTCGAATCGTTGGCCTCGCCGATGAAGTTTTGGTACAAAATTAAAATTTTAAACCAGTACGGTGCGATTTTGATATTTGTTTCTAAATCGCGCCAATGCACTGCACCGCTTCACGAAGCTAAGGCACCTATACTTGAACTACTCTATATATACTTTTTTTTAATTATATCTCAATATTTCATACTAATATTATTTTTATATATAATCATAGAGTTACTCAAACATATATTTTAATTATTTTTATACATGTCAGAAGTTAATTTATGAATATTTTAATATATATATATATATAGTTGATATGTATTAAAAATGTAATAATGTTAAAATTAAAATAATGTTCTCGGAATTTTAATTGAATTCTTGACTTATTTTAATGAATGTTAGTATAATGTGTTGTAAAAATATTAAATTCATTTAATAAATCAAAAAATTTAGTAATTTTGATAGGTATAAATTGAAACTGTGCGGTTCAAAATATAAATCGGTCGATGCAATTTTGATATAGAATAATCTTGAACTGTTAGCGGTGCGGTGTGGTTTTGGTTAAATTTTTTTTAAGACCGGAATGGTTCCAAATAACTAAAAAATCGAACCGCGCCACACCATTGTCATCCCTATCCATATTTCATATAAAATTGCCAAAAAAATTAAAATTATCATCAATCAAAATAAAAAAAATTTATAAAAATAAAAATAACATAATTATAAATTAAAACTATTATCTCAAATTAACTAGCCCATGCATCACACGAGCTGTCAAACTTAATTGTAGTCCCTAACCTACACCCTATAAGACACAACTTTTAATAAATAATTTTTTATATATATAAATTTTATTCTGAACAGTATGGTTCTAAATTGATAAAAAGATTAGAGTTAAAGATGATATGTACAAATTATAAGAAATAAAAAGTATGTCGGGAAATATTCGGTATGTGATGCCCCGAAAATAGGGTCCACACAACCCAATTTTGATCAATCGCCAAAAATACATACTACCAATACAAAATTTCCTATTTACAATTATTATAATGTCGTTTAAAATACGACAACACACATACTTTTAAGTTCTCAGTACAATTATTATGTCATATATAGTACGACCGTGTTAACACTCAAATTAAGTCTTCACTACAATTATTGCAACATTATTTTACAACATGGTGAAAACTACTATAGTAATTGCCTTGTATCATCACTCCACTCTCCGGCTAGTACCAGCTATACTTGTAAGACCCCGAATTTTATGAAATAAAAGTATTCAATTTTTCTTATAATTACACTTCAGTAAATGATTAAATTGATAAAAGTTTAAAGTTAAGGGTGAGATATGAATTTTTTTTAAAAATACGCAAGTGGTTATAAAATATTCAATTGTCAGGGAATTTTCGTTTGGTCGTGGAATATTCTTTCTGTCGGAGAATATTAAATGACGACAGCAAAACCCATTCAGGGCCCATAACGAATAACCGCTTCTGGATGAAAAAAACGACAAAAATTGAGTTTTTATAAATAATGGCGTAATCGCTACTGAATTAACAATCGTTGGAATACCGGTGGGTAAAGTAAAGTAATACGTGTTGTTGTTGCATGCAAGAAGACACGGTATTACATGATATTTTTGAATTATTGATTCTTACGTAAAGAAGACACTTACTCAATAATTGTTACAATAATTACTATTCAATATTTTATTTTATTGATTCAATAATTGTTATGTTGATATTTTATATTATTGTTGTTTCAATAATTGTCACCGCACAATAACTCCATTATCGATCAATAATTCATATTATTTGAATAATATTATTAGATAAAGATTATTGGTAATGTCTCAGAAAGTTACACAAGGAGAGGTTTGGTCACCTAATCATGCGTCGAGAAGGCAAAATTTCTTATTGGAAAGCCCCCTCTTTCCTGGGAATGGCCTGGTTGTCATAATTGTGATTCTGTAATATTATTTATGAATAATTAATTATTGATTTATACGATAAGGAAATATTTATTTTATGTGGATATAAATTGTGACAACCCCAAAACAGGTCTATTCCATCCAACCCTGTGAGACCCCAAATTTTATGAAATAAAAGTATTCAATTTTTCTATTTTGGTAAATAGTTAAATTGATAAAAGTTTAAAGTTAAGGGTCATATTTGAAAAATTTTCAAAGTAGACAAGTTGTCATAAAATACCCAGTTACTATTCACTCTAGTATTATTCACTCAGGTATTTGGGACACTTTTCGTGTTGGAGTACTATTCACGAGTTACTATTCACGGGTTACTATTCACCCAAATTACTATTCACTCTAGTATTGTTCACTCGAGTATTTGGGACATTTTTTATGTCGGAGTTACTATTCACGGGTTACTATTCACCCAAATTACTATTCACTCTAGTATTATTCACTCGAGTATTTGGGACACTTTTTATGTCGGAGTTACTATTCACGGGTTACTATTCACCCAAATTACTATTCACTCTAGTATTATTCACTCGAGTATTTGGGACACTTTTTGTGTCGGAGTACTATTCATGAGTTACTATTCATGAGTTTCTATTCACGAGTTGATATTCACGAAGTTCTTATTCATGAAGTTACTATTCACCCGAGAAATATATTTATTTTCATCCAAATTATTTTTTAGGTACAATATTATTCCATGAGGAGTTGTCTTTAATTTTTCGAATCATTGGTTGAAATTATATTATAGAAATCAATAATTCATTTAAATATATTATTATAATATTATATTATAGTATAATGTGATTATATGATAGTATGTTTTTTATAATTTGAATGGTAACATTATTATAGTAAATTCATGGTATAAAAGTAAAATGAGGTGAAAGAGAATAATTTGAATTCGATGATGATGTAAGCGATGATGTCATCGAAATGATGAGGTAAAGAATGATGTCATCGGAAGGATGATGTAAAGAATGATGTCATTTGATCGATGATGTAAAGCAATGATGTCATATGATCGATGATGTAAGCGATGATGTCATAAATTATGGCGAAAAGACTATTTTACCCTTACTCTACCAAGCTTATAAATAGAAGTTCATTCCTTCATTATTTTCTTACGAATTCATTGAAACTCTAGAGAGAGAAACTATAGAGACAATTCTTCTTCTATAATCTTGAGAGTATTTCTTTAGAGTTTAAGAAAGCTTTGAACGTAGTATAAGTTTCCTTCGAGTATATCCTCGCCCTACTAGTCGGAATACTCTTCTTTGAAAGGTAAAGGGATATTGTTATCGTAAGGGATATTATTTGTTGTACCCGTAAGGGGTGTTATTCCTTCTTATTCATGAAGAGAACTTCTGTTATTCCATTCTTTATTATTCTGTTGGAATAACCTGTATACGCGAATTACCGTATACCTGGTGAAGTCTATTGTTATTCCATTCTTTATTATTCTGTTGGAATAACCTGTATACGTGAATTACTGTATACCTGGTGAAGTCTATTGTTATTCAATTATTTATTATTCTGTTGGAATAACTCAGATGCTCTGCCATTTACCTATACTTGGTGGAATGACCTGTATATGCGGTTTACCCAATACTTGGTGATCTTCTTTTATTATTCCGCATTTATTATTCTGTCGGAATATCCTGTCGGTGTGAATTTCACCTGACCTGGTTCCAATATTTATTATTCCGCATTTATTATTCTCGCTGAATATCATCCTGCTCGCATGCATTTTACGTGGACTGGTTCCATTAATTATTATTCCGTATTTATTATTCTATCGGGAATAACCTCGTCTGCATGCATCGGTCTCTCGTCATGCATGCATGGTGATGTCTTTGTTATTCCATTCTTTATTATTTTGTTGGAATAACTCGTTTATGTAGATTACCACATGCGTGGTGAATGATCCTTTGTATTCATTCCTTATTAAATTGTGGAAATGATCTCAGATATCGTGGATTACTGCGCGGGCGAGTGAAAATCCATTTAGCTTTCATATATTCTTTATTATACCGTTGGTTATTGGTTTTACAGTTGTATGTCCTTGGCATGTAGTGCAAAAGATGATATGTTGTTGAATATCTTTGGCTCAGTAGGTGCAAAAAATGATCTGTTATTTGATAGCTTTGACCAGTAGTGCAAAGATGGATGCGGTGTATGACATGATCATTACCACTAGTGATACTTAACGAATATCCTTGGCCAGTAGTGCATGGATAATTCAATGATGTGATGGGTAGGATCATGACCATTAGTTAACAGTTGAATGTCTTTGGTAGTAAGACCGACAGAGTAATTGATTGGTATGATCATGACCATTGGTTTTATAGTTGAATATCTTTGGCCCATAAAGCAAAAGATAGAAACAATCGATTAGTATGATCATTGTTGTTACATTTGAATATCTTCACCTTTGGGGTAAGGATATTGAGTAAACATCCTATTAATCTTTTGTGGCAAGAAAGAAGCTGTTGATTTACATGATTGTAAATATGAATTGTGAACTTAATTATAATCTTTAGTGGTTCGGTGAAGGCATGTGATGAAAGTTCTCTTTGTCTTGGGTACAACGAAGAACCTGTTGATGAGTATTACAGGGAATGAAATATTAACGATGGACTTTTAATTTGGAGGAGATAGTAGACATTATGTTCTACTTGACTCTTCTAATGGATTATTAATTCACCGCAATTATGGTTGAAAAGTTTTATTATCTACCATATATAATAAATCTCTGATTTATTATTGATGAGAACTATTGATAATGTAGTTATCTTTAGTCATGATATTCTTTACTGGGCTAGTTATGCTCACCCTTTTGCTTCACAATTCCTTTCTGGTAATAAGAGTGTAAATTTGGATTGAATGGGGATAACAGGAAATAAAGTGAAATGGTTCGAGGCCTATCGAGTTTCTCAATACATTATAAAATGGCATGACATACAATATATAATTGTATTGAGGACCTAAGATGTGGGTGTCGTATTTTATATGTCACGTAATATTTAATTTTGGTGAACTATAATAGGGTGAAGTGAACTTGACTTTGGAAGCGTTATTTCTTCTGTATTATATATGACATTATAATAATTTGAGTTTGGATCATCGCCTATAAGACTATATTGTATTAAAACTCACGATTAATCGTGGTCGTATTCTTTACTGACAGCTCAACAATTATATAAATGAAGTTGGTATTTGATTTTTATAGTGTGATATCTCAAGACTCGAATGGGTCATTAATGGACTAATTTTGGGGGCGTCCACAAACCCATTCTCGAGTCGCCAAATACATGGTACGAAAATAACTACAACTTTATTAATACAATTGTCGTGCAAAGATATGACAACACTTTAAACTGTGAGTTTAAATACAAATATATATCAATCGTGACTCATGTCCCAACCGTGACAAAGACTCATAATGACACCTTACATAAAGGTATAGTCGAAAACTGTTTTAAAAATTAGACTCTTTGGGAAATGCTCAAGGAAACCTTCGTACATGGGAGGCCATGCTTCTAGATTATGATAAATATCATATGGCCACAGAATTATCCTTGGTTGACCCAATAGACCTCAAAGAAAACGAGAAGATTACTATCATATTCTTCCCAATGGTGTGTCTTCTCTTGACATATCATTATCTCCACCATCTCTAATTGTGCTCGTATATATACTCAACAAATGGATGAGCACATCCCTGTCTTATGATGATACGAGGTTGTAGGTCATTAGACATCTTGTATGATAGTGGCGAAACACCCTTCCAACGTTGGGTTCGCTTCACCCTATTTGATTCAACAAATATAACTACTAAATGATGACCACCGCTTCTATTCCCCCTTACCCCGACCCAATTGCGACCCAATTACACTCGTATTACGAAAAGAATTATGAAGCAAAGGGTGAAACACAACTAGCTCGATAAATAATATTATGACTAAAGATAAATAAATTATCAATAGTCTTCATCAATAATAAATCGAGATTTAGAACATATGGTAGATGATAAAACTTTTCAACCATAGATTCAATGGTAACGAAGCAATCCATTAGAAGAGTCAAATAGACCATAAAAGTCTATTATCTTCTCCATGTTAAAAATCCACCAACAATGTTTTAACCTGTAACATCAATTAACGAGTTCTTGTCCACAATCATGTGAATAACTCATAATCATAATTGTAGTTCTAAATTCCTTTTCGCATTCGGGACGAAGATAATTTTCATCACTGTCTTTACTCAAAAACATCAAAGATCATGGTTATACCAAATCACGAGTTCACTCATAATCATACTAATAAATTCATCTTTGCCTTTCGGGCCAAAATATTCATCAACAGTTCATCTTTACTACTACTGGGCCAAAGATATTCAACAACAGTCATCTTTTTGACTACGAGCCAAAGACATTCACATCTCAAAGAAATACATAATCATTTCAGAATTTATATAAACCATAATTATAACCATGTTGATCAATACACCTTTGCACTTAAGCTAAAGATATTCAATTATAAATTCAATGGTCATGATCATACCAGTCACAATTCAACTTTTCACTACTGGCCAAAGAGAACCCTAATCATGATCATACCAATAATCTACCCATCTTTACACTCCAATGAAAGAGAATTTCAACATCAGAGTTATAAAAATGTTATATATGATAATAAAATCAATATAATCAATACATAGTTT
The DNA here is from genome assembly GCA_020205605.1 of Panax ginseng. Lineage (NCBI taxonomy): Eukaryota > Viridiplantae > Streptophyta > Magnoliopsida > Apiales > Araliaceae > Panax > Panax ginseng. The sequence continues at coordinate 9,474,308 of CM035138.1, read as the reverse complement.
TAATCTCCTGAGTAATATTCATAAATCATCTATAATTTGGTTAGAAAAGAAACTAATTTTGTAGTGAATAGTACTGAGTGAATAAAGAACTCGTGAATAAGAACTCATGAATAAGAACTCATGAATAATACTTCATGAATAGTAACTCGTGAATAAGTAACTCATGAACAATAACTCCACAATATAAAAAAGTTCCAAATTTGATAAAAGTTTAAACCAACATTTCAACATAATGATATTGAAGAAATAATATCACTTACGAAGAAAATAACATCCTTTCAATCCCTTATTATCCGCTTACTTCAAAAGCGATCTTTTCCGACAAGAATAACGTTGAAACGAACTTCACACCGAGTATAGCAACACTTCGAGATATCAAAATACTCACAAGAATACACTCGATAATATAGAGAAAAAATAGAGAAAACTTTAGTTTACGGTGTGATTTTCAATTAACCTAAGCACCCTATTTATAGGAAAATGCTTAGAACACCAAAACAGAAATTTTAATAAAATATTATTATATTTATATAAATTTCCTACGTACACCAAGAATCTGAATTCAGCATGCATTCAACACTAGTGGGGCCCACAAACAATATAAAAAATGTTTTTCTTAATAAAAATTATTAAAACTTCAAAAATCAATTATTCCAGAACTTCAATAATTCATAATAAATAGCCTTTTTATCAGAAAATTCGAATCTCGTGACTTGTTATAGGAAATTCAATTCTCTACAACTTTCTGTGTTGAAAGTTTTTCCAAATTCTATCTGAGTAAATTGACCGAAATCCACATACGGACGATTTTACAGGCTATAATCAAATTTCAGTCAAGAAATGGGGTCTACCGACATGGTTTCGAATTTTTCTGATAAAAGGACTATTTATTATGAATACTGAAGTTTCGAAAAATAAAATAATTTTTATTAATTTATGGGTGGGACCTACTTTGGTTGGTGTTGATTAAACACATGGGCTGCTAATTTTTTTTGTCTAGGAAGGCATGCTTGACTCAAAATGGTGGGTGGCGTAGATTGGTTTTGAAAATAATAATATTTTATTATTTAGTCTCCTATGGCGTTCTAGCATTTTCCTATAAATAGACGCTTATGTTAGAATTGAAAATCACACCAGAAACAAGTTTTCTTTCTCTCTAGATTATCAAGCATATTTGTGTGAGTATTTAGATACTTTGAAAGTTACTTTTCAGTGCAAGTTTCTTTTGGCTTTTCATCCGATATTTCAGTCGGAAGTACTGCTCTTTTGAGGTAAGGGATTTTAAGGGTTGTTATGTTTTTCATGTTTCGTAACTTTTCATACCTTCAAAAATTCTGAAAAAAATTGAAATGATATTTTGATGAGTTTTATTGATTGTGTCCAAAAATAGTGATTTTTGGATATATAAATTAAGAGTTATGAATTTTATGAGAAAAGACTATTTTAAAAGTAACCGCTTATAACTCCTTGTGGTTAACTCCAAAATTGATGAAATTTTTATTGGAAGTATATCTATATAATATCAGTATACTCTGTAAATTTTGGAATTTTTAGATAAAAGTACAATTTATGATAAATGTCTAAATATTCGGCGGTTTTGGCCATATGAAAAATAGTAAATGAATTTTAAAAATTCCAGGAAAAATATATGTTCAATATGGGACTATATTCTGCTAAATCCCAGAAAAGAAATATTTTTGGGACTGATTTGGTATTTTTCATGAAAATGAACTAGTTATGAGTAAATGAATTAAATATGTTATGTGAAGTAAGAAAATTATAAAATAGGATTTTATGGCTTGAGAATCCTACATGAGGTATATGCAGATTTTTTATGAGGGATTTAGTTATTGGTGATGAAATCTTATGAGTTTGGCATTTTAGAATGATTAAATGCATTATTTAGTAAAGTGTAAACAATTAAAATAAATTATTTATAAGTTTAAGAAAAGTTATTTCAATATCATTATACCGAAATATTGGTATGAATTTTATTATGGAATTTCTACCTTTTTGTGTCAAGGTTTCTTATTCATGAGTTACTATTCACGAGTTCTTATTCATGAGTTATTATTCACGAAATTCTTATTCATGGGTTCTTATTCACGATTTACTATTCATGACAAAAATTGGTTTCTTTTTCTAACCAAATTATCGTTGCTTTATGAATCTTACTCTTGAGATTAAAACTATATGTTGATCATATTATTTTATTATCATATATAACATTTTTATAACCCTAATGATGATATTTCTCTTTGACTTGAGTGTAAAGATGGGTAGATTTTTGGTATGATCATGACTATGGGTTCTCTTTGGCGAAAGTCTGCAAAGTTGAATTGTTGACTGGTATGATCATGATCATTGAATTTATAATTGAATATCTTTAGCTTAAGTGCAAAGGTGAAATGATCAACATGGTTATAATTATTGTTTATATAAATTCTGAAATAATTATATATTTCTTTGAGATAATAATATATTTGGCCTGTAGTGCAAATATGAACTGTTGATGAATATATTTGGCCTGTAGTGCAAATATGAACTGTTGAGGAATATCTTTGGCAAGTAGTGCAAAGATGAATTGTTGATGAATATCTTTGGCCCGTAGTGCAAAGATGACATGTTGAATATCTTTGGCCAGTAGTGCAAAGATGAACAAGTGTTGAGATGAACATGACCAACTGGTGATACAAATGAATATCTTTAGCCAAGATGGTGCAAAGATGAATCTGTTGATTTAATATCTTGGTAGTAGTGTGCAAAGATGAAGTTATTAGTATGATTATGAACAGGAAATGTGATTTGGTATGACCATGATCTTTGATGTTTCAGGTAAAGACAGGTGAGGTAAATTATCTTCGTCTTGGATGAGAAGAGGAATTTAGAACTACAATTATGATTATGAGTTATCCATATAATTGTGGACCAGAACTGTTGATTGATGTTACAGGGATAAAACATTGTTGGTGGATTTTTAACATAGAAGATAATAGACTTTATAGTCTATTTGACTCTTCTAATGGATTGCTCGTTCACCGCAACTATGGTTGAAATTTTTATCATCTACCATATGTTCTAAATCTACGATTTATTATTGATGAAGGCTATTGATAATTTAATTATCTTTAGTCATGATATTCTTTCTTGGGCTAACAGGCTTACCCTTTTGCTTCACAATTCCTTTCGTGTAATAAGAGTGTAAATTTGGGTCGAGCGGGGTAACAAGAGAGATAGATCGGTGGTCTCTAGTGTGGACTTCTCCCTAAACAAAGTATAGACAAGTGTGTTGTATACATCTTTTAGTAGTTATATTTGGTGAATCATATAGGGTGAGGAGAACCCAACGTTGGAAGGGTGTTTTGCCACTATCATACAAGATGTCTAATGACATACAACCTCGTGTCATCATAAGACAAGGTTATGTGCTCATCCATTTCTTTGAGTATATTTACGAGCACTACTATATATAATCTTGGTGTTTGTTTGAAGTATAATTCTCAATTAGAGACAAAGTGGAGATAATGATAAGTCGAGAGAAGACTCACCATTGGGAAGAATATGATAGTAATCTTCTCATTTTTCTTTAGGGTCTATTAGGTCAACCAAGGATAATTATGTGGCCATATGATATCTATCATAACCTAGAAGCATGGCCTCCCATGTACGAAGGTTTCCTTGAGCACTTCCCAAATATTATAATTTCTAAAACAGTTTTTGACTATACCTTTATGTAAGGTGTCATTGTGACGTGCATTCCAAGGTTGTGATGAGAGTCACAGTTGGTATATATTTGTATCCAAACTCACAGTATATGTGTTGTTGTATTTTGCACGACAATTATTGTAATAAAGTTGTAGTTATTTTCTGTACCATGTATTTGGCGACTCAGAATGTGTAAGACCCCGAATTTTATGAAATAAAAGTATTCAATTTTTCTTATAATTACTATTCAGTAATGGTTAAATTGATAAAAGTTAAAGTTAAGGGTGATATAAGAATTTTTTTTTCAAAATACGCAAGTGGTTATAAAATATTCATTGTTGTCGGGAAATATTCGCTTAGTCGTGGAATATTTTTTCGTGGCTTGGGAATATTCGTATGCGACAGCCAGCAGACCATTCAGGGCCCATAATGTAATAACCGCTTGATGAAGAAAATGACAAATTTGAGTTTTTATAAATAACGAGCGTAGTTATTACCAAGTATCTTTGTTGGAATACACGGTGGTTAAAATACGATATCTGGCGTGGTTGTAACATAGATTACGGTATTGATGATATTTTTTTTTAATTATTGATTCTTACGTGAGAAGGCACTACTCAATAATTGTTACAAGAATTAATGTTCAATATTTTATTTTATTGATTCAATAATTGCTGCGTTGATATTTATATTATTGTTGTTTCAATAATTGTCACTGCACAGTATCTCCATTATCAGATCAATAATTCATATTATTTGAATAATTTTATTAGATAGCATTATTGGCAATGTCTAGAAAGTTCTGACAATGAGAGGGTTGGTCACCTAATTGCGCGCTAGTAAGGAGAAATCCTTATCGGAAAGCCCCCTCTTTCCTAGGAACTGCCTGGTTGTCATTATTATGATCCTGTAATATTATTTATGAATAATTAATTATTGATTTATATGATAAGGAAATATTTATTTGATGTGGATATAAATGATGGATTTATTTATGTGGTTATAAATGAAGGAATTAATGTTGAGGTATTTTATCGAGATTTTATCTGATTGGAGGTATTAAAAGATCAAATCGAATTGTTCTTACGACTTTATTGTGTGAGTTATAATTTTAATCGTAGTTGGATCGTTGTGATTTTTGGATATGTTATACATATATAAGTTGAGTATATGTCCACAAATTTTGAACCGTTAAAAATGAACGAATGATTTGTTATGAAATTTAAGAGGTGACTGATTCAGAAATTAGGTTTATAAATGATTTTGGTGGAAAATTCTAGAAATGGGTGGTCCCCACTTTTGGTTATTAGGGAAGATGGCTGATTTTTGGTGGGTGGAATAGTAGCAGGTAAAGCCATCGGTAAGAAGCAGTCAAGTCCGCTTTGACGTGCTTTAATATTTTTCTATAAATAGAGAGCTAAGTTAGAATTGAAAATTACACTAGAATTCATAATTTTTCTCTCTTTTTCTCTCTAGATTATCGACTGTATTTTGTGAGTATTTAGATACTTGGTGAGTTCTTTATTCATCGTTGTAAGTTTTCTTTAACGTCATATCCGATATCCAAATCGGAAGTCTTCTTTTTTTGAAGTAAGGATGTAAGGGGATATTAAGGGATGTTATATTCTTCATAATGATGTTATTCTTTCAATATCATTATAATCAAATATTGGTATGGATTTTATTGTAGAATTTCTATCTTTTAAAGTCGGGTTACTATTCACGATATCTGACTATTCACGTGATACGACATAATTATTCATGTATATGACACTTTATTTACGCTTTATGATATTATTTATGTATACCAGATTACGCATGCGAATAAATCTTATTCACGATTCTTTATTATTGAGTTACTATTCATGAGTTCTTATTCACGACAAAATTGGTTTATTTTTCTGACCAAATTATCGTTGATTTATGAATCTTACTATTGTAATTAAATCTGTGTTTTGATCATATTATTTTTATTATCATATATAACATTTTTATAACTCTGGTGATGGAATTTCTCTTTGACTTGAGTGTAAAGATGGGTAGATTATTGGTATGATCATGACTATGGGTTCTCTTTGGCCAGTAGTGCAAAGTTGAATCGTTGACTGGTATGATCATGACCATTGAATTTACAATTGAATATTTTTAGCTTAAGTGCAAAGGTGAATTGATCAACATGGTTATAATTATGGTTTATATAGATTTTGAAATAATTATATATATTAATATATTTGGCCTGTAGTGCAAATATGAACTGTTGATGAATATCTTTGGCCTGTAGTGCAAAGATGATCTGTTGTTGAATATCTTTGGCCCGTAGTGCAAAGATGAACTATTATTGAATATTTTTGGCCTATAGTGCAAAGATGATCTGTTGTTGTTGAATATCTTTGGCCTGTAGTGCAAAGATGAACTGTTAATGAATATCTTTGGCCCGTAGCGCAAAGTTAAATTTATTAGTATGATTATAAACAGGAACTGTGATTTGGTATAACCATGATCTTTGATGTTTCAGGTAAAGACATGTGATGAAACTTATCTTCGTCCTGGATGCGAAGAGGAATTTAGAACTACAGTTATGATTATGAGTTATTCATATGATTGTGGTCCAGAATTGTTGATTGATGTTACAGGGATAAAATATTGTTGGTGGATTTTTCACATGGAGAAGATAATAGACTTTATAGTCTATTTGACTCTTCTAATGGATTGCTCGTTCTGCTGCAACTATGGTTGAAAATTTTTATCATTTACCATATGTTCTAAATCTCTAATTTATTACTGTTGAAGGCTATTGATAATTTATTTATCTTTAGTCATGATATTCTTTATTGAGTTAGTTGTGCTTCACCCTTTTGCTTCACAATTCCTTTCGTGTAATAAGAGTGTAAATTTGGGTCGAGCTGGTAACAAGGAATAGAATCGGTGGTTTCTAGTTTGTGGAGTTTTCCCTAAATAGTATAGAATAAGTGTGTTGTATACATCTTTTAGTAGTTATATTTGGTGAATCATATAGGTATATATAACTCAATGTTGGAAGGGTGTTTTGCCACTTATCATACAAGATGTCTAAAGACATATAACCTCGTGTCATCATAAAGACAGTGGTTGTGTAACATCCACTTTCTTCGAGTATATCTACACGCACTACCTATATGATCTTGGTGTTTGTTTGAAGTATAATTCTCAATTAGAGACAATGGAGATAATGATATGTCAAGAGAAAACTCACCATTGGAAAGAATATGATAGTAATCTTCTTGTTTTTTTTGGGGGTCTATTGGGTCAACCAAGGATAATTCTGTGGCCATATGATATCTATCATAACCTGGAAGCATGGCCTCCCATATACGAAGGTTTCCTTGAGCACTTCCCAAAGATTTTAATTTCTAAAACAGTTTTTAACTATACCTTTATGTAAGATGTCATGGTGACGTGCTACCTAAGTTGGTGTCAAGAGTCACAGTTGATATATATATTTGTATCAAAACTCATAACACATGAGTTGTTGTTTTTTACACGACAATTATTGTAATAAAGTTGTAGTTATTTTCTGTACCATGTATTTGGCGACTCAGAATGGGTTGGATGGAATGGACCTATTTTGGGGTTGTCACATTTGGTATCAGAACTTAGGGATATAGTCTCTCAAGCAAGATCGGGAATAGAACTAGGAGGAGGAGAGATGAGTAAATCCTTCGCTAGTTTGTCCTACCTAAGCTTATTTTGTCGGTCACCATAATATCTAATATTATGTGGTATGTTAATTTGTTCAATTAACCCTTATTTTAAAGTTGTATTCTAGAATGATATCTGAAATACAGGAGATGAGCAATGGAGAAATCATGATGACAGGGAAGATGGAATCTGAAATGAAAGCAAGGTATTCTCAACTCTTTGAAATACCAAGTACGTAAATTTCAGGGACGAAATTTCATAAGGAGGGGAGATTGTAAGACCCCGAATTTTATGAAATAAAAGTATTCAATTTTTCTTATAATTACTATTCAGTAATGGTTAAATTGATAAAAGTTAAAGTTAAGGGTGATATATGAATTTTTTTTTTCAAAATACGCAAGTGGTTATAAAATATTCATTGTTGTGGGGAATATTCGCTTAGTCGTGGAATATTCTTTCAGCTTGGGAATATTCGCATTTACGGCGTAGCCATTTGTGGGCCCCATAATGTAATAACCGTGAGATGAAGAAAATGACAAATTTGAGTTTTTATAAATAAATAGCAGTGTAGTTATTCACAAGTAACAATGTTGGAATACCCGTGGTTAAAATACAATAATACGCGTAGTTATACAAGATGATACCTTACGGTATTACACAAGATTTTTTTAATTATTGATTCTTACGTGAGAAGGCACTACTCAATAATTGTTACGTAATTAATGTTCAATATTTTATTTTATTGATTCAATAATTGCAAGCGTTGATATTTTATATTATTGTTGTTTCAATAATTGTCATCGCACAAGATATCCCATTATCGGATCAATAATTCATATTATTTGAATAATATTATTAGATAGCATTATTAGCAATGTCTAGAAAGTTCATCAAGGAGAGGTTTGGTCACCTAATTGCTTGCCAAGAAGAGAGAAATCCTTATCTGAAAGCCCCTCTTTCCTCGAACCGCTGGTTGTCATTATTGTGATCCTGTAATATTATTTGTGAATAATTAATTATTGATTTATATGATAAGGAAATATTTATTTGATGTGGATATAAATGATGGATTTATTTATGTGGTTATAAATGAAAGAATTAATATTGAGGTATTTTATCAATATTTTGTCGGATTGGAGGTATTAAAAGATCAAATCAGTGTTCTTACAGCTTTATTATGTGAGTTATAATTTTTAATCTGACCGTTGGATCGTTGTGATTTTTGGATATGTTATTCATATATAAGTTGAGTATATGTCCACAAATTTTGAACCGTTAAAAATGAACGAATGATTTGTTATGAATTTTAAGAGGTGACTGATTCAAAAATTAGGTTTATAAATAATTTTGGTGGAAAATTCTAGAAATGGATAGGCCCCACTTTTGGTTGTTGGGGAAGATGGCTGATTTTTGGTGGGTGAAATAGTAGCAGATAAAGCCATCAGGTAGCAGGTCAAGTATGCTTCGGCGTGCTAACATTTTCCTATAAATAGAGGGCTAAGTTAGAATTGAAAATCACACTAGAAACAAGTTTTCTCTCTTTCTCTCTCTATATTATATATCGAGCGTATTTTGTGAGTATTTAGATACTTGGTGAGTTCTTTATTCATCGGTCTGCAAGTTTTCTTCAAATCATATTCGATATCCAATGTAAGTCTCATTTTTTGAGGTAAGAGATAGTAAGGGATATTAAGGGATGTTATATTCTTCATAATGATGTTATTCTTTCAATATTATTATACTGAAATATTGGTATGAATTTTATTGTGGAATTTCTACCTTTTTGAGTCGGGTTTATTATTCACGATATCGATACTATTCACGTATCTACAAAGACTATTCATGTATATGGCACTATTTACGTTATATGACATTATTTACGTTACTACGATCTTATGTCAATACGAATACTTATTCACGAGTTACTATTCACGAAGTTACTATTCACGTACTATTCATTTACAAAAATTGGTTACTTTTTCCGACCAAATTATCGTTGATTTATGATTGTTGCTCTTGAAAATAAATGCGATTGTTGATCATATTATTTTATTATCATATATAACATTTTATAACCCCGATGTTGAATTTCTCTTTCACTTGAGTGTAAAGATGGGTAGATTATTGGTATGATCGTGACTATGGGTTCTCTTTGGCCAGTAGTGCAAAGATGAATTATTGTTAAATATCTTTGGCCTGTAGTGCAAAGATGAATTATTGTTGAATATCTTTGGCCCGTAGTGCAAAGATGACCTGTTGAATATCTTTGCCCCGTAATGCAAAGATGACCTGTTGTTGAATATCTTTGGCCTGTAGTGCAAAGATGACTTGTTGATGAATATCTTTGTCCCGTAGTGAAAAGATGAATTTATTAGTATGATTATGAACAGGAACTGTGATTTGGTATAACTATGATCTTTGATGTTTCAGGTAAAGACAGGTGATGAAAATTATCTTTGTCCTGGATGAGAAGGAATTTAGAACTTGAATTATGATTATGAGTTATACACGTGATTATGGACAGGAACAGTTGATTGATGTTACAGGGATAAAACATTGTTGGTGGATTTTTAAAATGGAAAAGATAATAGACTTTATGGTCTATTTGACTCTTCTAATGGATTGCTCGTTCCGCTGCAACTATGGTTGAAAAATTTTATCATCTACTATATGTTCTAAATCTCTGATTTATTACTGTTGAAGGCTATTGATAATTTATTTATCTTTAGTCATGATATTCTTTATCGAAGCTAGTTGTCTTCACCCTTTTGCTTCACAATTCCTTTCGTGTAATAAAAGTGTAGTTGGGTTTGAGCCGAGGATAACAGAGGGAATAGAATCGATGGTCTATAGTCATGAGGGTTCTCCCTAAATAGTATGAAAATAATTTTATTGAGACTTTAGATAAGTGTGTCGTATTATATACGTCATTTGATATTTAATTTTGGTGAATCGAATAGGGTGAGGTGAACTCAACTTTGGAAGGGTGTTTTGCCACTATCATGCAAGATGTCTAATGACATAAAACTCGTGTTATCATAAAGACGAGGTCAGTCTCATCCACTTCATCGAGTATATCTACGAGCACTACCTATATAATCTTGGTGTTTGGTTGAAGTATAATTCTCAATTAGAGACAGTGGAGATAATGATATGTCAAGAGAAGACTCGCCATTGAAAAAAATATGATAGTAATCTTCTCGTTTTTCTGTGGCCATATGATATCTATTATAACCTAGACGCATGGCCTCCCATGTACGAAGGTTTCCTTGAGCACTTTCCAAAGATTCTAATTTCTAAAATAATTTTTGACTGTACCTTTATGTAAGGTGTCATTGTGACGTGCTATCCAAGGTTGGGACATGAGTCACAGTTGGTATATATTTGAATCAAAACTCACAACATTTATGTTGTTGTATTTTGCACGATAATTGTTGTAATAAAGTTGTAGTTGTTTTTTGTACCATGTATTTGGCGACTCAGAATGGGTTGGATGGAATGGACCTATTTTGGGGTTGTCACATCAGGAGCGGATCCAGCCTCTTATGTCAATGGGGTCAAATTTGAAATAAATAAATTCCCGCAAAAAATAAAAATTAAATATAGTAAAATAAATTACAAAACAAAATAATGCCCAAATATTTTTTGTAATATTTTTTGAGACTTCATTACTTAAAATTGTTGTATGATAGTCTCATTTTTATTAGTTACAAAAATTCACAAGCAATTACAAAAAAAATTCAAAACAATTGCTAAATTTGTGAAATTATAAATAAAAAAAATACAACATATCGAATTTTCTCTAAAGTCGAACTAGTTAGTTGAATACACCCTCCTAAATACTATTAGACATCTAAATTCTAAGCCAATACCAACAAACCCCTTTTTAAGGGGGTGTATTCAATTAAGATTTTTAAAAACTTTTTTTAAGTGACAATACTTTTGTAGAGTTTGTGAATTTTAATGATTTTTAAAGACTTTAAAGAATTTTTTAAATTGACTTTTATAGACTCCATGAAATAAGTGACAGACTTTTATAAACTTTTTACCAAGATTTTGATAGACTTTTGTATACTTCTAATATATCTTGTAGCTTATATTAATTATTAATTATCACATGTGTACAACCTCTCACTCTTTTTCATGAACTACAGGAAATCTCATTATTTCATTAAATTATTGTGGCATGAGATTTTATATATGTTGAAAGCATTCATATTATTCAACTCATTTCATGATAAATTTGGATACTCGAATGCGAATAAAACTTTAGAAACTACAGACGCAGCACAAAAATTAAGCTCACTTTTCATTGAACTATATATATTATATATGTGTACGATTTTTTAGTAGGAGTACCTGTAAAACCCCGAATTTTATGAAATAAAAGTATTCAATTTTCTTATAATTACTATTCAAGAAATGGTTAACTTGATAAAAGTTTAAAGTTAAAGGTGATATATGTAAATATTTTAAATAAGCAAGGGTTATAAAATACTCATTGTTGTGAGAATATTCGTTTGGTAGTGGAATATTCTTCCCGTAGGGAATATTCGCATTGACGCAGACAAATTTTTGTGGGCCCCATAACGGAAAGCGATTGGATAAAGAAAACGACAAGTATAAGTTATTTATAAATAACGACGTAGTTGTTACCGTTAACACTGTTGGAATACCCGGTAGTTAAAACACAATAATACGCGTTATTACACAGTAGCACACGGTATTGCACCAATTATTGATTCTTGCGTAAAAAGGCACTACTCAATAATTGTTACAGTAATTACTGTTCAATATTTTATTTTATTGATTCAATAATTGCTACGTTAAAATTTTATATTATTGTTATTTTAATAATTGTCACTACACAATATTTTTCATTATCAAATCAATGATTCATATTATTTTAATAATATTACTAGATAACATTATTGGCAATGTCTAGAAAGTTCATCTAAGGAGAGGTTTGGTCACCTAATCAATTGCTTGCAAGTGGGAGAAATTCTTATTGAAAGCCCCTCTTCCCTGAACTACCGGTTGTCATTATTGTAATTATGTAATATTATTTGTGAATAATTAATTATTGATTTATATGATAAGAAAAATATTTATTTATGTGGATATAAATGGAGGAATTATTAGAAAAGTAACAATTGTTGAAAATTGATATTTTATTTTTTCTGATAATATAATTTATTATTATATTATATAAATGGTGATATTTTTACAATAAATGTGGGATATATGAATAAATGAGGAGGAGTATTTTGTTACTAAAAATATTTAAAACATGTTTTTCATATTTGTGGACCCCATTTCTTGATCGAAATTTGATTATAGCACAGTAAAATCGTCTGGTATGTGGATTGCGGTCAATTTACATTTGGAATTTGGAAAAACTTTCTTCCAAAAGTTGTAGAGAATGAAATTTCCTGTGAAAAGGACACGAGGCTCGAATTTTTCTGATAAAAGGGCTATTTATTATGAATTATTGAAGTTCCAAAGTTCTAAAATAATTGATTTTTGAAAGTTTTAAATATTTATTTTAACAAAAACGTTTTTTGTGATTTTGGTGGGTTGGTGGCTGATGTCTAGACCAAAAAAGTGGGCTAAGGAAAATTTATATAAATATATTAATATTTTATTAAATTTTCTGCTTTGGTGTTCTAAGCATTTTCCTATAAATAGGATGCTTAGGTTAGAATTGAAAATCACACCAGAAACTGAAGTTTTCTCTCTTTCTCTCTATATATTATATAGCTTATTTTGTGAGTATTTAGATATCTTGAGTGTTGCTATATGGTGCAAGTTCGTTCAGCGTTATATCCGACATTCCAGTACTGCTCTTTTGAGGTAAGGGATAGTAAGGGATATTTTTTTTTGTAATGATGTTATTCTTTCAATATTATTATACCAAAATATTGTTATGGATTTTATTGTGGAAGTTCTACCTTTTTGTGTTGGGGTTACTTGTGACGCCCCCAAAATAGGTATACATCACCCATTCTGAGTCGCCAAATACATGGTACAGAAACAACTACAACTTCATTAATACAATTGTTGTACAAAATACGACAACACATAAACTGTGAGTTTAAATACAAATATTGTTTTCTAGATAATATTCACACTCAAATAAGTCCTCATTACAATTATTGATACACTATTTTACAAAATAGTGAGGACTACAAAAACAACTGTCTTGAACCATCACTCCACACCCCGACTAGTTCCCGCTATATTATCGCCTCCCGAGAAGAAAAATGGAACAAAAGGAAAAAGGGTGAGCTCAATTAGCCGAAAGAAAGAATATTATAACTAAGATAATGTACAACAAATTATCCTTAGTCTTCAACGGAAAAACTCGATAGAATACAATAGACAACAAGTTTTAGATCAACAATGCAATGAAACAACAATTCATTAGAAGAGTTAAGTAGAAAATGAAATCTACTATCATGAATTTAAAAGTCCATCATCGATATTTTATCCTCAGAACATCAATCAATATACATCATAAATAAAATAGTCATCTTTGCACTACAGTGCCAAAGATATTCATATATTGGTCATGTTCATCTCAACACTGCTCATCTTTGCACTACGGGCCAAAGATATTCATCGATTAATGTCATGTTCATTTAAACACTGCTTATCTTTTGCACTACGCCAAAGATATTCATCGAAAAATCATTCATCTTTGCACTACTGCCAAAGATATTCAAGAATATCATCATTTAGATCAAGATGATGAAAAATATTTTAAAGAAAAGCGAATCCGGTGAAACAAAAGAACAAATATTAAGGATTCGTACTTTAAACAATCCAAGTTCAAAAATACTTCATAAATAATCGTAGTGGAGTAGAATTCAAGAATGAAGACCAAAATATAGATCCAATCAAAGATAGGAATTATAACAAACAATCTTGGACACGTAAGAGAAAATTTAATTTTTTGTGAATAAGTAAGATTCGTGAATAGTGCCGATATACGTGAATAAGAATCTCACACTAAAAGATAGAAATTTCACAAAAAAATCATGCTTGAGAATAAGACTCGTGAATAAGAACTTCATAAATAGTAATTCATGAATAGTAATTTGTTAATAAGAACTCATGAATAGTAACTTGAACATGAAAAAGTTCCAAATTTGATAAAAATTTCCAACCAATATTTAAGCATAATGATATTAAAGAAATAATATCATTTTCAATAAAATAACATCCTTTACCTCGTAAAAGAATAATCTTACATTTGGAATAATTTGGATATAGTCTTTGAAAGAATTTGCAATAGTATAGCAATACTCAAAGTACTAAAATACTCACAAAATACGCTCGATATTATAGAGAGAGAAAAAGAGAGAAATCTTTAGTTTCTGGTGTGATTTTTAATTCTAACCTAAGCTCCTTATTTATAGGAAAATGCTTAGAACACCAAAGCAAAAAATTGAATATAATATTAATATAATTATACAAATTTTCCTTAGCCCACCTTTTGGTCAAAAACACCAGCCACACATGTTAATGATGTCCAAAAAAATACAAAAAACGTTTTTCTCAAAATAATTAACTAAAACTCCCAAAAATCAATTATTTCGGAACTTCGGAACTTCAATAATTCATAATAAATAGCCCTTTTATCAGAAAATTTGAATCTCACAAATTTTTATAGGAAATTCAATTCTCTACAACTTTGCAGAAGGAAGTTTTTCCAAATTCCAAATAGAAATTGACCGAAATCCATAAACGGACGATTTACAGGCTATAATCAAATTTCAGTCAAGAAATGGGGTCCACCGACACACAAAAGATGTGTTAATCATTTAATGCAACAAAAATACTATTCCTCCTCATATACTCATATATCCCACATTCATTGTAAAAATATCACCATTAATATATTATTAAAATCATATATTCAAATGAATTATTTTATCAGAAAAAGATAAAATATTAATTTTCAACAATTGTCGCATTAAAAATTTTCTCCATCTATATCCACATAAAATCAATATTTTTCCTCATCATATAAATCACTAATTAATTATTCACAAATAATATTACAGAATCACAAGATCTTGTAACCTGTGCGGTTCCTCAGAAAGAGGGCTTTCCAATAAGAATTTCTTCTTCTTGGTGCAATTATTAGGTGACCAAACCTCTCCTTAGATGAACTTTCTAGACATTGCCAATAATGTTATCTAATAATATTATTCAAATAATATGAATTATTAATCCGATAATGGGAAATAATTTGTCGTGACAATTATTAAAATAACAATAATATAAAATATCAACGCAAACAATTATTGAATCAAAAATAAAATATTAAATGATAATTATCGTAACAATTATTATTCAAGAGCCTTTTTTACGTAAGAATCAATAATTGGTGCAATACTGCAGTGTCTTCTTGTCAACAACGCTGTAGACATCGTGTTTTAACCACCGGGTATTCCAACGAAGATTACTTGTAAATAACTTCGCCTATATTTATAAACAACTTATACTTGTCATTTTCTTCATCCGATCAATCGCTGTTATGGCCCACATAAGGTGCGTAAATGGCATGAATATTCCCGACAAGTAGAATATTCCACGACCAAACGAATATTCTCCGAAAACAACAATGAGTATTTTATAACCACTTGCTTGTTTAAAATATTTGCACATTTTACCCATAACTAACCACATTAATCAAATCAACCCTTTACTATTTCAAAATAATAATAAGAGAAATTAAATCTTCATTTATAAAAAGTTGGGGTCTTACAACCTCCCCTCCTTATGAAATTTCGTCCTCGAAATTAACGTACGTAGGACATGCTCCTTCCTATCCAAGATCTTGACTGGTACCTCCTCGTACGTTAAATCTTCTGCTATCTTGTCTGGTTCTAACTCAATAATGTGGTTCGGGTCGTCCACATATTTACGTAACATCGATACGTGAAAAATGTTATGAACACGCGTCATACTTGGCTGTAAAGCGAGTCTATAGGCCATAGTTCCTATTCAATCGAGGATTTCAAATGGACTAATAAATCAAAGGTTGAGCTTTCCTCACATCGCCGATTCTCGCTTTTGGAATAACGACTTCTTGCATCTTCTTCTTCATATTCATCAACTCCGATGTGTAGCTTGAGCAGCTTTAAATTTATCGATTAAAATTGATTCTAATCGTATATTCGTTATCTTCACGCAGGTTCGTATATTCGCCCTTGTAAACGCATACGATCTTCTACTCAACGCGTCAGCTACCACGTTCGCTTTTCCAGGATGGTATGGTCAGAACATGTGTCGAAATGAGTCTCCTCTTGAGTTCTTCGAAGCTCTTCCCACATTCCTTGCTCCATTAGAATTTTGTATCTCTATGAGTCAGCTGCGTTAATGGAATAGCGATTCGAGAATATCCTTCAACGAATCTCCAATAATAACCAACTAAGCCTAGAAAGCTACGTATTTCAATTACTGACTTAGGTTGCTCTCAACTGTAACTCATATCCCAACCTTGGATAGCACGTCACAATGACTCCTACCAGTTTACTATCGCATGAATATGGCGTCCCCTACGGAGAGTCTGGCTTCGGTGCATTTCACAAAAGAAGTCACTAGATAAAGGCTCGGGTACAAACTTCTACAGTTGAATTTTTAACTCCTGAAGTTCAATAGGAGCCTTGAGATTTTAGAGATGGGTTTTGTACCGGGTTCAAAGTCGATACAAAATTCAATATCACACTTTGGGAGTAAGTCAAGAAATTATTCAGGAAATACATCAGGAAATTTACTAACAATAGAAATATCATTCAAATCTGACATATTTTTGTTCAAGTCCATGACATGGGCTAAGAAAACTTGACATCCATTTTTCAATAAACGAATGACTTCATGGCTTGATATGAAAATGTTTGACTTCAATGGTTTGATTGCTTGAATTCGAATATCAGGTTGCTTAGGAATATGAAAACTAACAACCTTACGAAAGCAATCAATTTTGGCATGATGAGTAGTTAATCAATCAATTCCCAAAATCACATCAAAAACAAGTATGTTTAAAGAGATAAGGTCAACAGGTAAGGTGATGGTTCCAACTTGAATCAAGCAAGATTTATAAATAGTAGATGTAATGAAAGTTTCTCCTAACGGAGTTTCCATAGATAGGTCAAAGTCTAATTTTCTCCAAAGTCAAGTTTAAACGTTGAGTATAAGCAAGAGAGATAAATGAATGGGTAGAACCGGTATCTAATAAGGTATAAACTTCGTAAGAATTTATAATTAACTAACCCGTGCTAACTTCGTTCGGGTTCTTCGCATTCTGACCAGTCACGAAAAACGCTCTTCCAGGAACCGTTGACTTTGACTTGTCCGGACACCTTTAGAGTCACCATCCTCATTGGATCGGGTTTTATTTCTACGGACAATCTCGAGCTATATGACCGCCCTTTCCACAACTAAAACATACCTTGGAAGGTTGTGAATAGTTTGGACTTATGTGTCCTCTTCTCCGCATCTCAGAAGATCTAATCAAGCGGTCTTTTTCATCCTCTAAAATTCGTTGCTAGTCTTTGGTTCTTGCTGCGACATCTTCCGTCATCGTTAAATCTTTTCTTCTTGAAATTTCCACTTGAGTTATTTCTTTTATTACTTTTGGCCATGATTACCACCAAGTGGTAACCATTTCTCGCATGATAATTTCCTCCACGATGGTTATCATTGTTCGGATGACCGCCGCCACCCAGTCTGATTATCATCGAAGTTGTTGGTCATTATTCTTGATTGAGCCGACTCATTATGGCGCCCCAATAATCGAGCCTTATTCACAACATCCGAATATAAACAAAGTTTGTGAGAAATGAGGTATTGACGTATTTTGGGTTTCAAACCTCGCAGAAACATTCAAGGCCATTCTCTCCTCATTATCAACCAAATGTGATGCAAATCGAGACAACTCGTGAAACTTAGCTTTGTCTTGCAACATGTTCATATTGTTTTGCTCGAACGATGAACTCTACCTCCTTCATTTGAAATACTTTCGAAAGTACTTGTTGTTGAACAATTCTTGAAACTTCTCCCAAGACATCTTCAGTCACGGTAGAAATGAGTACACTTTACGGATTCCCACCAATAATCTGCCTCTCCTCGTAACATGAAAGTGGCGAAAGGAACCTTTTGCTCCTCTGAGCATCCCAAGACATCAAATATCTTTGTGATTTCCTTTATCCACGTCTCTGCTAGTAAGTGGTTCTGGATTTCCCAAAACTCCTATGGTCTAACTAACTCTTTTAGAATCGCTGTAGCGGTGACCATCCGTGAGTTACCAGTGTTTCCACCTGTATTTTGAACATTAGTCTCTCTCATTTGATTTTGCATGAATTCTAGAAAGTTCCTAAACATACCATCGTTCGTCATCTGCTCAGTGGTGTTATTCACGGGAGAGAACATTGCGACACGTACTGTGGCACGCGTTCTCCTCGTTGGTGAAATACAGTGTTCCCACTCCACGGTCTCATTTACTCCACTTCATAACATTCTCGATTGACATTCTTAAATCTTGCCATAAAACAAGGGTTAATTAAACAAATTAACATATCACATATTAACCATATAGTTAAGACCGACCAACAAATAAGCTTAGGTATGACATACTAGCGAAGGATAACTCGTCTCTCCCTCCTAAATTATTATTCCCGATCTCCGCCAGAGACCTTATCCTAAGCTCGAGATACTGAATCATGACGCCCCAAAATAGGTATACAACACCCATTCTGAGTCGTATGAAATACATGAGTACGAAATAACTATAACTTCATTAATACAATTATTGTGCAAAATACGACAACACATAAACTGTGAGTTTAAATACAAATATTGTCTTCTAGATAATATTCACACTCAAATAAGTCCTCATTACAATTATTGATACACTATTTTATAAAATAGTGAGGACTACAAAAACAACTGTCTTGAACCATCACTCCACACCCCACATTAGTTCCCCGCTTATATTCTCGCCTCTGAGAAGAAAAATGGAACAAAAAGGAAAAGGGTGAGCTCAACTAGCCCAGTAAAGAATATTATGACTAAGATAATGTACAACAAATTATCCTTAGTCTTCAACAGGGAAAAATCTGATAGAATACAATAGACAACAAGTTTTAGATCAACAACTGCAGCGGAAACAACAATTCATTAGAAGAGTTAAGTAGAAAATGAAATCTACTATCATGAATTTAAAAGTCCATCATCGATATTTTATCCCTGTAACATTAATCAATATACATCATAAATCAAATAGTCATCTTTGCACTACAGGCCAAAGATATTCATATGTTGGTCATGTTCATCTCAACACCTGTTCATCTTTGCACTACGGGCCAAAGATATTCATCAGAAAATCATTTATCTTTGCATTACAGGCCAAAAATATTTAGTAATATCATCATTTAGGACTGAGGATGATAAAAAATATTTTAAAGAAAACGAATCCAGTGAAACAAAAGAACAAATATTAAGGATTCATACTTTAAACAATCCAAGTTCAAAAATACTTCATAAATAACCAGAGTGGAGTAAAATTCAAGAATGAAGACCAAAACATAGATCCAATCAAAGATAGGAATTATAACAAACAATCTTGGACACAGAAGAGAAAATTTAATTTTTCGTGAATGAATAAGTAATAAATTCGTGAATAGTCTCAGTATATGTGAATATTGTCGAAGTATCGTGAATAAGTAACTCAAACACTAAAAGATAGAAATTTAACAAAAAAATCATCATGCTTCGTGAATAGTACTCGTGAATAGTAACTCGTAAATAATAATTCATGAATAGTAACTCGTGAATAGTAACTCATGAATAGTAACTCGTGAATAGTAACCCCGACATGAAAAAAGTTCTAAATTTAATAAAAATTTCCAACCAATATTTCGGCATAAAATGATATTGAAGAAATAATATCATTTACGAATAAAATAACATCCCTTACCTCGCAAAAATAGTACTTCTGACTGGAATACTAGATATAGTGCTGAAAGAACTTGCACCGTATAGCAATACTCAAAGTACTAAAATACTCACAAAATAAGCTCGATATTATAGAGAGAGAAATCTTTAGTTTCTGGTGTGATTTTCAATTCTAACTTAAACTCCCAATTTATAGGAAAATGCTTAGAACACCAAAGTAAAAAATTGAATATAATATTAATATAATTATACAAATTTTCCTTAGCCCACCTTTTGGTCAAAAACACCAGCCACACATGTTAATGATGTCCAAAAAAATATAAAAAACGTTTTTCTCAAAATAATTAACTAAAACTCCCAAAAATCAATTATTTCGGAACTTCGAAACTTCAATAATTCATAATAAATAGCCCTTTTATCAGAAAATTTGAATCTCACAACTTTTTATAGGAAATTCAATTCTCTACAACTTTGCAAAAGGAAGTTTTTCCAAATTCCAAATAGAAATTGACCGAAATCCATAAACGGACGATTTACAGGCTATAATCAAATTTCAGTCAAGAAATGGGGTCCACCGACACACAAAAGATGTGTTAATCATTTAATGCAACAAAAATACTCTTCCTCCTCATATACTCATATATCCCACATTCATTGTAAAAATATCACCATTAATATATTATTAAAATCATATATTCAAATGAATTATTTTATCAAAAAAGATAAAATATTAATTTTCAACAATTGTCGCATTAAAAAATTTCTCCATCTATATCCACATAAAATCAATATTTTTCCTCATCATATAAATCAATAATTAATTATTCACAAATAATATTACAGAATCCATGATTGATTAACCAGCAGTGCGGGTTCAGGGAAAGAGGGGCTTTTCAATAAGAATTTCTCCTTCTTGGTAGCGCAATTAGGTGACCAAACATCTCCTTAGATGTAACTTTCTAGACATTGTCAATAATGTTATCTAATAATATTATTCAAATAATATGAATTATTGATCCGATAATGGGAAATCTTGTACGTGACAATTATTAAAATAACAATAATATAAAATATCAACGCAGTGAATTATTGAATCAAAATAAAATATTGAATAATAATTATCGTAATAATTATTCGATAGTGCCTTCTTTACGTAAGAATCAATAATTGGTTCAATACCGTGTCTTCTTGTCTGTAACAACGCGTATTCTTGTCTTTAAACACCGGGTATTCCAACAATATTACTGTAATAACTACGCCTGCTATTTATAAACAACTTATACTTTGTCGCTTTCTTCATCCAATCGCTTTTCGTTATGGGCCCACACAATCATCGCTGGCGCCGCATTTAATATTCCCCGACAAACGAAGAATATTCCACGACCAAACGAATATTCTCCTACAACAATGAGTATTTTATAACCACTTGCTTATTTAAAATATTTGCGCATTTTACCCATAACTAACCACATTAATCAAATCAACCCTTTACTATTTCAAAATAATAATTAGATAAATTAAATCCTCATTTATAAAAAGTTGGGGTCTTACATTACTATTCACGTATACAGCACTATTCACGTATATGACACTATTCATGTATATGACATTTTTTACGTATACGGTACTATGTACGAATACGGAGTACTATTCACGAGTTACTATTCACAAGTTACTATTCACGAGTTACTAGTCACGGGTACTATTCACGACAAAATTGATTTTTTTTTCTGACCAAATTATCGTTGATTTATGAATATTGCTCTTGAAATTAAATGCAGTTGTTGATCATATTATTTTTATTATCATGTATAATATTTTTATAACCCTAATGATGATATTTCTCTTTGACTTAAGTGTAAAGATGGGTAGATTATTGGTATAATCGTGACTATGGGTTCTCTTTGGCCAGTAGTGCAAAGTTGAATTGTTGACTGGTATGATCATGACCATTGAATTTATAAGTGAATATCTTTAACTTAAGTGCAAAGGTGAATTGATCAACATGGTTATAATTATTGTTTATATAAATTTTGAAATGATTATATATTTCTTTGGGATATTAATATCGTTGGCACATAGTCAAAAAAATGACATGTTGTTGAATATCTTTGGCACAGAGTAGTAAAAAGATGACTGTTGTTGAATATCTTTGGCGTATGTAATGCAAAGATGAATCTGATGATGAATATCTTTGGCCCATAGTGCAAAAGATGAATTTATTAGTATGATTATGAATAGAACCGTGATTTGGTATAACCATGATCTTTGATGTTTCGTAAAGACAGTTGATGAAAATTATCTTCGTCCCGGATGAGAAGAGAATTTAGAACCACAATTATGATTATGAGTTATTCATATGATTGTGAACCCGTAATCACATTGATGTTAGGGATAAAATATTGTTGGTGGACTTTAACATGGAGAAGATAATAGACTTTATGGTCTATTTGACTCTTCTAATGGATTGCTCATTCCACCGCAATTATGGTTGAAAAGTTTTATCATCTACCATATGTTCTAAATCTCTGATTTATTTACGAAAGGCTATTGATAATTTAATTATCTTTAGTTATGATATTCTTTCTTGAGCTAGTTGTGCTCACCCTTTTACTTCACAATTCCTTTCGTGTAATAAGAGTGTAAATTTGGGTCGAGCCTGGGTAATGGAGAATAGAATCTGTGGTCTCTAGTCATGGAGGTTCTCCTAAAACAAAGATAGAAAAGTGTGTTGTATTCTATACATCATTTAGTAGTTATATTTGGTGAATCAAATAGGGTGAGACGAACCTAACATTCATACAAGATGTCTAATGACATTCAACCTCGTGTTATCATAAGACATGGTTGTGCACATCCACTTGTTGAGTATATCTACAAGCACTATCTATATGATCTTGGAGTTTGGTTGAAGTATAATTCTCAATTAGAGATGATGGAGGTAATGATATGTCAAGAGAAGACTCACCATTGGAAAGAATATGATAATAATCTTCTTGTTTTTCTTTGGGGTTTATTGGGTCAACCAAGGATAATTCTGTGGGCATATGTATCTATTATAACCTAGACGCATGGCCTCCCATATACGAAGGTTTCCTTCCCAAAGATTTTAATTTTTAAAACAGTTATTGACTGTACCTTTATGTAAGGTATCACTGTGAGGTGCGGTCCACGGTTGGGACATGAGTCACAGTTGATATATATTTGTATGAAAGCTCACAACATATGTATTGTATTTTGCACGACAATTATAGTAATAAAGTTGTAGTTGTTTTCTGTACCATGTTTTTGGCGACTCAGAATAGGTTGGTTGGATTGGACCTATTTTGGGGGCGTTACAGTACCAAACTCTGTTTTTTACAAAATAATATGACAATGAAAATCTATATGATCGTAAAACTTCATACATTTGAGTAAATTGCCACCAAGTTATAAAAAATTTACCAGAGAGATTTTTAGTCGTCGATAAGCCACATACAAAATTGCCAGAGAGATTTTATTTTTCTTAAAATTATTAATGGTTGTTAGTGAACAAAAATTGACCATTAAAAAAATAATTATACGACTTTTTAATTTATTTATGATGTTAGAAATTAATTAATTAATTAAATGCTATGTAACTAATTTTTTAACAGTCGACCGTTGTCATCTTTTAACTAATTTTTTTAATTTTGACGAGTTTTAGAATTTATCAAGATTCGTATATATCATATACTATATCTATATAATATATATATATAATATAATATTAAAAATCAAAATTTATTGTTTGATTTTTCAAAGTCATAACGAGATATTCCTATAATAAAAGTTTGTGTAATTTATCTAATTTTTAATAAATTTAGTAAAAAAAATATAAACAGTTTATAATTTTAATAATTATATTTTCTAAAATTAGATTAATTTATATTCATTTTAAGTTAAAAATTTACCAGAGAGTTTTGCGACATTTGAATTTTTCATAAAATCTCTCTGTAATTTTTTTACTGGCAATTTGAATTTCTACCTTTGTGTTTAATATTTGGAAATTTTTAAGTCTTTTGAGATGATGTCAGATTTTGGATATGGGTTGATAGTTTATAACTTTTCTTTTAAAGTCTGTCAAACTCTACAATTTGATAAAAATCTGAAAAATCAATGATTTTTTGAATACCAAAATACTTTTATAGACTTTATAAAAGTCTCAATTCACTAGCACCTAACTTTTAAAGATATTACTACCTCCGTCCCACAATAAGTGTTTTTTTAAGCTTAATATTTTTTCCCAAAATAAGTGATGTGTTAGAACTCCAATACAATTTTTGCAATATTTTCTCATATATGCCCTTATGCATTCAATGATATTTATTGCATCTTACCATCACTACAATTAAATGACACTCATTAACTCTTCAACTTCAAAGAAAATATATTAAGGGTATTTTTACCATTTTAGCTTGTGTATTGGTATGTGTGATTTAAGCTAAAAAAGTGCTTATTATGGGACAGAGGTAGTATAAAAGTTATAATTGAATACCAATAAACTTTTATAAACTCTTTAAATATCTTGATTGAATACAGCCAAACTTTTAAAGTTTTTAAAAGTTTTTAAAAAAATACACCCTCCTTTAGACTGTGCAACCAAGTAGGACCAATGACGGCCAAAAAAAAATACTCGGGTTTTGGTGAAATTTGAAATATAAATGTATGGCGCGTGGCGGAAGTGGCCATGAGCTTCGACCATTAATTTTTTTTTTTAAACTCTTTGTTACACCAAAATAATAATAAATATTAAAAATAATAAAATAATTAATAATAAACAATAATACAAACAAACACGATTAATTAATTACATACATTAACTACATATCTCAATTAATTAAAATTTATAATAGTATTATAAATTAGTATTATTAATTAATTACCGCTGCAAAGTAATCCTAGCAGCTTATGGTCTGGCTTTATGGACTTGTTAATGGTGGAGTGTTGAATGACCCCTTCCTTGTCAATAATGAAAAGTCCTCTCAATGCAATTCCCTATAACATGGAGAATTTTTTATTTTAGATAAACTTACCAGCATTAGATATTACGAAGGAACCCCACAAAACTGAAATTTGAATTTGCTACTGCATTAGATAACCTTTCAGCATTAGATAATTTTTTATGTCATTCTTTCCTTGTTTGCATTTGCTACTGCAATTTGAATTTGTTGTTTAAATTACATTAACTACATATTTTAATTATAATTTTTAATTATAGTTAAAATATATTGAAGATTACATTAAAAATAAATAGTTATTGTAACTCAGTTGATTTGAACTTTTATTTATTTACTTACAAGTCTTGTGTTCAAGCCTCACAACCTAACACTTTATTTTTAAAAAAAAATAAAAAAATTAATGGTTGGCGGGCGGGCCGGACCAAAAACAACCCGAGTTTTCATGGACTTAAAAACAGCGACCCAAAGTTCAGGTTTTGACGGACAGATCAGGCCGGCCCGCAGGCTTTGGGCCCGTTTGCAAGTTATACCCTCATTAGTGTCACTGCGTATACCCTTTTGGTCTTTTCATCACTCCCATCAATCAGACGGTGCACATCTCTCCACGTCTCAGTCGTCTTCTTCGTCACCCTCCCAGCTCCCCCACACACACATGTACTATATCACCTCTCTCTCTATCTTCTTCCTCTTCACTTTCTTCGTAGGGTTTCCCAGTTACGAGCTCTCTCGTTCTCTCTATAGAACTTAGCAAACAACTCTCTCTTTCTTTATATATACTCCCTAATGATTCTTTGTCTTCTCCATCACATTCCAATTATAATCTCTCTCCTCTAATTCACAGCTTCTGCCTTATATTTCCGAGGTAATTTCACATTCAATTTTCACTTTTTCTGTTGTCTATATTTCTTTTTATGTCTGTATGTTTTTAATTCTTCAAAAGTTGGATTTTTATTTGATGATTTATCTACATGATTTATACTATGCATTGCTGGATAATGTTTTGAGATTTGATCGTATCGCTTTTCTTTTTTCTTTTGCTAGGTTTTAATTGGGCTTTGCTCATTCTTTTTGCCGGGAGTTGTAATTGGTCCATGTGTGTGAGTGGTGGGTGGTTATGTTGAATGGCGATTGAAAAGAATTGTTTTAAGGTTTCGAGATTAGATTCGGACTTGTCCTGGCGGAGTATGTCTAGTGATGAAGATGAGTTCCCAAAAGCTGTTGAATCTGATGATGATGATGATGAATTTGATGACTGTGATTCTGGGGCGGGGTCAGATGACTTTGATTTGTTGGAATTGGGGGAGACAGGGGAGGAGTTTATTCAAGTTGGGGATCAGACATGTAGCATCCCGTTTGAGTTGTATGATCTTACAGGGTTTGGTGATATTTTGTCCATGGATGTGTGGAATGATTGTTTGACTGAGGAAGAGAGATTTACTCTCACAAAGTATCTTCCGGATATGGATCAGGACATGTTTATGAGAACATTGAAAGAGCTCTTTACTGGTTGTAATATACATTTTGGGAGTCCCATAAATAAGCTGTTTGATATGTTTAAGGGTGGGTTATGTGAACCGAGAGTTGCTCTTTATAGGCAGGGTATGAATTTCTTTCAGAATTGCAAGCACTACCATCTTCTGCGGAAGCATCAGAACTCAATGGTCACTAATCTTTATCAGATAAGGGATGCTTGGATTAATTATAGGGGATACAGCATTGAAGAGAAGCTCCGAGTGTTGAATATTATGAAGAGTCAAAAGAGCTTAATACGTGAAAAGATGGAAGAGTTGGAAACTGACTCCTCGGGAAGAGAAGAGTCAGTTGATGGTTTGTGGACTAAAAGGCTGAAGGTTCGGAAACTTGGGCAGAAAGCAGATGGTTATCCTGGACACAGACTGAGTCCAACCTTTGACTTCTGGATCTCAAGGGAGGCAGATGGCTGTGGAACAAACACACTATGGAAAACAGAATCCAAAAGGGACCTTGAAGGTGGCTGGATCAAAGATGTCCACAAGAAAGGAAGTAACAGGTCGTTTTGCTGGTATTCAACATGGCATGGAAATGAATTTAGGCTCTTATGTTTCAGCCTCAGCTCCTCCAAGACAGAATAAGGCATCAGGGAATGATTCACGGGTGGCAGTACAAATGAGAGATCAGATCAGAGGTGATGATGATGCAGAAGAAGCAATGTATGAAGTGGCTGTCCAGAGAAATCGAAGTTTTCCAAGAATTGGTTCAATGGATAAGGCTGGTCCTTTTAAAGGGGTGAAGAAAGATGAAGGTTTCAGAGGTGAAGAATATTCGGACAGTTTCATGGGCTTACCTGGGTCTTTGAAGGATGAATTTCCTGCCTATGGTAGGAATCGGACTGCGAATCAATTATCAGATATCGAAGTGTTAACAGCAAAGCCATCTAACTCACGAAATGCCTATGATTATGGCAAAAAGCTAAAGTACCCTGATAACATGCAGCAAGAATGTGGAGATCAAAAAATTGGAAAATCAGGACTTCAAAATTGTCAGTGAAGGTAAATCAAATTGAGTTATCTGATAGAGGTGACCCATTTTGGCATGGCAAAGCACAAGGAGAGCCTTTCCACGATGTTCAGCCATCTAAATATGGTGACTGGAATGTCAAAAGCAAGAAGTGGAAGCTTGGAAAAAACTCCCCTGATATCAATGCTAATGATAGAACATTTAATTCTGAGTACAGATCAAGTCATCACTGGAGAAGGACAAGGCGGTATCTATGCAGAATGGACGGCTAGATGTGCCAGCCATAAAAGGCATTAAAATGTTCATGAAAGGTGAGGAGACAGATTCAGACTCCTTTGAGCAATCTGAAGAAGACGAGGATGACAATCCTTTGATGAGAAGCAAGTTGGCTTTCCCCAGTGGTGTCTCAGGTGTGAAATCGGTTTCATTTCCTAAGAAGGCAAAATTTCTTAAGAAAGATAAAAAGAGTGGTGTGCCTCTTGATGGATCATCCCAATCCTCAAGAAAGATGGGAAACCTTGGTGAACGATTACACATGATGGAAGGAGATAATTACACTATGAAAGCAAAGCAACAAAGTAATATGCATGATATTAATCAGTTGACTAATTCTATAACTAAAGGCCCAGAAGGCAGTGTTTTCACTGAACCTGGTAGGGTGAACTTTGATGATGATTGGGGAGAACAGTACAAGTTTGGAAGGAATGGCCAGTTTCAAGGGGAAGGGGAACAAGTTCAAAGGTTTTCAATATCATCATTGAAACCCTACCCTGCTGGGAAAAGGCAGAAAGCCGAAACTATTCATGACTACCCTACCCCTCAGTCAACTTACATGCAAGATTACATTGGCAACAAAGATGATTCACTTAAAGTACGTAAGTTGGCAAGGGATACTGAAGTTATTGGTAAGGTGTGGAAGAAAGGTCAAAATATTGAAGCATATGAGGATGATCATGATGAAATATGTGATCTCCAGTTATTGGAGTGCAACTCCTTGACAAAAAGGGGGAAAGTGAAGGATGAGATAGATGATAATGATTACCTATGTACATCAGCAGCAAATTGATGACACCACTCCCTCAAAAAAAGTGGGAAAAGAAAATTGGAGGATGCCACTGGTACGTGTGAGAAAGGAGTTTCTGAGCCATCTGTTACTGAATTAGCAGCAGAAGATGCTGATCTAGAAAGCAAAGCGCAGAAAAAGCCTTTTGTATTGATTACTCCTACAGTTCACACGGGATTCTCTTTCTCAGTTATTCATCTTCTTTCAGCTGTTCGCATGGCAATGATCACCGTGTTTCCCGAGGATTCTTTAGACATAGGCAAGAGTCAGTCATGACAAGAATGATGGAGGACTGATACTTGGGGAGAGGATCAGAAAGAAAAGGCAGGAAGGGGTTCATCATGGACATAAATAACTCTGAGCAATCTGGGCAGGTGAATGTCCCATCTCTTACTGTTCAGGATATTGTGAACCGTGTGAGATCAAATCCTGGAGATCCTTGTATCCTTGAGACTCAAGAGCCCCTTCAGGATTTGGTCAGAGGTGTTCTAAAGATATTTTCATCCAAAACATCTCCTTTAGGAGCTAAAGGTTGGAAGACACTTGCTTTATATGAAAAATCTAAAAAAAGTTGGTCCTGGGTTGGTCCAGTTCTTCAGAATTCATCAGATAATGAGGTTTTTGAGGAGGTGACCTCTCCTGATGCTTGGGGTCTTCCTCACAAAATGCTTGTGAAGTTAGTTGACTCATTTGCTAATTGGTTGAAGAGTGGTCAAGAGATCCTTCAACAAATAGGTAGTCTTCCTGCCCTCCTTTGACACTGATGCAACTTAACTTAGATGATAAAGAAAGGTTCAGAGACCTAAGAGCTCAAAAGAGTCTCAACACCATTAGCCCTAGCTCTGATGAAGTAAGAAATTATTTCCGTAGGGAGGAAGTTCTCAGGTATTCAATTCCTGACAGGGCCTTCTCTTACACAGCTGTTGATGGTAGAAAATCTATCGTAGCTCCCTTGAGAAGGTGTGGTGGTAAGCCAACTTCAAAAGCACGAGACCATTTTATGTTGAAACGTGATCGTCCGCCGCATGTTACAATTCTTTGTCTAGTGAGAGACGCAGCTGCAAGATTGCCTGGAAGTATAGGAACAAGGGCAGATGTTTGTACTCTGATTAGAGATTCACAGTATATTGTGGAAGATGTCTCTGATGCACAAGTCAATCAAGTTGTTAGTGGAGCCTTGGATCGTTTGCATTATGAACGCGATCCTTGTGTGCAATTTGACGGGGAGAGGAAATTGTGGGTTTATTTACATAGAGAAAGAGAAGAAGAAGATTTTGAAGATGATGGAACTTCATCTACTAAAAAATGGAAGAGGCAAAAGAAAGAAGCTCTTGAACCATCTGAACAGGGAACAGTGACTGTGGCTTATCATGGGAATGGTGACGGGGGACCAAACTGGGTTTGATATGAGCTCTGATCTCAATGTTGACCCTTCATGCATGATGATGATAAGAGAGTGGATCTTTGTATTATGATGATATAGACATCATGGAAGACAACGTTGAAGGTATTGATCTGAAACAAGGGGCCATGCATCCGGGTCCACCAATGGTTTGGGAGGCTCTTGAATTAAATCCTGTTCAAGAGAACAGATTGTTATGTCATGAAAATTCCACTAACGAAGATTTTGACGATGAAACTTTCAGCACAGAACAACCAGCTGACCTTTTACACACAAGCTTATCCTGAGAAAAGTTTCAGGTAATTTCTCGCTTCTATGTGCCTATTCTGTTGTCTGTACTCCGTAATTATTGCTGTCTATTTTTTATTAATTTTTTGAAAGTGCATCAATGACTGGAATAGTTGATTGTGGGTGTGTGCTATCTTTTATACTTGTGAAGCATTTATTGTGTCGTTTTGGGTATTGCGTCTTGCATAATTTCTTGGGTCTTCTTTTACTTATTAAATCATATATATAAAAGACCAGTTGGAGCACTGGAAGACTTTCCATTGTATTTCTGGCTCCTTGTTTGTATCTAGCTTTGCTTCTAATAGCACGGTTGCAATAATGTTTTTCCAACATTTATCACAGTACTTAATATTCATGTTTTTTGAAGAAAATAAATGAAAAATGAACTTATGGAGAAAAAAAGAGGAAAGGGAAACATAGCAAATCTGGGAACTAATAATTTTCCCTATTTTTATAGCGCAGATTCTACTTTTACAGAAAAAGAGTAATGGATGATATATGAGATAAGTTGATATACCTCTGTCCCAATTTAAGTGACCTCATTCTATCCTAACCGGTCATCTCTCTATTCAATAATTGTAATCCCTGTAGCCAATGGTTGAAGAAAAAAAGTAATCACTCCTAAAACTGCAGGTCAAACAAGTGTGCTTTTGCACCTTTGTTAGATTTTGTGCAGTGTATAATAATTGATGTTTCTCACATTAGACGTCAGGGTACGTGGAATTTACAGAATTTATACACTTAACATGTGCTGGGGTCATTTTAAAGGTTATACCAAAGAGAAACAAAGTACAAAACCCCACCATATATATGCAAACGAGCCAACAAACTTTACCAACACTAGTCTCCTAAAGCAAAGTCTCCCAAAAAAAAAATTGATGTAGACTCAACTAAAAAGTTAAACCAAGTCGAAATTGATTTTTATTTTTTCTTATCAGAATAAAACAAAGAAAGAGTTGGAAGTCAATACGTTGAGTAGGAAAGAGTGTGATTCTTCTTGTTGAAAGTGGAATTGTGTTGAGATTAAGGTTTGAAGTTGCTAGATTACAACTCACCATGGCCAGTAAAAAAAAGCTTGTGCTGGGATAAATGGCATTCTCCAATCTCCATCATCTATGTTTCTCAGCAAATACTTCTTTATTTTCTTTATTGTGATTATGTACTCAAATAGAGGGCATTAAAAACTATGTACTCCATATTTTCTTCCCAGAATTATTCATATTTCTTACAAAGCATAACACTAATATATTTGCAGGCACCGTGTAGTTCCATTCGAGCCATCTCATCCCAGTCAGGATGTGTTATACCTTGAAGATGTGGTGGCAGGTATATTGATTGCAGCACGAAATTGTGGAACAATGAAACTTGTTGACGACAATAAATTTTTAATGAAGGTGATTATCTCATGCACAATGTATAGTTTCTTTCTACTCTCCCGGTCTCCTTGGTTTTTGACGACAATAAATTTTTAATGAAGGTGATTATCTCATGCACAATGTATATTTCTATTAAAATATAGTTCAGTGTACTCTCTGAATTGAAAAGAGTTTGCAAATGATACAACTGTCATCTTTCTGTATATATGTGTGACCATTATAATTTCCTGTGAAAGAAATATTGATTCATTGTTGTTATAAGTTGGTACAGTTTTTACAAAGTTCATTCCCTTGTAATTTCATACAGGCATTCATGTTTTTACCAAGCCATGCACTGTTGGAGACGGATACTACTGGCTAGCTAAGAAGCAAGGATTCTCTGTTCACCATACTGCAAAAGTCGGGAAATGAGGAGGGGTTCTAATACATTAAATTTCAATACCAATAACTAATAATTGATTGTGAAGTGTAAAAACATTCAACAAAGACAGTTTTTTGTATACCAATGGCTATTTATAAATTTAGGAAATAAGGATTGTTATAATAATATTAGTATTACTAATATATTGAATTCTTATTATTCATGTTATCATTTTAAGTACACTACTATATGCACGCCTCTACATAAATATTAAACTAATTAATAATCTCTTAATTACATAATTTTGAATTATTATTATTATATTTTAAATGTTTAGAGAATTAATATATGTGACGATGCCATCAATACTAATTAATGACTTCAAGTTATTAACATGGACAATTTTACTTACTCCATATCCCACCTCAGGAAAAATCTTCAATAAATTTTCAGTGTATATATATATATATATATATATATATATATATATATATATATATATATATATATATATATATATATATATAGAGAGAGAGAGAGAGAGAGAGAGAGAGAGAAGTGATCCATGCACAACGTTAATTTGTGAGCCCTTAAGCAACTTAATGTTCATCCAAATTAGCCGTCCAAAATTGAAGTTAATGGCCTTAGATGAGATCCCACCCATAGAGGGAGTAATACCAACAATAATTTTTAAAACTCATTGTCTTTGGCATGCTAGAAGGAGTAATTCACAAATCAAATTAAAACGTTTTTCTGGCCGCTACTCTCTAGCGGCAAAGACAATGAATTTTAAAATTTTGGGCATTAAGGAATTTCACCACCATTGAGTGGGAGTAGCGACAAGCCGCTTCTCGAGATCTAAACTTTTCACTGTTTGTGTTTGCAGTTTGCTTGAGCAGAGAGACGAGAAGGCGCTGCACAGAGAGATAAGGTGATGGGATTGTTGCAAATTACTCGAATTTGGCCCATCAATATCAAATTTAACTGGTAAGTAAGTGTCTTACTATCCACTATGCTTTTGTAATTATCTTTAGAAACAAAATAGACATGTCATGATTTTGCTAAATATTTTAAAAATTATCAGATGAAAGCTTGGTATTATTATATGAATGTATACAAATTGGGTGGTAGGTATGCATCTATGTATACAAATTATGTGTATAAATTGAGTATTTTCTATATATAAAATAATAAGATGTATATTTTTGAGTATTATGTATGTATAAATTGGGTATTTTCTATATATAAAATAATAGTATGTATTATCATTATTGTTGGGTATTATTTTTGTCAATTATTTATTTAGACATTGAATGAAAGTTTTATTGTTATTGATATCCAGAGGTAAATATGGACAATTGGTCGCTCGACCCATTGATCGCGAGTTGTCCTTTATGCTCAAGAAAAGCATGTATCGGAAGATGTGTGGAATGGGATTGAAAGGGGTACACCGATGTCAAGCCAATCTACTTCAATTACATATGATAAATGGGAACTTACCAAACCCTACAAAGAAATTATTAGAGGCGTGGGGTTTAAGGGATTTAGTTATCCCGCAGGTAGTAAATCTGCAATGTATGTAAGTCTTATATCTGCTTTGATTGAGAGATGGCGGCCAGAGACAAATACATTTCATATGAAATGTGGTGAAATACCAATAACATTGGAGGATGTCCATTTCATTTTTCATTTGCCAGTATTGGGTAAGCCCTTAACTTGTTCTTCATTTAATGCTCCATTAAGTTATTTTAGGGAAATCTTTGGGGATGAATGGGCTGGGGAATGGAATAATGTGAAAAAAAGACGTGGTATTTCTTTAGTTTGGTTACATAAAAAAAAATTCAAGTGTCCGCACAATGCAAGAGAGATGTGGTTGGTATGTATACAAAGGCATATGTCCTTTGGCTATGCGAGGGTTTATTTCCCACAAGGTCAAAAATATCTCATACACCCTAGTATACATGCATTTTATTTATGATTCAAATAAGATCGCTACATATGTATGGGGTCTGCGTATTTGTTGTATATTTATATCGGTTCCAGTACACGTGATTCTATGAAAGAGAGTAATTATGTCAATGGTTGTGTGACCTTGTTACAAATTTAGGCGTCTGAGCGTTTTACGTTGGAAGGCCTAACCTTAGGCCCAACTCTTTACTTTGGGTCCCTAGAGCAACAAAGATGAGCGTACTCATGAACATCAATACGGTGATAAAGTGAAGCGATCCCCATCACCATCTATCTTTCTACCGGGCGAATTTGATAGGCAACCTCAATTGGGAGGTAGTATGGCGGCCATACCAAATATGGGATGATGATTCGAGGTACTTTAATTATGAGGCTAGATCAAGGATCCCACGGTCCCATTGATTCATTTTGATATTGTCGAGTATCAAATGTCCGAATTTGAGTAATGAGGCAATATGGGTATATCCAAGGCATTCCGTCCCCAAATTTAGAGAAATGATGCTTTGAGACAACCCATGAATGTACTTTTCGAGCCACCGGATTACATACAAACGAGAAGAAAATACATTGATGAGTGGGAGCTATATATGGATTGTCTTGAGGGAGAAGTTCAAGAGGTTGCAAAAACTATCCCTATGGATACATACTTCAAGTGGTACAAAAAAATTACTCGACGACACTTGCATCGCCCTCGACGCGAAGGAGATTCCAACACTACTTACGAGCCTCGTTCTGTATATAATCAACATCGTATGGTTAGCATGGTAAGGAAGTTAAAGTTTTATAAATTATTCAATTAATATATTATATTGCTTATTTATGTGATGTAATCTATTGTATTCTTCAATACTAATTTATTTTGTTTGTTTTCTTATTTTATGTTATTTTTTGTATAGATTGAGGGCGCAAAATCTCTCCTGGACAAAATTTTCAAGTTCAAGCAAGACTTTCCTCCCGAATACAATTACATGAAAGAGGGATGTGAGCAACTATATAAGTTGTATGATGCGGATGTAAGGGGTGGGGGGAGGATTATACTTGGGGTGAAGCAACAGAGAGGCCCAGCCCTGCGCTTGAGGTCGACGTATACATCCCTACCACCCAGGCTACTTGTGATATGTCCCAGCTTACTCAGCTTACGAACGAGGGTGGTTCTTCTTTTATTGGGGATGATGTTCCAGTAGAAGCATATGGACCTAAAGGGTCCATAACAAAAAGATTGAGTGGGCCAAAGATTGGAATGATCAACGAGAACTTCTTCGGTGAGACTCCCCCCAATCATCTTCAATTGCCTATTTCGCACCCTCAACTCTGGTACACGTTGACTCACCAAGATATGAATTCTTTACAACCGGGTATTTGTTATACGAGCATGTGATGGACGTACTAATTCAGTCAGTTAGTTTTCACGCAATATATGTACATACTAATCTACTTTCGTGTTATTATAGATACAATTGATACCGTTGATATTGCGAATAGGTAACCCATTCGGTGATTGGCCTCGTACACCTCCAAAGGTGCAGACAACAAAGGCTCGACCTATGCAGGACAATTATTTCGATTGCGGCATATTTGTTTTGCAAAGACGTTGACGACTACCTCGTCTTGGGGTAATATCGACCTTCGCAAAGAAAAATGGTCAATCAAGATGTATCCGCTCTTTAGATATAGAATAGCTTATGAATTGTTCAAATGTAAGGCTAGAGAAATACCGAAAGACCAAATTATTTAGAGGTTAATTTTGAACATGTAATATTTTATATTGATTGGATGAAACATTTTGTTTAACTAATGGTGGTATTACTTTGGGAGATTTTGGTATTAATCATGTGTTTAATCGGTTAATTTGTTATATATTGTTTGCATATTGGTGATTAAGTTGTTTAACAGGTATAGGTTGGTATCCTGCTTGTCAACTGGGGCCAAATGATCGACATCTTTGCCATTAGAGGAGAGTAACACCAAAGACTTTTAGCTTTGCAAAGTGTTCGACCAATTATGTACTTTTCTTGCTACCGGCGTAATATTTCTATGTGTCTCAATCAAATCTACTTTGGTAGGTGTCACTAACCGATGATTGTGATCCAACTCAATAACCGAAATACGCCAGTTATCTTCTTTCTTACTGTGGACAACATACATTCTAGCTTTGCAAAGTGTTCGACCAATTATGTCTCGTTGTCTTGTTTTCTTATCGTTATCACATTCATCATCTAATGAATTCTTCACAACAGATGGTCTACCAGCTTTTTTACATACATATAACCTTGACGTCAAATCATTACTGTGAGCATGTTTACGACTCGTAGCAATCTTAATCTCAAATCCACTTTTTTGGGCATAGGATCTAAAATTTTTTTCAGATTCTTCTAATTTATAAAATAATTGACCAACATAAGGAACCATTACCTTTGTACTACTACTTTCACCATCATGAACATATTCCGATTCATTTCTACATTCTAAACTAGCAAAAGATTCAGAAGAGCTAGATAAAAATATATTTGTAGCAGCCATGAAAGCCATTAATGAAGACTTACCAAAAATTTATGGCACAAACAAGTGATTTCAGAACTAGCAAATTCTTTTTTTTTCAAGCTATATTTCACAGATGTTAAGCATTTAGAAGGAAATGGAGTAAAATGTTAGATCTATGGTTCAAGATAAGGTGAACTCACACTAGTTTGAACTTGGCCATTACTCCCACTCAATGCAATTTGGAATTCCCTTAATGACCAAAATTTTAAAATCCATCAGGTTAGTTGTTAGAAGGAGTAGCGGCCAGAAAAACTACAACGTTTGACCGGCCACTACTCCTCTAGCAACCAAAGACAAAGGGTTTTAATTTATTGTCGGCCATTACTCCTCTAGCTACTTGGGATCTTATCTCGGCCATTAACTTCAATTTTGACCAATTTGGATGAGCGTTAGGCGCTTAAGGGCTCACAAACTAACGCTGTGCATGGATCACTTCCTATATATATATATATATATATATATATATATATATATATATATATATATATATATATATATATATATCATTTTGCATCTCATTTTTTAGTAATCAAACCCAAGTGACTGACTTTACCAATTTGAATGAACTGAAACTCTTCCAATCACCCATGTAATGTAAAGAAACAAAAAATAGAGAGTACTCCAGTAAAATAGAAATAGAATTAAAAAATAATAAATTCACCTGAAAAACCTTGTCAATGAAAGCTCATTGTACTAGTAGTAATAAGTTTGGAAATTTCAATGAACTGAAACTACCATTCACCCAAGAATTTAAAGGAAAAAATAGCAAAGGGATCAGAAGAAGAAAAAAACTACTATAGATTCCCTTCCTTCACAATAAAATTCATCAATAAACAAAGATATATATACTGTACAGTCCTATTCTTACTGCTGTTATGTTCCGCTTTCTTAGTTTATAGCCGTGAGGGGAACTCTGGAATCCCCTAAGATATGTTGTTTTACATCTCCATTGGCTTGCTTCGAAGATTTTGAGTCCCAGAATGACTTCAGTAACTCATCAAATGCAGGGGTTCTGAGTTCTTCAATGGATGTGATGCTTGGTAGGTTGAATGCTCTCTTTCTCGGCGTGGAGCATGATGGTTGATCAACCTGTCCAAAATAAAAATTACAAAACATAAATGAAAAAAAAGAAAGAAAAAAGTGAAAACTTAGGAACTGAATCTGTTAATTGGTTCTATATTGAAGATTACAGTCTATTCTAAAGCAAACCCTTTTACTTAATGAATATGAATGCAAACAAGAGTTTGTGTTTCTTGTGGCTTCAAAAATATATTTCTAATGAATGAAGTAGCTGAAATCTTTGTTCTGTTCCTTTCTAAGACTGAAACATATTCTTACCACGTATTCAGTTAGGAGGCATTTTCCTGCGTCTTCTGTGATCTCCACAGTCTTGTGGTAGTGTCCGCTCTTCAGTTCCCTCAAGTCTCCACAACAAGGAATAATCATAGAATCAAGATTACCACATGCATCATGGTCAAGTTGTAAGGAATCTGCAAGGGTTTATTCAGTTAATTAAATTTGAATTTGAAAAACAAAACCATTTATCACTTGCACAAACTAGATACTTACGATCAATGGAGCAAAGGAGATTCTTGCTTGCGATGTCTGCATCTTCAAGAGTTGATGACACAGCAAAAGAAAACCGAGAACGCAATATTTGATTGGCATCCATTCCTCCCCTAAAAGATGAACATTTAATAAAAATGTGCATATATATGTGATCCCCAAAGAACATATACTATTTATTGTAAGAGGTTGTCAACCTTATTATTTCATCAACAGAAGCAGCATTGCTCTTCTCTAGACTCAGAAAGGATTCTTGAGCACTGCTCCACTGCTGTTGTCCCATTTTTGCCTTTTGTAAACTGCCAATTTGCATATAATTGACTAATAAATTTAAGGTTTATTAAAGAAGGGGGAAAATAAGAATAAAATGTGTTCATAATTATATATCATCATCCTTTATCCAAAAATAAATATCATCATCACAAGTGGCTGATACATACCAATTCTGAAGAACCCCCTCCAGATCTTTCTTTCCACTTTCGACTGCATCAGAATCCTCAAGATAATGTGCTTCAGCTTTGTCAATGTAACTAGACCATTTGACTTTGACAGAAGATGTTGAATCTTGCATAGTTGACATTTCTTGCTGTAATCTGCCTGTTCTGCTAGCGGCACTCTCCCGAAGGTCTGTAACTGCAGCTTGGACCTGAACGGCGTGCACAAAAGCTCAGATTTTCAACTACCCTTAAGAAAGTATGATTGAAGCAATAAATAGTGCACCAAAATGTTATGATTATGAGGAAATAAGAATACACTGAATCAATGCACCAAATATTCTGAATGAATGACTGACATGGGATCTAACAAGTCAAAGACGTGAAACTAACTTGTGTTACCATAAGTTAAGTACCGGTCCTGAATTCACTCTTAATCAAGGATTATTCATAGTCAAACTGGATGAATAAATATATTTGTAGTAAGAAAAAAGAAAACATTCACTGTTGGACCTGTTGGTAAAAGTTCATGAACAAAACTGTATATTTCAGCTATCGATAAGAACTAAAAAAAATTACGCATACATAATAATTTCCCAAGTTTTGTGGCTTGCACAAAAACTTTTCTGCAATTTTAACTTCAGAAGCAGCAGATATATGATTATCACAAAAACATTTAATACTGATTTTACACAAGTTGAGACTATAACTGTCTACAGATAACATCCAGATGAAAGAATATAATTATTGATACATATCTTAGAAATAGAACAATTTGTTCACCTAAATTACATGTAAGTTTACAGTTTACAGTTTACTGTTGAGGTTCATACCGCTGAAAAAACCCAGGAAACAGCCACGAGACTTTCAGTTTGTTGTATGTTTAAGAATTTAGTGACTTTCAGAATGACCACCATTAAAGTAAACTTTCATGGCAAATTGTAACAGAAGTTCAGTTAAGATTTATTATACTAAAGAAGAATGTGCTCATACCAGTTTATTCTTCCTAGAATTTGAACTTGCAAGCAGCTCTGCAACTTTTTCTAGGAGTTGCCTTTCTTCGTTGGCGGCGCATTCCTGAAGATATAAAATGAGACATTAAAATGGGAAACTTAAGGGTTTATATTATACAAATTCAAGTAAAAAGTTTAATTACCTCAAATTTCTTTTCAAGCTCAGATAATTTCTGGTCATTGACCGTTTGTGCTTCTTCTACAAGTTGATTCAAATTGTATGCGTGCATGTCTAAGGTCTTGAAGAAGTTTACAGTAATTTGAGAAATTGATCGTGTGGTAGCAACAGATCTGGAATGTGCCTGTATTTAGTGTCAATAACAATATACCTAGTGTCATACTTCAAATCATTAAGGTCTATACACTCAAAAAATAGGTAAAGCAAACTTTAAAAAGTGATAACCTCTCGCTGTTGTTGTGCATATGCAGTCAATTTATCCTCCTGACTGTAGAGACTATTTTGAAGATCATTAAGTAGTTTATTAGCCTCTGAAGCTATTTCTTTAAAAAGCTGCATTATACGGATGAAAGTCAAACACAGACATAGAATAAAATTTGGCAGAGGTTTTGTAAAAGTAATTAACAAGAGATGCATACATCACCAAGAGCAGATGAATGTTTAGAGACTTCATTATTCAAATGTCCGAAAGTTGACTGAGAATTTCCATCAAGCTCCCCTGCTAAATCTTCTAAAGCTTTAATACCAGAACCATACATGATTTTCAACTTCGCTAGGTTTTCATGAAGTTCTTCAGTAGCCTATATACGCAACAAAGATATACTGTATCAACTAACAATGTCACCCAATGGAAGACATCTCTTATCTTGTTTACATCTTACAAAATTGTACCTCTGCTTTTGTGGATACGAATGACTGCATATCTTCCTCCAAGCCTTTCAATTGCTGCTCTTGTTGCGTGGCAGAAGCTGCCACAGTCTTATGCAAGATTTCAAGCTGTTGAGCTAATTGAGACTGGAAGTTCTGAATAAGAATTCTGTTTCCATTTTCTATTTTGTCCTTGCGCTCTGGGAAAATCAACAATGATATTTTTTTAGCAAAATAACATTATGAGCAAAATCCTTGACCTGATTCAATTTCATAATTTTGCATACAGACCAATCTTGGCGAACAGGCTAGACACATCTGACGCAGCAGTCTCCAGCTCTGCTCTTAGCTCAAATGCCCGCTCAATAAGTACTCGCTCTGATGAAGAACAAAAATTTATAAATGGAGACTTCAAACTGTTAAATAGCATTGACTTATCAATCTACGTAAACAAGATGGTAAACTGGTAATCCCAGATGAAGAAATATGGTAAACCATGAATACGGTAAAGTTGACATTCTTCTTCAGAACACAAAGGTGCCAAGTACTTTTCTGGCTAAAACTTTTTTATGTGGAGTACAAACGTATGATATTGGGCTCACCAGACTTGAGAAGATTGGATATCAGATATTCTTTTTCTTTGATGGTTGCATTTGCTTGTCTATGTTTCTCTTCAAGATCAACCAAATCATGTTCAGTTTCATGGAGCTTTTTCTGAAGAACAAAAATGGAAAAGAAAAAGTAAATAATTATTTTGTGGAAATGCAATAGTTGGTGATAACTATAGATTACTAGAATATGCCACTCTACTACAATTACCTCTGTTTTTTCAAGTTTATCGCTTAATTCTGTTGTCAGTAGCAGCTGAGAATTGTGAAGTCCCTGGAGCTCCATAAATTGCTGTTTACAAGAAAAATGAATTATAAGCAATCCAATTTCTCAAAGAGAATCAGGAAATGTTCTAGGCAAGTTATAATATCAAGATTACCTTGTCCCTGGATTCAAAATCAAGTTCCATGCGCTCTATCTTTTCAGCCATTGCCTGGAGAAAAGGATAATGAAAAGAAGCTTACACTTATATTTACCAAGACACTCTCAGTGGGTGAATACTATTATCAATCTAGATGAATAGAACTAACCTTTTTCTCCACTTCGTCTTGAAGATATCGATCTTTTGGTATATATATCCCATTCTTTTCTCTCGCAGAATACACCTCTTTTAGAACATAGAGAAAAAGTAAATATGACATCATAAGTGATATAAAGAGAGATGGGGTGTGAGGGAGGGAGTACAGTTTATTTAAACAGATATGAAC
Organism: Panax ginseng; assembly: GCA_020205605.1. NCBI lineage: Eukaryota > Viridiplantae > Streptophyta > Magnoliopsida > Apiales > Araliaceae > Panax > Panax ginseng. The sequence goes on along the minus strand of CM035138.1, from coordinate 9,432,330 downwards.
CTTGTTTAAGCCTGTCGATTTCAGAGTACAAGTCCTTGATCATTGTAGATTTCATCATTTTCTGATTAATCTGAAATTATATTCAACAAAACTATTATACTAGGTCTTTCCTGAGGAACAGTAAATTTTTAGAATGTGAGAACACTAAAAGTTTTGAGGAAAAAAGAAAAAGGGTGATATTCAAAGTCATCATGTGTCGCCAAAATACTTACCTCTGGTTTGTTTTTGATATTTTTGGCACGGTGTGCATAGTCTAAAGTGCTGAGCGTCTCCTCCAGACTATGGACTGAGGGTGATATTGTGGCAATTATGCATGTCTTTGTCTTCCCTCCCAAGGAATCTCTCAACAACCTTGTCAATTTACTATCCCTGACATAAGAGATTATACCATTTTAGCTGTGTGTCCAACTCTGAATGTAACATATCCTTGATGCCAATTTAAATTCGAAAAAGCTACTTAAATGTATAATACCTATATGGTACATGACCCGAGTGCTCCACTAGCGCATTTATAACACGACCAAGTGTAAGCAAGCTTTTATTAATCTCACCTGCTTCCCTTGCTCGTCCCTTCAAGAAAATGGATTAGTTTGATTATATGAACCATCCTCCATTGTAAAATAATGAATATGATATTCCAGAGATCATTGGGCAAGACACCAAGAACAAATTCACATTTGTACATTGTTACAAACTTTTAAAGTAAATTTTTATCATTGTTTAAAAGTTTGTACCTCTCTTGCACCAGAACGCGAAATATTCTCAGAACCAGCAAGGTCAACAAGATTGAGCTTCCCGCATTTAATCATCTCCTCCCCTTCTGGAGTACACTCCTTAATGTGAATTGTGATAGAAAATATCGAGTGAGACCGACTGCTTTGTTTGTTAAGAAGGGTCTCCGCTGTACGCCTTTTAGCAGAGCCTTTCTCCAAAATTTTGTATATTTCATTTGCAGTGCATACTATTTCCTCTTCCAACCCTCGAACGAAAACACCTCCCTTTCCATCCTCCATTAGTGCTATGGGTTTCTTGGATTTGTCATCAATAAATTTTGAACATTCCTCTGGAGCCAAAAGATCTGTTATCTCCTCATTGTACAGCTCGAGAAATGTAACTTTCATGCTATACTCAGCACTTTGAGATTCTAATATATTAAAAATTTGTCGAACTGCTCTGGGAATAACACCTGCGTCACTCGGAAATTCCCCATTCTGAACAAGGAACACTGAGAATTATTAGTTGAAAAAATCAATGGAAGTAACTTGCAGTATTAATTTCATTTGGACAGTGAAAAATTTTAACCTTTTTTCTTGCTCCCCCTTCCATTGTATATGTTTTCCCAGTTCCTGTCTGCCCATAGGCAAAAATAGTGCAATTATAGCCCTCGAGAACTTCAAACACAATAGGAGATACGGCCTGATCATACAAATCCTTTTGTTGGGAAGCCGGACCAAAGACCTAGAAAAATTATCACATATTATACAAATTCTCGATGGATGATATTTCTTCGAGACTACCACATTATTTGTTGGAAAACCATAAGAATAAAATTTTCAAGTACCACAAATTATTCGCAAGTATGAAAAAATAATGGAATTCATATAGATGGCAAACCTTATCAAACATGAAAGTTCTATCAATCTGCTTATTAGCTGTGTTCTGAATTGCACAAACTTCCCTTCTATTCTCAGCACAAGAAATCACAACTGGAGTATGGACTCTTATTTCATCCTCACTCAATGGCCTGAAACACATTTAAACAAATCACCCATTACAATCCAATAATCAGTCAATAAGTTTAATCCAGTTAAACAACAAAGACCCAATTAACACAATTACACCATAAAAACCAATCATTCATCAAATTCAAATCTTACCTGCATCTTACAATGACTTGAACATTCACACCTTTATCTTTATTATCATGCTTAAAACTCAAATTTCCTTCTGATCGCAGATCTCTCACCGCTTTCTCACTCGAACGCGGAGTTTGAGACGGCGAAATTGATACCAAACTTCCTCCCCCTCTTCTTGACTCCATTTCTTCTAATAACTTCTTCTTCTTCAAAGCTCAATCTTCCAACCTAATTGAAGTGTACTTGAAATTGAATATCAACTCACCGAGTAAAAACTCAAATCAAATCTGAGAAAACAGAAAAAGCACCATCCACAAATCACTATTTAGTACAATTACTTTAAAATTACGCGATTTCAAAAATTAGATGAGGTTGTACAGAAATAGAAATGTACATTGTAGTATATGCTTCAACTAAATCGAAATTGACAGTAAAAACAAGAAATAACGAAGAAATCAAGGACGAATTAAACGAAGACAAATGTATATAGAAATATATACTTTACAGTATATAAAATGGGCGGCTTTTAGAGCTTCAAAATGAAATGAAATACCACTTGTATAACTTGTATAGAAACAGTATGAATTTTTAGAGAGATAAAGTAATGGAAATAGAGAGAGATTGTTGGATGAATTAATGATTTTTAGGTTAAAATAAAGAAGGATCTGGTTATTTAGTGTGTGAAGCTGTGGGACTAGTCGGGAGACAGAGAGATAAGAAACTCAAATTTTATGGCCGTTACGGAGCGTTTGAATCTTTAGCAGATAGTTGACGATCTACGCTGACGACGTTAAAAATAATAGTATTTGTTATTTTTTAGACCGTTACAAAACAGACAAAAGCTAATTCTAATACATTTTGAAAAATGTTTCACACTGGGCAAATGTGGATAATTACTCCTGAGGTTCGGTTCATTTAGTTCTGAATTTTTTTTTCTTTCTAAGTGTCCCCAACGTCGTAGTAAAACAGTAAATCTATTATCACATATAACTGTTCACATATACTCATATGTATATTTTGATGGTTCACGTACAGAGCAAATCACGTGTGCCATCAAAATATGCATATGAGTGTATGTAAGTGATATATGAGCGGTTATATGTGATATACTTATTTGTAGTAAAATACAGTTAACTAGGTCTCTTTCATTAAAAAAAACTTTCAACTAGATAAACAGGTGTTAGAACTTTCTTGATATGGCAAGATTTGTTGACGTGTACACAGTGGCGGAGCCAGAGGATTTCAACAGGGGGAGTCCGGATTATGCATGTAATTTTTTTTTCAACGGCCTCTTAGTTCGTTGATTTTTTTTTTTCCATATTCCTAAATCACAAATAATTCAACATTCAACAAAATCATAATCCTAAATCACAAGTAATTCAACATTTCAATTAGTTACTCAAATTCAATTGAAACAAAAAAAATCAATTACAAATTGAAACACATTGTTGATCGTTGAACCCCAGAATTTGATCTTAATCGATTTTAGAGTCTCTCTTCTAGTTCTGACCAGTAAAGCGCCAGAATCCAACTCATGAGTTCTCATATTACGAAAATGTCGGATAATCACTTCATTATCAATGCGCTTAAAAATATCTCTCTCGACATAAAGACACCAAATAAATCATGAGAAAAGTCATCTCCCATCTTGTCATGTAAATTTGTCTTAACAATATTCATCGCAGAAAATACTGCTCCACACTAAAGGTCAATGCAACAGCAAAACTAAAGCCAACTTGATAAGAAGATATACTAAATGAAAAGTAGTGTGATATCCCACCTCAACCATATTAGTTGCAAGTTCTCCAGACATTTTCTAGTTTAGAAAATCTTGCATTTCTCTCATTTCGTAAATTCACATCTTTAGTTGTTCTTTAAGCTCCATTCGATCATCCATTGAAAAGTCTTGTGGATATAGTTCATAAGTCGAACTAACTTTGAAAAACTAAAATTGGAAAACGAATTCTTAGATCAAGACATGCTATGACAAGAGCAATTCTGTTCGCGTCTCAAAGGAAACGATTATCCATCTCTCGACTAATACGATCAACAACCTAAAAATATAAAATAAAATTACTTCTATATTCAAAAACATAATTAGAAGTATAAATAGAAAAACAATTGAATACCGACAAAATATCTCAACTCGAAAAGTGGTGAAAGTATGTGTGTTTGCAACGTAAAGGCGACTTCGAACATTATCTTCCATATTAGGGATGCTAATATTATGTTCGAACAAAAACTGCTCACATCTCCTAATAGATCATCTCATCCATTCTCCTTGAGATGTTGCAATTGTCTCTTGGTAAGAATAACCAAATTCATAGCCTTCTACAATATTCTCGATCTTTTTGTTGCAAAAACTGTGACAAAATATTTGTCAACCCCAACACTACCTTCATCAAGTGAGCAATGAATACAAACTCATATGTTTCCATCTTATCGATCAAGCCTACAACAATGCCTTTTACTTTTGGATTCTCGTCCCATCTTCATATATATTCTAAAGAAAAAAATGTTGGAACCTAACCTGTAAGTTGGAGTGATGGAGTCGATTAAGCGTCTGCCAAGACCACAGCCAGACAAAGAAGAAAGGCCAGCAAAGAAGGCCGGCTTCACCCCACTTCCAAAGAAAAGACTGCCAAGCAGAAATAACAATTCCTCCGTGCTTCGTGGCTCTGCTTTCATTTTCTTTTGATGTGGACTTGTGGTGGCGGCTTTGTTATTTAGTAATATCACATATGTAATATGTTGACTTTAGTGGCTTAATAGGCCATCATGACTTTTAGAAAAATACATACTGAACATGACTACATGAGAAATATTTTTTCTTTGTGTGGGCAGTGGATCAAACAAGTCAAACAACCCAATCCTAAGTTATAAAAAATTACTTTTTTTTTTTCTTCCTTCCTTCTTCTTCTCAAAGACACCCTGGACCCCTGACTTCCGAATTTCAAGTTGGACCTCCCTAAGACATAAAAAAATTTCTACATGCAGTAGCTGGACCCCGGACCCCCCCCCTCCGCCCTCCGCCTCCGCCCTCCGCCCCTGCGTGTACACATGCAGCAACACTAAAAAACTTCATTCAGCTAGCTCAGTTTGGCCCCTCCATTTTCTCTCTCCTCTATAATTAAAAAATTTCATCTAACTCGTTTATGGTTTATGTGTAGCAGAACTGAATTTGCAAAACGATCCTTCTATTTCTCTAAAAGAACTTCATATTTATGTCCAATTTCTTAACTAGAAATTTTGATTTTAGTTCGTTAATGGAATATCAAATCTAAAATAATTGGTTCTAAAGTCTTATTGTTTCGTCTTGAGCTTCAATCTTAGCTCATTAATGGTGAGTATATACAAAACGAATTGTTTATTGGAGTTGGTAAAAAGTCGGTCTTATTGGATTTTGTTTGATTGGTGATTTTTTTGGGTTTTCTGATTGAGTTTTGCTTGATTAATTGATGCTATTTTTTCCCCACACTTTCACTTTGAAGCCATTTGTTCATTATTATTACTTTTGTAAGGTTCATAAATTTATAATAATATGATTGAGAGTATTTCTATTAGATACTAACATTTTGATAATAACTCCTAATTTACATGGTAAGTATATCAAATTTAAGCCTGATATGATTAATAAAAACGAGTCGAACATCTTTGACAAAAAAATAGAATATTGTTATAAAATTATAACATATATTTATGGATGTCTAGATTTATATTTAATTATAATAATTTTTGATATTTTGGAACTCCCAAGTTCATTGTGTAACTCCTATGTTCATTAACTCTTATGTTCATTAAGTTTTAAACTCATGACTTTTGAGTTTTGAAACTTCCAAGTCCATGTATCTATAAATAAGAGCATGAGCATTGTAATAGTGAATGAGGATAGATATGAAAATATTATGAGACATGCCTTTTTTCTCTAATCATTTTATTCTTAATTTTAGTAATCTTTTATAACAAATATTATAATTTTGAAAATGATATTATTCAAAATACACTAGAATATCATATCCCAAAGAAACATAGGTATAGCTAGGTTGAAGTCTGTATATTCTTCAAAATAAAAACTTACAAAATACATTTAAGAAATTGATATTTTCACAAGACTTGTCTGAGATATGTGAAAATATCATATATTTTTCTTTGTATAAATAATAATTCTCTACATTTATTAATTGTTCATAGAAAGGTTATTAGATTGTGAAAGTACAAATATTTGGTGTTTATCTAAAATTGCTTTTAGACCTTGTTAAAATTAAAATATTCTTAAATCCAAAACTAATGTAATTCACTTAATTTTTAAAACAATAAATCATGTAAGTAGTATTATTTTTCAGATAATTTTTAATTTTCATAATTTATTTTATAAAATCAAATAAATTTCAAAATTAAATTCAAAAAAATTATAACAATTATATATATTGAAACTGGAGACTTGATGTATGTGGCATAATGGTAAAAGCGTTACTTGAAGAGAAAAAATTAAAAGGGGGAAAAAGAGAGTAAAGATTAATAAATAAATAAAAATTGGATGACGAAATTAGAAAAAAGATTATTTTTTTCTTTTTTTTGTGGTGGTGTTAACTGTTAAAGGTGACCCCCACGTGGAAAAAGTGATTGGAGCCGGCCCATGACTCACAATTGCTTTTCAGGTGGTTTTGATACCCTCTTTTGCGGTTTGGCAGCCCTAGAGAGGTTGAAGATGGTGGTGTTAAAAATAAAATATATATATATATATATATATATATATATATATATATATATATATAAGTTTTAGTTTTTTCTAATACACATGACTGTAAGTTTGAGGGTTTAAAATGTCTAAAAAATATGTATGATGATGTAAATAAATGATAGCTAGGAAGGTAATTTCAAGTCTAAAGACTAGCTTTACTAATTTTTAAGTTTTTATTTTTTGATGTGCAATGCAACCTTGAGGCACCAAATTAAAGCACATGGAGAGATTGAATAATTTACTTCTACGTACCCTAAACATTGATCATATATATATATATATATATATATATATATATATATATATATATATATATATATATATAGTCATTAATAAACAATAAATACCACACAAACTAAAATACAAGCATGCGTGCATGTCCAATTAATTAATGCCGTTTATAAATTTCCTGATATCCTCTTGTACATTTTATTTTCTCTTAGGCTCCTTCTTTTTTTGGAAATAATTAAGAAATTGATTTTCGGAATAGAACAAAGTTGAAGCATACTAATATATTCTTCAATCGAAAAAGATTTGTTTCATTGAAACTTGTCTAGCTATTTTAGAAATGGAAACAAATCTGATGACGAAAATCATTAATTAATTAATTTCTCCATCTCTAGCTAGGCAGCTCATTGAGTCAGGTGAAAATATATATTGTTACTTAAATCATACTCTACGTATACTGCCTGCATGCGTGATCTTTACTTCAATATACATCGATCTTCTTTTTTATAGAGAGAGAGAGAGAGAGCCTGACTGACACTCAAAAATTGAAAGAGATTTGGATTCTTTATTTATTTGGAAAAACCATTACTTTCGTCTACTCCCATCTTCTCAATGGAGTATCTCTTTTTACCTCAAATACAACAAATACAATACCTCACGCACACATGCATGCATGCATGCATGCATGTCCCCCGTTAGTTGTTAAAATATTATTAAGTACAAACCCTAATCTTAATCATGCATGCATGAAGCTGATGGATTAACTACAGGAGCCGTACGTACGTTAATCATTGCATCGCATTGCATGAAAATGGTACTCTTTTTTCTGGACATACAGACAGACATGCATAAATTGTATAAAGTAAAATTACTTCTTCTTCTTCTTCTTTTTTGGATAGTGTTATGCATGGTAGAGTACGTGTTGAATAAGATAATTCGAATGAGTAGAAAAATGAAACTTAAGGATCAAGGTGGAGTTTTAAAATTTGGAATTAAGCAAGGCTTAGGGCCGGCCGGGGTCACATGTTTGTTTGTGTACCATATATTAATATATACAAGTGCCAAACTGGTAGATATATGGTCCTAGCTATACATTTGGATGCATGCAACACATAGATACTTGAAATAAGAAAATTTGAGAGGGCCCCATGAATAAATAAGATATATATATATATATATATATATTCAAATATCAGTAAGGTTGAAAACTAACTAACATGATTTGAAATGATTCTACCGACTCGAAAAAATACGAGCAAGATTCGGATTCGTTAATAATATGATCCAAATCTGAGCATTAAAAATAGTTCGAATAAAAATATGAGTAGAATCTGAGTAAGGTTATACTCGACTCGTTTAAGATTCAAACTACTCGAATTTTTAATTGTAATTCGATACATACTTGGTTAATACATATTCGATTAGATGTTTGATACATTCTCTTATAATATATACATATTTAAATTAAATTAGGATAATTAGTTATTATTTTGTTTTGTTTTTAATTTTAATTGTGATTTTATATTTGTAAAGTGTAATAATAAATAGATTTTTTTATTTTTAAGTAAAATAACAAATTCAATTTATAATTATATTTATTATAAAACTAGTTATTATGTGAAGACTCGAATTCGAGCTTGAATTTGAAACTCGCGAGTAGTTTAAATAAATATTCGAGTCAAGTCGAATCGAATTCGAGTAATTAATATTCGAGTCGAGTCGAATCTGAGTAGGATTTTTCAAATATAATTAGAATTCGAGCCGAATTCGAGTACAAATTTATCATTTCGAGTCAAATTCGAATAACTCTTTGTTCGCTCCGGTTCGACTCGTTTACACCCTTAAACGTTCGTATTCATTAATCTCCTTATCTACCTGATCACCTTCAGGCTTCAGCTATAAGCTGGAAACACATTATGCAAAGGAAATGCCATTGATGATGATATGGCATTTATTTTTTGCAGTAAACATTTGACAAAATTAAGGTAATCCTGAAAATTGAAGAAATTAATTAAGCATATATATAAATCCGGACGTTCCCTGGCCAATTAATTAATCACATTAATATTGTATTACATACAATAATGCAGAGTTTTTCACATTCAGCTCATTCATTAACGTACTTTAATTCCTTTAATTCTTAGTATTATTGAATTAATTAGAATAATACTACTGATCAATGATCAAACGAACATGGTGCATTAGGAGTCAGTTGTTATAAAATAAAAAAAATTCCCACAAGCCAAATACTTTCCCAACGACTACATATTAATTCAAGATCATAACAAACACTGATCACAACCTCTCTAGTTTTTCAAATAACAATCGGTATTTTTTCAGTCTACAATATGTAATATTCAAATTGTTGCTAACTTATAAAAAAATTAATTAAACTAAATTAGTTTCTTTTTATGAGTTACCGACAATTTGAATGAGATAATTTTAATTACAAATAATTAAAATATATTGTTTTAAAAAAGAATAATTTAAAAAATATTATGCATGAATTAAAATTTGATAACATATAATGATAAATATATAATTTTATCTATTTAATCAACCCTAAAAATTTAAAGAAAATGTGAGTATTATTATGGTTATGCAGAGTGTATTTTACTATTGAATTAATGGATGGAGTACTAATCGAGCCATGGGTACCATGTGAAGGGGCTCATGAATGGGCCATTGTAATTTGTGACCATCAAACTGCCAGTAATGTCCTAATCAACACCCAAGCTCCATCAATTACGTAAAAACATACTACAACATACTCTTCACGGGTTGTTTGATCCTTTCTAATATAGTCATAAACCCCAAAGGTCTGAATGTTTTGTATATGCATGGGCTCTGAAAATTGGAAGGCCCGGAAGAGGTGGCCTTTGGGCCTGCAATCAGTGAAGTTATTACCAACTAAGCGGCATGCGGAGCCACCAACAAATATACCCAATAATTTGGGCCCGAAGTGCCAAACTATATAAAGGGTCTTTAACACTAATATACAATAATTAGAAAGTAATTACATTATTAGTGCATTCACAAAATAATTATAAAAATAACACAATTCACATTAATAAGTAAACCTAAAATCAAGTATACACTCATTCATTTCCTGAATCTCTAGGCCATATTTGTTTACTAGGATAACACTTGGGATTGCATCATTAATCTCAAGTCTTTTATTTGTTTTTAAAATTAGATTTGAGATCGATTATTAGTTCCGGGATAACAAAATGACTTAAAATGAGCGATTATTTAATACTATGTCTAACCGGGTATTATAATCTCACTATGAGAGATTAAAATTTTTTGGGCAAAACTAACCTTTAATATAAAATTACTCGGTTGATATTACAAAATAATGTTATTTCTACAAATGTACTTTATAAACAAAACTGTAACCTTTGAGTTACTGTTAACCAAATAATATACAGTAAAGGTAACTTGGTGTACCAACCGAGTAACAGTAAATAAAAAAGTTGTATCATAGCAAATTACTTGGGAAAGCTTTAAGGCAGTCTTGGGGAAGGAACAGGAGGGGCTGTAAGGACCTTCTGTTCAAAACGGTACTCAATAGGTGGCTCCATACAATGGGTTGGGGGATCTCTGACATCTTGAATTTTGCCCAAGGGTGAACGTTCAATTTGATAGGGACCCCCATCGGTGGAAACCAGGAGAGGCTTATCGCCCTCGTATGTGTATACGTTTGTGTGCTCGTTTGTGTATGTGTTAAGGCGGCTAGTATAGGAGGCCTAGCTGCTATAGTCTTACAAGCAATACAAGGCTCAATAAGGCTCGTATATCGGGTCCTATTGAAAAGTGTATTGTTGTATAAAGGGTTACTATTTGACATGCCAAGAAGCCCTTAAAGAAGACCATCTGGATTAGATAAGGTGATAAGGCAGATCTTAGTAAGAATAAGGTAATAAGCTCGCAATCAAGAAAGGATAGTAAGAGAAAAACAACAGCAAAAGTAAGATAAGAAAGGTCTTCCCTTACTCTATTTCCGCTTTAAATAGCCTGGGGAAGAAAGATATCTGTGCCTTCCCTTATTCTATTTCCTCGGAGGAAATAGTCGGGAAGTAGATAGAGCGGTCTCCCCTTACTCTATTTCCGAAGCGGAAATAGTCGGGTCGAAAAACGCAAGTGCCGTGTAATCAAATGTTGGCTTCCGCGCGCGCGCATAAGAGCTTAACGCTTTCCCCTCCTTCGCTTCGCTCTTCCTCCCTCGGGAAGGGGTTAGCTCCGTAGCTCCTTAGCTCCTTAGCTCAAGCTCTAAACTTGTAGGTCAGTAGCTCAGTAGCTCTAAGAAATAAAGGTAGCTCCAGTCTATCGCTCCGTTCGCTTCACTCACTCTCTGCAGTCTCTCCCTCACTTACGAGAGTGAGAGCCAACGCTATTACCGCAGGGTTTTTACCACATTCTTTGTTCCTCCTAATGCACTCAGAGTTCACCCCTTCCGTCGGGGTTCAATCCTTCCGCACGTTCCTACGGAGTTCCGGAATGGACTCCAGGAGTTCGATCCGGTCCCCCGGCTCTCAATCCTTCCGCTCATTCCTCCACACTCCGAAAAGGACTCCAGGGGATCGATCCGGTCCCCCGGCTCTTCTACCCTTGCGCTCTTTCCTCCGCATTTACCCTTATAGCTCATTTGAATGCCGAAACTCTTCTCTTCTACGTCAGCCTTCGAGCCGAACCCATTTCGAGTCGATAATTCCATAATTCCAGCATCTCGTAAAACTGAAGAAAAGATCACAATAAGGGACCTACTCTTGCCGAAAGATAGGAGAAGATCAAGACTTTGAGATTTTTCTCTCAGGCCTGTCTTGAATGCAGGGTCGGTTAAGCAGCCTTCCTTATGAAAGTAAGAGTGCCTCAACTCCTTATGTTTCTCTTTTATGTTTAACCCCATGACATTCCAGACTACTGCCTTCATGAGCATGTTGAGATCAAGCTTAGTGATGTATTAAAGTTGATAATTTGGTCCATTGATCAATCAAAACAAAAAAAAATCATCAAATAGTGTTCCTTAGGCTATGTTATTATGTGTTATTTAATATACAATAATTCTCCTGAGTTAGTACTGTTATTATATATATATATATATATATATATATATATATATATATATATATATATATAATCATAAGCCACCGATCCCAATATCTATATATATAAGACACCATGTTCATATATACATACAGACGTTCATGATTTTTCCACTATCAAATAAATAGGCGAGTAATTAACAACCCGTATATCATACTCCATATAAATATATTTTTCATGTCCATATATAACACACACAACCCATATAATGAAAAAATATCTAACAAAATGGCGATAACATATATATATATATATATATATATATATATATATATATATATATATATATATATAAAAATTGATCAAGTCATAATTCTTAAGTTGTATAATGCTTTAAGTTGCATAATTTTATCAAAACGACGTAATTTTGATAAAGACGCGCGACATTTTTATATAAATACGCTATGGCATGGTATTTACAAAATGCCACCGTCCCTCCAAAAAACTACGTCGCTTTGATAAAATTATGCAACTTACATAAGCATATGCAACTTAAAAATTATGATTTGATCCTTATATATATATATATATATATATATATATATATATATATATATATATATATATATATATATATATATCCTCATTGTTATTATATATATGACTTAATTTATCACCACGTAATTAATATATAAGAAAGTTAAACATATGGTGATGTATAATTAACTAAACCATAAGTAGGGAGATATTTTTTTAGTGATATTTTTTATTTATTTATTTTTTTTGGTTTTTTTTTTTTGTAATATCTCCCAAAAAATATATAGTATTTATTTTAACTGAAATTTTTGTGTAATTTGAATACATATAAGAAATAGGGTTGTACAGACTGTACATACCCTGTTTCTTATATGTATCCAAATTACACCTAAAACATTTTTTTTTATAAAAATTCCAGTTGGAATAAATACTATATATTTTTTGGGAGATACTAAAAAAAAAACCAAAAAAAAAAAATTAAAAAAAATATCACTAGAAATGTCACTAAAAAATGTCCCTTTAGAAAGACTCATAACTAAAATTGTACGTTACAATGAATATATTTACTCACACGTACATGAATTAGCGTATGCATATTGATCAATAATACTATGAAGCCTCGTGATAATTAATTAACTTGAAAATGGGAAACCAGAGTTGACTTGCCACGTTATATTATCTTAGCATAATATATATATATATATATATGGGAGTTCTTCCATAGCAATCGGTTGCTGTGAGAATTGTGCAACAACCCCTTTTTAGACCGTTGATAAATTGATCGCATGACTGAGATGAGTCTTAATATTTGATAAGCCCTAAGACGAACTTGCACTTCTGCTTTTATTTTAATATAAACACCCTACATGGTCAACATCTTGTCAGTACATTTAAAAGAAACGAATTTTTATTATTAAAAAAACACCCAAATAAATGTATGACATTCTACTGTTTGTTTCTTTTTTTTAACTCCTATATATATATATATATATATATATATTATTATTAACTACTTTATTACTTAAAAAAAAAAATTCAAATCAAGATATTTACCTCTTACGACTTGTACAAAAATAAAAATAAAAATAAAAAAAAAATCAAAAAGCACTGACCTCTTACGGCTTATACAAAAAAAAAAAAAAAAAAAAAAAAGAATCCAAATCGGCACAACTTCTTACGGCTTGCACAAAAGTTCTTTACTTGTTATTCTAAATAAAATAGTTGTTATTTTTTATAACTCTTTCATTTAATAACAAATAAAGAATTATAATTCAAATAAAAATAATATCCTATTTTAAAAAATATATTTTTATAATTTTTTTTTATTTGCTATTTTATAAAAATATTTTATAAAATAAAGAATACAAAATATTTTATAACAAATAAAGAATATAAAATATTTGCTATTTTTTATTTGCTATTTGTTATAAAAAAATATTTTATAACAAATAAAGAATATAAAATATTTTTTATAAAATATTTGCTATTTGTTATAAAAATATTTTATAAAATATTTATAAAATATTTTTATATTCTTTATTTGTTATAAAAATATTTTATAAAATATTTATAAAATATTTTTATAACAAATAACAAATATTTTATAAAAAATATTTTATATTCTTTATTTGTTATAAAATATTTTTATAACAAATAAAGAAATAAAAATAGCAAATATTTTATATTCTTTATTTGTTATAAAATATTTTGTATTCTTTATTTTTATAAAATATTTTTATAAAAATAAAGAAATAAAAAATTATAAAATATATTTTTTAAAATAGGATATTATTTTTTATTTGAATTATAATTCTTTATTTGTTATTAAATGAAAGAGTTATAAAAATAACAAATATTTTATTTAGAATAGCAAAGTAAAGAACTTTTGTGCAAAGTCGTAAGTTGTTGTATTATTGATTCTTTTTTTTTTTTTTTTTTTTTTTGTATGTCGTAAGAGGTCATGTGCTTGCTTTGGTTTCTTTATTTTTTTTTTTTTTGTATCGTAAGAGGTTCACGGCTTGATTTTTTTTTTTTTATTATTTTTTTTTTTGTACAAGTCGTAAGAGGTTGTCTTGGTTTGGATTTTTTTTTTTTTTTTTTTTTGTACAAGCCGTAAGAGGTTGTGCTTGGGTTGATTTTTTTTTTTTTTTTTTTAATAAAGTAAAAGACAAGAATATATATATATATATATAGGAGTTAAAAAAAACAAAAACAAGACATGTCAAAAGTATGCTACCGGTGTTTTTTAATAATAAAAATTCGCTTTTTTTAAATGTAATCGACAAGATGTTGACCATGTAGGTGTTTATATTAAAATAAAAGCCTTTGACAAGTCGTGTCTTACTTTATCAAATATTAAGACTCATCTCACTCATGCGATCAATTTATCAACGGTCCAAAAAGTGTTGCAGACATTCTTCTCACAAAGAACCGATCATGGATGGGCCCTCATATATATATATACTACCTTTCCAATTAAATTCCTTAAAGCCGTGTATTTAGCTTCAAAGGGTTGCGTCCTTTTATCCTTTACATTTAAAAGCACACAAGTGAAAATGACTATAGTGCTCGATTGGGTTGGGTTTACCTTATCTTAAAGGGCCTTTTAATTTTTCATTACTCTATCCTTTCTCTGTCAGTTCATTTCAAACAACCCACCGGCCAATTCAAGAAATGTAAGCATTTGTAATGAACTCAAATTCAAATATATATTGAAAGGATCATTTGATGTAGAAAGCTAGCCCTACAGGGGTCAAGATCTGATGCCCTAGCTACTTAACACTAGGATATTTGGCCCCCCAACCCCAACAAAAAAATACATGTTCACAAATATATTTCATACTAGCTACTTCTTGTTATGTTACTGGTTAATTAAACATGTGTAAAATAAATGGATGATTCATATTTAAAATATGTTGAAATGTATTTTCTTCTAAATTTGGCATATAAGTTAATTATAGCATTATCAATTTCAAGGCTGTTTGATGATCATCCATATAAATTAAGAGTAACTTGCTTAAGCAAAACCAAATTATTAAGGGATGAGTAATATACATATATATATATATATATATCTAATAAAATACAAATGATTTTAAATTTTTCGCCCATTTGAAATCCTCGATTGAGTAGGAACTGTGGCTTATAGACTCGTTTTACCGCCAAGTATGTCGCGTGCTCATAACGTTTTTAACGTATCAATGTTACGTAAATATATGGATGACCCGAACCACATTATTAATTTAGAATCGGAAAAGATAACGGATGATTTAACGTATGAGATCTCGTGTTAAAATCTTGGATAAGAAGAATCGTATCCAACACTCAAGGGTTATACCTCAAGAGTTAGAATCGAAATGAAGTCAAGGTATCCTCACCGTTTCTAAGATACCAGTGTCACGACGTAAATTTTGAGGCAAAATTCCATAAGGAGGGAGATTGTGAAACCCCAGATTTTATGAATAAAGAATTAATTTTCTCGAAATAATTTTTTTTTATATTATGGTGTGAATTTGAGATAATGTTATAACAAGGGTAATATTTATAAATTTTGCAAAGTATGCAGTTTGTCATATTATATTTGATTGATCGGGGAATATTCGCTTTTAAGCAGAAATATTCGTATGACTTAGAAGACAATCATTGGTGGACCCTATTAAATTATTATCATTTGATTGAGAAAACGACAAAAATATTTTTTTGAAAATAACGGCGGAAGTTTTACTGCTTGATACTTTTGTTGAACTACTTTCGGTAGTAAAAAGTACAATGAATACGCGTTGTTGCATAAGAAGCACTACCTGATTGATTATTGATATTTATGTGAGAAGTCACTCGCTTTTGTTCAATTATTGCTACAATAGTTGCGTGACAAGATCTCACATTATTTGATTCAATTATTGTTGATTTAGAAGTTTTGTTTTATTCACGTAATAAAATAGAAACATCTTTTTATATAAAATGTAATACTTTATTAAAGTTATTCTATAAATAGAATTTATTATATTCTATTACGCATAGTATTTTGCGTAGTAAAATCTTTTTATATAAAAATGTATACTTTATTAAAGTTATTCTATAAATAGAATATATTATATTTTATTATGCATAGTGTTTGCATAAGGCCCAGATAGTGTTTTGCAGATAATAAAAATCTTTTTATATAAATAGAATATATTATATTTTATTTAAAAGATTTTTCTTTAAATATGGACCGTCAGATTAAAGTAAATCAATCTGGACCGTTCATGGATTAGTTACTATGCATTCCATTTTCCTATAAATAAAAGCTCATTCCTTCATTAATTTCTTACGAATTCACTGAACTCTAGAGAGAGAAACGCACAGCGGAAATTAAAATTTTAAAGCAATTTCCGAAACCCTAAAACAGGATCCATGCGAAAAATCAATTAATTCAGAGGTTTAAAGATTATACCGGATATAAACAAAAACAAGAATCAAACCGATCAAGCCTCCGAATCTCCAACGCAATACAAACCGATTGCGCCTCTACTAGATTCATATATGAACGCCGCATCTAACCGTCGAACGATTTTGCAATAAGAAGGACTTGCATGACTTAGCCACCAAAAGGAATGGATTTTCTCAATCGTTTTCTTTAGTCTCTCTCTAAGAAATGGCTAGGGTTTTTTTAATTTGATATATATTACCCTAAGTAGTGCTATATATCATATATATAGTAGTTAAAAGGAATTAATCAAATCAAAACCTAATTTTATAAAATTCAATATATATATATATATATATATATATATATATATCTCTTAATTAAGTCTTACTTAATTAATATACATATATACAAATTATCCTTTTAATTTAAATCCGTGATTTAAATACTATTAATCATATTAATATATTTAAATCCTTAAAATTTAAAGTAATTTCTTTTTAAATAACGTTCTATGTGTGTGACCTTATAGGTTATTATTACGTTGGCAATAATTTTAAAATCATATTATAAAATTATAAACAAATGAAATGCAGATCTAGTAATGCATCATCGCTACCCAAGTAATAATAAGATCGATGATTCGATGCAACCTTTTCGTGACCAATGTTTCAATGTAATTTAATCCTTTTAACCTTAATATCCTAGATTAAACTCGAGTCATCGAATGTGTCATACTCTTCATAATTTAATCTGAGTTTTCTTGATCAATGAGTAGACTATATATGAAACAAATCACTATTTGAGCATGGCCATGCATTTCATAGTCCTACTCAATCAAGAGGCCTATGGATATCACCCATAATATATAGGATAGTTAAATTCCATCTAGATCACTCATATTTCTCACACGATTAATGATGAACCCAATAATCACCTTTATAGTCCACCCTATTAAAGGTGACATTTGATGATATCAAAGTACATAAATTCTCGTGTAAGAATATAAATGATTTCGTGCCGGAGGACCATTACATCATTGTCACTATATGAATTGCTAATGACACTTCGCAGAATGCTCCATATAAATTCTCATGGTGGGTCCGCCCGAAGACATCGTTTTCAACATGCACTATGCATCGACTTAATATCTCATATATTTATGACCAATGAGATTTGGTCATCAATCGATCCACATATTAGTCTCAATGCATCATTGTTGTCCCATCAACAATGATACTCGATTAGGGACATTTAAGAACAACGATACTAATGGTAATATATAATCTCATTTTCAAGTCACATACTTGAAACTATATAATTTGTATCACTATTCTAAGGAATTTTATTATGTTAACAATTATATTACGCAAAGAAATAAAACCATAATAAAATCATATATTTATTCAATCAAATATAATATCAAAACGTTAAGCAATTATATCAAATAATTGGCCTCTGTGGCATAAACTCTAATGAGCCAGCATAGTAAAATCTTTTATATAAAATGTATTACTTTATTAAAGTTATTCTATAAATAGAATATATTATATTTTATTATGCATAGTGTTTACTATGCCCAAGATAGTGTTTATATATAATAAAAATCTTTTTATATAAATAGAATATATTATATTTTATTTAAAAGATTTTTCTTTAAATATCGAATCATCAGTTAAAGTAAATCAATCTGACCGCTCATGGATTAATTACTTATGCATTCCATTTTCCTATAAATAAAAGCTCATTCCTTCATTATTTTCTTACGAATTCATTAAACTCTGTAGAGAGAAACTATAGAGAGATGAAGAAAAGTTTTTCGCTACTTCACTACTCTTATATCAAGTATTATTTTACTTGTAGTGGATATTATTCTTTTGTATCCAAGAAAGAACTTCATTATTCCATTTCTTTATTGTTCTGTTGGAATAACTCATATACGCACGCACCCTATACTTGGTGACATTCTTCTATTATTCTGCATCTTTATTATTCTCGTCGAATATCCTCGTCTGCATATATACCGACCGGTTCCATTTTTTATTATTCCGTCTTTATTATTCTCGCTTAATATCCTCTCTGCATCTACACTTTAATTCCGGTTCCATCATTTATTATTCCGCATTTATTATTACTCGTTGGAACATCCTGCTTGGTGTGAATTTCACCCGACCGATTCCGTTATTATTATTCTGCTGAAATAACCGCTTCATCGGGCACCGCACGCATGGTGATATCTTTTGTTATTCCATTCTAGATTATACTCGGTTGATTAAAATTTTGATTTCTATACTCCATGAAATTAGTGGAATATCCTTGATATTTGCGCTTCATCCAGTATCTTTTCGTGGAAATATTCTTCTGAGCATTCTTGAATTTTACTCTACAAAGCAGTATCATGTTGACAATTTGAACGTTATTGGTTCCTGGACAAATTAATTCTTGAACTTGTTTAATTGAATTCTTATATCATTGTCATCATCCTCATGTTTATATTTTTGAAAGTCATCTGTGGGCTCAGAAGTGAATAGATGGACTTGGTATGATTATACCGGGATTATTCGGATAATCATGACCGTAATGTTATAAATGATGTGAAAATTAAAAGTCCTCATTGGCCGTAGTGCATTGATGGACAGTTTTTGGTATGATTATGGCTATGGATTCTCTTCGGCCAATGGTGCAAAGATGAATTGTTTAATGGCATGATCAGGATCGTTGATGAAAACACGATTATCTTTGGTCCGTAGTGCATGGATAATTCGTGGTCGTGATACTAAATAATATCCTCATTCACCGTAGCTGCGGGGATGATTTAATGATGTGAATTATTTATCGAGCCGAGTCTCGTGATAAAAGTGATGAAAAACCTTTTTAATCATAAAAGATAGTAGATTTTATTTTCTACTGACTTTTTTAATGGATTGCTTGTTCATTGCAGCTTAAACTTGATGTCTCATTGTATTTTATCAATTTAACATTGTTGGAGGCTAATGATAATTTATTATGTATTATCTTAGTCATAATATTTCTTGCTGGGCTAGTTGAGCTCACCCTTTCTTTCACTGTTCTTTTCAGGAAACGAGAATATAAATGGGACGCAAGTCTGGGGAACGGAATGATGGTCCAGAGGATAGTATTAGTAATCCTCACTATTTTATGAAATAGTGTGATAATAATTGTAATGAGGACTCCTTTTGAGTTTGTATAGTCTCTAGTAGACAATAATTGTATTCAAACTCACAGTTTATGTTTTGTCGTATTGCATACGACATACAGTATTAAGAAGTTGTATTTGAATTACGTACCATGTATCCATGACCCAAGATGGGTGATGTATACCTAATTTTGGGGGCGTCACAATTGGTATCAAAGCTTAGGGATATGATCTCTGGCTAAGATGTGAGATAAAAACTAGGAGGGGAGAGACGGGGAATTTCTTCGCTAGTATGATCTACCTAAGTTTATTTGGTATTTAATTGGTCGGTCAAAGTATAGGGATAATATGTGATATGTTAGTTAACCCTTATTTTGTGGCAGTGTTTGAAAATGGCATCCGAGAATATTGAGATTATCAATGGAGCACAGGAGACCGCTGAGTCTCCACGCATCAATAATCGTGGATAATGTGCAAACCGAGGACAATACTCCTCATGAAAACAATAACACCGCTGAAATGGTGAATGATGGGATGGTCGAGGGCTTTATGCAATTCATGCAACAACAAAGGTAAGGCGCGCCTGCCCAAAATGCGGTAGAAATACCGATAACTCTCGACGGCCACCGCTAAGCGCTTTAAGGAGCAATTCATGCAACAACGGCGAAGCGCGCCTCATCCATAATGCAGTGGAAACAATGGTAACCCACGGTTGGTCACCGCTAAGCGCTTCAAGGAGCTGGGACCACCGGAGTTTTTGTGAAAGCCGAACCACTTAAGGCGAGACATGGATAAAGCGGATTACCAAGATATTTGATGTCTTGAATGCTCGTAAGAGAAAAAGATTCCATTCGCCACCTTTATGTTAAGTGAAGAAGGAGATCATTGGTGGGAATCAGAAAAGCGTACTCCGGCCGACGTCTTTCAAGATGTCTTGGGAGAAGTTCCAAGAATTATTCAACAACAAGTACTTTCCTTAAAGTATTCGTCACATGGGCGAGGTAGAATTCATCAAGTGGAGCAAAACAATATGACCGTATCGCGAAGACGAGGCTAAGTTCATGGAGTTATCCCTAGATGCATCCCATTTGGTCGATAATGAGGAGCGAATGACGCGAATGTTTTTGCGAGGTTTGAAACCGATATACGCCAATACCTCATTTCTCACAAACTTTGTTTATATTCGAGATGTTGTGAATAGGGCTCGCTTATTAGAAATACGATAATGAGTCAAAGACAACCAAAAGGCAACCACCAACAACACGATAATAATCATATCTGGGTGGCAACAATCATCTAACAACGATAACCATCGTGGGGAATATTAACATGCCAAGAATGGTAACCATTTCTATGGGTAATCATGGTCAAGATAATAAGAATGGACATTTTAAGAAGAAGGTTCAACAATGACGTGAAGACGCCGGCACCAAAGAACCGCTTTCAAAGGAAGAAGAACGTCCATCTATCAGTATGTTTCAAATGCGACAAGAGGGACACATCCGTCCAAACTATACGCAAACAATCCAAAGCGTGTTTTAATTGCGGAAGAAGGTCACCGCTCGATTTTGTCGTATGGTAAAGTCAAGTCCAACCGGATAGTGATGCCAAAGGATGTCCCGACAAGCCAAAGCCGATTGTTTAAGAGAGAGTTTTTTTCTCGTGACGAGAAACCCAATAAAATTATCACGGGTAAGTTAATCATAAGCTTTCTTACGAAGTCTATACCGTGTTAGATATCTGGGATACTCTACACTTTTATTTCACCTAGTTGTGTTCAATGTTTGTACTTAACTCCGGAAGTTAAACTTTGATTTATCTATTGAAACTCCATTGGGAGAAACCTTCATTACCTCCAATCGCTTAGAAATCTTGTTTGATTCAAATCGACACTTTCACATTACCTGTCGATCTTCTCTCTTTGAAAATACTTACCTTTGATGTGGTTTTTTTTGAAACGATTGGTTAACTACTCATCATGTTTTTTGTAAGGTTGTTAGCTTTTATATTCCTAACCAACCTATTATGTGAATTCAAGCAACCAAATCACTAAATTCAATCATTGTCATATCAAGCCATAAAGAAAGAGCCCCGATCCTTTGTTGATGACTTCCTCATGTGGAATGCACCAAAGCCGGCTTTACTTTTCTCGTAAGCGCCGTGAATGATGATGACAAGTTGATAGGTATCATTGTGAGGTGTTATCTAGGTTAAGAGATAGAAGTCACAGTTGGTATCAATGTATGCGTCTTATCCAAGTCTTGGATGAGAATGAATTTTTGAATGATATTTCTATCATTAATAAATCTCTTGACGATTCCTAAAGACTTCTTAGCCTACCCCAGAGCGTGAAATCGAATTTTGTATCGACACCAAGACAAAAACACATTTCTTAAACCTCAAAATATTTCTTCAACTAAAACGAACGTAATATGCGCCAAAGACGCGTTGACTGAAGCTATCAAGATTACGATCGTCTTATTCAATATAATTATGGAAGAAGCGAACGTGGTAGGTGACGTGTTGAGTAGAAGATCGTGTCGCGTACATAAGTGCGATGTTGTTAACACAAAGACTCATTTCGTATAACTTGCAAATGATGAAGATAGAGTTAAAGACTCTGTGAACTCACGTGAAGATAACGAATATACGAATAAAATCGACTTTAATCGATAAAGTTAAAGACGCTTCGCTATATACATTCAATCGATGAATATGACGAAAAGGTTCAAGAGGCGTTATTCTAAAAGCAAGAGTTCTTTGAAGAGAGGAAATCTCAACCTCGATTTAATTGGCCCATTTCAAATCCTCGATTGAGTAAAGAATCGTGGCTTATAGACTGCTTTTACCGCCAAGTATGTCAAGCATCTCATAACGCTTTTAACGTATCAATGTTACGTAAATATGTGGATGACTTCGAACCACATTATTAATTTAGAATCGGAAGAGATAATGGATGATTTAACGTATGAGATCTCGTTAAAATCTTGGATAAGAAGAATCGTATCCAACACTCGAGGGTTATACCTCAAGAGTTAGAATCGAAAATGAAGTCAAGGTATCCTCACCGTTTCTAAGATACCAGTAATGCGTCGTACGTAAATTCGAGGGCAAAATTCCATAAGGAGGGAGATTGTGAAACCCAGATTTTATGAATAAAGAATTAATTTTCTCGAAATAATTTTTTTATATTATGGTGTGAATTTGAGATAATGTTATAGTTGTGGGTAATATTTATAAATTTTGCAAAGTATGCAAGTTGTCATATTATATTCGATTGGTCTGGAATATTCGCTTTTAAACGAGAAAT
The DNA here is from genome assembly GCA_020205605.1 of Panax ginseng. Lineage (NCBI taxonomy): Eukaryota > Viridiplantae > Streptophyta > Magnoliopsida > Apiales > Araliaceae > Panax > Panax ginseng. Next base: position 9,409,047 of record CM035138.1, on the reverse strand, counting down.
ATTCAGACGACCAAGACAATCATTAGTGGACCCCATAACGGAATTATTGTTTGGATTGAGAAAAACGACAAAAATATTTTATTGAAAATAACGGCTAAGTTTTACCGTTGATCTTGTTGAACTACTCTTGTAGTAAAGAAATCTGCGAATACGCGTTGTTGCATAAGAAGCTACACACCAGATGATTATTGATATTTATGTGAGAAGTCACTCGGTTTTGTTCAATTATCACTAATAGTTCTTTGCGTAAGATCTCACATTATTTGATTCAATTATTGTTGATTTAGAAGTTTTGTTTTATCCACGTAATAAAATAGAAACATCTTTTATATAAAATGTAATACTTTATTAAAGTTATTCTATAAATAGAATATATTATATTCTATTATGCATAGTATTTTGCATAGTAAAATCTTTTTATATAAAATGAATACTTTATTAAAGTTATTCTATAAATAGAATATATTATATTTTATTATGCATAGTATTTGTATAAGTGCGCAAGATAAGTGTTTGCATAATAAAAATCTTTTATATAAATAGATTATATTATATTTTATTTAAAAGATTTTTCTTTAAATATGGACCGTCAGATTAAAGTAAATCAATCTGGACCGTTCATGGATTAGTTATTATGCATTCCATTTTTCTATAAATAGAAGCTCATTCCTTCATTATTTTCTTACGAATTCAGTGAACTCTAGAGAGAGAAACTGTAGAAAGAGTGTGACGCCCCCAAAATAGGTTCATTCCACCCAACCCATTCTGAGTCGCCAAATACATGGTACAGAAATAACTACAACTTCAATAATACAAATGTCGTGTGAAATACGACAATACATACTGTGAGTTTAAATACGAGATATTGTCGCCTGCATAATATCCACACGCAAATAAATCCCCATCATAATTATTGATACATTATTTTACAAAAATGGTGAGGACTACTAAACAACTCTCTCTAGAACCTTCATTCCATACCCCGACTCGATCCTGTTATGTTCTCACCTTCTGAGAAGAAAATGGAAAAACAAGGAAAAGGGTGAGCTCAACTAGCCCAATAAAGAATATTATGACTAAGATAATGTACAACAAATTATCGTTAGTCTTCAACAGGGAAAAATCTAATAGAATACAATAGACAACAAGTTTTAGATCAACAAATGCAATGGAATAAAGAATCCATTAGAAGAGTCACGTAGAAAGAATTCTACCGCCTTTCTAAGGTTTAAAAGTCCATCATCAATATTTTATCCTCAGAATAACAATCAATATTCATCTTTGCACTACACAGCCAAAGATATTCATTTAAATCACCAATGGTCATGTTTCATCTCAACACTGCTCATCTTTGCACTACAGTGCCAAAGATATTCATCGCTTAATCGTTCATCTTTGCACTACAGCCAAAGATATTCATCGCTTAATCGTTCATCTTTGCACTTACAGCCAAAGATATTCATCAAGATCACCATTAAGACCGAGGATGATGAAAAATATTTTTAAGAATCGAATCCAAATGAGATAGAAGGACAAATATTAGGGATTCGTATAACAAATTTTATCCAAGATCGATAATACTTCATAATAAACGATTTTGAAGCGTAACTCAAAAATAACGATCAAAACATGGATCCAATCAAAGATAAGAAATTAAATAGACATCTTGGACAAAAGAAAATTTTCATTTTTCGATTGAATAAAGTCCGTATTTGTGAATAGTCTACAGAACGCGTGAATAGTCCAGATACGTGAATAGTAACCTCAACACAAAAGATAAAAATTTCACAAAAAACATCTTCACGCTTCGTGAATAAGACTCGTGAATAAGAATCGTGAATAAGAACTCATGAATAAGAATCGTGAATAAGAATCTCATGAATAAGAACTCCGACATGAAAAAGTTCTAAATTTGATAAAAGTTCAACAAAGATTTTGGCATAATGATATTGAAGAAAATAATATCATTTCATGAAAAGAAATAACATCCTTTATCTCAAAATAACCGTATCTTACATCGAATTTCAGATATAGTCTTGTGTAAACTCATACCGTGATAAAGCAACACTCAAAGTATACTCACAAGAATACGCCGATAATATAGAGAGAGAAAGAGAGAAAACTTAGTTTCGGTGTGATTTTCAATTCTAACTTAGCCCTCTATTTATAGGAAAATGTTAGAAACGCCAAAGGAGACTAAATTAATAAAATATATTATTATTTATTCAAAATTCCTACCCACATGTTTTGAAAACTCTAGCATGCCTTCTTTGGTCAAAAACATCAGCCACCCATGTGCCAACAACCACAAAAATATTTTTCTTATATAAAATAATTAAAACTTCCAAAATCAATTATTTGAACTCCTAACTTCAATAATTCATGATAAATAGCCCTTTTGTCGTAAAAATTCAATCTCATGATTTTTATAGGAAATTCAATTCTCTACAACTTTGCGAAGGAAGTTTTTCCAAATTCCAAATGTAAATTATCCAAATCCATAAATGAGCGATTTTGCGCCTATAATCAATTTTCTATTCGAGAATTGTGTCCACCGACACACAAAACATATGTTAAAACATTTAATGCCACAAAAATACTCTTCCTCCTCATATACTCATATATCCCACATTCATTGTAAAATATCACCAGTTAATATATTATTAAAATAATATATTTAAATGAATTATTTTATCGTAAAAAGATAAAATATTAATTTTCAACAATTGTTACATTAAAATTTTCTCCATCTATATCCACATAAAATCAATATTTTCTTTATCATAATAATCAATAATTAATTATTTTAAAAATAATATTACGTAATCACAATTATTGACAATCGTGCCGCTCCTCAGAAAGAGGGGCTTTCCAATAAGGATTTCTCTTCATCGACGCCGCAATTAGGTGACCAAACCTCTCCTTAGATAGAACTTTCTAGACATTGCCAATAATGTTATCTGATAATATTATTCAAATAATATGAATTATTGATTTGATAATGGAAAATACTGTGTAATGACAATTATTGAAACAACAATGATACCAAATATCAACGCAAAGAATTATCAATCAATATAATATTGAATAAGAACTACTTTAACAATTATCGAGTAGTGCCTTCTTACGTAAGGATCAATAATTCAACAATACTCATGCAATACCGCGTCTGCTATCGCAAGCAACCACGATATTATCAGATTTTAACCACCGTGTAACCCAACAAAGTTAATTCAGTAATAATTTACGCCGTTATTTATAAAACTCAATCTTTGTCGCTTTCTTTCATCCAACCGCTTTTCCGTTATGGGGCCCACTAATGATCAAGGCCGTCATTGCGAGATTCCCGACAAAAAGAATATTTCACGACCAAACGAATATTCCCTAAACAATAATGAATATTTTAATAACCACTTGTTTATTTTGCAAAAATTGCACATTTCACCCATAACTAAAGCATTATATCAAATTACCACCTTATTAATCAAGAATAATAATTAGAGGAAATTGATTTTTATTTATAAAATTTGGGGTCTTACTGAGAGACTATTGAGAGATAGAAGAAAAGTTTTATTACTTCACTACTCTTATATCAAGTATTATTTTACTGGTAAGGATATTATTCTTTTGTATTCAAGAAAAGAACTTACATTATTTCATTTCTTTATTGTTCATTGGAATAACTCAGATATCGCGGGCTACCCTATACTTGGTGACATTCTTCTATTATTCTGCTTTATTATTCGCTTGATTATCCTTTCTCGTGTTATCGCTTGGACTGGTTCTATTTTTATTATTCCGCCTTTATTATTCCTCAGCCGAAATATCCTTTCTGTATTATACTGTAGGACTGGTTCCATCATTTATTATTCAAGATTTATTATTACTGTTGGAACATCTTGTCGGTGTGAATTTCACCCCGACTTCGGTTCCGTTATTATTATTCCGCTTGGAATAACCTATCTATCTAAATGATGTGATTTATGGTGATTTTTTTGTTATTCCATTCGGTATTATACTCGATTGATTAAAATTTTGATTTCTATACTCCATGAAATTAGTGGAATATCCTTGATATTTGCACTTCATCCAAAGATCTTTTCATGAAAATATTCTTCCGAAAGCATTCTTGAATTTTACTCTCAAAGCGATGATCATGTTGACAATTTGGGCGTTATTGGTTCCCGGACAAATTAATTCTTGAACTTGTTTAATTGAATTCTTATATCATTGTCATCATCCTCATCTCATGTTTATATTTATTGAAAGTCATCGTGGCTCAGAGGTGCGTAGATGGACTTGGTATGATTATGACCGGGGATTATTCTTATAATCATGGCCAGTAATGTTACAAATGATGTGAAAATTAAAAGTCTTCATTGGCACCAGGTGCGTTGATGGACAGGTTTTTGTATGATTATAGCTATGGATTCTCTTGAGCAAGGGTGCAAAGATGAATTGTTTTATGGCATGATCGAACTCATTGTTGATGAAAACACGATTATCTTTGGCGCGTGTAGCTGCATGGATAACTCGTGGTCGTGATACTAAATAATATCTTTGGCTTAGTAGTGCAGGGGATGATTTAATGATGTGGATTATTTATCGAAATGAGTCTCAAATGATAAAAGTGATGAAAAACCTTTTTAATCATAAAAGATAGTAGATTTTATTTTCTACTTGACTCTTTTAATGGATTGTTTGTTCATCAAGCAGCTTAAACTTGATGTCATTATATTTTATCGGTTTAACATTGTTGGAGGCTAATGATAATTTATTCTCGCATTATCTTAGTTATAATATTTCTTCATAATTGAGCTCACCCTTTCTTTCTTTTTTTTTTTTCGTGAAATGAGAATATAGTTTGGACGAGTCGGGAACTAATGATGGTCCGTAGGATAGATAGTGTAGTCCTCACTATTTTATGAAATAGTGTGATAATAATTATAATGAGGACTCCTTTTGAGTTTGTATAATCTCTAGTAGACAATAATTGTATTCAAACTCATAGTTTATGTTTTTGTCGTGATTATACATAACAGTTGTATTAATAAGTTGTATTTGAATTACGCATCACGTATGTCATGGCGACCAAGATGAGTGATGTATACCTAATTTGGGGGCGTCACGGGGCGTCCAATTATTTTATTAATCGATGCTGTCCAGGTGCCTTTGTTATTTTTTTTTTTTTTTTGTTAACCACAATTATGAGAATAAAAAAAAAATAGTAGACCAAGTTTGAACAAAAAACTGTAAAATAAAGTATATTTTTTATTGAAAAAATACTGTAAACTGTTTACATTGTTTTTTCAATAAAAAATATACTTTCTTTTATAATTTTTTTTTCAAACTTGGTCTACTATTTTTTTTTATTATTCTTATAATTGTGTTTAAAAAAAAATAAGAAAAAACAAAAACAAAACAAAGGTACGATACCGGTCAATAAGACCACTGGACCGCCCCCAACCCGTTAAATAACACACGAAGTTTACTGTTACAGTTGTACGTTAATGTAATGGTTGATAATACATAAATAAATGGAGTATCAAATATGAAGAAATAAAAAATAAAAAGAACACTAATGAACCACTTGACCACTACACTACTTAAAATCACTAGTCATTTTGTAGTGGAGAGGCTGTTTTAATCAAGGTGGTTGACCCCATGATTTTGGCCAAAAGCACAAGCCAGTAGTCAACATGCATGGGAAGCCAAATTTCCATTATCTACATTAATTATTACTATTATTACTCCTTTTAAGCTTAGTACTCCTCTCATGTATCATTTGCCTTGTTCCACCTTAAATATTTTTGCATGTTCCACACCACAAAGAGAGCATCATTGCCCTTGTAGTAGGATATATAGGAACTCATTATTGTTCATCCCTATGTACACCTATGTTGCACTTTAACATTTAATTTCTTCTTTCTTTTTCCAAAAAACAATATACTACTTCCGTCCCATAATAAGTATTTTTTTAGTTTAAATCACACATATCAATACACAAGTTAAAATAGCAAAAATACCTTTAATATATTTTCTTTAAAGTTGAAGAGTTAATGAGTGTCATTTAATTGTAGTGATTGAAAGATGTAATAAATATCATTGAATGCATAAGGGCATATATGAGAAAATATTATAAAAATTGTATTGGAATTCTAACACATCACTTATTTTGAGAAAAAATATTAAGCCTAAAAAAACACTTATTGTGGGACAGAGGTAGTATAATCCATCAAACTAAAACCTTTCTTTAGCACTTTTGGCCAAATTTCTCTCTAGCCTCTCATATAAAAGATAATCTTACAAAAAGAACCTTATAGATTGTTCAATGTTAGAATGGGTGTACTGCTTGTAAGAAATTGAAATGAAGGGAGCCGATATATATATGAAAAAATGTATATACACAACAATCGTTTATGGAGATAATTTTTTTGGGTTATAGCGACGGTTCACCCGTCGGTATAGCTATTCTAGTCTATGACGACGGTTCGGATGAACCGTCGTTATAGGCCAAAAAATCGTCGTCATAGACAACTGTGTATTATACAGTTGTATATTACACACACACACACACACATATATATATATACAGTCCATTTCTTAAGCTCACCCTTATTGAGCTCACCCCGAGCTCACCCTGCCTTTTTTTTTATATAAAAAAAACATAACTAATAAAAAATGTATAATAATTTTTGGAATTGAAAGTTTTTAAAAAAAAAATATTTTGGGTGTGATTTGGATACATATAACAAAATAGTGTTGTACAGAATGTATATATATATACAAGATTTTATCAGTCCTAACTCTTGACCGATCAAAAATCTAACCCAATTTTTTTTTTTGTTTTTTTTTTAAAACAACTAAATTTTTTTTAAAATATTTTATGGAACTGAAATTTTTCCATAATACAATAGTTTTGTCGTGATTTGAATACCTATATCAAAAAATGGTGGTACAGTGTGCAGACTGTACCACCATGTTTTGTTATACGTACCCAAATCACACCCAAAACACTGTATTATGAAAAAAAATTCAATTCCATAATTTTTATTTATTTATTTTTTAGTTGTTTTAAAAATAAAAAAAAGGTCCCAGATTTTGGTCCTATTCCCGAGTCCTAATTTGATTCTACTCTCTCTCTATATATATATATATATATATATATTTGCCGAATCAAGATATACCCTATCTTATCTTACCATTACACCCCCTTTTAAGCGATGGTTAAGGTTATACAATGTCGTCTATACTTTTAATGACGCTTATATATTGTCTGTCAAGCTAAAAGTATATTTACTATTGTATTTATAACCAAACCGCATTCAGGTGTGAAGACGCACTAATAAAGATAAGGTATCTTACCCCGATCCTCGCTTCTCTCTCTATCTATCTATCTATATATATATATATATATATATATATATATATATATATATATATATGCTTTTGAATTTGTCACATGCTTAATGAATGACTTTCGGTTTTTAATATAAAAAGAAAAAAAGAGAGTCGATATAAGTCCTTAGAGACATAGGACATCAACTTTTAGTAGATTGGCGGAACTGTTTATGTAACATTGATACGGGTACGCAACAAGTATGTTGCAATTTGCAATACGAGTGACAACTTAATTGACATCCATTACTGCCATGCAAATTTCGACTCCTATTCCTCCTCCTCCTTAGTTACATTGAGGAATTGAGTACTACACCAAATTGCATAAAGTCCACAATTCCATCATATCACTGATTTGAGTTTCTTGAGAACAGATAGATAGATATATAGATACATGCATATATGACTTCCTTGAAGTAATTAATATATATATATATAGAGAGAGAGAGAGAGAGAGAGAAATGATTCTCAAGGACAGGACGGACCTACATTGATGGACAGAATATGCTTTAGGGGTCCCTCCCTGGCCAGTATATATGCAACATGTATATATGTTTTCTTTCTATATTTTTTCTAAGGATCCATCATCAATATATAAGATTTTGAGCCGATCTCATATATATATATATATATATATATATATATATATATATATTCCATTAGATTAATTTCAGAAGGATTCAGATCCATATTCAAAAAGTTGTTACTCCTCCCTAGCTTACCCTAAATAAATTATACCTAACCTAGCTAATTATGTATTGATATATTTATATGCTCCTCACATGCAAGTCAATTAAATTATGGCCTTTTAATATCTTTCCCTAGCTTTTCTCTCTCTCTCTCTCTCTCTCTCTCTCTCTCTCTATATATATATATATATTTCTATCTATGATAACAAATTAAGTGGTGCTGTGGTGGGGTAAGTTCTATCTCTTGTCAAATACAGGTTGGGTACGAATGTTTCTGTTGAGGCAGATTTTGTGTAACGGCGAAGAGATGTTTCGAAGCTAGGCCCACATTAAAAAAGTGCATTATGTTATTAGATCCATTCCTATCTTGGGCTCATGATTAACAAATTCTACAAAACTATTTAATGTAAGTGATTGTCTCCAAAGCACATAATTAATTTAGTATTTTTAGAATTCTTTCTTTGTTGTGATTGGTATGATTACCCCGATCTAAATTAAGAAACTTAATTAGGTTTAGATCATATACTTATTATTTTTAAAGTATCATATCATAATTAATTTTGTTGTTGAGGAGAAAAGAAAAAGGTCAATGATAGAGAAGCTGGTCAATATTTATTTCCTCAAGTTGGTCATCTTTCTTCCAATTTGGGTGATTTAGTCCTTGAAGTCAATTTGCACCTTGCCATATGATGCTTGTTCGTTTAGCAACATTTGGAGTTGGGTACAAATACACTAAAGAGTCTTGTTTGTATATAAATAAATTATTCTAAATATAACTTACAAATATATTGTTCAATAATGCACCAAAATTAAACTACTTTTCAAAAGTAATATATAAATTGCGCTAACAATCAAACATAAGTGATGAAAAAGCATGAATTAAGTTACAACTACACTTGTCTACATCGACACTACTCTACTACTTGACTACCAAATTAATATGTAATTAAGGATTGTTTTCATTTATGATGTAGTCAAAAGTCGATCAAAACTAGTTGAACGTGTACGTAGTTTGATGACTCCACATATAAGCACCAAAGAATTAAAAAGTTTGTCCAAATTAATTACCTCCACAAGATGAACGACTCAATATTATGACAAGTGAAAAGTATATACCTCTTATATATTAAGTGTTGGGTATAACATGAATTCTTATTAAGTGATTTTCTTCTGTTTTTTCCGTGATTTTTTGCCGATTTGAGTTTTCATGTAAAACATTGTGTTATTGTCTTTATTGTTTTTAGTGTTTGTCATGGTTTGTCATAACATTAAGATGTGACTAGTTATAATTTAGGTTTATCAAGATTAATTCAATTAAATTTTATAATTAGGATTTCCACGCAATTATCAATCAATCTTAGTAATTAATTGTGTGAATATCCAATATTGAAAGGTAGGGTAAAGTATTTCAAATTCAAACTCTGCACAAGTAGCGTTTAGTACGTAAATGGTGAAAATCATACCCAAACTTTGAACACTCGACAAACGGATGGTTGATTGTGGGAATCCATTGTTCATTCACATAATAATATTTCTTTTGTCCCACTTAATGACACATGGCATGTCCTCATTGGCTCACATCCATAGTTGACTTTTCCAATGATGATTTAAATTAAAGATTTGTAATTACGAGTTTATATTATGTTTTTTTTCTCAAGAAGAGATGAGATATAAAGGAGATTGATAGGAGTACTAGGCATTTCGCAAATTCTAGCATTTCCCCTTGAAAACGGAGGAGGATCTTTTTTTGGGCCGGGTCCAATCAAGAAGCAAAGTCAACTCTCTTTCCCTCCCTCGCTCGCTCTCAACTATGACGTCATCTTCCACGTCATCTTCCAGCTTGTCCATTAACCTCTTTAAGTAGAGACTAAAAGCCCACTCCCACCTTATTTCATATATCATCAACTCAAATATACCTAAACATCAAACTCAACCCACCACACGCCATGTACGGATACAACACTAACGACCTCTCCGGCGATTTCCTTGGCCATTTGCCGGTACCGGACTACACAACTCCATCAACATTCCCGTCGCCGTCTTTGGCTCCGTTTCCACCTAATTCACTTATCATTCCCAACAATGAGTTGGAGTCGTTGTCAGCCGTACTAATGAACCAAGAATTTTGTTACGCCACTAATTACAGTAACAGTACTAGTAGTGGGTGTAGTAGTTATGGTTCTCCGAGTTCACTCACGAGTTACGGGACTCAGACTTCGAGTTATATTGAGAGAAGTGTGAGCAGTCAATCGCTGCATAAGAATGTCAAGGGGTTTCAGTTTCACCAAGCCACCGAGTTATTTAACCCGGACTCCGGGCCTGTGAGGAAGGCTTTCAGCACTGGTGATTTGGAGGTTAGTACTCAAGTAAATTGTTGTGCGTGATATATCAATTCTTGCAGTACTTTTGAGGTGCATGCAACTTTATTTGGAGATTCAATAAATAAATTACACCTACTATACCTATGGTTTATTAGGATATTTTTGTAGATTCAAGAATTTTTATGGTGGATCAGGACAAAAGTTTCTAGGTAGAGCAGATTTTCTGTCCCCCTTAAATTTTGACACAGTTTCTTACTAGTCTCGTGTCCTTCTGCCACTTGAGAGTTTCCTCTCACACAAGTGGGAAGGTTGTCCAATGTCCACTGCACAAGTTAGAGTTAGTAAAAAAGTTTTGAGTTAAATTGAGAGACTTTTTGTCACGTGTTATTAATTGCGTCTTGTGACACTAAAATCAAAAGTTTGTGTTTTTTTTATACTAGTATATGAATCTTTTGAGAGCCGCAACTAGTCACGTACGTACTAGTCTAGATAAATCACAGTTGATATTTGCATTTTATATAATAGTGCTACTATCATATAAAAATATCACATATCGCTTACATACTGCATGAGATGGCACCCATGAATTTGTTATTGACATAACCCACTTAACTCAACAATAAATTCATAGGTGGCACTCTTACAATATGTAATACTTTTATGTGATAATAACATTATTGATAATATTAAGGATGGATGGCAGGAGTATCAACCTAGCTAGTAGTATGTATCTGAAGAAATTATATTAAGAAGACCGTTTTTTGACGTACAGAGAGTTAACATGGTACAACAATACAACCATCAATCAGAAATTAGTCCATTATCAAGTGAGAGCAGCAATATATATATTATTGAAGGTATAAATAGTAAAGCCTGTCCATATAGTCCAGAGGAGAAAAAAGAGAGAATCGAAAGATATAGAAGCAAGCGTAACCAGAGGAATTTCAACAAGAAGATAAAGGTTAGTTAGTTCATTTATTTATTTCATTATAATTAATTACCACTATATATATATATATATATATATATATATATATATATATACACAAGCACAAATTGTGTATTACATAATCGAACTATGCGACGGTTTACCCATCGTCATAAACTAAAATTGTCACATCAACATGTAATCAGTATACTACACAATTGTATATATATATATATATATATATATATATATATATATATACACACACACACACACGCGTACTTTATGTTTTCTCCTTTCCATTTTCACTTCATTATATATACCTATAGTAATTAAAATGCAAAAAGATATTTATAAAAAAAAAAAATTAATATAAAAAAAATTGTGCTTACTCACTCACTTTTACAGCAATTAATGACAGCTTGAGTTGATGTAAGATTTCTCAAGAACAGATGTTACTTACAGCTAACCTTGTTTGTATTATCACATGTGACTTTATTTTATAAATTTTTATTTTGCGTGTTTGTTTTTGTTTTGGGATGCTTCAAAAATAAAAACTGCATGCACGAACTAATATAATATAATTACCGTACGTGATGTAATTAATTTCCCGTATATGAAAATTATAGAAAAATCAACAATTTTGATTGATAAATAATTTAATCAATACGTATATAGCTAGAACAATATATATATATTTATTTATTTATTTAAAATGTGATGCATTCATGTATAAGGTGTCAATTGGTGAAGTTAATTTGTTTTACTTGAAAACGTACAGTATGTATGTAGGAAAACATTAGCAGACAGCCGGCCACGCATTAGAGGAAGGTTTGCAAGGAATAAGGATGAGAATGAAAAGGTGGAGGCACCACCCCACAAGGAGTGGAACCAAATGAGTGGAATTGGTGGTGATGAAGATCTTGATCATCACTATGATGAAAATTGGATCAACGTTCTCAATGCCTTCTCAGTTAATTAATTATTCTACAATTTCTAACGTCCCACTCCAAATTAGCTATAGGTGGCATATCAGGTCTTAGTCTTACTGTTGTCTTCATTTTAAGGTTTGAATGCTTAATATTAATTAGTAATATAATTAGATATGTATATACTATAGTCTTTAGTTTAAGTATCATCTGTTACAACCATTTTTCATTCTTGTAGCTTTCAATAATCTAATGTAATTATTGTTTATATTGAATTTTTTTCTAGTATGTTAATTCTCGATATATATATATATATTGCAACAACCATAGCGATAGAACAATACATATATTCATACTACTGTAAATGTTAGGCTATAGCAATAAAAGAATTCAACATATATGTTGAGTGGAGTGGAGAAATTTAGGGAAGAGATGTAATAGTCATAATAACATTAGTCCTCTCCTTTATCATCTCTCTCCAAACAAGACAAAATATAAACAAGCATTGTGTCAACTACGACAAAATTTTGGGATGTAATAATTCCTTTTCCCAATCAATTAGAACCCAAGAAGCCTAGGCAAAGTCAAAATTTTCTTTATCCAGCTGTTCATACCAAAGTAATTTGCTTTATAGATTTATAATACTACGGCACTAACTCTTGAAAAATATGGGGATCTAAGTCATATGTATTATTATTATTGCCTGTTCTTAGTCTCTATCAGACATATATTCTTAGACTTTTAAAAATACTTATTATTAAGCTAAGAATTTAGTGGTTCCATATTTTAGCTATCACGTTGCACCGCACATGAAGCCAAGTGAATGATGGTTTGTAAATTTACTGTGCTATTATAATGATGATACCAAGTATATGCTCCTCATCATCATAAGGTAAGGTGTTGATGGGGATTAGTGGTTTTTGTTGGAAGGAAAATAAGAAGCCAAAAGATTGAACAGTCAAATGACCCGTAAAAGATTGATAATCAGAGGCCAGTGGTCTTGAGGAAAAAATGGCATAATTGATAATTGATTCTAAGAATAATAAATTGTTGTTGATCTATCAAATATTATCATTTATTTATAGAGGCTTTACAATCTATGCCATTTATTTTTAAATTAGAGACCTAACCCAAATCAAAATCTATCTTTACACTACTCATTTGGTCGCTCATGTTACCTAATCATGAGTTGAAGCTTATAATCATGTGAGGTAGGTAACTTAAGCATAATGCTAGAATTAGAATCTTACACCAACTTTAATGCAAAGGCTACTACTATAAGTCGCCACCTGGCTGGAAGTGGTAGAGAACGGCTGTGTCTAATTTTTGTCGGTCTCAGGTGGTTAGCCACTAAGTTTCAGCTACTAAAATATAAAAAGCGGAGATTAAAATCAAATGTTCACACAAACCAAGACTCAAAAGTAGTAAATAATAGAGGCCAACTGTGATTAGACAAAGTCATAATTTTACTTTATTTAGTGAAACGTATGCAAAGAAAAACAACACCTGGACTTTTAACAACTTGCTGCTCCCCACATGCGATATAAGAACCTAGATGGCTCCAAAATTCTCATCAAATGCACCACTAGAACTTTTCCCAATAATTTCCACAAATTATAAGAGTGATATCATTCAGGAATCTAGACAACCTACAAATTTTAAATATATATATATATATATAACAATGGATCTGACACGGAAAGAGTTATCTACCAAGATTCGATATAATTTATGATTTGGTATTTATGAAAAGTTTAAATATTTGATGTATTTTTACTTATTAATTAGTAGTCTAGTTTTAATTATTATTTAGTAATTTTAAGAAATTTTTCAATTCTATTGTAATTAGGAAGCTTTTTAGGTAGGTTTTTAATTCCAAATCATTTTTTTATTTTCTTATAGGATTAGGGTTCCTTTTAAGATTAGGATTCCTTTTACTAGTATAAATATGGTGCAAGATTGATGTAATTAAGGAACTCGTTATTATTATTACTTTGGCTTATGAAATATTTGGTTGTTTAGTCAATTTATGAATTCCTATGATTATAAAGTGCGTACATTTAATTCTTATAATGATTCATATTCTCTCTACCGTCTTCCGTTGTGTCAGCATCAATGTAATGTGATCATAAGCAAGATCCTACCCTAAGGAAATTGCAACGACTACTATTTTGGGAAAAGGCATTGCTATGATTTTGAGGAAAGTACAATATTCTATAGCCGCACTTTGTCCCTATTACAATACAATTGTCTAAATTATAATACAAAAGCTATAGTTATGATTATGGCTTCATGTAACAATAAAATAAGTAGGAAAAATGTTGCAGCACATGAAAAGCATTAAGTATAGCAAGTTGGGATTAATAAAGACTACTTACCGACAAAAAGTATGGTGGCTGTGGCAGCTTGTATATAGACATCCACATCTTTAAGCTTTCGAAACTCACTTACTCCTGTTTTCTAGCACCCTCGGAAACTAGAGGAAAATAAGTAACTTCTAAAATCCTAGAACATCAGATGATCATAGAATTACAATTTTCAGTTCATTTTCCCCAGCATAAAATATTGACAGAGAACTGAAAACTTTCTCTTGAAGCTTCATTTCATTACCAAGTCGAATTAAATACTTCCTCCGTTCGAATATAACATCACCTTTGACTTTTTAAAGTTGTAAACTATTAAAAGTACTGCTAGTTGCAAGATTATTATTTTTTTTTCAAAAATTAAACAAATCATGTCAATTTAGAATTTGAAAGTGTTTATATAGACTTGGACTCTTCAAATTTCCCTTATCCTCCAATTCTTCTACTGGACAACCTTACCATGTAATGCTGTCCATTTGATTTATGAGGCTTCAACAGCCACTGCCTGTATCTAATTTTCTCCCCTCTGCATTTAGATTTTCCATTTCTTATCACTCATCTAAATTTCCCCACAACTTCTCTCCTCAGGAATTTAAGAGCGGGGGAGGGGGGAAGAATAACAGAGAATACAAAATGCTGTAAAAACCCAAAGTACTTAGCCTCCTACACATTCTGAAGTACCTTAAAAGAGTCTGGACACAAACATATATGGGAATGGGATTATATATTTAAAGGTAGCATAGTCTGTTACATTTTTGTGATGGAGCATACTCAAAAGTTTTAAATCATGGTGGACGGTTATCAATGCATTGCTGGAAAAAGTTCGATGGACAGCGCTAACTATGGATCACCTCGTGTATATTAAATTGAAAGTATTCAATACTTCCCATCATTAAATTGTATTGTTGTCTCTAGATTTCATATGATTTTCTAGGATAATTTTCAAAGCTAAAGAGCACATGACTTTATTCTTTTTGTATTTCCAAAGATATTAATTGAAGCTGGAAACAACATAAAGAAAGGGAAGAAAAAGCATCCATACAACATGCAGCACAACCATTAAGTCACCAAATCCATGAAATATTTTACGAAGCTTGAAATGAGCAACCACCACACCAATAAGAAAGGCATGTTCTAGTTAAATATTAATCTATAGAAGTTGCAAAACTTTGACATAAATTCAAGATTTCTATCCCCTTTCAATCTTGACAAAAATATGATATCGAAGCTCAACTCTAAAAACCCAAATATATTAAGGGATGATATGTATCAAAAACTCCCCAACCTACTGAGAAACCAATATAAATAAAACAAAAGATTGTAGTAAATCCCCTCAACTATTATTCATTTGTCGATCAACAAAAACGATTTAGCAGGCAAAACTTACCTAGATATGCTTTTGTTTTTAAACTTCCAAGATTTCTTCTTGAATGATACCGGATTCCATAATTGCTTGAAAGGAAACAAGCGAGCATGATGAGATGTCCTTCGTTTTACTCTATCTCTCCCTGCATTTGGTATAACTAATTAGTAGGTAGATAAAGTACATTGTACACACTCACTAGCTCTTAATTCCACTACATAAGTAGGCTATAAATGCTAAACTCATTGTTTGAAAACATAGACGGACTTAGAGATAATATCTTTAGGAGAAAGATTCACAAAAGGGGAAGAAAAAAAAAAGTTATGATCAATCAACGAAATTGATGCAGAAGTTTGAATGTTAATATGAACAAATCTGCTGATACTAGATAACATAATTGAAGTAGTTTGCATTAACACTCCTACGCTGATAGCTTAGAATTCAAATTTTCCTCCCAATATATTGTTCTTAAAAGTACCAAAAGAATCATATTAATACAATTATTAGAATTATTATTTAAAAAAATGCACCTAGGTAAAAACCTGCACATGTTATCATATGGATGAAAGTAAAAGAATATTGACATGGGAAGAAATTAAAGTACAGGTTCACACTATACTTAAATTTGTACTACGTGAAATGCAAGCTCCTAAACCAGAATGATGAATCAGTCAAATTAAAATAGGCTTACAGAACACTAACATGAGTAAATAAATGAAAGTGTGAAAAGTCCTCTATCATTTTATACTCGTTAAAGAAATACTCCCTCCATCCTCAAAAGAATGAATATAAATATTTTTTCCCTCCACAAAAGGATAAGCTAGGATACATAAAGTAAAGGGTAAAAATGTCCTTTAGTGAGGTCCGCTAATATAAAAAAAAGTACTCATCACTTTCTATTAATCTTGTGGGACATCTTAAGGATAAATTTGGAACTTTTTTGCTCTCTTTCCTCTACTTTGCTCTTTTCTTAATGTGTGAAAAATGTATTTTGCTCATCTTTTTGAGGACGGAGAGAGTAATAAAATAAGGCCAGTACCTGAAACAGATTTTTCCAAAGTTGAATATTTCATTCCAAACTGATTTTCAGCTTGTTTTTTATCTTCCATTGTTACATCCGCTATTGGCTCATAACTGGCAATTGCAGAATCAGTATTATTTACCAACATATTATCAGATTCCAAAACAGAAGATCCATCCGAAAAAATAACAGAATCGCCTCCAGTTTCCCTAAATTGTTCCCTTTTTGATATATGTTTTATATCCATCTGAGTTGACATTTCATCCAACACAACATCTGGTGTATCTAAAACTAGATCCAAACTATTTGACCTCCTGCACTCTTCATTCATGAAAGAAGAACTGTGATCTTTGGACAAGGTAACAGTTTCAACAACAGCAACAGCATTACTTTCAACACCTGTCTCAATTGAGATTGTATTCATCACAACATCTGGAATAGCTAAAACTACATCCGAACTATTTGACCTCTTGCACTCTTCATTTGGGAAAGCAGAAGAATTATAATATTTGGACATGGTAACAGTTTCTGTAGCTGCAGCAGCAGCAGAATTACAGGCATGAGCAATTTCTGTATCTTTTCTCGGACTGTGAACTATTGTCGCATCATCTAGTGAGATAAGACAGGTTTCCCAAATGGGCATGCCACTTTGTGGTTGCAAATCATGAACTTCAGCTTCACGATTGGCCAAACATACATCCAAACTGCTAGGATATTCCTCAATTTTGTTAGCTTGGGTACCCATTTCCTCTGCATTAGTGAAACCTTTCGGAGTATCAGTCGGTAACGTGACATGTGTTCCACAAATACTCATGCAACTTTGTAATTGGAAACCATCCACTTCACTTTCATGATTGGCTAGGAGTGCATCCAACCCATTTGAAACCTTAGTTTGTTTATCGGTTGAGGTAGCATGGGAAACACCTTTCTCAAACTTGGAGAAAACTTTGAGGGTATCAGCTGGTAAAATTTTTGAACCTGCACAGCTAAAGGTTTGATCTTTTGCTGGAGTGTCATCTAATGAAGTCTGATATTCTTCATGAAGAAGATTAAGCCTGTCTACCTTCTCAGATGCTCCAGAAACTGCAAATGGTACCACGGTCTCCTGAGCAGAAGACAAACTATTACCATGATGAGGAGGCTCTAACGCCGGCTTTGTAACAGGGACCATATCCTTGACTTGCAAACCATGTGGCTGTAAGCTTTCTACAACTGATGCAAAATCAATGGCTTTCACATCATTGGATGCTTTATTGGAGGCAGAAAAGGATTTGGCCATTTCATCTAATAGCAAGTCACCCTCACCGCTGAAGATGGGGTCCCATTTAAGCCAGTCATCAAACCCCGGCTCCTTGGAGTCACACTGTGCAGTTGATGATATTACTTCAACCCTTATGGCCTCCTTGTAAAATTGCTTTTTCCTCAAAGCATTAGCTATAAGAGATCTGCATTCCATTGGAACAGAATCGTTTATAACACAACAAAACATCATCACAACATCCTCAAACAGACAGTATGCAAATTTACAGACCTACAATTTTTGGAAATAGCTGCTTTAGCACGTTCCATAGAGAGCCCCAGCAAAGTCAACAAATTTGAAACATCATATGGCCCTCTAAGATCAGTTACAGAAGGGACAGCACTTGAGAAAATAAGATTCTTTCCTCGAGTCCAATCCACAAGTAGCTGAAGAATTAGGAATTTAGCTTATCAGACAAATAGCCAAAACAAGTCCCAATGACTACCAATACCAACAATCAATACATTTTCACAACTGACAAAAAATCTAAGAATGGGTGACTACCACTGCCATTTATCTCAGTATTTTCAATGTTCAAAGGAAGCCTACAACATTGCATGTTTTTAATTTCATCATTAAATGACAGGTTCAAAAAAAATATTTCCTCCCAGTTTATGGAACAAATAGCAGTCTTTAGTCCACTTCCCAAGGTAAGCTTAAAATGAATAGTAGTACTGTTGCCTCCTAGAATATCCTTGTTGCCTTGAGCCTGTGATCGGATTTTGATTTGCATGAATTAGGGGCTGCAAACGAACATATCCGTAGCCAAAAAAGCTCAAGCTAGAGCTCGGCTCATTTATAGCTCAACTTGACTCAATTCGTGAATAAACATGTCAATTTTTAACAATAGAATAGGCTTGCAATAAATAAATGGGTCATTCTTGAACTCAAAAATATCGATTCATTTGTTCACAAACAAGCTAGAGTTGAACTAAATACCAACTCATGGCTTAACAATACATATACGCGGGAATATCCATTCTAAAGCTAGCCTTAAATAAGCCAAAATACAATAATCATAGATACAGCCGATATATATGAATTGTCAAAAAATATTTATAAAATAAAAAAAGTAGTTAACAAAACAATTTATAAGAATTTTGGCTTGTTCAAAAGCTCGATACGAGTTCAAGCTCATCTCCTTTAAACAAATCAACCTTGAAAATCTCATACTTGACTGGACTCAACTCATTTACATCCCCATAAATTAATAACAATAAATGTAAACAGTAAGATACAGCCGCAACGCATGGTACCCAAACCAAAAGTACATCTCTAATCATTGGCTCAATCCTAAAATATCAAATCTCCATACCAATAGAAAACGTGTGAATCCTCACCTTGGCACTAGATATCATTTGCCTCCTCAGTTGAGCATCCATAATAAGACTGGCGTAAGTAATTTCGAAATACACCCCACGCTGCATATTAAAGAAAGACAATTAATAAAACACTTCCTGAAGAACCTACACCATTTTCAATGATTTCAAAATCAATGCCACGCTACGTACCAGAAATATTATATATATATATATACACACACACACACACACACATTGCCACAGGAAATTCAATATATTGCTATTTTAGAGTAAGAAATTTACAATTAATACCTTAACAAATATTTCATATTGTTAAAGCCTTGAATATCTTTGGATAGACAAGAATTAGCATTTATTTGGAACTTTAAAAGAATGTCTGAATGAGGGACGGAAAAGGAAAGAAGAAAAATAATAAGTAAGAAATACAATATACTTGGTACTGTTCAATTACACTAATACCCTCTCCATCCCCAAATGAAAGTCCCTTTCTGTAAAAAGACACAAAGTCTCGTATAGTTCTAAATTTAGCCTTAATAGTAAGCGGTAAAACTTAGCTTTTATTTAAAATCAATAGTGTTTTTAATTGAGTTATGATTTTAAATTTGAAACTATTTTTTGGAAATGAGACTCGCACGGAAGGAGTACTTCATTATCAAGAGTAATTTATATTATATTATATACATGTGTATGTGTCTGTTTTAATATGTATAATTGAGTTCGTGGTTAGTCGGTGATTACAACAAGAGCTTCTTCTTTTCTTTTTTGATGAGTATAGAGATTTTTCTGTTGTTACTTCCAATACTCACATGTTCTAAACATGATAACTATAGTCTGTAGTTGTCAAATAGTAAATCGCATTTATCAAAAAATTCACGACTCATGATTTTTGTGTTGGATCATAGAATATTGAAAGAAATGCTAGACAGAGTAATATATCTAAACATATAAAGAACTCAGTTTATTGGACAATAAAGCATAGTTAAAGATTAATACTTAAGTAGTCAAGCAAGTGTAGAAACAAATTATAAAATATTGAGATTATAGTTTGAATACTCTAAACTAGAGGCTTAAGTAATATTCACTATTCAGTAATATTTATAAAGAAACAAATATAAAACCAAAAGAGAAATTAAGCTCCTAATTGCAAAATGGAGAGCAAACGTCAATTTTAAAGCTATGTATTTATGTTTCCACCATGTGAGAAAGAGACAAGAAAAAAGAATGTGGAGACAGTCTTTAGAAGAATATAAGAAAACCAAGACTAACATTTTAAGGCTTATGATGAAAAAGTTAACACCTTTTCTGCTGAAAAGGGCGAGGGAGGGCGGCTTTAATGTGTTGTTTTAATAGTTACCACGATATATCTTTAGATAATGTATCTATTGATTCTCATGTTTGACAACAATAATAATAACTGAAATTGATCAAATAATTAAAAAAAATAGCATAATATTTCAAGCCAAATAACAAGCAAACCTCAACTGCAGCTTTAACCAAGGGTTGCTTCAACCGAAATGGCAACTTCTCTGAAAAATCAATGGCAATCAAATCCACCTACACATTCAACAACAATCATCAAAACACATCATTACAACAATTAAACAAATTCCAACTCCTTATACAACGACTCACACTTCACCTCAGAAGCTTGGCACGCATGTTCAAAAGCACTCTGATTCAGCGGCCGAACCGCAACAATGTCATAACTCTTGAGAATGGGATTTCCGGAATTGAGAGCAGAAGCTTGCGAAGAACTATCCACAATCACGGTGAGCCGCGTGTACTGACGGAAGGGAGATGAAATCGGAATGTCGAGGAGATTACGGTGGAAATTGACGGTGGAAGAGAGAGAAGGGGAAAGCTTGAGGATAGAGGATAGAGGAAAGAGAGAGAGAGAGAGAGCAGCGGTCGGATTCTGACATGACGCCTTTGATCGAACGGTTGTAAGCGATTCCGGTGTAGCCGAGTTCCATTGCCTTGATTATGAGCTTCAATCGAGTGGCTTTTTTGGTGGAATTATCGGCGGTGTGTTTGTCTGATTCCAAGTAAGGTATATTCAAATCGAAGAAACCCATTCAGCATATATGTATGTATGTATACAGTGTATATATATATATATATATATATGTGTGTGTGTGTGTGTGTGTGTGTGTGTGTGTGTGTATAGATACTGAAAGAGGGATTGAGGGAAGAAGACGGTGTGGAGTGTAGAAGAATGTTCGAACTTCAAACTTCTGTTTAACCTCTGAACTCTAGGGTTCAACTTTCCGAAATTTCAAATTTATCCACTATAAATAATTTATTTACACTATAGACCAAAAGGATTGAGTATATTTATAAATTTGAAAGATTGGAAAATAAGCCTATGTTTGTTTGTAATTCTGACTATTAATCTCAAAGTATTTTATTTTTTTTCAAATTTAGACTTTAAATTATTAATATAGGAATTTTAAAATGGTGTAACAGTTTTGAGATTATAATTACAATCTCGAAATTATAATTTTAGGATTAATAGTCTTAGAATTATAATCTCTAAATTATAATTTTTGCAAACGAACATAACCTAAAAAAATATATATAAAATTGACCTTCCTCAATCTAAAGAATCTATATAATAAAATACAAATGATTTTGAATTTCCTGCTCATTCTAATAAATCATCTAGGCCGTCCAAAATTTGAAATAAATTTCACCGTTCATAGTGCCGGAGGCACGGAACTGTTGCTAGTACATTTGATATTTGTACTTTAAGGATAAGTTTGAGGATAAAGTTTTAAATTTTTTTATTTTTCCTTGAAATAGATTATTTGGCGCAAAAAGTTTTGAAAAAAAAATAAATAGAGGTTATTTTAATCGTTTTTATTATATTTACCCTTAGACAAATTATAATTAAAATTTTGTATTTTTCCTTTTCAAATTTCACTATTTTCCCTTTCGATATTTATGTTTGTTTGTAAATATTATAATCTCAAGGTTATTAGGCCATTTAATAATCCCTAAACTAATAATCTTAAGTATAAATTTGAAAATAAAATAATTAGGATTAAAGATGTAAACGAATTGAACCGAAGTGAACAGAGAGCTACTCGAAACGTTAAATTCATACTCGAATTCGAATTGTATTTGAAAAATTATTGTAAGACCCCAACTTATTAATGAATAAAATCAAATTTCCTCTAATTATTATTGTGAATAATAAGGTATTAATTTGATATAATACTTTGGTTATGGGTGAAATGTGCAAAATTTTTAAAATAAGCAAGTGATTATATAATATTCATTGTTGTCGGGGAATATTAGTTTGGTCGTGGAATATTCTTTACGTAGGAGAATATTAAATGCAATTATTTGCCGCCGCAGCCTATTTATTAATGGGCCCCATAATGGATAAGCGTTTGATGAAGAAAAATGGCAAAATTGAATAACGGCGTAGTTTATTCACAGTTAACACCGTTGGAATACCGGTGGTTAAAATACTGATGTCTGGCGTTGTTGTTGCAATATGCATTACCGGTATTGCAATATTGTTGAATTATTGATCCTTACGTGAAGAAGCACTTTACTCAATAATTGTCATATAATTCTTGTTCAATATTTTATTTTATTAATTCAATAATTCTTTGCATTGATATTTTATATTATTGTTGTTTCAATTATCGCCAATCGCATTGCTGATATCTCCTTTATCGAGACCGATAATTGATTATTTGGAATAATATTATTAGATAACATTATTGGCAGCGTCTAGAAAGTTCATCGAGGAGAGGTTTGGTCACCTAATTGCTTGTAGGTAAGGAGAAATCCTTATTGGAAAGCCCTTTTCTGGGAACAGCCTGGTTGTCAAAAATGTGATTCTGTAATATTATTTGTTAATAATTAATCATTGATTCATATGATAAGAAAATATTTATTTTATTTGGATATAAATGATGAATTTATTTATGTGGTTATAAATGAAGGAATTAATGTTGAGGTGTTTTATTAGTATTTTGTCGGATTAGAGGTATTAAAAATCAAACCAGTGTTTTTTGAGATATATTGCGGGAGTTATAATTTTTAATCCGACCGTTGGATCGTTGTAATTTTTGGATATGTTATACATATATAAGTTGATTATATGTCCACAAATTTTGAACCGTTAAAAATGAGCGTATGATTTGTTATGAATTTTAAGAGGTGGTGATTAGAAATCGGGTTATAAATCATTTTGGTGAAAAATTCTAGAATTGGTGGGCCCCACTCTTGGTTGGTGAATAAATATGCTTGAGATTTTTATTCAAATGTGGTGGAGTGGGAATAGTAGCGAGTAAAGCCATTGAGTTGCGAGTTAAGTGCAACTTGGCGTCTTTAACATTTTCCTATAAATAGAGGCTTGAAGTTAAAATTGAAAATCACACGAGAAACAAGTTTTCTCTCTTTTCTCTCTAGATTATTGAGTGTATTTTGTGAGTATTTAGATACTTTGTGAGTTTCTATTAATCGATTGCAAGTTTTCTTGACGCCTCTGATATTCCAGATCGTAATCTTGATATTTTGAGGTAAGAGATATTATCTCCTTCTTAAATGATATTTTCTTCAATATCATTATGCCAAAATATTGGTATGAACTTTTATCAAATTTGGAACTTTTTGTGTTCTGGATTACTATTCACGTGTACTGGCACTATTCACTTACCTTTATTCACGAATCGACCTTATTCAATGAAAAATAAAAAATTTCTTTTTTGTCCAAGTTATACATTATAGTTCTTATCTTTGATTGTATCCATGTTTTTGATCATTATTTTTGAATTACGCTTCAAAATTGGTTATTTGGAATATTATTGAACTTGGATAAAGCATAATACTGAATCCTTAATATTTGATCTGTTATCTCAATTGGATTCATTTTCTTTAAAATATTTTTCATCATCCTCGATCTAAATGATAATACAAATGAATATCTTTGGCACATGGTGCAAAGATGAATGATTACCTAATGAATATCTTTGGCCCATAGTGCAAAGATGCACGAGTGTTGAGATGAACATGACCAACTGGTGATCTGAAATGAATATCTTTGGCAGAATAGTGCAAAGATGAATATTTGATTCAAGATGTATATTGATTGATGTTACGAGGATAAAATATTGATGATGGACTTTTAAATCTTAAAAGATAGTAGAATTCTTTCTCTACTGACTCTTCTAATGTATTCTTTGTTTTTATTTGCGGTTGTTGATCTAAAACTTGTTGTCTATTATATTTTATCAGATTATTTGTGGCGCCCCAAAATTAGGTATACATCACCCATCTTGGGTCATTAGATACATGAATGCGTAATTCAAATACAACTTACTAATACAAGCTGCGCGGTATGCAATCGACAAAACATAAACCTGTGAGTTTTGAATACAATTATTATCTACTAGAGATTATACAAACTCAAAAGGAGTCCTCATTACAATTATTATCACACTATTTCACAAAATAGTGAAGACTACTAATCTTATCCTCTTCGGACCATCACTCCGCTCCCAGACTGTCCCGGTATATTCTCATTTCTGAAGAGAAACGGTGAAAGAAAAGTGGTGAGCTCAATCTAGCCCAAAGAATGAAATATTATGACTAAGATAATGCATAATAAATTATCGTTAGCCTCCAACAATGTTAAACTGATAAAATACAATAGACATCAAGTTTAACTGCAGCGGAACAAGTAATCCATTAAAGAGTCAAGTAGAGAATAGAATCTACTATCTTTTATGATTTAAAAAGTTTTTCATCACTTTTATCGCTGGGACTCAGCTTAATAAATAATCCACATCATCAAATCATCCATGCACTACGGGCCGAGGATATTCTTTAGTATCACGACCACGAATTATCCATGCACTCTACAGGCAAAGATAATCGTGTTTTCATCAACGGTCCCCGATCATGCCATAAAAGCAATTCATCTTTGCACCTTGGCAAAGAGAATCCATAGCCATAATCATACCAAAAATGTCCCATCAATTCACTACGCCAATGAGAACTTTTAATTTTCACATCATTTGTAACATTACGGTCATGATTATACCGAATAATCCCTTGTCATAATCATACCAAGTCCATCTATGCACTACAGGCCACAGATGACTTTCAACATAATAGAAACATGAGGATGATAACAATGATATAAGAATTCAATTAAACAAGTTCAAGAATTAATTTGTCCAGGAACCAATAACGTCTAAATTGTCAATATGATACTTCTTTATAGAATAAAATTCAAGAATGCTCAGAAGAATATTTTCATGAAAAATCTTTGGATGAAAGCGCGAAATATCAAGGATATTCCACTTAATTTCATGGAGTATAGAAGTCAAAATTTTAATCAATGAGTATAATCTAGAATAGAATAACAAAAGATATCACCATGCATGCGGTACTTGATGATGGCGGTTATTCAACGGAAGAATAATAACGGAACGAGTCATATAAAATTCACACGAAGCAGGATGTTCCAAATGAGAATAATAAATGCGGAATAATAAATGATGGAACCCGGAGTTCGACGTATAACATATAGACGAGATATTAAAGCGAATAATAAATACGGAATAATAAAAATGGAACCAGTCCGTATAGCATAAGATGCGAGGATATTCAAACAGAATAATAAAAGACGAATAATAGAAGAATATCACCAAGTATAGGGTTGCTGGCATATACGAGTTATTCCAATGAACAATAAAGAAATAGAATAACATAAGTTCTCTTCAATACAAAAGAATAATATCTCTTCACCGTAAAATAATACTTGATATAAGAGTAGTGAAGTAGCATAAAACTTTTCTTCTATCTCTATAGTCTCTCTATATAGTTTCTATACTAGTTCAGTTAATTAAGTAAAGAAAATAATGAAGGAATGAGCTTATTTATAGAAAAATGGAATGCATAAGTAATAAATCCATGAACGGTCGAGTTGATTTACTTTAATCTGACGGTCCATATTTAAAGAAAATTTTTTAAATAAAATATAATATATTCTATTTATATAAAAAGATTTTTACTATCGCAAATACTACGCTTGAACTATATCTGAACACTATATCATAATAAAATATAATATATTATATTTATAGAATAACTTTAATAAAGTATTTTTGTTTTATATACAAAGATTTTACTATGCAAAATACTATGCGTAATAATGAATATAATATATTACATTTATAGAATAACTTTAATAAAGTATTACATTTTATATAAAAGATGTTTCTATTTTATTACGTGGATAAAACAAAACTTCTAAATCAACAATAATTGAATCAAATATTGTGAGATACTATGTAGCAACTATTGTAGCACTAATTGAACAAAACTGAGTGACTTCTCACATAAATATCAATAATCAATACTGGCGTCTTCTTATCACGATATAACGTATTCATCGTATTTTTACTACCGAGTAGTTCAACAAAGATCAACGGTAAAACTTCCGCCGTTATTTTCAATAAAATATTTTTGTCGTTTTCTCAATTTGACAATAATTTTGTTGTGGGGTCCACTTAATGATTATCTTGTCGTGCGAATATTTTCTCATTTAAAACGAATATTCCCCAACCCAATCGAATATAATATGACAACTTGCATACTTTGCAAAATTTATAAATATTACCCACAACTATAACATTATCTCAAATTCACACCATAATATAAAAAAAATTATTTCGAGAAAATTAAATCTTTATTCATAAAATTTGGGATCTCACAATATTCCCTGTTGAAGACTAATGATAATTTGTTGTATATTATCTTAGTCATAATATTCTTTACTGGGCTAGTTGAGCTCACCCTTTTGTTCCATTTTTCTTCGCAGGAGGTGAAAACATAAGCGAGAATCTAGGTCGAAAGTGCGGAGTGATGGTTCTAGAAAGTTGTTTTAGCAGTCCTCACTATTTTTAAAATAGTGTATCAATAATTATAATGAGGACTCCTTTTGAGTTTTTATACTCTCTATTTGTATTTAAACTCACAGTTTAATGAAGTTGTATTTATTTTTGTACCATGTATTTGGCGACTCAGAATAGGTGATGTATACCTATTTTGGGGGCGTCACAATTATACTCAGATTCGACTCGACTATGATATTTATTACTCAAATTTGATTCAAGTCGGATCAAATTATATTCAAACTACTCACGAACTTCAAATTCAAGCTCGAATTCGAGTCTCCCCATAATAATTAGCTTTATAATAAATATAATTATAAATTGAATTTATTGTTTTATTTAAAAATGAACAAATATATTTACTATTACACTTTATAAATATAAATCACAATTAAAAATAAAATAAAATAAAATAATAATAATTAATTAACCTAATTTGATTTAATTTTGTATATATTATAAGAGAATGTATCGATTATCTAATTGAATATGTATCAATCGAGTATATATCGAATTATAACTGAAAATTTGAGTAATTTGAATCTTAAGCGAATCGAGTATAACCTAACTTAAATTCTGCTTAAATTTTTATTCGAGTTATTTTTTATGCTTATATTTGGATTATGTTATTAACGAATCCGAATCTCAATCGTATTTTTTCGAGTCGAGCCCGAATCGAATCCGAATTGTTTTGACTCGTTTACGGTCTTACTTGAGATTGATAGTCTTTATCCCAAGTATAATCATTACAAACAAATTTTATCGATGAACACCCCTAGTAATGTGAATAGAGTTGCATTCTTATCCAAAAAATAGTAATAAGTTTACACTTTTATTACTAACATTATCTCAAATGAAATTCCTACCTTACTCTTTTAAATCATACAATTGTCTCCTAATTTTTGCTAAAATTATAAACACTAGTTTATGTGGCACACATTATGTGTGTATAAATAAATAAAAAATATTTGAATAAAATATAAAAAATATGGATCAAAAAAGATAGGAGAAAAAATACAGATAAAAAGAAAAAAAAACTAATAGTAAATAAAAGTATGATACATAACAAATACTACCTCCGTCCCACAATAAGTGTTTTTTTAGGCTTACTATTTTTTTCCAAAATAATGTGTTAGAACTTCATTACAATTTTTGTAATATTTTCTCATATATGCCCTTATGCATTCAATGGTATTTATTGCATCTTACCATCACTACAATTAAATGACACTCATTAACTCTTCAACTTCAAAGAAAATATATTAAGGGTATTTTTGTCATTTTAGCTTGTGTATTGGTATGTGTGATTTAAGCTAAAAAAACACTTATGGGACGGAGGTAGTAGTTATTATAAATTAAAAATGGACAAACATCACAACTAGTATCCAATACAGGAATTAACGGTCTAAATTAAAACTAAAAAAATTACGTCTGTTATTAATAGTAGCAGACGACGGATATTTAGATAAAATTGTTATGAATTTACCATTATGAATAGATATATTAATTAAAATATAATAATTTTTAAATTTTAATACAAAACATAACAACAAATGGTGAGAGTCAAGTTGCACCCCTACTAATTGGTAAGATATTACTCCCTCCGTCCCAAGATAAAAGTTTTTATTACTATTTTGGGTTGTTCCATGTTAAATGTCCACTTTCTTTTAATAACCAAATTTTTACATATTTTTTTCTATTATGCCCGTAGCATTAAATATGTGAGACCCTAGATTTTATGAATAAAGATTTAATTTTTTCGAAATATTTGTTTTTAATATTATGGTGTGGATTTGAGATAATGTTATAGTTATGGGTAATATTTATAAATTTTTCAAAGTATCTGAGTTATTGTATTATATTTTGATTGGTTAGGGAATTTTTTTATCGAGGGAATATTCGCAATGGCACAATCATCGTGGACCCTGGACCCCTAATTATTATGCGATTGAGAAAAAACGACAAAAATATTTTATGAAAATAATGGCGGAAGTTTTACTCATTATACTATTGAACTACTCAAGAAGTAAAAGTCGAAGTCTGGCGCTGCGGTATTGCATAAGAAGCACAAGATTGATTATTGATGCTTACGTGATAAATCACTTAGTTTTATTTTATTGGTATTATTAATGTAATAAAATGTAATACTTTTATAAAGTTATTCTATAAATAGAATATATTAGATTATTATGATAGTGTTCGCGTAATGTCTGCATAATATTTTGCATGAAATCTTTTTTATATAAAATGTAATACTTTTATAAAGTTATCCTGCTTTATTAGATAATAATTAAATATATTATATTTTATTATGCATAGTGTTTTGATAAATCTCGTAGTATTTTTCATTGTAAAATCTTTTTATATAAAACATAATACTTTTATAAAGTTATCTGCTTTATTAGATAATAATTAGAATATATTATATTTTATTACGATAAGTATTTGTATAGTTCTGCATATAGTGTTTGCATAGTAAAATCTTTAATAAAGTTATTCGTTTTATTAGATTATAAATAGAATATATTATATTTTATTTAAAAGATTTTGCTTTAAATATGAATAGTCGATTAAAAGTAAATCAATCTCGACCGCTCACGAGGTTAATTCTTATCGCAATTCATTTTTCATAAATAAGCTCATTCCTTCATTATTTCTTACTTAATTCAATTTGAAACTCTGTAGATAAACAATAAGAGAAAAGAAGAAAAGTGTTCTCGCTACTTCATACTTCTATATCCAAGATTTTCTTCATAAGGTATGGAATATTATTTGTTGTACTTTAAGGGATGTTATTCTTTTCAGTATTCATTAAGAGAACTTATGTTATTCCATTCTTCATTGTTCATTGAATAACTCAGTATACACGTGCCACCCTATACTTGGTGATATTCTTCATTATTCCGCCTTTATTATTCTCGTTGGAATATCCTCGTATTAAAGGCGTTTCTGTAGGACTGGTTCCATCTTTATTATTATACGCTTGGAATATCCCGCATCATGCGCGTTTTAAAGTTCTAACCCCGATTCCATCCTTATTAGTATTTTGTTGAATAACCTCTCTATCTAAGCATCGCATGATTCTATTCTTTATTATTTTGTTTGAACATCCTATCGGCAATAATTTCACCGACCAGTTCTCGTTATTTAGTATTCATTGGAATAACTTTGTCATGTAAAGTGCCGCATGCACGGTGATTTCTTTTGTTATTCCATTCTTTATTATACTTAGTTGGTTAAAGTTTTGACTTCTATACTCCATGAAATTAATGGAATATCCTAAATATTTCAAGCTTCATCCAAAGTAACTTTTCATGGAAATATTCTTCTGAGCATTCTTGAATTTTATTCTACAAAGCAGTATCATGTTGACAAGTTGGACGTTATTGGTTCTTGGACAAATTAATTATTGAACTTGTTTTATTGAATTCTTATATCATTGTCATCATCATCATCCTCATATTTATATTTTTGAAAGTCATCTCATGGCTTTTGTAGTGCGTAGATGGACTTGGTATGATTATGATTGGGATTATTCGGTGGTAATCATCATAACCGTAATGTTATAAATAATGTGGTAAAAGTCTTCATTGGCCCAGTAGTGCATTGATGGATGATTGTTGGCATGATCATGACCATTAATGAATACACAAATATTATTGGCCCGTAGTGCATGGATAATTGTGGTCGTAAATACTTAAAGAATATCATTGGTCAGTAGTGCGGGGTGATTTGATCATGTGAATTATTTATTAAAATTTGAGTCCCAAATGATAAAAGTGATGAAAAACCTTTTAAATCATAAAAGATAGTAGATTGTATTTGTGACGCCCCCAAAATAGGTCCATTCCATCCAACCCATTCTGAGTCGCCAAATACATGGTACAGAAATAACTACAACTTTATTATTACAACATATAAATCGTGAGTTTAAATACAAATATTGCCATCTGAAATAATATCCACACGCAAATAAATCCCCATCATAATTATTGATACATTATTTTATAAAAATGGTGAGGACTACTAAACAACTCTCTGTAGAACCTTCATTCCATACCCCACTAAGTAATCGCTACATTCTCGCCTCCTAAGAAGAAAAATGGAACAAAAAGGAAAAGGGTGAGCTCAACTAGCCCAAGAAAGAATATTATGACTAAGATAATATACAACAAAATTATCGTTAGTCTTCAACATGGAAAAATCTAATAGAATACAATAGACAACAAGTTTTAAATCAATATTCGCAATGAAATAATAATTCATTAGAAGAGTTTAGTAGAGAATGCAAACTACTATCTTCTATGTATGAATTTTAAAAGTTCATCGCTCTATCTTTTATCCCCTCAGTAACATCAATCAATATATATCCGAATCAAATATTCATCTTTTGACTACAAAAGAAAGATATTCATCATTGGTCATGTTCATCTAAACACTGCTCATCTTTGCACTACGGGCCAAAGATATTCATCGAAATCATTCATCTTTGCACTACGGGCCAAAGATATTCATCATAAATCATTCATCTTTGCACTACAGCCAAAGATATTCAATAATATCATCATTTAAGACCGAGGATGATGAAAAATATTTTAAATAAACGAATCCAAAGAAACAAAAATGACAAGGATTAAGGATTCAGACTTTATTTTATCCATATCCAAAAATACCTCAAAATAATCATAGTGGTGTAAAATTCAAGAATGATCGTAACATGGATACAATCAAAGTAGTATCCGAATAGATATTTTGACGAAAAGAAGAAATTTCATTTTTCGATGAATAGTGCGTATTCGGGAATAAGGTCGATATCGTGAATAAAGCCAGTATACGTGAAATATGAATCTCAACACCAAAAGATCGAAATTTCACAAAAAAAAACTTCACGCCGTGAATAAGATCTATGAATAAGAACTCGTGAATAAGAACTCATGAATAAGAACTCATGAATAAGAACTCCGACATGAAAATGTTCCAAATTTGATAAAAGTTTCAAGCAATATTTTGGCATAATGATATTGAAGAAATAATATTATTTTTTAAAAATAATATCCCTTACCTCAAAAATGAAGATTTAGTTGAAATAATGGGATATAAAGCTATGACTTGAACTTGCACCGTGATATAGCAATACTCAAAGTATACTCAAAATACTCACAAGAATACGCCGATAATATAGAGAGAAAAAACTTGATTTACGGTGTGATTTTCAATTCTAACCTATGACTTTATTTATAGAAATTGCTTAGAACACCAAGCGCGGAAAAATTTAATATAATATTAATATATATATATAATCTTCTACGTACTCATTCTAGATTTCAATTCCCAGCATTTCCCACATGCTCCCTTCTAGAAAAAGTAAAAAAAAAAGCGTTTTTTTTTATAAAATAATTTAAACTTCCAAAAATCAATTATTTCAGAACTCCGGAACTTCAATAATTCATAATAAATAGCTCTTTTGTCAGAAAATTCAAATCTCGCAAGTTTTAATAGGAAATTCAATTATCTACAACTTTGCAGAAGAAAGTTTTTCCAAATTCCAAGCAAAAATTGACCGAAATCCATAAACGGGTGATTTTACAGGCTATAATCGAATTTCAGTCAAGAAATGGGTCTACCGACACATAATATCTGTTTTTAATATTTATTGCAACAAAAATACTTTTTCTCCTCATAAACTCATATATCCTCCATTCATTATAAAAATATCATCATTATTATATTATTAAAAATATAATAATATATTTAAATGAATTATTTTATCCTAAAAAGATAAAATATCAATTTTCAACAATTGTCACATTAAAAATTTTCTTCATCTATATCCACATAAAATCAATATTTTTCTCATCATATAAATCAATAATTAATTATTCACAAATAATATTACAGAATCACAAGATCTTGTGACCGGTAGTTCCCGTGAAGAGGGGCTTTCCAATAAGGATCTCTCCTTCTTGCGCTGCAATTAGGTGACCAAACCTCTCCTGACAGTAACTTTCTAGACATTGCCAATAATGTTATCTAATAATATTATTCAGATAATATGAATTATTGCTTCGTTAATGAAAAATACCCAGTAATGACAATTATTGAAACAACAAGAATATAAAATATCAATGCAAAGAATTATTGAATCAATAAAATAAAATAATCGAACGAAGATTCTTCGTAATAATTATTGAGGAATGGCTTCACGTAAGAATCAATAATTGGTGCAATACTGCGCGCCATCTTGCTGAACAACGCCGTATTCTTGTGTTTTCATCACGGGTATTCCAACAATGTAAAATGAGAATAACTTCGCCGCTATTTTTAAACAACTTATATTTGTCGTTCCTTCCTCCAATCGCTTTCAGTTATGGGGCCCACACATGGTCAAGGCACTAGTCGCATTTAATATTCCTGACAAAGATCTGAATATTCCACGACCAAACGAATATTCTCCACAACAATAAATATTTTATAACCACTTCGCTTATTTTGAAATATTTAAGTATTTTACCCATAACTATCCACATTAATCACATCAACCCTTACTATTTCAAAATAATAAATAGAAATTAAATTTTATTTATTAATTATTTGGGGTCTTCTTTGTATTCTCTACTTGACTTTTTTTAATGGATTGCTTGTTTCCGCCACAGATAAACTTGATGTTTATTATATTGTACCGGTTTAACACTTGTTTAAGGCTAATGATAATTTATTCCGCATTATCTTAGTCATAATATTTTACTTGGGCTAGTTGAGCTCACCCTTTCTTTCATTTTTTCTTTCTTGAGAAAATGAGAATGTAAATTGACTAAATGTCGGGAACAGTAGTGATGGTCCTAGATGTTTGCATTAGTAGTCCTCAATATTCTGTGAAATAGTGTGATAATAATTATAATGAGGACTCCTTTTGAGTTTGTATACTCTCTAGTAGACAATATTTGTATTCAAACTCACAGTTTATGTTTTGTCATTTTGTACACGACTGTTGTATATTTAAGGTTGCATTTGTATTCAGTACCTTGTATCTGGCGACTCGAGATGGGTGATGTATACCTATTTTGGGGGCGTCACAAAATATCTCATACTTTTCTTATTCTAATTCTCTCTCCATATTTAATGACATTATTATGGATAATTTTATCATTTTATTCCTCTTCTTAATATGCGTAAAAAGTCCACCAGGACTTTTATCCTGGAACGGAGAGAGTATTCAGTTACTATTATCGGTCAACTACTTAATCAAAATTGGTCAAATAATTAAAACGAATAATGAACTACTCCTTCCGTTCCTTAATATAAGTCGTTTTAGAGAAAAATTTTTGTTCCTTAATATAAGTCGTTTGAGAATTTCAAGTAAGCATGAATTACTTAGTTTTCAATATTACCCCAAGTATTAAATATAAATTTAGTTCTTTCACTATTTTTTGTCCAATAAATAACAATCTCTTCTTCCAATACAAGGGCAATATAGATAATTGATATTATAATTAATGCTATACAATCATTATCTTAATACTTGTGTACGACCTTAAAACGACTTATATTAAGAAATAAATGAAGTATTTCTCTAGGTATTTTTACCTTTGACTAAAGATCTAAATGTTAGACAATTAATGAAAAGCTAAGTGATAGTATTTAGCTGGTTTACTTGTTGATTTATAATAACCAACATTCATCAGGTTATTTTATCGATTGATAAAATGATTAGGACTAAGTCAACATAAACACAAAAATAATATACTTTTTTCGTTCCAAATTATCTGCTGTTCTAGAATTTCACACACATACCAATATATGTGATAAAAATACTAAAATACCCTTATGTGCTAATTTTTTATTTTCTGCAATTAAGGCTTTAGTAAAGGAGATTGTCCATGGAAGAGTGTACCAAGGTCT
Organism: Panax ginseng; assembly: GCA_020205605.1. NCBI lineage: Eukaryota > Viridiplantae > Streptophyta > Magnoliopsida > Apiales > Araliaceae > Panax > Panax ginseng. The sequence continues at coordinate 9,373,595 of CM035138.1, read as the reverse complement.
TTTAAGAAGCATAACTTTGACAATCACATTCTTATTGGTGGGAATATGAAAAGGATGCTTAAAAAAGAGGAGAGCCTTGAATGAGTAATGACTATCAACAATTAAGGTAAATGGGCAAACTTAGATAATTGGTTTTAATCGATTATTACAATTATAAAACAAATTCAAACTTTCATTAACACGTTATAATTAATAGAATATGTAAAATACAATTACTAATGCTAATATAGTCAAGTAAAATCCTTAATATAATTGGTGGGATGTGTTGTAAACTTTATAACCCAGATTAATACATCATTGATAAAAGTGCAAAGCAATTCAACAGCATTGTATAAAAATTTGGATGTAAGCCAACAACTGAAATTGAACATACAATTAAGTCCAACGAGACATAATAAGTTTTAAATCCAATAAAACTACTTAATTACAACACTTAACTAAACCAACTGTTGTTGTAACAATCTAGTCATTGTAAAATTAAGCTAGAAACCACTTAAAAACTAAAAAAACCGAATGGACTTGTCTTATTTTATAGAGTTGTTGGAAATTCGTACCAACTTAACTGTCCATTTAGTATAGTCTCTTTGTTTTGTCGAAAAATACTCTAGACTATATTTAGTCTAGGATTTGAACATCTTCTGCCTGCTAGAGATGCTCTTATGTTACCTTTTTTTATATGATAATATCATTGTTAAAAGTGTAAACAATATGAATTCTATCAACCAAACTCCTCATGACTCGATGATAATTGATAAAAAAAACTACTTATAAAACTTGAATGTAAAAAACAAAAATACTAAATTTTAGTCTAATATAACAAAAATAAAATAAAATAAAAAATGAATCCTATCCAAGATTAAAAAGACCACACCCAATTAGCCTAGTACATGTACATGGAGTAGTAATTTTCAGTGCTTCCCTCCCAATGAAATTGGGAGCTGTGAGCTGTCCCCTCCCGCGCTCATTTCGAAAAGCACAAAACCACCCATTTGAAACTTTTAAATATTTTAAGAAAACACATCTGCCACGTCGTCGATCCCCGTGGTTTCAAATATCTAATCTGCACCCTCCTTTAACTATCCATCAACGGTTATAGACTCTTTCCATAACCCCGTCTAGGATTGAAGCCCAGCAGCCCCAAAATCTCCCCACCCTATAAATTCACCCCCACTTCCCCCCCTTTTTTCAATCTTCTCATCCGACGCATAAGATCAGATTTCCAGTTTTCAGGTTCGTCTATCTCTTTCTCTATCTCATTCTTTTTAGATTTAAAATTGATACTTTTTTCAGTAGCGTTTACCTCTTACCAATAACTCAATTTTTAATTTGTTCAATCGATTAAAATCTTTATTAATTTAGACAAGAAAAAACCATTTTTTTTTATTTTGTTCTAATATGCAATTTAATCACTTTTGTGTTATTACTGGATTAAATTTTTTGTTTTGATTTGAAAATCATCTTCTATTTCTTAATCTCATGTGTAAACAATCAATGCAACCGGATGTAACTAGGGTTTCATTTTCTAAGAATTTCTTAATGATATTTCAATGTTAATTCTATTTTAATCCATTCCATTACAGCTGATAAAAATGAAATGCTAATGAATTTTGTCTTCCAATTTGACAGGGATTCAGGAAGCGTTCATTCGAGGAAAGCGAAGATGTCAGGAAGAGGGAAGGGAGGAAAGGGATTGGGAAAGGGAGGAGCAAAACGTCACCGTAAGGTGCTGAGGGACAATATCCAGGGAATCACTAAGCCAGCCATAAGGAGATTGGCTCGCAGGGGAGGAGTGAAGCGTATTAGTGGGCTGATCTATGAAGAGACTCGTGGGGTTCTCAAGATTTTCCTTGAGAATGTTATCCGTGATGCTGTAACATATACGGAGCATGCTCGCCGTAAGACTGTGACAGCCATGGATGTTGTGTATGCACTGAAAAGGCAAGGAAGGACCCTGTATGGGTTTGGTGGTTAGGGTTTTCTTCTTCAAAAGTCTTGCTGTCAAGAAGATTTTAGTTATTCAGGTGGGTCGTTTTTTGTGATAATGGATGGGGTTTAGTTAGAAGGCTGAATGGGGTTGTTTAATGTTGTTATAGGTTATGAATTTAGTCTTTTAGATGCGTAATTACAGATGTGAGTATGAAAATTCCTAGTAATGAAATGGTATTTGTAAGCAATTGAAGTGCTTACTTTTGGTATAATAATTTGACCCTCTTGTGTGTTAATGTATCCGTCTTTAGTTTCAATTGAATTTTAAGAATGTTGAAAATCTCATTTACTATTGTTGATGCGATTATAATTTGTATATGAATTGAAATTTGTTTCCTTATGTTTAAATATTTTTCAGCTTTTAGTTTTTGTTATTCATCATCACTCTTTCTAGGTTCTAAAGATAGGAACTTTGATAGCTTTCACATTTTGTAAAGTTATCTAAGCACTCAAAAATTAAACTTATTGATTCCATAATTCAATTGGGTTTCATATGCAAAAAATTATTGTGGCAACTGACAAATATATTTAGTATAATATCTGCGTCTTGTGCTGAACTGCAGTACATGAAGGAGTCGATGAATATTTGTTTAATCTCCCTGAGCTTTTGCTTTGGTGACAGTTGATAACATTCAGATGTTTTAATTGTGTAGAGTCAAATAATTGATATGTTTTTACAATCGTTCATAAGCACATCAATAGAATGGGTTGTGGTGTCAATGGACGCGGACAAATTCTAGAATCTTGTTTCAGCAGATGCTAGAATCCTGGATAATTTTAATCTCTTGTAGTAGTTTTTCATCTGTTTAGGGTTTAATAGAAACAAAAACAGTAACTAACAGGCGAACTAGAGAAAATAAGTCATTAGCTGTTTACACAAATTTTAATGAAGCCTTTTGATCCCAATTTTTAAATGTTGAATCGTGAGATGATGAAATATTGGATTTTAAGATGAATGAACTAGAAAGATTTTTATCCCAATTTGTGTAATATTTTCCTTTTGTAAATAATTTTATTCAAAAAGGATAAATACAAAATGTATATGGTTGTATTTATTTAAATTGAGGGGGCAACCAAACGAGCCCCAAGTGATTGCTAATACATTCTGCTTCTATAGACTTGACACCAAATTGAGCAGTTACTTTTGTATAGAAATAAATGCTCTTCCTTGCTAATACTTAGAAAGTCTTTGAAGAGGAATGGCTTGAACGTGACTGAAGGGCTAGAAATATTCCACCACGGATAGAAAACGTGAGGTTTGGTCTCAAAAGAAGCCTGACAAAGTTTACTTCATTTCCTCTTGAAGTAAAAAACTTGTGTAGGATCGACATAGAAGCCTACAATTTCTATTATGACACTCGAACAACATTCAAGATATGCAGTAGTACCAAAAACTCCAAAAGCTGTACAGCTTATCGTGGCAACTTTCAGCCTTCTCATGTGCAGCCAGGCGACGAGCGAGATCTGCCATCTGGTTAGGATGCAACTGAACCAGCTGCAGGTCATGCTCCACCACCAGATATCGCCAACTCACGGTTTGTCACCACATAGTATTTCGCGGACAGCAATGATGCTGCTCCAACTTCTCGGGTTGTTCCACATTCAGAGAGGGACTGAGGATGCCAGAGACTCGCCCCTGAAGTCACGAGGTTATATCTGGTAAGTGGATGATAATTCTCTCTGTATCAATGCTTGTGAACGTGTTTTAGGGGCTTTTAAGTGGTTTTCGTACTGTTCCAGTCTTGGTTAGATTTACCACTGAACGCAAGTCACTGCACAATATCAAGTAAATGAAGAAGCCAATTGACCAATGCAGTATAAACATCACAAGAACTCCGAACTTTGAGTAATTAAAATTTAATAAAAAAAGATTACCAAATATTGTAAAATGAAAAAGTAATTATATAACATCTCACGAGAAAAGGAAAAAGTAAGAAAAAGACTACAGATGAGCAAATGTATAGAGGAGAAAAAAGGTGCTCTAAGAGTAGAATTTATGATTAAAGAACCATGTTTCTTAATTTTCTAACTTGCTACCCAAAAGTCAAATACAATGGAATGAAGCCAAGACCGATAGAAATTAACTGGTATTAATTTCATTTTTCTCCAGTATAATGAGATCCACCGAAAATTAAGATCAAGGGTAAAAGAAAGCTAGCAAATCCTAATAATTGTACTGTTAAGAGTATCACAGGTTGTCTAACCAGTTTAATTGAATCTTAGAGGTCCACCTAACCCTTGCTACTTTAACATGAGTAAGGGTTAAAGGAAGGACCAAGAATAATAAGAGGTCATTTAGACCCATTGAAAAGTCTTTATGAATAACAACCTTCTCCAACTAAATTTTTTAAATACAACCTCACTCTGCCTTGTCCTTCAATGATTTTCTAGAACGCGATGATCGAGCTCCACTTGTACACCTACCCACAAACTTGAGAACCTCATCAATCAAAATCACAGGGAAAGCAACAGCCACCACCAACAACCACTCGTTCAGGCTTAATGGTACTATGCCAAATACTTGAGCAAGGAAAGGAACATAGAGGATCAAGAAGTGCAGGCCAAATGAGACTGACATCGCCAAGAGAAGCCACGGGTTGACCCAAGGGGGCATAGTCAAGAGGCTCACATCCTCGGAAAGGGCATTAAGGGAATTGAACATCTCAATGGCAACCAATACGGAGAGGGAGAGGGTCATTGCTTTGATTTTCCCAGTCTGAAAGTAGTCACATGGGTTGGCATCAAAACTGAACACTTGGGATCCGGCTGTGAAAGGTGAAGCTGAGAAATTCCCCCAGGAGTTGCACTGATCCCAGTTAGTAAGTTGGGAATAAGTGACAAGGCTGTGGCCATCTTTACTCAGGTCAATTCCTAAGAAAGAGTTTTGTGTGTACCATATAATGAAAACTCCAACAGTTGCTATCCCAACATAGAGTCCAATCACCTGCATCAACAAGATTGAGAAAATTAAGTAATATGTATTTTAGTTCAGTCGAGCCATCTGAAATTGGTTTCAAAAGGAAAATTTGAGACATAAAATACCAGATAACGGAATAATATCCATGTACTGATCAAAGAATCATCACTTCTACGAGGGGGTTTCTTCATTATGTACTTGTCAGGTGGATTGAATCCCAAAGCTGTTGCCGGTGGTCCGTCGGTGACTAGATTGACCCACAGAAGCTGAACAGGAATAAGGCCTTCTGGTATACCTAAAGCAGCTGTGAGGAATATAGATGCAACCTCGCCAATGTTTGAGGAAATCATGTATCTGTCACAAATTTCAAAGAAACTTTAATTAGCATAATATTAGAAGTACTAAAAATGACTTGATGCTTAGCAAAAACTGAAGATACTTCGCAGACAAGTTGACACAAGGGGCAGCTTGTGACAGTTCCAAGAAAGATACAGCAGTGCCGAGAAACATACAGCATAAGCTCAATTTCCCACCTTGTACAAAAGGTGCAAAGGAAAGGAAACTTCCTTCCAAGAAGAGACAGGATTGTTTGATTCCATAGTTGTAGTTGTATATAGGGCTGTAAACAGATATATACGGATTCGGATACATGTATCTGAAAAATTAATATCCTATCCATATTCGTATCCGGTATTCGACGAATTTTAAGAATACTATTCAAAATAATATCCGAATACGGATAATATCCGTTTTTGTTTATTTTATTTTTATTGGAACGAATAGATTATTCGAATATTCGGGTATCCAAATTCGTTTATTAGTTACCTAATAAAAAATTCATTCAAATTATTTACAAAAGATTAAAAGAAAAAATTGAATAATTACTCATCACCATTTATAGTTTAAACAACACATCAATTAAACATCCTACTCATAAAGGAGAGGAAACATCATTGATCATAGAAATCAATAAAAATTTAAACATCCTAGAGAAAGTATCAAATTAATTTCAGATAATACTAATTTATCATCCACTCTTGTTCATGCAAGTTTTGAAAATAAAATATTTATAACAAACTAATAGCTATAATTTTGTTCTTATAGTGTATAATTTTCTCGTTAAATGATACATTTTTGATATTTTATACTTTACAATAGTAAAAATAATTTAATTAAAATTAAATGAATTCATTTTAGTTTTATTAATATTATGTTTAAAAGTGTTATTTCCTACTTTTTAAAAGTGAAATGACATTTTTAAAAATATTTTTTGTATGATATTAAAAAATGACTTATATATTTAAGGTTATTTGAGAAAATTATGTTTACTTAATATATGGTGATTGATAATTAAATTATTAATGTATGTGTGTGTATATATATACATACACACATGTATATACACACACATAAATTATTCGGATACGAATTCCGAATACGGATACAAATCTGAATATCGAATATCCGCTATCCGTCTGATATATTTATGGTCGAATGTTAAACGAAAACGCCTATATTCATATTCGTATCCGTTTATACACAAACACCTTAAAATCGAATACAAATATATCTGCCTTGTTCCAAATACGAATAATATATGCTTTTTTCGAATACGGATGCGAACGGATATGAATTTTTCAATTACCATTTACAACCCTAGTTGTATATTTATTTTTTTCCTTTGCTTGGTTAGTAGGTACATTTTACAAGTTCACAACCAGTGTTATAAAGCATTGCAGCTCCAATAGAGAGCTACTTCCTAACAATCAGTTTCTCCTGAAGAACATATAAACATAAAAAAGTGAATGATATATATCAATCTCAGACAGGAGCCATAGTCTATCTTCAAGTAATTAAAACTTGAATCGGCACAAGTAAAATGCAGGGTATTGACGCAAAATATAGTATGCTGTGTACATGAGGTTTAGAATCTGTGAACAAAAACAGATGCATAAAAACGTAAATAGAAAGGGATATGCATTCAGCTCAACAGTTATCCAATAATGAAATGTAAAAAGCTTCATCAATCTTTAAACTGAAAATATTTTCAAGGTTATCAGATCTTTCATAACCCTCTCAAGTAACTTTCATAATCTTCCTTATCTTGATTGTTTTGCAACAGCAGTGTCACAAGAAAATTGATGGAGTATCATAAGACCATTATTTATGCCCTTATGGAATATTTATGCAACAAAAATCTTTAAATTTAACCTTTATATTTGATTTTTCCTAGAGGGGTGTGGTTGAAATTCTTGAATGTAAAAACAGATGCACAGTAGCTATCAATTTGATTAATAACATCTTTTAAATGGCCATATCTTTTTCAGGAAAAAGCTGGACTTGGAAAATGTGTGGAATTTAATCCCAAGGTCATTAAGCATATGGAGGGAGTTCAGTTCTCCAAATAATAGTTGAAAAGGTTGCTTTTATTCAATAGTGCATTTTAATGGATTTGGCATTTTCTAACTCTGATGGTGGCTTTCTTCACAGTTCGTCAGGAGTTCCTATGCAAAAGAAATTCTAAGCTGCAGAACCATTTCTCTTCCATTGTGTTCTGGCCAATTAAGTCTTTAAGTTTGTTAGGTAAGGTCTTGTTTAAAATGATCCTTCTAATAAACTGAATTAGCATCTGTTATTTTGGTTGAGAAAGTAATCTCACTACAGATTGTTTACCATGCCTTCTCAGATTAAGCGGACAGTTGATTTTCATCATATGTTTATATGGATATCTATGGTTCTGGATTATTCATGGATTGCTATTCATATTTTTTGGATTATTGTCACTAGCAGAACCTCATTTTACTTGCACCAATTGTGCACAGTGAACTTATTTCATTCTCTTTTTATATAATTGCTTGAGACCCATATTTCTTCTAGCAAAAGGACACAACATAACAGGTGAGAAACAGATGGTAAGTGTATTTCACCACCTTGTAAAATAAATATAAAATTCACAATTCTTGATAAGCCAGTTACTAAAACGACCACATACTTGAGATATTACGCCCATTACAATGACTATTAACTGAAGTAGATAATCGAGAAGAGATCATAAAATGACAAACAAGCACTTCAGCATTCAAAATAACAATGTTGTCGTAGAGCTGTATTTAAGCTACACAAATAACAAAGAGGGAGATAAATAGACCTGATGAAGGCCTTCATATTGTTGTAAATAGACCTGCCTTCGCCAACAGCAGCAACAATTGTGCTAAAATTATCATCTGCTAAAACCATGTCCGAAGCTTCCTTGGCAACCTGAAACGAGATAATGCAAGAGATGTAGGATCAATATGTGGATAGAACGATTTCTGTCATAACAAGGTTAAGAAAAGGGCCAAGCCTGACCAATCATACGTGCACTTATAGGGATAAATAATTGTTGTTTCAAAATGCAGACTCTTTTACATTAGCATAAAAGTAAAACCAAGAAAAGGAGATATGAGATATACCTCGGTCCCAGCAATGCCCATTGCAATACCAATGTCAGCCAATTTCAGGGCAGGTGCATCGTTCACCCCATCACCAGTCATTGCAACGACTTCACCGGCTTCTTTGAGCAGCCTCACTATCTCTTGTTTATGCCTCGGTTCCGCCCTAGAGAAGAGGAGCCCTCCACTCTGCCTTAAATGACTTTTCTGGTCATGATGATCCATGAACTCCCTTCCTGTTAGGCTTTTAGAACTGATGTCCTCATTTGGTCCAAAAACACCTATTTCACGACAAATGGCTTCAGCAGTGTTCTTATTATCTCCTGTTATAACCATAACCTGAATGCCAGCTGCTCTGCAGTCCTCAATGGCCTGGCGAACCTCTTTTCGAGGAGGATCCTTTCAGAATTAAAAATTAATGGAGATCATCAATCATTAAAGAATCATCATCAACCAAAATATTCTTTAATGCTATTTAGAGCATAATACAAGTAACAAGAATTGTAACTCACTCTTAACCCGGCAAAACCAGCAAACACTAGTTTACTCTCAATAGAAGAATATTTAGCTGGATCGAGTAAAAGATCATGAGCTGGATGGTCTTCATCACCAGTATATGTTGCAAACTCTGAGGGGTCTTCCTTGTATGCAAAGCCCAAAACACGTAAAGCGGTAGAAGACATTTCATGAAGGCTTTGTAAGATAACATCCCTGGCATTTTGGTCGAGTTCTACAACAGAACCGTCGAGCAATTGAATAAAGGAGCTTCTTTCCAACAAATTTTCAACTGCACCCTGCCAAATTTAGCATGGGAGTCATATGACTGGTTATGCAAGGCAATAAAATCGAACAAAAGGGAGGAGGAATAAAATGCATTTTAAGAGATCCATCCTAATTTCTGCTTTAGTAGAATTGTCAGCAATGCTGGCAATGTATATTTCCCAGAAGACATTACATTGAACTCAATACTAAGACATAGAAGCAGATAATTCATAAATGATTAATAGACATGCAAATTATCACCCATGCAGCATTAAATGATTGAAAAATATATATGTTAGAATATGGCATCTGTCCTAGGAAATAAAGAAAAAAGAAAACATTAAGGCAGCCATCTGCAGATAATAGCATTCAGAAAATGTAATGCTAGAAAAAGAAAAACCCACACCAAATAAAAAGAGGTACAACTCCTTGGCAGCATTTCATTTATACTAAAACTGTTGAATTACAATATGATCAAAGAAGCAATTGGCAATAATCTTTTGATCAACAGAAGGTCTGGGTAAATCTTATTAGTATTATTTTTACATATTCAAGCAAGTAAAAGTTACAACTAACTATATAAATTATTGCTTATGAGAGGGTGCATAGGAGAAGGTGAAACACCGTCTTCACTATGGCTCCTACGTTTCTGGTATGTGGGCTCTTGTGTTATCTAAATTTGGGATATCTCGGGTTTTCCTGAGCTTATTGACTGAGATTTCCTCTTGATAGATTTCTACTGTCAGCAAGAGCAAGGGTCATATTTGGAGAGCTGTGCCTCTACGCCTTTGGAGGTGTAATTCAAAGAAAAAAGTCGTTTTGAAGGGATAGAAACTAGAAGATGCACCTGGATGATAGAAGTTTTAGTTTAAGCATCCTTATTTTGTTGGGATTTTAGTCAGGAATTTGTTTCTAGGGACCTAGGACATCCTAGAATGCAAGTCCCCTAAAAAATCAATGTACCAATTCTTGCCATATCATAATGATTTAATAGAGAATTATAATAAACAGTTCAAAATCAAATTTACCTTCAAAGTTGGACTTTTAAAAGTGGACTCTTATCCGGGATGGGGGAGCTTAAAATGCAAATTGTTGAAAAGGAGAAGTTTGGGAGAAAAGTATACGATTGAGAAAATTACATGACATATTATTGCATTGTATTAAGAAACAATGACCATTTTTATTAGGAGTAAAAAAACAAGGAAAAAAGAGAGAGGAAGCATCAATCATCTATTAGGTCTTAAAAAGAAAGTTCCATTTCCTGATGTGTTGTGTTCCACAATAAGTTACAACTATACATAACATTGTGAAAGACGCATATCCAAGAGGACGGAGAAAAATATATCACCTTTACAAGTAATGAGGTACTTCCTGAGTTAGAACGCACAATCACTCCCATTGATTTCCTATCACGGTCAAATTCAAGTGTGGCAATACGACAAGCACTTCTACTCCATGTTTTACAACAACCTAAAAAATTCAGAAAGTTGAAGTGGGAAAGTGTTAGTAGCAGACAAAAAAGTATAACAAGCAAATATAAACAACATTTATACCATTGACATACGTTGTGCATCGCCACGGGAAGAAGATGAGCCAGAATCCAGTACATCAGGAAGTCCCATTTTCTCCACAAGAACCTGAAAAGCAGAACATTAGGGGGGATCTCCCAAGTTAAATCTTTTTTTTGGTTGACAAGTCTCCTCAGTTGAATACTTCAGGTGGCCTAGCATTTTGTGCAGATAATTAAGGAACACCCTAGAACCAGTTGATGTCTTAGGAATTTATTTTTCATTAAAATAAGAATGTAATATGATGTACTTGACAAAGAAAAAGAAAGAACTTAGAATGCTACCAACTCAACATGAACCATAACTTAGCGTTCCTAAAATAGATGGGGCCATGTATGTACATTTCAGACAAATGAAATAAGTCAGAATTCACATTTTTATTCTGTTACCTTCAAAGCTGCTTCAGTAGGCATTCCACTAGCAACATAATGATTCCCTGTTTGTTCAATACTGGCATCATTGCAGATAGCAGCAATCTTTGCAATTGTTTGAAGGTTAGTATCCATTCGACCCTGGGGCCAGTCTTGTATTTTTCCATCACAAGGGTTATATGTGGTCCCTTCCACATTGAATAATCGGACAGCATTTACCCTAGGACCCATTGCAACAATCTTAGCCACCGCCATCTGATTAGTAGTCAAAGTACCTGTTTTATCCGAACAAATCACAGTTGTACAACCAAGAGTCTCAACACTAGGCAGCTTGCGAACAAGGGCATTCTTCTGAGCCATCTTCACGAGTGCGAGGGCCAAGCATGTCGTAATAACTGCAGGTAAACCTTCCGGGAATAGCAGCTACTGCTAATGCCACTGCAATTTCAAAGTAATACGTGCACTTTTCAAATGAAAACTTGAAATTCGTTGGCCAACCATCAACATACTCCCAAGATAAAAAGTATTTCACATTAATTAGCCAAACCAATGCACATATTAAACCAATTAATAGAGTAAGAACCTCTCCAAACTCATTCAACTTCTTTTTTAGTGGTGTATCTTCCTCGCTCTGTGAGGCTTCATGAATCTGCGAATGTACCTTCCCTATCTCCGTATTCATACCCGTTTGAGTAACCACAGAAATACAATTCCCATTCACAACAGTTGTTCCTGCAAACACCATACACTTCTTTCCCTGAATCTCAGAATCTTCTGCAACAGGCTTAACAGTCTTACTAACTGCCTCACTCTCTCCCGTCAACGACCCTTGTTCAACGCGAAGAGTTGAGCTAATCAAATTCAAAACCCTCATATCCGCGGGCACTTTATCCCCAACCCTAAGCTCAACAATATCACCAGGAACAAGTTCTTTTGCTGGCAAACTCGAATATTTTTTCCCATTTCGAAACACAGTTGCCTGCTGTGACTGAATTTCTTTAAGAGCCTCCAAAGCTTTCTCAGCGTTGCTCTCTTGCCATACCCCCACAATTGCATTCACAATTAAGATCAAGAATATTACCAGAGGTTCGACAAAAGCGGTGATCGCCATTTCCCCACCTTCATCCCCATCATACAACGCTAAAACAAATGAAATCACAGCAGCAACAAGTAAAATCCTCACTAAAGTATCATTAAACTGTTCTAAAATTAAGCAAAAAATCGACTGCCCTTCATGCTTCTCTAACTCATTCCATCCATAGATCTGCCTTCTCTTTTCAACTTCATCTGGCGATAATCCAAAATCTCGATTCACCTGCAACTCCTCTTCACATTCCCCAACATCTTTGGCCCACGCAGAAAATACTACTCTATTCGACTGTGTATTGCTCCCTGTAGTCTCTCTCTTCCCATAATTCTGCCCTCCTTTACCCATAAGTCCCACAAATTTAATCCAAACCACACAATTTGGATACTAACCTTTCAATTTTTCACCTGAAATTAATAAATATCAACACATAAACCTAAGATCTAAAATTACCAGTAAAATCTAAATTCTAAAGTAATAACATTAACAGGACAATTCATATACACTATTATACATATACATGAAAACTGTAAGTACTAGGGTTTGGATTTGGATTACCTGAAAGTGTTGGTAGAACAAATATACAGAGAGAGACTTAAGAGTATGATTAGACTAGCTAATGCGCTTGTTGGGGTTTGCTTTCTCTCTCTAGAAACTGTAGAGGGAGAGAATCGCAAAGAAGTAGTAGATCGGTAAGCTATTCCTATATATAAGCAGGCGCAGCTAAGAGCGGTTCAATTGCCTTCCCCAACTTTCCTAGGGGAACGAGCGTGTTCCACATAGGTTAAGCCAGTAATAACTAGCCACATGGTAATAATATTATGATCATAACATGTTATTAAAACTAATCTTTTTGATATGTTTGTAATTAAAAGAAAAAAATAAATAATAATTCAAAAACACGGGTGAAAAAAAATATACTTATGAGATAAATAAGAGACAAGGTGAGGGGAGAGAAAAAAGGTTAATATTTATTTATTTTACAAAACTTTACAAAAACAATTATATTTCCCTTATTCGTTAATAATATAGACAAAATAGTTATTTCTTCCTTTCACTTAATAATATAAATAAAAATAATTTTGTTCAAATTTATATATTTGCTCGTATATTATATACACCATTAATATATCAAATTTAAACCTAAATGTTTTTTTTTGTGTGACGGTGGCTTGGTGTGGTGGTGATTAGGGGGTGAGCACAGGAGTAATTACAGTAAAACTTCTATAAATTAATATTATTGGAACTGATTTTTTTTTTTATTAATTTAGAGAGTTATTATTTAATCAATAAATTAATAATTTATTAATTTAAATAGTATTTTTTATTCGGTGAACATAATTTAATTGCCTTTGAAATTATTGCATTTTATTGATGTTTTTATCATTTTTTTATGCAATGTATCATACTTATTAAATTAATATAATAATAGAATTTATTGTAAGTGATATTAATTATTTTTAATAATTAAATAATGTTCTTTGTATCCACTTTTCAAATTACATTCACACTTTATTTCAAAAAAAATTATATTCAATTAGATTTGAATTTCAAGACAAAATATTATTTTGATGGGACCATATATTAAGGATGAAAGTCAATTAGATTTGAATTTCAAGAGAAATTAAGGATGAAATTAAGATATATTTGAATTTCAAGACAAAACAAACGAGAATATAATCATATTTTACAATATTACTTTAGATATATTTGTAATTTGAAAGAATTATTAATTTATGATTTTGATGGGATCATATATTTATATAAGGGTCTTTTTAATAATTATTATTTTATCAAAATTATTAATTTATTCCATTAGTCCAAATTGGGATTGGGGGAAAATATTATTTTTTAAAAATTATTAATTTATCGAGTGTTAATTTATAGAGGTTTTACTGTACTTAAAATATGTAATCAAACAGGATTTTTTTAGCATTTAGTGAAACTTGGGTGGGCTTGCCTTTGAAAATAAATAATAAAAATGGGGATATTGAAAATGGTGATGCAATTGGGGGGATACAACATATTCTGTTATTTGTACTGCTAGTGTTTTGTGGCGGATATGGGGTTAAATAATTTTTTCGATCTTACGTCTTATATAATCGAAACGGATAGATAAGCTGAACTTTTTTTCTTCGATCAACTCATTTACTTTCGATTTTACTAACAAAAAATTAAAAAAACCGTTAAGTCAAGGTTGATTTAACGGAGCGATCTGCAATGTGCGGTGAGTTGTCCAAAAAAAATCCTATTTGGCAATTAGTATGCGACGTGATGATGATGATGTGGCGCTCCAAAATTAGGTATCATCACCCATCTTGGGTCATGGGATACATGGTAGAGAATTCAAAAATAACTTACTAATACAAGTATGTAAGTATGCAATCGACAAAACATAAAGCGTGAGTTTGAATACAATTATTGTCTCTTAGAGATTATACAAACTCAAAAGGAGTCCTCATTATAATTATTATCACACTATTTTACAAAATAGTGAGGACTACTAATCTTATCCTACGGACTATTACTCAGTTCCCCGAGGCTAAATCCCATATATATTCTTATTTCACAAGAGAAAAGGTGAAAGAAAGGGTGAGCTCAACTAGCCCGATGAAAAATATTATAACTAAGATAATGCGAGAATAAATTATCATTAGCCTCTAACAATATTAAGCGATAAAATACAATAGACATCAAGTTTAATGCGGTAGAACAACCAATCCATTAAAAAGAGTCAAGTAGAGAATATAATCTACTATCTTTTATGATTTAAAGGTTTTCATCATCATCATCGGCGAGACTCGAACAATAAATAATCCACATCATGAAATCATCCTGCACTACACGCCAATGATGATATTCTTAAGTATCACGACCACGAATTATCCATGCTCTACGGGCGAAGATAATCGTGTTTTCATCAACCAGTCTGATCATGCCATAAAACAATTCATCTTTGCACTTGGTAGAAGAGAATCCATAGCCATAATCATACCAAAAGCGTCCATCAATGCACTACGAGCCAATGAGGACTTTTTCCACATCATTTGTAACATTACGGTCATGATTATCTTAGAATAATCCTTGAGTCGTAATCATACCAAGTCCATCTACTGCACCATCTGAAGCCACAGATGACTTTCAACATAATATAAACATGAGGATGATGACAATGATATAAGAATTCAATAAAACAAGTTCAAGAATTAATTTGTCCAGGGAACCGATAACGTCCAAATTGTCGACATGATCTTTGCTTTGTAGAGTAAAATTCAAGAATGCTCGGAAGAATATTTTCACGAAAAGATCTTTGGATGAAGCGCAAATATCGAGGATATTCCACTAATTTCATGGAGTATAGAAGTCAAAATTTTAATCAATGAGTATAATACCTGAATGGAATAACAAAAGATATCACCGTAAATGCGGTGCTTGCATGAGCGGTTATTTCAGCGAAATAATAATAACGAGAACCGAAGTCGGTGAAATTCACACAAGCGAGGATGTTCCAACGAGAATAATAAATGCGGAATAATAAATGATGGAACCCGGTCCGACGTATATACACAGACGAGGATATTAAAAGCGAGAATAATAAAGGCGGAATAATAAAAATGGAACCCGGTCCGTATATAACCAGACGAGGATATTAAAAGCGAGAATAATAAAGATGAATAATAGAAGAATGTCACCAAGTATAGGGTAGCCCGCGTATCTGAGTTATTCAAATGAGAACAATAAAGAAATGGAATAACGTTCTTCTCTTCTTGAATACAAAAGAATAATATCCCTTCCCGTAAAATAATACTTGATATAAGAGTAGTGAAGTAGCGAAAAAACTTTTCTTCTATCTCTATAGTTTCTCTCTAGAGTTCGGTGAATTAAATGAAAATAATGAAAGAATGAGCTTATTTATAGGAAAATGGAATGCATATTAACTAATCCATGAGCGGTCCGGATTGATTTACTTTAATTTGACGGTCCATATTTAAAGAAAATCTTTTAAATAAAATATAATATATTCTATTTATATAAAAATATATTTTTCTATGCAAACACTTATCGTAAAAAAAATATAATATATTCTATTTATAGAATAACTTTAATAAAGTATTACATTTTATATAAAAAGATGTTTATATTTTATTACGTGGATAAAACAAAACTTCTAAATCAACAATAATTGAATCAAATAATGTGAGATCTTATCGTGACTATTGTAGCAATAATTAAACAAAAGCGAGTGAATTCTCACATAAATATCAATAATCAATCACAGGTAATCTTTCTTGTCTATGCACAACGCGTATTCTTTGTCTTTTACTCTTCTTAGAGTAGTTCAACGATATGAGCAGTAAAACTTTTCATGCGTTATTTTCTATAAAATATTTTTGTCGTTTTTCTCGATCAATGAATAATTACATTATGGGGTCCACTGATGATTGTCTTGTCGTCACGAATATTTCTGTTTAAAAGCGAATATTCCTCGACCAATCGAATATAATATGACAACTTGCATACTTTTGCAAAATTTATAAATATTACCCACAACTATAACATTATCTCAATTTCACACCATAATATAAAAAAATTATTTTGAGAAAATTAATTCTTTATTCATAAAATCTGGGGTTTCACAATCTCCTTAACATGGAATTTACATGCCATCAAAATTTACGTCGTCGTGGTATCTTAGAACAAGTGAGGATACCTTGACTTCATTTCGATTCTAACTCTTGAGGTATAACCCTTGAGTGTTGGATCGATTATTCTTATCGAAGATTTTAACACGAGATCTCATCGTTAAATCATCCATTATCTCTCATCCGATTCTAAATTAATAATGTGGTTTGGGTCATCCACATATTTACTAACATTGATCGTTAAAAAGCGTTATGAGCGTCACGACATACTTGGCGGCAAAACGAGTCTATAAGCTACGGTTCTACTCGATCGAGGATTTCAAATGGGCGATTAAATTGAGGGTTGAGATTTCTCTCTTCAATGACTCTTGCTTCTAGAATAACATCTCTTGAACCTTCTTCTTCACATTCATCGATTCGGGTATGTAGGCTTGAGCGTCTTTAACTTTATCGATTAAAGTCGATTTTACTCGTATATTCATTATCTTCACGTGGGTCCCTGAGTCTTTAACTCTATCTTCATCATTTGCAAGTTATCTGAAATGAGTCTTTGTGTTAACAACATCGCACTTATGCACGATGCATCGATCTTCTACTTCAACACGTCGGCTACCACGTTCGCTTCTTCCACAATGATATTGAATAGTACGATCGTAATCTTCAACAGCTCGAGTCAACGTCTTTGGCGCATGTTACGTTCGTTTTAATTGAAGAAATACTTGAGGGTTTAAGAAATGAGTTTTTGTACTGGGGTCAATACAAAATTCGATTTCACGCTTCTAGGGTAGGCTAGAAAGTCTTGAGAATCGTCGAGAAATTTATTAATGATAGAAATATCATTCAAAATCATTCTCTCATCCAAGACTTGGATAGTCGTCACATTGATACTAGCCTGTGACTTCTCTCTTAACCTAGATAAGACCTCACAATGATACTCTATCAACTTGTCATCGTCATTCATGGCGTCGCTTCTGAAAGTCGGCTTGATTGCATTCCACACGAGAGTCATCAACAAAAGGATCGGTGTGGCGCCCCCAAAATAGGTATACATCACCCATTCGAGTGCCAAAAAATGGTAGTAAAATAACTACGACTTTATTGTTACAACATATAAAGCGTGAGTTTAAATCGAGATATTGCCATCTGACAATATCCACATACAAATAAATCCTCATCATAATTATTGATACATTATTTTACAAAAATGGTGAGGACTACTAAATAACTTTCTAAAACCATCATTCCATACTCAGGCTAAATGCTTTCGCTACATTCTACGCGTCACGAGAAGAAAAATGGAACAAAAAGAAAAAAGGGTGAAACTCAACTAGCCCGATAAAGAATATTATGACTAAGATAATACTGAAACAAATTATCGTTAGTCTTCAACGAGAAAAAATCTAATAGAATACAATAGACAACAAGTTTTAAAATCAATACTTGCAGGTGGAAAATATTAATTCATAGAAGAGTTACGTTGAGGATGAAATCTACTAATATCTATGAATTTAACGATCCATCATCAATATTTTTATCCTGTAACATCAATCAATATATATCTGAAATCATATTTTCATCCTTGCACTTTCTGAGCCGAGGATATTCATCGATTAGTCATGTTATTAAAAACACACGTTCATCTTTGCACTACTACGGCCAAAGATATTCATCGAAAATCATTCATCTTTGCCTTCTGGGGCAAAAGATATTCATCAAAATCATTCATCTTTTACTTTCTGAAGCCAAAAGATATTCAATAATATCATCATTTAAAACCGAGAATGATGAAAAATCGAATCCGGTGAAACAAAATGATGAGGATTAAAATTAAGGATTAAATACTTTGTTTTTATCCATGTCCAAAAATACCTCAAAAATAATCATAGTGGTGTAAAATTCAAGAATGATCAAAACATGGATACAATCAAAGCTTTAGTATCCGAATAGATATTTTGACGAAAAGAAAAATTTTCATTTTTAGATGAATAGTCTTAGTATTAAATGAATAATCTTCAGTATCGTGAATAGTCTTGCCGTATCGTGAATAGTAACTCAAACACCAAAAGTTTCAAATTTGATAAAACTTGGATCAATATTTCACCATAATGATATTGAAGAAATAATATCATTCTGAAAAAAAAAATATCCTTACCTCGAAAGATCGATCTTATAAATTTGAAACAGGATCTGATTATGACTTGAACTTGCAAGTATAGCAATACTCAAGATACTCACAAGAATACATTTCGACAATATAGAGAGAAAACTTGATTTACAGTGTGATTTTCAATTCTAACCTAAGCACCTATTTATAGGAAATTGCTTAGAACACCAAAAGCGAAAATTTAATATAATAATATATATATATATATATATAAATTTTCTTACGCACACTAAATGATATTCAAATATCATTTAGCCACCAATAGTCAACTACATCAAAAAAATGTTTTTCATAATTATTTAATTTAAAACTCCAAAAAATAATAATTAATTAATCCTAACTTCAATAATTCATAATAAATAGTTCTTTTATCGGAAAAATTGAAACTTCGTGACTTTTCATAGGAAATTCCATTATCTACAACTTTACGGAAGGAAGTTTTTCAAATTCCAAACATAAATTGGCCAAGAAATTCACAAGCGATCGATTTTACATTTATAATCAAATTTCGATCAAGAAATGGGGTCCACAGAGCATGAAAAACATGTTTTAAATATTTTTGGTAACAAAATACTCCTCCTCCACATATACTCATATATCCTACATTCATCGTAAAATATCATCATTATTATATTATTAAAACATAATAATATATTTAAATGAATTATTTTATCGGAAAAAAGATAAAATTTCAATTTTCAACAATTGTCACATTAAAAATTTTCTCTATCTATATCCACATAAAATCAATATTTTTCTCATCGTATGAATCAATAATTAATTATTCACAAATAATATTACAGAATCACAATATTGTGACGAGTGGGTTCCGGGAAAGAGGGGCTTTTCAATAAGAATTTCTCCTTCTTGGCGCCAGCAATTAGGTGACCAAACCTCTTCTTAGAGCGAGAACTTTCTAGACATTGCCAATAATGTTATCTAATAATATTATTCGAGATAATATGAATTATTACTTGATAATGAAAATCTTGTGTAATGACAATTATTGAAACAACAATATATAAAATATCAACGCAACAATTATTGAACGATAAAATCTTTGAGCGATAAATTCACATAACCATTATTGAGTAGTGCGTTCTTACGTAAGTCAATAATTGGTGCAATACCGTGTCTTCTTCTTGTGTAACAACAGCGTATTCGTGTGTTTTAACCACCGGGTATTCCAACAATGATTAAGCAGGTAACAACTCTACCGTTATTTTAAACAACTTATATTTGTCGTTTTCTTCCTCCATCGCTTTCCAGTTATGGGGCCCACATGGTCACAGCTACCGTCAATCATAAAATATTCCCCAAGCGATGAATATTCCACGACCAAACGAATATTCCCAAACAACAATGAATATTTTATAACCACTTGCTTTATTTTGTAAAATTTATGCATTTTACCCATAACTAACCACATTAATCAAATCAACCCTTACTATTTCAAAATAATAAATAAAGGAAATTCCATTTTATTTATAAAAAAATTGAGGGTCTTACATTGAGGCTCTTTCTTATGGCTTGATATAATGATGATTGAATTTAGTGGTTTGGTTGCTTGAATTCGCATAATAGGTTGGTTAGGAATATAAAAGCTAACAACCTTACGAAAAACATGATGAGTAGTTAACCAATCGTTTCAAAAAAAAACCACATCAAAGGCAAGTATTTTCAAAGAGATAAGATCGACGGAGTAGCGTGAAAGTGTCGATTTGAATCAAACAAGATTTATAAACGATGGAGGTAACGAAGGTTTTTCCCAATGGAGTTTCAATAGATAAATCAAAGTTTAACTTCTCCCAGAGTTAAGTACAAACATTGAACACAACTAGGTGAAATAAAGAGTGAGTAGAACCGATCTAACACGGTATAGACTTACGTGAGAGCTTATGATTAACTTACCCATGATAATTTTATTCGGGTTCACAAATCACGAAAAAAAAAAAACGCTCTCTTAAACTACTACTAGCTTTGGCTTATCTGGGACATCCTTTGGCATCACTATCCCGGTTGGACTTGACTTCACCATACGACAAAAATCGAGCTAGATGACCTTCTCTTCCGCAATTAAAACACGTTTTGGATTGTTGCGTCTGATTTGGACGGATGAGTCCTCTTGTCGCATTTGAAACATCTGACCGATGGTGGGCGTTCTTCTTCTTTGAAGCGGGTCTTTGGTGCCGAAGCGTCTTCACGTCATTGTTGAACCTTCTCATCTTAAAATGTCCATTCTTATTATCTTGGCCATGATTACCACAAAAATGGTTACCATTCTTGGCATGATAATATTCCCCACGATAGTTATCGTTGTTAGATGGCCGTTGCCACCGTATGATTATTATCGTGTTGTTGGTCGTTGCCTTTTGGTTGTCTTTGACTCATTATCACGCTCCAATAAGCGAGCCTATTCACAACATCCTAATATAAACAAAGTTTGTGAGAAATGAGGTATTGGCGTATATCGGGTTTGAACCTCGCCAAAAAATTCGCGTCATTCGCTCCTCATTATCGACCAAATGGGATGCAAACCGGGATAACTCAAGTAAACTTAGCCTCGTCTTTGCGACACGGTCATATTGTTTTGCTCCGACTTGATGAATTCTACCTCCTTCATGTATGACGAATACTTTCGGGAAAGTACTTGTCGTTGAATAATTCTTGGAACTTCTCCCAAGACATCTTGAGTCGTCGAAATGGGAGTCGTTTTACTGATTCCCACCAAAGGATTTCCTTCTTCACGCAACATAAAGGTGGCGAATGGAACCTTTTGCTCCTCCGAGCATTCCAGACATCAAATATCTTGGTAATCTGCTTTATCCATGTCTCACGCCTTAAGTGGTTACGGCTTTCCCAAAAACTCCGGTGGTCCCAGCTCCTTGAATCGCTAATGCGGTGACCAACCGTGGGTTACCATTGTTTCCACTGCATTATGGGCGAGGGCTGTCTTCGCCGTTGTTGCATGAATTGCATAAAGCCTCGACTATCCCATCATTCACCATTTCATCCGGTGTTATTGTTTTTTCATGAGGAGTATTGTCCTCTGGTTGCACATTATCCCGATTATTGATGCATGGTGACTCAACTGGTCTCCTGTGCTCCATTGATAATCTCAACATTCTCGGATGCCATTTTCAAACACTTGCCACAAAACAAGGGTTAATTAACATATCACATATTATCCTATACTTTGGTAAACAAATTAAATACCAAATAAACTTAGGTAGGTCATCTTAGCGAAGGAATTTCCGTCTCTCCCTCCTAGTTCTTATCTCACATCTTAGCGGGGATCATATCCTAAGCTTTGATACCAACTATGGCGCCCCCAAAATTAGGTATACATCACCCATCTTGGGTGCGCCAGGATACATGGTACATAATTCAAATACAACTTACTAATACAAGCTTGTGTAGGTATGCAACGACAAAACATAAAATCTATGAGTTTGAATACAATTATTGTCTACTAGAGATTATACAAACTAAAAAGGAGTCCTCATTATAATTATTATCACACTATTTCACAAAATAGTGAGGACTACTAATCTTATCCTCTGGACTATCACTCCGTTCCACAGGCTAAATCCACTATATTCTTATTTCACGAAGAAACGATTGAAAGAAAGGGTGAGCTCAACTAGCCCGATGAAATATTATGACTAAGATAATGCGAGAATAAATTATCATTAGCCTCTAACAATGTTAAACCGATAAAATACAATAGACATCAAGTTTAAGCTGCGGTGAACAACCAATCCATTAAAAAAGTCAAGTAGAGAATATAATCTACTATCTTTTATGATTTAAAAGGTTTTCATCATTTATTATCATTTGAGACTCGACAATAAATAATCCACATCATGAAATCATCCACCGCACTACGGGCCGAGGATATTCTTAAGTATCGCGACCACGAATTATCCATGCTTCTACGGGCCAAAGATAATCGTGTTTTCATCAACTAGTCTGATCATGCCATAAAACAATTCATCTTTGCACCCTTGGCGAAGAGAATCCATAGCCATAATCATACCAAAAAGCGTCCGTCAATGCACTACGAGCCAATGAGGACTTTTTCCACACCATTTGTAACATTACGGTCATGATTATACCGAATAATCCTTGATGGTATATCATACCAAGTCCATCTATGCACTACAGAAACAGAGATGACTTTCAACATAATATAAACATGAGGATGATGACAATGATATAAGAATTCAATAAAACAAGTTCAAGAATTAATTTGTCCGGGAACCATAACGTCCAAATTGTCGGCATGATCTTTGCTTTGTAGAGTAAAATTCAAGAATGCTCGGAAGAATATTTCCACGAAAAGATCTTTGGATGAAGCGCGAAATATCAATGATATTCCACTAATTTCATGGAGTATAGAAGTCAAAATTTTAATCAATTGAGTATAATACCGAATGGAATAACAAAAGATATCACCATGCATGCGATCTTGCATGAGGCGGTTATTTCAATGAATAATAATAATGAGAACGAGGTCGGTGAAATTCACACAAGCGGGATGTTCCAACAAAATAATAAATGCGGAATAATAAATGATGGAACCCGGTCAGAAGCGTATAGACCGCAGACGAGGATATTAAATAGCGGAAATAATAAAAGGCGGAATAATAAAAAATGGAACCGACGGTCGGCGTATAAGCATGACGGGATATTAAACCGAATAATAAAGACGAATAATAGAAGAATGTCACCAAGTATAGGGTAGCCCGTGTATACAGGTTATTCCAATAGAACAATAAAGAAATGGAATAACAGAAGTTCTCTTCTTGAATACAAAAGAATAATATCCCTACTGCAAGTAAAATAATACTTGATATAAGAGTAGTGAAGTAGCGAAAAACTTTTCTTCTATCTCTCTATAGTTTCTCTCTCTAGAGTTCGAAGGAATTAAATAAGAAAATAATGAAGAAATGAGCTTATTTATAGGAAAATGGAATGCGTATAACTAATCCATGAGCGGTCCGATTGATTTACTTTAATCGACGGTCCATATTTAAAGAAAAATCTTTTAAATAAAATATAATATATTCTATTTATATAAAAATATTTTTACTATCTGAAACACTATCACGAGACCTTATGCAAAATCTTATGCGTAAAAAAATATAATATATTTTATTTATAGAATAACTTTAATAAAGTATTACATTTTATATAAAAAGATGTTTCTATTTTATTACGTGGATAAAACAAAACTTCAAATCAACAATAATTGAATCAAATAATGTGAGATCTTGTCGGCAACAACTATTGTAGCAATAATTAAACAAAGCGGTGACTTCTCACATAAATATCAATAATCAATACTGGTGTGCTACTACGTCGACAACGCGTATTCTTATACTTTTACTGAAGGTAGTTCAGCGGTATGAGCAGTAAAACTTTTCGCCGTTATTTTCTATAAAATATTTTTGTCGTTTTCTCGATCCGAATGATAATTCCGTTAATAAGGTCCACCAATGATTGTCTTGGTCGTCACGAATATTTCTTGTTTAAAACGAATATTCCCCAACCAATCGAATATAATATGACAATTTGCATACTTTGCAAAATTTATAAATATTACCCACAACTATAACATTATCTCAATTTCACACCATAATATAAAAAAATTATTTCGAGAAAATTAATTCTTTATTCATAAAATCTGGGGTTTCACAATCTCCCCTCCTTATGGAATTTCGCCCTCGAAATTTACATACGTACCTGGTATGCTGAACAGGTGAGGATACCTTGACTTCATTTAAGATTCTAACTCTTGAGGTATAACCCTTGAGTGTTGGATACGATTATTCTTATCCAAGATTTTAACACGAGATCTCATACGTTAAATCATCCGCTATCTCATCCGATTCTAAATTAATAATGTGGTTTGGGTCATCCACGTTTCGCTCTTCCACAATGATATTGAATAAAGACGATCGTAATCTTGAATAAATTTCGAGTCAGCGTCTTTAGGCGCGTATTACGTTCGTTTTAATTGAAGAAATACTTGAGGGTTTAAGAAATGAGTTTTTAATCTTTGGGGTCAATACAAAATTCGATTTCACGCTCTAGGGTAGGCTAGGAAGTCTTCAAGAATCGTCGAGAAATTTATTAATGATAGAAATATCATTCAAAATCTATTCTCTCATCCAAGACTTGGATAATCGTCACATTGATACCAACTGTGACTTATCTCTTAACCTAGATAGCACCTCACAATGATACCTATCAACTTGTCATCGTCATTCACGACGTCGCTTACTGAAAAATCGGCTTTGGTGCATTCCACATGCGAAGTCATCAACAAAAGGATCGGGGCTCTTTCTTGTAGCTTGATATGATGATGATTGAATTTAGTGGTTTGGTTGCTTGAATTAGCATAATAGGTTGGTTAGGAATATAAAAGCTAACAACCTTACGAAAACATGATGAGTAGTTAACCAATCGTTTCAAAAAAAAAACCTATAATATAATATATTCTATTTATAGAATAACTTTAATAAAGTATTACATTTTATATAAAAAGATGTTTCTATTTTATTACGTTAATAATACGTATAAAACAAAACTTCTAAATCAACGATAATTAAATCAAATAATGTGAGATACTATGCAACAACTATTGTAGCAATAATTGAACAAAATTGAGTGACTTATCACATAAATATCAATAATCAATCTGCGTAATACTTCTTGAATGAAAAACATATTCTTGTACTTACTTACTAAGGTAGTAGTTCAACAAAGATCAACAGGTAAAACTTCCATTGTTATTTTTAATAAAATATTTTTGTCGTTTTCTCGATCAAATGATAATAATACCGTTGTAAGGGTCCACCAATGATTGTCTTGATCGTCTGAATATTTCCTGTTAAAACGAATATTCCCAAACCAATTCGAATATAATATGACAACTTGCATACTTTTGCAAAATTTATAAATATTACCCACAACTATAATATTATCTCAAATTCACACCATAATATAAAAAAATTATTTAGAGAAAATTAATTCTTTATTCATAAAATCAGGGTTTCATGAGGATGATGTGGATTTAGATGAAATTTTTTGAAAAATTAGAAAAAAATATTTTAATGTATAATATAAATTTAAAAAATTAGCCAAAAAAATAAGAAAATAAATAAAAAAATATATTTAATTTTTTAATAATAAAAATTATTAAAAAAATGCTGCGTTTTTTAATTTTTATTTTAAAAAAACTACTTTTTTTATTTTTGTTAAAAAAAATTGAGTTTAATTTCTTTTTAATAAAAAAAAATTATTAAAAAAACTGCACTTTTTTTAATTAAATAAAAACTAATTATTTGTATTGCACTAAAATTACATGCCATGGGAATGATTATCGCGCTTCCTATAACTAATTATTTGTATTGCACTAAAACAAACTGCACTTTTTTTTATTAAAAAATTTGCGTTTTTTTATTAAAAAATTATTAATTAGTGAGATAATTTTATTTTCTCAATTAACTAACTTACCATGAAATTAACTTCGTACTAACGAAATCCGTCTGCATAAAAAGGACATTTGATGAGAAGTGGGCTGGGCTCTACACTGGATCCACCGTATAAAATAGTGGATTTGCACGTGGCTCGAAGTTGCATTTGAATTGACAGAAATATTAGTTTGGTTTTGTGATCCGGTAAGTATATTAAGACAGGGATTTTAGACATGAAAATTATACGGGAATAATAAAATGAATATGTTTATGCAAATAAATTGATTGTACTGTATAATTATTTGTGGGAATAAATTGATTTTATTTTTTCAATTCAATTTTTCTGTCCAAAACCCTTGTCCGCATAAAATCTACTGTTGTTATTAACTTATTTTTTATGTACAAATAAATTATTTCACATATTTTAATGTAAAACTGAGGTATTAACTTATATAAGGTTAACTTCCTTCATTCTCTTTTTGACCATTTGGGTCTGTATTTTTCTAGCAAAGGCCAAAAGTAATATATTTTGTGAACAACAAAGGCCAAATGCGCTAGATCAACGCCCCAAAGGCTATGCTGGGGTCTCAAAGTCTAGGTCTTAACCTTTAAGAGGACTCAATCATTCAAATTAATCCCTTTTTCAGTCATATCCTGAAATAGTTTCAAACTTGCTTTTCCAAGAACTTAATCCAGCCCAATATCATATGCGTTTTTTAATTGTTACTATATTAAATATTAAAAATATAAATAATAAAATATAAATTAATAAATTTTGTAAAAATGATGCAAGATTTTTGAGATTTATTTTATTTTAACATTCTACTACACACCAATATAAATTGAATGATTAGAACAAAAAATAAATATATTAATCTTAAATTACAAAAAAATGTAATTTAGATGTAACTTGAATATAAAAACAAATTGATTTCTTAAATATATGTCTAATTGTCTACTTATATATACTTACTTAGTAGAAAATATTGTAGATTACTTAAATACTGTAGATTACACTTTTATTTTTTGAATATAAAGTTAGTTTCGATTTTATTTTCTTATAGTACGTATTAGGATCGGTTGGACATATATTTTGTAAAGTTTAAACACACATATATCTTTTCATTTATGATCATTAAACTCTTACATGGTTATATCTCAAGTATTAATTCCAGTTAGTTTTCAAATTACTTTATGAAATTTTTATTTAAATTGGTACAATGAAATACCTAAAAATAACCAAAATCATAAATCCCCCAAGAATTTAGCATATCCAAATTAATGAAGAACTTGAGTATTTACAAGAAATAACCTTATTATTAATATTTAATATTAAAAAAATAGTTTATTGATGTATTAATTAATGTTAATATTTAACATTAAAGTAACAAAGAATATTACTAAAATTTTATTGTTAAATATTAGTACTTTAGTATTTACAATAAATTAACTTATTATTAATATTTAATCAACTAAGTAACTAACTTATTATTAATATTAAATATACTAACTAGTTATATTCATTGAATATGTATATTAATTAAATGTATCAACAAGAAATCAAGAATAAATAATTAAAATTTTAAATTTTATTGATGTATTAATTAAAACTAATGTATTATAATTTATAAATTACAACAATGAATAAGTAAAAATTTATACTTTATTGATGAATAATTATAAATTTAAAGTTCAAAATTACAAATAATTAGATAAAAAATCTTGTGGAGGTCTCAAGAGTCCTGGTCGCGGTGGTGGTGTGGTGATCAGAAGGGCTAAGGAGGTGTCATGTGCCGCCTCGACGGTGATTTTCCGGCGGTTGTTATCTTGTACCACCAAAGTTGACGTGGTTGGTTGATGATAATTATATATATATATATATATATATATATATATATATAAATACTTTTTTTCCCTTTTCTTTTTAAATTTGAGTTTTGGTTTTTATTTATTTCAATAGGATCACGCATGGTGGAGTAATATATAATCTCATCTCTGCTGTGCATGTTATTATATGTAAGCATCATCATTATGTATGGAGGAGTCATGCCTATTTGCTAATTATTAAGAACTTTGATCTTCGAAAATTTAGGCACTAGTTATTTCACCTGTCTCAAATGGAGTGATGCATTTTTTTTATTTTTGCTAATTAAATAACACTTGATATAATTCGGTCACAAAATTATTTCTTTTTTGGTCATAATATTATTACTTTATTCTTTTAATATAAAATTTTTAGATCTTCCTAAATTCTCTAAATTTATAATTTTTTTATTTTATCCCCATACTATTTACACATACAACATGTGAGTTACCGAATTTGCTAGTATATATTAAGGTCTGCAATAGAAAAACCTTAGACATAATATTTTTGATAAAAATAATAAAATAAAATGAGATTGAATATCATTAGATATAGTTTCTAAAGAAAGAGAGACTTGGTAAGCATGACCAAAATGTCCTCTTATTTTGGCAAGATCTCATGTGAATTAGGATTCTCTCCGTTTTAAATGAAATAAAGAGTCCATTTTATGAACCGAATTTAAAGTATGTTGAAATGTAACATTATGACGATAAGAAATGAAAATAATGATGAGAAATATACAAAAAATAGACTTTCCAAATTTAAGCATGCATGATCATAGTTAGTGATAGTATTACGAGCTTATATAGTTATTATATCTAAAATCATTTATTTAGAAGAAAACATGACATTACTTTCTAACAAAAGGAAGAAATTAAAATACCATTTTATTTGCCACAGGACAGGAAGAATTAAAGATCATTCTCTTGTTTGCAGTCCACCATTGCAGAACAGAGAAAAGATCATTTTATCTTTCTATATATTTAATCAAATAAATTTTATATTTTAAACTAAATACCTGTGACGGAATACTAAGCCAGTCATATCATAATAATATCAATTTGTTTATGGGGTTAGTTAATATTTGATACTTTATCTAACGAAAATCTGAAAATGCCAAAACTTAGAATAATATGACGGCAGGACAGTCACCATATTAAAAATTATGGCAAGCTAGCACTAATTAAGATTTGATAATGGGATTGACTAAGCATGCATTCATGTTCATTATTAGAGAGAGAGAGAGAGAGAGAGAGAGAGAGTGGGGGAGTATATATCATGGATAGAGAGAAGAAGAAGTAGGCAAAAAGAAAAGGGCATATATGGACAGGACCGACCATAGAGCTAGCTACCAATTAAATGAATAAATTAATTATCATAATGTGCTTAAAATTAATGTATGTATATGGAACTTACAAGGCAAGTTCAGTTGGGTTCATCGCATGTGTGTATTAATTATTATAAACTTTTAATCACGCATGCATGTCGTTATATAATTACTGATCAAGAACGCACTTGAGATATGATGTCAAATTACAGTAACCTCCCCTTTTCTTTTCTTCTCTTTTTCCATTGATAAAACTATTTTGGTTAACCGACTTATTTTATATATTTTTTCTGATCGAATTTTTGGTTTATTATTATTATTTAATTTTTCAAAGTAGCAAGTTACCGATCATTTTATTTTTTACCTTGGAATTAGTGACGACTTTTTATTCGGCATGTCAAAATATTGTGATGTTATAAATAATTTGACGATTTTTTTGTCTTTTGTATGTAAAACATGTATTTAATTAAAATATTAAGTTAATATACTAAGTAATAACATTATATATACACACACCATATTAGTTCCTAATACATTTTTATTATCACAAATTTATTAATTAATATTTAATTTCTTAATAGTATTTTTAAAAATAATATAAATTAAATTATTATTTATTTTAAAAATATTAGAGCTAGATGCTACGGGCTGAATGCTTTCCTATATATTTGTCAATCTCTTTCTCGGTGTCTCTCGGATTGTTTATGGGGGCCAGTATTTGGATAGTTTGTTGCATGTCTTCTCTCTTCTTGCGAGTTTGTCTATTTGTTTATGTTGCACAGCAGGTGTTTCTGCCATGTCATCCTCTGTTTACTCTCCCTTATTTATATATTCCTCTTTTATTTAAATACTCTCATCCACAAAATAAAAATCAATACAAGATTATTTAAATCTACTCTCTCCCTTTCACATTATAAATTCGTTATCATGTCACATTAATAAACTTGTTTATTGACTTGTTAATTTTTAAAATATCCATAGAACAAAAATATATATTTAAGTAGTCCATTTCAAAGACTCACCCCCTTATTTTACATATCATGCTCACTCCCTTTAACGTAGTTCGATTAAAATCATATATCGAGAAAAAAATAAATGCTTAATTTTTTAATAACGAATGTAAAATCAAGGAGATCCTTTCCGTATATTTAAGACCTTAATATCCTCATATTATACAAATGACTTTTTTGTCGAATGAAAAGAGTAAATAAGAAAATATTTATTCCGTTCAAAAATATAGTATCATTATTTATTTTTTGAAGTCGACTTGAGACATTTTTAAATTCAAAATTGACATTAACTCTTTTAATTTTAATCCATACGATGAATATTGCAAAATATATATGTAAAAAGTACCACTATTTATTAACTTTCAACTTTCATTTTGTATACTTTATTTTTAGAACTCCTTTAGCTAATTACTCATAGTTTAAACTCACAATTTTTTTGTGATAGAGTGATAGTAATACTAGCAATTAGGGATGATATTGATCCCAAGTCAATCAGAACACCCTAATGCTCAAGCTCGACTCGGATAAAAAAATTTGTATTCAGGTTCGACTCGAATTTGAACTAATAATTTCCAAGACTACTCAAGTTCGACTCGATAAATTACTCGATACTACTCGGCTCGTTTTCATAACGAGTAATTCGCGAGCCTTTCTATTCGAGCTCGAGTCTCAGATGAATCACACCAAAATGAGACATAAAATGAAAACTTAAATAAACTTCAATTTCGTTTATATATAAAAATACATGCGTAATGTGTTACAAATATTCTTGATTTTCTATTTTTCTCACCACCAACCGCATGATAGGATTTTATAGCTAATGTGTTCAAACAATGGCAAAATCTACATTTGTTTCTAAACATAATTACAAATGCTACTCTTGCCCTTGGCATAACTTGTTATTTTCTCAAAAGATGCAAGTGCAGATGGATACTTGAGCTGCATAGAACAAGAAGAGGAAGTTAGGTAAACATGGTATTTCGTAGTGCAAATTTGATTGTTGATCAAAGAAAGAGAACTATATGACAATGTTACCATCCAATTGAAATAAGCAATATCAGTTGGCTCCGTGCAGAAAATTTTAGTTATTTTATTTGTTCCGGAGAAGCTTGTGGACAGAACTTTTCTTCCCATCAGTGAGCAAGGCCACTAGGCACTTCAAATTCATTTGGATGATCAATTGGTTTTATCACCAACAAAAAATATAATAAATATATTTCTTTTCAAAGAACAAATCAAGTAGCAACTTTAGGCAGAGGAAATGCTCAAATTGATTGAAACAAGTCGTACCATTCTGAAAACATCAACTGAGCATCCCATTCCTGCAAGCATCAGTGCTACCTGTTGTGATCAACAAAAAGCACAAAATAATAAACTTTTGTACATAGTTTGAGTTAGTATATAAAATAAAAGAAAGTAATAAATAGTTAAAATGCATATTTATCTCTCAGCAAAACCAAAAATAATATACCTGCACTTTTATTAAGTTTCAACAAAGAAATCTTGGTCACAAGGTCTCAAAAGATGCAAATCAGAAACTAAAATAATAAATCTTTCCTCCAAAATAAAATAAAATTAAGCTTTCAGGTTTGACTTTTTTAAGTCAAATTGACTATTTTAAATTAATAATTAAGCATATATAAATATATTTCTAAAATTATAAAAATTAGGATTAGTAATAAATTGTATATACTTTCTTTTGGTTATAATCTCTTCACCTATATTTTAGTAAAAATAGTAAAAAGATTAGTTTTAAAAATGGTCAATTTGACTTTAAAAAGTCAAAACTGAACAATTAATTTGGGACGGAGGGAGTAGTAATTAATAAGCAAATGTTACTGCCTATATAGGCTATACTCATTTCCTCAAACAAGTATTACTACTAAACCCAGAATTAAAAATTTATTATAGCAATCAAATTAAAAAACCCCTAGCAAATCTTCTGTATGGTTTAGTCTGCATGCATTTAAGATACTAATAAGAATAAAGGATAATTCTAAAAGGTAGATCTTACCCAGCATCCCTCTGTACTGCTGAATAGGTGATATGACCAGTCTAGCATGGCCTAATTATCAACTGGGATAACATTAAATTTTTTATTTTCACCGACATCTGTATCAGAACTCCAGACTATTAAAGTTAGTATGCCGGGTTTGTTTCTTCACACAAAACATTGCAAACAAAAGGAGGGAAAAAGATTGGCTAGGCAATCTATACAAGTGGTGCACTATGCCATTTATATTTCCGTATACACAAGTTAGTGTATAAACTTGAAAGTGAACAACTAATTACAAAAATATTGATATCTGATTAAGATAAATCACTATTAAACAGATGAAAGAGAGAAAATACAGAAAATAAGACTTGCATTAACTCTTTCTACCCTACACATTTCATCTTCTAGCAAAGACAATTAAGCAGCTGAAGTCCAATGAATACAATCAACTGGGCTGAAGAGTGAAGAAGAAGCATTAAATTACCTAACTGTCTAAAAAGAACAATTTTATAGCATTAACATTTAAAAAATAAATTTACACTATATCTTTTGTATGTTTGATATCTCATCTAGTGATACTTGTATAGAAAGAAAGATATATCATCTGCAGGCCATACATGTAAAAGTAAACAGAACCGAAAGCACGTAAATCTTCTCCAGACAATTTTTTTTTATTGTTAGTCATATTATTAGGACATTAGAAAAATACGGAGACTTCTTTTACTGGAGCTGAAAATCAAATGAAAGCCAATCTCAAGTTGGCTCGTATATTTCAAGTTACAAAATATTCTAAAAGCTTAATCCATTAGAGAATGGGACAAACAATGCAGATCATAAGCATTACTGGAGAATTACTCTGAGAGGAAGTGGTAAAGCATGATATAAATTATTAGGCATGTCTCTAAAAGCATAAGCAGTTAAAGGATGCATAAAATTAAAATATATCGTCATTTTTTGGCACTTTAGTCACTTGCTACCTCATTTTCCCGTGATGAAAAAAGGAAGCATACCGACAAATATAAGAGGGGATCAACTGCAGTTTATGTATCCACTTGACAGAATTATATATTGATTGTAAAAACACACATAATGAAATCTAGAAAAAAAAACATAGAAATTTGTTGTTATTGATGCTCTAATATGTTTGTTGATTTTTTGGAGACTAAACAGATGATAAATATACTTCTAGAGTTATTCAAGCCATGGCATGACAGTTAATTCATGACTGACCATCTGCTAAAACCATGTCCGAAGCTTCCTTGGCAACCTGCAACGAGATAATGCAGGAGATGTAGGATCAATGTGGATAGAACGATTTCTCTTTCATAACAAGGTTAAGAAAAGGGCCAAGCCTGACCAATCATACATGCACTTATAGGGATAAATAATTGTTGTTTCAAAATGCAGACTCTTTTACATTAGCATAAAAGCAAAACCAAGAAAAGGATATGTGCAAAAGCCTTGCACCCAAATACCCTCAAATAGGAATAAGACAAATCCTTACCACTCCAAATCTTTTCTGGAATCTGAAAATCCAACGGTGCTGATGGAGATCTATTAATCGGTGTGAGTGATCTGAGCGACTTCACTCCAGAATGACTTAGGCAACTTAGCCATTCTCAACATGCATCGCACTCTCTCGATAATAGTGCGGTTCATTCTCTCGGCCACACCATTATCTTTGTGGGGTGCAAGAAGCGATCTGCTCATCAAGAATACCATGTTTACTACGATTATTGACAAACTCTTTTGAAGTGTATTCCCCTCGATTGTAATTCTGAAGACAACTTCTTGGCGATTTTCGATCTCCTTTTCAACCATAGCATGAAAACTACGAAAATCTTTGGAATACACGTCTTTTGTTCTTAACAAAATACCCACACCTTCCATGCAGTATCATCGATAAAGGTAGCAAGTACCTATTTCCACCCAAAGACTTCGACCTCGATGGGTCCACGTACATGGAATATACTCTCTAGTAGTTACGATTTTCTTTTAGCGTGAACTACTAAAGAGACTACTATGTTGTTTCCCAGAACAAACAATAATCACAAAGGGCTTAAAGCAGTACCTTTAGCGAAAGGAATGAAGGCTATGACCCTTTACCATTTCATGTGGCGAGCCTCTTATGCCATAAGTTTGGTGAAGAGTTATCCTCATGCATTCAATTCAACTAGAACACATCTTACATCAAACCACGAGACACCGAGAATTTTACGTTGTTTATGAGAATCACTTTGGCGATGGAAAGTGGGAAACTTACGAGGAGCTCATGGTGATTGCAAGAGGAGGCTGCTTGGTTGCAGACTTCGTGAAGGTTGTGCGAGTACACTCGTGTGAGATGTGTGCAATGAATGAAGTTAATGCATGTTGATGAATTGTTTAGAATGCATAGTCGTGAGTGAAACATTACCGTTTTGCACATTACGATTAATAGATGAAATTGGATATTCGAGAAAGATTTGGAATGAATAAAACTATGTCGAGAACAAAGATCGAAACTTGATGACAAATCTACTCCATGTGTATTTGTTGGCTATGGAATCACGAGTTTGGATCTGGGTTATGGGATCCAATCTGAAAAAAATTATTCGGGAAGCGGAGATGTGGTGTTTCATGAGCACGAAATTATGAGCATTACGATAATGCTTACGGCCCCGAGAGATAATAGAGTTCCGGACCTCGTGAAGTTCCTCCTCCGGTGAGAATGCCACGATTGAAGAAGGAGATCGAGAATGAAGATATGGTAATCTGAGACTTGCGCGATGGTGATGGGTCGGATCACGAGAGAGTGTTGATCGGGGAAGCGACACGATATTGAAGAACCTCGGCTAAGAAGATCCACTAGAAGGCGTGTGCCATCAATCGGATATCCTTCATCCAGAATATCTTTTGAGATTCTTTGAGGAGGGAGCGGAGGATTTTCAAGAAGTCGAGACTCATAAGGACAAGGGCGATTGGGTGAGAGCTATCACAAGATGAGATGGATTCTTTGCACAAGAATCACACCTATGAGTTGACTACACTTAGAAAGGCAAGAAAACATTGAAGAACAAATGGGTGTTTAAGCTTAAGAAGGATGGCGATAAACTAGTAAAATCTGAGGCTCATTGGTTGTCGAGGTTTTTGCTTTCAAAAGTAAGGTATTGACTTGATGAGATTTTTTCTCGATCGTAAAGATGACTTCTATTCGAGTAGTCTTTGGGATTAGTTCTTTAGTATGGATCTTGAGCTTGAAGCGGTTGGATGTTAAGGCCGCTTTTCTTCGTGGTGATTTGAAGGAAGAAATCTACATGGAACGACCGGAGGATTTGAAGTTAAAGGGAAAGAACACTTGGTACGCAAGTTGAAGAAAAGTTTATGCTGACTGAAACAAGCTCCAAGCGCGGTACATGAAATTTGATTCATTTATGGTGGATCGAGGTTATAGTAGAACAATTGCGAGATCAACGTGTGTATGTCCGAGAGGTTCCCGATGGTAACCGTTATTTTATTGCTATATGTAGATGATATGTTGATAGTTGGGCGGGGATCTTTGATATGATTCGCGAGCTCGAGGTGAGTTGTTCAAGTCCTTTGATATGAAGGACTTAGGTCCAATTAAGCAGATTTTGGGTATGAAGATTGTTACGTGACGGAAAAGCGAGAGGTTGTGGTTGTCCTGAGAAGTATGTTGGCGGTCTTTGCAAGATTCACATGGTGATCTTAAACCGATTAGCACACCAAGGGCTAGTCGTATTAAGTTGACAAAGTGCATGTGTCCTTCTACCGAGGAAGGAGAGATGATATGGAAGCGGTTCTCACTCATCTCATGTAGGAGTCTTATGTATGCAATGGTTTATCTGCGGCGGATATTGCTCATGCGATTGGCGTTGTGGCGGTATTTGTCAAATCTGACGAGAGAGAACATTGGGAAGCGGTTAAGTGGATTCTCGAGATACTTGAAAGCTACCTCCGGTTTATGTTTGGTTTTTGGTAATCTGAGTCCGATCTTGGAGGTTTCTGAGATCAGAACATGCGGAGTTACGAAGAAGAAGTCTACTTGGGGTATTTGTTTACTTGTGCGAGGGAGCAGTGTCATGGCGATCGAGTTGCAAAAGTGTGTTGCTTTGTCTCTGGTGAGTCGAAATACATCATTGCTTCTTGAAGCGGTAAGGAGATGTTGTGGTTAAAGCGGTTTCTCCAAGAGTTGGGTTTAAAACAAGATGAGTCACGTGGTTTATTGTGATAGTCGAGTCTGATTGACTTGACCAAGAATGCCACGTATCATAATCGGACCAAGCATATTGATGTTCGTTATCACTTTGGCTTGAAGTGATGGAAAGGAATTGATGAAAGTGAAGAAAGTTCATCTTGGCGAGAATCCCTCGAGACGTGTTAACAAAAGTTGTTACTCGTGACAAAATTTGGAATTTTGCAAAGAATTGGTCGGGATCGATTCAGTGGCGAGTCGTGGTGAACATATCCTCTAGTGGGTTCGGAGGGGAGATTGTTAGTCAAAAGTTCCTCACCCACTTTACCAATTAGTCAAAAGTTCTCACCCACTTTACTGACATTTGAATTTCTTTTTACCAAACTTTGATTTTTTGCTCCCTACTTTGTTGAAAAATCTTGCCAAACTAATTATGCTTATCCTCCTCCATTTGGCTATAAAAGGAAGGCTAAGCATAAAAGAAAAAACACACCAAAAACCAACTCTCTCTCAAGTCTCATCCAGGAAACGATCCAAGAGTTGGAAGAAATAGAGAGTGAGAGAAAAAGCTTCGTGAAGCTTTAGAAAATAGAGAGGGAGAAAGATAGTTCAAATAGAAGGGTGTTTTATTTGGATTCCATCATATAGTTATTGTGGTGAAGTAATTTGAGTTTGTACTCAAATTAAGATATCTTTGTATTCTCTCATATTATTCTAGTGGATTTTTCGGAGATCGTCCCGTGGTTTTTACCTCTTAGTTTTAGAGGGTTTTCCACGTAAAATTCTTGGTGTCTCGTGATTTGATAATCTTGGTGTCTCTTTGTTTGTTTTTCTTACTTATTATTCATTTAATTTATCAACAACAACAGTCTTTGGTTTGGTGTTTTTCCCAACAGGGGAAAGGAGAAGGGTCGGGTGAGATAATCGATTTCAGGTAAAATAATTTATCAATTTTTTTTTTGTCACGATTCATGAATTTAATGTTGTATTTGCTTAGTTATGTATTGAAATCTTTTTGTAATCTTCAATATAAGCTCCACAGAGGAATCACCCTTTGTTACTTTTATCGGGAGTGGGAACTAATGCCATAGGATATGATCTCTCCCCCGAGGTTAGTTATTGTTGTTTATATTTCTCTTTGTAGAATAGTAAAAACTTTTAAGTGTTTTTTTGCTTGAAAGTTATGTGTATATTTGCATGTGGTAATTCAATTCATATGTAATGCGTATATATAGTAAGCAAAAAAACATCAAGCATATAATATATAGTAAGCTGTGTACCATCAATTTCTGGCCTTATGGAATACCTGTTAACCTCAAGTAGTAATTGTTTCTTTATGTTTGATGTAATCTACTCATGTGGAACTCTGGATAATGTCCCCGGCCTTCCTCCACCGTCTTCTTTCAATAGTTTCTCTCTTAAACATAGTTTTTCATCATTGCAACCGACTGTTGTACTAGGTGGAATTGCAATTCTCCTTCGTTATAACTTATAATGATGAGAGGGGAGCTGTTTTGAAAGGTGTGCTTTTATAAATTGTTGCTTTCTAATTGTTGTATATTCAATTCATGCCCCTTGTTAACAGCTATTCTTTATCTCCTTTCCGACTATCTTGTGCTCTTGTACAACTATCTCGTGATTATCTCCTAATAATTTCATAACATAAAGTTCACTGAATAAATTAACAGCGTATAACTCACACTTGTAGAAAATCATATCAACGGAATAAATATTTGCGTTGGCACTCCTGATCAGCTTAAAACTTTTATTACTACTCGCCGGTTTACAAAAGGCCAAGTTGTTACAATGCTGAGACAAGAAACAGACGACGCAGTCAGGATCCCGAGGACGACTTGTTGATATCACAAATTTGTGTATACGAAACACCTTTAGTTCTGCTTCTGCTGACCGTGGATTAATATAGACAAGTTTTAGGAAGGGTCCGTTTGGTGGTGACGGAAGCTGAACAATTTCTCGTGATAGATACAGGCTATATTCTTGCTTATTGTTATTGCTATGCATAAGCAGCCATCCGCGATTAGAGTCATATATGGTATAATTGGCCAGTTCCATATGGGCCTTTAAGAAAAATGTTGTTGTACTTGAATCCAAGAATTTGCAGGGTTCTTGCTTTTGCTTGGAATTTATAAGCAATAGAAAAGGAGTTGCTATTATCCTGCTCAACACTGGCCAGGCAGTGGAGCGGCACAACGGACACACGCCGTGACATTGATGAAGATCGGATCAGTCTGAGATACGTTCAAAGATCATCCTCAATAATTCTTCTGGGATCTCCGACCACGATGACAAAGGCAGCAGCCACTGCCTACGAGAATATGTGGAGAAACACTATTAACCGCCGTCATTGACAAGGAAGGAAGAAAGAAAGAAAGAAAGAAACCCTACACACAAAAAAATCAAAAAACATTTTTACCGCATTGTGATTGTCCAATTGTAAGCATTTGGCCAGAATTGACACATTGTATTGTTAAAAATTATTAATTACCCCATGATGTTAACATTAACAACCGTGAAATATTTTGAAATTGAAAAAAAAAATCAAAAAATTATTTTTTTTATAACACAAAAAAATATTAATTATGTGGCAAAAAACTAATTAAAATAAATATTTTAATTCATTTTCTTTATAACCTTTTCTTTTCCTTTCTTTTAATATGATTTTTATTTTGAAAATTAATATTAATACAATAAAATCATTAAATTAAGGCTTAAACATAAAAGAAACATAATCAAAACTCAAAATTTGTACGGATTAAACCAAACCCATAATTCATTCACATCAAACAAAATTTCACATCAAACCCAGAACATTGTTGTGTTTTGGGAATCCTTAATCAGTAGCGAAACTGTATCAATGATAGGGACTAAATGACAACAAATGAACAAGTTAATGGGAAAGAGAGAATCAACCTTCGTGGCGAAGAATTCCACTAAATCATTTCTTCACGATAGATCCAAAATTGAGAACAAGCTCTCCTTGATCTGTGATGGCATTGAAACTTCTCGATTCCAAACTCATAGCCGCAACTTCCACCGATGATTCCAATGTTTTTTATGTGAAAGATGAAAACAGAGAAAGATTTAGAAAGATGAAAAGATGAAGAGAGAGAAATATAAAAATATCATTGCTCGAAACCGTCAACGCACAACTAATCAAGGAGACATAGAGCAAGTCGGTTGCACAACAGATCTAGGAGTAGCAACAGATGATCTATGAGCGGCGGCGATAGAAAACTTTGGTTGCTCCTCCTGAGCGAACTACACCTATATGTGACAGTTTTCAGTGACTGCAACAAGGATAGGTCTGGCGAGTTGCCAGCAGCATCGCCTCATATCCGGCGGTTGATAATTTCTTTTCCATGTCCAAAATATCATTGCTCGATTGTGTGAGAAGATGAAAAGACGTGGCTACTAACTTTTCCATGTCATTTTCTAGAATTTTTTATTTTTATAAAAATGCCATGTAGATAATTAATAGATGGACATTCAATTAATTAAAAAGAATGCTATAATTTAAAAAAATTTATTTGTTCAATAGGTTGATTTCATATTTTTTAAAGTTAAGTGGCCAAATGCTTATAAGTGGGTAAAAGTATTTTTTGCCAAAAAAAAAATCATAGGAAGTTCCGTTTTATATACTTACTATTCTATGGTAATTCTATTCTATTCTATTCTTTTCTTTATAGGATATGAGTCTATGGTAATTATATTCTATTCTTTATAGGTTAGGAGTTCTTTAGTTATTAATATCATAGATTCTAGCCTAAAAATCATATATAAGATTTTACTTTTAGGTTTTTAACTCAACATGGATTTTAAATAATTACGATATTCATTTCAAAATTAGAGATATAATTTGATTTTTGATGTTAAACGATGACATAATAAACTTTAAATTAATATAAATTTAATTTTAGTTGATACAATTATTATGATTGTATATATAATATATAACAAAAACTACTCATCACAAAATTTATTTCATTTTAAATTTTTATGAGTTATACTAATTTTAAAGTTTACTATGTTATTGTTTGACTTTAAAAGTCAAATTGTATCTTAGTTTTAAAAAGATGGGAGCATTTATTAAAAGTATACAGAAAAAAATATTATAAGTAAACAAAAGTAATATCAACTTTCATTTTGTATACTTATTACTCTACATTAGTTCTATTCTTTATACGTCATTTAGCTATTTTTTGTATTTTTTATTTTTAGAACTCCTTTAGCTAATTACTCTTAGTTTAAACTCACAAAACTTTTGTGAGACAGAGTGATAGTAATACTAGCGATGAAAAGAATAAAAGAGTATAATATATATTTAATCATGAAAAAAATTAAAACTATATTTGAAATCGCTATCCCTATAAAGTTTCTTCAACTAATAGTTTTTGTTTTTTATGTTTGTGGCTGGTAAACCTTTTGTGATTATATTAACATTAGCATATCTTGGACTTGTTGGTGAGCTAGTTTTATTATTATTTATGTTGGTTGTTTGTTAAGCATATATTGGACTTGAGATATTACGCCCATTACAATGACTATTAACTGAAGTACATAATCGAGAAGATATCATGAAATGACAAACAAGCACTTCAGCATTCAAAATAACAAAGTTGTCGTAGAGCTGTATTTAAGCTACAAAAATAACAAAGAGGGAGATAAATAGACCTGATGGAGGCCTTCATATTGTTGTAAATAAACCTGCCTTCGCCAACAGCAGCAACAACTGTGCTAAAATTATCATCTGTTAAAACCATGTCCGAAGCTTCCTTGGCTACCTGAAACGAGATAATGCAGGAGATGTAGGATCAATATGTGCATAGAACGATATCTCTTTCATAACAAGGTTAAGAAAAGGGCCAAGCCTGACCAATCATAATGCACTTATAGGGATAAATAATTGTTGTTTCAAAATGCAGACTCTTTAACATTAGCATAAAAGCAAAACCAAGAAAATGAGATATACCTTGGTCCCAGCAATGTCCATTGCAATACCAATGACAACCAATTTCAGGGCAGGTGCATCGTTCACCCCATCACCGGTCATTG
Organism: Panax ginseng; assembly: GCA_020205605.1. Classification (NCBI taxonomy): domain Eukaryota; kingdom Viridiplantae; phylum Streptophyta; class Magnoliopsida; order Apiales; family Araliaceae; genus Panax; species Panax ginseng. The sequence goes on along the minus strand of CM035138.1, from coordinate 9,331,720 downwards.
CAACGACTTCACCGTCTTCTTTGAGCAGCCTCACTATCTCTTGTTTATGCCTCGGTTCCGCCCTAGAGAAGAGGAGCCCTCCATTCTGCCTTAAATGACTTTTTTGGTCATGATGATCCATGAACTCCCTTCCTGTTAGGCTTTTAGAACGGATGTCCTCATTTGGTCCTATTTCACGACAAATGGCTTCAGCAGTGTTCTTATTATCTCCTGTTATAACCATAACCTGAATGCCAGCTGCTCTGCAGTCCTCAATGGCCTGGCAAACCTCTTTTATAGGAGGATCCTTTCAGAATTAAAAATTAATGGAGATCACCAATCATTAAAGAATCATTATCAACCAAATTATTCTTTAATGCTATTTAGAACATAATACAAGTAACGAGAACTGTAACTCATTCTTAGCCCGGCCAAACCAGCACACACTAGTTTACTCTCAATAGAAGAATATTTAGCTGGATCGAGTAAAAGATCATGAGCTGGATGTATATGTTGCAAACTCTGATGGGTCTTCCTTGTATGCAAAGCCCAAGACACGTAAAGCGGTTGAAGACATTTCATGAAGGCTTTGTAAGATAACATCCCTGGTATTTTGGTCGAGTTCTACAACAGAACCGTCGAGCAATTGAATAAAGGAGCTTCTTTCCAACAATTTTCAACTGCACCCTGCCAAATTTAGCAAGGGAGTCATGACTGGTTCCGCAAGGAATTAAAATCAAACAAAAGGGAGGGGAGGAATAAGATTCATTTTAAGATATCCATCCTAATTTCTACTTTAGTAGAATTGTCAGCAATGATGACAATGTATATTTCCCAGAAGACATTACATTGAACTCAATACTAAGACATAGAAGCAGATAATTCATAAATGATTAATAGACATGCAGAATTAAATGATTGAAAAATATATAGGGTAGAATATGGTATCTGTCCTAGGAAATAAAGAAAGATTAGAAAAAGGAAAAGGAAAACATTAAGGCAGCCATCTGCAGATAATAGCATTCAGAAAATGTAATGTTAGACAAAGAAAAACCCACACCAAATAAAAAGAGGTACAACTCCTAGGCAGCATTTCATTTATACTAAAACTGTTGAATTACAATATGATCAAAGAAGCAATTGGCAATAATCTTAAATTTTAAAATTTGAAATTTAAAATTAAAAATTAAAAACTGAAAGTTCCAACAGTCAAATCATGTTTTGAACGTTGTAACTATTTTTTATTTAAAAATAATTGTTGTTTGAATTTAAAAATTACAATTATTTTAATTTAAAAATAGATATTGCTAGAAATCAAAATGTGCAACGATCATTATGTGTTTATGAGAACTTTATTTTAATTATAAAATAATAAAATTTATAATTATTAGTAATATTTTTTACAAAAATGATCAAAATCAAAATTTGACTGATTTTTAATTTTTTTATAGTTCTCTTTCTTCTTTAAATCCTTTGTTTAAAAAATAAAAATGAATGAATTTGATAGGCATACCCAAATCAACAATTAAGTGAGATAATATCCTTTAACCAACATAAAATTGCAATAAATAGAGTGTGAAATGTCATTTTACATAAATAGGGAACGCTCTTTTGATTCCCTCATCCTGAGGAGTCAAATCATATATAGGGATTAAAATAGAGAATTATATAAGGATAAAGAAACTGTTGCATACTGATTTATTGATATATTCTTTAAATGTGGGGATAGAGAGTCTATTGCGGAAACTATTGTGAATGCTCTAATGCATCCTAATTCCTAACTTCATAATTTTACTGTTCACATATACGTTTAAATTAGTATGGAATATAAATCTTTTTTATTTTTAAATGTTCTAATTCGTCTCAACGCATGTTTATCTCCACTATAAAATAACACAAATATTTATATTATTTTAGGTCGAAATATTTTTCTTGAAGTCTTCAAATTGCCACATGAGATTCCCTTCAATAGGAGGGACAATGAAAACAGGCCCTCCAATAGGCCTAAGTATTGAGTTTCAAGCAGGTTGATGAACTGTAAAATTTAAACCTTAAACAAAAAGAGAAAGAAAATGAATAGATAAATACAAAGAATAAACGAGACACAAACTTACATTTGTAAAACCCATGTGTTGCTTGGAAGATGATTGACACCAATTTGTACTTTGTTTCCAAATAGTAAAATTAGTTTTATTCAAGGTTCATAAATATGCTTACAAAAAACTAAAAGAAATCTACAACGTACGACAATAATTAATAATTAATTATAATAAAATCAAATGTGAGGCAAGCAGTTAGTTATATAAAATCTATTTACAACACACAAAAAAATAGATTTTAATGAGATGTTAGTGTATAATTATCAATCTTTCGTTGGTCCAATTAATAATATACTAATAACATCCCCATAAAATAATGCACAACACATTTATCCACGCATCACCGTTGGGCATAAACGAAATAAACATGTTACTTATGCAATAAAATTTCATTTAATAAATTCTAATTTTCCGTTGGGTAAAATTAAAATATTCATTTATTAAATGTAACATTATGGGACTTTTTCTTAATATTTAATTGTTTCAATTAATAACCCTCCGTTGGGTTGATTATTAATTTTAACAATAAAAGAGTCACGCATACATGTAAATTATTATGATCAAACTCATTTTTTTAAACATATTAATCAAGTTTGAAAATTAACATTATTTATAATTAATAATATATCATATCATGTTCTATAATTTTAAATTAAGATATATTTAATTATAAACATGAAGTGATTATAAAATATTTAAATTAATTTTAACTTAAATATATGAGGACATAATAATATTATACTAACATAAGACATGATAGGTAGAACATGATGTAATGGAATACTTGATTCCGAAAAGTAAATATTGACAGAATATATAAATGTTGACCATGATCATAATCATATCCAATTACTTTTCAGAAAATTAAACAGATAGTCAAGAATACATTGAACATATTGCTTTCATATATATATATATATATATATATATATATATATATATATATATATATATATATATATATATCAGAAACTTTCATAGAACATAATAAATAATATTACTATCATATAGTTGTCAATACTGTCATATTACTATCAAATATATATGTTCTTTGCTACCAAATATTTCGTCCGCTTTGTCCCTCTCATAGAACATAATGAATAATTTGACATCATACCAATCGATCAAGAGCTTTTGCGAAATTAAAATTTCTAAAATAAGAACGTAATTAATTTATTATATACAATACTCTCATACCAGATTATGAAGCCTAGGACTCATTATGTTAAGTACAGTAATATTATTTATAGGCCATATAATTAATTATCAAACTCATAAATAAAATAATTAAATTAATACAATATATAATTCTAATAATTACATAAATAGTAGAGACCACGTAACAAAATAAAATATTCTAACAATATATATATATATATATATATATATATAAAAGCGTAACTTGAAATGCTCGAACTCGGCTGAAGCCTGAACATAATGCATCTGGCTCTAACACGCATTCAGCAGAGCTAGTGTTGAATTTGAAGTCAGGAAGCCCTAGCTGTCATTATCTAAACAATTGCAGTTATGCATGCAGAATGATTCTTCAGGAACAACTATATATCTTTTCCAATAACAAACCAAAAACACAATAAAGCAGAAGAAATTCACTCCTTGATCATTATAATATTTGTTGACAGATAAAAAGAAAGGAATAACAGTAAAACACTCGTACACGCATTAGCACATTTGGAAATTCTACCCTGGGAGAAGAACAAAGATTAAAAGAATTCTGTTAATGATGAAGATGGTGGTTAATTAAGCTGTTGGTAAATGGCCTTACAGCTGCAGATTCTGTAATTTAATTGTCACCCTAGCACAGATGATACATATCCCAAAGGGTCCCAATTAGTAGAGGAGGCATTAGCACCACCAGCACTAGCCCACGCATTAGCAAATTGTTGATCCAATGGCCAAATTCCTGCTGCTCCTCCGCCTGCCATCGCTCCAACTCCATTCATTTGTGAAACGTATTGTGGCATGTCTAACATCATATCAACATTGTCATTAATCTTGTTAGCTGTTGGCAATTGGTACGCTATGCGGGTCCCACCCGCATAAGACAAATGCTGATCCACGACACCCTGAGTATTCGCCCCAGAAAGTTGCCACGGCTCAGTGGTCATAGTAGTACTCCCAAACAAGCCATGTTGATCAGGGATATGGAGGTTCAGCTCTGATGAAACCTGCCAAGGAATTTCAAGAGTTGCAGCATGTTCATTATGCTGCCACATCATGCTTGTGGTCAAGTTTGTATTTTGGCATTGGTTCTGCCACTTCATACCACCAAACTCATCATGACTAGCCAAAAAGTTAATTTGGTCATGATTTTGAATATGATTATGAGTATTATGATGTGGGAGCACATGTTCATCCATGTTTTTACTGGCTATTGGCAAATTATAATGAAGTCCAAGCTGAATGGGAGAACTATCGATTGGATTAGTCTTCTGAGGAGGAACTATTGGAGGAGGAGAAGGTAGAGGAGCCATAGAAGCCATGGATATTGATGGCTGTTGATCTCTTTTTGAAACATTTTTATGCGGTGAAAGTGCAACAACATTGGGTCGAGGTTGTTGCAGGGCGGGCAGTGAATTAGAAGTAGTATTGAGCTGTGGACAAATCAAGGGACGCAAGTTGTTTCCATCGAAAAGCTTGGCCTTGAGGGCACCAAGTAGACCCTCTTCAGCTTCTTCCTTGCCACACACTTCCTCAAATGAAAAGGGCTCGGCATGCTCAGGCAGGCTGTTACGATTCAAATGAGACGAATGGGGCAGTTCAAAGTTGGTTCGGGCGTTGGCACCACGCAGCGCCCGAGCAGCATCATCATAAGCCCGGGCAGCATCCTCTGCCGTGTCAAATGTGCCGAGCCAAAGCCTGACCTTCTGGAGGGAGTCCTTGATCTCCGCCACCCATCTCCCGGATGGCCTCTGCCTAACTCCCACAAACCTGTGGTGTCCCCTTGTAGAACTTTTCCTTCTGCCCCGCACGGCGCCCTCAGTTCCCATACTCGGTTGCCCCATCCCACCACCAATGGCTGCGCTTGATCCTGAGCCCGAACCCGAGCCTGAGACCGAATCAGTTTGCATTCTACTACTATGGGTATTACCAATATATATTTAGGCAAGTGCTGGATCAAATTTTATTAAAAGCTTTTGGAGGAAAGAGGGAATGTAAAGTGAACAATTGGGGGCATTTCATTTCATACTGCATTTGGGATACTTAAAAAGTATTTAAGTGAAGGTGGGTTGGAAGGTATCTCGAAACCCAGAAAGAAGACAAAGGGAAAATGTCAAATATAGACACCACAGGTATTTCCGTTTGATACAACTAGGAGGATGACATAGCTATTGCAGGCCACCTTGTTTGCACCAACACAAACCCAATCCAACAAACCAAAACATATATAATAATCATACCTCCATGTCACTACAACACACAAATCATCAAACAGTAGCTATCATATAATGAAAATGACAGAAATTATATAAAAGTTTCCAGGTTTATGCTGAATATTATTTGTTATAATCCTCTCTGGGTTCAAGAATACGCCATAGATGAATCATTCTACATTGTTTTTTTTTAATAATATTTCTTTTGTTCTATAAGGAAAAAACAACCCATAAAATCAGCATTTCAATCCAACTATGTTACATCACTAGTACCAAAGAAAACTATATTACATTACATTAAACAGCTCTCCAAGACAACAATGTAATGACAATTACTATAAAATAAAATAAGAGGCCATCATTCCTAAGTCCACACCATAGTATATACATATTAAGAAGATAAGACGATCTAGAAGGATGAATACTTAAAAAAGGAAACCGAGTGATGATTTAATTAGTCGGACCCGTAGTTTTGGTGTGGCTTTGTTGGAGATATTTGACATTGAAAATTAACCTTAATCATGCCCCATACTCTTTGTTTATTGAGTGGTCCCAAACAAATAAAAGAAAAGATGATGAATACATATCAAGTAAGCCACAGGTGAATTTGGTTGGGACATTGTCTAATGGTAACAAAGAAAAATGATGATATATATGTCGATGACAAAACTCATCACGAATTTACTCATGATGAAATTAGATCACAAACTCTAAGAAATAAGATAATAATGTGTGGGTGTTTTTTAAATTTTTTTTCTATTCCATGTATACCTATGTCGACATTTAATATCAACAAATTCCAATATTAGGCAAGAGGACTAGATACACACATAGAGGGGACACGGGTATAACTAGTAACAAAAACCATGAGTTAGTATGGGATTGCCTTCAGGGGTTGGTATTATCAATTATGAGTCGGAACTTTTATCAAACATTTGGTGGGCTGCAATCAGAAACAATAGTGGTGGGTGTGTTTGTGTAAGAGAAAGACTGGCGTTTAGGAAGCTAGCACCGCGCCGGCGCTAGTAGAGAGGCGTTATGTTTGTGGAGTCATGGTTGTTAGTGAGAGCGGGAGATCAAACCATCCCATCACTATCATGCTAAATTAAAAAGAAATTGGATGCTAAATTATATTCCTCCATTCCAAAGCTATGTTTGACAATTCAATACTTTTAGAATCGGAACTGTTAAATTAAGTTGTCAATATATTTTAATGTTCCATATTTGAATCACATAATTTTTGTAAACAGTGAATTTTATAATTAATATTTATAAATTATTTTTATATCATACTAACCTGATTTTTCTGAGTATTTAGTACTATTGATGATATAATAATACAATTCTAAACACAAAATTTTAGATGGTGTGTTACTAACTGATACTCATAAGAAATGAGAATATATTTTTTATTTTTTTATTTTTAAATAAATGAGATTATTTTTGTGACACTAAAAGTAGTTGGGCAAGATTGGACGAATATTTAAAAATGTGATTTTTTTTAAAGCAAGTATCATGAAATTGTGAGCAGATTTTAATTGTGTTGTTGTACCAAATCAACCCTTAATTAAAAGGCTTAGTGTATGATTTCTTTAATTTTGAATTCTTCAATGACCTTAAATTCAAAAACCACAAAAAAATTGGTTTATTAATTAAACATCTTATATTTACACATTGTATCCCATCATACATATTGTGAGCTAGACACCTAAGTTATGTTTGTTTGCAATAATTATAATTCCGAGATTATAATCTCAAAACTATTAATTTTAGGATTATAATCCCGGAATTATAATTATAATCTAAAGATTATTAAGCCATTTTATAATCTCTAGACTAATATTCCTAAGTCTAAATTTGAAAACAAACAATACACTTGAGATTAATAGTTATATCTCATGTATAATTCTTGTAAACAAACATAGCTTAGACTAATAGTCCCCCCAAGTCTAAATTTGAAAACAAACAAAATACTTAGAATTAATAGTCATATCCCGAATATAATTCTTACAAACAAACGTAACCCTAATGAATTAAAAGGATGAGTCATTAATAGTCATTTAAATATCATAGGTTGCCCAATAACACATTAACACTCAAGGCAAGGAGCTCTTCCTCAGAATGATAGTGTGTGAGTTAATTTATGAGGGGGTGAAAGAGTATATGCAATTTGGGAGTGGAGGATTGAGCTTTTTGAAAGAACATCTGTTTTTTTTCTTTTGTAAAAAAAAGCTATTCAAGTAGTTCATTTAAGGCGGTATTTATTTACCTCTTAACATCTTCACATCTAATTCAGTAAGAGGATAAAGTTGTTTAGTAAATTTTGTTTGCCTCTTTTTGTTTCTTAATCGGTAAAATAAAGATATAAATCTAAATCATTAAGAGTTATTGTGACAACTCCAAAATTGGTCCATTCCATCCAACTCATTCTGAGTTGCCAAATACATGGTACAAAAAACAACTACAACTTTATTAATACAATTGTCGTGCAAGATACGACAACACTTAAACTGTGAGTTTAAATACAAATATATACCAATTGTGACTCATGTCCCAACCGTGGACAGCACCTTATAATGACACCTTACATAAAGGTATAGTCGAAAATTGTTTTAGAAATTAGAATCTTTGGGAAGTGTTCAAGGAAACCTTCGTACATGGGAGGCCATGCGTCTAGGTTATGATAGATATCATATGGCCACGAAATTATCCTTGGTTGACCCAATAGACCCCAAAGAAAAAGCGAGAAGATTCTTATCATATTCTTTCCAATGGTGAGTCTTCTCTTGATATATCATTATCTCCTTGTCTCTAATTGGAATTAAACTCCAAACAAACACCAAGATTATATAGGTAGTGCTTGTAAATATACTCGTAAGTGGATGAGCACAACCACATCTTATGATGACACGAGGTTGTATGTCATTAGACATCTTGTATGATAGTGGCAAAACACCCTTCCAAGTTAAATTCACCTCACCCTCAACATCTATAGACCACCGTTCTATTCCACTTGTTATCCCAAGCTCGACCAAATTTACACTTTTATTACACGAAAAGGAATTGTGAAGCAAAGGGTGAAACCTGACTAACTTCGATAAAAGAATATCATGACTAAAGATAAATAAATTATCAATAGCCTTGACAATAATAAATCAAAGATTTAGAACATATGGTAGATGATAAAACTTTTTCAACCATAGTTGCGGTGGAATGAAGCGATCCATTAGAAGAGTCGAATAGACCATAAAATCTATTATCTTCCCTATGTGTATCTTATGAGACACAAATCCGAATCCTTTGAAAAGTTCAAGGAATTCAAGAATGAAGTTCAAAACCAATTTGGCAAAAGCATAAAAGCCCTTGATCCGTCGAGGAGGTGAATACTTAAGCGAAGACTTTGATGACCTTCTAAAGGAGTGTGGTATTACATCACGACTCACTCCACGGAACACCGCAATGGAATGGTGTATCACGAGAGGAGAATCGAACCTTGTTGGACATGATGCGATCAATGATGAGTCATGCGAGATCTTCCAATAAGCTTACGGGGTCATACCTTGAGAGGCAATTTGCATTCACACTTAGTGTTCCTACAAAGGCGGTTCGAAGACACCATATGAAATGTGGATTTGGGAAGCGTCCTAGTATATGTCGTTCATGAAGATTTGGGGTTGCGAGGCGTTAAGTAAAAGCGTCTGAATTTACGATGAGCTCGGACCCAAATCGACAAATGTAATTTTGTGGGATACCCAAAGGAAACAAAAGGGTATTATTTCTCTGAACCTTCCGAGAACAAAGTGGTTGTTGCTCGAACCGGTATTTTTCTAGAAAGAGAATTTGTCTCTAAAGGAAGCAGTGGGAGGAAAGTAGAACTTCGAAGAAATTCGAGAACCACAAAATATCATTGAACACTGAGTTGGAACATGAGCGGGAACCACAAGAAATTGTGGAAAGTGAACTGCTTTCAAATTACAAAGTCGTTCGTAGATCTGGTAGGACACGCCAGAGCACGAGAGATATTATGGATATCTTGTGACTCAAAAGCAGCGATGTGATGCTCATAGATCAAGATGAGCTGCTTCTACCAAGAAGCTATGAATGGACGGATTAGAGAAATGGCTTGAAGCCATGAAATGCGAGATGGACTCATGTATATCTTAACCAAGTATGGACTCTGGTTGATCCACCAGAAGAATAAAACCAATCGGTGCAAGTGGGTTTTCAAGAAGAAAGCAGAGCATGGATGGTAATGTACAAACCTATAAAGGTAGTTTGGTAGCAAAAGGTTTCAAACAAATTCAAGGTGTTGACTATGATGAAACCTTCTCTCCAGATGGCAATGGTTAAATCCATCGAGGATCTTACTTTATTGCGACTTTTTATGATTCTGAAATCTGGCGGATGGATGTCAAAAGCGCTTTCATTATGAAATCTCCTTGAGGATGTGTATATGACACAACACGAGGGTTTTGTCACTCCAAAGGATGTTGGAAAGGTATGTAAGTGCGGCGATCCATTTATGGATTGAAGCGAAGCCTCTCGGAGTTGGAATCTTGATTTGATGAAGCGATCGAAAGAATTTGGCTTTATTAAAAATGAAGATGAACCTTGAGTATATAAGAAGGTTAGTGGGAGTCACATTGTATTCTAGTATTATATGTTGATGACATATTAATTATTAGGGAATGACATTCCTTCACTTCAATTGTAAAAACATGGTTAGGAAAATGTTTCTCCATGAAAGATTTGAAATCTTTTACATTTTAGGTATCAAGATCTATAGAGATAGATCAAGAAAAATGCTCGGCCTAAGTCAAAGTACATATATTGATAAAGTGTTGAAAGCAGTTCGGCGTCTGAGGCGAAAAGAGGAAACTTACCGTGACTCGTGGTGTAAAGATCGCTAAGGCCCAATGTCTAAATCATAAGATGATGAGGAAGCGTATGAAAAGATCCCTTATGCTTGACAATTGGATCTATCATGTATGCAATGATATGTACTCGTCCGGGATGTCTCGTATGCTTTGAGCATGACGCAATACGGATACTGATCGAATCGGTGAAGGTCATTTGAATGATGATCGAAATATCCTCGAGTACACGAAAAGGACTAAGGATTCATTCTTGGTATATGGAGGTGAAGACGAACTAGCGATAAAGGGTTACCACGGATGCTAGTTTCGGTGACAATGATGACTATAAGTCTTAGTCGGGTTTTGTGTTTTGCCTTAATGGTGGTCTTTGTTAGGTTTGGAAAAGTTCGAAGCGAGGAGCGATGGTGATTCTACAATGAGGTCGAGTATATTCTTTGCTTCTAGTGCGACGAGGAGGAGGTATGGGATTAAAAGTTCATCATTTGAACTTGGTGTTGTTCCAACCATTATTGATCCGGTTGCTTTCTATCTTTGTGATAATAATGGAGCCATTACCTGAGCTAAGGAACCCGAGATATCACCAACGATCGAAGCATATACTTAAAGCGGTACCATCTCATCCAAGTGAAATCATTGATAGAGGAGATGTACATATAGGAAGAGTGCCAACGGATGATAATGTTGCGGATCCACTTAACCAAGGCTTTGTCAGCGTGACGAAGCATGGCCAGTCACACTAGTTCCATGGGTATTAGATACATGAGTGATTGGCTCTGAGTCAAGTGGGAGGCTGTTAGAGTTTATGCCACTAGAGGCCAATTATTTGATATAATTGCTTAACGTTTTGATATTATATTTGATTGAATAAATATATGATTTTATTATGGTTTTATTTCTTTGCGTAATATAATTGTTAACATAATAAAATTCCTTAGAATAGTGATACTAATTATATAGCTTCAAGTATGTGACTTGAACATGAGATTATATATTACCATTAGTATCATTGTTCTTAAATGTCCCTAATCGAGTATCATTGTTGATGGGACAACAATGATGCATTGAAGACTAGTATGTGGATTGTTGATGACCAAATCTCATTGGTCATAAATATATGAGATATTAAGTCGATGCGTAGAAGTACATGTTGAAAACGATGTCTTTGGGCGGACCCACCATGAGAATTCTATATGGGAGCATTATGCGAAGTGTCATTAGCAATTCTCATAGTGACAATGATGTAATGGTCCTCCAGACCTAAAATCGCTATATTCTTACCACGAGAATTTATGTACTTTGATATCATCAAATGTCACCTTTAATAGGGTGGACTATAAAGGTGATTATTGGGTTCATCATTAATCGTGTGAGAAATATGAGTGATCTAGATGGAATTTAACCATCCTATATATTATGGGTGATATCCATGAGGCCTCTTGATTGAGTAGGACTATGAAATGCATGGCCATGCTCAAATAGTGATTTGTTTCATATAGTCTACTCATTGATCGAAAAAACTCAGATTAAATTATGAAGAGTATGACACGTTCCATGACTCGAGTTTAATCTAGGATATTAAGGTTAAAAGGATTAAATTACATTGAAACATTGGTCACAAAAGGTTGCATCGAATCATCGATCTTATTATTACTTGGGTAGCATTGATGCATTCTTGATGCATGCATTCACTTTGTTTATAATTTTATAATATGATTTTAAAATTATTGTCAACGTAATAATAACCTATAAGGTCACACACATAGAGCGTTATTTAAAAGGAATTAATTTAAATTTTAAGGATTTAAATATATTAATATGATTAATAGTATTTAAATCAAATTTAAATTAAAAGGATAATTGTATATATATATTAATTAAGTAAGACTTAATTAAGAGATATATATATAAATTAATTTTATAAAATTAGGTTTTGATTTGATTAATTCCTTTTAACTACTATATATATGATATATATAGCATTCTTAGGGTAAGATATCATAATTGAGAAACCACTAGCCATTTCTTAGAGAGAGAGTAGAGAAAAGCAGTTCGAAAAATCCATTCCTTTTGGTGGCTAGTATCATGAAGTCCTTCTTATTGCGAGAATCGTTCGACGGTTAAATGCGGTGTTAATGTGTGAATCGTGGTAGAAGCATGATCGGTTTGTATTATATTTGGAGATTCGAGCCTTGATCGGTTTGATTCTCGTTTTTTGTTTATATCTGGTATAATCTCTAAACCTCTGAATTAATTGATTTTCGCATGGATCTGTTTTAGGGTTTGAAATTGCTTTAAAATTTTAATTTCATTTGTGCGTTTACGTGTAAAAGCCAACAAAAAGATATTCATCAACAGTTCATCTTTGCCTTCTTGGCCAAATATATTCAACAACATCATCTCTTTTGCTACTGAGGCCAAAGATATTCATCGATTAGTCATTATTCATCTAAACACTGTTCATCTTCGCACTCGCCAAAAGATATTCATCAAATTATTCATCTTTGTACTACTGGTCAAAGATATTGATTATATCATCATTTAGACCGAGGATGATGAAAAATATTTTAAAAAAAGCGAATCCGATTGAAACAAAAGAATAAATATTAAGGATTAAGTATTTCGAATTTATTCCATGTCCAAAAATACCTCATAAATAATTATAGTGGAGTAAAATTCAAGAATGATCAAAACATGGATACAATCAAAGCTAGTATCCGAATAGATATTTTGGACAAAAAAAAAAAAATTTATTTTTAAATTGAATAGTCTTAGTATTAAGTGAATAATAATCAGAGTATCGTGAATAGTCAAGTATCGTGAATAAGTAACTCAAACACTAAAAGATAGAAATTTCACAAAAAATCATCATGCTTCGTGAATAGTAACTCATGAATCGTAACTTTCGTGAATAGTAACTCATGAATAGTAACTTTCGTGAATAAGTAACTCATGAATAAATAACTCTCAGACATGAAAATTTTCAAATTTGATAAAATTTCAACCAATATTTAAGACAATGATATTGAAGAAATAATATCATTTATGAAGAAAATAACACCCTTACCTCATAAAGAATAGTCTTTAACTCTGAAATCTTGGATATAGTCTTAAAAGAACTTGCATAGTATAAGCAATACTCGAAGTACTAAAATACTCACAAAAATATGCTCGATATATAGAGAGAGAAAGAGAGAGAAATTTGTAGTTTCTGGTGTGATTTTCAATTCTAACCTAAGCACCCTATTTATAGGAAAATGCTTAGAACACCAAAGAAGAAAATTTAATATAATATTAATATATTATATAAAAATTCTTACGCACACCAAATCAGATCCAAACATCAGCCACCAATAGTCAACTAAATCAAAAAAACATTTTTGTTATTAAAAATAATTAAAACTTTCAAAAATCAATTATTTCGGAACTTCGGAACTTCAATAATTCATAATAAATAGTCATTTTATCAGAAAATTCGAATCTTGCGACTTTTTATAGGAAATTCAATTCTCTACAACTTTACAGAAGAAAGTTTTTCCAAATTCCAAACAGAAATTGACCGAAATCTATAAATGGACGGTTTTACAAGTTATAATCAAATTTCAGTCAAGAAATGGGCCCATAGAGATGTTTAACATGTTTTAAATAACTATTGCAACAAAAATACTCTTCCTCCTCATATACTCATATATCCCACATTCATTGTAAAAATATCATCATTATTATATTATAATAATATAATAAAATATTATTTTATCAGAAAAGATAAAATATCAATTTTCAACAATTGTCACTTTAAAAATTTTCTCCATCTATATCCACATAAAATGAATATTTTTCCCATCATATAAATCAATAATTAATTATTCACAAATAATATTATAAAATCACAATCACCCGTGATCGGTAGGTTCCCGAAGAGAGGGCTTTCGATAAGGATTTCTCTTTTCTTAGCAGCAAGATTAGGTGATCAAACCTCTTCTTAGACGAGAACTTTCTAGACATTGCCAATAATGTTATCTAATAATATTATTCGGATAATATGAATTATTGCTCGATAATGAAAAATCTTGTGTAGTGACAATTATTAAAACAACGATAATATAAAATATCAATGACAATTATTGAATCAATAAAAATCTTTGAGCGATTAATTCTTTGTAACAATTATTGAGTAGTGCCTTCTTACGTAAGAATCAATAATTGGTGCAATGTAGGTGTCTTTCTTATCTGACAACAACGCCAGACATCACGTATTTTAACCACCGGTATTCCAATAGTGTTAACTTCGTAACAACTACTGTAGTTATTTATAAAAACTATATTTTATGTCGTTTTCTTCATCCAAGCCGATTATTACATTATGGGGCCCACAAATGGTTGTGCCGTCGCACGAATATTCCCCGACAGAAAGAATATTCCACGACAAAAAAAATATTCCCCGATAGAAATGAGTATTTTATAACCACTTGCATATTTTGAATTTTTTTTTCATATATCACCCTAAAACTTTAACTTTTATCAATTTAACCATTTACTGAATAGTAATTATAAGAAAAATTGAATACTTTTATTTCATAAAATAAAAGTATTGTACTCCCTCTATAATTATAAGAAAAATTGAATACTTTTACAGTTACCTCTTAATGAAACATTTAAATTTATGAAACCTTTATAAATATTG
The DNA here is from genome assembly GCA_020205605.1 of Panax ginseng. Classification (NCBI taxonomy): domain Eukaryota; kingdom Viridiplantae; phylum Streptophyta; class Magnoliopsida; order Apiales; family Araliaceae; genus Panax; species Panax ginseng. The sequence goes on along the minus strand of CM035138.1, from coordinate 9,316,692 downwards.
TACTCCCTCTATTTCAAATTTTAAGATCATTATTGATTTCTGAAAAGTCAATTTGAAATATTTTTAAATTTTTATTGATATTTTTAAATTTAAAAGTTATTTTTAAATTTAAATATTATTTCACTAGGATGATCTAATTTATTAAAATATAATAAATATTTAAATCTTAATTACTCAATTTTATCAAATATCACCTAAATCTGTTTTTACTAGGCCATCCAAATTTGCGAATCTTGGGCCTTTATATCACTAGTTAAATAGGGCTTTTTGGTGCAGTCCTTATAGTTATAAGTTATAAATCTGGTCTGTAAATATTTTGGATTGCGAGTGCTTATTTATGCTCTCTCCTTTTTTTTTGGGTCCTTAACACTAATATACAACAATTAAAAAATAATTACAAAAATAAAACACACAAAACATAATTACAAAAATAAAACAACACAACAATAAAGTTGGTAACATCACGCATTTACGTCGATTACCAAATATGTCTATCTAACACTAACAGGCTCCTAAAATTCAAGCAATAAACAACATGTAACTTTGATATCGATAAATCCAAATCTTTTGCTTAGCGATTGCCTTTCAACTCACCTCTGAGATCGCGACAAACATCTAAGATCGGAGAAAGCGAAATAGTATACAAAATCATCATCTACTTCAAGTTCATGAACCAAAAAAAAATCACGGCAACATCAACATACAACTTTGATATCGGAGAAAGCCAAATCTTACATCGACGATTGCCTTTTCGACTTCAACTCTGCTAGCGACAAACATCTAAGATCGGAGAAGGCGAACTAGTATACAAAATCAACATCTACTTGACCCAAAACAATATCACGAAGAACTTCGATACAAATCTAAACTCGAGGTATGTGAGTTTAAAGTTCATATGCATATAGTTACCTTTCTTGAATTTTTATATTAATGGTTACTCATCATAAACATTGATTCTTGCCTTATCAATTTGTTAATTCTTTAATATTGTTGTTTTGAGTTCTTTGTATAACATTATATTGTTTAGTCTTATCTTGAGTTCTTGTCTAATGATATCTTGGTTCTGATGTAACAATATGTTGATTCTTGTCTAATCTTTGTCTTAGTTACTTTGTAACATTATAATGTCTAATGTTGTCTTGATTCTTGTATGAAGCTATGTTGGTTCTTTGTCCTAATAATGTTTTGGTTACTTTGTAACATTATAATATCTAATAATAAGCTAGTTATTGTCTAATGCTTCATAGGTTACTATGTAACAATATATTGATTCTTGATTCATGATGATTTGATTCTTTGGGTAACTTTATTGTAGTTCTGCATATTGTTGATTTGGTTCTTTGTTTAAAATTATAATGTTTCTTTGTATAATATTCTTGAACAATCTTTGAATTGGTTAATGAAAATGATGAATTAATTCTTGACTAATGTTGACTTTGATATATTGGTTCTTGCTTAATTACGATTTGGTTACTTATATAAAACTATAACGGATACTCAATAGTCTTTGACTTTGATTCTTTGTGTAAGATTATAAATTTATATTCTTTTATAATTGAGGTTACTCATTGACTACATTGTATTGATTCTTTCTAAATATTGAGGTGTATCGATTATAAAATTATATGTATATATTTACATATAGTTACTACAAATTCTATGGTTATATATGGTTATAGAACAATTAAATGTATATAGTTACTATGTATATATATATATATATATATATATTTCTTGACTAATCTTTGAGTTGATTCTTTATTTAACATTATATTGTAGTTCTTGAATAATCTTGATTTGGATCTTATGTAAAAATATAATGGATACTTTCATTAATCTTTGAAATGGTAACTACATTAATCTAATTATACTTATACTTATATTTTTTATATTAATGGTTACTTGTTAACTACATTGGTTATATTAATGTTTACTTGTTAACTACATTGGTTACAACAATTATTTTTTAAGCGCCCCACAAACACTCTATCTTTGGTTGTTTTTCACTATAACAATTAAATGGATGATGTTTTTATCTTATAGTTACTAACTAAACATGTGTTGATTCTTTATCGCTACATTGGATTTTGTTCTTGTATAATGTTGTTATGATTCTTGTGCAATATTTGATTAATTTATATTGGTTTGTTTTATTATGATGGAAACTAATTGGCTACATTGGTTACCTTTTTACAACTATCATAATTTAATTGCTAACAAATAAAATTAAACCGATTGTTTCCATTGTAAAATGAATGTACTAATGTGTTTCATTCTCCGATTACTAACATTATATGATTTAATTCTTGGTTAACATTGATTTGGTTACTTTACAAGACTTATTACATTTTTTGAACAATGGAGATGATTCTGTTGTGCTTTATTTCAGCAGTACATGGATGATAGTAACGAATACACCAACTTTGAAGTTCTGCGTATTAGTTCCATCAACTTGTTACGTTCGGAGAAATGCAAAACATGATATGCATTGCATTCAGAGATAGATACAAACAAAACAACATTGTCGATTAAATTTCACATTAGACTCAACATTCCACCGTCGTATATCGGATGAAGCAACCTTGAGATTCTTTATTGAAGTCGATGAAAATCGATGAACAAGGAAAATTCCGATTATAGATATTGAAAAAAGAAGCGGTACCGCTGAACAATCTTGCATAACTTGACAAATATAGAAATCATTGTTCAAGAGATGTAGCGCCAATCGAGATCAACACAAGGAATTGACCACTAGTTCCACTAACAACACAAGATTGCCAAATTGGAGCGCGATATCTTTGTCGACTTTGCAATGGAAATTATGGAACAACAACGAGACGAGACAACATAACAAATCATACGGAAGGACGATATGATGATGTAATAACGATCCGAATGAGCGTGAAGTAAAATTACATCAAACTTACAAAGACAAAAAAAATCCTATCACAATCAATGAAATTTGCATTCATTCAAGAAAAGCAGAATGACACAAAGTTCAACGAGCAGTCATGAACTTTGTCTTTGGTAATGCGTAGATGATGAAAATTGCAAATGGAAGATGAGAGCATCAAGTATTGAAAAACCGATGTCTGTTCAAGGTGAGGGAATTCAATGACATTCACGTGTTCGATCAACGTATTCTTTGGGGAGACCACGACACGAAAAATAGTGAGTTGGTAGCGAATGCATAATGCATAAATTAACAAATTTGAAGAAAATATACACCCAACCGATTTATCGAGGACATGATGATAGAATATAATGTATACTATCTCTTTACAAAAAGCATGGAGATCGAAGGAGAAAGCGTTAGAAAAGTAAAGAGGAATATACACGACTACTCATTGATCCCATCATGGTTACACATCTTTGCGAGAAAACAAATCCGGTAACAATTTAAAACACATTATTATTTTTCATGATTAGTTGATTACTCAATTCAACCGATTTGGTTCTTATAATGTGCATTGGTTACCTACCTCATATTTATAATTTTAAATGAGTTCTCTTGATTTTTATATTAATGTTTACTCGTGAAATACATTGAGTTCTTGTCTAATAAAAGCTGTTTGTTAATTGCTAATGATATCTTTATTCAGATATCAATATATTGTTTCTTCGTATAATCTTCTTTTGGTTCCTTTAAAATAATATGTTGGTTCTTGTTTAATGTTACCTTGATTCTTGTCTGCTTTACGCAAATTGTTGATTCTTTGCAAAATAATATCTTAGTAATCATGATAAGATTATCTTTGCTTTCTTGTATAATGTTGTCTTGGTTCTTGGAAACATTATACTATCTAATCTTGTATTAGTTCTTGTAAGCAAATATATTTGGTTCTTGTCTAATGCTATCTTGGTTTCTTTGTAACATTATCTTTATCTAAAGTTTTATTGAGTTCTTGACTAATCTTTGTATTAATTCTTTGTGTAACAATATATTGATTCTTGATTGTGTAACAATATATTGGTTATTGATTAATTCTTGTATAACAATATATTCCTTCTTGTTTTTGTTCTTTGCCTAATGTTTGGATAATTGGTTCTTGACTAATGTTGTCTTGGATCTTGACATTAAGTACATTAGTTCTTTCGCTTCTTTCTTGTCTTGTTCTTCGTATAAAATTATATTGTCCAATCTTTGTCTTGGTTCTTGTATGACAATAATTTGAATTCTTATCTAATCTTTGTCTTGGTTACTTTTGTAGCATTATACTACTTATAATTCTATTGATAATGTTGATTTTCATAACTTGAGTTCCTTACGCGACTCTTGAGTTGGAATCAAATGCTAGTTTCAAATATTTATTCTTCGCCATTGGAGCATCCATTCAAGCATAGCATCATTGCTTTCCAATTATTGTAATCGATGGCACATTCATACAATCAACTTACGGGGGACACTATCGATATAAAGCACACAAGATCAAACCAAAACATTGTTCCGATTGCTTTTGCGATGGTTGATGGCGAAAATGAATTATCATGGAGATGGTTTTCATGAATTTAAGAACTAACTTGTGGAGTAAGGGAAGGCCAATGCATTGTTTGAGATAGACATGAAGCCATAATACAAGAGATGAATTATGTGTTTCCGGATGTCATGTATCTTCTACTTACATATACCATATATCTTGAAAAATATAAAAATAGATTCAAAAAGAGGAGAAGAACTTAAATAGGTCTTACAACGGGGCATGTAGAGCATACAACATTGAACAATTCAACAAACACATGGGTTTTGAACTTGATGCCATTGATCCTCGAATAAGGATATATTTGGAGGAAGAGGTCGAAGTTGGAAAAGTGCACCGGCTCTCCATGGGACTTATGTGAGATACTCAACAATGACTTCAAACACCGCCAATCTATTAACAACGCAATTAAGATGATTAGGGATCTTCCAGGTTGCATCAATGATTGAATACCTACGTTATGCGGGTTCAAAGATGGTATTTCATAAACAAACAATGACCCTATCAACATTCACAACACTTTCCACAACAATTTGAAGAAAGATTGCAATCTAATATCATTAAATCAAGAAACTTAAGGTAACAAATACAAATTATAATTTATTGCATTAATTTTTATATTGTATTTATTCTTGATAAATGATGTCTTGATTCTTTGCATAATATTACTAATTAATGTTCAATTATTTATTGACTACTACCGACTTAGTTCTTGTGTTAAACTATAATGTTTACTAACTAATCTTGACTTGTTCTTGATTAATAATAACTTGGTTACTATGTAATATTATATTGGTTCTTAACCAATACCTAATTGCTTATTGCAAAACATTATAATGGTTAATTGACCTTTCTTTGAGTTTATTCTTTGTGTATCATTGTCTTTGGTTACTTATTAATCTTTGCTTTTACTTCGCAAAATATTACTAATTAGTGTTGAATTGTTTCTTTGTCTAATCTTTGATTTAGTTCTTGTCTACACTATAATATTTACTAACTAATAATAACTTGTGTCTTTGGCTAATGGTAACTTGGTTACTATGAAATATTATATGTATTGGTTGTCAATTAATACTTAATTGATTAATGCATATCATTACAATGGTTCTGCAAATTCTTCGCTAAGTTGGTTCTTTGTGTATCATTATATTGGTTACTAAGTGATACTTATTTGGTTACTCTTAATAATTAAAATGTTCTTCTTTGAGTTGGTTATTGATAGTATCATTATATTGGTTCTTAAATCGATGTTTATTTGGTTACTCTGTATAATTATAATGTTACTTCTAAGTTGAGTTCTCCGCTAGTTACTTGTTTTGTAATTATAACATTGAGTTGTTTACTTTAATCGTATTCTTTTTTTCAGATAATGAAAATGATTCCAGTTATCTTTGTATTCTAACAACAGCTTAATTTGTGATGTAGGTTGAGACATCAAACTTAGTGATTTTCTTTGCTTACGATGTCGTCAAACAATATATTGTGGACATCGACAAAAGGGACACTGCACATGTGGAAAATTTCAATACCATGAGATGCCATGTCCGCATGTCTTCATTAAGTATGAGTAAGCGAAATTTGAGTATTATGATTTTTGCTCAAAAAATACTATAAAACAACTTTGGTCAACACATATTCAAATTTCAATTATGCCAGATTAGATGACAAAGAAAAGCTGGGATGTACGGAAAAAGTAAGAAACATGGTTGTAAAACCACCAAACACAAGAAGACCAAATTTGGAAGACCAAAAGTAGGGAGAATGCACAAACACGGATCTAAAATCAAAATTCAAAACAAATGCAAAGAAAGTGCGAGAAAAGGACACAACAGAAAACTTCGCAATAATCCACTTGGTTTTAAGACCAAAAAACCCACGATATAATGCATTTATATTAAGAGTGTAGATACATGTATATATAATTGTTTACTATCATTAACCATAAACCACATAGATGGTAGCATTTTTTAATTTTGTACAATAACCAACATTTTATTGATTAAAGCATTTGATTTTTGCATTCATTATGAGTTGCCAATACAAATGGGAACCCACAAAAGACACTTTATTCACTTGACAAATATTCCAAATATAAATTGTAAATTATTTGGTTATTAACATAAAAGTCAAATTATTACTCTTATATAACAATTTGGATATTAATCGCACATCTAAAAAATATATTTAACAACAGTTATATGTCCTGAAACAATATTGTACATCTCTGTTTTACTATCAAAACATTAGTGGTTACCACTTTTATATATATTTGGTTACCAACTTGTACATTTCAAAATAATGTAAAAAACACATACCTAAAACGAATCAAATACCAACAACACACAAAATTAATTCCAAAAGCGATATTATAATAACATATGAAATCCCATCTATATAAGATTCAAGAATCATCCTTAATGAACCATACAAAATTGTTGTGTATATTAAAAATAAAAATACATAACATAATGCATACATCAACACAACAATATCTCGAACTAATCAAAATCTGAACAAATCTTCCCGGAAATTCTCTGTCACGCCTCATATCCCTCCAATTGTTTGTTCCTTGCATTTATATATAGGTTTATACATAACTTCTTTCGATATTACAGAACGGGGAATGGAATAGGAATTTCATCAATCTTCCTCGATGAATGACATGCTCGTAAAAACAAATTGTGAACAACCCAAATCATCGTATACAAATGCACAAAAGATAACCAAAATCAATACTAGAATCAACCTATATATAACACATATCGCTTTATCTGATGACGAAAACATTTACAACATAGTAACCAAAACAGTTAGATGACAGTAACCAAAATAATTAAATATAATAATTCAAAAATTGTAAACAATGCAACCCTTACCCCTCCACTTGTTCAGGAACCAACTCTGCAAATTCTAACTCAATTATGTCATCTTCCTCCTTATTGCGATATGGTTCATTTGCTAAAAGTCAATGTCACTCCTATCTCTCCAAAATCCAACCTTATGAATAAAGTGGAAAGAATAAATATATACGGTTCACAAACATCCATGATTTTTATTTGCATGGATTTCCTTTTGAAATTGCTGAAATTATAAACAGTTAGACGCTCTACGATGCACATCAAATGTTAACAAAAACCAATGGTCCTGTGATGACATATACGTATGGGAACAAAACATAGTCAACATTTTTCCATGGTGTGTTGACATCCATAAACAAATCCATGAATGTACTCAAAGAACATCACCCTCCCAGACAATACACTCTTTATCTCGAATTTTTTCTTGTATACTCTTCAAAAAGAGAGGTCATCTTGGCATGGAACCAACAATCCGTAGTCGTTGCCCTTATACGCATGATGTCGAATGTCCGCCAATTTACTAAGTAATATAATGCAACATTGATATCTTTGAACAAAAATATATATATATATATATATATTAATAGTGTTGAAAAATAACATTATGTAATCAATGTAACCAACACTGTTAACGCTAGTTACTTAAACAACTAAATAATGTAACCATAATTATAAAAACATAATTTGAAGAAAAAAAACATAAAACATGTATGATGCTAACCAACACATATATATATATATATATATATATATATATATATAGTAACCAAACAATTATATAATAGTAACCAAACAGTTGTAACATAGTAACCAAACAAAGAATATGATAGTAACAAAAGTTATATAGACAAGATAATAAAAAAAGGTTATATGACAAGAACCAACCACTTTTATCATAAGAACTAAAACATGTTTATATATCAACATATCAGTTTTTATATGATGGTAACAAAAACATATATATAACATATATGATAAGAACCAAACAATTATATAATAGTAACCAAACAGTTGTAACATAGTAACAAAACAGTAATATGATAGTAACAAAAGTTATATGACAGTAACAAAACAGTTATATGACAGTAACCAACCACTTTTATCATAGTAACCAAAACATGTTTATATATCAACATATCGGTTTATATGATGGTAACAAAAACATATATATAACATATATGATAGTAACCAAACAATTATATAATAAGAACCAAACAGTTTGTAACATAAGTAACTAACAGTAATATAATAAGAATAAAACAAATTATATGACAAAGAATAAAACAAAGCAGATATATATAGCGGTAACCCCACTTATATCATAAGTAACTAAAATATGTTTATATATTAACATATCAACATATATGATGGTAACAAAATAATTATATAATATTAACCAAAAGTTGTACTATATTAACAAAAACAATAATATGATAGTAACAAAACAGGTATATGACAATAATAATAAAACAATATACGATGTACCAACCACTTATATCATAAAGAACCAAAAACATGTTTAAATAGTAACATATCAATTTATATGTTGGTAACCAAAACATATATAAAACATATATCATAAGAACGGAACAACTATATAATAAGAACCAAATAGTTGTATACTAGTAACCAAACATAATATAATAATAACAAAACAGATATATAACAAGAACCAACCAACTTATATCATAAAGAACCAAAACATGTTTAAATAATAACATATCAATTTATATGTTGGTAACCAAAACATATATAAAACATATATCATAAGAACCAAATCGAATTATATAATAGTAACTAAATAGTTGTATACCAAAGAACTAAACATAATATAATAATAATAAAAAAAGGATATATAACAATAACCAACAACTTATATCATAAAGAAAAAAACATGTTTAAATAAGTAACATATCAATTTATATGTTGGTTACCAAAACATATATAAAACATATATCATAGTAATCAAATAATTATATAATAGTAACCAAATAGTTGTATACCAAAAATCAAACATAATATAATAGTAACAAAAGCAGATATATAACAAGAATCAACAACTTATATCATAAAGAAACAAAACATGTTTAAATAAGAACATACCAATTTATATGTTGGTTACCAAAACATCTATAAAACATATATCATAAGAACTTGAGACAATTATATAATAAGTAACCAAATAGTTGTATACTAAGTAACAAAAGCAAGAATATAATAGTAACAAAAGCAATATATATACAAAGAATAAAACAGAGATATATGACATTAACCAACACCTTTTATTAAAGCTATTTACTTAAACAAATAAATAATGTAACCATAAATATACAAACATAAATTTTTAAAAAATAACTCACATCGTCAGTTTCAACCATTGACCAGAGTCTTTAATTTATAAAACCACATTTTAGATAAAATTGGAATAGACCCAAATTCAAATGCAGGTTCGATAATGTCATTCTTCCCAGGAAATTTGTCCGTCCTTCAATATAAAAATATATTAGTATACACGTTGACATTAACAATCACCATGTTAATATACACACTACCCAAAAGCAAATTTATTTGTTTCATAAAAAAACTATAGCATTGTTAACAGTAAAAAACAAACCTTTTCCTGTTGTTAAGTCCTATTTTAAACCAATTGCTCAAACAATGCCCTTCAAATATGGATGACATCTCCATGCAAACCTTGGGAAATCACGAAATAATAAAGAACTCTTTGATTAGGACCATCATTAGATGATAACCCGACCAATCCAAATGTTATCAGATATGGAGATAGTAGAACAACACTTTTTAAATGTTCACGCATTGTGTCGCCACTTACTCTATCGACGCTTCTTCTCCAGCTTCATCACACTCGGACTATATCCCGGTAATCAAAACCATCTCATCCAATACTGATTTGCTTTCCGCCAAACTTTTTCCCTTTTACAAATGATGAAAAATGTAACGAAAACAATTATATTTTCACATAAAAATCGATGTTGTATTGGTTCTTGTCTAATGCGATAATGGTTACCATAAAAATTATACTTGTTACTAACTAATTATGTATTGGTAACATTATACTTGTCTAATGCTATATTAATTCTTGTCTCTAATGCATTATTGGTTACTTATGAAACATTATACTTATTACTAACTAATCTTTGTTTTGGTTACTATGAAAATTGTAATGGTTACTATATATTTATGAGTTGGATACTTTGAGTAAAATTAAAACAAGAACAAAACCTTAAGCATGTAATGGTATAACAAAGAACTCAAAATCTAAAGCATGTAAAAAAAAAAAAGGTCATACGTAGTTATAACACTAACCTCAAAGAAAGAACATAAACAACAATTTCTTTCCCCGTGACATTGGCTTAAAATGTCAAAAGTTGGCATGTCAACATCATTCTTAATATGCTGTTCAAAATACAAAACAATCAATTGATCATTAAAAAATGAAAAAAAGACATCTAACACAAAACAAAACAAACAAAAAAAAGTCTAACCTTAACAATTTCTTGAACAACATTACTTATTATTTCATGATGTTCTTCAACCATACCATCAAGTTCAACTTCATTACCATACTCAGTTCATTATCATCCTTCTTCTTAACAAAAATCGACACATCACCAACATCCTCAACAACATCTTCAACAAAATGACGGGCTTCAACCATAACATCCTCAACAACCTCCTCAACAACATCCTCAACAACGTGACGATTTTCATCCATAACATCCTTAACATCATCAACAACATGACGGTCTTCAAGCATAACATCATCACCTTCATTTCCAGCTTCATTTACAAATTCATCATTCTTCTCATCATCTTTCAAACCATCATCACCAACCTCATCAGCTTTCAAACCATCATCACCAACCTCACCAGCATGCTCATCAACAACATCATCAGCTTCATCATAATCATCCAACACATCATCACCCCTCATCGTAATCGACTCTTCATCGTAATCATCACAACTTCTTTGACCCCACCATCTTTTATCCCCCGTAACTCATCTCTTATAATTAATCTAAAGTCTCTGCATAGCTGAACATGTAAAATCTTCATATCAGCCCGCAGGTTTACAACGTCTTTCTTAATTTCAAAAACTTTTTCTCCAATGGTAGTGAACTGCTTATCAATCAGATCTTTAATGACCGATATATCACTTCCAATGTTGTCATCCTTCGACTTCTTTTCAACATTCTTGTGAGCATCCCTCCCACTGAAAAACTGAAACCTGCCCAAATCAAGACGTTCATTCTCATCGTCCGTGGGAATCAAACTTTTTACCCTCAGCTGAAAAACAATAAGTACACTTTAGTATAACATCTGACAAACATTATAGAATTACAATAACAAAAAGATAAAATAAATAAACAAAAACATATATACTGTTAATCAAATATATATAAATCATTAACCAACTAAATACATAAAGGTAACCAAACTGTGTATATTCTAGTAACCAACTACAATGTTAAGAGTAAACTTCACATGAATAATCAAGAACCAAATAATTAATTAAAGGTAACAAATTGCATTCTTAATAAGAAATCGCATACCGCCGAGCGTAATACTAGCTCATTCAACTTGTCATTTGAAGGGGACTTCACTAGCTCCTTCCATCTACATAAACGGACATTCGACAGATGCTCGTCGTTGCATATACCGCGAGTTTTGAAAGTTGAAATTGTTTCAAACATAAACACTTGAAATACATATGGAAGACCATTCAACTTATACAATTTAATATAATGGTCCTCAGAGAAATTATATGTTGAACCACCACTCCTTCCTTTCTTTATATGCCCCTTCAATGCATTTGACAAAGAATACTTTGTCATTTCAAACGCAACTTTCCCCCAAGGAAAACTACTAACATCACCATAACATATAAAATTTACCATTGCAACATCAACAAAATTTTCAGAAACTGTTGAAAGAATAAAATTAAACACCAAAAAATCAATCGACATCCTAATAGCCTTCGCCATCATCATCAAAAACCGCCTTCCTAATACCCTACCTATACTACTACGACAGTAACAACTTCTACCCCAAATATTTTTTCAATAATCGATTTTGCATGCACTTATATACACTTATATCATCATCATTTGCCATCTCAACCCGTAAATCGACAAAACTCTCAAAACCCAAACCTAACCCTTTTCTCCCCAAACAAAAACCACATCTCACCATCATCCCTTTGGTGAACCTCCCTTACAAGAGCATGGTGAATAATCTGTGAATACATTTGATGCTCACCAAACTCCAAAAAATTTCCAAAACATGTTGCCCTAAACTTCTCCAGCTGACTTTCATTCAATTTCTTGGCAATAATCATGGGGACTTCCATGTCATACCAATATATTACTTTTCCAAAGGAATCTTCCATTGCATTCCTCATAAGAAAGATCCCATAACCGTAAATACACAAAAACCGTAATCAAGCAGCTTATTAATAACCAAATATAACAAAATTTATACAAAAATTTGGTTATACACTAAATCCAATAACTAAATACATACTAACAAGTAACCAAATAATTCTATGATGGTAACCAAACTATTTTTAATGGTAACCAATACATAAACAACCTATACACTAAACTCAATTTATTAAAACATGTATACTAGGCAAAAAAATTTAGGATTAACTAAGCATAAACAATACAAAATAAGAACTAAACTGTAAAAATACAAGAACTAAAATCGATATAACAAAGAATCAAACTATAAAATCACAAAGAAACAAAAAAAACTAATAAGTAACCAAAACATTAAAAGTTTACAATAACCAAATACATACAAATAAGTAACTAAATAATTATTATTTTACAAGAACTAAATACATACTAATAAAAATTCACAAGAACTAACTACATACTAATAAGTAACCAACCCATAAAAGTAACACAATAATATAATATAATATCACAAAGAACTAAATACATACTAATAAGTAACCAAATCATTAAAAGTTTACAGTACCCAAATACATACTAATAAGTAACCAAATAATTATATAATGGTAACCATATGAAAATTAAAAATAACACACCTTTAAATTTCTCTGTGTTGGAATTATATTCTGGATAAGGACTTGACCTTTGGCCTTAACTACAGGAACGTCAAGCTCAGAATCTAACTGCACTTCGTAATGCTTGATATCACCGCAGATCACCAAATTTATTTTCATTCTTACTCGATTTCCGACATACATCCTTTTCCTTCCCCTTCATATCCACAGCAAACTTCTTCACTTCCTTGACAGAATCACGCTCCAATATTCTCTTCTTCTTACCATCCTTCTTCTTCAGATCAACCATTCTATACAAAACATAAAAAATAACACAAAACCCACACAACAATCAATACTACATTCGACTGATAAACAACATTAATATATATAATACGTTAAATTATTTCAAAATAACTAACCTAAAAATATACACGACCAGAATCGATACCGAAGAATAATAAACCAACTGCAACACTGTGTAATCAAGAAAACAGAGTACAACGATGGTGACGAAAAAACGAAAAACCAAAACGAAATGGCTATGAACTTCGATAACAAACAATGGAGAATACTGAAACGATGGTGACGAGAACGATGCTGACGAGAACGATGGAGATTGTTGAAACACAGAAGGAGAGAGAAAAGAGGGTTTTAGCGTATAAAGGGTAATATACAAAAACGAAGAAAGACATACGTCATGCTTATCAAGCATTTTAAAAAATATGTCCCATTAGTACCATTAATTCCTTAAATTAAGGACTCATAATTATAGTAATATTGTAAATAAAATTAAAAAAGTGTAATATTTTTGTAATTATTTTATGGGTGTTTTGTTTTTGTAATTATTTTTTAAAAAGTACTAATATATGTAATTAATCCTTTTTTTTTGATAAAATGCCTCTTTTTTTCAGTCTTATTTGTCAAATTTGTATTTCATAAAAATAATTTTGTTTTATTAATATTATAAAATGATACAAGATTTTAAATTTTATCATCATAATTATGATAATTTTTATTATCATAATTTTATTAAGAAATCAACAACCTAGTATTTTTAATTGTAAAGAAAGAACAAAAAATACTTTTTTTATAAATGTTGTAAATGAGACTGTTTTTATATAAAAAAAGAAATAGTTCAAAAATTAGTCATTTGTTTGATTTAAAAAAATGAGAATTGATATTTCATAAGTAAATTTGATAATTTCTTCATCACATAAATAGTAAGTGGTGCCCAATTTATATGGTGTGAAATTATTAAATTTATTCGTAAAAATATCAATTCCGAAAATAATTATTTCATTTCTTGCCAAATAAATTTTGTTGATTTCCAACTAATTGATTCTTTTTCTCACCATGATCTATTTTAATTAGTAAGCCAATTTCACGCGCCGTAGATGGGGAGTGGACCTTCAAATTTTCAAAAATGTGTCCAAACTCGACGTGGGGATTGGGCTTTGAGGTTGGGTTCAAGCCTCCACACCACAGTATTCAATTCGCTCTTTTTCTTTCTCTCTTCGATCATTTCTTCCATCTCATCACATCACCAACACACATATCAGCAGTAGTAGCTCGCATATCTTTCTCAATTCTCACAGATCTGCATCATCTTCTATTTTCCAGGTAAAATTGCTCTGTCCCCCTCTCTGTATCCATTCACTTGTATCTGTATATAGATATACCTATTGGGTACTGCTTTTTAGTTTTGAAAAAAAAGATTTTACGCTAGGGTTTTGAATGCTATAATAGCCTGAGTTTTATCTTTATCTTTTTTTAATAGCAGAAATTGATTATCTAGTGTTTTACTTATGGAGGAAGAGTTTAGATTAGGTTTAGAGTGAGGCTGATTAAGAATTTTATTGTGTGAGATTAAAGGTTACTGAAATTGGGTAAGTTACACCCATGTTTTACTATATATATGCTTATTCAAATTTTTGAGGTGTTTTTCTGGTTAGTTTTAACTTGAAGTTGGCTCTGCATTAAATTTTGCTAACACATAGTATCTGGCAAATTTGAGCTAATTTTTCAAGAATTTTTTTCTTTAATAGACTTAATCACGAGAGAAATATTTTATTTTTGATGTTTATGCATTCTACTATATATTTGAACATTGAGGGAGTATCAGTCAAAAGAAAATTGTACTAAACTTTTTTTGCTGTGTTTATTATGAAGTGATATTGTTCAATCGCAGTTCTGGCCTTGCTGAATATGTGGCAAAAGCTGACTTAGATGGCATTGACATGTAACAATATATTTACAATGCCATGTGAAATAAACATATTTGTTCTAGGTACCTGATTATTAGGATTTAAGGTTCTTGTCCGGGGATGGTATTGGATATATTTTCTTGCGGGGGATTTTGTTTATGTATGCATAATTGTATGTGCCAAGCTGCCCGTACAGAGACAAATTACATGTGTATATACAAGTGTTCTCGTGTTAACTTGCATAATTGTTTGTTAGCTTTGCTACTTTTTATTTAGCTAGTCCCAAAATGTATGTCCACTATCGATTTTCAAAAGGATTATAATTTTGATGTTCCATAGTTACCCTTATTATTTTATAGTAGTATGACAAGAAAAAATATGAAGGAGGGTTGATACTGATTAAACATGATGTAAGAATGAGATGTAAACCTTTCTTAAACTACTTGTTTTCAACTGTGATAATGAATTTGGGATGGAGTTGTTTGGAAATAGACTTTGGTCAACAATTGCACTTTTAGTTGGTTTAATTTTTAATCAATGCTAGCTGGGAGTACTGAGCTGAAGTCTTGTACTAATGTATTTAACAAAACTGTACTTTCACCATAAGCTCGTACTGGCATGCTTAATTAGTTGGACTGTTGAAGTCTGTGTTGTAAAATTTTTTCTAGGCATCAGCCTAGGTGAAGTTGGACCTCTTTGGTTGATTTCTAGGCCTCGCCTAGGTGGGATTGGTCTACCATCGCCTTGTTTTTACCATGAAACTTGCTTACTTTTATTAGTTGGTAACCCTGAAATTTTCAAGTTCATATTATAAGTATTTAATTTCATCCTTATTTTTAAAAAAATTTTAAAAATCTTTTAATCTACAATTATAAAATTTAGACCACTTCATTAGTCTTTTTTAAGTGCTAATTGAGCTTTACCAAAAACAATATAATTGAACTTTAAAAGTAAAAAAAAAAATCCATGAAAACACAACCAATATGAATTCAAAATAATGATTAATAACGGTATGTAATGAAGGCTTTGAAACTCTACGCTTGAAATGAATTTATTATGCCTTATGAGACCATTATCCTAGGCGCCCCTTGCTGCCTAAAGTCATCCTACTGATTTTTTTAGAACACTGGTTGGAGTTTAGATACAAAGATCTCATGGAATATTCAAAGGATTTAGTCTGAATATATAAGGTTGTTTAGACGCTCTAGCTTTTTTTAACGTTCGTCTTGTAAATGATCAAAATCAGCTCACAATTGAAGATATCTTTTGAAGCCTTCTGTTTTTATTTTTTTCTATAATTTCTGAAGCATTTTCTCCCAACCAATTGAAGTTGGTGGAATTAGGTGTTACTTATGTGTCGAGGATGCTTTTTCATTCAACCATTTCCCCCTTCGGTGCATATGTTATAGTTACCTCTTTGCTTGTTTTGCCTTGAACTCCTGTTTTTCTTTTTCTGTTCCGTGTTTTTATCACCAAAACATCCAAATGTTCCATTTGATAAGGTTGCTTTTGGCGATATGTGTGACGCGAATAATATATTCATTGCTATAAATACATCATATTCAATGAAAGACCATCACGTCAAATCTTGTGGTAAACGTGAATGTAGGTGTAGGCAACCACAAGCTTTACTTAATTTCTTGGTCTTAGAATTGGGTGTAGTGAATCTCTTTTATATATTTTGTTTCTTTGTTTCATCTTGTGTTGATTGAGGAATCTGGTTTTGTTTGTGACTTTCTGTTTCCCTTCCGTGTCCTCTTTTGTTTCTGCAAATTAACTTGTTTGCTCATATGTGTGTGTGGCATATGTCATTTAATTTTGTGCTTGTATGCCTCTCTAATCATGTTCTTTTTCTCAGCTTATAGGCGAATTGTGAATTGAGAAAAGCACCAAAATCAGCACTATTCTATCGCCATTCTGAAGTAGAAAAGCTGCTTTTTTTTGAGTTGGAAGAGTTTTCTGCATGACCATTTGACATTTATGCGATGTCAGGGTTACTTAATGTATTATTCCCTTCTTTTAAATACGAACAATGTTGTTGAAGTAGTCTTGTACTTGCTGATATTTTGTTTCCTTTTTTTTTTAATGAATTGAGCATGGAATACTATGGTTTATTTCCTCTAACCTCTGAATTTTTTCTCTCTACTTCAGATATTGTATGAAATGAATTATGTTACATATGATTCATGTTTCCCGCATTAAATCATGGTTCTTTTTGATCGTTAGATGTGTAGCATTTACTGTAGGGATCTGCTGTAGGTATGCATGTCATAGCATCATTAGAGAACTGATTCATATTACTTTGGGTTCTCTGAATCTACTACCTCATGCACGTGGTCTTCTTGAAAATCACAAATAGGGATATACCAAGAAGAAACTAATATAATCACATTCATTTCACCTGGTGGTAACCGTGCATATATCTATCCTTTAATGGCATGTGAATTTGTAACAAGAAGTCTTTGACATCATATATGCACTCATGAGATTTTCAAGGCTTAAAGTTCCTGCATCAAAAGATCATAACTAATTTCTGTACAATGGCTTGTTCACTATGAAGAGCTGCATGACTTGGTTGGGGTGGAAAATATAATTTATGTGTTTATGGAGGCGAACCCTCATGGTCAACTTTTTGATCTTTATTATCAGCTTTTCTGATTGCTAGTTATTCAGTACTTCACTATGAGATATACAGCTAGTGATGCAAGTTAAAAGTAACACTCTTATGCTTGTTTGTGTGTACTTTTTTTGAACTTATCATCCCTCTTGTTGCAGTCATCTCTGAACGGTTCAAATTCAAATCTTCCAGACAATACAGGGCGATCATTTGCGACAGCTTTTTCTGCTCAATCTGGTGCAGCATCTCCTGTTTTTCATCACACAGGTTAGTGGGTTGCAGGAGTAATATGAGTTAATGTTTTCTTAGACCTTATTTAGTAAATCCTCCGATTTTCCTTCTTTTCAGGATCTCTTCAGGGCTTGCACAACATTCATGGGAGTTTTAATGTTCCCAACATGCAGGGAACACTTGGATCAAGAAATTCAACAATAAACAACGTTCCTTCAAGTGGCGTTCAACAACCGAGTGGAACTCTTTCCAGTGGAAGATTTGCGTCAAACAATCTGCCTGTGGCCCTTTCTCAGGTAGGATACTTGGTGATGTAGGATGACCCCAAATTTATTATTTTGATAGATTGAAATATTAGAATTGATTGAGATTTGTGAGAATTGTTTCGTGTGATAATTATCCTTTTTCCAAAAGCTCTCTTCCCCATCACTTAGCCTTTAGATTGGCTTCGGAATTTGATTATTACTTTTTAGAAAAAAGAAGAAGCAAAGTTCAATTTTTTGTTTTGAGTTATTTGATCCAGATAATCAGATTTTGGCAAAATCTGAAAAATATGCTAGGGGGAGCTGCAGATTTTCAGAATCCAAAGCATTTGATTCAACTTTAAAGGCAAAATTATCCATGATTGTGCGAACACTTTTATTTTTTTGTTTGCTATGTTGTTTTCCAAGAAATTCTAAACAGTTTTTCAAATTATTTCTATTATCGCAGTTAGATTATTTCAATAATCTGAATAATCTAAATAAGCAAAAATTAATCCAAACATTTTTTTTCAGATTATTTGAACAATCACAATAATCATATAATTTCAATAATATGAATAATCTAAATACATAAAAATAGCAGGTAATTTAAACAAACTACATTTGATTTGCAGATATCACATGGTCATTCTGGGATGACAAATAGGAGTGCTATGAGTGTTGTCGGAAACCCTGGTTTCAGTAGTAGTACAAATGGAGTTGGTGGTTCTATTCCTGGGATCATCCCAACCTCAGCGGCAATTGGTAACCGAAGTGCTGTTCCAGGGCTGGGAGTGTCTCCAATGTTGGGGAATGCAGGTCCTCGGATGACAAGCTCAGTTGGAAGCATGGTTGGCGGTGGCAACATTGGGAGAAACATGAGTTCTGGTGGAGGACTATCCATGCCCGGTCTTTCTTCTCGGCTAAATCTTACAGGGAATAGTGGCTCAGGAAATCTAAATGTGCAGGGGCCAAATAGATTAATGAGTGGTGTGCTTCAACAAGGTATATTAACTTTAGCAGGTTATAGCAAGTTTCTTAAGCAAAAAGTTTAGAGTTTCTTGCAAATCATCAGAATTTATTTTGTAGTTCTATCTCCTCGTTTTACTTTATGAACTCATTTGAAGGAGCATGTTGCTTGTTCATAGAATCTTAGGTTGAAAGCCCATGCTTTGTTCTTTAAAGTTGAATATTGAATATCACAAAGGAAAATTAGTTTTATTTCTTTTTGAACCACTATCTGGGTTTGAGTTGGGTACCTTTGACCTCTTAACTGCGAAGTATTATGGACTTGAATTTTTTTATGATTTATAACTTATTACATGTTTGGAGGTATCATTAGTTTTAATGCTTGTAAAAGAATGATGTTCTGAATTTTTTCTTCTCTTCTTTTATTTATTTGCTGCAAATTTCTTAGAATATTAATCACAGAAACAAATGAGTTGAGGTTGAATAAGTTTTTCTATGGGAAATGGTAACTATTGCAGCTTGAACCTTGTTCCTCACGAGGCAAAAGTCTTTTGTATAAGCAAATGCTTCTTTGATACGCTACCCTACATGTTATTATTTAGGTTGGTTGGATTATAGGGTTTAATGCTTTTGTGGCTGGGGCTTAAAGTACCTAAACTTTTAGGGATGTTCAATTCTTTGGATTTTTCCCCTTCTTTGTCAAATGAATGCAGATATATATATATATATATATATATATATATATATATATATATATATATATATCAGTTTATTTTGTGGGCTACATTAAACTAGATTTTGAGTTGATTCTGGTTAATTCGGTTCCATTTCCTTTAATGGGTTCTACTAGATTTTCGTTTAACTTTATATCATTCTTATAATCATGTTCGTCCGGACAGAGATACTATGTATTTATTAGTGGTTGATGTTTCTTTGTGGTCATGATGCCTTTTGGATTCAGCTTCTCCACAGGTAATGTCTATGCTAGGAAATTCCTATCCTACCGGTGGCCCACTATCTCAGAATCATGTTCAAGCAGTAAATAATATAAACTCTATGGGGATGTTGAATGATGTGAACTCAAATGATGGTGCCCCTTTCGATTTAAATGACTTCCCTCAGCTGACCAGTCGGCCCAGTTCTGCTGGAGGTCCTCAGGGACAATTAGGTAATGGGCATGCCTAGATTTCCTTCCGGTATATCTGATTCAAGCTCATCCCTACAATTAAGCTTATCATACCAAAAAATTTCAGGTTCATTGCGAAAACAGGGCCTGGGTGTTGGTCCTATTGTTCAGCAAAATCAAGAATTTAGCATCCAAAATGAAGATTTTCCGGCGTTGCCTGGATTTAAAGGTTAACACCTAAATTTGTACACCTACATGTCTAGCTATGTACGGAAAAATGTAGGCAACTTGTATGTGTAAGTTGAAATTATTTCTTGGTAGTTTAATTTGAGAAATAGTGTGCTATTAGTTCTAACATACATCTTATGTCTAGTTAGTGAAAGAATCTCAAACAATTGAGCTCTTAAATGTAGTTATGTATTGAAAAAGTTATTTCCAAAAACTTCAAGTATCTTCTTTACATTTCCTGTGCGGAGTGCTTTGTTGTTAAGTGCTACAATTAGTACAAGTGTTTGCTTATTAAGATTTCTAATATAAGAAATCAATGAACTGCCAATATTTAATTTTATTTGATACAGTTGAGCAGAAGTCAGCTTGATTCATTCTGTTCTTTCCCATGCATAGATCCATCTCTGACAGAGTAACAAAATGAAAATTCAATGCTGCTAAATTCAACCGTGTACTCTTTTGAATGGAAACATAAAAACTCGAAGTTCCTTATTGCTGTTCTAATGTTTCAATTTCTCTGATATCTTCTCTTGTTGCTAAAGCTTTTAGTTGGTCACATGCTTTTTCAACCCTGTGATTTTTCTTCTTCTGTTGTTGACTTTCTACTAGATTTTGCACAGGTGGAAATGCTGAGTTTTCCATGGACATGCACCAGAAAGAACAACTTCATGACAGTGCTGTATCTATGATGCAGTCTCAACATTTTTCTGTAAGTTTTGCATTCAGTGCTATACAGTAGAATCATATGATACTTTGTGCTTCCTGAGTTTACAACTCATACTTGTGATATAATATGCAGATGGGGAGGTCTGCTGGATTCAACTTGGGGGGAGGATTTTCTTCACATCGCTCCCAACAGCAGCAACATGTTCCATCAGTGAGTAACAGTGGTGTCTCCTTTTCAACTGTAAACAATCAAGACCTACTCCATATGCATGGTTCCGATTTATTCCCGTCGTCACATTCAAACTATCACTCACAGGTACGTTGCCATGCTGTCTGAAGTTACACTTTTTATGCAGATTTAACCGTGAACGATCTATATATCTATGTATATTTATATTTGTTTGTGTGTGTGTGTGTATATATATATATATATTCCTTTATGCCTCTATAAGCCTCTATTTTTCTCCCCTTTTTTTAAGTTTTATTATTTTATGGATCTGATGCTAAATCTCACTCTCAAACCCAAAGATCTGTTTTTCCTTTCACATTCCCAGATCTGAATTGATGCTACTTTGAGTCTTTGACTGGTGACTAATTCCCTGAAGGAGCTCCTATTTTTAACACTCGGTCAGAAGCTGCATGCCATGCCCCAATATTGAAGCTTATTCCTCCCATGATTGCTTTCTTCTTGAAAATATTTTCATTTTCTTTAACCAGTGCCTAAATAATGCTAGACAAAGAAGCTGACTAAATTGATTAAGCACTCTTTACTTTTTTGTTATTTTGTACATGTTTATCCACTGTCCCAGATATAATGAATTTTCTTTTCCCTTCTGTCTACATATATAAAATACTACCTAACTTCATGCGTCTCTTATTTTATATTGGCTCAGACCGTGGACCCCAGGCATAGGTTTAAGACCTCTTAACTCTCCAAATACGGTTTCCGTATGGGATCATATGATCAGCTTATTCAGCAATATCAACAGCATCAAAATCCATCCCAGTTTCGCTTGCAGCAAATGTCTGCTGTCAGTCAGTCATACAGGGATCAGGGCATGAAGTCCATGCAGACTGCTCAAGCTGCTCCTGATCCATTTGGTTTGCTTGGCTTGTTAAGTGTTATAAGGATGAGTGATCCTGATCTTACATCTCTTGCACTTGGAATTGATTTGACGACACTTGGGTTGAACTTGAATTCTTCAGAAAATTTGCACAAAGCATTTGGTTCCCCATGGTCTGATGAGCCTGCCAAGGGTGATCCAGAGTTCAATGTGCCTCAGTGTTATTATGCTAAACAACCACCTTCCCTATATGTGAGCTACCCTTTATTTTCATTTCAAGTCTTCCTTCTGTTGTTAGCCTTTGTATTTGTTGCTCAAATTTTTTCGGGTGGGTGCAGCAAGGTTATTTTTCAAAGTTCCAGTTGGACACATTATTTTACATATTTTACAGGTACGAGTCTTGAGGATCTATTAAATTTTCTTGGTGAATCTTGTTCAATCCTGATACGTATTTGTAACTGATTTTATACATGCAGCATGCCGAAAGACGAAGCCCAGTTATATGCTGCAAATGAACTGTATGCTCTCTCGGCCACTTGATATTCAAAGCATGCTTGTATCTCCTTTTCTCTTGCTTGCATCATAAATGCTTCTATGATTGAGTGATCCATGTTTCCAAAAAAAAATTCCTAGCATTGCCTGAGGACTTTGCATGCCATTATTGTGAGGGCTACAGTATTGCTAATTGCAGTTCTGCGCCTGTTATTTGCAGGTATAACAGAGGATGGTTCTACCACAGAGAGCATCACTCGTGGTTAATGCGTGTGACCAACATGGAGCCTCTTGTGAAGACGAATGCGTATGAGAGAGGTTCTTATATATGTTTTGACCCAAACACATGGGAAACAATCCGCAAGGTTAGTGGTTCCTCTGTCATTGGTTGTTACATTGTCCCCTCCCATGTTGTCTCCTCAGTCCTTCGGCGGTTACATTTGGCCCACGCATGTCAGTTTTTATTGGATTATAGCTCCCCGAATGATTAATCTATTCTTCTTGCTGCAGGAAAATTTTGTGGTCCACTATGATATGTTGGAAAAAAGACCTGTTCTACCTCAACATCATTGACATATGATTCCTAGTTTACCATGTAAAGTATCAGTTTTAACTCATTGGTTAGGATGCGAGTCAGTTTGCAGCTGTAGTGTACCTTCATTTTCACAATTGTAAGCAATTTTTTATTTTTATTTTTTTAACAATCTTGACTCAGTTATCCACAATATATTCTAGTATTTCATACCAAATCAAATTAAAACCAGTTAAAACAGATTTTCAGTATTTTTATATAGCTAGACTTGGGTGATAAATGTTTAGACTACTTTCTCTGTATGTTTACCAAGCATATGTTGGGAAAGATGCATTCGAGCCACTTTTTCATTCATTTTATTCTTATTTAGCATATAGAGATTCAGGGTTTAATCTTTGCTTAATGTTATGTTCTCTTTGAAAAATGTTTTACTCAAAGAGAGTAGTAGTAGGAAGTTGAGGAAGCCATTTGCAGCCATTGATACATCCATTGCACAATATATTTCCATAGCATTCAAAATTGGAGAAATAGTCAGTCACATACATTTGCATTCAAAACTGGGAACTATGAAATTAATAATTAGGAACATTTGTAACAGCCATTCTTTCGTTGTCTATGTAGATCTCAACTGTGCTTGTTTCATTCCAAAATTGGGTCCATGAAATAGAGAGCACAAAATAGGCTTGTTTGTCAAATACATAGAACCTGTTGTATTTCTGGCTTGGATTGCGTTAATATTACGGCCTCTGGGGGACTGTTTTCTGAATTTTAATTCCAATAAGGTGTAATTTTTGAGTGAATGCCGATATAATTTGGCATTTTTTTCGATTTCCAATTTTGTGAGAGAGGGTCTCTTATGCTTTGTCTGTAATATTAAAGCATATATATATATATATATATATATATATATATATATATATATATATATATACGTACTATGGTCTGGAGGCTGCCCTCGAGAATTAGATTATCAAACACCCCCAACCCCAAAAAAAAAGAAGAAGAAGAATATCCCTCACAAACACCATAATATGAATTATGGTGTCGTCTAGATGTATACAACTAATTGATCAACCCCAATATGAATTTAAAAAGTTCAAAGTCAAATAAAATTTTCGTTTTGTGATAGAGAGATGAATGGACTTGAGCTTTGTAGATCATTAATGAAGCAATCAATTTAAAATCAATTATCAATGGAGTAACATTTATAAATTAATACTCGATAAATTAATAATCTTTTTAAAATAATATTTTTTCTCGTTCCGACTTAAGTTAATGGGATAAATTAATAATTTCGATAAAATAATAATTTTTAAAAAGACCCTTACATAAATATATGGTCCCATCAAAATCATAAATTAATAATTCTTTTAAATTACAAATATATCCAGGGTAATATAGTAATTCTCTTTATCATCATATACATTGAATGTATTAAATTCTAGTACAATGAACTTATATATACAAGTTAATTAAACTTAATGTGAATATAATTATTTTTTTTGAAATAAAATGTGAATGTAATTTGAAAAGTTGATACAATGAACATTATTTAATTATTAAAAATAATTAATATCACTTGCAATGAATTCGATTATTACATTAATTTAATAAGTATGATACATTACATCAAAAAAGTATGATATAAACATCAATAAGATACAATAATTTTAATATAATTAAATTTATGTTCACCGAATAGAAAAACATTTTTAAATTAATAAATTATTAATTTATCAATTAAATAATAACTCTCTAAATTAATAAAAAAATTCAGTCACAACCGTATTAATTTATACTGCAGTTATATTAAAGAGTTATATATTGACTATGGAGTCTCCAGGTTTGATACCTTCGATGTGGGATTGTGTGTCTCAACAGTTGTAACAAGGCTTGAATATATATATATATATATATATATATATATATATATATATATATATATATTTTAAGTTTTATGCATGACACTACATGCATGTGAGCAAATAAACATACATACTGTGGTACTATTTTAGGCATTTAGCAAAATCGCAAACAAGCAAGTTTAAGACTCCTCGTCAACAAATCAGCCTTTTATCGCTGCTTTGCAGAAGACTACCAAAAACGAGACAAGTTCCATATAAATCCAGATACAGATTTAGCACTTTCTGACATTTACAAGGCGATCCAAGCATATGCACTAATTACATGATCCAAGACACCAAGTAAATGAAACAATGTCTTTTCCTTTTTTACTGTTTTTTTAATCTTTCATAATACAACCTACATACTCAAGAAAAGGAAACCTATAAACTGTTGAGAAAAAATGACTGTGACATGAGTTGCCCTCAAGTGTTCTTAAAGAAGTAAAAAACCAAAAATAAATAAAATTTCAACTTTAAATAAAAGGGGCATTTTTTTGTATAGCCTGCTGAATGTAGATTCAAAAGTAGAAAATATGGATTTCTGCCTGGTCAAGATTGTGTAGTGCGCAAGACAAAGCCTTTCAATGATGGCATTAAACTCTCCAGTAGCTCCCTCTTGCTTAGAATTCTATCAGATGTACAGTCTTCTTCCTACCAGAATTGCAAAACAAGGAACAACATTGTTAAAGAAACTAAACAAGGAAAAATCAGAAAGTTGTTCTGATCTGACAAAACAAATGGTATCAAAAATTATAGATACAATTTGACTTTTGAGGTCAAACGACGGCATATTAAACTTTAAAATTTGTATGACTCGTAAAAGTTTAGAATGAAATAAATTCTGTGATTAATAGTTTTTGTTATATACTATATCATTATAATAATTGTATCACCTAAAATTAAATATGCCGTCGTTTGACCTCAAAAGTCAAATTGTATCTCTAATTTTGGAGCGGCTGGAGTACTTAATTAAGGTAAATGACAAGGTAACCGTTTCCTTGACCTAGCAGAAAGTTGGCAACTTAAAACAAAAAATCATAGAATGTTTTATCCTAATTTACCTCGCCAGCTCCTGCAGATACTAGCGCTAAAAGGGTCACTGTCGCACTATGGTAATCCACTAAGATCTTGTGTGCTGAAGCATCTAGTTTATCCTGAAAAATCAACACAAATTGTGTATGTCAGAAACAGGTC
Organism: Panax ginseng; assembly: GCA_020205605.1. Classification (NCBI taxonomy): domain Eukaryota; kingdom Viridiplantae; phylum Streptophyta; class Magnoliopsida; order Apiales; family Araliaceae; genus Panax; species Panax ginseng. The sequence continues at coordinate 9,289,850 of CM035138.1, read as the reverse complement.
ACATATAAACAAAACACAGCTTAGAAGGCCAATCAAGCATACTAAAGAATAACCAATTTAAACTTCCTTTTGAGCGAGAGTTATTCTCATATTGTATTCTTCACACTTTTGTAGCCAGGCTCAGAGCAAGAGAAACAGATTGGGTGTATTCGGGTTTTAGGGTGAGAGTTATCTTCACATGATGTATTATTCACACTTTTGTATAGTTGATATTTTCTGTCTCTCGCTGTGATTTTCCCAATTTGGGTATTTCATGTAAATCTCGTGTTCTTGCCTTTAACGTTTCCATTGAATTATGTGTTTGGCCTTTGCTGTAACAAAAAGCATGATAAGTTTCTTTTTAGCGGCGAGGCTAAATCCTTTTAATAACATATTTTCATATACCAGCATTTCACATGAATGTTGCAAGTACTGATCCATCTCCCGAAATGTATCAGTTGCAATCTCTATTTTTTAAGTGTACAAGTTTCCTGAGTGCCAAATCTCCCCAAGACAAATTGAAAAAAGAATCCTGAGTGCTCTTGAGATAAATTACCTTCAACCGAGAGACAGCAACTGAAATGGCCCTCCCCGGAGCTTGAAGAGCTCTAGCATGAACCTATGACCCATAAAAAAATTTAAAATTAGTAAATAAAAGGACAAAGAAGTGCAACCAATAGTTATCTGTCTATGCATACAGTCCAGATAAGTGCAAATTTGAACACCCTCCCCCAAACAAAAAAAATAATAATATAACAAATAAAAAATAATAATAAAATTTCACCTGTATATAAAGTAGAGAAACGACTTTTGGCAGAAGGGAAACAGGATCAGTTTCAGCAGAAACTTGAGACACCAAATCCTGAAAAATATAAAGATTAAAGAATATGATTCCATGTAATGATGTCTAAGGCCTATTGCCAGCTATGGTAATATTATACCACATGTTCAATAATAAAAAATAAAAAAATAAAGTACACCAGATAATTAGTATAATCTAAAAGCACATTTGAGATGTCCACATAGCCTTATTGTCATCAAGTTTCTCTCACAAAGTAAAAACCTGTACTAATGCATATCAAACTTACTACTAAAGGGAAGTCCTCTGACATCTAGCAATATTTCTTGAGACTAAAATAAAGCATACCTTGCGGTAAGAATGCAGAAGAGTTCTTTCCAATTTCTTATCAAGCTTTTTTAAAGTTATCCCACTGCAGATAAGCCAAAACCAAAATATATATACTTTTCAGCGTTTATAATTTAAATGCTTCACAAAAAAACATGAGATTACAAGAGAATCATTCACACCTCTCTTCTGCAATTGCTCTAAGTGAAGTCAAAAGGGATTCCACCCGCTGGTCATATACAATATCAAAATTCAAAGCCCATTAAATGAAGTGAATAGATATAATACTAAACACAATACCAAATAAGTCGTGACTGAATGAAGTTGAGTTAGAACTTTGTATTTTACTTCCAAAAAGAAAAGATACAGATTCAGCTATCAGTACCAAGTACCAAAATATAAAACACATCAAAAGCCAGATCACATCTTCATTAGCAGAAGATAAGGAAATCTTTGGTACAACGCATGTAGAAAACTATGAGATAGATTGTACAAAACCATTTTTATTTGAACAACCAAAACAGGGTAAAAGTGAAATGCTAAGTTAAAGGAGAACTGATTGTTATAAATCCTTGATAATTAAGTTAAAGAGAATTACGAAAGTGTTATGCACGCAACTGAGGACATGGATTCGTGGAAACCAGGAGGGCAGGGTGTGAACACGTTTAGAACAGTTTTCAATTTATTATTATTATTAATGTTTTCTTTTTGGGTGGGTGAGGGCGTAGAGAATTTTCTTTAAGACAAGCAAGTACTTGCCTTTCCTTCCAAAGCTTCAACTAGTGCAACAGCCTTAACTGACAGAGGTCCTTGTAAACTCTTTGCCTGTATAAAAAACAGAATAAATGTAAGCACAAACTAAAATCAGTAACAAATGATGGGACAATGATATTAAAAAAAAAGTGTCGTACAATAGCAATTCTTTCCCCAGAGCTAAATGAAACAGATTCTGAATTTTGAGATTCCTCAACCTCGACTCCATTTGCCAATTTATCGTGCATATCCTGCATTCAGAAATCCCTAGAATTAGGCCCATTGCCATCCCATCATAAACTTTAGTTCAACTAGATTATAAAAGAAACAAATCGACAAGAAATATTATGTATAAAAACTACCAAGTTCAGCAATAGATTGTCCACCATAGAGGTAGCTGTGGTTCTTAACAGATGTCTGTGTAAAAGAACCTGGTTCATCACACAGCAACTGTTTAATCAATGATGGGTAACAACTAACTAAAAGTTACAAAGTTAGGCAAAAAACTTACCGAGGTTGATTGGTCATCTTCAAACAAATCCAGTGCTTTCTCGTATAATTGCATATTTAAGGAAGACTGGAAGCAGCAAAATTAAAACATAAGAATATATATAGTTGAGTATAAAACTATTGTCAAATAATCAAGTGCAGAATAACAATCTACAAACAAGTTTAGTGCAAGGGAACAACCATAAAAGGAACAAGAGTATAATCATAGTGAAAACTCAAAGAATTGAAATATTTCATCTAGAAATCGGAGATATTAGCATATATGAAGACAAACAACTAGTCGAAACTATACACTTATTGACTAAAAGAGAGATTAACTTCCAGAAAGGAAAAAAAAAGGTATGAAAGCAGGCAAAACTCACTGGAACTGTGCATACCTCGTCAAGTTTTCTTTGCAAATTGTCAAGTAAGTGTTTCATCCTTTGCGCATTATCCGTAAAAATGGCCTTTCTTCTCTCTTTCCATGAATTTAGAAGCATTGGTCTCAAATAGTTCACTAAAGATTTAAGAACCGTCTCCTGGTCATCAATTCCTGTAAAATCAGATGACTATGTTTGTCAAATTCAGACATAAGTAGTTGCATATTTAGTCAAGATAGATGGCAGAAAGAGTAAATAGATATCAGGCACCTTGCTCTTCAAATTCGGGGACCAATGCCTTGATACTCTGGATTAGCCACTTTTCTGGAAAAATACTGAGGTTGTCCTCCTTCATCTTATCCACATCTTTCTTAGCACCTGTCTTTGAATCTGAGACTTGGGAAGATGTTGCCTTGCCTTTTCTCTGGTTTTTCTTAGATTTGGTAGGAAGAGGTTCTTGGATATCTGGACTGCTTTCGGCTGCCACAGTCTTTGTATTCCCCGTGGATTTACCCCGTTTCTTTTTCGATCCTTTCTCCAACAATTGTTTGTTAGTAACACTCTCAATGACATCTTCATTTGACTCAGCTGGAGTGCTGCTTGAATCATGTCCAACTTTAAATTCAGTTGATGTATGCAAATCATCATGCATCCCAGTATTAGAAACCCCAGAAAGACTAAATGTTTGTGACTTCTTCTCCAAGCTATCAAACAGATTCTGCAAAAAAGGTAGAAAAACAAGCAACAGAATTTCAACATGAATCTAAAGGTGTGGTGATAAATAATCATTCTTAAGTTGCTACTCAGTATTCAAGATCACGGACAGCCAACTAATTTACAGGACAAACTGAACATAAAAAGTTTAGAAGACATCCATCAAAATTCAAATGCTAATTATGTTTTAGGTAAAAAGTGCTAATTATGTTGGATTACTATTTAAACTACACAGAGAATGTGGGGAGCTATATTTATAATGAGAGACGGAGAGCGTGAGAGGTCAAGTTGTAGGTATTGGAATATCATATAATGAAATAAATTGAAACTCAAAAAAGTAAAATAATAGTGGCAAACAAAGATTAAGATAGATATATTGATAGTTATGAAGCGGAAAAGTTCATCAACCCAGATTCCCAGGTAAATGATAGCCAATTACTGCAAATCTTTTATGAATAAGAAACAGGAAACAAGATAGTGCAATGAAGGAGTAACAAGAGGGGCTAAAAGCTTTCTTAATAATAAAGGGAACCTAGGAAAATAGGTAGTCAGCTATTGCAACAATCCTCAGCAGCATGTTCATAAAGTATATCACAATGATTATATTCTATTGAGCATATCTCTAATATTTCAGTTTGCAACTAACTGTTAACACTGCCAAGCACATTTGACTAATCTGCTTGTCCACCCAACAGCTTATTCCACCAATTTGAGCCTTATCCCCATGTGTCTAAACAGTCGCATCATCTTGGGCCTTAATTTTAGGGATTTAAAAAGGAAGCATTAGTTGATATTGATCCTGGCAATGAATGCCAACAGTGTTTAAATTACAAAAAATCAAGTAGACTTTGTCCCTGATATGCCACTGTAATAGTGTAACCTATAGTGTGATTATACAGCAATAAGAATAAAGGAGAAACTACAGAACAAAAGTACTGTGCCAAAAGCTAACTGAAACCACTAAAGGGTTCTATTTTTTTTCTAAATAAAGAGTTTTATTTTTTGCTGTCAATAATCACATATGTTACAGCAGATGACAGCAGAAAGCCAATTGATCTGCTACCAGTCCTAATATATTGACTCCACTAACTTGTGTGAATTCTATGTCTAAACAGTGAAAGAGAAATACACAAATTGACTCCCATACTGCAAGTTTATACTACAGGATGGAGCCACATTAACAAGTGATATATTAACAAGTTGATTATAACGGACCTTGTAATAAGTAGAGTAAATGCTATACCTTGACAAATCCATTGCTAAAAACATATGAATCCCCCAAGACATGTGCTTCATTGGACTGAAAGGAAACATAGATAATAATAAAAATAATAAGAAATGTCAACAGCTCAAAATGCAAGAGCATACACCGACAGGGTGACATAATACTACCTTAATGGCCACCTGAATAGATGGACAAAGTGACAGAATCTTAGTTGCGTCTTGCGAAGCAAAGGATGCTGGTAAAACTGAAAGTGCATCTATCCTGCAGTGATCCAGAAAGAAAGCATTCAACTACACATTTTTGGAAGCTACCAATGTTTTCACTTAGCATGATAAACAGAGAAAGTTGAAGATAACAAAGAAAAAATATCGCACACGAATTCAGAGATCCATCTACTTTTATAATAAAGCATGGTCTTCCAATAAACCAGATGACAAAAACTGCAGAAATTAAGACAGTACATAAAATGTGGTGGCAAGCAATGTGGCAGCATTACGATACCATTAACCTGTGTCAACCTTCATGCCTCTAGGTGTCCAGAACTGCCCCAGAGCTCTTAAATCAACACAAGCTCTTCAAATTTCATCCAAATTATGTGGCACATTAAATTTCTCATGACGCTGCTAACTTGGAACACAAACCTACATCTATAAAAGTGCACCTGGCTGTCTAAAGACCCTTAAAGAAAATAAGAGAGCTTCAAAATAGGCAAGGTTCTACGAAGACAAGGTGGTGGTTATTCATTTGGAAACTGTTGACATTATAACATGTTTTGACTTCATAATACCCAGTATTAGTGTCATATCTATAATGTTAGTACCATACATATCATAAGAGAAAAAGGGGGGAAATGAACTGGATTAACGACACAAGGAGGCATATAATCATACATACCATCAACTTAAAGTTCATTTACACGCGCCCAGGATACATAGGTATGCAGTAATCAAAACTTTACTTACTTTTAATGGATATGGCAACATAACTAAAGAAAGTTCAGAATTAGTTAATAAAGTTATCATACTGAATTGGGGTCCTTACCAGCTACCACGTTCTATGGAATCCTCTACGGCAGCATCCAACACGTCAATCATTGACGGGTGAACAAATATCGTTGCTAGAGGTATACCGAAAGGATATCTGGCTTAAATTGGCATACATGACCATAAATTTTAATTAGGAAAAACTAGAGAGCTTCAATACATGGAAAACACTAAACAAGACATCCCATTTTGTTAAATTACTCCAGCATATGCAATATACTGAATTAATCAAGCTACCTGCACAAACTGTAAGGCCTGTGGAATTCCAAGTTTGTTCAGAGATTCATAGCTGATAAAAGAATTCTGCATAATGAAACAGAACATTAAATAATGAATGTAGTAGACTAAAAGTTGAAAAGCTAACATCTTAATATATATAACACCCACACATTTTATTTTAATTTTAAGAAAAGATAGCTCTAATCGCTCCACAGACATCAGATGTCTCAACTAAAGTGCTTGAGAGTTCACTGTCTTCAGGTCCTAAAATTATAATGAGTTCATCCAGAATAACACCAAAGATGTAGAAGTTACAAAAGCGACCTTCCCCTCGTCATCTTGCATGCCTTTAACTTGAAGGTAACACTTCTTACAAGTATAATAATTGGTCTTTTTGTCAATGAGCCTTTCCACAGAAATGTAAACAAATACACTTGCAGAAAATTACTTCCATAAATAGTATCATGCTGAACTTAACAATTCCGATCATGGGGTTTTACATGTATAAGTACATACTCCCTCCATACCAAAATATAAGATCACCAAACTTTTTAAAGTCAATTTGAGACATTTTCATATTCAAAATTGATATGGTTTTATTCAATTTGAGTCAATAAAATTATGAGTGTCGTAAAATATCAAAAGCACTAATAACTTAATGATTTATTTTCACAACTTAAATGAATTACAATATTATTGAATTTGAAAATGTCTCAAATTGACTTTAAAATGTCAAACTTGAACCTATATATTGGAACGAAGTGAGCATTATTTTACCAGTCAACTCTTTCTAAGTTCTTGTCAAACTGTTAATCCATGGGTTGGTATCCCTTCAACTTTTAGCTATTACTTTCTCAACCAGTATGACAAGTGACCATCAATTCAGCACAAAAAATTGCTCAATATCAATAAAGATTCACCAACATTCTTATCCTTTCAAAAACAAATAGCAGCTATAGCCATCTGTACAGGCATCAGATTCTTAAATACTGAGTTTAGCAAATCATGAGAACAATTTATTGACATGGAGTTCATTCCGAATAATGTTTGATGACTGAGAATCAACAAGATGAACTGAACCACTGTCAATTATTGGAGAAGAGGATAACATTAAAAGAGCATGAATATAAAACAAATTAGGCTCCCATATTTAGGTTCATATAAGTTTATTTAATGCCAAATCAAAAGATCTCAATCTGACCTATATGCTTGAATAATATGAAAATTCTATCGAGAGACAAGTAAATATAATTCAGTTACTTTTATGTGTAAATCAATACAAGGCTCTCAAATAAAAGAATAAAGTTGGATACCTGTGAGAAGAAAGAATCTACGCAGTCCTTTTGAGCAGTGGCGAAGACCTTAAAATTGCACACAACATAGTTATTGTAATACTATTATAAAAAATAATTAAAAAAAACTATAAATAGTAATACAACATCCAACATTTAAAGTTAAATATACAAAACTAGAAAATCAAGTAACATACCGTGGGAGTCCAATGAACTCCAGCACGAAGTGATCCAAGAATTTCACCTTCCTTGACTAACCCATTAAACAATGACTGAAAAAATGAACCTTCAACAGCCACACCACTAGCTCCATCCATTTCTTGTAATAAAAGCTGCAAAGAGCTCCACAAGGCCGACAGATTCATTGGAACCATAATCCCCCTCGCAGCACCACGAACCATTGCACTAACACGAGCAACATATGCTGGAGTATATAATTGCCCACCTTCAAGTCTTCCTTTCACCTGATTAAATAACAGAATATAGTATTATAAAATTTCAATACTGTCAATAGCAAATGAAAAAAATGCTTTACACAGTAGCATTCCACTAACTCTTTCCCCTCAACTATGCCATACCTACCGCTTAGGCTAACGAGGCAATGATTGTTCGCAGGGACTAAAAAGGAGATTGGATCATAATCCTCTAGTGAGCTTATATCCTGAGTTTTATTCCAAATATTTACTCAAAAATCATAACTATTGACAAAATACCCTAAAAAGCACCTTCCCAATTTTTATTTAATCCCCAAAATAGTACATGGAACTATAATAAAAACAGTCCTTATAATATCCCTTGTTTCCATATATCTCCAAATGGTAAAAATAGTGCCTTTAGAAAGCAACAGATTGATATTCTTATGCAAATGTTAAAAATTCAATTACCAATGATCCGAGCCGAGGCTCCAACACAGTCACCAGTAACTCGGAGCCAACTTGATATTGAGCAGCAATTTCAGCCAATGCAATTTGACTGCATTCTTGTAGGCGCTCGTTAATTTCTTCAGCAACAGTGTCCCAGTAGAAATTCGATATTATTTCACCATTGATTAGCATAAGCGATGTGTCATTGGATACAATATGTTGAGCTTGTTTCTCTACGTGGTACAAATCAACTCCAGTTATGTCAGCTAGATCAATTACTGAAATACGCCCTAATTTCTTTATCTCAGCCACCATTTCATGCCTTAATTGTTCCTATTATGCAAATTTTAAGATCAACAAATAGACATCAGTAGAAATAAAAATGATCATATATATGTGAGCGTATGTTTAGGAGAGAGAAATTGAGAGAGAGTACGGGAGTGATGTATTCTTTGCCGGATACGGTGTGGAGGAGATCAAAATCGATGATTTGGAGTTGTTGAAGCTTCTGGACTAATTCGACGACGTTTCGATCAGATAATCGAATGCTTGATTTGGCTTGCTGAGCAAACTCGAATTGTCTCTGTAATTCTAACAATTCTTCATCCATTTTTCAATATTTTCTTAGAGACGATCGGTATATGTGTACTTCAACAAGTTTGTATATATGTCGAGGAGAGAGAAAAGGAAAACGAACGCCGGAATTTCAACCGGAGTGAAATAATTAGGCTCCGGGTTCTGGTTAGTGTTAAATGGGTTTTCATTTTGGACTACAAAAGGTTATGAGCTTTTACGCTGGCCCAAAAGAATATTCTAATTTATATTAGGGGATGGACCGGTATAAAATGACATAAAAGGCCCATCGGGTGGATTACTTACAAAACTGAGAACAAGTTTGATCAGGGGACCATATAATATTAGATAGTATTAAATTGAAAATTCAGGCAATTATCCTTGGAACTTGGTAGAAAATAATCTCTTTGTTCTATTAAAAAAATGTCCATTTTTACATGCTACTTTTTCAATTCATTTTAACTTTTTGATGTTACGTCATCCTAAAAAACAAATTTAGTATGAATCTATTTAAGTTTTCATGATAATTAGTAGTCTTTTTGGCAAGTTTACAATATTATTTCAACCTCTTTCCCATTTTGCCCTCTTGACTTTTGTGATTTTTACACTTCGCTATCTTTCTATGAAGAAGCTATAAATAATTAAAAAAAGATTGTTTGATAATGAGTAATATTTATACTATGAGAACAAATATGTATTTACCGACACTTTTATATATGTTCCCGTAACCATTTGAAATTTTAACGACACTTGTTAGTCCGACAACATAATTATTACTATGGGATTGTCAACAGTCTAAAAAGAAATTTGAATTTATTTTGTACAACATCTCTCTAATAATCAAGATTGCTGTCCACATCTTCCGTTCTCATAAACAAGCAAAAAATGTCCTCTAGTCAGACCTTGTATGCCAAAAACAAAATAAAAATTGGTTTGGCGTAGGAAGCGTTTAAATAGCATACATATGCTTATAGTCATTGCCTGCTGTTTCTGAAATTACAGACAATGGGGCGCTGTGTTGTGTTTGTGACCTGCTGTTCCGCGAGTTCTTCCTAATGTTCCTCAAATTTGAGGCCTCAATTCTATGCATTATCACCCAATAACACATTGTGCCCAAAGTTGTAGCCATAATAGTTGTCCCAATAATAGTGACACCAATTGCCAGCCACTTCTCATGCTCCCCCACCACAACAAATGACAGCGCCAAAAATGCAACTGAAATTAGGACACAAGCCAACCACATTAGCTTGTTTATCACTGCCATCATCTGCTTCTTTGCCTTGCTTTCAATAACCACAACTGATGTTTGCACCACCACAACGGCAAGTGAAATGAAAAGTGCGATAGAATCAAAGATAAAGAAAATTAGAAACGAGGTCTTAGGGGCGATATTTGCTGCACCTAGGGAGGTTCCGGGTGGGATGTTATTTGGGTCATCAACGTATTGTCCCGGGACAGTGAAAATGGCTGCAAAGGCAACGGTGGCAATGAGGACAGCTACAACGGTGGTGGAGTTGATTGCGTTGTTTAGGCCTTCTGCGTGCATTTTATTTAGGCGCTTGGCAATGCCTTGGACGCGTTTTCTAGTTTGGCGAGTGTGTTCAAGCTGGTGGTGGACTTCATGCTTTATGTCACTCACTGTTTGTTTCAATTCTCGAGCTGGATTTGCTTGTGGCTTCATGGACCTTACACTTTGAACCCCATGCTCTAGCAGGATTGCTGCTATATCAGGTTGTGCAGTCTTTTCTGCAGTATCAAGGGCTGTTTCATTAGATCTGTTTACAGCTTTTGTGTTGGTTTCACTTTGCCCTAATAGCATCCTGAGAATCTGAAGACAGAATAAATGTTGAATTAGTCCCCCCAGAATCTAACTCCATTTGTTACTAAGCAGTTTTTAATAGATATGTTCAAATTAAATAAATTTTCTTAGCAGTTTCTGAAAATAAACTAACAAGGAGAAATCCACTGTTATATTCCAAAGAGGTTAAAGGATCAATGATTTTCTGGATTCACCGTGTAGCAGGTGGGCCCAATTCTTACAATGTATTACATATTGACTTCAAATCATACAAACATTGTCCACATTTTATTTTTTCAAACAGAAAACATTTTAGCAAGATGCAAATTCAGAAGTCAATTTGTGGAAATGTCAGCATTCAAGTATTCACAAGTTTGTTTTGCTTTTGGTTGATTAAGTACAAATTATGAAACAAGTAAGCAACCAAGAAAGTTGAAACCATTAATTTAAAACTTAGAATTCCTCCGATCAACACATTATAAACTACAAATGAACCATAATCCTAATAATATACTTGTCGAGATCGAAGATTATATCACAAGAATGGAAGACATAAAAATTTACCTGAGCCCTGCCTTTCCTGGTTGCTACATGCAATGCAGTGTTGCCCTTTGTATCAACCAAATTTATCGACGAAGGATCTGCCTGAATCAGCGCCTCCACCACCTCGAGATTCTGTCCCTTCACCGCCATTTGAAGTGCAGTCTGCCCCTTTTTGTCAGTCCGTGTTGCAAGTCCGGGTTCCTTACTCAAAAGGGCCTTAACAATCTCCAAGTGGCCATTCCTAGCTGCAGAATGCAACGCAGTTTTACCATTACTTCGAGCTATTGTAGCCAGGCTGCTCTCTAACTCCAGGAGATAGTCCACAACCTCCCTATGCCCTTGAGTTGCAGCCGTGTGCAAAGCTGTCGTGTTTGCCATATCCACAGTCATTGATAGCTCTGGATGAGCCTCCATTAGCACCTGCACCATATCTGCAACATTGAAAAATACAAATTCAGTTCCCCACTGCAGAAAATTTAAAACAGACAACACAGAGACTTGCTCCCTCCCACAAAAAGTCCCATTTTCCAGGAAAAGCATCTATTTCTATTGATGATAGAAAATGACACAAAGTCTTCAAGTTTACCATCACAATTTCATTACCATGTCAACACTAATAAACTAAACACTTATTTATATTTAAGGATAAAAATGGGTCACAATATATCTTTAAAATTTGTAAATTTTGTAGATGAGACTCTTTATTTGAAACCTATGTAGCACAATTTGCAAAATTCAGACAACATACCCAAATCCCCTTGTTTGGCAGCAATATGGAGTGCATCAAAACCATTTCTTGCTTTGATTCCAGCTGCAACAAGATCATAGTAGTTGATCATTTCCTTAACTAAATCAATATAACCATATTCCACCGCAACATAAAGGGGCGTTTCGCCTGCTGAATTTTGGGCAGATAATATTTCTGTCAATTCTTCTTCACTGCTATCGCTAAAAATTTCTCTCATCACACCAATATTCCCAGCTCTGCAAGCAGAATGCAGCCTCGTATCATCACGTTTCCCCGTTAATTGTTTGGTCATTTTTTTCCGAGGTACGGTCCCTGCTGGTACCACCATTATATCCCACCTCACAGTCTAGGAATTTTTTCCTCCTTTGTTTATATACTAATCTTTATATACTAATCGATAACACAGATTCTCTTCTTCTTCCCCTCAAAAACCCAGATCAACAATCGCATTTTTAATCCGAAAAAATCACTATTTCTGTAAAAACAATCAAGAAGAAGATCATTCAAATCATCCTCAATTCATCAAATGCAAGAACCATTTGAACTTTGCTTCCCACTTTCCATATTTGGTTTATTTTCGAACCCCAATTCATTCCCCTGTCCGTAACAATATCCATGATCATCAAACAAGAAAACTTAATCTCGTAAACAAATAAACCAAAATGGGTATTTGCTTTTATGCATTCTCTATCTTTCCATCAATGGAAAACACCTAAAAGGGTAAAAGACAAATACATAAAAAGGCATAATAGATACCTCAGAATGAAGAAAGAGCATCACCAATGAATTTGAGGAGCTGTTTGTGATCAGAACAAACTGTGGATTGGGATTAAGGACCCAAAATTTAGCTGTTTGGTATGAAAATTTGGAACAAAAAATGTGGAGAAGAGAAACAAATTCTAAAGTCACATGTAAGCAACAATACTAATTATATGTATTTATACAATTTCATTTGAATCAAAACCAGAGATTTTATATCAAAGAAAAGGGACCAAAACTGAAGAAATAAAGCATGGCCCTTTAATCTGTAAAGTTGATGATGATGATGGCTGCTCAGAACGGTGAGAATCTCACAATCCATATAAAAATAAAAAAATAATAAATAAAAAAATAAAACCAAAATTTGTAAAGGTTGGGTTTACATGAAGTTAAACTAACATGCAGATTATTTTTTTGATTTACGTGTTAATATTATATTAATCAATTAATTAAAATTAATATCATATTAATCACTCGCAACAAGAGTCACATAGGCTGGAGGGGGTAAATGAAGCAAAGTATTAATAGAGGGTTCTTCTACACAGACCGGTCAATTGGACCGGTTTATTGGACAGGCAGATTTTTTTTTTTTTTTTTTGTGATTCTAAAAAATGTATAGTATTTATTTCCACATGAATTTTTATAAAATATAATGTTTTAGGTGTAATTTGGATACACATACAAAAATAGGGTTATACAAGCAAAAAAAATAAAAAAATCGCCTGTCCAATAAACCTGTCCCATAAATCTGTCCGAGTAGACTTATTGATTAATAGAAGTACACGCGTTGGATTAATAGAAGTACACGCGTTGGATCCGCATAGGCAATGATTTAAATCGGGTTTGATCGGTCGATTCAACTGGTTGAACTAAAAATCGGTCCAATTTGACCCGATTAAATTAATTTGGTTAAAATTGAAATTGAATTGGTTAATTATCGGTCGAATCGATGATTTATCATGTAAAACCAATTAAGTTAACATGGTGAACTGAATTTTAAACAAATTTTTGTACTACTTTTTTTTAATATTTAAATAAATCATTTTTAATAATATTATAATTCAATTTTATTATATTTTAATTCGTAAAATTTTTTAAAATTTTATTAATTAATAATAATATATATATTTATAACGTCTTACTGGTTGAACTAATAATCCAACCCGCTCTGAAAACATTACTCATAAAAATGCTCTTATTTGAGGCGGTAGCAAATTAAAGTGCTAGTCACGCGTCCTGCTGCATGTGGTAGACACTCGAGGTAAAACAAAAGGCTGCTTGATATGAAACTACGAATTATTATGTTATAGAAAATAATTCTTATAAATTTATAATAAAAAATAATATTTTTATAATAAATTTGTCGCTATAAATTTTATAGCGATAATTTTTATCGTCATTATATATTTATAGCGATATTTTTATTATAAAAATATCAATTTTCTATACTCAATTTTGATATCTCACCAGATTAAAATCTAAAAATTCTAAATGAAGGATTTAAAAAAAGAAATTATACGTGGACATTAATAACTAATAAGTATCCCGTTTCTCCTAATGTTCTCTCTTTTCTGTTGTCAATAGTGCTTACAATTCAGGCAGTGGTAAGTTGATGTAATTTGCCATTTTTGAAAACACTTTACCATAGTACATTTTTTTTTTTTATAAAATAGAACTTATAAAACTAATTGTTCAGCATAAACAATCATGTTGTTATATAATAATAATAATAATAATAATAATAATAATAATAATAATAAAAGAAGAATCATTCATGTACATGACCTGTTTATTAATTATATTTAATTAATAAATAAAAATCAAACTTCTTATTTAATTGAAGATCAAAGGTTCAATCTTATCCATTCATGCACGTGCTATCATCTCCATTCACACACAGAGTCGGTCCTGAGTTTTATAAGGTCGAGGGCAAAAAATTCCAAGTGTGCCTCTTTTAGAGGTGGCAACCAAGTGACATGCCAAGGTTCTGGTAGGGTCCAAAATGACCCGGGGTTTTGACAGTCGAATTTGTGAGGCTTCGTGGCTTGTGCCAAGCAAGTCACGGGCTTCTTCCTTTATTTATTTATTTATTTATGGGACAATTACATACTCTATTACATTTTTAAAAATAATTACAACAATAGTGCTCTCATAAAAATTTTACACAACTAATACACTTTCATATTTATTTACAATACTAGTACAATACTTAATTACAAAAAGAGTGTAATCTTATCCCTTTAATTATGCACACGATTTTCTCCCCTATCTCTCCCACAATTTTCTCCCCATCTCCCCCACGATTTTCTCCCACTCCATTTCTGTTTCCCTTCTTCTTCTCTCTCCTCCTCCCCTCCTCCTCCTCCTCCTGTCCAACCCTCCCCACCCTCCGCCTCCCTCCTCCTCCCTCCCTCCTCCTCCTCCTCCTCCTCCCGCCACTCCCTCCCCACCCCCCCCCCCACCCCTCCCTCTCCCTCTCCCTCTCCTCTCCCTCTCCTCCCCCTCTCCCTCTGCCCCCTCCTCCTCCCCTCAAAAACTTTAGCCTCATTTTTGGGCCAGTGCTTGGGGTCATAAACTCTCGCTTTTATGGTAGAAAGATGCCCTGTATCCAAATCTTCATCCGTTTCTCCTCCACCCTCCTCTCCCCCCCATACCCCACGCCCCACCCCCCTCCTCCTCCCGTCCCCTCCCTCTCCTCGATTCCTCCGCCTCCCACCGCCACCACATTCCATTCTTTATTTTCACCAGAATGAAATCTTAGATAAGGTAACCAATTCAGCTTTTATTAAGTTACTAATTTATTTTGGATGTGATGCGATTTGGTAATCAAAACTTCATGTAGTTGATTACCAAATCATTTGATAAGGTAACCAATTCAGTTTTATTAGCTTACTACTAATATATTTTGAATGTGATGCGATTGGTAACCAAAATTTATGCGGAGATGGTTACTAAACCTTCCGATAAGGTAACCAATTTAGTTTTATTAGGTTACTAATTTATTTTGGATGTGATGCGATTGGTAATCAAATTTCATATAGTTGGTTACTAAACCATTCGATAAGGTAACCAATTCAGCTTTTATTTGATTACCAATTTTATTTTAAATGTGATGCGATTACTTAGTCAAAATTAAGTATAAAGGTAACCATTTCAATTTTGTGGGTAACCAAATCGTCAAAAGAAATTGAATAAAGAACTCACGTTAGCGGTAATGGCAATGCGATGTGGCGGCATTAATGATTGGCGAGAGAGATAGGATGATGAACATTAGCTCCTTCATAATTTTTTTATTTTTAATTTTCTCATTTTGATTTGAATTTTGAAATATGGATTTGAAATTGTTGTTAGAGACAAGATTTGAATTTGAATTTAAATTATTAGTTATCCTTGATTTTAGGTTTCCTTATTAATGTGAATTGTACTATTTTTGTAATAATTACATTCTTTTTGTAATTATTTAGTTGATGCACTTTTCTTGTAATTACTTTCTATTTGTTGTATAGTTATGTGAAGGACCCTTTATTTATTTGCAAAATCTTGCTACACCAAAAATAGTAATAATAATAAATATTAAAAATAATAAAATAATTTATAATTAACAATAATTCTAATTACCTACATATCTCAATCAATTAAAATTCTAATAGTATTATAAATTACTTTCAAAATATATAATCAAATTTATTTTTTAAAATTAATATAATTTATTTAACTTTTAAAAAATATTTACGATTATTACATATCTACAGAATACAAGGATTGTTACAAAATAATTCTATTTAGTACAGATTGTGACTTTTTTGAAGGTGTATTCAACACAAGACACATAATTTACACTATATAACTATATAAAATTCACTATATATTAAGACTAGTTTGTTTATATAACTATATAAAATTCACTTGAATATCTTTTTGTTAAAGGTTAATTACTATCTCGAGAGGCGCTTTTTGCCCTTTTACCTCGCCACATATTAAGTTCAATTGTCGTTTTTTTTATTTTAAATGCATATTTATGAAATATCATTAATTATGTATAATAAATTATACAATTAAATGAGAATTTAAAAATAGATAATTTTTTTTTATTTTTTTATTTTTTAATATACATAAAAAGTCAACTAAATTTTTTATCATATTACGGAGGGAATAATAAATATAATATTAAAACTCATAATCAAAAATTAAAATAGGACTTTTGTGTTTTCTTAAGTTGTTAGCATCTATGATATAGAGATGTGTAATATAAACAGCTTTTTAATTAAGTATGCCTTATTTTGCAGTTAAATCGTGAATCAAATATTTATTCTCGTCAGTTAATACAAAATATTTTAAATTTTACAGTTAAACCGTGAATCAAATATGAACTGAGAGGGTTGAAAGATTTTTTCTTCTTTTTTTTTTTTTGTGGCTAAGAGTCTATTTTGATTCTCCATATTAATTTATTGATTTGTTTTATATAATATTTTATAATTATTTTTTTATTTTTTTATACACTTATACATAATTTTTTTTAAAATTTGGGCCCTCCTCAGCTTTGGGCCTTGGGCGGTCGCCCTGGTAGACCTGCCCTAGGGCCGGCTCTGTTCACACATTTTCTCTCATGCTTCATATTATTGTTATTTTGTAAATTTTCTTGAAGTTATTAATGAAAAAAAACACTATCTCCGTTCCTTAATATAAGATGTCTTAGACAAGTTTTTTGTCCTTTAATATATGATGTTTTAAAATTTTAAATAAACATTAATTGCTTAATTTTTAATATTATCCAAATTATTAAATATAACTTTAGTTTTTTTACTATTTTTTGTCTAATAAATAACAATATCTTTTTTTAATATAAGGACAATATAGATATTTAATGTTATATAATTATTTTTTTAATATTTATATATAATTTTAAAAAGTTTTATATTAAAGGAGGGAGGAGGGAGTACGACTTAAAAAATGAATTCAAGTAATTGATGATTTCATATGAGTGGTCAGCTATTTGTCGGGTCCGCGGGGCATAGCGAGTGGGCTTTGGGCGCACTTTATAAATAAGAGCCCACGTTGCTCCACAGTTGATGACAAAAACATTGTCCGTCGCGTTTTTATTCACAAATGGACCCACGCGCTACTGCTAGATACTCGTCCTTTTGTTTTTTGGACATTTCTCCGTCCATGTGAAAAAACGAATAATATAATAATATATATAAAGGTTAAATATCTAATTTTCACATCCATTCTCATCCCTCCAAATAGAAGTTTTAAATAATATAATAATATATATAAAGGTTAAATATCTAACTTTCACATCCATTCTCATCTCTTCAAATAGAAAAGTTTTAAATAAAAAATAAAATCAACTTTATTTTCAAATCTTTAATATTCCTTTTTAAAAAAACTTACAAATATGAGATTTTAATCGATTTTCTCTTCCCTCCTCTCCTTAAAAAATAACTTACAAACACATTACAAAAGTGAGAGAATTTAGATGGATGAGAAATGATTAAAAATAAAATATTTATATTACCTAAAATAATTTTTCAAAATAGATTATATCATTTATTAAATTAATATAGTCTTTAATTGGATCGGTCTTGCAAAAGACTAGTTTTCCAGTGTTGGAATTGGATTAGTCAAACTAGTATTTTTCAATACCGATCCAGCGAGTTCAAACTGAACTGGACTATTGTGCACCCCTAAATTATAATTGTTGCATAATCCAACAATTGATTTAGTTGTCATTATATTTATGATTTGATAATTCAAATTATAGCTCTCGATGTTTATCACTTTATTATAATATTTGAGAATAGGGAAATTTTATTTGCGATTGTTCAAAATGTTTGATTTTAACTACGTAGAGTACTTGTATAAGTTTTTCCAGAGAATTCTTCCTTTTTCAAAAATCAAAATGTATAGATTCTTTCAGTTGTATTCGTTATAATTTATAAACTAAACTTTGGAGAAATTAGGACTGATTGAAATATCATATAACGAATATGAAAATATTGAAGTTACAACTTACAAGCAAGTCAAACACTAAAGACACTCACGCAAGCCAAAACGTTAACAGATTATGCTTAAAAAGGTGTTTGTTTATTTCTTAATAAGTTTGAAATAACAGTTTATTTTATAATTTTTAAACTTTAAATGCGTATGAATGTGTTGAATAAAAAGTACTACTGAATGATATTTTTACTTACATACTCTCTTAAATAATTAAAAGTTATATTCAATATCCTTCTTGTTTTACTATTGTAAACAAATTTTGTTATGTATAAATAATTTTTTTATTTTTTTTAAACAAATTTGTCAATAACCAATTTAATAAATGTTGTTGTAGTCGCTTGCTTTGATTTTATAAACTATAGAATGTTATTAATATTTTTAGTATTTTATTCATCAAATTATATTACCAATAGTATACTCTGTCAAATATTGTTTAAAAGTTTATATTTAACATTTTATAGATAACATTGTTTATTTATGGATATATAATAAATTTATTCATAATACCAAAAAAGTTTAAAACAAAATATACACGTATTCATATATTTTAGACATACAATTATATTAGTGGAGTCCAATTAATTATATTAGTCTCTTTAAATCTTAACAAAAAATATAATATAATCATGACATTATTTAATAACAAAAGTTTAAATAAATTTATTGCCACAATAATTGTGCACGCACGAGCTTTAAAGGGCAGCGTTACACGAGTATGTTGTCCGACAGATACTGATTATTGCAGAAAATAATTACACATGTTGCTGTATAATTAATACTCCCAATAATAGATTAGTACTAGTATAAGAGATCCATCCAAACTATAAAGCCAAACTGCCCTAACTAATAGTAATAATTTTGCCCTAATTTTAGCTGACCGCAGAATGTGCATCCAATGTTGTCTAATTACGGTAAAATTATTCTCATTTATTATATAATTATCATCTTACAATATCTTTCGGTCGAGATTCTCATGTAGTTGGTGATATTATAAAATAATGGATTATTTCATAGTCTTGTTATGTGTTGTTATAAAATTAAGCAAAATTATAATTATGAACCTTATTAATACATGAAATTTGTAAATATTATATGAGGGTTATATTTATCATTAATATTTATCAACGTAAATTGCATCCAAAAAATTAACGAATAAAATTCGCAATATATATTATTACTATATGTCATATGATACGTACAACTTGGATATATTATTTTATTGTTGATTATTAAATGAGTGTATGATTTACGTAGTTATTCATTTCGATGGATAAATTACTTTGATCAATAAGAATCTTAGGCTCACCCTCAAAAGGCTCACCTAAGCTCACCTATAAAAAATCTATTTTTTTTCTCTCTCCTAAGACATTACGCGTTATTCCACTTCTCAGATAACAAGGGCTCCTACAGCTTCTCCCCCCTTCACAATCTCTGAAGCTTTCTTCTCTCACGATCTCCTCTCTCACGATCTCTTTTCTCTCACGATCTCTCTTTCCTCACTTCTCACGAACCTCGACTCTCATCTCTCCCTATCAAGCGTGGTCGTCCCAAATTAAGTAAAACAAGGTTAGCCCTAATTTTTTGCCCCAAATCCAAAAAACGATGGTTCGTCTAAATCTTGTTGGGAGATTCGCTCTTTGATCGTGACTGAATCTGTTTTTTGTCCCTCAAAAGTATCATACATAAGTTCGTATTTTATCTCTCTTTCAATTATTGATAGAAATTTGGGTATTGATATTTAAAAATGTATCAATTAGCTATCATTCATGTAGATGTTGTTTGTAAAAATCTCAGTCTTGTGCTTAATGGGTTTTCCCTTATGCTTTTCTTTTGCGAAGCTCCAAACCATCTACTTAAAATTTTCATCTGGGAACAGTTTGTCCCATATTGGCCTCCTCGCCACTTCTCTTTATTTTTTTCACTCGACTCCACCTCTTTCTTTTTTTTCTAACTTTAATTTAGTTTTTCATTTCAATTTGTTTGATTTATATAACTACAAGTTTTAGAAAATGGATCGATTTCTAGTTTTTTCGTTCGTCTTGGTCCAGGCCGAAATGGCCAAAAATATACACATGTGTTAAAGCAAAAGAAACAAATGAGCTGTTACTTTCGAAAATCATCTTCACAATCGCTTTTTAACACTTTTAAAAACTTAAAAATAACTCTGAATTTACATAATACATATAGTAAAATATCCATTCACCTATCCAGCGTTAAACATACACATCTTCAACATAAAGTTGGCTGCTGAGATTGAAACCACATTGTTGCTTCATTTTATTCATTCGGATCCTCCATTGTTGCTTAGTTAAATCTTGAATCAGTTCTCTGTATTTGGTGATAGTTATATTTCATGGTTCTTGAATCAGTTCCCTATATTTGGTGATTGCTAACTTTTTGAGTATCTATATAACTTTTTTGGGCAGAATTTTTACTAATGGAAGGCATGAACCATGAAATAGATAGTTGTGGGGATAATGCAGAACTGAATTTAGACTGCATTAACAATTTTAAAATTGAAATGGTCATAGAGAGGGATGACTTGAGTGAAGAGGAGTTGGATGTGAACAATGGTAAAATTGGACTCTACTATCCTCAAGTAGCTGATGAGTTTACGCCTAAGCTAGGTCAAGCATTTTAAACATTAGACGACGTTCACACTTTTTACAATACATATGCAATGCATGCTGGTTTTAGTGTGCGAAAGCATACTGAGAAAAGAAAAGAGGGAAGCGATGAAATTTGTAGGAAGCAGTATGTGTGTTATAAGCAAGGAAAGGGCAAACTATTAGCCGATGTGGATGCAAAAAGAAAACGTGGATCTATCAAAGAAGGTTGTAGTGCAAGAATTGTAGTGGTTAAAAGAGATGAGTTGTATGTAGTTACCATAGCTGAGGAGGGCCATTGTCACCCATTGTCAACCCCACATAAGAGGCATCTATTACGATCGCATCAGAATGTGTGTCACCATTCAAAAATGTTTGGCTCAACAACTTAGCATGGTGAATATACCACAATGCCAACAATACAACTTTCTTGCATTGCGGTGCGGAGGGATTGAAAATATTGGTCAGCACGCAACGAGATTTGTATAACTTTAAAGAGAGACAATCGAATGAGATGAAGGGACAAGATGGCGATATGTTGAATGAGTACTTCAAGTTAGAACAACAAAATAATCCTTCATTCACTTTTACAATTGACACAGACGATGAAAAAAAAAGGATTACTCGTTGTTTTTGGGGCCGATGCAACTTCTAGGCGGGCTTATAAATTTTACTGGCGATGTTGTCATTTTGATACCACGCACAACACTAATCGTTACTTTTAATGATATTTACACCACTAATGGGGGTTAATAATCACGATCAAACTATTGTATTTGGTTGTGCTTTCTTGAGTGATGAGACCATAGACACCTTTGTTTGGCTTTTCAAGTGTTTTTTGAAAGCAATGCCAGGGGATGCACCTAAGATGATTATCACTGATCAGGATCCCGCTATGACAAATGGCATTTCACGATGCTTCTAAGACATTTCATAGGTATTGTAGTTGGCATTTTTGACCAAATTTTCAGAGAAGATTGATTCAGTAAAATATAGTACTTATTATAAAGAGTTTTCAGATTGCATTTGGAATTCCGAGACTGTGGAAAAGTTTGACTCCACTTGGGTGGAGCTCGTGGAGAAAAGTGGGTTAACTACTAATAAATGGCTTCAATCAATGTATGCCATCCGTTGTAGATGGGTACCTGCACATGTGAATCATGTTTTCTCAGCCAGCATGTCAAGTAGCCAACGAGCGGAGAGTTGTCATGCGTTTTTCAAAAGATTTGTTTCTAAAGGAAATTCATTAGTGGAGTTTATGATTCAATTTGGTCGAGGCATTCAACATCAACGACATGCAGAGTTGGAATCAGATAATAAAGATTTAATTGAGAAACCGAAAATGAAAATTTCCAATCACTTCTTAAGTCAAATGGTTGACATTTATACATACTCTATGTATTATAAATTTGAAGATGAGTTGTGTGAGAGCTTCACTTATAAGTTTGAACTTATGAAGGAGGATGTCAACTACAATGTATATAATATTTGTCGAAGGAATGTCAACAAGTGTAATGTAAGAGAAATTCATTATGACAAATCTTGGGATTATGCAACATGCACTTGCAAAAAGTTTTAGAGTTTGGGAATACTATGTCGGCATGTACTAGCTTACTTGAATAAGTATCATGATCATGATAATTTGCCTACTGAAATATATTTTAAAGAGGTGGACAAAGACAAAGAAAAAACAAGTGGTGTAATTGATGATAATGGTGTGGCGATAAAGGATGACAAGTCATATTTACTCTTGCGGAGTCAATTGATTCAACGTTCTTTAGATTTGATTGATAGTGCTTTCACAAATGAAGATGCCACAAATGTATTTAAAGAATGGTTAGATAATGGATATGAAAGATAAGGCAAATTATTGGGAAGAATGATTCCGAAAAAACAAAGACATGGAAGGGGTGGAATTAGTGTATCCAAGTCGATTAATGGGGTTTCTACTAATGAATATAGTTACATTGAGCCGAACCACGTGCGAGCAAAAGGGTGTGGCAAAAGGTTGAAGGGTGGCAAAGAAAGGGCTTTGGGGAAAGCAAAAAGTGCCAAGAGTAGACGTTGTCATGCGTGTAACAAAGTTGGTGTGACACACGATAAAAGAAACTGTCCGAAACTTAATAATCAGAAGCAAGTTTACTTATTTTGACTTTGCTATATGTTTAAAACTGACTTTGGTATTGGTTTAAATTTGACTTTGCTATTTGTTTAAATGTAGAACTGGAGTATCAAATGATGATGTAACTAAGGATCCAAGTGTAGATAATGATGATAGTGATTCAAACCCAGGTGCAATACTCATTTGTGAGCACATTTATTTCATTTTACATTTGCTTTTTTTTTTAATCTTAATTGCAGATTCCAAGTGGCTGAATCTGTTTTTCTTGTTGTTCATCCAGTGTAGTATTTTGGAGGATTTTGTCACTGCCAGTAGCTATGCAGTTTGTCTATGGTTTTGCTCCAGATCTGGTCCTTTTTGTTGGTGATGCACTAGTTCATGAATGATGTTTGCATAACTTTGTTCTCGCTATAAACTTTGTTCTCACACGCACAATTTTGTGGACACTTTTATATAAGTCATTGTATATTGTTCTGGGTCTCTTGTTATTATTATTAGACAGCTGTGTAAAAAGATTAGTGCACCATATTTGTGGACAATTTTATTATTTTTATGAACATTATGTGATGCACTAAATGTAGTTTAGCCTCATACTTGTGGAAAATGATGTAATTATTTCAGAAATGATGTAGTTCTCAGTAAAGGAAAGCAATGATGTTTCATTTGAATGTTGAATGTGCAATGTGTAAGTACAGTTGAATGTTTCATAAAGGAAAGAATTTCTTGGCTGCTTTGTATATTATCATTTTCAATTTAAATTGCAGCATTCTAACACTTCTGGGAAGAGTAAATGCCTACTTCTCTAATATTCTGTTTTTCCTCCCCACCCCATGCTGCAACAGCAATATGGAAGTGGCTAAAGTAAGTTTCGAGAATATTGATCAAACACTTTATTCACAATGATGAGATTTTAAGTGATGTCAAAATCACAGCGAAAAAACCCCTTTTAACAAAGATCACCAAGCAAATCACACCCATGAAGAAGTCGGTAGCAATTTGTACACTCCATAAATTATGAACTGATGAAACAACGGAATATAAAGCAAGATTTACTTTAACAAGAAAAAAAAACCTTGATATGCAAAAGATCAGCAATTTACAAGCATCTCTCTTTAGATGTTACAAAAGTAAGATTAAATTTACAAACAAGCTATGAAACCTAAACCAAGGTATCGTCCTCTACCCATGTTTTTGACAAGGACTTGTATGAACTAAAACACCAGCTTTCTTGGGTTGTTCTGTGATTGCTTTGCTTTGAGCTACCCCTTTTTTTTTCATTAACATGGTTATCAATGTCAATGAAATTTTTGTCATTGCAGAGAGCAGCCGTAAACCAAGACTAGATAGAAACTTTTGGTATGGACTTTGCTCATCTTTTTTGTCTTTCTTTGGTTTCTTGGCAAGAAGACGCTTTTAATTATTCCCACTTGATACGTAATCACTACTTGGGGTACCAGTCGAGCTTTTGGTTTCACAGATCTATATTAACTCAGTATATCTTTCTCATGCTTTGGTACTTTCAGTAGTACTCTTGTCGGCAATCTTTGGGTTTCATCATCATCCATTGCCCATTTGAAGTACTTCTCTGCGAAAAAGACTCCAATTTCGTGTCTTTAACTTTCTTTTTACCAAGGTAAACATGGTCGCTTCCATCATCATCCATTACAATATGATTTTTTTTTTTCGTGGTTAAATTTATGGAAATGGGTTTTGGTTTTCAATACATTCTTGGAAGTTAGAAAAATAGTGGAGGTTATAAGGAATCATGACACACGACTTGTAGGCATGCGAGGTTCTTCCCGACCCACACAAAACTCATCCTCATTTCAAATTATAACAAAAAATACCAAAGACCTTTTGTTGGCTTATGGATTTGGTTCAAAGGAATATTGGCCACAAAAGATCCACCATCACACAAAAAAAGACAACGATGAACATTCTATCTCCTGCTTTGCAAATAATTTTTGCAATTAAAAATATGTAAAACTTGCGAGAGATAAATTGTTTCAAAACCCAGATGAAAAAAAAGAAGTCATTTTACAGCTTAAAGTGGATATCAAGTCCGAGATTCGGGGTTTAAAATTGAAAATTTACGACATAAGTAGTAGTATTTTGTTAGTTGACTTCAAAATTTCAAGCCCAAGTAAAAAGATATCTTCTTTTACATGTTTGTTTTTTTTTTGCAATGGCTATATCAAGTTTTCATCATAACCAAAGTCTGGTTCCTATAATGTAATTGGATATAGATGCGTGGAAAAAGAAAAATTTAAAGAAAGTGATATATATCAATACCCAAATTTCATCGATAATTGAAAGAGAGATAGAATACGAACTTGAATTGATACTTTTGAAATGAAAAGCTAATTAAATCAAACAAACTCCAATTTATATAAATCATACTTTTGAAATGAAAAAACTTATGTATGAAAAAGCTGAATTAAATCAAACAAATATCCAATTTATATAAATCAAACAAATTGAAATGAAAAAGCTGAATTAAAGTTAGAAAAGAAAAGAAAGAGGGTGGAGTCGAGTGAAAAAATAAAAAGAGAAGTGGCGAGGAGGCCAATATGGGACAAACTGCTCCTGCGGATGAAAATTTTAAGTAGATGGTTTGAGCTTCAAGAAAAGAAAAGCATATAAGGAAAACCCATTAAGACAAGACCGAGATTTTTACAAACAACATCTACATGAATGATAGCTAATTGATACATTTTAAATATCAATACCCAAATTTCTATCAATAATTGAAAGAGAGATAGAATACGAACTTGTGTATGATACTTTTGAGGGACAAAAAACAGATTCAGGCACGATCAAAGAGCGAATCTCCCAACAAGATTAGGACGAACCATCGTTTTCAAATTTGGGGCAAAAAATTAGGGCTAACCCTTGTTTTACGAATTTGGGACGACCACCACGCTGCGGGGGAGATGAGAGTCCGAGGTTCGTGTGAGAACTGATGGAAAGAGAGATCGTGAGAGAGAAAGAGAGATCGTGAGAGAAGAAAGCTTCAGAGATTGTGAAGGGGGGAGAAGCTGTAGGAGCTCTCGTTATCTGAGAAGTGGAATAACGCGTAATATTTTAGGAAAGAGAAAAAAAATAGACTTTTTATAGGTGAGCTTGGGTGAGCCTTTTGAGGGTGAGCCTAATCCTTATTGTTACTTTGATAGAATAAAAATTTATTGCATTGCTTTAATTTAAAAGCAACATAAGTATATTTTTTTTGTCATTTTATTTGGTATATGAACAGAAAGAGATGTTAGAACTTTTATTAATGATTAGACTATGAGTGCTTTTATAGAATATAAGAGTTGGGCTAATAATATGATTGGTAAGCTTAAATTGTTTGGATATATATATATATATATATATATATATATATATCACAATTGAATATGACCCAGCAAACTGGATTCTAATGGGTAGGCTTCCAACTTGGGTCATCCTAATTCCTATGGCTAGGCCTTTCGCAAAGTTGATGTGTATCGGGTATTCATTATTGCATCATACACCGGTCCATTCAAACCAAATTCGATATAGTAGTACCGAGTACGTACTATTTAAATATGCATGAATGCATGCATAAGCAGGTATATATAATTGTGTGTGAAGTGCTAACCAACTCGGTACGTATAACGTATTCAAAAAGTTTAAACTATTATACACCATAGGAATTAGCTAAGCTAAGGGGTGAAACAAAAAATTACTCCAATACTATTGGACGACTGAAGTTGACGTGTGTCATTATTGAGCACAATTAATTAATCTGAAGATAAGCTCTGCATTCTAATGCGATAGTGACAAAGCAACTAATTTATAACTGACCCACTAATTAATTAAAGACTTCAACCATAACTAGATGATTTTTTCTTAATCATGTAGGAGTACTCCATTAAGAGATCAGACGATAGATACATAGGGATTAGGGATGACATGTCATTCTAATTCTTAAAATTGGACTTGATGCCCCTTAAGTAAGGTCTCGAATTTGAGTATTGTGAATGAAGAGAACAGTGTTGAGAAAAACTCTTCCGACATCATTCTAATAATTCTTTTTTAAATGACTATTTTTATAAATAATATTGCCAATGAACAAGGTACGTGCATCAGGTCGGGATGTCGCCTCTTACATACATGATACATGAATGTAATATACTGTGTGGAACTTACTGTATTTATTATTATTCACGACCTGGCAAATATCGCAATAGTACCATTTTCCTTTTCGAGCATTACATTTACAGCATAATTACAAGTTTAAAGTGACATACATTTGGTGAACTGGGTGGGTTACACGTACGTACGGGGTCGAACATAATTAAAATTGGTGAGCTGGATTCTTGGTGCATGTCACAATAATATATATGCCTTTTAGCCAATAACTAACTATCCACAATTACTACTTTTCTACATTTAAGATTCCCAAGTTTACTAACATTAATATCGCAAAATATTAAGTTTCTTTGTAAAAATAGTAGCAGAAAAGGTTCTTAATTATAATTCTACTATTTTTGTTTTATTATTGTAAATAAAGATGGATATATATATATATATATATATATGTATATATAAAGTGTAAACTAAGATGAATATATATAAGATTACTCACTCATGTTGCATTATGACTCCCTCCTTGAGAGTATACGTTTACAAAACAAAACGTTAATAAGAAAATAACTTTTCATATATCATATATATTGCCACAACAATATTCCATAGTTTATTTTAGAACCCAACTTACCTTAGCTTTACTCCGGAAGTTTGAAGGTGCTTATATCTTCATCATGCAGCCAACCATATTTTTCAAAGAAAGGATTAACTAGGGTTGTTGGCGGGTAGTTCTCAATATTGCACTCTTTCCAGCAATTCCCCCCATCCAAATCCCTAACAACCTCCCACAAACAACTATTACACTTAAACCCTGCCCCAAAACTAATCATAAAAACACTATCACCTTTCTTAAACCTCTTTTTAGCTTCCATATACCCCAACACATACCAAAGACTACTAGCCGATGTGTTACCAAACCGGTGCAACGTCATTCTAGCCGGCTCTACATCATACTCATTAAGCCCTAGGCTATTTCCGATGGCATCGATCACCGCTTTTCCTCCTGTATGTAGGCAAAAATGATCAACTCCGGTCTTGAAGTTAATCACCGGCCTCGCGCCACCTTTAGACGAACCTTTTCTCATTTTTCTCAAAAAAGAAACCATGGAGAACCGGAGTAATTCCCTTATTGGCAAGATTTTTGGGGATATTTCCTTGAGGTTATCAACGAAAGCTCGAGTTGCAGCCTTTGGAAGATTCTTACCGAGATTAATCCCTACAAGCCCTTGTTCATCCTCCATTTGTAAACAACAATTGTATGCTTCGTCCCTTGCACCATGGTGTGTTCGAACTAGGCACTTCAACTTAAACATGGCTTTATTTCTTAAATCCACTTTGTTTGTCAAAAGTATAGCACAGCCACCGGACCTAAACAAACAATTAGTAAGAATCATTGATTTATTATTGCCCGAGTACCAATTAGGGCTCAAAGACTCGGATGTCACAACAAGAGCATTCACATTCTTTCGAGTCTTGAAAATGGTCTCAACGATATTGATCGATATTAGGCTTGCGCTGCATCCCATTCCACTTAAATTGTAGGTCTTAATATCCTCCCTCATCTTGTAGTGGTTAATTATCCTTGCAGCCAAAGAAGGAACAGTAGTCGTGGTGGCAACATTTACAACTAGCACGTCGATATCCGAGGGAGAAATTCCCGTTCTTGTCAAAAGCTTCTGGATGCTATCGTGGAAAAACTCGTCCATCTCGGAGATTCCATCTTCGTAATTAGGGTTTTCTTCTCGGCCATCAAATACCATTCTTGGGGCATAAGTTTCTTCACCAATACCCGAGCTTACGATGGCTTTCAAAAGAAACTTGTACTCGTTGAGCCCCAAGTTTTTGTTTCTCTTTATGATTTCTCCCGAGAACTCAGTGCTGAGCTTCCTATCGCCGCTCGGCTTGTAGCATTGGTAGTCTAATATGTAGCAGCATTGGTTTCTTTTTTGATCTATGATCTTTAATATTATGAACAAGAACAAAGACAAGAGAGGGAAAAAGTACAAGAGAATGACAAAATGGTCCATGTGACAAATATATATGTATGTATATATATATATAGACAGAGAGAGAGAGGATATATATATATATGTTTGTTGTTTTGTAAGATGGATCTAATGATCCTTTTGGTTTGATATATAATTGAAATTTACATTACAAACACTTGGTATAAAAAGGGGGTCTGATCAAGTTGCTCATGCAATGACTATGATTTAATGCACTTCCACGTCTCTAACTTCCACCGGCTGGTCATTGCGTGACTTCCTTAAAAATCTTTATTTAATTTATTAACAATATCTATAGACCCTTTAATTTAGGGTTTAGTATTTGGGATAGGATGATCGAGGACTTTGACATTTATGAATGAAATTGATTTGTTTATATTTTTATTATAATGACACTAATTAATTGTAATAGTATGAAGTTATTGATCTAATCTAAAATATCCGATAAATATTAAAAAATATATGAACAACTTCATACTTCTATTAAACACCACGAAAACCTTAAACCTACACTAACCAATAATCATAAAATCAGAATAAGTACATCAATATTCTCACAATATTAACACAAAACCATTAATTATAAGTAAATTCATTCTAATATTGTCTGAAATCATTAATTATAGTAAATTATAAATTAAAAAATAAATAAATACCACAAAATAAATTTAATTCAATACAACGTTTATTGATTTTGTACTATAATATAAATATTAAGATATGTATGTGTATATATATACAACATAAAGGAAACTATATATATTATACTTTAATATAATTAAGTAATATATTAATATTTACGCAAAAGAAACCAATAAACTTCTAATAATAACCCATATAGTTATAATACACGCATTTTATTATGCTTTTAATAATAATAAATACAAACAAAATGATATACATATATAGATAAATTTATATGACATACAATAGTTAATATTGGCAACAACACTAACAACGACCAATATTGATGAGTCTAGATCATAATATTAAATTTTAAAAAATATCATAATATTAATATCTTTCTAAATATAATAATTAATCTAATCTGAAAAATAAATCCAAATTCATCGTCTATCTTTTTGTATATTAATATTATGAGTCTAGCTAGATAATAATATCAAAATACGAAATAACATGGGAACACTAATATATTTCCAAATATCTTAATCTAATATGAAAAATAAATCCAAATCCATTTATCTTTCTATATTTTTTATTATTCAATTTAATATTAATGAGTAGATATTCAATTCAACTTAAAGTCCATAATAATTTTTTTTTAATTTCTCAGCAATATTAACGGCCTTGTACGTATATGAATCATCTTCGTTTTAAAACTAATTTAAAATTAAGATGGAACTTATATTAAACTTTGGATATATCTCTCTGTCAAAAACGTACAATATATATATATATATATATATATATATAATTTTACTCGATCGATCCGAAGAGAATGAATTAACCAGCTAGTATATATAATATTGATGAACATCTATATTATATATCTATATAATATATAATATATATATATATATATATATATATATATATATATATATATCTTTTAAATTATCTTTAATTTGTGAAAGATATCTATATAGTAAGTAGCAAAATTAGTCAAAAGTTTTAAATTTGACATTAGTTGAGTTGTCACAATTTGCATTGACTTAAATGGTCATAGTCAAATGCCAATATATATTACTAATTCAAATTAAATCTTAAATGAACAGGCACACATCATAACTTTCACTAGTTCTAGTTGTTGAATATATATATATATATATGATCCGGTTCTTGTAAGGGTTCTTTTATTTTGTTAAAATACGGACTCTTTTTTTTTGGTTTTTTTTTTTTTTTAAAAATAATTAAAAAAGTTTAATATTTTATGGAACTGAAATTTTTTTCATAATACATGTTTTGGATGTGATTTGACACGATAACAAAATATATGTATGCATGCATGCAGTGCATCGTACCACCATTTTTTGGTATAGGTATCCAAATCATCCCAAAACATTGTATTATGAAAAAATTTCAGTTTCATAAAATATTAAATATTTTTTTTAGTTGTTTAAAAAAAAAAAAAAAAGGTACATATTTTAACAAAATAAGAGAGCCCTAACCTGATATATCGCTATAGTGGGTCCAGGGTCTCTAGCGTAGCTGGGATTTAAATTTTGTCAATGACCTGTAACGACCCGCAGTCCTCCATCTTCCTAACTCCTAACTGCATCTATAATTTATTCCTACTTCTCAATTTTTTTCTTCTCAGTTTTCTAAGCCTCCAACCACTTTTTTGTCTTCTTATTTATTTTAACAATTTATATATATATATATATATATATATATATATATGAAAAAAATGTATATACACAATCAGATAATACATAATTTATTTTATGACGATATTTTTTTTTAGGGTCATGACGATTATTTCGGATTACGACGACGACGTGAATCCATCGTCAGAATTTCAAAAAAAATCGTCATCATAACCCATTTGTGTAATACACAATTTTGTATATACATATAATCTATATATATATATATATATTTATTTTTATACTCTCTGCGTTCTAAAATTAAATATATAATTTAATTTTTCATGTCCAATAATCACGTCCAGATGGAAGAAGAGCTCTAATTTTTATGATAGAGAATGGAAGTCTGTTTCGTAGGAAACTTGACCAAGGAACTGGACACACATGGCGATACAGCAGAGCAATTTGTCTCTATCATATTAATTAATTCCCTCCATCTTACATTTTAAGAAATATTTTTTTTTAGTATTTTTAAAATTAGTGTTACATGCATTTTCAATTGTATTGTTTAAATTTTATTGATTCATTTTTACATTAACCTTTTAATATTAATATAAAGCATAATAGTAATTTAGTTTAATGAAAAGATATTTTAAATTCTATTTGTTTGCTTTCATGTTTTTGAAGCTCCAAATATATCTGGGAAAAAAAAATTAATACTCCATTCGTTCCAAAGTATAAAAGTATTATTAATTTTTTAAAATTAATTTGAGACAATTTTAAACTAAAAATTAATATAAATTCTTTTAATTTTACTCAATACAGTGATTAATATTGTAACTATATTAACTTTTGAAAATTAATGCGAGACTATTTCAAATTCAAAGTTAATATAGATTTATTTAATTTTTTTAATACGGTGATTAATATTGTAATTATATAAAAAGTATTGTCACTCATAAAATTTATTATATAAATAAATTATATCAATTTTTATTTAAAATATTTTAAATTAATTTTTTAAAAAATCAGTAATAGTATTATATTATAGAATGGATGGAGTATATATTACCTATAATATGAATTCCAAAATTTCCTCAATCGAAAAGGGCATTCTGGCCATTTGCGTCTAGAAAGAATTGAGCCAGCCAGACTGAGCTTGAACCACACTCGGACGTTGGACCAACCCTATGTCAGATATAACCACACGTTGGTAGTGTTCCAAAAAATTATGTCATAAGAGGCTACCGAACTAACAAGCATTTCCTAATTCAAAAGTAGTGTTTAGAAATTATTCTTATTTATTAGGTTTGGCAAATGAATTATTCCATTTTTATTGACAATAATATAAAATGATTCAATATTTTTATACTTATGATTATAATTTTACTATCACAACATCACTATTAAATTATGAAATTATTATTTTGAGGATAAATATAAATACATTTTTACTATTTATAAATTTTACAAATATAACAATTTTTGTGAATGAAGGAGTAATATTTTATTTTTGTTGTTTTAGAAACATAATATTTTCACATGATTTTTCTCACATAAATAATAATTGGTTCTCATCTCCATACGAGAATCAAGTAAAAATATAATTTTAATATTTGAAAATATCAATTTCCTATGTTTTTAAAATACAGTATTTAACACTTCTAAATTTAAAATCGCTAAGTTTATCCATATCATTATGCCTAATTATGTGTTGGACTTGTGCCTAGGAAAGTGAGCTGGGCAAGCCAGGCTAGATTCTAAGATTGAGCCTGAATTAAGAAAATCTAATATAGGGCCACTCGTCTTAATCCATTAATTAAGTAATCGGATAGAAATTATTATTTTATTTGGACAAAATTTATATAATTCTATTGTACAATTTTATAACCCCGGTTTCCGTTCTAAAATTAGATATATAATTTGACTTTTCAGGTCAAACGGTAACATATTAAATTTTAAAATCGGTATGACTTGTAAAAGTTTAAAATGAAATAAATTTTGTGATGAATAGTTTTTGTTATATATTTTACAATTATAATAATTATATCAACTAAAATTAAATAAATTCACATTAATTTAATATGTCGTCGAATTATATTTTTAATTTTAAAACGGAGAGAGTATAACTTTGTTTGAATAAACTAGATAACTTGTATCTAATTACTTAATACTTTTATTCTCACCAAACCGTGAAACTCATTATTGAATTATAAAAATTAGGGATTGAATTCTCTCAAATTCATACGTACACACAAGACCCCAAATAAAATGACTAAGATTGTGTCACGTGATCGCGTAACGAATCTACAAGCAAAAGAATATTGGGTTAATTACATATTAGAGTACATTTTTTAAAATAATTACAATAATTATACATTTATAAAATAAATACAAAAATATAATACTTCATCATATTTATTTACAATACTAATACAATTAAGAGTCCTTAAATTAAGGGATTAGTATTAATGGGGTGATATGCCAAATTAGATTCCATCTTTCTCAAATATTCCTTTCTCGTTTGGTCTCTCTCTCCGCCCTTAATTCTCATTCGGTTCCTCTCTCTCCGCCCTTACTACTTCTCTCTCTCCTCTTGAAGCTACTCGTCGTCAGCGGACTGAATCAACTTATTCAGACGATGGAGTTCTTGCTTTGGTAGAACCGCCTCCTTTTGGAAACTACCATACCAGATGTATACGGTTGAAGTGTTGTTGTCATACTACGAGTCTGCATTTCCATGCACATTCTGCTTATGTTAATTTTTTATTGAATGAATTTTTCTTTATCTCTACGATCAAGTTATTTGTGATAGACATCATTTAACAAAGATAATTTTTGCTAAAGTGGATAATTATTTTTAAATTGTTTAGGCTCTTAACATATCTAGTCTGCTTTTTGAATGATCATGATTGTCTCATCTTCATTTTGCCATTTTACTTCCTCGATCATATAATTGACACACAAGACCAATTTTTTGGGGGCTTGATGTAATGCTTACGTAGCCAGCTACGCCAAGCAATAAAAATAGATACTATCATATAACCGCTTGTTACTTCTCGCATTATGTTTTGCTTATCATTAGCTTGAGATTCTTGATATCATGTTTGTTACCTTGATTTAGTATTTTGGTTACTTTTTTATGTTGTTATGGTTACCATGTATCGCTTAAGATACATGGTCGATTAAACCGATTTTGTGTATATGTTGTTTATGTATTGTTACCATTAAAACATGTTTTGTTACTATCATATAAATATTTGGTTACTTTTTAGTATGCTTTTAGTTCATCGTTAGTTTCGATTTGGATTCCATTTTTATTTCATTGAGTTGGGATTTTGCTTACTGTTTTTTGTTGTTCTGGTTACCATATATTTGCTTAGTATATATGGGTTGACTAAACTTTGTTTGGTCTATATGTTGTTTATGTATTGGTTACCATTAATATATGTTTTGGTTACTAACATATAACTGTTTGGTTACTTCATTAGTATATTTTTTGTTACTGTTAACTTATGATTTGGATACCATTCTTATTCCCTCAATTAAGATTTTGGTTACTTTTATATGTTATTTTGGTTACAATGTATTTGTTTGGTAAACTGTTTATGATATAAATATTGTTTATATCTGGTTACTAATGACTGTGTAAATCTGATTTTGTTTATTTGCAGTTATGGAAACTTTACTATGAGGAATGCAATAGAAAATTCATTGAAAAAGTTATATTTTGGTGTGGCATGGAAGTCTCCGGCATTATTACCAAGAAATTGAACCCAAGATAGTTGAAGAAGTTTAAGGCATCATTAGTTTGTGGATGTATTATTTTTGTAAATAATAAACCCAATTCATAATAATCCATGTATTTGCTTAGTATACATTGATGTATTATTTTTGTAAATTCCTTCAAATATCTTCTACAATGTTTATGCTATATATTCTATTTCTACTTCCATTTCCACAAACACATCCTACATGTTCTGGTTACTTTCATATAATTATTTGATTACTTCTTTATTATGTTTTGGTTATTGTTACCTTATGATTTGGCTACTATTATTGTATCCTCAATGTGGGATTTCGAATACTTTTATTTTTTATTCTGGTTAATATGTAATTGTTTAATATACATGGATTGCCTAAACTGAGTTTCATTACATGATGTTTCTATTTTGGTTACCATTAAAACATGTTCTAGTTACTATCATATAATTATATGGTTACTGTTTTATTATGTTACATTATGGTTACTGTTATTAGTAACCAAATAGTAATTATAAGCTTGTATCAGGACAAATATCAATTGTTAAATGTACATGTGTGAGTGTCCTATTTATCTACAAGCTTGTTAAGAACTGAGATAATTATCATAGATAATTATCATAGATAGTTACAAGCTTGTTAGAACTGTATAATTATAAGCTTGATCAAGATCATTATAAGTTTGTATCAAGATCATTATAAAGCTTGTATATGTTTACTTTATATTGATAACTTATGATGAAATCAAAATTAAAATATTAATCAACATCAATTTTGTTATCAGACACCATCAAAAATGTTACCAACCATGTGGTTAATGGTTACTAACAAGAAACAATTATATATTCTCTCAGTAAATAATTAAATTTGTTGTATTGGTTATCGCTACCTCATTGTCTAACAACCTAAATAAACATTGTAAAGTAACTAAATCAATATTGACAAGAACCAAATTACATAATCTTAGTAACTGTAACATAAACCACATTTTTACATGCAATTTTGAATGTCTAAATGATGGAATTTGATCAAAAAACCTCGCAGCTTTACCGAAGAACGCTTGGATTTTGATCGTCAATTCGCTTTTTAATGAAATTAGGCTCCGAAAACTTCAAAATATGACACTTCAAACTTAACAAAAATTACCAAATTCTCACTGGATCAAGTCTTTACATAAATTGACACGCCTGCTCTTCAACCGCATCAGTTTGTTACCACCTAAAGACTAACAGTTATATGAAGTTAAGCAATGTAGTCAATAAGTAATCATCAATATAAAACAAACAAGTATAAAACACACTAAGATTATACAGTAATCATAACAATATTATACAGTAACCAAATTTAGATTAGACAGTAACCAACATATATCTATTTAATAACCAAATCAATGTTAGCTAGTAACCAAACTACATGATGTTAATAACCAGAACATAAAACACATTTGTACATTCATCTTACAATATAAATAATCTGTATATTGATATTTGTTATCAATTAAATTATAACAGTTATATGTAGGTAACCAATATAGCCAATAAGAACCACCATATTAAAAACAAACCAATATAAAAACATCAGTAACATTATTCAAGAATCATAACAACTTTATACAAGAACAAATATATTTTAGATCGTAGTTAAATACATATTTATTTAAGTAACCACAAGATAACCACATTTTTCATCAGATTATACAATAACATTATAGAATAACCAAATAAACACCTTTACAAAGATCTAAATACATATTATACAAAGAACTAAAGATATATGTAATTAATAACCAAGATTATAAAAAATATTGTTACATTCATTTTACAACCAAAACAATCAAGAATGACTTTGTTACAAATTAAAGAATAACAGTGTATGAAGGTAACCAATGTAGTTAATCAAGAACCATCAATATAAAAAAAAATCAAGATAAAACACAAGAATATTATGTAAGAACTATGGTAATATTATACAAAGAAATAAGTCAAAGATTATATACTAACCAAATCCAGACAGACAAAGAATCAAACACATATTTACTTAAGTATCCATAACATAAAACATATTTTTTCATGCATTTTACAAAGAAAAACAAAACAATATAAAAAACATCAATATGTACTTAAAGATCCAATCACAAAAGCAGAAGGTAACCAATGTATTTAATAAGTAACCATCAATATAAAAAACATCAAAAAAATATACATTTAAAGTATACAGCAACCAAATAAATATTATACAGTAACCAAATCAATAATAATCAAGAATCAATTTCTATGTACTTAGTAACCAAAATATAAAACATATTTTTCATACATTTTGCTATCAAAATAATAAGATAATCTTTTGTTAATCAACATCAATTTTGGTTATTGTACACCATCAAAAATATTACCAACCATATGGTTAATGGTTACTAACATTAAATAATTATATATTCATGTAAACAATTAAATTTGTTGTATTGATTCTTATCGCTACCTCCATCATTCCGATAACCTAATAAACATTATAAAATAACCAAATCAATATTAGATAAAGAACTAAACTACATAATCTTAGTAACAAAAAATAAACCAAATTTTTACATGCAATTTTGAAGGCCTAAATGATAGAATTTGACCAAAAATTATGCGAGCTCACCAAATAAGTAGTGATTTTTGATCGTTGATCCGCTTCAATGAAATTTGGCTCAAAAACGCCTAAAATTCAACACTCCAAACTTGACAACATTATACAAGAACTAAATTTAGATTGAGCAAGAACCAACATATATCTATTTAGTAACCCGAATATAAAAAATATCAATATGTACTTAAAGATCCAACAAATAAGGAAGGTAACCAATGTATTTAATAAGTAACCATCAATATAAAAATATCAAGAGAATATACATTTAAAGTATACAACAAACCAAATAAATATTATACAAGAACTAAATCAATAATA
Source organism: Panax ginseng (assembly GCA_020205605.1). NCBI lineage: Eukaryota > Viridiplantae > Streptophyta > Magnoliopsida > Apiales > Araliaceae > Panax > Panax ginseng. The sequence continues at coordinate 9,251,524 of CM035138.1, read as the reverse complement.
AACAAAGAACTAATTTATATGTACTTAGTAACTGTAATATAAAACATATTTTTACATGCATTTTGAAATCAAAACAAATAGTATAATCGACTTTCAGACCAATTAAAGAGCGAAAAATTTAAGAAAGGTAACTAATATACGAGTATATAAGAACTACTTGGTAACTATATGCATATAAACTTTAAACTCAAATACCTTAGTATGCAAATCTATAATCTAATCAATCAACAATCAAATTTGTTACGATCCAGTGATTACTAATCTTGAAGTTGTTGTTGATCTTGAAGTTGTTGATGATCTGAAGTTCTTTGTTGATCTTCTTCAATATTATCCGATCTCGTAGTCATTATCGCTGCCGGAGAAGTCGCCTTCTCCGATCCGTCGTTGCTTCGCTTTTTTCTGGATCCGAAAGTTGCTTGTTTTCTTCATTAAGCGTGAATTGTTGATCGGCTTGGTTGGAAATATAAAAGCCGAGAATCGACGTGTAGGGAGTTAATGATAGTAATTTTAGCAACGTAATATTGTGTTGCGTTATTTTTGTAATTATTTTATGGATGTTTTATTTTTGTAAATACTTTCTAATTGTTGTATATTAGTGTTAAGGACCCAAGAATATTTGAGCTTTTGGGCATCTTCACAGGCCTTTATGTGCTTGGCCCAGTTGGGCCTATATCCCAACAACTACGAATATAAATATAAACATAAATAAAAATTGAACAAGATCTTTATAAATATTAATCATGTTCAACTCAAAATCTTTTATTCACAATATGTATAATTTGTTAAGCATTGGACTGGAAGTTCGACTGAAAAATATAAAGGCCCCAAAATGGACTGGGCTTGGAAAAAACTTTTAGCTTCTGCACTATTTTTATGCTGTAAACAACCTGATAAGCCATAACCTGTGAAAAATACGGTTTGAACTATCCTGTTTAGAATTTGGGCCTGCAGCGTTATTTCAGAAAACAAATAACTGACTAATTGTGTGATATAACGATAAGGTTCACTTTATGGTTCCCTAACACGCTTTCATTTTTAATTACTTGCGTACTTTAAGAAACGTTGTCAATTCCTCAGTTAACCTTAAGTAAGTCCAATAATAATAATAATAATAATAATAATAACCCTCAATTTGTCGATTTATAGTAATGGTATGTGAAAGCTAGGTTTACTTACATTTTTTCCTTCTTTTTCTTTTTTTATTTATATATTCTAACACTATTAATCTCAAAGTGTTGGAGAAATAATGAAATTATGATGGATTAATATATATGAATTGAGTCCATGACTTAATAGTTTAAATTTTTGAATAATGTTAAATTTTAAAGGTATGTTAATAGTTTGTGTCTCCGATTCTTCACTTAACCCAAAAGATTTTTTCTACAAAATGTTGGAACACCACCTTGATTTCTACGAAATGTTAAACATGTGTGTTAATTTATTTTTTTACCATTTCGAAATTCAAAGTAAGAAATTGCCAGAAATAGAACTACCGGAAACATTACCATCCCCACCTTGACTGGCCCGTCTAAAATCTTGAAGAAGTCTTTTATATTACTACTACTAGTTTAAAAGTAAAATAACAATAATGGCTTAAAATACCATCATATAAAGTCGGAGTTTCTTAAAAAATGGTTTTGCCAATCTTTGGAATTCATTATATATTAAATTTAATATCCGTTATTTTATTTTTTGTGTGTTATTTTATTATATATACTGTAGTTGCTAAGCATGAAAACTTTCTCGAGAAGCACGAGAAAGTTTAACAATACTACGAGGACAGTTCTACAATTTACTGTACTCTGAACTGTACATGAAAACAAATTTGTTTTCAATTAAATCACATGCACAAAACTATAACTAGTCAACTAGTCAAAAAACGGAAAGAAAATTCAATGCCAATGGCTTCGTTTGTCACCTGACGGAGATGACGCCGCGGATGAATGCGACGTCGTACTTTCCCCCGAAGGCGAAACTCCAGTCCCAAAATAGAGGTCATCAAAATAATTCTTCAACTCTTCAGGGGTATATCTAACAATTGGCTCAACTCCGACTTCCCTCCTAAACCAAACCCGATTCTTCTCGTAGAATTTCTGGTACGGCGGAACCAGCCGCTTCACCACAGAAGCTTTAATCTGGTCACGGAATTCCGGGTCGGTCACGACCCAAGAAGACTGTTTCCGGTATGCCTCTTCGAAACCCGAGTTGATGCTGTTGAAACACTCCTTTGCCGTGTCCGGTGAAATATCAGCCGTTGGGTCCTCCGGCATTGATGATATGACTTTGCTCCATCCCATCCTCTCGAAATTTGCCGCGTACTGTTTCACTTTACTCTCGTGCTTTATCAACCAATCATCTCCCAAAATAAGCTTTAGATTCGAGCTCCCAACCTTTGAAACGACGTAGTTTAAGTTGTTTGCTAGAAACAGATAGGATAGTGAAACGTCTTTGTAAAGCTGTGCCTTGCCGTCGAGTTTACAGAGGAGAACGAGTATAATCCAGGCAAATCGGAGCGATATCTCCGATGAAGGAGTATCGCCGAGAGACGGACTGGAGAAGTAAGAATCCGGCAACGGTGACTGAGTCGTGTGTGGATAGTCGGCGAGTATATCGGACAATATGCCGCTATAATCGGAGAGGAAAACGAAGTAGTTCATAACGTAACGTGTTAATGGATGTACGCCGCCGCCGGGAAGAACCGATTTAGAAGCATGTTTCTGAATCGCCGCCTCGAACTCGGATAGCGTTGTACGGACAGCGTCGCCGAGCTTGTGTAGAGATGTGATGGCTTGTGATCGGACGGCGGAGGTTGATTCGAAGGAGAAGATTAATTCTATATCCTGCCAGTGGTCTGAAACGGCGTCGTACATGTCGAGTAGACGGAAAATTTTTTCTGGAGATTTTTTGCATTTGGCAACATTTTCCGGAAATACTAACAGCATGAGGGCTCCATTTGCGGATATCTCTGTAAAACAGGATTCTCTGATTCTGTCAGATCCAGAGAACACTTGATCGCAGAGAATTCTCTCACCGTAAAACAGCTTTTTGATGCTGATCTTCCCGGCTTTTAACCATTGTTTGATTTTGAGCTCCATTACCTCCCAATCCATTTTTTGAATTTGAGAAGAATTGAAATTCTCAACTCCGAGATAATACAGGCTCTCGTCCATTACTGATTTACGAACTAGTTTGTAGATTTTCACACACTCTTTTCCATAACCTGCCGAGATCATACAATCAGCAATCAATTTCAAATCCGACATAAAAATCTCCGATTCAGTATCCACCTTAGAAACTGAGGTTTCGGCGAGCTGAATCTCATCATCCGAGTTCACGTCGTCTTCGTAATCGGACACACTCAACCGAGTCGATTCTGTGTATGAGCGGCTCGAAACCGATTCGTCAGCATCGAGAAACTTCTTGTTAGCTGACAATATTTGATAGAACTCCTTTTCAAGCCTTTTCATGGCAATTTGCATTAGATTCTGACCGCGAATTAGGTCGTCGGAGCCTGGTTTCTCTGAAATAAAATATTTCATCGCGGATTGCAAGTCTTGAATGGATTTGAGAAAGTGTTTGGAGTGTCTCCGGTCTCCGGTGAAGAGGGATGCTAGTTTTGTGTAGGATGAGACGGAATGATCGACGACGTCCCACTTAGTGATGACGGATTCAGCGAATTCCAATTTTTCTTGCATGATAGATGAAGAGAGAGTGCGGGGTGGTGTAGAGGTAAAAGAGTGATGAGAAGGTGATGGTGATCTAGGAGTGAAAAACAAATTCCTCATTCGATTTATTTATGAACAGCAAATAAATAGATATATAATTGTAAGTTGGATGGTTTGTTTATGAGATTGTTGATGATAATTGGAGGTGGAGGTGGAGGTGGAGGGTATTGCTGCTGCCTATTGGGATGAGGTGATATGATGGGGGGTATTTATAGATGTGGACTTGGTTGAACGAACGCGGGTATGTGCATGGTGAATGAGGTAGGGTAGCTGCGTAGGTAGGAAGTAGTTGTAAATTTTTTGAAGCTTCTAACGGATGGGAGGAAATTGTCTCTGCGGGCGGGCAGGGTAATAACTATGGACTGGTGATATCTCAAATAGAACTGTTCCACTCCCATTCAATTCATGAGACTTGCGCTAAGTTGGAAATGACAAATAAGGGCATATTTGTCTTAACGAAAAATAATTACTCCAATTACTCCACAACGGAAGACCGAAGAAAAAACAGACAAAACAAAAATACAACATAGGGATTGAAGGTTAAATTAATGTTATGCATGATAAAGGTTGTGGGTGTCTGATGCGTACGTGGCCCAAGATGCTCGACGGAACCAAGTCAATTAATTAGTTAATTAACTAACTAATTCAGAGAAGGGTTCAACATATATTTGTTAATTTACTAATTAATAATCTCCAAAACATTGATTAATAATAATATAATATTAAAGAAAGACAGGAAGGAAGGAAGGAAGAGTTGATCAAGATTTGTATACACATTGTTCTTTTCATTGGTTTGACTACTACTACTAATTTTAGTTAATCATAATCATGTTCGTCTTTTCCGCCAGATTTTGCATTCCAGATAAAAACAAAAGCTCACATAAATAATTGATTCAAAATGAATTAGTAGTATTAAAGGGATCCGGTTAACATGAAGTTTATTTTTGAATAAGTTGGTCGATTCAATTGAAATAATATCGACACACATGTAACTTTACGTTTGCGTGTCAAGATCTTCTATTACCAATCGACCAACTTATCCAAAAATAAACTTCATACTAACCACTTCTGTATTAAAGAGTGGTAGCTAGCCTAGCCCAGTAGCCCGTATCGTATATATGATTTATAATATACCTATCGAGATTGGCATTTACTGATAAATACTAAGTAGTACAATTTTTATTCCCTTTTCTGCTTAATTATGGCATTTACTGATAAAACTTCATTTATTAATAATATATTTTTCGGCAATAATTGTTTGTCGTTTAGGTCACTTAAACCATTTATTTTTTGGACCTATTATATACTAGTAACGTAGTGGCTGCCTCTACTTACTCACCATCCGTAGTGATTAGTTGAACAATAAACAAATACTACTGTAGTATTTATATTGATCGGTAATGATGATTTAACCATTTCAAGTGTGGTTATGGAGGTTACAGTGTATTCAAAGAAGAAGAAGAAAACAAAGGCTTGGCCTGCATATCTAACAAAAAACGTCATTTTCAAGCTCGCTTAGGTAAAATAATACTATTAGTAATTGGAAACGTTCATCATTCACGAATCAAATCTTGTTTCCGACATGTTATTCATGGGCTCGAAACAACAAATTCAAGATGGAACAAAGAAGCTCACAAGTTCCCCAACCACTTCATAGATATTCGATAGGATCGAGTGAGTATTATTAATGCTCACAATGATTTTTATTTTTTTTAAAAAAAAGGGGAGCTTAGTCTTAGAGACGCCGCATATAAAATTATGTAAACTATGGAACAAAACGTCCCTTTGTATAATTAAATATAAAGTTATAAAAAATACACTACTTCTCGTGTTGTGTTGTGTTGTGTTGGGCATAAAGGAATGAGAGAGCAGATCATTTGTCCTCAATTCTCATGTCCCCTTGTGTCCCACCACTTACATTTTGACATCTAATCTCTTATATAACACCAATTAATTTTAAAATTAAATAAAAGGACATGTGTCAAAATATAAATGGGGGGACACAAGAGAGACATGAGAATTGGGGACAGAGAATCTACTATCTAAAAGAATGTTCTTTTTGAAAATACCGTTATAATGGAGGACAATCACGCAAGAAAATGAAGTCTCTCTCAACTCCCGTGCCCTCTTAAATAAATTACCATATGCAAAATTCTCTAAAGTAATCTTTAGGTTTCAACATCTTAATCAGACTTTAATTAGTTTAAACGCAGGAATCAAGATTCAGCAGCTGGATATACTAAACCAGTGTAGCATAGCACCTAACGGGGGGATGGTAATATCAAGCAAATCAACATTCACTCAAATTATTGAAAAACAATGCAGGATTGTTTGTCATCTAGTGAAAATGAATTTTAACAAGAATGAAGCTCCAAATATGTTTCCATTATATATCAAGGGTAACAGAAACTAGATAAATTGTACGGAAGAAACCGTTAACATCTCTCATCCTTAATTAGACGCTAGAAACACCAAACTAACTCCGGATAAATCAAACATATTAAACCTTGATGGCATACTTCCTCGGTGGAAAGTACATCTCCTTCTTTTCCCGTTCTGTCTTTAGAGATGCCTACATGAAACAACATTAATGGAATTCACACCATTAATTGAGAAACATCAATTCTAGATATTTAAAGCCATATAATAGAGGGAAGGCAATTGCATACATGAAAGTTATTATAGCAACCAAAAAGGTACACTTTTGTCCTATTTTTAAGAAGGTACACTTCAGTCCTAAATACAAGTAGAAAAATTCACTCAATTGTGAATTTAAAAAATTCATGATAAGTGATCTTTTGTAAATGCATTAAGTCAAGGCAACAATAGTAGACCACAACAAATAATATAGCATCCTATGTAACAGCTTAAGTTAAGCGTGTTAACAGCCATCATTACAACAGTACATCTACAATACCCTCAAGCTATAGAGGGTCACTGACATAGACAATATGACATTTCTAAGCACTTTTAGTATAAATCAACTCTCAAAAACTGGAGATTTCAAATGCATCATTAGCAAAGGTGCAATGTAAAAGTGGAATGGCAGCCAAAGTCACGCTTATATCGAATCAAAGCACCATGGAACCAAACTAGCATTCTATCTAGGAGACTAGGAACATGTTTCTTTTGTCCCACTAATTGTTCATATAGAGCATAACTATCAGAACCAGCTAATTATACAAGTATAAGAACAGAGTCAAAGTATAGCATCACTATCATAACAATCATAACAATTTAGAAGGGTCCTTGAATCAAATTCTCTTGAACATATTCCAAAAGGTAAACCGAGGAAATTTTGTAAGAATTCACTGAAAAATCCTTGCACTGAAATTGATGTTTAAAGTATAAACAAATTACAAATTAAGGAAACAGGTGGATAGAATCCAATATTCAACATTCAATTAACATTAAAAAATTCTATCAAAAGCCACCCCAGACTTAACTTGGCATAACATTATAACAAGAAATAAAAATTCCAGTGTTATAAAAATTGTGAAAGCAAGCAAATAAGAATCATAATACCTGATGCTTAGTGAGGCGCCTGCGGATGGCTCTGGTCTTCTTGGGACGAAGATCAAGGGGCAAATACTTCTTATCCTTGTAAGCTTCTCTCAAAACCGCCTTCTGCTTCTGTGACATCACCGTCGATACCTGCGCTATAGATTGCCTCACAACTTTTCTGCATCCACAAACACAAAATCACACACATTTTTAACCCAGATCAACAGACATTCAAACAATATATGTATATATAGACAGAGAGAGGGAAAAAGTGTACATCTTGGAGAGCTTGTTAACAGCACCGCCGGTGACCTTAGCGACACGGAGGAGAGAAAGTTCAGATTTGAGTTCATTCAATTGTGCCAATAGATCAGCCTTGGACTTTTGCCTCAGTTCGTGAACTTTGATCCTCGCTGTTTAATTCAAAAATAATCGTAACAAATTACACAAAACGTCAGTTTTTTTCGAATGAGATCAATTAATCCATACATTACATAATTTGCAATTGCAGGAAAATATTTGTATTCTTCTTCTTACCCATTTCGATTTTCAATCTCTCTCTCTCTCTCTGATATCTCCTTCCTTACTCGTCTGGACGGGTGGTGATATTTTTACAATATCAAAACCCTAAACCCTAACACACGTGAGTTGCACGTGTTAAGAAAAATGTTGGTTGGAGTAATGGCCTATCACATAATCACATAAACGTGCTTTCCTCCCTAGTCCCTACTTTAGCCCATACATGATCTTATAAAATTTTGGTAAATAATTTTAATGAAATGGATAATTTTTTAAATAATTCTTATTTAGTAATTGAATTTTAATATTGAAAAATGTTTAAATTGAATTATCATGTGTGAATATCTTAATATTCATAAAAAAGTAGTAACAAAATTATGGTTCTTTTTCCAAGGACAAAATATTTACATGTATATATATATATATATATGATTATTCCTTAATACGAATGTAAGCAAAATTAACTAGACTGAAAATTCTTTGTTGCTCCAAAAAAAAAAAAAAATTAATAATTCCTTACCCCGTTCTAACTAATTATATTTGTTAATGAGTTCGAAAATACAATTACATTTGAGCTACCTATTGAATTAAGCTAGCGGTATACTGAGTTTAAAGGATGGACATCCATCCATAAAATTAAAAAAAAAAATGTTAATAATAATAATAATAATGTGCATATACTACTACTGAGTAGTATATATTATATTACCCATCTCGTTTAATTTTGTTGGGTTCTACAACTTAATTATTTTATGAGTGATCTTGACTTAATTATAGTAGTAGCTGTTTTCTTTGAATTATATTTTTGGGTTATTTTCTTTTGTGATTAGCTAGTTAGTTAAGCACAACTGCTATATAAACGCATTAGCGGTGTAAGTTGATCTTCATAATTATATATGACTTTTAATATAAAATATCATATGATGACAAGTTTCTACGGTGCAATTTAGAATCATAATAATCTTTTCCTTCTTTTTTATTTGTTTGTTCCTTTTAATTTCAATGACTAGTTTATAATATTACCCCTACATTAAATATTAAATTGTTTATCTTTTATAATGAATATTAAAATTTAACAAGTATTTTCTTCTAAAATGTAATAGTCTAGTGGAGTGTCAATTAAAAACGAGGGAGGGAGGGAGGGAGGGAGGGAGGGAGTCAATACTCTGGCATGTCTTTCATAAATTGGAACTGTTCTATAATAATAATCCTGTTAATGATTGCAGCAATGAGCAAATTGACCTCCTTAACGGAAAAGGTCTTGTAGAGGAAATGTATGTATGAATGTGTATCCAATTTTTACTTGGTCACAAATTGCATTTCATAATTTAAGCTCAATTTTTTTATTTCATTTTTTAATTAAAATCACCATGTCCCTTCACAACCTCCACACAAAAACATTTGCACCCTCATAGTTTAATGTACTTTTAATCAAACTAAAATTGTGGTTCTATAGTTTATAGTACAAAAAATAAATAAATTTAAAAGGGCATTAATAAAAAGGAATAGGAGAGTTGATGGACTTGGTACACAAATTATTTTTTCAGCTTGCCCCAAGTATGAAATGGATTATTCCAAAGATAATTCTATGCTTGTCAGCTTTTCACAGTGAAAATAGTTTCTTATTTTTTTTTTCTTTCTACCTGATGAAGCCTTCTTTCTTTCTTTCTTTTTTTTGGGTGCAAACAGGAGGAGTACAGGACCCTTTTTATACCTACATTGCTGCTACATATTTTATTCAACAGTTGGCCATAAATTTTTGTTCTTGGAATGACTTATTTAAAGGGAATTGGGCCACAAAAATCTAGTACTAGTATTTTATCAGAAACAACTATTAAACACATTGAGCCCATCGGAAAAATATACTTCAGCTGTTCAGCACGCCTAGTGGTGAATGGTGATAACTAATAAATTGTAGAAGAGAAGTATTATCATTCAAAGGAAGCACTTAAATCTCATTATTTCTATAAAAAAAAAAAAAAAAAAAAAAGAACTCGAGAGTATATCCTTTAAAGGTTGCATTGTAAGCATCAGATTACAAGTAATTTGGAGAATTAATGGTAATTCCATCTATCCAAATGTATACTTGTTCTAAGACAATTAAATGCATTCATACTTCTGAGTGATGAACTGATACACAATATTGGAAGGTTTAGTTAAACCCCCAGTACATTTCATTCAGGCTTGAAGAAACTCATGTCCCAGGCGGCAGGCAGGAATCAAATATTCTTGTCAAATCCTAATTTGTTCATAAGGGCCAATATGAAGATGGACGAATAATCCTGACCTATAAATTTGATCAATGAAACGCTCCATAGATTTCCCTTATGTACTCTCCCCTTCAGACAATTGGATGTCAATCAAAATGAGGATCCCAAAATAAGGCAAACAGTATATAACAAGTTTGAGTGAATTGTAAGGTAGAACTAGAAACACTGCTTCGAGTCACCATGACTTCATTGAAATTTGAATTTTAAACTTTAATGCAGATCCTTATCAGGGTCCTTCAGATTAGAAACACTTTTACCTATAAAATATATACACAATCTCCTGCTTGTGTCGTTTGTTTCCAATTTAGGGCATTCCCCGAAGAAAGGTAGACAGAGAGACAGAACACCAATAGACACCAAAGGGAAAGAAGGTGTCAAGGTGATGTATTAGATCAGTGCTTCTCACAAACTCATGTCCTAAAACTAGGGTTGCATTCAGCAGGAACAACCAGCTCACCAATTCACTTTGCAGTAGCTATGCTCGAAAATATCAATTAAATTTTACTGATTAGAAAATGGCAATACAGAGAAAAGCATTATCAGGCACAGATGAGTTCACTTACAAGCTTAATGGCACCTTTATCCTTTTCGCCAACTTCCTGAACTAAGGACTCCCATAGTTTCAAATCGACTCTCATCTTCCTCTTCTCCATCTCCTCCAAAATATAACAAGCATCATCTATCTTTCCACTCTTGGCTAATCCCGTAATCAAACAACAAAATGTTTCCATACGGGGACAATGTTTACTCATTAACATGGCATTTAAAACCTTCAAACCCCCTTCAAATTCACCAGCCCTGCAAAAACCATCAGCCATCATCCTGTAGGTGGCAGCATTTGGCACACAACCTGCAACCTGCATTTCAACCAATAATTTGTAAGCTTCCGCGGTTCTCCCTTCCCTGCACAAATAATTAATCAAGATATTGTACATTACACCATCCGGCTTAACTCGCCTCTTCTTCATCTGAAGAAGCAAATCTTTAGCTTCCTCAATCTTTCCATTCCTTGCGAGATCACTCATCAAAACACCATAGTTTACAAGGCGGGGTTTACACCCTTGATACTCCATATCAAACATCAATTTCTTTGCTTCCTTATACTTCCCTAGAGAGCACAAACCTTCCATCAACAATGCATACGTAACCTCGTTAGCGTATTTTCCTTTTTTCTTCATCTCCTCAAACAAACCTTTTGCTTTGTCAAACTCGCCCCTTTTACACAAAAACCCAATTTGACAATTAAAAGTCACAACAGTGGGTTCAACTTCTTTCTCAAGCATTTGATCAAACATTTGGCGAGCCAATTCCCACCTTCCTTTCTCAAGCCAACCTTTTATCATAATATTATACGAAACTGAATTCGGCCAAAATCCCATTTTCCGGGCAGACTCAAACATCTGGATAGCATCATCAAACCTATCATTATCAACAAGAACATTCAAAAGCGTATTAAAAGACTGCACTGTGCGGACACAATTAAAAGCCTTCATTTTCCGAAATAGTTCAATGGCTTTATCAACCAATTTGGCTTTCCCAAAATGCTTAATCAGTGCAATAAAAAGGATTTCTCCGCATCGAATATTATAGTTCTGGACATACTGGAGAAGGGTTTCAACGGCTTCGAAATTGCGAGCACGGGCGAGCTTGTAGATGAGAGAAGAGTAAGATGGGTAGTCGTGTTTGAAGCCCATTTGGTGGCATTCATGGAAGAGAGACAAAGCTTCATCTGGGTCTTGGATTTGTTTGAGGTCATTGAGAAAATGGATGGGTTTGCGAAGAAGGTTTCGAGTGGGTTTGTGAGGTCGTTCATGGCGAGGATTTGAGGTGGTGGGTCTGCGAGTGTGGTAAGATTGAGATGAAGTTGTACTTTTCTTGTTGCTGTATATATGAAGGTGATGTATGAAGATGGTGGATAGCTGAGGGTTAACTGGTTTTGATTTTGGAGTGATCATGGAATGAAACAGTTGTGGTTCAAACTGATGAGAAAGTACTTTTGTTAACTTGGAGGGAAGCTATAAAAGTTGTCGCATTATTCAGGTGATAGGAGAGAGAAAGATTATTTTAAATTTAAATTATAAAATAAAAAATTGTTATTTATTTAAAATAGAAAAAATCCTAACAAAATAAATGTATTTAAACGTGATTGGTGGTCTTTAATTTTTATCTAATAAAGTGTCATTAACTAACTAAATAAATTTTTTAGATTAATTGTCATAAAAAGTATTTTGAAATATTAAATAAAAAATTATTTTAGATCAATTTGAAATTAAAAATATATATTGATCGAGAAATCAAAAGTTATCCTATTATTTATACACAACATCCCATCCCATAAATATTATACTAAAATACAAAAGGTTATCTTCTTAATTTATCAAAATATGCATGTTTAGAGCTTTATCTATCATGTTTAGTAGTAAAGTTTTGTCGCATTTAAAACTAATAGTAATTAGTAAATGAGTATAATAATCACATATCAAACCAAAAATCAAAACACATTTTGAAAAACTTAATGATATGCTAAAAATGTCTTTCTTTCTGTAAATTTCTTGGCACTATAATATATACTCTGGAGACCACACAGTAGCTATAATACCTAAATTTAATTAAATAAATGTCTCTTAAATATATATACCATACTTTTGTCCCTCTTTTTAAAGTCTAAGTACTAAAGATTAGTGATGCATATTTCTGTCTTTTTTTTTTCTTTTAGTCATACCTAAGTAATGTCTTTATATTTGCCATTATATATGTATATATATAATACCCAAACGACAAGATAATATAGCAAAATCACAATATATGACTAATATTTTTGAAAATCCAAAACTATATGAATCATGCTTAGTAACATCCATTTGATCAAACCAAAACTATAGTAAACAAGACAAATATTACTTGTATTTATGAAAATACCAACATCCATATCAAACGCAACTGCATAAAGAAACCACCTGACCAGGTGTTGAAATTTTCCTATGAGCTACTAGCTTTATATTAGCTCTCATAACAAAAACATTAAGAGGAAGGGACTCTTTGCTGTTATCTCACTTTGGGGGAGGGAAGAAGATGGCATCTGCTGTCCTTTTAGAGCGGAACTGCTGCTCTACATCCGCTCCCACTTTGAACGACGCCTGGAGAACTTGAGGAGATAAGGCCTTCCAAGCACCAATGCTTCCGGCTAGATGAGTGAATATGGGACTGCAATATGCACAATATCATTAGAATCATTATCAAGGATAAAGATTAAAATGCAACAACTTCAAAGGAAAATAAGCAGAAACTATAATAGCTTAACAAGTAAAGGGTACATACTTAGGAGTCGAAATGATAGAGAACCACTCGAGGCCATCAGGATCAGCAATCTTTGAAACCACGAAAAACCTAGGTACGATAAATAAATTACCGGCCTTGACAGTAGTTTCCAAAACACGTTTCCCATCAACACCAACAACCTGTGCGCGGCCACTACCCCTAACAATATAAGTTACCTGGTATGCCGAGTCACACGAAAAACCTGGAGAGCACATGGCACTTCCATCCAACCTAACAAGATCGGCTCCAAGGCCAACCTCACCAACCAAAGGTAAATTCTTTGTGTTCAAAACCACAACCCTTCCACCATTCTTAATATCAACATCTAACGGAGCTTCCAGACAATTCAACACCATTCCATTTCGGTGGTCATTAACAGCCTCAGTCATCTTAAAACCAGCATCAAGCTTGACAATTCCGTTACCAGATTGATTTCCAACAAGGGTCTTCACAACACTTTCTTCCAAGTCCCATGCCCTGCCTACAAACTCGGTTGTAAAGCCAGTGAAGATACCATTAGTGCCAGTCAAGAAGAAATCAGTGAATGAACCAGCTTTGTGGCCTTTAGAAGTTTCCCCCAAGAAAAGAATTATAAGCTCAGTGTCCTCTTTGTTGTACCACCATGATACAACACCAAATGGAAGGGCAATGGAATCCCCTGTTTTGATTGGAAGAACCTTCTCCTCTTTCTCAGGGAGGACAATTCCAGCAACTCCACTGCCTAGTGAGGGAAGAAATAATCAAGAGACAATATAAAATGTAATTAATCAAGCTGAAAGAGTATGTAAACGTGTACTCGCTGTTAGACAAATTTGTGTTCTTCTTAGTTAGAGAAGAAAATGTAAAAAAATTACTCGCATCCATGTATATGATATATCTAATTATCTATACAAAATTAGGATTATACAGTTTGAGATAAATAAAAGACAACATAATACGGAAAAGTCTATAATCATGCTGTCAACACCATCCATCAATTAAATTAAGCTTAATGACAGGCTTCAACATAAAAAATTAAAATCATGTCCTGCGAAGCAGAACAAAAAGCCCAAGGCAGCATGTCTCCTTTATTGCAACTCAATAGATCTAAAACAACAAACTCAGGTAGAACAATTAAGTTCTCTCGCAAAACCTTTACTCCAATTCAGTGATTTATTTCAGTAGAGAAAAACAGTTAAATAAAATCACTCCTTTTTCTATATATAAAATAATAATAAAAATAATAATAATAAAAAATACAAAATAAAAAGAATCTAAATATGATGAGCATTTATATCAAAGACAAAATCAAACGAACAAACATCAGTTCTGCGAATATTGAAATTAGAAACTAATTGGACTCTAGAATTACAGGTTAGAAAACAGGAACTCTTCTTAGTATATTTAAAAATAAGGAAAAAAAAATAACACTAGTTTGCTTGAATTTGAAATATTGACTAATAATGATAGATTACACAAAATACAACCAAACAAATTCATAAAAAATATATGATGGTAAAAGAAAAAGCTACCAATAAAGTCCTATCTTTAGTAGTGACTAATAGAGTTCTTGAACATTGACTAATCTATCTAATAAAATAGAAATGATTTTGAATTTCCCGTTCACTCAATAAATCATTTGGGCTTGAGATAAATCTCATTTACAAATTTGAGGCGGGGCCAAATTTAGTAACAAATATTATGCCATGATACAACCAAAAAAATTCATGATCCAATCAAAAGACATTTAAACATAACCCAGAAATTTACATAAGCAGAATAATACAAATCTGTCATCATCTAAGAGATCAAGACATACCCACATTAATCATTAATAAACATGAAGTAAAATACTAAAATCAACCAACAATTGAAAATCAAAATCAAATCACATAACAAAAATTAGGGAAAATTGAGGATTTATGTGAACATATACATTTATATAGTGATTTATACCTTGAAGAACATAAGCGACCTTAGGAGAATCAGAATAGCGGGGGAGGGCAAAACCATCCTTTTCAAGAGAAAGTTTAGCAGCTCCAATATTGGCTTCACGTAACATGGGTAACTCATCTGGGCACCATGCATAGTAATTTCCCCCATTTCCTCCGTACACCTTCTTAGCCAACTTGGGTGTCAAATCAATCTCCATCCCTCTCTGTATTTTTTGCTTTATCTCTCTTCTTTTCTCTCTCTCTCTCTCTAATCCTGCTCAAGAAAAACCCCAATATCTCAAAAATTTGATTACAATACTTTTAGGACTGCATTATTTATACAGCGCGATGATTGTATGTTGGATAAGATTATAAAACTGAAAGGTTTATCCAATCGGGATTATGAGGATAAATTTTATTCCGAATCAAGAAAAAAACAGCAAAGTTTGTTAATTTGTTAGAAATTAAAAAAAAAAGGATGATTCAGTTAAGGGGGTAAAGAACGAGTAGTCTTAGATAGCAACACTATACTTTTCATCGGGTCGGTGTTTTGTATTACCATTTACCAATATGTAATTGATTTCATTTGCCTTCCTTTTATTTTCTCTTTCCCACGTTATACTTTTTATTGTTTTCTTCTTCTTTTTTTCTTTTTTTGGGTGGTATGGTATTTCACCTCAATTGGAAATATAATTATGAAATTTACAATTGGTATAAATTATAAGAGTTTCCAATTTATTACACATCTCTCTAAAATAATTATTATCGACATTAATTCACGTAACTAACAATTAAATATTAAAATAAAATTTTGTAATATATTATGAAATTTCATAATGATAAGATGATTTACCTATACATTATGGAGTGATCCCATTTTTATGCCAATTAGTTGTCACGCCGTAGGTTAGAAGAAGCAAAGAGATGAAGAGCAGGTTGAAACACATGTTAAAATCATATTTTCATATGAATTTCTCTCATGTGCAGATAAAACACACTTACTATTTATGTAAGAAAGATTATATAAAATATTATTTTAATATATAAAAATATCAATTCTCATAACCATTTAACTAGATGTTACGATACTCCCTTTTCAAGTTCAAACTCCGTCATAAAATGTATTTTACAACATTTTAAAAATATATTAAGTTAACAACATTTTTTTATTGTATTGACTAAACTAAAAGAATTTAAATTAATCTTGATTTTAAAAATATATTAAGTTAACTTCAAAATGTCAATAATAATCAAAAAAATATTTGATTTGACAAAACTAAATACGACTACAGCATAGCACTACCATGTACAGAGGAAAATAATTGTCAATCCCAGGCTTTGTATTGTTTCATGAAACGATGATGGACAGATACCAAATTTGTACTGTTTCATGAAAAGATGGTCCAGATACCAAAGTTTAGAATAAGGACTCAATGTTAGGTAATTTGTGTCAAATTATAATTGCAAAATACATCAATATATGAGAATAGATAGAATTACAAGAGAAACCCTCACTTATTATACTTCTCTAAAAAGTTCTCTCTAATACTTCTTCACAGAAATGATTAGTATGAAATTCATTTTTGAATAAGTTAGTCAATTGGTCAATAGAGTTCTGACACACAGGCGATGCTCTATGTGTGACCAATTGACCAACTTACCCAAAAATAAACTTCATGTTAACCGGATCCATTCTTCACGTAACTAACAATTAAAAAATGAACATAAACATTTACATGTATCATTTCCTAGAATAATGCATCTGTTTTTCTGGCCTATTTTGACATTGACAGACAACAATTTTAGATTCCAAAACAATAATGCATATTGACAGTAATAATATATATATATATATATATATATATATATATATATATATATATATATGTAGTAACCATCTCTAATCTTTTTTGGCCATGTAACCATGTGCCCAGTATTTATACAAGTCCACAAGAAAATGTGCAAAGGAGACCAATGAACCTTATCTACCTTCATCTCTTCACTCTCTAAAGCTAATAAAAGTAAATCATAAATTAGCCTTCTGCAATTACAAAATCTTGCTAAAGTACAATAATGAAGATCATAATGGGCAATTATCTCATTCATAGATGGGATTTACACCCATTTAAATAACAAATCAAGTTGCCTGAACAATGAATGTACTCTATATTTAACTTTTGTGTGAGTTTGGTGGGGGGTGGGGAATGAATCAAAGAAATAACTAGAATAAAAAACCAAACTCATTTTTCATCATGTTAGTTAAGCTATTCCCTCAGAAAAATTGGGGTGGAGGCTGTCAAAATTTTCGGATAGAATTTCATAGGAAGAGGCTGGCTTATGCAAAAGACAATAACATGCATGTGCTGTTAGGAGTAAATATAAAAGCACTCCCGTATCGCAAGCATGTCAATAACTCATCAATAGAGCCACCAAGCATCACCAACTCCAACCAAGACCACGTCATATTATGAATTCACCCTCAATGGAATAGACTCTGCATTTTCCTCATCTTTTGAGGGTATAGGTTTTCGAGGCTTATCTTTCAAAAAGGCTCTTGCATAAAGGGCGGAAAAGACAATAACCTAATCAACAAATCAGAAGGAAGTGGCTTTGAAATTCTTATGTTCCACAATGTAACGAGAAAGGAAAAATAAGCACAAGTAAAATTTAAATGAAAAAGGGACTGAGATCGATACACTTACAGCTCCGATGCACTGTTCCCAGCTAAGTGGGTGGCCAAACCACACGCATGATAGCAAAATACTGACTAACTACATGAATAAAGAATTACACAGAACAACATCGATTAGGAGTGATGTAAAGAGTGAATGATCAAGTTTATGGTTGTCTGACTCTTCAGTTTACCTGTCTTGTGGTCATTATGGTGGCAAATGTAAGAGCACCAAATGTGCGGATGGTGTAAGATATGAAGAATTGACTAGATGTTGCTACCTGCAAGAAAATTTTACTTCAGGTGTTCCACAGTTGGAAAGACAGAATAACATATTAACGATGATCTATAAAGCATAAATAGGCAGATGAAATAAAAGGATTTAGCAACTGTTTAAACAATATAAAATGTTAAACATGTACAGCCATACTGCTATAAAAACAACTTACAGTTGACAGCAATGCAATGTCTAAGAAACAATCATTATGGCGATAAATAAAATCTACTGCCATGAGAAGATGGTTCTGTAAGATAAGACCTATCAAAAAGAAAAAAGAAAAGGCCCATAATCAATTAATGCCTGCGAAGTGCAATAAAAACAACAATGGAACCAAGAAAAATAATCTTTTTACCTAGGACATGAAAAGAAAATTAATTTCACAAAATAGCTTAATCTTTCATTACCAAGTCAAGGGGTATGATGAGCCAAATAAATGTATGAAAATGCCATATACCTTACGAAGGAACAACATGGGCCTCATAAATTAAACTTTATGAGATTAATTTCAAACTTAACGAGATTAAGATCACGACGAGAACAAACCTATAAAGCTGAGTATGCAAGAACATAATGTTGTGTAGAATATCTGATTGTGTATCTCCATATCATAGCCCTGAAATAGTTTATCCTGGAATGTGCTAGTAAAGCCATCAAGCCTGTAACAGGTAAGGTAAAGAAACAAATCAAATGCATGGATAGGATTCCAGTAGCTCCAGCACTTGCACGAGGTCTGCATGTTCAACACTCTCCAGAGACTCAGACTCATGTCCAACACTTGTAGACACTTATCTCAATGTGTCAAAATATTTTTAGACATAATATAGTTTTTAACACATCAAGGAAGTACTATTGTTAAAAGAATAAAGCAAAATTGCATCTTAACAAAAGTAAGATAAGAGAAATTAGTAACTGTAGTAGAGAAGAAGGGAAAGAAACAATCACAAATAAATGTTTAGAATATTTCTTTTTGACTTACTTTCTTGAATAAAGAGGCAATTATTGATGATATTTACTTAAAATCTGGGAATATTTATCCATAATTTCGATGGAATAAGACTACTTTTATACAAGCATGTGTGTGTATAAATATATGAATCCATATAATTTAGTGTGTCCCCATATGTCCAACATTTTTCAAAAATAGTATCAGCACATCTGGCTCAAATTGAGTCGTGTCAGTCTGTACATATCGTTGTTTCATGCCTAAGGAACAATACATAATCTTATCCTAAATATTGCTTTGATTCATTCAGAAGGCAATATAAGATTCAATGGGAATACCAGACCATGATGGCATATATCAATGTGCAGTGTCCATCAGCCAGGACAGACTATATCTGGACCGGTTATCAATTTATAATGAAGTCGTGGACATAAAAAGAAGAATACAATAGTTCATTCGTGTTTTCTAGAAATTAGTTAATTGTTGGGAAATCTAACATGGACCATAGTTACAATGAACTAAGGATATCCAAAACATACATTTAAATCTAGGGTAAACAGACTGTATCAACCTGCGAGCTACTTGAGTCCAGCTCAATAATTACCCATAGACGACTCAAAACTGTTTCAATAAATGAGCCCATCTTGGCATAAATTTTTGACTCCGTAAGTTAAACGAGCTTAACTTGAGTTTAGGTGTGGGAAATTTTAGAAGTCCTATAAGGCAGAGAGGAAAAGAGAAAGAGAAGGGAGAGAAGAAAGAGTTTCTTAGTATTCACAGACTACTACAAATTTTTTTATAGTAAGCAGCTTAAGATTATGCTATTATCCTTACAAAAATAACATCTAACACTTCCCCTCAAGCTGGTTGGTTACTAGATATCTCCCATGCCCAACTTGAGTACAATATGATGAGAAGCTTTAATACTGAAACCCTTAGTTAAATATCAGCTAGCTGATTTTCAGGTTTTACGACATATATACAAAGTAATCCGTTGTTTAGTTTCTCCCAATGAAGTGCCAATCAATCTGAATCTGAACTCGATTATGTGCAAGGAATATTGATGGGGACAGGGTTTTTGGGACAAAGGGTTAATATCACACAAACAATTGAAACGCAAAACTCAATCAATTAATCATTCGATAATCTCAATCAATTAATCATTCGATAATCTCTAAATAATGAAGTACATCACAATTTATAATACTCTTAAACAACTTTCCTAACCTAAATTGGACTCTAATACGATAACTACAAATTAAAGAAACTAATTAAAATACAACTTCTAACTCATATAGGCTTCCAAAGCCTTTTATTCCTACATCATTTCTCCTCCGCTGAAAAAAAACTAGACGGAATCAACGCAAGACAATCACATCGGATCACCAATGAAGTCTTTGCAAGCTTCAAATTTGGCATGCCGAGAGCGCAAGTAAGAGTGAATTTGGTATTGCCTTTGATATTAGCACGAGCATCATGTTGCGCGTGACGATCCCATAGCCATTTACGCCTTAAGATAATGTGACAAAATTTAAGGGGTAAAACATCACACATAATGGTATCCTTAAGATTGCCAACGAAAAATGTAACCATACACCTCTGAATAACCCGCAAACTTTGTATTGGTAATCCATGAAACATCATACGGCTCCGGGTGAGACTCAACTTTTAACCCAAGTTTCTTAACTGGGTTAATATCACACAAACAATTCTCACGCAAAACTAAATCAATTAATCATTCGATAATCTCTAAATAATGAAGTACATCACTATTTATAATACTTCTAAACAACTTTCCTAACCTAAATTGGACTCTAATACGATAACTACAAATTAAAGAAACTAATTAAAATACAACTTCTAACTCATATAGACTTCCAAAGCCTTTTATATTGTTCTAACCAACTTTCACTGAGCCATTCCCACATCACATATTGTTGCTTTAATGTAGCAATCTGATCTCTCATTAGCCATATAAACATATTCCCATATCCTTTAGTAGATTTTGCAGCTACAAAAAGTACACAAACCCCTTGCTTTGTGGTTCTATAATGCCTCTGACCAGAGGTGGCCACGACAGTTTTGTTTTGTACTTCACGAATTGACCTCTCCCCCCGTCCAGAAAAAAAAAAGTACCACCATAAAAAAAATCCCCCAAAAAATGTGCAATAATGTGGACAACCAACAAAGTCAACAAAGAGAGGAAAAGACGGTGCTTGAGAATATGAGAAAGTCTATGTCCTATATTGGTTATTTATTTTGAGTTTTTTGTGTTTTGGCAAAATGAAGTATACCCCCCTTCTGTAGCTTCCTTCCTTTATTGATTTTTTAGATGACTTTGCCTTGCAACCATTCACCATTGACTGTTGGGAGGGTGAGGTTTTAGGAGCTCCCATTGATGCAGACTGGATTTTTGTGTCCGCATGCTCTTTATATACTCCAGCTTACTAAGATGGCCCCCTGTTTGGTGTCTTTGTTTATAATAATCTTACTTATGAAAAAATATTAAGATATCAAAGAAAAAAGAAAGAAAAAAAAAACATAAAGAAGATACAGCGAATAAAACTTTTTGACATGGTTTTATTCAGATTACAAGCAAGTAGCCCCCACCCCACCCCACCCCACCCCACCCCACCCCACCCCACCAACAAAAAATAAAACAAAATGAACAACTCAAACTCAACTTGACTCTAGCAACGGGACAACAAGCCATAATGTAAGTTCAGTTGGAAGCCTAAGTCTAGAATGAATGAAAGTCAGTCTTTTAGTAAGCGTATATAAGCAGTTGTTTAGTGTATAAGCAATTCTTTAGTGATCGAACCAAAAGGTACGTACAGTGGAGGTTGGTTGAAGATGATGTTATGCGGCGTTTAGAACCAGTCTTGAAGTGAATGAATTAGAAAGAACGAAATAAGGAAATGAGACGACTCTTTCTTGAACTATATCATAAACAAATCTTCCCCTCCATGCCAATCACGAGTTTTTCTCCATTCCTCTCGTATATCGTCGTAACACCCTTAATGCTAGATTTTGAAAAAGACCCATTTAGGTCCGATTCGGACCCCTCCGTTGTTTCCTTTTCCTTCCGCACCAAGTAGCTAATAATTCTTATGTTCGTTGTGCACTCTCCAATTCCATACCATATTGGAATTTCCATTTGTTCATCAGGTACAAATGGTTAATTTATAATTCAAATTAAGAATAAATAAATAAGCATAAAAATTTATTTATATGAACATCTTCAAACCCAACAATTTGTAATAGCTAATTCAACTAAAAAATAACAAAGTATTACTAAATGTTGAAAACCAGTAATCCTGATGCCTCGTGCATATATGCCAACAAACTTCAATTGCTAAGCACAGAACTTTCAGAACTTCAATATACAACCCACCTAAGCATATAAAGAAATATGGCTACAGAAACTAAAAGAGAATAAAAATATCATATGTAACGCGAAATAATCCAAGCATACAAAAATGCATAATAATGAGAAGAAGATGTATTGAATACCCAAGATAACAAACCATCAAGGAAACACCCCAAACCGTGCTTTCTCTTCCCCTATTGTAAGGGCTAATATCACCAGCTGACTACGAAATAAATCAAAATTCAGTTATTAAGTTAACAAACTGCAAAAGCTAGTAAAGATCATTCACATAAACTTATATCATCCCATTGAAAAATCATTGAAATAATTTATGTAATTATCTACAGATTAATAACATCATTACTTTCTTTATTTAAACAAAATCGTACTAATTCTTGCAAGATTCTCTAGAACAAAAGACACCTAACCTTTGCTAAGAACCCACAATACCCCTACACAAGGAAGCCCCAAAACTAGATAAAATATGACTTTTATCACAAAATGTGTTTGATGGGCACAGACTGGATATGACTGAGCATCTTGTTGAATAAATCAAAATCAAATCCCTTAAATCAGCTCCAATACGTCTTCAGGCTTAATTTTAACCCATCCATTGCAAGTGCAATGTATAAGTGAAACCATGTTAAATTTGTCATTCATAATAACTTTAAACATTGAACTGAACCATTATGTCAAAATTGGTTGCTCCAAAGGAAACAAGATTTGGGATATTGAATCAATTTTATACTATCAGGTTGTCATTAACTACCAGCCTTCAGCGGCACAGACATTTATCGTAACATGCCTCAACAAGGAAACTAGTAGAAGCAATCTTATTATAGGAATACGGATGTACTTATTACCGGATATAAAATAAATAATGCACACCCGAGGGTAACTAGTAAAGCGAACAAATATTCTGGTCCCTTGTATTTCTTTTGGATAATGACAGTGCTCCAAATCTGCAAAAGTATAAGAAGATAATGAGTCAAAAGTTCACCACATAGGTGAAAATGGATTTTTAAAATGAGTAAGCTGACACTCAAAAAGAAAATTCAAGAACGTGAACTATAAATCGCGTAAAATAATGACAGCCAACAGCATTAGACTTGCAATGCATCAACTAAGTTAACGAACAGGGATGTCGCCGAGCTAGTTGTGTTTTGATGTCCTCTACCTCAAGGCTTACTCAAACTAATCTACCTATAAAATAAAATGGAAATTCTTGTACACTGTAAATCTGAGAATAAAATATGAACAGTCAACTGCCCGCTCGTTCTACCCGTTACGTTTGTGAGTCGAATGACTAATAATGTTTGGCATGATTTTCTTTAGCTAAACAAAAAGGTCTTGTGGGATTGGTATGCCACATAAGAAAATGTTCAGAGTTAATAAATCTATTTGGAAATGGGTTGAGTGTTTTTAAAAAACTAAAACATAGCAAGAGCACATATAGAAACAAGAAACTAAAATTATATGCAAAATTGCAGAAGGCCATTAGCAAGTAGATTGAATCAATCAAGTGAATCAACCATACAATATAATGAACAAAAGCAATTTACCCCACAACGACAAATATAAACAGGTGTAATAGTGATTACCACAATTAACAACATAGTAACCTACCATTACAGGTATCATTTTGGCACATTTCGCTAGTGTCTGAACAGGAAAACTGACATATTTGAGAGCCTGAAGCAAGAATTAGTTAAATTTGTTAACGGTGACAAACAATTAAATTTTCTCAACCGTCACCTAAATGACATATAAAGCAAATCACTAAAAGACCATAATTGTGTGCATGTAAATAATTCCTCTTCTAAAAAAAATTAACCATAAAGAACACTAAACTCTGAAAATGAAGAAACCTTACCTCATACTGACATGTCGTGGTTAATATGTTAGATACTGATATAACACAATACTTATAAACCGGAGCAACAGGGTCCAAGGCTTTTTTACTCGCCTGGAGAAAAATATAAACAGTCATCCAGTTAAAAAGCACTGCCCAAAAAATATCAAACTAGTTTTTGCATAAAAGAACATCCCTATTCTATTTTGCCACGTGGCAGGGAGCATGCAAATCCTATTGAAGTGTAGTATGTGATATGCATGTGGATTAAAATTAAAATGTGTGTCCTATGGGGAATAACTGATCAATTAATGAATAAATCACTACTTACAAGTAAAGTGACGGCAGATATCGCAGATGTCATAATGCGATTGCAGAAAACAAGAAACAACGAGTATTTGAAGAATTCTTTATTTGATCCATATGGAACTCTCATGATCTTTTCCTGCAAGAGCTATACTTCCATGAACCCATAACTAAACAATGCAAAACTAAGAGTAATTATATTTATTAGGCAAACAAATGTTATATAAATATGTAAATGATAACTAATCAACAATTACACATATTAAATACCCTTTTCCCACATAAGAACGAATCAGTGAATGTACAACTGGACAAGTAATACTTAATACACATTTTATTCCATATGGTATGTAAAGAGTGATCACCACATTCTTTTTCAACAAGTAAATAGAAGTATCCACTAAAGATTGCCAAAGAGGAGGGGGGGGGGGGTGAAACTGTCTACACAATGTAGCAAGGGGCATAGGGAAGACAAAAAGAACCTAGGCTACCCCACTTTAACCCAAACATAAAAGGTTCCCCCAAATTTAATTATATATGACCAGTTGACCACACTCCCAGTTCCAATGTAAGCTGTAAACAAAATCCACATAAACAATATAAATTCATGGTACACCTCATTGGGCAGAAACCATAGAAAACTCGAGAAAAAACCGAATCTCCACAATCCTCAAACATCTATTGTTCCTCTCTCACAAATGATCTGCCATAACCAGTGTGAACTCTCAAGTCCCATATTCGCCTATGCCACTTGAGAACCCAGCGCTGAGGAGCGATCACACCGTTAGGCATCACCCAATACATTCCGAAAAAGGAAAAGGCCATAAACTGAAAATCTGAAACCAAGTCATTGTGTTACAACAAGAAGTACATCATTTCTAAGTTAAAGCGCATTCATCACCAGTTCAAAATGAAAATATTTCAAGCGCAGCAGTTCATTAGAATAATAATACCTTCCTAGAAGCTCCCCATGCCAAATGCTGCACATATGAAAATCCATTACTCTGCTCTTAACAGGATTTCATTGAGAACTGATCACTCACATTCTCACTCCAAAGCAGTGAATCAACACAATTACTCAGATGATCCACTTCAGATAAAACCAACATTATAGCACCTCCTCCAGCTCCCAATCCTGAAATTCTTGCAAAAATTAGGGTGCCACATGTCTCCACACTATCTCCATCACATAATTACCCTCTCTTGCCTCTGAATCTAAAGCCACATAACAGGTTCAAAAACTGCACACTATGACAAACACCTCCATGCCAAACTTCCTTCCAAAAATGAACCCTTATTACATTGCTCGCCAAATAAAGTATGCTTTTAAAACTCCACCTATCTTTCACATTAGCTTTCCAAAAGCCAACTTCATATAGTATCCTCCCACTAAGGTAATCCAACCTTGAACATTTGCACTGAACAAACTCACTGCAACTATCTCGAAAAGACTCCCATCCTCAGCCACTTCCCTAAAAGCGCCTAACCCCATAAACCAAGATCTCAGACCCCCAATCCAACTTTAGTCATCAGGGTGCACACCTTCTTCCAACCAACCAAGTGATTTTTCTTTCCTTCCCCTAAAGTCCCAAGGGACTGATTACTAATATTCCTTCCCTTTTTCATTACCTTCCTTAATTTTTTGCCGAAAGTGGGAAGATCAGTTTTGATTATGAGCACCCTATCGAGTCTACCAGTATACTATATGTCATACTCTCCCATGCCAAAGTTGATAAACATAAAGAAAATATAATAAACTTAATGATCCAATGCAAATTAAAAGATTAGGAATATATTAGGTCACTAACATCTATGCGTAAGACCTTGGAGATATAAAGTAAAAGAAACTTATCCCCCCACCCTATAACTTTCATTTTTCCTGAAAAGCCATTCTTTCAACTTCCAAAGGTGAGGTCAAAGATTTAGATTTTCAATACCAAAGAATATTTTCTTCTTAAGCCAATAAAATTTGTGTAATATCTTAACTACCTAAATTAAAGCCAAACTGTATATACATGTTAAAAACTTTTCTGTACTTTTATAAACAGTAGCTCCTCCCAGGGTGTTCCAGACATCAGACTTAAGGTATTGGAGTAACGGACTAACGGGCATGAACATTGGATCTCAAATTATTGTAGGAGTACTTCAATAACTAGTCATTTACATAGTTTTCACTATTCTTATTTTGTTCCCTTATATTTCCAACCAATATTCAGACTTTGAGTAAAAGTCTAAAAGAATCAATTATCATACTTTCTCTATTTTAATTAACCAGCTTAAGCATGCAAAGGTTTCCACGGTTAAATTTAAAAGCCAATACAATGATGAATAATGCCAATAAAATCTTTAAAAATAAGCATCAAATAATTACATTAAGAAACAATGGAATCGGAAAACACAAGGAGGGTTCACCTGTAACAGGCCATAGATTACGAGAGTAGACATGATTCCGGTCACGGCGAAAGCCCCTTTCCAAAACTTGTCCTTTCCGATTAGTGACAGTGGTTCCGCCATATCCCATAAACTCCACCACCGCCTCTCTTCACCAAAAAATAATAATCTATATCCTTCACAAATTTAAAACCAAATCAGTAATATAAGCTATATATATATATATATATATAGGCAGAGGATGTAAAATATTGAACAGCCCACCTACGCCGGGAAACTATTATCTTAGTCGCGGGAGAAAATAGTGAACGGCGTAGATGTACGGACCGATGAATAGTAACTGAAAAGTGGGGAGGGGGAGAAAAGAAAGTCAGGTGTTTAACGGAATAAAAAGGAAAGGAGAGAAAATTCGAAGTCACTTTGAAGGGAAGTCTATCTGGTCCCCGGATCCGGATCCTATTTCTATGCGAGGATCTTGTAAAGTTTTGTCGTGGGTTGACAAACATATTTAAAAAAAAAAAGAGATTTGTTTGTGTAACAAAACTAGGTTATTTTGACAGAAATATTTTTTACAAGTTAACATAAATTTGAAAGCTACCAAACGGCATGACTTTTTTTATGATTGTAATAAGTTGGGTATTAATATAATTGGGACGTATTATTAATTACTTTTTTCGTTCCAAATTAATTGCTTAATTTTGACTTTTTAAAATCAAATTGACCATTTTTAAAACTAATTTTTTACTATTTTTGCTAAAATATAGGTGAAGAGACTATAACAAAAAAAAAATATATACAATTTATTAGTAATCCCAATTTTTATAATTTTAGAAATATATTTATATATGCTTAATTATTAATTCTAAAAATAGTCAATTTGACTTAAAAAAATTAAAACTGAACAATTAATTTGAAACGGAGGGAGTATTTTTTTTGGTGCTTTGGAATCGATAAATTTATTAATCTTTGTATCTTTGTCAAAGACTAATAATATTATTTTTTGCCCTTCAAAAAAATAAATCTAACTGACAATTTTTATCCTATTAAAAAAATTGAGTTTTCATTGTGATTCTTTAAGCCAATTGAAAAAAATTAAAGAAAAAAAAATTGGGGTAAACAATATGGAAAAAATTTGAATAAAGGAAAAAAAACCAATTGAAATTTGGCTAATCCTAAACCTTGGCGTGCTTTGGGAAGAACAAGAAACGAAGCAAAGAATGAAAGGAGAAGAAAACAGAAAAACAAAGCAAATAAACGAAGTAAACGGCGTTTGATGGCTTCTAATTTTCTATTGACTTATAAAAAAAATTCTTTTAAAACGACATTGTTGTGAGCCATTGAATTTATTTTTTAATGTGTTATCAATTCCACAGCAAAAACTTTACAAGATTCTCACAGATAAATCCTATGATTCCTATCCAGATTCCTAGTCCCCCAAATTGTATCCTTTGCAACTATATTCCCAAACTTATTTTTGCAATACTTACTCTCAAAGTTGAATACGTTGTGCAAAAGGATCCCGCTGACTTTTTTGAAGACAAATTAATTAATTAAATGATAAAAACAGAATCAAATATTCTTTTTTTTTCAAAATTAAAAATACATTTTAATTTTTAAGATCAAACAATGACATATTAAAATTTAAAATTAATATGTCACGTAAAAATTCATAATAAAATATTTTGTAATTAATTATTTTTGTAATATATTATATAATTATAAATATATATTATTTGACCTCAAAAAATAAGTATATCTAATTTTAAAACTGATAAAATATGAACTAGTGGTCAAAGTCTTTTCCCTACGGAGACCTCTCAAGTACAAATATTGACATTTTTTGGCCTCGTTGTTGACATTGAATAATTTTTTATATGAATTGAAATGATTGTAAATTTACTTTTACTGCCCTTGTATAGTTTATGCTACATTTGAATTACAAAAATTAAGGTGGGGAATGAAATAAATTATGCCTATAGAGCAAGGGAGGCAAGTGCCCATCCTAATTTTTATTTTTATTTTTTAGTAAGTATAAGGTTAATATGATAAATTGGTGCCCATCCTAAAAATAAATAAAAACTTGGGTGAATGTATAGAACATTGTTGAAGACCTGGTAATTAGGAATATCTAATATATTTTTTAACTTCAAATTTCAATTTATATTTGCGTAAGCATATTTGACTTCTCCCAAATTTTAGTGCTAAAGTTTTGAGTAATACCATTAAAATTTTCCCTATTCTAATTTATTTGTAGTAATTAGCACATCCGTAAATGTTTTTTAATTTTATAATATATATTAAAGTTTTTGACAAGTGTGTTAATTATTTGTTGTTGAATTTAAATCATAAATTGTGAATATATAATTTTAATTAAGGATTTTATATATTGCAAAAATGTTTTATGATCTAGCACTACAAAACATTATTGATCCCAGTCTTAATCTTTTTTCTGTTGAACTTATTTAAGAGTCAATTAATTAGACATGTCTCGTACCTCAATTCAAGAACAGCCTAGTGAAACTATGCTTTCACAAAAAGATTTAAGAGTCAATTAGACATGTCTCAGTCTCACACCTCAATTCAAGAATAGCATAGTGAAACTACGTTTCACAAAAATATGCATTTTAATATTTAATAATTGTCATTATTATTAATTTTAAAGTTAATTATAAGAGTGCCCCGTGATAAAAACGGCTATGGAATAAATAAAATTGTGTTTAATTATTCTTTTAAAAATAAAATAAATAAAATCGTGCTTAAATTATTCTTTTAAAAATAAATTATATTATTCTTTTTATCAAATTTATCAATTTTATTCCTAAGAAATGATACGAAGTGACTCATTTCAGTCAAAAATAAAATAAATTATTTCACCCACCATTCTATTCTCTTCACCAATTTTATTTTTTCAATTCAAACGTAACATAACTACATACGAGAAATAGAACATACATTTCTAAACCAACTTTAAAAAATAAAAACAAAATATTTTCAAACATTATTTAGGTTGTGTTTGATAAATATGGGAATTAAGATCTGAATGATTATGATGTCTTAAAAAATTAGATCATCTGAATGGTTATGAGGTCTGAATCTAAAAAATTGTTTGACAACTTAAAAGTAATGTAAGACCCCGAATTTTATGAAATAAAAGTATTCAATTTTTCTTATAATTACTATTCAGTAAATGGTTAAATTGATAAAAGTTAAAGTTAAAGGTGATATATGAATTTTTTTTTTTCAAAATATGCAAGTGGTTATAAAATACTCATTTCTATCGGGGAATATTCAGTTTGGTCGTGGAATATTCTTTTACGTCGAAGAATATTAAATGCGGCCAGTAGCAGACCATTTGGGGCCCATAATGAATATAAGCATCGGATGAAGAAAAAAAGACAAATTTGAGTTTTTATAAATAACAGCCAGAATCGTTCTACTGCTAACATTATTGGAATACCCGGTGGGTAAAGTAAAATGTCTGCGTTGTTGTTGCCACGCGATGGCGCAGTATTGCACCAATTATTGATTCTTACGTAAGAATGCACTACTTAATAATTGTTACAGTAATTACTGTTCAGTATTTTATTGTTTCAATAATTGCTGCGTTGATATTTTTTATTACTGTTGTTTTAATAATTGTCAGTACACAGTATTTTCCATTATCGAAGCAATAATTCATATTATCTGAATAATATTATTAGATAACATTATTGGCAATGTCTAGAAAGTTCTGTCTAAGGAGAGGTTTGGTGACCTAATTGGGCCCCAGTAAGGAGAAATTCTTATTGGAAAGCCCCATCTTTCCTGGGAACTGCCTGTTTGTCATTATTGTGATTCTGTAATATTATTTGTGAATAATTAATAATTGATTTATATGATAAGGAAAATATTCATTTTATGTGGATATAGATGGAGAAAATTTTTAAAGTGACAATTGTTAAAAATTGATATTTTACCTTTTCTGATAAAATAATATTTTATTATATTATTATAATATAATAATGATGATATTTTTTTACAATGAATGTGGAATATATGAGTATATGAGGAGAAAGAGTATTTTTGTTACAAAAGTTGTTTAAAACATGTTAAACATGTCTGTGGGCCCATTTCTTGACTGAAATTTGATTATAGCCTGTAAAATCGCCCGTATGTGGATTTCGGTCAATTTCTGTTTGGAATTTGAAAAAACTTTCTTCTGCAAAGTTGTAGAGAATTGAATTTCCTATAAAAAATCGCGAGATTCAAATTTTTTAATAAAATGGCTATTTATTATGAATTATTGAAGTTCTGAAGTTCCGAAATAATTGATTTTGAAAGTTTTAATTGTTTTAATTAACAAAAACGTTTTTGCCTTTGGAACATGTGTGGCTGATTTGTTGACCAAAGAAGAGGGTGCGTAGGAATTTAATATATATATATATATATTAATATTATATTAAATTTTACGCTTTGGTGTTTCAAGCATTTTCTATATAAATAGGGTCTTGGGTTAGAATTGAAAATCACACGAAACTAAAGATTTCTCTCTTTTTCTCTCTATATATATCGGCGTATTTTTGTGAGTATTTTAGTACTTGAGTATTGCTATCTATCTTGAGTTCTTTTAGCCTTATATCCAGATATTCGATCAAAGATTATTCTTTACGAGGTAAAGGAGATTATTTTCTTCATAAATGATATTATTTCTTCAATATCATTATGTCAAAATATTGGTTTGAATTTTTATCAAATTTGGAACTTTTTTATGTAAAGTTCAGTTCTTATTCATGAGTTCTTATTTATGAGTTCTTATTCACGAGTACTTTCATTCACGATCGTGATGATGATGTTTTTATGAAATTTCAATCTTTTGGTGTCGGAGTTACTATTCACGTATACAGTACTATTCACGTATACGATACTATTCACAAATATGACATTATTCACAGAAAAATTAAGTTTTCTTCTCTGTGTCCAAGATTGTCTGTTATGATTCCCATCTTTGATTGGATCTATGTTTTAATCATTCTTGAATTTTACTCCACAATGATTATTTATGAGATATTTTTGGACATAGAATAGGTGAAATCTGAATCCTTAATATTTATTATTTTGTTTCAATCGGATTCGTTTTCTTTAAAATATTTTTCATCATCCTCATCTAAATGATGATATAACCCGAATATCTTTGGCTGTTAGTGCAAAGATGAATAATTTCGATGAATATCTTTGGCGATGAAGCGAAGATGAGCAGTGTTTAGATGAACACGACCATCTGATGAATATCTTTGGCACCTGGTCTGCAAAGATGACAAGTTGTTGAATATCTTTGGCGATGGTGCAAAGATGAACTGTTGATGAATATCTTTGGCCCGTAGTGCAAAGATGAATTTATCGATATGATTATGAAACGAAGCGTGATTTGGTATAACCATGATCTTTGATGTTTCGTGATGAAAATTAACTTTGTCTGGATGAGAAAAGGAATTTAGAACTACAATTACGATAATGAGTTATACACGTGATTGTGGGCGATGAATTGTTGATTAATGTTACGAGGATAAAACATTGTTGATGGACTTTTAACATGGAGAAGATAATAGATTTTATGGTCTATTTGACTCTTCTAATGGATTGCTTCGTTCATTAACTATGGTTGAAAAGTTTTATCATCTACCATATGTTCTAAATCTACGATTTATTATTGTTGAAGGCTATTGATAATTTATTTATCTTTAGTCATGATATTCTTTACTGAGCTAGTTGTGTTCACCCTTTTGCTTCACAATTCCTTTCAGGTAATAAGAGTGTAGCTGGGTCGAGTGAGGTAACAGGGGAATAGAATGGTGGTCATCATTTAGTAGTTATATTTGGTGAATTAACTAGGGTGAGGCGAACCCAACGTTGGAAAGGTGTTTTGCCACTATCATACAAGATGTCTAATGACATACAACCTCGTGTCATCATAAGACAAGGTTTTGCTCATCCACTTGCTGAGTATATTTACAAGCACTACCTATATAATCTTGGTGTTTGTTTGGAGTATAATACCCAATTAGAGACAGTGGAGATAATGATATGTCAAAAGAAGACTCACCATTGGGAAGAATATGATAGTAATCTTCTCGTTTTTCTTTGGGGTCTATTAGGTCAACCAAGGATAATTACGTGGCCATATGATATCTATCATAACCTAGACGCATGGCCTCCCATGTATACGAAGGTTTTCTTGAAAGACTTCCCAAAGATTTTAATTTCTAAAGCAGCTTTTTGACTATACCTTTATGTAAGGTGTCATTATGAGGTGTTGTCCACGGTTGGGACATGAGTCATAGTTGGTATATATTTATATTTAAACTCACGGTTTAAGTGTTGTCGTATCTTCTTGCGACAATTGTATTAATAAAGTTGTAATTATTTTACGTACCACGTATTTTGGCGACTCGAGAATGGGTTGGATGGAATGGACCTATTTTAGGGTTGTCACATTGGTATCGAGCCATAAGTAAAAAGCCCCAGCCTCTGTCCGGTGACTTCACATTGATGAGGGATGCACCAAAGCCGGCTCTCCGTAGGGGCGCCTGATTCTGCGGTGTGGTGATAGAGTACTCACTGGTGAGGTGCTGACACAAGTTGGTGTCCAAAGTCACAGTTGGTATCAGAGCCATAAGTAAAGAGCCCCGAGCCTCTATCTGGTGACTTCATATTGATAATGGATGCACGGCCCGGACTCTCCGTAGGGACGCCATTCTGCGGTGGCGGTGATCGAGTACCACTGGTGAGGTCTTGACCTGTTGGTGTCCAAAGTCACAGTTGGTATCAGAGCCATAAGTAAAGAGCCCCGAGCCTCTATCTGGTGACTTCCTGTTGATGAGGGATGCACCAAAGCTAGACTCTCCGTAGGGACGCTTGCTTTCTACGGGCAAGTGATAGTACCTTGGTGAGGTCTTGACCTGAAGTTGGTGTCCAAAGTCACGGTTAATATCGAGCTTAGGGATATGATCTCTGGCGGAGATCGGGGAATAGAACTAGGAGGAGAGATGAGTAAATTCTTCGTTAGTGTGTCTACCTAAGCTTAATTGTTGGTCGGTCATAATATCTGAGATATTATGTGATACGTTAATTTGCTTAATTAACCCTTATTTTATGGCGATTTTGAGAATGGCAATGAGAATGCTATGAATGGAGTGAATGAGATCGTGGGATACCTCTAATCACTAACCATGATAATGTGATGTCGAGACGAAGAAGGAATTAGAGATATCCATGTGGTGAGTGAAGAATTGATAGTTACTTTTGAGATAATCAGCAGAGGTAACAGTTGAGAGTGAGGAAGAAGAGGAAGAAGAGGTACACGAGGAGAGTTTATTAGAGGTATTATATGATCAAAATGTAGAATTTCAAAATCGTATTCATGAGTTAGAAGAAAGTCTTTAAAGAACGACGGTGATGCGTGGAACAAAAGGATGCAACAATTCAAGCTTGTATTATCCGATATGTGATGCTTGATGTGACGCCCCCAAAATTAGGTATACATCATCCATCTTGGGTCGCCAGGATACGTAGTACGTAATTCAAATACAACTTACTTAATACAAGCGTAGTGTAGAATACGACAAAACATAAACTGTGAGTTTGAATACAAATATTATCTACTAGAGATTATACAAACTCAAAAGGAGTCCTCATTACAATTATTATCACACTATTTCACAGAATAGTGAGGACTACTAATGTTATCCTCTGGACCATCACTCCATTCCCAGGCTAAATCTCAAATATATTCTCATTTCACAAGAGAACAGTGAAAGAAAGGGTGAGCTCAACTAGCCCGAAGAAATATTATGACTAAGATAATGCGAATAAATTATCATTAGTCTCCAACAATGTTAAACCGATAAAATATAATAGAAATCAAGTTTAAGCTGCGGTGAACAAAGCAATCCATTAAAAGAGTCAAGTAGAAAATAAAATCTACTATCTTTTATGATTAAAAGGTTTTTCATCATTTATTATCGGAGACTCACTTTTAATAAATATTCCACATCATCGAATCATCCTTGCCTTTACGGCCAAGGATATTCTTTAATATCCACGACCACAATTATCCATGCCTTCACGGGCCAAAAATATTTGTGTATTCATTAATGGTCATGATCATGCCAACAATCATCCATCAATGCACTACGGGCCAATGAGGACGTTTACCACATCATTTGTAACATTACGGTCATGATTACAATTTGAATAATCCTCAGTCATAATCATACCAAGTCCATCTATGCACTACACAGAATACAGATGACTTTTAACATAATATAAACATGAGGATGATGACAATGATATAAGAATTCAATAAAACAAGTTCAAGAATTTATTTGTCCAAGAACTACTAATGTCCAAATTGTCAACATGATCTTTCGCTTTGTAGAGTAAAATTCAAGAATGATCGGAAGAATATTTCCATGAAAAGATCTTTGGATGAAGCGCTTGAATATCAAGGATATTCTACTAATTTCATGGAGTATAGAAGTTAAAACTTTAACCAACCCGAGTATAATAAAGAATGGAATAACAATAGAAATCACCATGCATGCGGTGCTTAGATATAGGCGAGGTTATTCCAACGAATACTAAATAACGGAACTAGGTCAGGGCGAAATTACGCAAGCGGGATGTTCCAATGAGAATAATAAACAATGGAATAACAACAGAAATCACCGTGCATGCGATACTTGACATGAGGCGAGTTATTCCAACGAGAATACTAATAATAAGATTTTAATCGGTCCGGCGTAGAAAACGCCTGACAGGGATATTCAAATGAGATAATAATAATAAAAATCGGAACTAATTAAAACGTAAAAAGCATGAATAGGATATTCCAACAGAATAATAAAAGATTTTAATCGAGGTTGTGGCGCCCCCAAAATAGGTCCATTCCACCCAACCCATTCTCGAGTCGTCACATAACATGGTACATAAATAACTACAACTTTATTAATACATTTGTCGCGTAAAAATACGACAACCTATATACTATGAGTTTAAATACAAATATTATCTTCTAGACAATATCCACACTCAAATAAATCCTCATTATTGATACACATTATTTTACTGAGAATAGTGAGGACTACTAAAATGCGACTATCTAGAACTATCACTCCACACCCCAGACTAGTTCTCGCTATAATCTCGCTTCACGAGAAGAAAAAAAATGGAACAAAAGGAAAGGGTGAGCTCAACTAGCCATAAAGAATGTTATGACTAAGATAATGTACAACAAATTATCGTTAGTCTTCAACGAGGAAAAACTCGATAGAATACAATGACAACAAGTTTCGGAGATCAATATTACATGATGAAATAATAATTCATAGAAGAGTTACGTAGAGAATAAAATCTACTATAATCTATGAATTTAATGTTCCATCATCAATATTTTATCCTGTAACATCAATCAATATTCATTTCAAATCAAATATTCATCTTTGCACTACTGGGCCAAAGATATTCATCGATCGGTCATGTTCATCTCAACACCTGTTCATCTTTGCACCAAAGGCCAAAGATATTCATCAGTCGGTCATGTTCATCTCAACACCTGTTCATCTTTACACTACGGGCCAAAGATATTCATAAGAAAATCAACCATCTTTGCACTACAAATGCAAAGATATTCATAACATCATCATTTAGATCGAGGATGATGAAAATAATTTTAAAGAAAAAACGAATCCAATGAAACAAAAGAACAAGTATTATGGATTAAGTACTTTAAACAATCTGAATTCAAAATACTTCATAAATAATCATCTTTCAAGTAAAATTCAAGAATGATCAAAACATGGATACAATCAAAGCTAGTATCCATAATAGATATTTTGACTGAAAGAAAAATTTAATTTTTCCGTGAATAGTGTCGTATTCGTGAATAGTCTTAGTATCGTGAATAATAATTCTCACACCAAAAAATAGAAATTTCATAAAAAACATCATCACGCTTACGTGAATAGTACTTGAATAATAACTCGTGAATAAGTAACTCATGAATAATAACTCATGAATAAGTAAATCAAGCATGAAAAAGTTCCAAATTTGATAAAAAGTTCCAACCAATATTTTGGCATAATGATATTGAAGAAATAATATCACTTACGAAGAAAATAACATCCCTTACCTCAAAAGGCAGTGATTTCTTAATTTGAACACAGGATATAAAGCTATGACTTGAACTTGCACAGTATATCAACACTCAAAGTATACTCACAAGAATACGCTCAAAATATCGAGAGAGAAATAGAGAGAACAACTTGAGTTTACGGTGTGATTTTCAATTCTAACCTAAGCTCCTATTTATAGGAAAATGCTTAGAACACCAAAGTAGAAAATTGAATATAATAATATTATTTATAAACAAAATTCCTTAGCCCACCTTTGAAATCGATTTCAACCATAAAGACATGTTAAATGAGGTTCACAAACTCACCAAAAATGTTTTTCTCAAAATAATTCATTAAAACTCCCAAAAATCAATTATTTTAGAACTCAAAACTTCAATAATTCATAATAAATAGCCCTTTTATCAAAAAAAATCGAATCTGGCGAGTTTTTATAGAAAATTCAATTCTCTACAACTTTGCGGAAGAAAGTTTTTCCAAATTCCAAAATGAAATTGGCCAAAAAATCCATAAACAGACGATTTTACAGTATATAATCAAATTTCGGTCGAGAAATGGGGTCCACCGACACACAAAACATGTGTTAATCATTTAATGCAACAAAAATACTCTTCCTCCTCATATACTCATATATCTCACATTCATTGTAAAAATATCACCATTAATATATTATTAAAATAATATATTTAAATAAATTATTTTATCAAAAAAGATAAAATATTAATTTTCAACAATTGTCACATTAAAAATTTTCTCCATCTATATCCTCATAAAATCAATATTTTTCTCATCATATAAATCAATAATTAATTATTCACAAATAATTTTACTGAGAATCATATTCTTAACAACCAGTACATTCCCGGAAGAGGGCTTTCGAATAAGGATCTCTCCTTACTTAGCAGCCGAATTAGATGACCAAACATCTTCTTGACGTAACTTTCTAGACATTGCCAATAATGTTATCTAATAATATTATTCGGATAATATAAATTATTGCTCAGATAATAGAAAATAC
Organism: Panax ginseng; assembly: GCA_020205605.1. Lineage (NCBI taxonomy): Eukaryota > Viridiplantae > Streptophyta > Magnoliopsida > Apiales > Araliaceae > Panax > Panax ginseng. The sequence continues at coordinate 9,213,278 of CM035138.1, read as the reverse complement.
TGTGTGCAATGACAATTATTAAAACAACGATGTACAAAAATATCAATACAAAGAATTATTAAATCAATAAAATAAAATCTTTGAGCGATAATTCTTTCAGAACCATTATTGAGTAATGCCTTCAATAATTGGTGCAATACTGGTGTCTTCTTCGTAGTAACAACGCCGTACATCTTGTGTTTTAACCACCGTGTATTCCAACGATATTAATTGCAGTATAACTACTGCCTGCTTATTTATAAACAACTTATATTTGTCATTTTCTTCATCCAATCGCTTTTACATTATGGGGCCCACAAAAGACCCGCCTGCGTCGTATTTAATATTCCCCGACAATCACGAATATTCCACGACCAAACGAATATTCCCAAACAATAATGAATATTTTATAACCACTTTAACTTATTCAAATATATTTGCGTATTTTACCCATAACTATCCACATTAATCAAATCAAATCAACCCTTACTATTTCAAAATAATAAATAGAGGAAAATAAATTTCATTTATTAATAATTTGGGGTCTTCTGATGTGTCCCAAAAAACGCGTGCAGACATGATATTTCAACAGAATAGTAAAAAGCGGAATAATAATGAAGAATGTCACCAACTATAGGGTAATCAGCGTATACGAAGTTATTCCAACGAATAATAAGCAATGTAATAACAACATTCTCTTCACATGAATAAGAAAGAATAACACCCCTTAACGTAAAAGAAAACCTAATATAAGAGTAGGGAAGTAGCGAAATACTTTTCTATAGTTTCTCTATAATTTTTCTCTCTGGAGTTTCAGTGAATTCGTAAGAAATAATGAAGGAATGAGCTTCTATTTATAGAAAAATGGATTACATAGTAACTAATTCATGAACGGTCCAGATTGATTTAATAAAATATTATAATAAAACAAAATCTTTTAAATATAATATATATTATATATTATATAAATCACATGGCTAAAAAAAATGTCACGGAATGATTCCCCGTGAATTACACATGTTCACTCCACTTAATCATATATATATATAAACCTATCTCGTGTATAACCCCCCCCCCCCCCATTAACCGTGATTCCACAGGATTCTCATGAATCCTATATATATATATAAATTATAACTATATTACTTATATATATATATACTGAATAACATTTTAACGATTATTTTAAAAAATAGGTAAATGGGGGGGGGTCCATAAATTCAACAAATACTGTAGCAATAATTGAACAAAATTGAGTGACTTCTCACGTAAACATCAATAATCAATACCGTAATGTGCTACTATGCAACCACACGACGACATTCTTTGTCACTTTTAACACCGGTGTTTCAACGATTAACGGTAAAAACTTACGCCGTTATTTTCATAAAAGATATTTTGTCATTTTCTCAATCCTACAATAATTCCGTTGTGGGGTCCACTAATGATTGTCTTGATAAATGTAATATTCCTGTTAAAACGAATATTCCCAGACCAAACGAATATTATATAACAACTTGCGTACTTTGCAAATTTTATAAATATTACCCACAACTATAACATTATATCAATTTCATTCCATAATGATATTTATAGAAAATTCATTTTTATTTCTAAAAGTTGGGGTCTTACAATCTCCCTTCTTATGAAATTTAATTTCTCGAAAATTAGAATTACATACAGTATGACGAAGAGGTGAGGATACCTTGATTTCATTTCAGATTCTAACTCCCAAGTCATTTTCTCAACATCGTGGTTTCTCCACAAAACTTTGACTTGAGGTATAACCTTGGTGCGTAAAATATGTTCTTTCTTATCCAAGATTTGAATAGGAACCTCTTCATACGTCAAATCTTCCGCTATTTCGTCCGGTTCTAACTCAATAATGTGGTTCGGGTCTTCCACATATTTACGTAACATGGATATGTGAAAAACGTTATGAACACGAGACATACTTGGCGGTAGGGCGAGTCTATATGCCACAGTTCCTTCTTGATCGAGGATTAAAAATGGGCCAATGAATCGATGATTGAGCTTTCCTCTCTTTCCAAATCTTGTAACTCCTTTCCATGGAGCAACACGTAACAACACATGATCTCCTATATCAAATTCCACGTCCTTTCGATGAAGGTCAGCATAACTCTTTTGTCAATCTTGTGAGGATTTTATACGTTGTCGAATTGTTTGAATCTTTTCCGTAGTCATACGTACCAACTCCGGTCCCAACAACGTTGCTTCACCCACCTCATTCCAAGATATCTTTGAGAATCGACACTTTCTTCCATACAACGCCTTGAATGGAGCCATGATAATACTTTGTTGATATACTCGGTTGTCGTATGAAAACTCCACCAATGGTAAGAACTTGTCCCAACTTCCCTTGAAGTCAAGGACACAAAGTCTTAATAGATCTTCAAGAGTTTGAATCGTCCTCTCCAATGCCGTCCGTCTGAGGATGATATGTCGAGCTAAATCGTAAATCCGTGCCCATAGCTTTTTGCAAACTAACCCAAAATCTTGAAGTGAATCTTGGGTCTCGATCAGAAACTATGGATACTGACATACCATGCAATCTTACAACCTCGTTTATGTACATACTGAGCAAGGCGTTCAAGTATAAAGTTTTTCGTATTGGTAAGAAGTGAAGCGAGACTTGGTCAATCTATCAACAATGACCCAAATCGCATCTATGCCTTGAGAAACTTTGGGAAGGCCGTGCTTGAAATCCATGGTAATGTGCTCCCACTTCCATTCTGGAATTTCAAGTGGTTATAATGGACCTTTTGGTACTTGATGCTCCGTCTTGACTCGTTGATACGTTAGACACCTTGAGTGAAACAGCGCTATCTCTCTCTTCATATTTCCCCACCAAAATGTATGTCGATGATCATGATACATTTTGGTACTCCCAGGATGGATTGCAAACTGTGTGTTGTGCGCCTCCATCATGATTTTATACTTTAAATCGTATTCGTTAGGAACACAAAAAGTCCGGAGTTGACTCAAGTATTCCTTCTTCATCGATTCTTTGCTTCGGCATAGCACCTTCTTTGCACTTTCTTCCTCATCACGCATCGGCTCCGTGTGCTGACTTGAAGCGAACTTTAACTTTATCAATTAAAGTCGGTTCTACTCGTATATTCTCCATCATCACATGGGTCCCTGGAGTCTTTAACTCTATCTCCATCCTTTGCAAGTCACACAAAATGGGCTTTTGTGTTGTCAATATTGCACTCGTACCCTCATATGATCTTCTACTCAATGCGTTAGCTACCACGTTCGCTTTTCCAGGATGGTATTGGATGGTATGATCATAATCTTTCAACAGTTCAAGCCAACGTCGTTGTCGTATGTTGAGTTCCTTTTGAGTGAAGAAATATTTGAGGCTTTTATGATCCGTAAAGATCTCCACTTTCTCCTCATACAAGTAATGCCTCCAAATCTTTAAGTGCGAAGACAACAAATGCTGACTCTAGATCATGAGTAGGATAATTCCTCTCATATTCTTTGAGTTAATCGTGAGGCATAAGCTATGACTTTCCCATGATGCATGAGAACACATCCTAACCCTTTGCGAGCAGATCAGATGACAAATCCCTCAGAACGGATGATATTTGTCGAGCAGTCTTTGAAATGAGTCTCTCTTGAGTTCTTGAAAACTCTTCTCACATTCTCGCTCCAAATAGAACTTTGTATCTTTCGAGTCGGTGAGTTAGTGGAGTAGCGATTAGAGAAAAACCTTCTACGAATCTCCGATAATAACCAACTAAGCGAAAAGCTACGTCTTCGATCCTTGATTTAGGTTGCTCCCGACTTTGAATAAACTGATCTTTCTTTGGGTCAACGGATATTCCATGACTTGATACCACGTGCCCAAGGAATGCTACTTCCTCGAAGCGAACTCGCATTTCTTCAACTTGGCATAAAGCTTATATTCACGAAGTTTTGGAGTATCGACCTCAAGTGTTTCTTCCGTAATCTTCACGACTTTTGGAATAAATAAGGATGTCATCAATAAAGACGCGACCACAAAGTGATCTAAATATTCCTTGAATACTTGGTTCATCATATCCATGAAAGCGGCGGGAGCATTAGTCAATCCAAAGGACATGACTAGGAATTCATAATGCCGTCTGAGAGTTACGACGCCGTCTTTGGAATGTAAATTGGGTTCTAATCTTCAATTGGTGATATCCGGAGCGAAGATCGATCTTTGAAAAGAATTTGGCTCCTTGCAATCGGTCAAACAGTCATCAATACGTGGCAATGGGTACCTATTTTTGATGGTGACATGATTCACTCCGATAATCAATACAAAGTCGTATACTCCCATCTTTCTTCTTCACGGATAGAACGAGGAGCACCCCATGAGAAGTACTTGGGGCGAATAAAGCCATGTCTAATAATTTACTGCGGTTGAGTTTTAACTCACGAAGTTCAATAGAGCCATTCGATATGGGGATTTAGAAATGGGTTTTGTCTTAGGGTTCAAGGTCGATACAAAATTCAATTTCACGCTCTGAGGTAGGCGGGAAGTTCTTGAGGGGAATACGTCGGAAATTCATTAACAATAGAAATATTATTCAAAAGCGGCGTATTTTTGTTTAGATCGTGACATGAGCTAAGAAAGCTTGACATCCGTTTTTAATAAGCGAATAGCTTTATGGATTGAGATGATGTTGATTGATTTTAATGGTTTGGTTTGCTTGAATTAGCATAATAGGTCGATTAAGAATATGAAAGCTAACAACCTTACTTAAAACAATCAATTTTTGCATGATGAGTAGTTAACCAATCAATCCTAGAATTACATCAAATGCAAGTATTTTTAATGCAATAAATTGACGGAATTAATGTGTGGGTAACAACTTGAACCAAATAAGACTTATAAACCGTGGATGTAATGAAGGTTTCTCCCAACGGAGTTTCCACAGATAAGTCAAAGTCTAATTTCTCCTGAGTCAAATTTAATCGTTGGCGCCAAGTAGGAGAAATAAAGAATGGGTAGAACCAGGTATCAAATAAGGTATAGACTTATTTAAAGTTTATGATAAAACTACCCGTGATAACCTCATTCGGGTTCCTTGCTTCGGGAGGTCACAACAAACGCTTCTCCACTTGCCTTCTACGGCTTTGACTTTTCTCGGGAATGACCTTTGGTGCCTCCATCCTAGTTGAATTTGTCTTGGTGAGCACGCAAAATCGGGCTAAGTGACATTCTCTTCCACAATTATAACATGCTTTGGACGGACATCGCGCAATTTGGACCGATGTGTCCTCCCTCGCATTTGAAGCATATGATGGGTGGTCTTTCTCCTTCCTTAACAACGGGGTCTTTGGTCTTGACGTCTTTCCATCATTGTTGAATCTCCTCTTCTTGAAATGTCCATTCTTATTATTTTGGCCTGATTACCACCAAGTGGTTACCATTTACGCTTTATTGATTCCTCCACGCTTGTTGTCCACGACTTCGATGGTACTCTCATTTTGGTATTATCATTTTGCCTACATTTCTCTCTTTTTGGTTGCGTTGACTCGTTATCGCGCTCCCACCAATCGAGCCCTATTTACAACATCTGAATACAAACACGGTTTATGAAAAATAAGATGTTGGCGTATCTCCCGGCTTCAAACCTCTTAAAAACATTAGTGTCATTCTCTCTTCATTATCCACCAAGTGGGATCTGAAACCAGGATAACTCATAAAATTTTGCCTCGTATTATGACCACGATCCATATTGTTTTGCTCCAATTTGATAAACTCCACCTCCTTCGTGTGATTTAATACTTTCGGGAAAGTATTTGTCGTTGAATGCAACTCTTGGAACTTCTCCCAAGACATCTTGATCTGGCGGAGTTGAGTCGTTTCTACCGATTCCCACCGGTAATTTGCCTCTCCGCAAGAATATAAAAGCGGCAAAGGAACCTTTTGCTCTCCGGAGCATCCCAAGACATCAAATATCTTGGTGATCTACTTTATCCATGCTTCCTTTATAAGTGGTTTTGGCTCTCCCTTAAACTCCGGTGGTCCCAGCTCCTTGAACTATTTAGCGGTGACCACCAGAGAGTTTCAATGTTTTTCACCTACATTTTGGACGAGGAGCCGCTTCTCGCCATCTTGTTGCATGAATTGCATAAAGCCTCTGAACAATCCATCATTCATCATTTGTGGTCAAGGTTGTTGTTTGCATTGAGGATTGTCGCCTTCTGCTTGCATTCTCTCGATTATTGATATGTGGAGACTCAACGGTCTCTTGTGCTCCATTCTTATTCTCAACATTTTCTTGATGTCATTTTCGAGATACTACCACAAAAAACAAAGGTTAATTGACATGTAACATAATATCTCTAAACTCGACCAACCAATTTGAATACAAAATAAATTTAAGTAGGTCCTACTAATGAAGTAATTCCCCGTCTCTCCCTCCTAGTTCTGGTCTCACATCTTAGCCAGGATCATATCCTAAGCTTTGATATCAAGCTGTGGCGCCCCAAAATTAGGTATACATCACCCATCTTGGGTGCTTGAATCGTAGTGCGAAATTTAAATACAACTTACTAATACAACTATCGGTACAATACGACAAAACATAAAGCGTGAGTTTGAATACAAATATTATCTACTAGAGATTATACAAACTCAAAAGAGTCCTCATTACAATTATTATCACACTATTTCACGCGAATAGTGAGGACTACTAATCTTATCTTACGGACCATCACTCAGAGTTCCCAGGCTACGTCCAATTTATATTCTCATTTCTTTGAAGAGAATAGTGAAAAGAAAATTGAGCTCAACTAGCCCGATGAAAAATATTATGACTAAGATAATGCGAGAATAAATTATCATTAGTCTTCAACAATGTTAAATCGATAAAATATAATAAACATCAAGTTTAAGCTGCAATGAACAAGCAATCCATTAAAAGAGTCAAGTAAAAATAAAATCTACTATCTTTTATGATTAAAAGGTTTTTCATCACTTTATTATCATTTGAGACTTAGCTTAATAAATATTCCACATCATCGAATCACCCCTGCTACTACGGTCGAGGATATTCTTTTGTATCACGACCACAATTATCCATACACTACGGGCGAGAATATTTGTGTATTCATTAATGGTCATGATCGTACCAACAATTCATCCATCAATGCACTACGGGCCAATGAGGACGTTTACCACATTATTTGTAACATTACGGTCATGATTACACCGAATAATCCTTGGTCATAATCATACCAAGTCCATCTATGCACTACAGGCCACAGATGACTTTTAACGTAATATAAACATGAGGATGATGACAATGATATAAGAATTCAATAAAACAAGTTCAAGAATTTATTTGTCCAAGAACTACTAATGTCCAAATTGTCAATATGATACTGCTTTGTAGAGTAAAATTCAAGAATGATCAGAAGAATATTTCTATAAAAGATCTTTGGATGAAGCCTTGAATATCAAGGATATTCTACTAATTTCATGGAGTATAGAAGTTAAAACTTTAACCAACCGAGTATAATAAAGAATGGAATAACAAAAGAAATCACCACGATGCGGTACTTGGCATGATGTGTTATTCCAACGAATACTAAATAACGAGAACCGAGTCGGTAGAAATTCACAATCGCGGGATGTTCCAAATGAGAATAATAAAGAATGGAATAACAATGAAAATCACCATGCATGCGGTATTCTTGGCATGTACGAGTTATTCTAACGAGAATACTAATAAGGATGGAATCGGTCCGGCGTAAAAAAGCGTAAACGAGGATATTCCAATGAGAATAATAAAGACGGAATTAGGTCCTGTAAAAACGACAAAAGCGGGATATTCCAATGTAATAGTAAAGAGCGGAATAATAGAAGAATGTCACCAAGTATAGGGTGAGCCAGCGTATCACGAGTTATTCCAACGAGAATAATAAGCAATAGAATAACTACGAGTTCTCTTCATGAATAAGAAAGAATAACACCCACTACTTAGTAAAAAACTGAATATAAGAGTAGGAAAGTAACATAATACTTTTCTATAGTTTCTATAATTTTTCTCTCTGGAGTTTCATTGAATTAAGTAAGAAATAATGAAGGAATGAGCTTATTTATAGAAGAATGGATTGCATAAGTAACTAATTCATGAGCGGTCCAGATTGATTTACCTTTAAGCAGACGGTCAGTTGATTTAATAAAATATTCTAATAAAACAAAATCTTTTAAATATAATATATATTATATATTATATAAATCACGTAGCTAAAAAAATGTCGTCAGAATGATTCCCCGTGAATTACACCTGTTCACTCCACTTAATCATATATATATATATATATATATTATATATTATATAAACCTATCCCGTGTATACCCCCCAATTAACCGTGAACCCATAAGATTCTCATGAATCCTATATATATATATATTTATAATATATATATATATATATATATTGAATAACTTTCTATCGATTATTTTGAAAAATAGGTAAATGGGGGGGTCCATAAATTTAACAAATACTGTAGCAATAATTGAACAAAATTGAGTGACTTCTCACATAAGCATTAATAATCAATACCGGTAATATCTTCTTATGCAACCACGCGTATTCTGTACTTTTTAACACCGGGGTGTTTCAACAGATTAACGATGAAAACTTCCGCCGTTATTTTCATAAAAGATATTTTGTCATTTTCTCAATCCGATAATAATTCCGTTGTAGGGGTCCACTTAATGATTGTGCCATCGTCATGAATATTCCCTGTTAAAACGAATATTCCCCGACCAAACGAATATTATATAACAACTTGCGTACTTTGTAAAATTTATAAATATTACCCACAACTATAACATTATATCAATTTCATTCCATAATGATATTTATAGAAAATTCATTTTTATTTCTAAAAGTTGGGGTCTTACACTTGAACAGAAGCATTCTTTGGCAGAATATAAGATGATAAAAATGGAATCTGAGCTGAAAGAAGAAAAAACTGAACGAGTAAGAATGAGTGATGCATGGGTAAAAGCCACACGACACATGGATATTGTGGAAAGAGATGTCCGATCTAAGAAGGCTAAAATAGATGATATGAATTTCTCTTTTTGGAAAGCAATTGGGAGAACCCAACATCGAGTTTTGAATTACCACATATGAGCGGTCAACTGAATTTGATATGGATCAAAGATTGATGATTCGGATCATGAATCGAGAATCTGACGAAAGCGATTGAGGAGAAATATGCCTATAAAAGTATATTCCAACGGTAGTGATGACGCCAAATCTTTGCACTGAGACAAGTCAAAGCCAAAGAGTAGTTCAAGGATAGCGGTTGTCATGACTTCCCAACAAGTGAGGAACCCAAATGAAGTTATCACGGAGATGAAAGCAATGGAGAAATCATGATGACCGGGGAGATAGAATCTAAAATTGAAGCAAGGTATTCTCAACTTTTCGGAAAATCAGGTACGTAAATTTCGGGGACGAAATTTCATAAGGAGGGTAGATTTTTAGACCCCGAATTTTATGAAATAAAAGTATTCAATTTTTCTTATAATTACTATTCAGTAAATGGTAAAATTGATAAAAATTAAAGTTAAGGGTGATATATGAATTTTTTTTTCAAAATATGCAAGTGGTTATAAAATACTCATTTCTATCGGGGAATATTCGTTTGGTCGTGGAATATTCTTTTCTATTAAGGAATATTAAATGCACGACGGCCAGCAGCGACCATTTATGGGCCCCACAATGACGTAATAAATATCGGATGAAGAAAAAGACAAATTTGAGTTTTTACAAATAACGGCGTAATCGTTCTGAATTATCTTTGTTGGAATACCCGATGGGTAAAGTAAAAATGTCTGGCGTTGTTGCACAAAATGTACAAGGTATTGCCTTTAATTATTGATTCTTACGTAAGTGAAGGCCTTTACTCGATAATTGTTACTGATGAATTCTTTATTCAAAGATTTTATTGATTCAATAATTCTTTGCGTTGATATTTTTTATTATCGTTGTTTTAATAATTGTCGATTACGATTATTTTCATTATCGAAGCAATAATTCATATTATCCGAATAATATTATTAGATAACATTATTGGCAATGTCTAGAAAGTTACATCTAAGGAGAGGTTTGGTCACCTAATTGCAAGGCCAAGAAGGAGAAATTCTTATTGAAAAACTCCCTCTTTCTTGGGAACTGCTTTGTTGTCATTATTGTGATTCTGTAATATTATTTGTGAATAATTAATAATTAATTTATATGATAAGGAAAATATTCATTTTATGTGGATATAGATGGAGAAAATTTTTAAAGTGACAATTGTTGAAAATTGATATTTTACCTTTTATGATAAAATAATATTTTATTATATTATTATAATATAATAATGATGATATTTTTTTACAATGAATGTGGGATATATGAGTATATGAGGAGAAAGAGTATTTTTGTTACAAAAGTTGTTTAAAACGTGTTAAACATGTTTGTGGGTCCATTTCTTGACTGAAATTTGATTATAGCTTGTAAAATCGCCCGTATGTGGATTTCGGTCAATTTTTGTTTGGAATTTGGAAAAACTTTCTTTTGCAAAGTTGTAGAGAATTGAATTTCCTATAAAAACTCGCGAGATTCGAATTTTTTGATAAAAGATCTATTTATTATGAACTATTGAAGTTCTGAAGTTCCGAAATAATTGATTTTGGAAGTTTTAATTGTTTTAATTAACAAAAACGTTTTTGTTGTCTTTGGAACATGTGTGGCTGATTTGTTGACCAAAGAAGAGGGTGCGTAGGAATTTAATATATATATATATATATATATATATTAATATTATATTAAATTTTCTGCTTTGGTGTTCTAAGCATTTTCCTATAAATAAAGTGCTTATGTTAGAATTAAAAATCACACCAGAAACTAAAGATTTCTCTCTCTTTTTCTCTCTATATATCGAACGTATTTTTGTGAGTATTTTAGTACTTCGAGTATTGCTATACGGTGCAAGTTTTTTTAGCACTATATTCAGTATTCCAGTCAGAAGTACTATTCTTTCTGAGGTAAGGGAGATTATTTTCTTCATAAATGATATTATTTCTTCAATATCATTATACCAAAATATTGGTTTAAATTTTTATCAAATTTGGAACTTTTTCATGCTTGGGTTCTTATTCATGGTTCTTATCCATGAGTTACTATTCATGAGTTCTTATTCACGAGTCTATTCACGATGCGTGATGATGATTTTTTTTATGAAATTTCTATCTTTTGGTGTCGGAGTTATTATTCACGTATCTGATCTTATTCACGTATACGACACTATTCACAAATACGATATTATTCACAGAAAAATTAAGTTTTCTTCTCTCATGTCCAAGATTATGCATTATGATTCCTATCTTTGATTGGATCTATATTTTGATCATTCTTGAATTTTACTCCACAATGATTATTTATGAGATATTTTTGGACATGGAATAGCTGAAGTACGAATCCTTAATATTTATCATTTTGTTTCACTGGATTCATTTTTTTTAAATATTTTTCATCATCCTCACCTAAATGATGATATAATCGAATATATTTGGCCTATAAAGTGCAAAGATGAATGATTTCGATGAATATCTTTGGCGATGAGTCACGAAGATGAATAGGTGTTTAGATGAACATGACCATCTCGATGAATATCTTTGGCCTGTAGTGCAAAGATGACATGTTGTTAAATATCTTTGGCGATGGTGCAAAAGATGAACTGTTGATGAATATCTTTGGCCCGTAGTGCAAAGATGAATTTATCAGTATAATTATGAACAGAAACTGTGATTTGGTATAACCATGATCTTTGATGTTTCAGGTGATGAAAATTAACTTTGTCTTGGATGAGGAAAGGAATTTAGAACTACAATTACGATAATGAGTTACACGTGATTGTGGACAGTAATTGTTGATTGATGTTACAGGGATAAAACATTGTTGATGGGCTTTTAACATGGAGAAGATAATAGATTTTATGATCTATTTGACTCTTCTAATGGATTGCTCGTTCCGCTGCAACTATAGTTGAAAAGTTTTATCATCTACCATATGTTCTAAATCTCTGATTTATTATTGTTGAAGACTATTGATAATTTATTTATCTTTAGTCATGATATTCTTTTCTTGAAATTAGTTGTCTTCACCTTTTTGCTTCACAATTCTTTTAATTAATAAGAGTGTAGGTTTGGGTCGTGCGAGAGGGTAACGAGGGAATAGAGCGGTGGTTATCATTTAGTAGTTATATTTGGTGAATCAACTAGGGTGAAGCGAACCCAACGTTGGAAGGGTGTTTTGCCACTATCATACAAGATGTCTAATGACATACAACCTCGTGTCATCATAAGACAAGGTTGTCTCATCCACTTCTTGAGTATATTTACAAGCACTACCTATATAATCTTGGTGTTTGTTTGGAGTATAATACCCAATTAGAGGCAGTGGAGATAATGATATGTCGAGAGAAGACTCACCATTGGGAAGAATATGATAGTAATCTTCTCGTTTTTCTTTGGGGTCTATTAGGTCAACCAAGGATATTTACGTGGCCATATGATATCTATCATAACCTGACGCACGGCCTCCCCAATGTATGAAAGATTTCCTTGAAAGACTTCCCAAAGATTTTAATTTCTAAAACAGTTTTTCGATTATACTTTAATGTAAGGTGTCATTATGAGGTCTCATTCCACGGTTGGGACATGAGTCACAGTTGGTATATATTTGTATTTAAACTCACAGTTTAAGTGTTGTCGTATCTTTCACGACAATTGTATTAATAAAGTTGTAATTATTTTCTGTACCATGTATTTGGCGACTCAGAATGGGTTGGATGGAATGGACCTATTTTGGAGTTGTCACAAGTAAGTTGTCTCTTAATGACACTATTTTACCATTTTAAAGGTTAAAAATTTATTTAATAATTGTAAATATTCAAATTAATAAAAATGAGTGTATAATATTGTTGAATATATTTATATAAAAAAAATTATCAAAAAAATTTCATTAAGAAGTACTTCTTAATTATTAAGATTTTTTTGTTGTCTTATCGATTAAAAGGCATTCAAAGTTAACAAAAAAATAATATTATGCCTCTTAACGAATAAGATACAATCCATTAAAAAACAATCAAATATAAATAAATAACACCTCAAAAATGTAACGGTACGCTTTGCTACCACGTGAGACATATAAAATGAGCTCAAATCTAATATATAGACGGACATCAAATTTTGTAACTTAAACCAATTGACACTGAATTGACCATTATTATTATTATATAGTCACTCCTTCGGTTCTAAAATATAAAATTATCATTCATTTTTTAAAGTTAATTTTAAATTCAAAATTGACATAAATTTTAATAATTTTAATCAATACAATGACGATGTTGTAAATTATCTAAAAAATATTTTTTATTAAATTTTTAATAAATTATCTCAATTTTAAATTTTTAAATATTTCAAATTAAATTTTAAAAATAATATTATAATCTATAACAAAGTTAGTATTTGACATTTTTAAAGAAAAAATATTGATATGGAGAACCCCCCATACCAATAGTTAGAAATCTGATGACTCGTGAATCTGAACTCACGAATGTTTTCAAAATAGCGAAATAATTAAAAATTATCAGTGGCAGCAGGGTGGGGGAAGTGGTTAGTAATTAGGATTCAATTTATTTTTAAATAAGTTGATTAATTAATTAATAGTGTTTATATTAGTATATTACCTAGCTAGCTAGCTAGCTTACTTTCATGAATATTTAATAATGATAGATTAATAATATGAAAAAGACTAGGTACCAAACAAATTCCATCAAGCTAACAGATTATATAAAGCTAAAAAGTTGGGTTGATTTGATCATTTACGATGAGTATCTATAATAAGGATCGGATTTTCATTTTATTAATTTATCTTTGATTTGATGCAGCTAACAAACAAAGGAAGAATATCGGTATGACTTAATTATTACTATTTCGCTTATTATGCTTCTTATTAAAACAAGAAAAATATATGTCAAAATAATACTCCTTATTTATGCTCTCAGAACAAATAAATTTATTAAACCACACTTTTACGTTTGTTTTAATAATATTTTAAACGCGGCAATAAAATTATTGATATGACATTATTAATATATTTTTTTATGTGTGAACATAATTTAAATAAGTGTCATTAATTAAAATATTATTATTATAACAATTGTAACAACATGATTAAGTATATTTAATCTGATAACATCAAATTTGCTCTCACAATTTTAATTGCTGCCCTAACTTATTGTGAATCTGTTTTTTGTATTACTTCTTTCATACAAGCTATTGAATGAAACTTGTTTACTCCCTCTGTCCCAGATTATGCATATTAAGAAGATGAATAAAATAACAAAATTATTCATAATAAAGTCATTAAATATGGAGAGAGAATTAGAATAAGAAAAGTATGAGATATTTAATGCTACAGGTATAATAGAAAAATATGTGTAAAAGTTTGGTTATTAAAAAAAAATGGACATTTAATATGGAACTACCTAAAATAGTAATAAGAACTTTTATTATGGGATGGAGGGAGTATTATTTATTTCTAAAAATGGAATATAAAATTTACATTTGAAAATATGAATATCTTATTTTTTGACATATTAATTGTGAATATTATCAGCTTTAAAAAAAAAAATTAAAATGAAAAAAGTGACGGCATCTTTGCCGCTTTGCTTTTAACTCCGGCACGAGAGTTGTAGGGCCAATGGGTTGGCGGGAAGATACGGACAATTTGGAAAAATGCTTTACAATTTAGAGAGAGAAAATGAAGTAGAAAACAACGAAAAAACGAACCAGAAAGACGACGACGTTACTTTTAGAGGGAGAGAAGACCAGTCCCTCTGTCTCTGTACTCTTCTTCTGTAGTAGGCCAAATATACCACTGGATATATATATTTTATATATTCAAGTATATAATACCTCCACTGATATTTGATTATTTTTTCACCCTAACAAGTTGACAAGAAAAACCAGAAAAGGGGAGAGATAAAGAGGGAGCAATTCTCCAACAAACTCCGTAGATCGTTTTGAATTTTGATGAATTTAGTTCTTGTGGTTTTGATTCATCGCAAAATTGCAGAAAATAATGGGATCGAGAGGATTGTTTGGGTGGGGTCAGCCGGACTTGGTGCCATTAACGCCGGTGTCGGAGGTATCGGAGCCGCCGGAGTCGCCTTTACCCTACATGGACCCGAGCTTCGAGGCGGTGGGAGGGGGAGAGGAGGATGAAGAGGAGGAGAATGAGGAGCGGGAGCCGGAGTTGGCGCCGGAAGCGGTGCCGATTTGGGGGCTTTTTGCTTGTGCGGATTGGATTGATTGGGTTTTCATGATTGCGGGGTCGTTGGCTGCGGCAGCACACGGCGTGGCGATTGTTATGTATGTTCATGTGTTTGGGAAGATCCTGGAGTTACTGATCTTTGATCATTCGCAGACATCAGATGAATTGTTTGACAAGTTCACTCAGGTATATATCAAACTTTTATTTTGCTTAAATTTCTGTGTATTTAACTTTGATAAAGTACAATTTTCTTATTGACATGTGTGGCGTGTCGGTTGATTTAGCAATCAATAAATACATTATACATGCAGGTATAGACGCTCAAAAAGTAATGAGGATTATTTAATACTATCTCTGTTTCTAATAGATTGTCGTTTAAGGTTAATGCACACAGATTAAGGAATATAATTACTCCCTAGCAAAAAAACTATACCACCCTTATTATTTGTCTCGACTAATTATTTCCTTCCCAATGTTTCTTATTCAATTCAACCAATTACTTCGTATTCAACCAATTACTACTTGGATTATAGCATTGAATTGAATAAGAATCATTAGGAAGGGAAGAAAATTTTAAATATGAGAAAACTTTAAATAAGGGTAAAGTAGGGAAAAAATAGCTAATGTGTATTGATAAACTCAAAACGACAATCTTTTTGGAACACAAATTACTTCCTAAAACGACAATCTTTTAGAAATGGAGAGAGTAATAATCACCAAGTACTAACTCTTAACCAAATTAATTTTATTTAAACAATTGATTTAAGTTGTAAGATAAAATCTAATTAAAATTAACTACTTTACTATCAAGACAAATACTTAAGATTACAACTTCCTCTAATATTTTGTTTCAGTTTTTTCACTTCCTGTTAAATTATTTTAACTATATTGAATTGTTAACCAAGAACTCGTTAATATTTATAACCATCTCTCGATGTATCATAAACGAATCAACTTAAATCCACAGGTGATAGAATTAAGGTGAACATCCTAGTTAACTAATTCCTATGTACAATTAAAAAGGATTTAAAGCACAAATTCTCTATCAAATTACATGCGGCATATATGTATATATCTATCCTAGACACAAATCATGAATTCCATCACATGCAAAAAACACAATCACGATGCTATTATGATCAGATTTAAACCTATAATTCATCATATAGATTATCACGTTAGTTGTTGATCAGACAATTAAGCCATTAAACAAAAATCACAATAGACAATCCAAATATAGTCAATAATCAACAAGGAAGCAAATTAATTAAAACTACACATTCGGTTCAATTACAATCTTAATTAAAAATTAGCCCATAACTGAAAAAGAAATCAAATCTATAAAATAGTCCATCATGATCATAATACAAAAATTAAGGGAAAAAAGAAGAGATAAGAATATGTATTTATGAGCGATCTTCACTTTAGCCTTCAATCCTTGCAATTCTTCTTTGAATCATTCTTCAAATCCGATGAAAATCTTACTTCTAATTCTACTCCTACTCTTACTCTAATCCTAAATTGTGTTATTCTCTAGGTTGTATTAGACCTGACAAAAAATAGGTTTGGGTTGGTTTTAGATTACATAAAATAGTTATGGGTGAGTTAAGGAACCAAAACCATATTACCTATATTTAATATGGGTTATGTGGTTTGGATTTAAATGGTTATGGGTAGAATGCAGGTCGACCTATTTTTCAAATTATAGTTTCACCTACATACTTTTTTATTAACCGAACAAACTGATAAAGCAGAATACTCGCTATTTTTGATCCAACACTTACAAATTGCAACAAAATTTTATTAACCCAATTCTATTACAGACCGACAAATTACAACAAACTGATAAAACTTTCTATAAAATTTTATGTTTCGCTATTTTTGACAATTTTTAAATTAATTAAATTTCATTAATGTCTCCACAGAATCAATTTAATAAAATATTGGAGGAAACAAAATATTTAATACTCAATTAAGTATTAAAAAATATTTTTTTTATTAGAAGTATTTTCAAAATAATTTACATTAAATAAATTTTATATTAATTAAAATGAAAAGAGATTATTGTTATTCAATAAAATCATTTTGTAAATTGACTCTTTTTATGTGGAACAAAAGAATTTTTATGTTCAAATTTGATAGACTTCTGAAATTATAAAAAGAAACTTACAAAAATCTTAATTTATGTTATACTAAAAAAGTCTTATTTTAATTTTTTAGACCCAAATTTGAAACTAAAAATTTAAATTGATGTGACTAATTTAAGTATTAAAAGCATTAATTTTGTGATTATAGGCACTTTCAAAAAAAATTACATTAATAATTATTATGTTAGTTAAAATTATGAAATTATTGAGAATTTTATTACAATTTTTTATAAAGATTTTATTTCAAATTATTATTATAAATGTACATACTTGCAGACGCTAGCACGTTTGTTAAATTTGAAGATAAACTTGGTGGTTGAAATAGCTAACTAGGAAGATATCTTAAGTTGGAAGATATAATAGAAAAATCTTTAGACATGCCGCATGTGACAACAAATGTATTGAGAATTTTATTACAAATTATTGAAATAATATTATTGAGAATTTTAGGCATGCCGCATGGGACATCACATGTATTGAGTAGATTTGGAATACAAAATTGAAAACTATACAAATTGAGATATGTCCACTAATATAGGTCGAAACTAGTTTCAACCCATATTTGTAATTCATAATATGGGTTTAAAACTAAATCAACCCAGGACATAAAAATGGTTAACCAATTAGACCCAAGTAATTTTGGTTAATTAGATGGTTCTCAACTTACATTGCCAAGTCTAGGTTGTAACTTGTATGTCTCTAATTACTTTTATTCTATGTCTCACATCATGTATTTATAGGTTACAAGTCAAACCCCAAACTTAGGAGGAAATCCAATCCAATTTGGAGTAAAAAATATGCAAAAACGCGTCAAATCTTAATCTGGCCGCGACCCTTCTGTGGTGTTGGGCGTGGCCGCACCCAAAATGAACTAGAAACTGGCGCGGCCGGGGACGATTCAAGATGTTTCGGAAAGCTAAGAAGTAAACCTATAATTTTCATTCTTTGAGAATTGAGAGATTCTGGCTGGATCAAGGTCGAAATTGGGCTTCAAGTGATTGCTATGTAAATGGCAAGCATGACTCTGAGCTTTGATATCTGTTGATAAAAAAGCCTTAATTTTTGATTCGGGAGGAGTTACGGGGTGTGCCACCTATCAAATCGAAGCTCTCGGCATGATTTACAATAAAATCCAAGTTCCAAGCCAAGAACATGTTAAGATGTCACAAGTGAGTTGGAGTCCCACATCAGATAAATAGTGAAAGAGTGAAAGATTAATATAGGCCCAAGACCTAATGGCTTAAGCTTTTGGGCCAAGTTGGGTTCCAAACATGTATGTTAATGCCTTGGGTAAGCGCGAGCTCTCCGATTCTTCCCCAACAACTGGTATCAAAGGCTACGAAAGTTTGATCCCGGGCTAGTGAACCTCTTTAAAAGATACACAATGGAGCCTCTTCAAAAGACACGCGATGGTGGTGAATTCCCGATGAAGGGTTGGTGTTTTCCCCTTAAGGTGCTCTCGATGGTGATGTTGACCTAGAATAGTTAGCCAAGAATTGGTGTGTGGTGATTGAAGAGAAGTGTGTTCAAGTGAGGGGGAGCTCTTGATTTGATGAAACTCACTTGTGGCGGGGAGATTGTTAAGATATCACAAGTGAGTTGGAGTCCCACATCAGATAAATAGTGAAAGAGTGAAGGATTAATATACATGAATGGGCCCAAGACCTAATGACTTAAGCTTTTGGGTCAAGTTAGGTTCCAAACATGTATGTTAATGCCTTGGGTACGCGCGAGCTCTTTGATTCTTCCCCAACAGAACATACATCCAACTTGGCATTGAAAACCCTTCAATCTTCCCTTCTTGCATTTGCTTGCATACTGTACTCCAAAATATGTCATATTGTACTTCAATATGAGCTCGAGCCAAAATCTGAAATATGTGTTTAGCCATTGAATACTAGAGAGGAGTGATAGGGAATTATGAAGTTCATTTTTTTTATTCTCCGTAAAAAAGTTGACTTTACTAATTGGAAGTATGAACTTGGTTTCCAATTTGTGATAATATGCTTCACAACTACAGGTTACTTTACATCTATTCTGCAATTGAGAAAAATTGCTCAACTGGTGAAAGTTCTTGCTTCTGCAGCTATGCATGATTTAGGTTTGAAACTTTGAATCACTTATTATGTTAAACAATTAACTAAGTAAATGCATATAATTTGTGAATGCACCACTAGGAATGCATCAGTCAATTGTACTCCTCTGTGTGAAAGAGTTTGTATTCAATTTGTTAACTTTGCGATAAATGCCAATCTTGAGGCTAACAGGGGAGGGTGTCTTCATCAGTCTTGAGATCTAGTGTCCGTAACAGGGCACAACTTAAGGAATATGATAAACTGATTACTGCAAGCCTACTTGTACGCTTGCAGAAAATTGTAACAAGGTTTTCTATTAATTTTTCTGTTGCCTTGTAAGTTTGTCATAACACTTGTATATGAATGTTAGCTTGCATTTAAAGTTGCAAAACAATGTGTAAAATTGTCTTGGGAATGAATTATGTCTTCCTTGAATAATATACAAAGGCGCTCAAGGTTTATATGCTTTATAGTTGAACTTGCCAGCTTATCAAAAGTAAAACAAAGTGAATATAAAAACTGTTTGGAGCTAGTGACAAAGCATATAGGAAATAATGGTCAAAATTTTCACTGAATGAGGAGCCTTGATCTCATCAACCTTTGGAATATATTATCTGAAGCAGTTTCAGTCATGACATATAGATTTCATATGATGCTGAAATTTTCCATATATGATTTTAAAATTTGTTTTTGTTTGTATGCAGCACGCGCTGTACATTATGTATATAGCTTCAGGTGTTTTTGCTGCAGGTTGGGTCGGTAAGCAAGAAGATTTTGTTGATGCTTCAGTTTTAAACCATCAATCTGTAGCTGAAGCTTATTTGTGCCGTCTCTAATATTATTTCTGTTTATGTAATAGAGGTTTCATGCTGGACGGTTACCGGGGAAAGGCAGACTGCTGTCGTTAGGTCAAAGTATGTCCAAGTATTACTTAACCAGGACATGAGTTTTTTTGACACATATGGGAACAATGGGGATATTGTGAGCCAAGTTCTAGGTGATGTGCTAATCATTCAATCTGCTATTAGTGAAAAGGTAGATTTGGATTCCATAAATTGTGTTTGACAACAGATTATTTTTCCCTCTTTTTGGATGAAGTCACTTTTGAATCTGCTTCAGTTCTTGCAATGCCTTGTGAATGATTGCATGATTAACATTTATTATGGTCTCAGGTTGGAAATTATATCCACAACATGGCAACATTTTTCAGTGGACTTGTCATCGGATTTGTCAATTGTTGGCAGATTGCTCTTATTACGTTAGCTGCAGGTCCATTTATTGTTGCTGTAGGGGGAATATCAAACATTTTTCTCCAGAAACTTGCAGAAAACATTCAAGATGCATATGCTGAGGCTGCAAGTATTGTTGAGCAGGTTATAGTTTTTTAGTTCACTGCTTCTATTCCGGTGAAGTCTTTTTAATTTAGGGAATTGAAATTTCCACAAGTGAAAATGTTAATTCCACAAGGTCCTCTCTCACATGAAAGTGGACCCTATTTATTATTCATGGGAGGAATACTTGTGGAATTAACATTTTTACTTGTGGAAATATCAATTCCCTTAATTTATTTAAATGATGCTTTAGACTTACTGTAATTACTCTTTCCATCATTTACCAAGAACAACTCGCAGCATCTTACTTTTGCTGTTGACTTTGAGGCTGAGCAAGAATGCTTGCCCACAAAACAATATCTTTTAACTTAAAGTAGCGGCAGAAGAAAAAGGAGGACTAAAAATTGCCTTTGGTTTTGAGGGATTAGGTGCAACCTGAATAACAGTATTGATGAAAACAATGTGCTCACAATATAGTAGAATCTCCAGAGTTATGAAAAACAAATCTGGGAAGACGACATGCAAATGACCACTGCTTCTAAATTGGTACATATGTTAGGTATTGAAAGTTTAGGAGAGCCCTGAATCTCATTTTTGCTGCTCACAGCAGATCCTAAGATATGCGACATTTAAAGTCTTGCACACCACTATCATCTTCTCCTGCAAAACAACAAATTCTACAGGGAGAATGTTCAGATTTTTATTCTCCATCTCCCTCTCTCTCGCGTGCGTGTTGTCTTTGTTAACCTTGAGTTCAATCCTATATAGTTAGTTTCCCCTTTTGTGGTTTATGGTTTAATTTGGGGATTTTGTGGCATGCCTAGCAAGGATATTCCATGAAAATTAAAGTTGTATCGGATTACTTTTAGTTTTATTAAATTTCCATCTTAAAACACCATAAGCTGATGAGCAATATGAATCTTTTGTCCCTCACATATACAAGTTTTCCACACTTAAAGTTTATCTACATTCAAATTCTAACTGTCCACCTCAAGATATGTTTCGTGAAGATTTCTTAATCTGACATCTATGCCAAAGGTGTTCACACTCTTTGGTGCTTTCATATGATTGATATCCATGAGTATGTGGAGCCTCTCCCATCTCTATCTGCAGGGGTGAATAAATACATCTTATGCTGAATATACGGTCTTTCTACTTCGGCCCATCCTGGTTACTAAACTCATGTTTGACAAAGCTCCAACGATCTTCCACGGAACTCTCCCAGTTTACTAAGTTATACTCCCCTTCCCCCCTTCATTTCCTCTCTGTAGGAAGTCTCTCATGAGCTTATGAAGCCTTGGGCGAACCAAAGGTGGAAGCAGAAAGAGAGACATAAAGTAAACAAACAAGCTAGAAAGAGTGCTTTTAATTAGGACTGATTTGTCACCTTTAGAAAGATTACCATCACCCACCCCACCAGCCTTATCTCAAATCTCTCAACAACTTAATTCTAAATAGCTTGAATTTGAACAATGCACACAAACCACTCATTCTGTGTTTATATAGAGCCTGTTATGTATACTCTTTGGATCTGTCAACAAAACCTGTGATCTATCAACAAAACTTGTGTTCCATCACTAACTATATCAGAAAATGGTCCGGGTATTCTGCCTCTTTAATCCCATGCACACCGTTCAACGTATGTACTTATAAAAAACTCTTTTGAAATTTTCATACTAAAATCTTATCAAACCCCATCAGTCTCTCCATTTTTCTGGGAGGAATTCATTTTGGAATGGATTAACGAATTTTGTGTTAGAGTAATTTAACATGTACTTATTCTTTGTTTCCTTCATTTTTCTATGTGTACGTGTGTTTATCAAGAGATTTTCCTTTTAACATGAAGGGATAAATACACCTTAATATATGTTGGTGTTTGATTGCATCTTAATACATCTTAACAGTCCACCTCTTAATGCATCTTAAGAGCCCACATTTCTGTATTAAGAGGTCCTCTGAATAGTTAAGACTCATATTTGTATCTTAACTATTAAGAGGACCTCTTAATACAAAGATGTGGGCCGTTAAAATGCATTAAGAGATGAGTTGTTAAGCTGCATTAAGATGCAATCAAACATCAAGTCTTTTTAGGAGTGCTATTTATTTCTAGAATGTGATTTCTCTCAAGATTTATTTTAATTGCTAAAGTTATGAACTTATGGTTGTAATTTACACCAAGATGAAAAATATGTGGTTCCTATCTTTCAACACTTGGTTTTAAATTTTTTTCCTTACAAACTCAACTGTCTGTATGTGCAGGCTGTGTCTTCCAGTAGAACACTATATGCATTTACCAATGAACCATTGGCCAAGTATTCTTATGCAACTTCTCTTCAAGCAACACTAAGATATGGTATAATGGTTAGCCTTGTGCAAGGACTTGGTCTTGGACTCACATATGGACTTTCAATTTGTTTATGTGCTTTACAACTTTGGGTTGGGAGGTTCCTAGTTACGAGTGGAAAAGCCAGTGGTGGTGAAATCATTGCAGCTCTTTTTGCTGTACTCTTAAGTGGCCTGTAAGCATTGGTACAGGGATTTATTCCGACTCTTTAATTCCTCTCCCCCTCTCTGATTTCAGTTTTTTTTTTACTTTCCAGCGGGATGAATCAGGCAGCGACAAATCTCTATTCATTTGAGCAAGGGAGAATCGCTGCATATAGATTGTATGAGATGATGAGCCGATCAAGTTCTTCTGTCAATCAAGATGGAAGTACTTTAGTTTCTGTGCAAGGATTTATCGAGTTTCGGAATGTTTATTTCAGTTACCCCTCTCGTCCTGAAATACCCATATTAAGCGGGTTTTATCTTACTGTACCTGCTAAAAAATCAGTGGCGCTTGTTGGCAGGACTGGATCAGGAAAAAGCAGTGTAATTCCACTCATGGAACGCTTTTATGACCCTACTTTAGGTATTGCATACGCTAGTCTCCTTGCCCATTATTCCTGCTTTTGTGCTAGCTTTCTAGGTTTTGAAATCTCCATTCTTTATTTGTGCAGGAGAAGTACTTTTCGATGGAGAAAATATAAAAATCTGAAACTAGAATGGTTAAGAAGTCAAATTGGACTTGTGATCCAGGAGCCTGCCTTGCTGAGTTCAAGTATAGTAGATAACATTGCTTATGGTAGGGTCAATGTTACTTTAGATCAGATTGAAGAGGCCGCTAAAGTAGCACGTCTACATGTCTTTATAAGTTCTCTTGAAAAAGGATACGAGACTAAGGTATAAAGTACTGATGTTGACTTGAAGCACATTATGGTTTTAAAAATTGAAGTACTCTTAGTTTTATTTTAATATATACATGTCAGGTGGGAAGAGCTGGTTTGGTATTGACTGAAGAACAAAGAGTAAAACTTTCTGTTGCTAGGGCAGTGCTTTTAAACCCTTGTGTTCTCTTGCTTGATGAAGTTGCTAGCAGCCTAAAATTTGAAACTGAGACAACTGTTCAGGATGCCATAGATGCCATTATGTTGGGAAGATCAACTATCATAATTGCGCAGCGCTTAAGCCTGATAAAGAACTCTGATTATATTGCTGTGATGGAGGAGGGTCAACTTGTTGAAATGGGCACTCATGATGAATTATCAGGCTTGAATGGCTTATATGCAGAGCTGCTTAGATATGAAGAGGTGGTGAATTTTCCCGAAAGGTATATTTTCTTGCATAAACTAATGACTAACCTGAGCATGGTGGATATATGTTGGAATTGATATAAATGATGTTATAAAAAATGTAAAACCTTGTATAACATTTATAGAACATAAAATAAGAGATGGAATGAAGTTGCCCGTAATTAGGGTCAAAAACCTGGCCAAGCGCCAAGGTGGTTTCCCGCCCCCTCGTTAGCCAGAGGGGGTCTCAGTTAGGCCCCATCAGCCGCCTGGGGGGGGGGGGGAATCATCTGATTATCTCGGGCCTCAAATGCACCCAATGAAATGCTAAAACAAACAACCTGAACCTAGAGCACCTCAGCACACATTAAACATGCCCCGCTTGTAACTAATGTACACCCTTACGAGCACAAACAAACATATTGAATTCTATTGCCTTCTTGATATGAACTCATTATAATCAACATTAGTATGCTTAGTTCTATAGTCGTGTTGATATGAAAAACAGATAGAGGAGCTTTAAATTATAACCCTAGAACTTATATAACAGACACAATGAAACTACTACCTCAGTGAGGAATCTCTCTTTTAATGGTCTGAATACCTTGGAGGTCCCAGTTGGCTTTCTCCTGCTGCGCACGAACTACACACACCTAATCAAAAGCTCTCATCTACTTCAGAAACATAGCTTGCTTTCTCTGTTTTATTTTCCAGTTCCTCATAAAATTACACTTCCTACATCAACTGTAATTTGGAATGGTATTAAATTATTAATCCTTCTTTGGTGATTAATATTTTCTGGGTCCTTCTCTAGGATGCCAAATCGAAACCAGGAGAGAACTTTCCAAACAAAGAAAGATTTGTCATCAAGTAACAGCTGTCAAGAATCTTCATTTTCAAATATGATGATCAAGTCTTCTTCTCTTGGGAGAGGTAATAGGGTCCTTGCCATTCAGCCAAAAGATGGCTCTCAGGAAGCACCAACTGTTCAGAGTAAACCTTCAGAGAAACAGGATGAAGCTGATAATTTATTGTTTATAAAATCGCAGGAGGGTTTTGAAATAAGATTACCTCAGTTACCCAGTCTTGATGACACTTGTGCAGAAAAACAAACTTCAAATGCTACAGACCCTGAATCCACTGTTTCAGTATTCTTGACATGTGACCCTAAAATTGAACTTTTTCATTCAAAGACCTCCAGTCCTATTAATCAATTCAGTGATATGCCAACAAAACAGGAGAAAACTGATGGAACATTTCAGAAAGTTCCATCTTTCTGGAGGCTTGTGAAGCTCAGTTTGACAGAGTGGCTTTATGCAGTTTTAGGAGGTGCTGGGGCTGCTCTTTTTGGAGCTTTTAATCCTCTCCTTGCTTTTATGATTGCACTGATAGCGACGGCCTATTATAGGGCTGAAGGTCATCACCTGCGTTATGAAGTGAACAAATGGTGCTTGATCATCACATGCATGGGACTGGTAACGGTATTTGCCAATTTTTTACAGCACTTCTATTTTGGCATAATGGGGGAGAAAATGACTGAGAGAGTTAGGCGAATGATGTTCTCAGGTGAGAGCTTTCTTCCCTCTGCCGAGCATATCCTTAAATATTTTACCGTTATCTTCTATTGTCCTTGTTTCTTTTGAGCATGGAGGTAAATTTTGGAGCCTATATTTTTTCATTCCTATTCAGCAATGCTGCGCAATGAAGTTGGATGGTTTGATAAAGATGAGAACAGTGTTGACATCTTATCCATGCGCTTGGCAAATGATGCCACGTTTGTGCGAGCTGCTTTCAGTAATCGACTTTCTATTTTCATTCAAGATGGAGCAGCTGTTGTTGTAGCTGTTTCTATTGGGATTTTACTGGGATGGAAATTGGCATTTGTGGCTTTGGCAACTCTACCTATTCTCACAGTTTCCGCCATTGCACAGGTTTGCATTCATATCATTATGCTTTATATTGAAATATCAGTGTCTGTTAATTCTGATTTTCTTTTGGATTATATACTGTGCATTGTAATCTATAAACTCAACAACCCTATAATATCCCTAATGTGTTACTATATCTTTTTTTCTTATTTTTTTAATAAAAAATATGACTAATGTTCGTGTTATTTACAAATTAGAAATTAATGTTCAACAATTACCGACTCTTTTCACTTATAATATATTGTGAAATTGGAATATATTTTGCGATTGCTATGGATGACATACCTCATATGCATCTGTGAGCCCATTATGCCATATTTTAGTGTTTCATAAATCTTCATAAGATGCATGCATTATTCAAGGAATTTTGTTAAGAAACTTATGTTTTTTGACTTTCTTCTCATTTAATCCCAAATTGGAAAGTGTAGAGTAAAAGAAATCATCAGAACTACGTATTTATGTCTCTGTACAAGTACGAGACTTAAAAAAAGAAAGTGAGAACAAAGTTTTTGAAAAAGATAATACTTCTAATGAAAAAAAGAGGTTTTGATGTGTTATTTTAACTCTTATCAGGTTTTCACATTTAACTTAAAAATGTATCAACTTTTTTGTAAATCGTATCATACATGCGAACTGTGACGTATGGTAAGATACGACTCACTTTCTAATACGCTAGCGATTTAGACCGAATTGTTCTTGTATCATATTAATTTGTAAGAAACTAATGTATTGTATATCGTGTATCGTAAGTAGTGTAAATTCCTATTGTGACAAAACTAATGTTATCGTCATAATGCTATAAATATACTCCCTTCGTTCGAAAATATAAGATCATTATTGACTTTTTGAAGTCAATATGAGATATTTCAAACTCTAAACTGACAATGATTCATTTAATTTTAGTCAATACAATGATGTATATTATAAACTATCTAAAAGATACTACTACTTATAAGATTTATTGTTTCATAATTATTAATAAATCTTATTAATTTTGAGTTTGAAAATGTCTCAAATTGACTTTGAAAAGTCTATAATAATCTTATCATTTGGCACGGAGGGAGTATTTTATAAGGTAATATTTTCCATATATAATATATACTTACAAACTTGTATGTTTGTTGTGGTGCTCTCATGTCCATGCCATGTGTTGATTCTGTCTCCATAGTCCATACTTCATAGGCTAATGCGACTTTGTTCACATGTTTTGCTAGTACATAAGAGGCTACTTGCTAGAAGAAGTGTCTAAATATATTTTCCCCTCTCTAATAGCTGATTTTTAAAAGAAATTAGTTATGTTACTAAACAGCTGGTTATTAGTTATTACATGTAGGTATTGAAGTTATTTCTTATTATTTTACTCGTAACTGAATTTGTTTTGTTTCCAAATTTTCTTTTCTAGAAAATGTGGGTTTCTGGGTTTTCAAGGGGAATGCAAGAGCTGCACAGGAAGGCATCTCTGGTCCTTGAGGACGCCGTTACAAATATGTATGCTGTTGTGGCATTCTGTGCTGGAAATAAGGTACTGGAACTTTATGGGTTGCAGCTGAGGAGAATATATAGGCAAAGTGTCCTCCATGGAACGGCCATTGGTTTTGCCTTTGGCTTTTCACAGTTTCTTCTTTTTGCCTGTAATGCTCTCCTACTTTGGTATACTGCTATTTCCGTAAAAAATGGCTATATTGATCTACCGGCAGCTCTCAAAGAGTACGTGGTCTTCTCTTTTGCAACCTTTGCTGTGGTGGAACCATTTGGTCTGGCCCCTTACATATTTAAAGGGCGAGAATCACTCATTTCGGTTTTTGATATAATTGATCGTGTCCCCAAAATTGACCCAGATGATAGCTCTGCACTGAAGCCCACTAATGTCTATGGAAGTATTGAGTTCAAAAATGTTGATTTTTGTTATCCCACCTGTCCAAAGGTGATGGTCTTGAGTGATTTCAGTCTTAAAATAAATGGAGGGCAAACCATAGCGGTGGTTGGAGTTTCTGGCTCAGGAAAGAGTACGATAATTTCTTTGTTGGAGAGGTTTTATGATCCAATCGCTGGTCAAGTGTTATTGGATGGAAAGGATCTTCAACTGTTCAATTTGAGATGGTTGAGGAACCACCTGGGTCTACTTCACCAAGAACCTGTAATCTTCTCAACAACAATTAGAGAGAACATCATATATGCAAGACATAATGCAACTGAAGCTGAGATGAAAGAGGCAGCAAGAATAGCAAATGCTCATCATTTCATAAGCAGCTTGCCTCATGGTTATGACACCCATGTGGGTATCGGAGGAGTAGATTTAACACCAGGACAGAAACAAAGAGTTGCAATTGCTCGGGTGGTGCTAAAGAATGCACCCATTTTATTACTGGATGAGGCGAGCTCCACAATTGAATGCGAGTCGAGCCGGGCTGTGCAGGAGGCTCTTGACACGCTGATTATGGGGAACAAAACAACTATCATCATTGCTCATAGAGCAGCAGTGATGAGACATGTTGATAATGTTGTGGTTATTAATGGAGGAAAAATTGTAGAGCAAGGAACTCATTATTCTCTAATTGAAAAGAGAGGTATGTATGCGAAATTGATGCAGCCTCAATTTACAAATGGCCTCCGGAAGCATTTGCTTGGATCATAGGACTGAATTGATTCAGGTTGGAGTTTGATTGGTTGCTAATACCTCCATTCCACGTCATTGATTACCTGTATATCTGACTTTGCTGGAATTCTTGCAACGGTATGTTTTTCAGATACATAATAAGATGATTGAAGAGAGCTTAGTCTTGAATTTACAGCTGGTGAGGGTGGAATGGCTCAATGAGACGAAAAAAAAAAAAAAAAATCAGAGGTAGACAATTTTTGAATTGGGGTTGTGCAGTTTAAGGTTTTTCATTATAATCAATTTAGGACATGTCTTCCGAAATTGTCTTTTACCCAACATCATATTCCTTCTGTTTTATAAACAGTTGGAGAAAACATTGTGTTTCTGAAGTTATAGGTTTCTTTAGTATTGTTAGTTTGTATATTTTAGTGTACATTTTTTACTGAGCAAAAAGTTGTAAAGGCCTCGAAGCTAATAAATGAAATATGTTACTTATTTTCATGGTTCACTCTGTTGACTTGTAAACCATTGGTTTTCTTTTTGACCCATGTTACATGAGGTGGTTCATTCGTCTTGATTGGTTCTGATTAATATGCTACAATTATTTTGCTTACAACTGAATAGAAGTTTGCATTTCCTGGTTGGTAATGCCTTCCAAGTTTCCTTTTTACTTTAGCATAAAAAGCTAATTAGTTGTGCAACTCTCATTTTTCTACCATTAATGAACTTTGATTCAGTAGTCAGCCCTCTATAAACCAAAATTGTACAATTTTCAGGAGACGATAATTAAATCTGTCCAGTCCTGCCAATGTTAATTTACAGGTTTCTCACCACTGAAAAAAGTCTGATCTTGTTGAAGGATTACCGGGTGGGTTCCAACTCTAGTTGCGTCAGAGCTCTGCATTCCTAAATTGTTTGGAGGTCAGGAGATGGGGATGGAGTTGGAGGCATGTTATGCTCTATCTGCAAACAAAATGGAATGCCGATTAGAACTGACAAAGCTTTTCACTAATCTGAATAACGCGGAGAGAGGTATATATTCAAGCTCAAAGCCCCTAAGATGCGGAAAACAGATACAAACATTAGAAGTGGGTGATAGTTTTAAAGGATTCTTTCTTGCTCTATGAAATGTCAATGGGTTTCTCCAATGACAGTAGATCCAAAAACTGCATTCTTTTATTAAGTACGTACCTAGTTAATTAATGTCACAATAGGAATCACATATATTTATCAATCCTCATTTTCGTAAAATACGAGGATGTGAAGATCATTTGTTGTGAAGTTGTTTTTCTGAAAAAAATGGTATATGGTTTATGGGTTAACATGAAGAATCCATTGATTATCGAGTTATCTATTCACAAGCAAAGACAGGGTATATGCTTCTGCCACCATTTCTGGTATGTAAATCAGAAATTTATGGGCTTCATAATGTTTAGTGCTCAATCTCAAAAGACTAAATATTCACTCAAGGAGAAGGAATAACAATTTTTGAATTTAGCAACAAAAAAAACAACAATTTTTGTGTGATATATATATCTCATCTATTATTTCTTTAATTTAATTTGCTTATGAATTAAATTCTTAACTTCCCGCAGAACTTGTTTCAGTTTCGAAACAAAGTGTAAAGTAAAGGCTGTACACGAGTCAAACTCCAAAAAATACGAGAGAGACTCGTATTTGTTAATAATATGATTTAAATTTGAGCGTAAAAAATTGTTCGAATAAAAATATAGGTAGAATTTGAGTAATGTTATATTCGACTCATTTAATCGATTGTGATTCGATATATAATCGATTGATACAAATGCGATTAGATATTCGATATATTCTCTTATAATATATACAAAATTAAATCAAATTAGGATAATTAATTATTATTATTATTAATTTGTTTTGTTTTTAATTTTAATTGTGATTTTATATTTGTAAAGTGTAATAGTAAATATATTTTCTCTTTTCTAAGTATAATAACAAATTCAATTTATAATTATATTTATTATAAAATTAGTTATTATGTGGAGACTCGAATTCTAGCTTAAATTTAAAGCTCACGAGTAGTTTGAATATAATTCGATCCGAATTTGAGTAATAAATACAAGTCAAATATGAATAGAATTTTTTAAATACAATTTAAAAATGAACATATCTCTATTCGCTTCTATTTGACTCATTTACGCCCTAAATATAAAAACAAAAGTGATGACATCCTTTTTTTCTCGATACCCTGACCTCATTGTTATCCTAGATTGAGTAATATTATTGGGACCAAATGTCTTTGATGATGACGTCGTTTATGATGGGGCTATAGATGCATGGTTTTGATTACAAATAATATTAGGGAATTGTTAAATTTATAATTTTTTTTTGTTATTTTTATAATAAAAGTGTCGTTGTAGATATATAGCGACAATAAAAACCGTCGCAATAGGATCTATAACTATACTTTTATTGTGAAAATAACATTTTTAAATGTGGATTTAACAATTTTCATAATATTACCACTGCAACGAATATTTAATCTTTGCCTCAAATGGGGCAAAATCATCAAAACCATTTTTTTATTATTTATTTTATTCACTTCTTAAAATATTTGCAACTCATTTAGAATCAAATATTGAACACAATTACATATAAATTAAAGAATAACAAGTAAATACCACACAATATACTAAAATTAACCAGAAGTTAATTAAATTGTGGTTAATTCTGCATGTGCATGTCTGATATATTCATTAATATACTTCACACTCTATAATGATTTACACATTAAATATTGTTGTCTAGCAACTAAATTTTTTAGGAAATTAATATTTTCACAAGTGAAATTTCATATTTCCGCAAGCTCCCTCAACCATGAGTATGGAGTCCAATTACTACTATTAAGAAATTTGTGAAACTATTATTTTTCCTTTAATTGCTATAACATGGGCATGAGACCTAAAATATTAGACAAACTCAAGCTGTTAATAAATATCCAAACCCAAATACATAATGGTCGGAATCCATTGAAATATAAGCCAATATATACTACTCCCTCCCTTCTTAAAAGATTATCGTTTTAAAAGAAAAAATTTGTTCTAAAAAATTTGTCGCTTATAACTTTTGAGGATAATAAATTACTTATTTACTACTTTCTTATTTACCCCTACCTTATCTCATTGTCCCAAAAAATTATCTCCCTTGTATTAATAGTTTTCAACTTTCCATAAAGAGTAATAATGGAATTTCAAACAAATTTTACTTGATAAATGATATTTTTTTAATCCATGTGTTAAAACCTTAAACGATAATCTTTTAAGAACAGAGGTAGTATTTCCTGAGTTTCAAAATGTGATAACATTTTAATTTTTTTGCCAAGTGAACATTTTGTTTTACATTTTGACTTTATATTTTGAAACTGGAGGTAGTAGTATATGTATATTTATTTTGTACGAGCACGACAAATTCTTCCTATAACCAGCAAACTTTCTTGAGTGAGAATTCTTGTACAAATTTACCACCATACCACGGTCTCTTTCACAATATCACTGGTTCTGAAACGTGTACTCTTCAAACAAGGAACTTCCATGCTATTCTGCAAATGAAAATTTTTGGGCCTATATTGTTCTTTCATTGCACTCCCCCGAAAGCCAATGCAACATAAAACCCTTTTGCTTCAAAGTTTCTAAAATGATATTCTTTTCAACTTTCAAGCAAACATGATATTTGGAAGGAAATAGAACAAAAAAGACCATATATATATAGAGAGAGATCAATTACAAATTCATAACCATGGCCATTGAAATTCAACTAAAAATCTACAGTCATTGAAAACCCAAATCAGCATCTCCAATTTACACTCTCAACCATCAAAATCAAACTATTTTATACAAACCCAAGAAAAGAAAAAAAGGGGAAAAGATCAGAATCTCCTTCATCATATCTCAATGGAACCTTTGCCTCTTGCCGGTTGGAACAAAGTTGTTACCATTAGCACCTGCAGATATCATCGACCTTCCATTCCCCACACTTGGACCCGAATTCCCATTTCCAAAATTCAACATAGATGTTGACGTCATTTGAGAAGTCCCACAAGACATCCCAACAAATGGTTGTGAATTCAGTGGCCTTGGGGCATGGCTTAAATTCCCACCTGGTTTTTGGCCTATATTTTCAGCTTCACAACCTTTAATCGAAACAGGAGGAATATGAAAGGTCTGAAGAGGCGGCGGATTACGCCACCTTGGAAGCGGCCCGGCCACAACAAGTGTCTGCAGTAGTGGACCTGCTTCCAGCACAGCCTGCAGCAGATTGCCCTTCTGAGGTAGAGTTTTACCCTTCACAAGATTGTCAATAAGTATAGAAGCCTGATCAGCTTTCGGAATGCCCAAAGGAGCATGACTTGTTGCAATTGTGGCACTATAGTCGTGAACAAAGGGCTGATTCATGAATGCTATGTTGTTGTTACTTGAATCACCTATGCGGTTGTTAATGTTTGACAGTTCAGGGGACGAAACGGCGTCGAAAAAGGAATCAACAGGAGAAGAATTTTGTGACTGGTAATTGTATGGCTCGGAAAGGCTGTTGGATTCAGTTATGCTGGAGTTCGCTCTTGTGGGTTTCATGAGGGGGCTTTCAGGTGGTGGGAGTTGAGGAAAAGTTGTCAAAAATTCAGCATTTGGGGTTTTGGAAGGAATCATTAGCTTGTTGAGTAGCTTGTGAAGTTGATCTCTTGCTTCATCTCTTTCTTGAATTGTCATCTTGAGGAGTCGGAGTGATTGTTTGACATATTCTTTGTGCTTTTTCATTTCTTCACTTGCTTGTGCTCTTACTGTTTCAAGTTCCACTGTTGTGTACAAAAGCTTCTGCTTCAATTCATTAATACTCTGTCAATTCAAATAAGCCATAATCAGTTTGAGAGAGGGAGACTAGTATAATTTTCGTACGCTTTAAAATCCTTGCTAAAATTCAACAAAAAAAGTTCTGATCTAATGCAGTACAATCTGACACACAGACACAGATTTTAATCTGAGGGGATATTGGTACAAAAAGAAAGCCAAATAGTGTGTTTTTGGTGATATTTCAAAAATCATTTAAAATTAACATATTGCAGATAAGCAAACTGATTCCAAGTATGGGCCCATGCAGATCAAAAGACATTACAATCAAATCATGCCATGTTAACCATACAAATATCTTTATTTACTTTTTCTACAGGACTAGAAAAGCTTTATTGGATTCCTACCAAAGTAGTTAAAATTGGGTATTGGTTCCTTCAAATGATTATTTCAAGAAAAATCATCAGTTCACATTGAGGAAAACTTTTCCAACTCCAAAAGGTCTCTATTGAGACATGTTTCTTTACATAGAAGAAGGAACAACAAGTGCACTACTTTATACTCAGACTATTATCTGAAATCTGTATTAAAAATCCAAATAACAAATAAAGATATGTGGAGAGAGAATATATTTATGTTGAAATAAAGAGACTCAATTGGCCCCCCCAAAAAAACATAATAAAATTCAATCAACTTCATAGAAAGGATCCTAAATCCAACTAAATGCAGATTTAGAAGCAACCCAGAAAATTAAGTACAGTAATGCAATGACATCCTTTCAATTGAATCTACACCACATATAAGTCTTTAAATGCCAAACAAAACAGCAACGAATATGATATAAAGAAAGAAAAAAAAAAGTTAAAAGTAGTACTTTGAAGAAGCATACACAGGCTCCAGTTAGCCCAAAGAAACAGATGAATGGAAATTCATTCAATGAACTTTATAAAAACATTCAAAAAGTCCAACTAAATAAAGATTTAAAACCAATCCAGAAAAGAAAATGAGAAATGAAAAGAAAATCTTTCCATTCAATTCAATTACACCAAAAGAATCCACTCCAAAGAAAAGTCTTTATAAATGCCAAAACAAAACAAGCACACTGAGAAAAGTAGTACCCACAAGAAATGAACCGAAAAGACCGACAAAACTAGAAAAAGAAAGAGTGACCCACCTCTTGATAACCCCATAAAGAAGCCATATCCTCCATTTTTTCCCTCTCAATTCCTTGTCCAAAAACAGAGCAAATGTGAATAGGGGGAATTTGGAGAGAGATGGGTGTTAGTCTTTTATAGAACAAAGTTGTGAATATAAGACAAAGAATGAGAGTAATAACTTTCCCACAAACTTCCAGAATACGCAATCCACATCAGACGAAAATTTATTATGGAATTCTACAATACCTTCCCATTATAAAAATTTAAGACCCCCATTTCTCTCTCTTTCCCTCTCTACTCTGAAAATTTCAAATTTCTTTGTGGAATTTCCTTCCACCCTTTCAGCTCCTTGTCTCTACTATAAATAAAAGTTTTTTTTCTCTCTCTATATATTGTACCATATTATTATAATGAAGTGATTCATAACCAATACTTTCTTTTTTTCAAAATATAAGAAGGTTATTGACTTTTTAAAATTTAAAATTGACACGGAGTACTTCATGACTCAATGGTGAAAAAATTACTCGTAAAATTTGGATGCATGAAATCTTAGAATTCATTATTGTCTTTGATCTTCAATGAATCATCTTAATTTTAAGTTTAAAAGCTCAATAATAATTTTATAATTTAAAATGCGATTACTTACTACCATAAAATATATGTCTAACTTATTCCCTCTACTAATAATAGGGGATAAATTAAAATTTTAAATTTAGATGGTCTGTTTTTTCACAAAAAGTCAGAGATGTATTTATTAGAATAATATCATAATAAGCATTTGGCATGCATCTATATATCTATATTTTTATATGGTGAACGAGAAAATCCAATTAGATTTTCCCTATATATTCCACCGTTTGTGTGAGGGAAAGAGAAACGGTTGTTTTACTATCTAGGTGAATATAAAAGCATAATATGGCTTTGTTTACGCGGTTTTGTTTGTTGTAAGAAAATTTTAGTTTTCCTAATTTGCCCTTTTAGACTTTACTAATTTGGTTTTGAGATTCGAAATTTCCTTTGGGTAATTTTTATTGAAGAGGGTAAAATTGGTGTGAACGGTATGAGTTGGATACGGGTGACCGACCATCATGAGTGGTGGTTATGTCTCATTTTGATTGCTTGAGAGGCTGATCATCACCGTCTAATAAATTGTTGTATTTTCTTTTAGTATTTCTTTGACCCAAATTTATTTATTTAATATCTCATTCATGGTAAGTGAAGAATATAAAGCATATAAATTAATCAATTTTTTCTCTTCTTTTTTTAATTAACACCTATAAAAAATTTCAACAACACAATACAAAATTGTTCGTCCATTAAAACAGTACATGAACTGGGCTCAAAATATCGCCACATTAAAATTAACATGTTGTTTTTCTTTTGATGGTCAAATTGATGTATCAAGTCTAGTTTATGCAAGTAAACTATGATATTGATCTTGAATTATGTGAAGAGTCATGTTATGTATTGCGATAAATTTATACTGAATTATAATTACGAAACTTATCAATAGTAAAAATTATAGGAGCATTCCATTTATTACGCATCTCTCCAAAAAAGTTACCACTACTACTTTAACTGACAATTAAAAAGTCGAGTTAAATCGCAATATATATCATTTTTTTTCTTGTGTGAATAGAAAAAAATCTTCAAAAATAATTCAATTTTTAAAAATGGACTTTTATTTAATACTAGTAGTACATTTGTGCGCCAACTACTTTCTAAAGGGCAAAATCACCCTCTCTGTCATTATTTAATGGTATTTTTAAATTTCGAAGCAGTTACTATTACAGTTCATTTGAGTTGTGGTTACCTTAAAATGGCTCAAAATTAAAATTCAGTTTGTATATTATATTATATCTACTGAAATTAAGGCCATCAATTTAGCTCCTTCCATAAATAATAAGTTTACTTCAATGACTAGGTGTAATAATTCTCGTGGGACAAAAGTAATTTTTCCCGCTTGGTTTGGCTCCAAAATTTGAATTTCATTTTGATAATTTATATATCCATTAAATTTTGAAATTTTAAGATTTCAATATATATGGAAGTTATTACTCCCTCCTATTCATATTAAGTGTCGTTTTGGAGAGTTTTATTTTATTCAATATAAGCGTCGTTTTGGAATCCCTATGCAAGATTGCTTGTTTCGTTGCAGTTAAACTTGATGGTTGTTATATTATATCAGTTTAACACTGTTGAAGGCTAACGATAATATATTCTGCATTATCTTAGTCATAATATTTCTCACCTTGGGTTAGTTGAGCTCACCTTTTACTTTCATTGTTCTCTTCGGAAAATGAGAACGTAGCGAGGACTAGTCGGGAAACGGAGTGATGAATGACTGAGATGATAACATTAGTAGTCCTCACTATTCGTGAAATAGTGAGAAAATAAATGTAATAATATTGAATTTGAGTTTGTATATTGTCTGCAGACGACAATATTTGTATTAAAACTCACAACATTTTATGTTTTTCGTACTTTGCATTCGACGGTTGTATAATTAAGTTGTATTTTTATTACATACTATGTATTTGGCGACTCGAATAGGTGATGTATACTGCTTTGGGGGCGTCACAATTGGTATCAAAGCTTAGGATATGATCCTGGCTAAGATGTAAAGACTAGAACTAGGAGGGAGGCGGAAATTCCTTGTTAGTATGACTACCTAAATTTTTGGTATTTAATTGGTTGGTCGTGAGTATAGAGATAATATGTTGCATGTCAATTAACCCTTGTTTTGTGGCAGTATTTGAAAATGGCATCTGAAAATATTGAGAATAGCAATAGGGCATAAGAGATCGTTGAGTCTCCACAGATCAACAATCAGAATAATGTGCATCAGGAAGACGACAATCCTCATGCAAACAACAACACTGATCAAATGATGAACGATGGAATGTTCAGAGGCTTTATGCAATTCATATGGAGTATGTTTTAGTTCATG
This sequence comes from Panax ginseng, assembly GCA_020205605.1. Taxonomy (NCBI): domain Eukaryota; kingdom Viridiplantae; phylum Streptophyta; class Magnoliopsida; order Apiales; family Araliaceae; genus Panax; species Panax ginseng. The sequence goes on along the minus strand of CM035138.1, from coordinate 9,175,331 downwards.
CGATAAATTTACATTGAATTATAATTACGAAACATATCAACACATGCGATTGCGTAAAATGATAAGAAAAATCTATTTATTACGCATATCTTCAAAAGAGTCATCTCTAATACTTATCTACAAAACAGACAATCAAAAATTCGATATAAACATTCACTAACATATATTATTTGGGATAAATTAACTTTTGGTACCTGTACTGGAACACGACTTACAATTTGATACCCAAAGTGAAAAAAGTTACAAACTGGTGATTGTACTCGAAAAATGTTACACTTCGTTAAACATTAGGGACACGACTTACAATTTGGTACCCGAAGTAAAAAAAGTTACAAACTGGTGATTGTACTAATTTTTTTTTATAATCTAGTGCTTGTTCTTTTCACTTTTTAAATAATCATTAAAATTGATCCTACAGAGAGAGAAGCAAAGTCGACGCGAAAAAAATTCTCGATGTTTTGTTCCATCTTTTTTTGCCTCCCACATTCGCACCATTGCTCCACAATGGCACCGATTTGAGAACTCTGATGTAATCCATTCATTTTTGTTGCATGAACTACAATCTTCTTCCCCGATTTCATTTACGATTCTACTCCAAAACGAGCTCATCCTTTCAATTAAACACTGAAAACCTTTTAATAAATATATGAGAACCAGTAATCAATGGAGAATCGAGACAAGAAGAATGAGAGAAGAAGACAGAAGAAGAGAACCCTAATTTTCAAACAGAATAAAGATGAAACCCTACTGTTTAACGGAGTGTAACATTTTTCGAGTACAATCACTAGTTTGTAACTTTTTTCACTTCGGGTACCAAATTATAATTTGTGTCCCTAATGTTTAACGGAGTGTAACATTTTTCGAGTACAATCACCGATTTATAACTTTTTTCACTTCGAATATCAAATTGTAAGTCGTGTTCCAATACAGATACCAAAAGTTGATTTATCCCTATATTATTTTCCATACTGTAATGATAAGATGGACGTAGGTAGACCGTAGATGGATTTGTTTTGCAATTACAAATCTAGGGTTTGTCGGGTAAACCTTTATACTTGTGTCTTTATTTTTTACTTTTGTTTTAATTTGTTCTCACTAGTCTGTATTAGCAACGTTTATTATACTTTTCTTCTAATTAGATTTAATACATTAATATTTATAATTTAAAATACTTTTAAATAAGTTAATATATTAAATTATTGATGTTTTTTTTCCACTTCAATGATCAAATTTTTAGTTTTTGCAATTAGGTGATTAAATATTTATTTTTTTAGTTCGTCTAATTAGACGTGCACATATCAAATTTAATAAAATATTTAAATATTTAATATTTGATTAAATATTAACTATTTAATTTTTTATAAATTTATAATGTGATTTGATGACTAGGCCAATCAAAGTGTATGTGTGATTATAAAAGGTTATTTAAATCATTTTTTACATTTATTGAAAATTAAATTGTAAAAATTGTTAGCATATATAATTAAATTACCTTAATCTACTAATCAAATAAGTGAATAAGGCAATTTGATGTAGTTAAAAATTTAATTAACTTTATTTTATGTTATTATACAATTAATCATAGCGTAAAGAATGAGCCCATTTTCTTAAATTATCTGCCTTTGGGACGGTGTCCTAGATTGCTGTGTGAACTGCCCAAGAAAAACGAAATAAACCATATTATATAGTTGACTTATTTAAGTACATCCGGATATCAAATGTCATAAAGTATTAAGATTTTTTTTTTTATAGGAAATTGATAAATTCATAATTTTTTTTAATATTTTTATATATGGAGTTCATTTTTTTAACAAATTAATATGAATATTTGGTTAAAAAGTGAGTCTCATGTGAAAATATCAAAAATTATTATGAAAATATCAATTATATATTGAAGTTGATATTTTCACACATAGGGTCCACTTTTCAACCAAACCATTATTAATAAATTGTAAGACCCCGAAATTTATGAAATAAAAGTATTCAATTTTTCTTATAATTACTATTCAGTAAATGGTTAAATTGATAAAAGTTAAAGTTAAGGGTGATATATGAAATTTTTTCAAAATACACAAGTGGTTATAAAATATTCATTGTTGTCGGGGAATATTCGTTTGGTGTGGAATATTCTTTCCGTGGGAGAATATTCATAATGACGGCCAGTAGTGACCATTTGTAGGCCCCATAATGTAATAAGCTGTCAGATGAAGAAAATGACAAAATTAAATTTTTATAAATAACGGCGTAATCGTTACCATTAACACTGTTGGAATACCCGGTTGGTAAAATAAAGTAATACGTGTTGTTGCACGCGATGACACGGATGACATTACGAGATTTTTGAATTATTGATTCTTACGTAAGAATGCACTTACTCAATAATTGTTACGATAATTCTTTATTCAATATTTTATTTTATTAATTCAATAATTGTTGCGTTGATATTTTATATTATTGTTGTTTCAATAATTATCAACGCACAATATTTCTCATTATCGAGATCAATAATTCATATTATTTGAATAATATTATTAGATAGCATTATTGGCAATGTCTAGAAAGTTCATCGAGGAGAGGTTTGGTCACCTAATTGCGGCCAAGAAGGAGAAATTCTTATTGGAAAGCCCTCTTTCCTCAAGCGACCTTGTTATCATAATTGTGATTCTGTAATATTATTTGTGAATAATTAATTATTGATATATATGATAAGGAAATATTTATTTGATGTGGATATAAATGATGAATTTATTTATGTGTTATAAATGAAGGAATTAATGTTGAGGTATTTTATCGAGATTTTTGTTTGAATGAAGGTATTAAAAATTAAACCCGGTGTTTTTTAGAGATATATTAAGTGAGTTATAATTTTTAATCCGACCATTGGATCGTTGTAATTTTTTGGATATGTTATACATATATAAGTTGAGTATATGTCCACAAATTTTGAACCGTTAAAAAATGAACGTATGATTTGTTATGAATTTTAAGAGATGAATGGTTCGTAAATTGTTGAAGTATCCGAATTTAGCATTTTGATAAAAATTCTAGAATTGAGTGGGCCCCACTTGTGGTTGGTGAAGAAATGTCTTGAATTTTATTTCAAATGTGGTGGGTGGGAATAATGTAGCGAGTAAAGCGGTAGCGCCCCAAAATTAGGTATACATCACCCATCTTGAGTCATGAGATACGTGGTACAAAATTCAAATACAAACTAATAATACGGTTGCCGTGTAAAATCACGACAAAACATATGCTGTGAGTTTTAATACAAATATTGTCATCTAGATAATATCCACACTCAATGGAGTTCTCATTACATTTATTATTACACTATTTCACAGAATAGTGAGGATTACTAATGCACCATCTAGGACTATCACTCTGTTCTCCGACTAGCCTCAGCTACGTTCTCATTTTCTGAAGAGAACAGTGAAAGAAAGGGTGAGCTCAACTAGCCCAGTAAGAAATATTATGACTAAGATAATGCAGAATAAATTATCATTAGCCTCCAACAATGTTAAACTGATAAAATACAATAGACATCAAGTTTAACTGCAACGGAACAAGCAATCCATTAAAAGAGTCAAGTAGAGAATAGAATCTACTATCTTTTATGATTTAAAAAGTTTTTCATCACTTTTATCGCTGAGACTCAACTCAATAAATAATCCACATCATTAAATCATCCCTGCACTACAGGCCAATGATATTCTTTAGTATCACGACCACGAATTATCCATGTATCTACGGAGCCGAAAGATAATCGTGTTTTCATCAACGGATCTTGCACGATGCCATAAAACAATTCATCTTTACTCCTCGGTCAAGAGAATCCATAGCCATAATCATACCAAAAATCGTCCATCAATGCACTACGCCAATGAGGACTTTTAACCACATCATTTGTAACATTACGGCCATGATTACACCGCAATATAATCCTCGGTCATAATCATACCAAGTCCATCTATGCCATGTGCCACGAGATGACTTTCAATATAATATAAACATGAGGATGATGACAATGATATAAGAATTCAATAAAACAAGTTCAAAAATTAATTTGTCCAAGAACTACTAATGTCCAAATTGTCGAAGATGATCTTTGCTTTGTAGAGTAAAATTCAAGAATGGTCAGAAGAATATTTCCATGAAAAATACTGGATGAAGCGCAAATATCAAGGATATTCCACTAATTTCATGGAGTGTGGAAGTCAAAATTTTAATCAACTGAGTATAATACCGAATGGAATAACAAAAGAAATCACCATGCGTGCGATTACTTGATAGGCGAGTTATTCCAACGAGAATAATAATAACGGAACCAGTCGGTGAAATTCACACCGACGGATGCTCCAAATGTAATAATAAATGCGAAATAATAAATGATGGAACCAGTCCCACAGATAAGATGCATGGGATATTCCTAATGCGAATAATAAAAAGCGGAATAATAAAAATGGAACCGGATATTCGGATGAGAATAATGAAGAATGTCACCAAGTATAGGGTATTCACAGATACAAGTTATTCCAACGAATAATAAAGAAATGGAATAATGTAAGTTCTCTTCGTAAATACAAAAGAATAATATCCCTTACTAGTAAAATAATACTTGATATAAGAGTAGTGAAGTAGCGAAAACTTTTCTTCTCTCTATAATCTCTCTCTATAGTCTCTCTCTCTCTCTGTAGAGTTAAGTGAATTAAGAAAATAATGAAGGAATGAGCTTTTATTTATAGGAAAATGGAATGCATAGTAACTAATCCATGAACGGTCCAGATTGATTTACTTTAATCGGCGGTCCCATATTTAAAGTAAAATCTTTCAAATAAAAAATAATATATTCTATTTTATATAAAAAGATTTTTACTTATACAAATACTATCGCAGTACTATCTGCAAACACTATGCATAATAAAATATAATATATTCTATTTATAGACTAACTTTAATAAAGTATTACATTTTATATAAAAGATTTTACTATGCAAAATACTGCGTAATAGAATATAATATATTCTATTTATAGAATAACTTTAATAAAGTATTATGTTTTATATAAAAAGATGTTTCGCTTTTATTACGTTAATAATACTGAATAAAACAAAACTTATAAATCAACAATAATTGAATCAAATAATGTGAGATATTATGCGTAACTATTGTAACAATAATTGAACAAAAGCGGTGACTTCTCACATAAATATCAATAATCAATACCGGTAGTGCTACTTATGTAACAACGCAGTATTCAGATTTCTTTTACTACCGAGTAGTTCAACAAGATCAACGGTAAAACTTCCATGAATTATTTTCAATAAAATATTTTTGTCGTTTTCTCAATCGAATAATAATTACATTGTGGGGTCCACTAATGATTGTATCGTCGTCGTGCGGATATTTTCTCGACACAAAGAATATTCCCTGACCAATCGAATATAATATGACAACTTGCATACTTTGCAAAATTTATAAATATTACCCACAACTATAACATTATCTCAAATTCACACCATAATATAAAAAAAATTATTTCGAGAAAATTAATTCTTTATTCATAAAATCTGGGGTTTCACAAAAGCCATCAGGTTGCAGGTCAAGTCTGCTAAAATTTTCCTATAAATAGAGGGCTAAGTTAGAATTGAAAATCACACCAGAAACATAAGCTTTCTCTCTCTAGATTATTGAGTGTATTTTATGAGTATTTAGATATCTTGGTGAGTTGATATTCATCGGTCTGCAAGTTTCCTTGATGTCAATATATTCGATATCCAATCGTAAGTCTTTGCTTCTTTTGAGGTAAGTGATAGTAAGGGATTTTAAGGGTTATTATGTTTTTCAATTTGAGATATTAATATATTTGGCTGAGGTAAATATATGAATCGTTGAGGAATATCTTTGGCGCTTTGTAGTGCAAAGATGAATCATTAATGAATATCTTTGGCCCGTAGTGCAAAGATGACCTGTTGTTGAATATCTTTGCCGCATGCGCGAAGATGAATCGTGGATGAATATCTTTGGCCCGTAGTGCAAAGATGAATTTATTAGTATGATTATGAACAGGAATTGTGATTTGGTATAACCATGATCTTTGATGTTTCAGGTAAAGACATGTGATGAAAATTATATTCGTCTTGGGTACGAAGAGAAATTTAGAATCACAATTATGATTATGAGATATTCATATAATTGTGGAAAGGAAATGTTGATTGATGTTACAGGGATAAAACATTGTTGGTGGACTTTTAACATGGAGAAGATAATAATCGTATTGTCTATTTGACTCTTCTAATGGATTGGTCGTCTCCATTTATGACTATGGTTGAAATTTTATATCATCTACCATATGTTCTAAATCTACGATTTGTTATTGATGAAGGCTAATGATAATTTAATTATCTTTAGTCATGATATTATTTATTAAGTTAGTTGTCTTTCACCCTTTTCTTCTTCACAATTCCTTTCGTGTAATAAAAGTGTAAATTTGGGTCGGCCGGGGGTAACAAGAGGAATAGAATCGGTGGTCTCTAAATTGTGAGTTCTCTCTAAACAAAGATAGACAAGTGTGTTGTATACATCTTTTAGTAGTTATATTTGGTGAATCATATAGGAGAAAGCGAACCCAACGTTGGAAGGGTGTTTTGCCACTATCATACAAGATGTCTAATGACATACAACCTCATGTCATCATAAAGACAGGGTTGTCTTGATCCACTTCTTGAGTATATTTACAAGCACTACCTTTATAATCTTACCGTTTGTTTGAAGTATAATTCTCAATTTGAGACAAAGAGATAATGATAATTCAAGAGAATCTTTACCATTGGGAAGAATATGATAAAAGAATCTTCTCATTTTTCTTTGAGGGTCTATTGGGTTAACCAAGGATAATTCTGTGGCCATATGATATCTATCATAACCTGTAAGCACGGCCTCCCATATCACGAAGGTTTCCTTGAAAGCACTTCCCAAAGATTTTAGTTTCTAAAACAGCTTTTTGACTATACCTTTATGTAAGGTGTCATCATGCGAGTCTTTGTCCTACTACTGGGACATGTGTCACATTTGGTATATATTTGTATCCAAACTTCATAGTATATGTGTTTTTGTATTTTACACGACAGTTGTTGTAATAAAGTTGTAGTTGTTTTACGTACCATGTATTTGACGACTTCGAAATGGGTTGGATGGAATGGACTATTTTGGGGTTGTCACATTTGGTATCGTAGCTTAGGGATATGATCTCCATGGCGGAGATTGGGGAATATAACTAGGAGGGAGAGATGAGTAAATCCTTCGCTAGTGTGTCCTACCTAAGCTTATTTGTTGGTCGGTCCATAATATCGGGATATTATGTGATATATTAATTTGTTTAATTAACCCTTATTTTATGGCGATTTTGAGAATGGTCAATTGAGAATGTTAACAATGGAGTGAATGAGGCCGTGTAGGGATACCTCTAATCACTAACCATGATAATGTGATGTCGGGACGAAGAAGGAATTAGAGATATCCATGTGGTGAGTGAAGAATTGATAGTTAATTTAGAGATAGTCACGCAGTAAGCGGTGAGAGTGAGGAAGAAGAGAAGAAAATTCGAGGAGAGTTTATTAGAGGTATTATATGATCAAAATGTAGAATTTCAAAATCGTATTCATGAGTTATAAGAAGCGGTGAAGAATCGATATGCGGTTGAGTGGAACAAAAGAATGCAACAATTCAAGCTTGTGTTACCCGATATGTGATGCTTGAAATGTAAGCATTCTTTGGCGAGTATAAGATGATAAAGATGGAATCTGGAAATGAAAAGAAGAAAAAAAGAACTAGTAAGAATGAGTGATGCATGGGTAAAAGCCACACGACACGTAGATATTGTGGAAAGAGATGTCCGATCAAAGAAGGCTAAAATAGATGGCATGAATTTCTCTTTTTGGAAAGCAATTGGGAGAACCCAACATCGAGTTTTGAATTATCCTGCATATACGGTCAACTTTGAATTCGATATGGATCGAAGATTGATGATTCAAATCATGAAACAGGAGTACGACGAGGCAGTTGAGGGAGGAATATGTCCTATAGAAAAATATATTCCAACGGTAGTGATAACGCCAAATGCTGCCCCACACAAGTCAAAACTGAGTAGTTCGAGGGATGGCGGTTGTCATGACTTCCCAACAAATGAGGAACCCAAATGAAGTTATCACGGGAGATGGAGAAATCATGATGACCGGGGAGATAGAATCTGAAATGGAAGCAAGGTATTCTCAACTTTTCAAATATCGTCGTAAATTTTGGACGAAATTTCATAAGGAGGGAGATGTAAGACCCAAATTTATGAAATAAAAGTATTCATTTTTCTTATAATTACTATTCAAGAAATGGTTAAATTGATAAAAGTTAAAGTTAAGGGTGATATATGATTTTTTTTGAAAATACAAGTGGTTATAAAATATTCATTGTTGTTAGGGAATATTCGTTTGGTTGTGAAATATTCTTTCCGTCGGAATATTATTATTTATGCGGCCAGTAGCCCATTTAATGGGCCCCATAATGAAATAAGCGTCGAATGAAGAAAATGACAAAATTAAGTTTTTATAAATAATGGCGTAATCGTTACTGCTAACACTATTGGAATACCCTCATTGGTAAAATAAAAATAATACGCGTTGTTGCAGCGATGGAAAGATACCAGACACATACGTATTTTTGAATTATTGATTCTTACGTAATAAGGCACTACTCAATAATTGTTACAATAATTCTTGCTTTAATATTTTATTTTATTTATTCAATAATTGTTTCGTTGATATTTTATATTATTGTTGTTTGATAATTATCATCGCACAATATTTTTCATTATCGAGATCAATAATTCATATTATTTGAATAATATTATTAGATAGCATTATTGACAATGTCTAGAAAGTTCTGTCAAGGAGAGGTTTGGTCACCTAATTGCTTGCCGAAGAAGAGAAATTCTTATTGGAAAGCCCTCTTCCTGAGGAGCGGCTGTCATTGTCATAATTGTGATTCTGTAATATTATTTGTGAATAATTAATTATTAATATATATGATAAGGAAATATTTATTTGATGTGGATATAAATGATGGATTTATTTATGTGGTTATAAATGAAAGAATTAATGTTGAGGTATTTTATCAGTATTTTTGTCGGAATGAAGGTATTAAAAATTAAACCAGTGTTTTTGAGATATATTGCGTGAGTTATAATTTTTAATCCGATCGTTGGTTTGTTGTAATTTTTGGATATGTTATACATATATAAGTTGATTATATGTTCACAAAATTTGAACAGTTAAAAATGAACGTATGATTTGTTATGAATTTTAAGAGGTGAATGGTTCACAAATTGTTAAAGTATCCGAATTTAGCATTTTGGTGGAAAATTCTAGAATTGAGTGGGCCCCACTTGTGGTTGGTGAAGAAATGTACTGAATTTTATTTCAAATGTGGTGGGTGGAAATAATAGCAGGTAAAACCATCAGGTTGTAGGTCAAGTCTGCTAAAATTTTTCTATAAATAGAGGGCTAAGTTAGAATTGAAAATCACACACGAAACATAAACTTTCTCTTCTCTAGATTATTGAGTGTATTTTGTGAGTATTTAGATACTTGGTGAGTTAATATTCATCGATGCAAGTTTTTCTTGAATAAATATCAGATATCCAATATCCAGAAGTCTTTGCTCTTTTTTTTGAGGTAAGAGATAGTAAGGGATTTTAAGGGTTATTATATTTTTCAGTTCGTACTTCTTTTGACCTTCAGAAAATTCTGGAAAAATTTGAAATGATATGTTGATGAGTTTTATTAATTGTGTCCAAAAATGGTGATTTTTGGATGTATAGATTAAGAGTTATGAATTTAATGAGAAAAGACTATTTTAAAAGTAACAGCTTATAATTCCTTGTGATTAACTCTAAAATTGATGAAATTTTTATTGGGAGTACATCTATATAATATCAGTGTACTCTGTGAATTTTGGAATTTTTGGATAAAAGTACAATTTATGATAAATGTCTAAATATTCGGCGGTTTTGGCCATATGAAAAATAGTAAATGAATTTTAAAAATTCTAAGAAAAATATATGTTCAATATGGGACTATATTCTGCTAAATCCCAGAAAAGAAATATTTTTGGAACTGATTTGGTATTTTTCATGAAAATGGACTAGTTATGAATAAATGAGTTAAATATGTTATGTGAAGGAAGAAAATTGGAAAATATGATTTTATGGCTTGAGAATCATATATGTGGTATATACAGATTTTTGATGAGGGTTTTGGTTATTGGTGATGAAATCTTATAAGTTTGGCATTTTATGATGATTAAATGCATTATTTAGTAAAGTGTAAACAATTAAAATAAATTGTTTATAAGTTTAAGAAATGTTATTCTTTCAATATCATTATACCAAAATATTGGTATGGATTTTATTGTAGAATTTCTACCTTTTTGTGTCAGGGTTACTATTCATGAGTTACTATTCACGAGTTCTTACTATTTACTTTACTTATATCACTTCAAAATTGGTTTCTTTTTTCTAACAAAATTATAGTTGATTTATGAATATTACTCGGAGATTAAAACTATATATTGATTATATTGATTTTATTATCATATATAACATTTTATAATTCAATTATGTTGAAATTCTCTTTCACTTGGTATAAAGATGGGTAGATTATTAGTATGATCGTGGTAGGGTTCTCGTTTGGCGATGGTGAAAAGTTGAATCGTGGTGGTATAATCATGACCATTGAATTTATAATTGAATATCTTTAGCTTAAGTGCAAAGGTGAATTGATCAACATGGTTATAATTATTGTTTATATAAATTACGAAATGATTATATATTTCTTTGAGATATTAATATATTTGGCATGTAGTGCAAATATGAATCTGTTGAGGAATATCTTTGGCTGTAGTGCAAAGATGAATCATTAATGAATATCTTTGGCCCGTGAGCTGCAAGAATGACTGTTGTTGAATATCTTTGGCGATTAGTGCGAAGATGAGCGTGGATGACTATCTTTGGCCCGTAGTAAGTGTAAAGATGAATTTATTAGTATGATTATGAGCAGAACCGTGATTTGGTATAACCATGATCGTTGATGTTTGAGGTAAAGACATGTGATGAAAATTATATTAAATCTTGGATGCGAAGAGAATTTAGAATCACAATTATGATTATGAGATATTCATATAATTGTGGAAAGAAGCTGTTGATTGATGTTACATGGATAAAACATTGTTGGTGGACTTTTAACATGGAGAAGATAATAGATTGTATTGTCTATTTTGACTCTTACAATGGATTCTTCGTTCATTTTACAACTATGGTTGAAATTTTTATCATCTACCATATGTTCTAAATCTACGATTTGTTATTGATGAAGGCTATTGATAATTTAATTATCTTTAGTCATGATATTCTTTCTTGAGCTAGTTGTCTTTCACCCTTTTGCTTCAAAATTCCTTTCGAGTAATAAAAGTGTAAATTTGGTATTGAAATGGGGTAACAGGGAATAAAACGGTGGTCTCTAGTTGTGGAGTTCTCCTAAACAATATAGACAAAGCGTGTTGTATACATCTTTTAGTAGTTATATTTGGTGAATCATATAGGGAGAGTCGAACCCAACGTTGGAAGGGTGTTTTGCCACTATCATACAAGATGTCTAATATGACATACAACCTCGTGTCATCATAAAGGCGTGGTTGTCTTTGATCCACTTCTTTGAGTATATTTACAAGCACTACCTTTTATAATCTTCTTGTTTTGTTTGAAGTATAATTCTCAATTTGAGACAAAGGAGATAATGATAATTCAAGAGATCTTACCATTGGGAAGAATATGATAGTAATCTTCTCATTTTCTTCTTTGGGGTCTATTGGGTTAACCAAGGATAATTACGTGGCCATATGATATCTATCATAACCTGAAGCATAGCCTCCCATATGCGAAGGTTTCTTGAGCACTTCCCAAATATTTTAGTTTAAAAAACAGCTTTGACTATACCTTTATGTAAGAAGATGTCATTTGTGAGGTCATTCATCACAATGGGACATGTGTCACATTTGGTATATATTTGTATCTAAACTCACAGTATGTGTTGTTGTATTTTGCACGACAATTGTTGTAATAAAGTTGTAGTTATTTTCTATACCATGTATTTGGCGACTCAGAATAGATTGACCTATTTTGAGGTTGTCACATAAATAATTAAAGAGTAGATCCTACATGTAAAAATATTATAAATTTATCAGTTCTCTTTTTATTTTGTGTTGATCATAAATTTAAATTAACTCATTCATAAATTTAGAATATAAATTCAAAGGTAAGTTGTCACTAAGTTCTCTTCCAATTTCTCCTAACACTTATGATTGAAATGTATTATTTAAATTATTACTCACTCGTTACATAAGAAGTTTTAGGGGAATTTTTTTTTCATAATATAAGACGTTTTAGGAGAATTTTTATTTATAGTATAAGATATTTTTTGTATATCTGAAAAAATTAATGAGAGGATTATGGAAAAAAATAAGAAAGAAAATAAAAAAGTTGCATGCTGGGTTTGCAAAATTAAATACACCCAAGAGTAATTGAGAGAAAGGGGGGAGAGGGATTCTAGTGGATAAAAATGGAATTTTACAGCAAAATTAATTACTTAACATTGTTATTAATGAAATTTCATAATATGTGAGATTATATTTTAAACAACTTACATAATTGAAAGGAGCTAAGAAGTAATTTGTAAAAATATATGTCAAGATTGACTCATACTTCTGCGGGTTCGACGAATAACCACTACAATAGCGTAGTCGGAGGTCTTGCTCACTGGGGAGCGAGCGGCTGCCCAGCTCACTGGTAAGCTGACGGGGGTTGCAAGGGGGCAACACTCCCTGAAAGTCAAGCGCAAAGTATAATTAGGCTTAAGGATTTATTAGTAACCCTATTGGGTCTCATGTGTTTGGGATCATGTTATAACAGTTAGGGCATATATTATAGTTACTATAAAAATATTATTTGGTGCATGTATGGATTATTGTAGAGTATGTGATGCAGGGGCAGCTAAATTGATGAACTTGGATATATTGCGTGTTCTTATTTTTCTATTTTTCATATAATATCTGTATAATTCCAATATTATTCATTCTTAAATTCTAACAATATAGATTCTCAAAAACGAAAACAACGTTATGTAGGTTCCGATGGGTCAACAAATCTGTACATTCTGTATTACATGTTAATATTATGAAAGCCAGATAAATTTATAATGTAGAAGTTACAACTTACAATGCAAAACTGTTGAAATAAAAATGACAATCATTTAATTCATACATATAATTAAACCTCTACATTTTATTCCATGCAAACAGCCGAATCTAAAAATACAAATACAAACAAAATATTTTTACATGCATTTATATATACGTTGCTGAATATCTAATTTGTAGTTATTATATAATAACTTAACCAAACAGAATCAGAACTCATAATTAAAGTTCATGGCATAAATTAATTAATCTGTTCACACATTAGTTCCGAACCAACCTGATGAAACCTTGGTCTGACAAAGACAATGAACATGCAGGATGAGGTATTTTAATGGAAAAACTGGAATATTTCTTTCTAAATCGCGGGCAAGCGGTTGCCACACTCCATAAACTTTCTTAATTAATCTCTTAATTAATTTTCAGACAATTATTTTAACGTCGATCCGATATGATAGAAGAACCATACTACCTTAAGCTCAGCCATTGGATCAACCACTAATGATGTTATTTTACACTTTAAAGTGTGTCATTTTCTTTAATCTGACCACTAGGAATTGAAGTAGCATACTAAAACTTGTACTACTAGGAATAGACTAGGGTTTTTATCTTTCCATTATATATTTAAATTATTCTTTTTATTAGATTTGTAATGGTTCTTTATTTAAATTATAGAGTTTAACCTAAGGTGACAAAACTGCTGAATTTAAAATTATAACCCTTTTATATAAGACAAAGCTGGTGGATTAAATAAATTGGTGATGTACAATGTATCTTGCAGCTCTGCATGGAGTACAAAATATGCACACACATGTACATTATTCTTCTCTAGCTTAAAAGTTGACTTTTCTCTCAAATTTATTTTAACAAAAAAATTGTCAGTTACGTTAATGGACTTTTTGGGTCTGGATTATTAGAGGGCTGGCTCTAATAAGTCTTGAAATTTAGGCTCCTAAATACAGTGATATTTTTATTTTTATTTGTATTTGAAAAAAAATATTATATATATATATTGGTATGTGATATTAGACGAATTTCTTAAGATACTATTCGAAAAATAATTCAAATATTATTCGTTTCTGAATAACTATCCTAATTTATTAGTATAATTAATTAAAATTATTTAAAAAAATTATATTATGATATTAATATAACGTAACACAATTATCAACCATATGATTAAATTATAAAATTTAAAAGAAAAAAAACTAATTATTATATTTAATAAAATATCTTTAAGAAAGATATTAAAAAAATATTATAATTTGTTAGGGATTATGATACCGCATATTTGATTCGATAAAAATATTGATTGATCGATGTTCAACAGATACAAATATACATGTATTTATATTTGTATCCGCTTATTCTTGAATATCTCAATCGAATCTTAATAATATCGCTTAAATTGAATACGAATAATATTCGCTTTAAACGAATATAAAAACGAACGAATATCCTATTTTCCGGTTACCATTTATAATTCTATAAAATTTAATATTGAATTTCGTTTTAATTAATTATTTCAATTCATTTCTGAGTCAAAATGTTAGGATAAATTTTGAATAATAGTTTTTAATTTTCGATTTTGTCGGAAAAAATTTAAACTTGTTAATGTAATATTTGATAATATATAGATGTCCATTTAGAAAGTTTAACGATAAAATTATTGGTTTGCAAATATATACCAACAGGGACAGTACTGATTGGTAGCAGCCACCAGAGACAATTTAGTCACGATCGAATACTAAAGTATTTTGTCGGACCCTATATTTGTCCTATACCCAAACACATCAGAGTATTGATTCAGCTAACAAGGAAATCAGGAGTATCATGCATGCATGTTAGTTGTTTATGCATAAAGTGAAAGTGAGCATATATAATAGCTAAGAGAAATCATGAATTTGAGCCTGAGTTTTATTAATTATTTAAAATAAATTTACATATTAATATATTTTATTTTATGAGTAAATTAAAATTAAATATTTAAAAACTCAAATTCATTAATTCTCAATAATCACCATTAAAAATAATAATAAATACTTGTAATAAAATCCTTTTCAATTCATGCTATCCATTTTACTTATCAACGGTCCGAATTTATATTTATTTGAAATAAGCAATAAACAAGGATAAAGTCATATAAAGACATGTATTCAAAATCTGGACACAAGTAGATTACGTGCATGCATTTAGAATTTACAAGCATATATAGTCCATAAGTTAAGTATGACTCGTAATATTAATTCAGTCATTTTATTTAAACCAAAGCAAAGCAAATTGTAAGAGTGGGTTGGTAAAATTGTATGTAGTCTAAATTAAATGTGATACCTCAGTTTGATATATTGTAGGAGTATTAAATTAAAAATAAGTTGTAACTATTTTTTAGTTAACTTATGTCGGGTCAAATTGACCCAACTAGTACTATTGAGACGTTGACTGAGTCTTATAATTATTACGTACGTTGAATCCAAATCATGCATGCCGAATTAAGAATTAATATTACACAAATCTACAAGATGAGTTTGTGGTGAATCTAGCTTAAAGATATAATTGAGATTTATGAGTTCATACTAAAGTTCTCCTTGATCCATACCCAACTAAATATTGAATTGGACCCCTTTCTCTTTTACTTTTCTGTCTCTTTGTCATCCTTTTTTGCCTTTAGGTTCCTAAGCTCCTCCTCCTATATTCATAGCAACTAACTACTTTACCTGTCGTCGACCTAATCATGTGAAACCCGAAACCCTCCATATATATATATATATTATATATATATATATATATATATAGAGAGAGAGAGAGAGAGACATCCAAACTACACATACTGTACACACACTAATCTAATCTAATATCTAATATCTAATATCTAATATCTAATATAATCTAATCTAACTAATCGATCAAAATTAATTAATCACTATCATAAAAAGCTTTTATCATAGATCATTTCTCATAATTAGACGGTGCCACGTGTCAATTCACTGTTCGAGAATCTACCTGCTACTAAGTCCTAATTTTCCATTTCCTAATCGCACAAAAAAAGTTAATTATTTAATTAAAATTTTAGATGTTATTTAAGTAACATGTCTGATCTCTCTATCATAAGTGGGGCTTAATATATATAATCACCAAAGCCTTCAAGCATGTCCTCTTGCGCGGCGGCACATGGGGTAATTAGGTACAAGTCATGTGGCATACGAAGGATTCAACGACACGTGTACTAAATACGGCTAGAAATTCGGCACGTACGTACGTGCCATGCATGACTCTCATCACAGGACACTTGGCGCGACGACCATGTTGCATGGCACATGTGATTGTCCTTAATAGGATATTAGCTCCCATGGTATGTTAGGTTGCACGTTCATGAGGATGCTGCTAACAACACATATAAAGACAGACGATTTTTATAAATTAAGTATAACTTATTAGTCAAAGAAATGGATAATTTTTGTGGCTTCTTCTTCCATGTAATAGCGTGTCCTAGAAGTAAAGTAAAGTAAAGCTGTCTACAAACTTGCATGTTCATGAAAATTAATTAATTAAGGTCATGGTTTTATGGACAGAAGAACATTGGATCTAATTATGTAACATTAATTCTTTCTTCTTTGGTTGTGTTGTATATATAGTTGACTTGTAACTTTAGAAGTAATATACTCCCTCGTGCCTTTCTATAATTTTTTTTTAGAATTATGTACAAGTATTAAAAAAAAATAATTGTATAATATTAAATATAATATCAAATATCTAAATTACTCTTGTATTAAATTTTTTTTTATTTATTGGGCAAAAAATAATAAGAGAACCAAAGTTATGTTTAATACTTGAGATAATATTAAAAACTAATCATTTAATGCTTACTTAAAATTCTAAAACGTCATATATTAATTAAGAGACCGAGGGAGTACTATTCACTTTTCTAATATATATATATATATATATATATATATATATATATATATGGAAAATATATGTATAATATGTAATACTGTGATCGATTACGATGTGATAGTGTTTTTAAGGCTATGACGGTTTCCGTATGTAATACACAACTACCCCTTTAGTAATGGATCAATCAAAGTAGTTCGATTCGTCGCTATATGTTGTTTGTCGTTAAAAGTTAAGACGACGGTTCTCTGATATTGTGACGACGACAGATCGAACCGTCGCATGATTCGTCATTAAAGGGGGTGAACATAATATATAAAATAAAAATATGAGCCCTTGAAATGAACTGTGTACATACATTAATTTATTGTGTTGTTGCCGCAACCAATTACTTGTGACAAAAATGAAGAATTATATTGTTCCTATATATTGCTTGTATGTTTCAGTTTTTTATGTTTTATGTTTTAAGAACTCTCTAAAGTTTTGTGTACGTAACACCCGAGGGACGATGCCATAAACTTTTTTCTTGGGGGAGGGGAGGATATAATACGGAAAGGTTATGAATAATTTAGCGAGGTTCGAAAGGGAAAGGGAAGTGATTAGTATGAAATTTATTTGGGGGTAAATTGGTTAATTGACTCATAGAATATTGACACGCATGCGAGGTTGTATGTGTGTCGAAGATTTTATTTATTAATCGATAACTTACCAAAAAAATAACTTCATATTAACCGAATCCGTTCGAGAGTGTTGCTCCCGGTCCAATTTTTTGAGATAGTTTTATATTTTCGGTTAAAATAAGATTTGTTTATATATAATTAATACACAAAGTGGAGTAAAAAGAGTATAAAATTTGATATTCTTATAATGATACCAATTAAAAAAATAATGATAATATTTATGAATTTGTTATGATTTCAAGCTGACTTCAAAAAAATTAAAATAACACTTATATTAATTAATTGGAATAGAAAAGTTTTTTATAAAATATTGTATATACTTTCTCTTTTTTTTATAAATCACTGGCATGAAGTAATTAAAAATGTTTAAATTTTAAAGCCTTCAAAAAGTTTTTAAAATTTTCAAGGTAGTCCCGGGTCCTATTTCCTCCGTTCCTGAACACCCTCGGTCCTATATCGAAATATATATAAAAAAATTATTCATATATAAAGAATTAAGTTATTAATCAATAGTATCAAAAGTGGATTGTTACATTTCAACTCGATGAATTCATCAGTCAAGGATGTCTGTGTTGCATGATGAGTACTAGCTTCCAAGGGTGAGCATGGTGCGGTTTGAAAATTCAAACCGCATCCGAAACCGTTTAGGTGCGGTTTGAAAAATTCAAAACCGCACCCGAAATCGTTTGTGATTGGTGCGGTGCGGTTTTAAAGTGGTGCGGTTTCGATTCCAAAACTAATTGAAATAACAAAAAAATCTAAGCCTTCAATAAAATTTAACATAAAACTTATATCGATCAATTAACTTAGGAGTAAAATACAGTGACACCCCCTCTAGATAATCATAATAACACTCACCTCCCCTCTAATTTCTTAAGTAACAGTTAGTACCCCTGCAAGTTTTTAGGATTGACTAAATAGATAAAGTTACATATTTACCCTTGTATTTTATCAAATTTTAATTACTAAATAACACACACACATATATATATATATATATATATATGTGTGTGTGTGTGTAATAATGTGTGTGTGTGTGTGTTTTAATTATCCTTTTTTTAATACAATACATTTTAATTATAGTTTTATTTGTAATTAAAACTATCTCATTTAAATTGTTGGTAACTTATAAAAAACTAATTTAGTTTAATTAACACATATTTTTGGATAAGTGATACAAATATTAAAAAAATTTAATTAAATTATTAATGAAGCTATTCTAATTAGAGTGATTGAGTATATTGATAGTTTAGTTTTGGTGCTTAACAACAAAAAAATATTATTTGAATTTTTAGTTTCATATTATAATTTTTATATGTTAAATTTTATTGAGTATATATAAAAAATTGGGATGTTTATGATTTTGATTACATTTTTTTAGTATACTGAGTTGACGTTGTTTTTATAATGTTAAATAAAAAAATATAATTATATTTATTACTACATCTATCTTGTAAAAGAAATTCTTTTAATATATTTTTTCATTTTTTTTGAGTAACAACATTTGTCATTTTTAGTGTAAATAATTATGTTTAAGTGTTACTTATGTTTAGTTTAATATATGAGAAAAATAAGTAATATAATTTTAATCCTTTTTTATATGAGTAATAAGATTCGTTTAAATTGTAATAATAAATTTGTTTTACGTAAATTTTAATATTTAAAAAAAAATAATTATTATTTTTTTTGCGTTAATTTATAATTTTATAGGTATTAACATTATACTTTTTAATTACAAAAAAATATTTGAATATATATCACGTAAATTTTAATATTTGAGAAATTTAATTAGTAAAAATTGTATAACTTTATTTTCCTTATAAAATGAATATTTATTATTTTTTGACTTTTATGTTATTTATTGCACAATTTTTATAATTTAATTAATTAGATCAAGTAAAGTAAAAATTATGATATACAAATTTATATTTAGTGGATAAATTAAATATTATAACTTGAAGGTGTATTAGACATTATATTAAAATATTTTTAAATATTAGTTGGTCAACCACACAATTAGGGTAGTGAATGTTACACATTGTAGAAATACCTGGTTCGTTACTTCTGAAAAATTAGAAGGGTGGTGAGAGTTATTATGATTATTCTCTACGGGGTGTCGGTGTATTTTACTCTTAACTTAGTGATAGAGTCGTGATGAAAATTATATCAAGATCTTTAAAAACTAAAATATCTTGTTATATAAAATAACTTGAATTATATATTTCGATAACAAGCAAGAATGTTTATCTAGTTCCCAAAAATTAAAAAAGAGTATATCTTTGGAGATAGAAATGAAATTCTATCTCATATATTGCAGGGATGACTTATA
Organism: Panax ginseng; assembly: GCA_020205605.1. Taxonomy (NCBI): domain Eukaryota; kingdom Viridiplantae; phylum Streptophyta; class Magnoliopsida; order Apiales; family Araliaceae; genus Panax; species Panax ginseng. Next base: position 9,155,135 of record CM035138.1, on the reverse strand, counting down.
GAATATAATCATAACTATACCTAATTTGAAAAATAATCTATTAGACTATTACTATTATAGCATTGAGATTAACTAATGTATCAAGTGCTCTAGCCCCTCAGCTATAAGCCCCTCCAATAACGCATCAAACAAATTCGAAATTCCAAAACTCAATTACTTAATTTTTGACTCTATAACCTCTAACATCTTCTTTCAATTGGTGAAAAAATGACAATGCAAGACTGGGGTTTTCTCTGAGAGTGTTCGAGTGAAAAGTAACTTTAGAATTTACTAGAGATAATACATACATACACACACATGATGCGCTTTGGTTTATATGCGTGCGATTTTGGCTAAGTAACTAAATCGGGCAAGTAATTTGGTTATTCAACCCACCTAAAACCGCCTACATCTGTGAACCATTAGTGCGATTAAATACAATTTTTGATGCGATTTCTGGTTCAATTTGCTCGAACTTCTTACACACACACACACACACACACACACATATATATATATATATATATGGTTCGGATCCCGGACTTTATAAAATCTGAACTTTTTTTTTTTGCTTTTTTAAATAACTAAAAAAAAGTTTAATATTATGGGCCCAAATTTTATATAATAGAGTGTTTTGAGTGTGATTTGGATACATATAACAAAATATGTATGTATAGATATTTTATTATACGTATCCAAATCACACCCAAAATATCTTGTATTATATAAAATTTCGATTCCATAAAATATTAAATTTTTTTTTAGTTATTTTTTTAAAAAAATAATTTAAAAGTCCTAGCATTTTACCCTCGTCCAACTCCCGGACAAGATCCTTCTCATATATATATATATATATATATATATATATATATATATATATATACAACAAGAATCGGTCAAGGGATTAGGACACGATCAAAAATCGAACAAATTTTTTTTTTTCTTTTTTTTTAAAACAACTAAAAAAAATTAATATTTTATAGAACTGAAATTTTTCCATAATACAATGTATTGGGCGTGATTTGGATACCTATACCAAAAAATGTATGTACAGTCTGCACAAACTGTACAGACATGTTTTGTTATATGTATCCAAATCACACCCAAAATACTGTATTATGTAAAAATTCAAGTTCCATAATTTTATTTTATTTTAATTTTTTTTTAAAAAATATCCGAATTTTGATCCGATCCGAGTGTCCGGACGTGATCCGGTCTATATATATATATATATATATATATATATATATATATATATATATATATATATATATATATTACTTTCTTTCTTTTATAAATACTATGGTTGTGTTTCAACTTTCATGTCATCATCGAAATAATTAGAATGAGGAGTACTAGTTTTCTTGTAGCATATGGTATATATCCCTTTCCTTCTTTTATAAGTGTTTCATGTCATTGTTCGAAATAATGAAAAGTGAATAAGAATTATGAGGCTGAGTCATTTATTAATTTGATAACAGAATTAATATTAATTTCTTCTCTTCCCCTGGTCGTAGGGCATGCGCTTAGAAAATGTCTGTAAATTGAAGAGGGGATAAACTTAACTATTGGTTCACTAGTTCCTTTCCAATTTATTATCTATAAGACAGTTTGAAATGAAGCAAAGTAATGACAGACGAACAAGTAAGACAATAAATTGAACAAAATAATTCGAGCTTGATTAAAATTTTGATTCAAATTCTATTCGAAATATAAATTATTTAAATATGAATAAATTTTAAAATTCGATAAATTATTTAAATTTTTTTAAATTATAATTTTCTGTTGATACTTGAATCATATTCACTCGAAAAATTCAAACTGTTCGGTCTCAATTTGAGATCGAGCTCAACTTAGTAGTTAAACAAGTTTCAATCAAACATTATTTCATACTCAATAAAATTTTATAAATCAAATATGAACAAAGCAATACTCAACTCGACTAGAATCAATGTATTTTTACACCTTATAAGAACAAAAGTTGAATAATGTGTTAAAAGATTCTTCGTATTTCATCTCACACTTCTTTCTACTCCTAAACAGTCACGAATACTAGTGTTCAAATGGCCAAAACCAGAGGGGATTCAATATCTCAGATCTTCCCTCACCGCTGCCCTGCCGATTCTCTCTTCACGCCGCGACCTCCTTTAAAGCCTTCACCGCCGTCGAATCACGCTTCCCAATTTCAAGGTCGACGGCAAGGCCGGAGCTCTGGGTGATTCTGTCTCTGTCGTCCGCGAGAAGAGCAAGATCACCGTCACCTCTGACAACAGCTTCTCCAAAAGGTATTCAAAAATTTAATATTGTGATTTCTTTACCCATTTCTAGGTAAGAACATTAGAGTTGATTTACAAAAGTGTCACAAATTTGAAGAATAAATGACCTATTTTTTATGGGTTCGTTTGTTTGAGTGTTGGATTCATATCAGGTACCTGAGAATTTTCTATTGTTGAGTACAGCTGAGGACTCGTCGTTGAAAGCCACAGATTTCGGTCTCTCTGTCTTCTTCTCGGCCAGAAATGTCATCAGCACCACCAACGTCAACTCGAAATGTTCAAACACAGTAGCGTAGCTCAGGTTTGTTTCCATTGCAAAATAAGACCAACTGATTAACTACAATATTTTACTTCACCTCCCTTGGTGTTGTTTTTATTCAGTCCTAATTTTGTTCTGTAGGCTCCACTACTAGAGCATCAGGGACATCTTCAGCTGCAGCATCTCTTAACAAATATTGTACTGTACCGTTTGGACTCTACCAGCTTACTGCTCTACTGGTTAAGAAGGACTTCATCGATCTTGATAGCATGTGAGTATTTTGTGTATTCTATACTTGCAATGTGCCTAAAGTGCCAATTTGGTTCATGTTTGGGAATGTAAATTAAAAAAATTAACTACTAACACCTCACATAGTCTTGGATGTGACTGTAGATCTATTTTTGAATTTGACATGGAAACTGAGGCTTGCTATATCCTCTGAAGATCTAAGGATAAAGGGGTATACCTATTCAACCTTAACTTTGACACTGATGAACAGATTATTGGCCTTTTATCATTTTTGTTTCTATTATCTTTTATCCGTTGTTAAGGATAAAGGGGTATACCTATTCATCGATCTGCTGTACCATTGTTTTCCATTAGTGTTGAAGAATATATTAAGGGTTGTACTTATCAGGGACGAAAAGATCTTTGGTGCTTTTGCGCTAATTTTATAGTTCAGTGTCCAGATTTCGTAACAAGATTTACAAAAATGATCTATATTTAATTTGTGAGGGTGGTCGCTGGTCCATAACATCAATAAAAAGCAGTGGCCTTATGCTGCTCTGTTGTTCTGGTTATTGATCTGCTAAATATGATTTACTTCATTTTTTCAAAGGTGTTTAATTCATTAGTAATTTCCTCCCGCTTATAGTTACCCTTTCATTGAGTGGGAGTTCTATACAATTGGACATTCTAGCAAGTACGACCAAGAAGCAAATAAACCTGTTGACAAAGTAAAAAAGATAACATTGTTATGTGTGTTGATTTCTCTTGAGGTTCACTGTTAAATTTATTACTGATAAATTAAAAGCATGACATCTGTAAGTATGGTCTTTTTTCTATTATTGCATAATGTTCACATTTGAAGTTATTAGAAAAGGATGATGTGTATCGATGTTCATCAAAGGTCATTCTATGAAGAGACCTTTCTGCTGCCAAACTTGCAGCAACTTGCACATGAAGGTTTGTCACAAAGTTTTGAGTTTTTCTTTTGGTTGAAGCACTTATCCATTGTCCTTGTAAAAAAAATTGAGGAGGATTTTTAATTTTTCTATCATAATGATGATTTGATTCAAGTGGACTTGGGGGTATAACATAAACATATTTCTATTGTAGTCCTGAATATATAATTTCACGTAATTATTGTGGTTCAAATTAAACTATTTTGGCTTACTTTCTTTTTGATGGTTTTGTAGGGTGAGAAGGTTAGCAATACATTCAGAAGTGGTGTCCCAAATGAATATAAGATGGATAAGCCTGCCTATAACTGATCTTTCTGCTAACAAGTCAGTTATTTTTTAGGCCTCTTCTTTATGCCATTGTACCTGAATGATTTTGAATATTGAGTTGAACTTTGATGCATCATTAATGATATGATTGATAAAAGATTTAGAATAGGGTAATTTACGTAGTGTTTAGTTTCCCTTTCTGTGCTAAGAAATCTCTGTCTCTTTCTTTCTATGTATGTATGCTAAACACGTGTAAACAAAAGCTCTGAACATAATGTTTTAAATGAATTGAAGGGGCTCAAGTATAATTATCTAATGTTACTTTAAAATGGTATAAACATAGGGCAAATGTTGTAAACTTGTTTCTGGATAAGATACATTAGGTATTCTGTTTCTGGAAAAGAGAACATTTATTCCTCATGAGCTTGAATTATTGTCCTTTTCTTGATGATGTTGGACCAAAAAAAAAAGGATGGAAGAAAAGAAAGCTGATGTTTTTGTTTTGTTGACATTTTTGCAGTTGTACTTCGGCCTTCTTGTTTTTGTTGGCTACATGGTAGTTGATACCCAGGATATTATTGAGAAGGCTCACCTTGGAGATCTGGACTATGTGAAGCATGCCCTAACTCTTTTCACTGATTTCATTGCAGTCTTTGTCCATATCCTTATTATAATGGTGAGCATTCTTGAGTTGGATTACCAACCTTTTTATGCATTTTACATTCATTTTGCTGTAGTGACTCAGCTAATGTTGCACACTTGCACCTTGTGGGTTCTTTTGAATGGAAATAGTGTGTGACGTGTTGCACTTGTGTCATTGGTTTTGCAGTTGAAGAATGCATCATCCGAGAAAGAAGAGGCTGAATGGAAATATTATTATTCAATTTCTTTTATGCATCCAGTACGGGAACTGCAAGAAAGGTGTCAACAATAGGCTGAAGGCTTGGAGTACAAAGCTACTCGAAGTGGCAATTTAGCAACTGTTGAAGTATACATTGATGGAATCCAAGTTGGGACTGCTCAAAATCAGCAAAAGAAAATGGCACAAAAATTAGCTTGAACTTTGAGTATTTCTCTTTCCTATTTCTGCTTTATTGGTTAGGTTTGGCTATATTTTAGTTTGAACTTTGAGTATAACTTAGCGATTACATTCTTCTGCAGATATCTGCACTTCAATCTTATGGATAGTTTAGTATAGTTTGGTATTATTGGGATGTATTTTAAATGGTTGATACATCTTGGCTTTAAATTTAAATGAGAATTTAGACCTTTTAGCTATATATCATGACATTAGTATATTGCAGGTGCATTGGTAATGTAGGTGAATTATAACTTTTTTTTTCTTTTTTTTAATCTACAACATTTTAAAAACGTTGTGTAAATGTGCTTAAACGTTGTCTGATATACTAAACAACAACGTTTTGATTCAAAAAACGTTGTGGAATCATACCTACTACAACGTTTTTAAGCATTTGTTAATTTTTGAAAAATAAATCTACAACGTTTTTCCTAAAAAAAGCGTTGTGTATTGTCTTAACTTCTGATATTTTTAAAGCGTTGTGTAAAGGGTGTCGAATAGACAACACCCTTAACCACGACGTTTTTTCCTGAAAATCACAACGCTTTTTCGCGTTGTCTCATTTCTTTGTTTTGTAGTAGTGGTAAAGTGGAATTTGATGGTGTAGTTAGAGGATTGATCTATTGTTTTTAAATGGAAAGATGAGATTAATTAATTTGATTTATTGTTTTAAATAATTAATATTAGTTAATATTTCCGTTTATTTAATTATTCTTCATTTGTATTGATTTGTATTTATAACCACTTGCGTATTTTGAAAAATTTCATATATTACCCTTAACTTGTTATCAATTTAGCCATTTACTGAATAGTAATTATAAGAAAAATTGAATACTTTTATTTCATAAAATTCGGTGTCTTACAATCTCCTCCTTATGAAATTTCGAATTTAAAATTTACGTTACTGGTATTTCAAAGAGTTGAGAATACCTTGCTTTCATTTCGATTCCATCTTCCCCCATCATCATGATTTCTCTATTTCTCATCTTCTACATATTTGGGATATCATTCTAGAATCTGACTTGAAAACAAGGTTAATTGAACAAATTAATATATCATATAATATCCCGATATTGTGGTGACCAACAAATAAGCTTAGGTAGGACACACTAAATGGCGAAGGATTTACTCATCTCTCCCTCCTGGTTCTATTCCCCAATCTCCACCGAGACCATATCCCTAAGCTCGATACCAATGTGACAAATGTCCCATCGATGGATAACACCTCACATTGGTACTGTCGGTTTGCCATAGTAAAGCAGGCGTCCCTACGAGAGTGCGGCTGCATCCCCATCAACGAAAGTCACCAAATGAGAGGCTCGAAAATCTTTACTTATAGCTTTAATACCAAATGTGACAACCCCAAAATAGGTCCATTCCATCCAACCCATTCTGAGTCGCCAAATACATGGTACAGAAAACAACTACAATTTTATTACAACAATTATCGTACAAAATACAACAACACATATGCTGTGAGTTTGGATACAAATATATACCAATTGTGACTCGTGTCCCAACCGTAATGTGACAAATGTCCCATCAGTGGATAACACCTCACAAAGTGATACTACATAAAGGTATAGTCAAAACTATTTTAGAAATTAGAATATTTGGGGAGTCTTCGAGAAACCTTCGTGACGTGGGAGGTCGTGTGTGGCGCCCCCCAAAATAGTCCATTACATCCAACCCATTCTCGAGTCGCCAAATACATAGTCTGAGAAAATAACTATAACTTTATTACAACAATTGTCGTGCAAAAAATACAACAACACATATCTTTGTGAGTTTGGATACAAATATATACCAACCGTGACACTCATCCCAACCTTGGATAAGACGTCACAATGACACCTTACATAAAGGTATAGTCAAAACTCTTTTTAGAAATTAGAATCTTTGGGAAGTCTTTCAAGAAACCTTTGTGCACACTGGGAGGCCGTGCGTGCAGGTTATGATAGATATCATATGACCACGAATTATCCTTGGTTGACCCGATAGACCCCAAAGAAAAAGAAAAGCGAGAAGATTACTATCATATTCTTCCCAATGGTAAGTCTTCTAACGACATATCATTATCTCCACTTTGTCTCTCTATTGAGAATTATACTTCAAACAAACACCAAGATTATATAGGTAGTGCTTTCGTAGATATATTCAAAGAAGTGCATGAAACAACACCCTATCTTATGATGACACGAGGTTGTATGTCATTAGACATCTTGTATGATAGTGGCAAAACACCCTTCCAACGTTGGGTTCGCTTCACCCTATTTGATTCACCAAATATAACTACTAAATAATGACCACCGTTCTATTCCCCTGTTATACCCGCTCGACCCAGCTACACTCTTATTACCTAAAAGGAATTGTGAAGCAAAAGGGTGAGCACAACTAGCTCAGTAAAGAATATCATGACTAAAGATAATTAAATTATCAATAACCTTCATCAATTTTAAATCAGAGATTTAGAACATATGGTAGATGATAAAACTTTTTAACCATAGTTGCAGCGGAACGAGCAATCCAGTAGAAGAGTCAAATAGACCATAAAATCTATTATCTTCTCCATGTTAAAAGTCCACCAACAATATTTTATCCCTGTAACATCAATCAACAATTCTTGTCCACAATCACATGTATAACTCATAATCGTAATTGTAGTTCTAATTCCTTTTCTCATCCAGGACGAAGATAATTTTCATCACCTATCTTTACTTGAAACATCGAAGCTCATGGTTATACCAAATCACAATTCATGTTCATAATCATACTAATAAATTCATCATTTTGCACTACTGGGCCAAAGATATTAAACAACAATTCATCTTTGCCTTTCTTGGCCAAAGATATTCAACCATAGATCATCTTTGCACTACTGGACGAAAGATATTCAACAATGATCATCTTTTGCACTTCGGGCCAAAGATATTCAACAACAGATTCATATTTGCACTACGGGCCAAATATATTAATATCTCAAAGAAATATATAATCATTTGAATTTATATAAACAATAATTATAACCATGTTGATCATTTCACCTTTTGCACTTATCTAAAAGATATTCAATTATAAATTGATGGTCATAATCATACTAAATCAACAATTCAACTTTGCAGACCTTGGCCAAAGAGAACCCATAGTCGTGATCATACTAATAATACTCAAGTCAAAGAGAAATTAATATCATCATTAGGGTTATAAAATGTTTATATATGATAATAAAATAATATAATCAACATATAGATTTAATCTCAAGAGTAATATTCATAACTCAACTATAATTTGGTGGGAAAAAAAAACCAATTTTTGTCATGAATAAGACTTTTTGTGAATAGTAACTCGTGAATAGTAACTCGTGAATAAGTAACTCATGAATAGTACTTCAAAATGTTAAATACATAGTATCGTATATGTAAATAATGTCATATACGTAAATAGTGCCATATACATGAATAATGTCGTATAAGTGAATAGTGCCGGATACGTGAATAGTAACCCCGACTAAAAAAGGTAGAAATTCCACAATAAAATCCATACCAATATTTCAGTATAATGATATTGAAAGAATAACATCATTATGAAGAAAATAACATCCCTTAATATCCTTTACAATCCCTTACTATCCCTTACCTCAAAAAGAACACTTACATTGGATATATCGGATATATGACGAAAGGAAACTTGCACTGATGAATAACAACTCACCAAGTATCTAAATACTCACAAAATACACTCGATAATCTAGAGAGAAAAAGAGAGAAAACTTGTTTCTGGTGTGATTTTCAATTCTAACTTAGCCCTATATTTATAGGAAAATATTAAGACGTAAAGAAAAGACTTAACTTTAACTTTGATGGCTTTACTTACTACTATTCCCACCCACCACATTTGAAAATTCAATTGAGCACATTTCTCACCAACCAAAAGTGGGGCCCACCAATTCTAGAATTTTCCACCAAAATCATTTATAACCTAATTTACGAATCAGTCACCTCTTAAAATTCATAACAAATTATACGCTCATTTTTAACGGTTCAAAATTTGTGAACATATACTCAACTTATATATGTATAACATATCCAAAAATCCCAACGATCCAACGGTCAGATTAAAAATTATAACTCACACAATAAAGTTGTAAGAACACTAATTTGATCTTTTAATACCTCCAATCTGACAAAATACTGATAAAATACCTCAACATTAATTCCTTCATTTATAACCACATAAATAAATCCATCATTTATATCCACATCAAATAAATATTTCATTATCATATAAATCAATAATTAATTATTACATGAAATAATATTACGAGAATCACAATAATGACAACCGAGTGGTTCCCAAGAAAGAGGGGCTTTTCGATAAGGATTTCTCCTTACTTGCAAGCAATTGATTAGGTGACCAAACCTCTCCTTGATGAACTTTCTAGACATTACCAATAATGTTATCTAATAATATTATTCAAATAATATGAATTATTGATCGATAATGGGAAATCTTGTCTTGATGACAATTATTGAAACAACAATAATATAAAATATCAACGTAGCAATTATTGAACCAATAAAATAAAATATTGAGCGATAATTCATCGTGAATAATTATTATTAAGTAGTGCATTCTTACGTAAGAATCAATAATTCAACAATCTTTGTGTAATACTGGTAATGCTTCTTTATGCAACCACGCGTATTCATCGTATTTTAACCAAGGGGTATTCCAACGGTGTTACGAAGAACAACTACGCCAGTTATTTATAAAAACTAAATTTTGTCGTTATCTTTATCCCAGAAGCGGTTATTCTATTATGGGGCCCATTAAAGATGCGTGTACGTCATTTAATATTCCCTACGCGGAAGAATATTCCACGACCAACCGAATATTCCTCGAAAACAATGAATATTTTATAGCCACTTGCTTATTTTGAAAAAAATTCATATATCACCCTTAACTTTAACCTTTTATCAATTTAACCATTTACTAAATAGGAAAATTGAATATTTTTATTTAATAAAATTCGGGGTTTTATATGACGCCCCCAAAATAGGTATACAACACCCATTACGAGTGCCAAATACATGGTATGCGAGCAAACTACAACTTCAATAATATAATTATCGTAAAAAATCGACAACACATCATGTGAGTTTAAATACAAATATTGTCTTCTAGACAATATCCATACTTAAATCGATCCTCGTTACAATTATTCAAACACTATTTTACGAAATAGTGAGGACTTGCTAAAACATCTTTCTAGAACCATCACTCCAGTACCTCATTAATTCTGCTTTGTTTACTCTACCTCTCGAGAAAAATGGAACAAAAAGGAAAAGAGTGAGCTCAACTAGCCCATAAAGAATATTATGACTAAGATAATATACAACAAATTATCGTTAGTCTTCAACGAGGAAAAATATGATAAAATATAATAGCCAACAAGTTTTAGATCAACAATGCGGTAAAAATAAAGAATCCATTAGAAGAGTCAAGTAGAGAATGAGTTCTACTATCTTCTAAGATTTAAAAGTCCATCATCAATATTTTATCCCCTTAACAACAATCAATATACATCTTTAATCAAATATTCATCTTTTGCACTACATGCCAAAGATATTCATTTATATCACCAAATTAGTCATGTTCATCTCAACACTGTTCATCTTTATTATTACTGGGCCAAAGATATTCATCGATTAATCATTTATCTTTGCCTTCTGGTAGAAGATATTTAGTAATATCATCATTTAGGGACCGAGGATGATGAAAAATATTTTAAAAAAAACGAATCTAAGTGAAATGAAAGGACAAATAGTAGGGATTAGGTATAACAGGTTTATCCAAGATCAATAATACTTCATAAATACCAATTTTGAAGCGTAATTCAAAAATAAAGACCAAAACATGGATACAATCAAAGATAAGTAACCATAATAGACATCTTAGATAAAAAGTAGAAAATTTTATTTTTCATTGAATAGTCTTAGTATTAAGTGAATAGTCAGATATCGTGAATAGTCTTGAGTATCACGTGAATAGTAACCCAAACACAAAAAAGTTTCAAATTTGATAAAAATTCGGATCAATACTTGGCATAATGATATTGAAGAAATAATATCATATATGAAGAAAATAACATCCCTTACCTCAAAATATCATACTTACGATCGGAATATCGAGTTTATAAAGTGAAGGAAACTTGCAGTTTGATGAATAGAAACTCACAAAGTGTCTAAATACTCACAAAATACACTCAATAATCTAGAGATAGAAAGAGAAAACTTGTTTCCGTGTGATTTTCAATTCTAACTAGCCCTCTATTTATAGGAAAATGTTAGCAGACTTGACTCAAGAACTCGATGGCCTTACTACCTACTATTCTCACCCACCACATTTGAAATAAATTCAGCACATTTCTTCACCAACCACAAGTGGGGCCCACTCAATTCTAGATTTTCCACCAAAATCATTTATAAACCTAATTTACGAATCGATCACCTCTTAAAATTCATAACAAATCATACGTACATTTTAACGGTTCAAAATTTGTGGACATATACTCAACTTATATATGTATAACATATCCAAAAATTACAACGATCCAATGGTCGGATTAAAATTATAACTCACACAATATATCTCAAAAACACTGGTTTAATTTTAATACCTTCATTTCGATAAAAATCTTGATAAAACACCTCAACATTAACTCCTTAATTTTTAACCACAATAAATATATCCAACATTTATATCCACATAAATAAATATTTCCTTATCATATGAATCAATAATTAATTATTCACAAATAATATTACGAGAATCACATTTATGAATGACCGAATGCGTTCCGGAAAGAGGGCTTTCGATAAAATTTCTCTCTTCTTGGCGTGCGATTAGGTGACCAAACCTCTCCTTGTGTAACTTTCTAGACATTGCCAATAATGCTATCTAATAATATTATTCAAATAATATGAATTATTGATCTAATAATGGGAAATCTTTGTGCGAAGACAATTATTGAAACAACAATAATATAAAATATCAACGCAACAATTATTGAATCAATAAAATAAAATATTGAGCAATAACTCATACATAATAATTATTGAGTAGTGCCTTATGCTACGTAAGGATCAATAATTCATCAATCTCGCATCCATCGCATATTACTATATTTTAACCACCGGGTATTCCAGCAATGTTAATCTGTGAATAACTACTGTGGATTATTTATAAAAACTCAAACTTATCGTTTTTCTTCATTGAGACGATTTATTACATTATGGGGCCCTGAATGATCGCTACTGCCTTCTTATGAATATTCCCAAACAATAAGAATATTCCACGACCAAAACGAATATTCCCAACAATGATGATTATTTTATAACCACTTGCATATTTTGCAAAATTTGCACATTTCACCCATAACCGTGAGAATTATATCAAATTAATACCTTATTATTCACAAATATAATTAGAGGAAATTCGATTTTATTTATAATAAGTTGGGGTCTTACATCTTACATCATGCATCTAGGTTATGATAGATATCATATATTGGACGCCCCCAAAAATAGGTATACATCACCCATTCTGAGTCGCCAGATATCACATTATAAAAATCAAATACAAACTCCATTTATACAATCATTGAATCGTCAGTATAAAATCGACCCTGATTAATCGTGAGTTTTAATACAATATTGTCTCGTGAGACGGTATCCAAACTCAAATTGTTATAATGCCATATAAAAATAGCAACAAATATTTTAAGACCCCAAAGAAGAAGCGAGAAGATTACTATCATATTCTTTCTAATGAGGTGCACTTTTGGCGCTTTCAAAGTCGGTTTTCATCACCCTATTGTTGTTCGCCAAAATCAATTATTATGTGACGTATAAAATCGGCACACATCTCAGGTCTTCAATACAATTATCTATTGCATGTCATGCCGCTTTTTATAATGTATTGAGAAACTTGACGATCTCGAACCATCACACTATTTCCACATTATCCCATTTCGACCCATCTACACTTCTTATTACACGAAAGAAATTATGAAGCAAAAGGGTGAGCACAACTAGCCTAGTAAAGAATATCATGGCTAAGATAATTAATTTATCAACAGCCTTTATCAGAATAAATCAGAGATTTAGAATATATGGTAGATAATAAAACTTTTCAATCATAATTGCAGTGGAATCAACAATCCATTAGAAGAGTCAAGTAGAACATAATGTCTACTTTCTCCTCCAAATTAAAAGTCCATCGTTAATATTTCATTCTGTAATACTCATCAACCTGTTCTTCGTTGTACCCAAGACAAAGAGAACTTTCATCACTGTCTTCACTTTGAACCACTAAAGATTTTAATTAAGTTCACAATTCATATTTATAATCATGTAAATCAACAGTTTCTCGCTTGCCACGAAGGATTAATAGAATGTTTACTCAATATCCTTTTGAAAGGTGAAGATATTCAAATGTAATAACAATGATCATACCAATCGATTGTTTATCTTTGCACTACTGGGCGAAGATATTTAACTATAAAACCAATGGTCATGATCATACCAATCAATTATCTGTCGATGCACTACTGACCAAAGACATTCATTTGTTAACTAATGGTCATGATCCCGCCAATCACATCATTGAATTATCCATGCAATCTGACCAGGATATTCGTTATTATCACTAGTGGTCATGATCATATCATACACATGTCCATCTTCGCGCTACTTCTGGTCAAAGCTATCAAACAAGAGATCATATTTGCACTTCTACGGGCCAAAGATATTCAACAACATATCATCTTTGCACTACGGGCCAAAGACATACAACTTTAAAAACCCATAACCAACAAAAGATAATAAAGAATGGAATAATAAAAGAATTTCACCATGTATGCGATGCCCTTGTGAAAAGCAGAGTTATTCCAACATAATAATAAAGAATGGAATAATAAAAGAATTTCACCATGTATGCAGTACTTCGCATAGACAGGTTATTCCAACATAATAATAAAGAATGGAATAACTGAAGAATTTCACCATGCGTGCGTAATCCGCACAGACAGGTTATTCCAACAGAATAATAAATGCGGAATAATAAATAATGGAACCAGGTCCGGCGTAAAATGCACAGACAGGATATTTCAACAGAATAATAAATACGGAATAATAAAAGAATTTCACCAAGTATGCGGTTACTTGATAAACAAAGTTATTCCAACATAATAATAAAGAATGGAATAACGAGAAGAAGATCACCAAGTATTGGGTAAACCGCATATATCTGGTCATTCCACCAAGTATAGGTAAATAAGCATACATGTTATTCCAATGAAATAATAAAGAATGGAATAACGAAGTTCTCTTTATGAATACAAAAAGAATAACACCCCTACAGGGTAAAATAAATAATATCCCTTACCATAATAATATCCCTTTACGTTTCAAATAAAGAGTATTCCGACTAGTAGGCGATGATATACTCGAAGAAAACTTCTTATTCTCCGAAGTTTTCTTAAACTCTAAAGAAATACGCTTCGAAGATTATAGAAGAAGAATTCTCTCTATAGTTTCTCTACTCTAGAGTTTAAATTGAATTAAAAGAAATAATGAAGGAATGAAGCTTATTTATAGAAGAATAGAATGAATAATAACTAACCCATGAATTCAGTCCATTGATTTACTTTAATCCAGACGGTCCATATTAAAAGCAAAATCTTTTAAATAAAATATAATATATTCTATTTTATATAAAAAGATTTTTACTATCTAAACACTATCTGGAACACTATACAAACCACTATCGTAATAAAATATAATATATTTTATTTATATAATAACTTTAATAAAGTATTTTGTTTTTTATATAAAAAGATTTTACTATACAAAATACTATGCGTAATAGAATATAATATATTCTATTTATAGAATAACTTTATAAAAGTATTACATTTTATATAAAAAGCTTTTACATTATAATTTCAACCAACGATTAAAAAATTAAAGACGTCTCTTCATGGAATAATATTGTACTCAAAAATGATTTGGATGAAAAAGAAATATATTTTTGGGTGAATAGTATCTAAATGAATAATAACTCATGAATAGTACTCAGAAACACAAAAAGTGTCCCAAATACTCGAGTGAACAATACTAGAGTGAATAGTAATTTGGGTAAATAGTAACCTATGAATAGTAACTTTCGTGAATAAGTAACCGACACAAAAAAAGTGTCCCAAATACTTGAGTAAACAATATTAGAGTGAATAGTAATTTGGGTGAATAGTAACCTATGAATAGTAACTCGTGAATAGTACTCCGACACAAAAAGTGTCCCAAATACTCGAGTGAATAATACTAGAGTGAATAATGAATCAGTATTTTATGACAACTTGTCTACTTTAAAAAAAATTCACATATCACCCTTTAACTTTAACCTTTTATCAATTTTAACTATTTACCAAAATAGAAAAATTGAATACTTTTACTTCATAAAACTCAGGGTCTCACAATATAGCCACAGAATTATCCTTGGTTGACCCAATAGACCCCAATGAAAAACGAGAAGATTACTATCATATTCTTCCTAATGGTGAGTCTTCTCTTGACATATCATTATCTCCACTTGTCTCTAAATGAGAATTATACTTCAAACAAACACCAAGTTTATATAGGTAGTGCTCAGTAAATATACTCAAGAAGTGGATGAAGACATCCTCATCTTTTATGATGATCTGAGGTTGTATGTCATTAGACATCTTGTATGATAGTGACAAAACACCCTTCCAACGTTGGGTTCGCTTTCACCTCAACAAATTATAGACCACCGTTTATTCCTGTTTATCCCCCACTCGAATTCGACTACACTTTTATTACACCCGAAAGGAATTGTGAAGCAAAAGGGTGAAACCTGACTAACTCGATAAAAAGAATATCATGACTAAAGATAAATAAATTATCAATAGCCTTCATTAGTAATAAATCAGAGATTTAGAACATATGGTAGATGATAAAAATTTTCAACCATAGTTGCAGCGGAGCGAACAATCCATTAGAAGAGTCAAATAGACCATAAAATCTATTATCTTCTCCATGTTAAAAGTCCACCAACAATATTTTATCCCTGTAACATCAATCAATAATTCTTGTCCACAATCACATGTATAACTCATAATCGTAATTGTAGTTCTAAATTCATTTTCTCATCTAGGACAAAGATAATTTTCATCACCTGAAACATCAAAGATCATGGTTATACCAAATCACAGTTCATGTTCATAATCATACTAATAAATTTAACTTTGCATTACGGGCCAAAGATATTCGTCAACAATTCATCTTTGCACTACTGGCCAAAGATATTCAACCATAGATCATCTTTGCACTACAGGCCAAAGATATTCAACAACAGATCATCTTTGCATTACGAGCCAAATATATTCATCAACAAATCATCTTTGCACTACAGGCCAAAGATATTCCTCAACAGTTCATATTTGCACTACAGGCCAAATATATTAATATCTCAAAGAAATATATAATCATTTCAAAATCTATATAAACCATAATTATAACCATGTTGATCAATTCACCTTTGCACTTAAGCTAAAAATATTCAATTGTAAATTCAATGGTTATGATCATACCAGTCACAATTCATCTTTGCACTACTGGTCAAAGAGAACCCATAGTCATGATCATACCAATAATCTACCCATCTTTACACTCAAGTCAAAGAGAAATTTCTTCACCAGGATTATAAAACTGTTATATATGATAATAAAAACAATATAATCAACATATAGATTTAATCTCAAGAGTAAGATTCATAAATCAACGATAATTTGGTCAGAAAAAGAAAACCAATTTTTATTGTGAATAGTAACTCGTGAATAGTAATTCGTGAATAATACTCCGTATTCATACATAGTACCGTATACGTAACTAATGTCATGTAAATAGTGCCTTATACATGAATAAAGGCCAGATCGTGAATAATGTCGTATCGTGAATAAGAACCCTGACTCAAAAAGGTAGAAATTACACAATAAGATCCATACCAATATGTCGATTATAATGATATTGAAAGAATAACATCATTATGAAGAATATAACATCCCTTAATATCCCTTACTATCCTTTTACCTCAAAAGAAAGAAAGACTTCATTGGATATCGGATATATTATTTGAGAAAACTTGCCTTTGAAAATAGCAACTCACCAAGTATCTAAATACTCACAAAATACACTCGATAATCTAGAGAGAGAAAGAGAGAAAACTTGTTTCTGGTGTGATTTTCAATTTTAACTTAGCCATCTATTTATAGGAAAATGTTAGCACGCCGAAGCAGACTTAACCTGCAACCTGATGGCTTTACCTGCTACTATTCTCACCCACCACATTTGAAAATTCAATTGAGCACATTTCTCACCAACTAAAAGTGGGGCCCACCAATTCTAGAATTTTCCACCAAAATCATTTATAACCTAATTTCCGAATCAGTCACATCTTAAAATTCATAACAAATTATACGCTCATTTTTAACGGTTCAAAATTTGTGGACATATACTCAACTTATATATGTATAACATATCCAAAAATTACAACGATCCAACGGTCGGATTAAATATTATAACTCACACAATAAAGTCAGAATAACACCGAAGTTGATCTTTTAATACCTCCAATCCGATAAAATACTGATAAAACACCTCAACATTAACTCCTTCATTTATAACCACATAAATAAACCCATCATTTATATCCACATCAAATAAATATTTTCTTATCATATAAATCAATAATTAATTATTCACAAATAATATTACAGAATCACAATTATGACAACCAGGCCGTTCCCAGGAAAGAGGGGGCTTTCCTATAAGGATTTCTCCTTATTGGCGCGCAATTAGGTGACCAAACCTCTCCTTGACAGAACTTTCTAGACATTGCCAATAATGCTATCTCATAATATTATTCAAATAATGTAACGACCCCAAAATAGGTCCATTCCATCCAACCCATTTTGAGTCGCCAAATACATGGTACGTAAAATAACTTCTGACTTTATTACAACAATTGTCTTGTAAAATACAACAACACATATGTTGTGAGTTTGGATACAAATATATATCAATCATGACTCATGTCCCAACCGGACAATGACTCATAATGACACCTTACATAAAAGGTATAGTCAAAAATGCTTTTTTAAAATTAGAATCTTTGGGAAGTGCTTTCAAGAAACCTTCCGTACATGGGAGGCCATGCGTATAGGTTATGATAGATATCATATGGCCATATAATTATCCTTGGTTGATTAATAGACCCCAAAAGAAAAACGAGAAGATTACTATCATATTCTTCCCAATGGTGAGTCTTCTCTTGACATATAATTATCTCTCTTGTCTCTAATTGGGTATTATACTCCAAACAAACACCAAGATTATATAGGTAGTCTTTGGTAGATATACTCGTAGAAGTGGATGAAACACAATCTGTCTTATGATGACTCGAGGTTGTATGTCATTAAATATCTTATATAATAGTGACAAAACACCATTCCAAAGTTGAATTCACCTCACCTCAACATCTATGAATTCACCGATTCTATTCCCCTGTTATTTCGTTCATCCCAAATTTACACACTTTTATTACACCGAAAGGAATTGTGAAGCAAAAGGGTGAAACACAACTAGCTCGATAAAAATATCATGACTAAAGATAATTAAATTATCAATAGCCTTCATCAATAATAAATCGAGATTTAGAACATATGGTAGATGATAAAAAATTTCAACCATAGTTTCTGACGGGCAAGCGATCCATTAGAAGAGTAAAATAGACCATAAAGTCTATTATCTTCTCCATGTTAAAAGTCCATCAACAATGTTTTATCCTGTAACATCAATCAACAATTTACATCCCACAATCACATGTATAACTCATAATCGTAATTGTTGTTCTAAATTCCTTTTCTCATTCGAGCGAAGATAATTTTCATCACTTGTCTTTACGAAATATCAAAGATCATGGTTATACCAAATCACGCTCTTTCATAATCATACTAATAAATTCATCTTTGCTACGGGCCAAAGATATTCATCAACGATTCATCTTTTTCTACAGGCCAAAGATATTCATCAATGATTCATCTTTTGCACTCTGGGCCAAAGATATTCAACTACTGGTCATCTTTTGCTACTGACCCAAAGATATTCATCAACAATTCATCTTTGCACTACAGGCCAAAGATATTCATCAACAAGTCATCTTTGCACTACTGGACCAAAGATATTCATATCTCAAAAGAAATACATAATCATTTCGAATTTATATAAACCATAATTATAACCATATATGTTGATCAATTCACCTTTGCACTTAAGCTAAAGATATTCAATTATAAATTTAATGGTCATGATCATACCAGTCAACAATTCAACTTTGCATTACTGGCCAAAGAGAACCTATAGTCACGATCATACCAATAATCTATCCATCTTTATACTCAAGTTAAAGAGAAATATCATCATTAGGGTTATAAGAATGTTAAATATGATAATAAAAACAATATAATCAACATATAGATTTAATCTTAAGAGTAAGATTCATAAATCAATGATTTCATAACAACTTAATCAAAATGTTATAAATCACTTAATAATCTCATAATCTAATATTATTAATACTACCACAATATTTTAATCATTTCTTAAACTTATAAACAATTTATTTTAATTGTTTATACTTTACTAATAAATGCATTTAATCATCTTAAAATGCCAACCTCATAAGATCTCATCACCAATAGCCAAAACTCTCATCAAAAATCTGCATATATCTCATATATAATTCTCAAGCCATAAAATCATATTTTCCAATTTTCTTAATTCACATAACATATTTAATTCATTTACTCATAACTAGAACATTTTCATGAAAAATACCAAATCAGTTTTAAAAATATTTCTTTTCTAGGATTTAGAAAAATATAGTCCCATATTGAATATATATTTTTCTCAAAATTTTTAAAATTCATTTACTATTTTTCACATGGCCAAAACCACCGAATATTCAGACATTTATCATAAATTGTACTTTTATCCAAAATTTCTGAAATTTACACGGTATACTAATATTATATAGATGTACTCACAATAAATATTTCATCAATTTTGGAGTTAATCACAAGGAGTTATAAGCAGTTACTTTTAAAATAGTCTTTTCTCATAAAATCCATAACTCCTAATCTATACATCCAAAAATCGCCATTTTTGGACACAATCAACAAAACTCATCAAATTATCATTTCAAATTTTTCCAGAATTTTTGAAGGTTCAGAAGAATTTTGAAATAATAACCCTTAAAATCCCTTATTATCCCTTACCTCAAAAGCAGCGATTTACATTTGGAATAACTTATTTGAACTAAACTTGCACCGTATAGCAATACTCAAAGTATACTCAAAATACTCACAAGAATACGTTCGATAAAATAGAGAGAAAAACTTTAGTTTACGTGTGATTTTCAATTATAACCTAAGCACCTATTTATAGGAAATTGCTTAGAACACCAAAGCAGAAAATTTATTAAAATATTAATATATATATATATATATATATATATATATATAATCTTCTACGCATGCCTAGAATCAAATTTTCAGCCATCAAACACATGTTAAAGATGCCCCCAAACATGTCAAAAAACGTTTTCTTAATTAATTAATTAAAAACTCCAAAAAAGTGATAATTAATTAATCCGAAACTTCAATAATTCATAATAAATATCCCTTTTATCAGAAAATTCGAATCTCGAGAGTTTTTATAGGAAATTCAATTCTCTACAACTTTACGTAAGAAAGTTTTTCCAAATTCCAAATAAAAATTGGCCAAAAAATCCACAAACGAAAGCGATTTTACAGTATAATCAAATTTCAATCAAGAAATGAGGTCCACCAGACATGTTTAACATGTTTTAAATATTTTGGTAACAAAAATACTCCTCCTCCTCATATACTCATATATCCCACATTCATTTAAAAATATCACCATTATTATATTATTAAAAAATATAATAATATATTTAAATGAATTATTTTATCAAAAAAGATAAAATATTAATTTTCAATAATTTTCACATTAAAAATTTTCTCCATCTATATCCACATAAAATGAATATTTTCCACATCATAAAATTAATAATTAATTATTCACAAATAATATTATATAATCACAATATTGATGACGGTAGTTCCTGGAAGAGGGGCTTTCCGATAAGAATTTCTCCTTACTAAGCAGCAATTAGGTGACCAAACCTCTCCTTAGATGCGAACTTTCTAGACATTGCCAATAATGTTATCCAATAATATTATTCAGATAATATGAATTATTGCTCGGATAATGGAAAATCTTGTGTAATGACAATTTATTGAAACAACGATAATATAAAATATCAATGCGTGAATTATTGAATCAATAAAATAAAATATTGAGCGATAATTACCGTAACAATTATTGAGTAGTGTCTTCTTACGTAAGATCAATAATTCAAAAAATATCTTTGTCATACCTGTGTCTTCTTTATGCCAATATTCTGCGTATTACCGTATTTTAACCACTGGGTATTCCAACAGTGTTAACGGTAACAACTACATCGTTATTTATAAAAACTCAAACTTTGTCGTTTTCTTCATCCGACAGTTATCCGTTATGGGACCCACAAATAACTGCGCAGTCGTACGAATATTCTCCGATAGAGAGAATATTCCACGAACAAACAAATACCCCGATAAATGAATATTTTATAATCACTTGTGCATTTTGAAAAATTTCATATATTACCCTTAACTTTAACTTGTTATCAATTTAACCATTTACTGAATAGTAATTATAAAAAAAATTGAATACTTTTATTTCATAAAATTCGGGGTCTTATAAGAGGGGCCCAATTTTTTTTATAAACTTATGTATTTATGTGTATAAAAAAAATAAAATAAAATAAAAATTAACGATATTATGTATTAAAAATGATATGTTAGAAAACATTAAATATGATATTATAATTGATGATTTTCCATCTAAAAGTGCAACAAGAAGATATTTTAAATGATGTTTTGTGGTTTAGATTTTATTGGGCAAAACTAAAGAAATATCCACTGTAATTGATAGATTTTACTGATTATATCATTGAACACCACTAAACTAATTATTATTTTGAAATTGGGTCATTTTGTTAAAAAAAATAAACGAACGTTAATTTTTTATCTACAAAACTAATGAATGGTACTGTAGTTGGCACATTTTACTGATTAAACCATTGAACTTTTAATTTTTCAAGTTACTTCACCAAACCAATAAAAATAATTAATTTAAATATTTAAAAAAATTATTATTATTTTCAATAAAAAATATTAGAAACTTTTTTTTCTTCATAAAATGAGTAGAGTTTCATAAAATATAGATTCAAACAAATTAAAGTGATTTTAAATTAAATTAATGTATACTTAATTTTTTTAATGAATGACCCATTCTTAATATTAGATTTTTTTTAAAAAAACTAAAAATAGAAATTAAAATTAAAAAAATAGTAAATGATAAAAAAAAATTGATTCAATTTTTCAAAAAAAGAAATTAATAATTTTATAAATAAATATTATTTTCAAGAAAAAAATTGAAAAATTCTTCATATTTTAAAAAAATGAGTAAAATTTTATAAAAATTGATTCAAAAAATAAACTTTATTTTCAAAAGGAAAAAAGAGATTTTTATAAAATCAATAACGTTTCATAAAACTTTAATTTTTTAAATCTATATTTTATAAAACTTTACTCATTTTATGGAAAAAAATTAAAGTTTCTAATATTTTTACTAAAAATAATAATAATTTTTAAAAATATTTAAAACAATCATTTTTTAATTAGTTTAATTGGGTAATTTGAAAAATTAAAAGTTCAATTGTGTAATCAGTAAAACGTGCCAACTACAGTGGATAATTCATTAGTTTTGTAAATAAAAAATTAACGTCCGATTATTTTTTTAATGGAATAACCCAATTTCAAAATAAAAATTAGTTTAGCGGAGTAATTTAAAAAATTAAAAGTTCAATTGTGTAATCAGTAAAACTTGACAACTACAGTGGGTATTTCATTAGTTTTACTGTTTTCATTGATATTTTTTTTGTAGGTACATTTGATGATTATTTGCTTCGAGAACATTTTAAAGTGTTTTTCTTTATCTTTTGTAAATTCTTACAATTTTAATAAAAATAATTAGTTGATAATTTATTTATTTTTTAATTTAATTTATATAAAGGGGGCATACTTAAATTTTTTTGCCCTAAACCTTGGAAAACACAGGACCGGCTCTGAGAGAGTGAGCCCCCCTATTATTCTATCAAGTCAATATATACAATGCATGGCAATAATAGATGGCGACAATTTCGAAAAATGAGAAGGAATCTTTTTTAAAATAATAATAATTTCTTAACGAGTACAAGTCAAAAAAGAATTGAATAAGATATTATTTTTATTCTAAAATTAAAAATTTAATTTAATTTTTAAAATCAAACAACAATATATTATAGTATAAGAAAGGAGTATAACAATATTTTAAGTATCATAAAAATTCAAAGCTAAACATTGTTGGTAACAAAAAGGGCAGCATTCTTTCGCTGCTTTGACAACAGTAATAATGGGTCATTTTAGCCTGTCTCTTTGTCCCAAAACCATAAGTCAAAATGTTTGTCAAGTTCTACACATGCGAATCATAGGATTCTCCAATTAAAATCACCACATTAACCCTTTTTACCCTTTTTTGCCCCCCAGAAAAAGGGTTATTCCCCTATTTTCAATATAGGTTTGACTACAAAGAAAAAGATAGTTGGTGGTTTGACTACATAGTAAATAAGTAAGAAAATAAACGTATTAGGCATTTATTTGGCATAATTTGATGGTGGTTATTTTGTTACAGGTATTTTTGTTTATAGATTGAATATGTTTATGTTTTTTTTTCTTTTTTTTTTTAATCTACCGGCCGGAGGCGTTGTTGTTGTTTATGTTACGGGTATTTTTGTTGTTGTATTATATTGTGTTCTTCCTCAATTACTCCAAGTGATTTCTTATTTTTTGTGCGGAAAGTTTAAATTTTTTATGCGAATGTGCCTCGATAATTTAATTACATTTTGTGCGGAAAGTTCTTCTATTTTCTGTTTAGATTTCAATCCTATGAGTTGAATCTTAGTGTTTGAAAGAATTTGTTTGAATAGGTCTTCAAATGTTAAGCTATGTATATTATGCTAATGTACATTGAAGAAATGCCCGAACAAGCATAGTGTTATCAGTATCTGTGAAAAACTTGAAAACTTGAAATTGTCATTTTCTTTGTACATCTTTGTTATAAACAAAGAATTTATTAGTGGTGTTGTGATATTAGAAACAATAGTAAAAAGGTAATTACCACAAGCTGTTATAATTCCCTCTCTTTTCGTTTATTTTATTGATTAGTAGTTTTTAAGCATATCAAGATTTGCCACACATACAAAAACACAAGTTTTTTACAAGGGTTTTTTCTTTACACTCCTGAAAGGATGATATATATTAGAAAGTATATGGAGAGACTTTATGTCTAAAGAAAATTTAAATATGTCCAATAAAATATACCATCAATACCACAGATTAAGAAATTAAATCGAAGAAGATCCAAATTATATATCTTCATTACATTTTTAGGTGCTTGTGGATGAGTTTCTTGTAGGAATGGGTACCCTCTCTTAGAAATAATTGTGATATTCTCCTTTTTGAGAAAGAGTTGAGATTTTCTTATATCTTTGGTTAGTTTTATTTATTTTATAGGATTGGTTAAGTTGGCATATTTTCTTTATTTATTTTTTTGTATTTATTCTTTGTTTGATAGATAACACATATTTTTAGTATGATATAGCCATGTTTTTCTCCTTTTCCCAATTCAGAACTTTTTATTAACCCTAATGAGAATGAGAAATAGTATGTTAGCATGTGCTTGGTTGTATGAAAATGTTGTGGATGAATTGAAAAAGAAAATGAAGTACCATATAGTCCGAGTGTCATTACAAGCACATACTACCTTTCAAGTAGGGTGAATCAATCGTAAATACAAATCAACACTAGTGTGAATATGATGTCCGTTTGTGTATAATAATAAGAGAGATTGAGAGAATGAAAGGAGGAGGAGGAAGGAAACATGACGTGCGTATATCTATGCTCAAATGCGAGAAAATGTCAAGTTTGTTTGCCTATAATTATGTGTAGTTGAGTAGGTTTGAAATTTGAACAATCACGACATTATCATAAATTACGATCTACAACTCTACATAACCAAATCTTTGTTGTTCGAGAGGGTGGTGTATACTACTTCCTACCCATCAATCGAGTTGATAGTTAGTTGAATAAAAGAACAATATATATATATATATCATATCGACATATAGCATCGATCATTTGTTATAATAATCACCTTTGCTCAACATAATAATAACAATATTAAGCTTTGTTCAACCATATGGACAACATTTTTTTCTTGAGTCTGCGTGTGTACATTTGGTAATCCACAAGTAGATTTCACATGCCCATAAAAATCTTTGAATGAGTAAAAATATGTATCATTAAGCAAGATAAAGCTGTATCGAAAGATTTTTGTAGGAATTAGTTGAGTTTTGGCGGTGAAGAACGAAAAGGATGGAGAAATTAAGGTTAGAGACCAACTTGGTATAACTGATTCACCTCTGCCAATTTAACCTTTATCACCCTTGTGTTTGTACTTGAGCTCAGAACCTACTACAAGATTATAGATACCAACAATTAATGAATCAACCAGAATTCGAAATTGGACTAAAATAGCAGTTCAGTTGTTAATCCCTTGATCTAAAACAAGGACCTTTAAGCATTGAATTTTATTACCCTTTTCTTTGTTTACAGATTGAATATGTTTATGTTCTTTTTCTTCTTTTTTTTTGTTGTTTTTTTTTTTGACGAACTAAATTTATTTCAACTTTAAATATATTTTAATTGTTTGTTGATACCATACCCATACTCATACTCCAATAATTATATATTTAGTATACATTTAATAGTCATTTAAATGATTTTTGTGAGTTTGTTGGTTGGAAGCTCAGAGTAACTTCTTGTGTTTGGAATTGAATTTATTAGTCAGATTTATAACACACAAAGCAAAGCAATGGTAGTCAAAATAAGTACTAGGAACTCATCCTTCCTCACATGAACATTCCATAACAATTCAAGCTCTCTCTCCTTGGGACAACCCCACACAACCAACCTATCTCCTTGTAATTACCATTCACGAAATTTTGTTATAAGCGAGAGTTGGGCATTAATTTTTTTTTTTTTTTACCGTAGCGACTCTTTGTTGACATTTGAAACAATTGCAACAACACCTTATTTTGCTTCGCTTCATTTGAAGCCCTTTATTATAATTACTACACTTATCTTTTTAGGAGTTCAAAATTTAAGTTTTATGTGTAACCCTCGATTTTACAACCCAACGCCAAACGTGGCTCACACTTCCGAAAAGTTTTGGTACATATTCTTTGAAATGAATTGTTATGGAATGGATTCATTTCGATCTTGAAATGAATAATAGTAAGCAAGCAATGGTCGTTATCTTATTTATTTAACAATGACTTATTCATTTCATAAGATGCTTGTATGAGTTTTCATAAACTATCGGTTTCATTTTTATGGCGGGGTTAAAAGTTCTCTTTTTAGTCTTTGTGTTCTTCTTATTAATAGGTTCTTGATTTTTCGAGTTTGATAGTACCAGTAGAAATTTAGATTCCTTTTCTTTTTCTTTAAGTTATAGTATGCCTCTAAGTTCAAGTTTTCTTATTACGAAACTTCCAAGTTTTCTTAAGTTAGAGTATGCCTCTAACTACACATAGTGATTGCAAAAAAAAAATGTAGAGTTTTTACTTTTGTTTGCAGGAGTAGTTGAAGACATCATTCAGACTCAAATCCATGGTGATTTGAGTATGCAATATATGGATATGTATGATTCATATATGGATTTGATTGTGGTATCATTCTTGAAGGCATAAAGCTATTCTTGCACGTTCTCTTTCCTCAATCAAGCTAGACTAAGTTTAATGTATCATCTAGACTAAGTTTGAGCATGATTTAAATTTGTATTGGAACTTTAAGAGTTTAGTATTTAAAGCTAGGGCTCTACCAAGTTTGCTTATGTTTAAATTAGATATTATTTATAGTACCTTAGGTTATTAATTGTATATCATTCAATCCCAAAATGTTTTTGCTTAAAAGACATAATTTAAGTACAAAGAAAAAAAGATATAAATTTTTTAACAAAGTAAAACTTGTGGTGAGAGCTTTAAACCCTATTTATTTTACATGGAGGTTTCTCCAACTTGAAAGTTGGAAAAGATATAAATTTTTCATATTGTTTTTCGCATGTTACCCTTTTACCCCTTAAAATGCGAAAAAAATTATACTTAGATTGAACGATCAACAGTATTGGCTTTAAAATAAATACTCCTACTTTCGACATTAGAGGTATATCGAACAGTCAGTTTTAGGATTTTGCAAATCAATTCGAGAAAGTAAAGTATATTTTTGTTCTACTGTAATTGGTTCACTTCTCCTAGCTATTTGTTATGAAATATTTTACAGCTTTTAGAATTATAGAATTTATATGAATAGAATTTGTTTGTTCTGTATTGTTCATTTTTATATGTTGTTGTGGATTTAATGTTTGAAAGTTACTTTAAACATAATTAAAATCTACTTCAATTATAACTACCACCTTAAGAAAAAAGTATTTTCTCTAATTACATGCTCTTATAAATTATTGCAGTCAATATTCCTTTATTAAATAAATTATTGCATGTGTTCCTGATGATTAAGTGTCACGGTGTCTAATTTTCACTCTTTGAATGATACCATTCATTTTGAATTTCTTATTGATTAACACGATAAGTTAGATGAAAACTAATCAGAGTTAGTGTTGATAAAGTTATATCTAATATTCTATTTAATTACACTTGATTAAGAAATGCTTTGAACTTTGAAATACTCTATTTATGTGGAGAAACTTTTAAATTTATTTTTTATTGTTTCTTTCCTTTCTGATGTATCGAATTGAATTCATCCGAATTCTAAATTCCTCACTTTCATGTGCCTCCTAACGCGTAATGACTATGAAATATTTTACAGCTTTTAGAATTATAGAATTGTATGAATAGAATTTGTTTGTTCTGTATTGTTCATTTTTATATGTTGTTGTGGATTTAATGTTTGAAAGTTACTTTAAACATAATTAAAATCTACTTCAATTATAACTACCACCTTAAGAAAAAAGTATTTTCTCTAATTACATGCTCTTATAAATTATTGCAGTCAATATTCCTTTATTAAATAAATTATTGCATGTGTTCCTGATGATTAAGTGTCACGGTGTCTAATTTTCACTCTTTGAATGATACCATTCATTTTGAATTTCTTATTGATTAACACGATAAGTTAGATGAAAACTAATCAGAGTTAGTGTTGATAAAGTTATATCTAATATTCTATTTAATTACACTTGATTAAGAAATGCTTTGAACTTTGAAATACTCTATTTATGTGGAGAAACTTTTAAATTTATTTTTTATTGTTTCTTTCCTTTCTGATGTATCGAATTGAATTCATCTGAATTCTAAATTCCTCACTTTCATGTGCCTCCTAACGCGTAATGACTATGAAATATTTTACAGCTTTTAGAATTATAGAATTGTATGAATAGAATTTGTTTGTTCTGTATTGTTCATTTTTATGTGTTGTTGTGGATTTAATGTTTGAAAGCTACTTTAAACATAATTAAAAGCTACTTCATTATTATAACTACCACATTAAGAAAAAGTATTTTCTCTAATTACATGCTCTTATAAATTATTGCGGTCATATTCCTTTATTAAATAAATTATTACATGTGTTCTGATGATTAAGTGTCACGGTCTAATTTTCACTCTTTGAATGATACCATTCATTTTGATTTTTACTTATTTGAATGATACCATTCATTTTGAATTTCTTATTGATTAACACGATAAGTTAGAATGAAATCTTAATTCTAATCGAGTTAGTGTTGATAAAGTTATATCTAATATTGTTCATTTAATTACACTTATTTAAACATAATGCTTTCAGAAATGCTTTGAAATAATGCTTTTAAGAACTTTTTCTATTGTTTACTCTATTTAAATTATTCATCTGAAAAATTCTTTTAAATTTATTTTTTTTATTTAAGTCTTTCCTTTTTTTTACGATGTGATCGAATTTTGAATTCATCCATTAATACTAAATTCCTAACTTTCATTATTTATATCCTCCTATTTAATTTTTACTATTTGCTGAAGAATGCTTTGAACTATGATTTGTTAATGTGAGAGTGTTGATAAAGTTGATTAATTTATTTTTTACAACTTTGCTTATTCCTTTTTTTTTCTTCCGAAAAATCAAATTCGTTAAAATTCTTAATGAAAAATGACACCGAATTAAAAATGACAGTTAAAAAATAAGATGTCAAGAAAATAAACTCAACCTTTTATTCTTATTCAACTTCTCTCTTACGAACAAAATTAAAAATTAAAAAAAAAAAAGCTAGGCTCGAAAGATTGAATGTATTGAATGTATTTTTGAAACTAAGCATAGTTTTGATCAAATGTTAAATCTGTCTTTTGCGACTTCATTTGCTCATGTTTAACTCATGTTTAATTTATTAAGTTTGCTTCTTACAGGTTGATCCGGTGATAGAAACAACATACTGTCGATGTTTTGTCTGCAGAATGTCTTGACTTGTCAATTACATATGGATAAGGTAACATTACTGGTATTGTTAAAAAAAAGAATTATTTTGATATTAGTTTGCATTTTTTTTTACTAATGTCTTATTTTGTACTTCTAGGAGAATTCACATATGAATCACTTGAATAACCTAAGTGTTATTCCATCTTCTTGTGAAGGGAAAGAAAAAAAATTGGTTGTTACATTGGAAAGAAAATTGGTTTTAATCAATGGGGTATGTTGTCTTAATCATTGTTTAGAGCATTATACACTAAATTGTCGGTGATATTTTGAGTTCCTCACCCCTCGGTCTCGCCTCTCGGTCTCACTCACTTCTCATTTTTTACACTTCTCTCTCACGCATTACGACTCCATACCATCATCGAGTAGAATTGTTGTGTTGTGGTATTATTATGAGAGCGATATTTCTTATGAATTTGATTTTAAAAAATTATGTTTTTTGGACATGCTAACCTAATGCCTTATTTTGTACTTCCTAGGCGAATTCAAATGTGAATCACTTGAACAACTCGAGAAAGTCTCCATCTTCGACGAAGGGGAAACAAAAAATTGGCAGCTCAACTGAAAAAGAAAATTGGGTTACTCAATCGGTATGTTGTACTGATCGTTCTTCAAGCATATCTAATAGCTAATGGAAAAGAAAAATTATTTAACACATCATATCTAATAGCTATCTAACGTGTTGGTATTTCGGTTAGAGCGATATACACTATATTGTCGGTGATATTTTTGATTTCCTCACCCTTCACTCTCACCCTTGCACATCTCTATCACGCACACACAACTCTATTCTTACATGAATTTCAGCAGCTCTACATGAATTTGATTTTTGACCTGCTAACATATTGTCCAAATTATGTATTGGTTTCCTTAGCCATTCTTACATATAGATTCTTAGTTAGTTTTCTTAATTTTTTTGTTTCCCCTTCGTAAATTGCTACGTTGTGTTTACTTGCAGTAAATTAATGTTATTTCTATCAAGGATTTGAAATTATATTAGTTCGCTAATTATTTAACTTATTTCACACATCACTTCCTATCTTAGGCTCCCGCATCAAATTTCTCTTCCTCTAAAATTAAGGCCCAAAGCGCTAGACGTGAACGAAATCGCAATGATAGTAGTACGTGTTCACGGCATAAGATGGCACAACGCGCGTCGGGAAAGAGAGCGTTCTGAGAATTACACTCAACCTCTACCCAAAGACTTTCCAGTATTAATACCACCCAGAGAGAAAGTATGTCACACGCCCACTAATTGTCGGACAAATGGAAAAGAAAATATGTCTACCTCTTTGGTAAGTTTTTTTGATCAAGTCTTGATCGTATCTCTTTTGCTCTTAAGAAAAATATAGTGGTAATGTATTGTCTTTCCCTTGTTCGATAGTTGTATAGGAAAATACCGGTGATTTACACTCCCCCACAACCCTTATGTCATGATCTGCAAGACCTAACTCCATTGCACCGAGCCACTATAGCACACCTTCCACAAAAAAGGTCGCGGACAAATAATTTGGAATGTTATCTAACACCTACAATTGCGTCCGACCCAGTTTTCATTCCAACTGACTTTGCTTTATTCTCACCTATTCTGGTGCGACCTTTACCGTCGCCTCGAAATTTAGAGACAAACTTTGCTCACTATGAAGTTGTCCCCGATGTAGCACCACATTCTCATCAAACTGACGACAATGTCCTCATGACGTCGTCTCCTGTTCTGGCAGATCTAACAGTGTATGTATATTCTACATAGTTTATTAGTTGCCTACTATTTTCTTACTTCTCATATTTGTGTACATACCATTTTTATTTGTAGATTCCCACCAGAACCCTTTTAGCGATGTTGACGGTATGTTTAGTGATGACGAAAATGAATGTTATTATCCACATCGATAATGAGCGTCATTTTCTCGGTAGATGAATATTCGGTGTCCTTATTGTTCAACCTTACATTGGCGGAATGACGATTATCTCGCGCAGATTGTCGATCCAAGATTTGGAACATGTTGTCTACAAGGCAAAATTAAGTTCTCGGAACTCATTTTACACCCCCACCTCTGATTAGTGCATTGTTTGATGGCCGATGATGGTCAAGCAAAATCATTTCGTCGGCATATTAGGGAGTCAATCATTAATGCTTTCCACGAGCTTGGGTCTTAAGCTTGACGACAGATTACTCAACTTCGAGAGGCCAACATCGTTCACTATCTATGGAGAATTACGTCACCGTACCGGGTCATTGTTACCCCCGGATGGTTGCGCACCCATCTACTGTCAGTTGTACATATATGACCCAGCCACTGCATTGGATATTCGGTGTGCGCGGAATAATTTGTTGTCAGTGAATCATTTTGCTTCAAAGTACAAACGTGCCCATGAAATACTAAGCGAGTCGAATCTTGGATCATGATTTACGTGCTTTCCTTCATTCATTACACGTCGACTAATAAATAGGCATCGGTCAATCTTCCAACCACTCGATGAAATAGGCGTGATTTTGCTGGTGATGGTAGTGAGAGTAGTGGTATCGCGGGATATTGTTCGCACACTAAAAGGAGATAATAGAGCCTGAGCCCGGATCGATGAGTGTCATCCAAATATTTACCATTACACTATGTACTTTTATTCCCTCTTGGTGAGCTTGGTTGGGAACACACAGGTCTCTGACAGTGGAACTCCGAACAAAATGATTTTTCAGTAAGAAGGATGACACAGATGCAATTTTACAGTTATCGTATGTTTCCACGTCCCACCGAGTATTCTACAATTCTTAGAGGAGGGAAGTTATTTCAAGAGTTTATAGTAGATGCTTGGGCATCAACGGAGCAAAACAGGTTGTCTTACATCAGACTCAATCAGGATAAGTTGCGTCGTGAGATTTATGCAAATTTGTGTGACGGCAGTGTTGATGAGTTGGGCCCCGATCAGATCGGACAACGCTTTGTTCGCCATCGTCCTTTCTTTGGGAGTGCCGTAACGTAACATGAGCCGATTTTTCATGACTCTATGGCCATTACAAGGTACCACCAACACCACGACATCTTTTCTCACCATGACGGCCAACCCAAAATGGCGAAATAACGGTTTGCCTTACTAGAACACCAAACCTCTTTGGATCGTCCGACACATAGTTGCCGTGTGTTTTTGAGTTAAAAGCGGCGTGCCTTGATGCGTGAGGTAAAAATGAAACAGATTTTTGGTGAAAAAAGTTGCTTTCGTGTATTCACCATTGAGTTCAAAAACGAGGGTTACCACATATGCATGCTTTATTCTTCCTTCATGGCCACGACAAGATTGAACAAGCTGCATGAAGTGGATCGGTTAGTTAGTCTTTGAATTCCCGGATCCATCCAGCGATCGACTCATGCGAAACAATCAAGAGTTGTATGGTTCATGGTCCCCGTGGTTCGCGAAAACCCTTATTCAACTTGCGTGGTGAGCGGTGCATGCGGTTCCATTATCCAAAAGCCTTTGCGATTCAACTACTATGGATGAACATGGGTACCTGTTTACAAATCGTCGTTGTAATGGTCGATCTTACACCACCGGAGGGGCATACATTTGATAATCGAGGCGTCGTACCTTATAATCCACACCTATCGAAAAGTTCAATTGTCGTATAAATGTGGAGGTGCATGCGAGGAATGAGGTGTGTCAAATATATCCACAAGTACATTTACAAAGGTCATGGCCGCACAACTATGGTTATAGAGGACGGATGGAAACAATGAGATAAAGCAATACCTTGATGCAAGGTATATTGGGCCAAACGAGAGGCTGCGTGGCGACTCTTGGTTATCCTCTTCATGAAGAAATTCCTTGGGTTATGCGGCTAGATCTACATTTACAGGATGCATCAAGTTGTTTACGATCCTACTAAAACACTTGAAACAATAAGACTTGGGTCTAGGAGTCAAATCACAACTCTCATGGGATTCTTTGGTATTTTGTTCTTCAAATGATGTTGCGTGTGCTACACATATCAAGAATTTCCCCAACATTTCGTTTGGAACAAAGGTGGAAGATTTGGACTCAGAGACATAGTGGGTTTGCAATTGGCAGATTATACTTTCTTTCCCCGATTACGGGGAACGATTTTACCTTCGATTCTTATTAACGGTTGTCGGAGGACCGCATTCTTTTGATGGTCTCATTCACAATCAATGGTGTGTTTCATGATAGTTTTAAATCGTGTGTAGCTATGGGGCTCTGGAAGATGATGCGAGTGGGTACAATGCCTCCGGAGAGCTTGACCATGAATACGGGATACCGATTCGGAGACTATTACGCATCATTACGGTAGAATGCTCCCCAATACAACCATGCACTCTGTGGAATCAATTCTCCGTCCGTATATGTGATGATCTTAAATGCACAAGCTACTAAACAACTTTTGGCATATCGATCCAACACGATCTCAAATCGAAGATTACGGTTTATATTTGATTGATCGATTCTTTACATGAATCGGCAAAAAATTGGATGACTTCCCACTTATATGCACACCCCTTGTTCAAAATTGGAGTTACATTTGGGGTAATAGATTGTTGATCGATCATATGCAACTACAAAATGAAGCTAATCAAGCTGAATGACCTTTTGAATATTGATGTTTTAAATAATGCTCAACGTCGACTTATGATCTTATCATTATCTCCGTTCTTTGAAAATCGAGGCAAAATGTTTTTCCTCGTGGAGGTGCGAGAGCTGGAAAACCTTTTTGTCTACACCACCATCACCACTAAAATCTTGTGAAGGTCATATCGTCATTCTGATTCTTCATCGAGGAATTGCATTGTTGTTGTTATTAGGCGGTCGGACGGACTCATTCTACATTTGCATTCCATTCGATATCATAAAAGCTCGGTATGTGGTTTTGAATGAAATCCTGCGCGTGGGGAATTATTTAGGGAGGCTCGCTTGATAATATGGGGATGAAGTTCCCATCCGACATCGACATGGTGTTGAGGCGATTGATCGCACACTTCGTGGCGTCCGTGATGATAATGACCCATTCGGTGGTATCACGATTGTGCTTGGCGGGGATTTTAAATCAAATACTACTGGGGTGATACCTAAGGGTCAGCGAGAACAAATTGTTGGTGCATCTTTAAGACGTTCTACAATGTGGGCGAGTGTGCGCGTATTGACTTTGAGCATAAACATGCGTCTGAATAGCAATCATCCTGCAAATTCTTCTCACGCATCCTTCTTGGAAGAGGTGATACATTTAATTATTCATTTATATGTACTGATATGTTTCACATCATACTTAGATTGGGATCGATGCGCGAATCTTGTGGAACTTCCTCCAACGATACACAGGTGTCGAACTCTGCATGAACTAATTTCGAGTTTATCCACACTAGATGTGCTCGGTGTGGTAACCCCCCATCCTATTAGCGAGCGCCTGCAATTCTTTACGCTTTCGGAATGATGATGTCTGCGCCATCATGATCTTTCTTCTACAAATTTATCTGGCGAGGCGTATACCTACTTGGCGGTGACAAGGTGTCGGATGGGGATGAACTCTGTTGTTACTACCATTAATCAATATCCAGTGAGTTTTTAAATTCTCTAAACCCGCCCGGGTTTACCGCCTTTCAAGTTGGAGCTAAAGGTGGGTGCCCCATCATATTGTTGAGGAATATAGCCGAAAGATGGACTCTGTGTGGGACCCGGACTAATGGTTGTCAAAATCGCATCATGAGTTATTGAGGCTAGAATTCTAGCGGTGACAAATCTTGAATCATGTTTCATCCGCGGATATCATTATCACCGTCGTCCAATGATTTACCATTTCAAATGACTAGATGCCAATTCGATCTGCACTTAACATATCTTTATGACAATCGATAAGTCATGAGGCCGATCGATCGAGTTTGTTGGTGTAGATCTGCGTTTTTATATTCGATACGGTCACTATATGTGGCCATGTCTACAGAGTGCTGCGTCGGTTGATCGCGTCGATGTCCTTCTCCTCACAATGAATCATCTATCACGACAAATATCATATGTCAGGAGGTGTTGTTGGACTCTGTGTAAATATTATCTCCTTTTTTAATGTTTTGCAACTTAGGTCGAATAAATTGGTTCATGACTTTTGTTACGTTCAAGCAATAAGGACAACTTCTTTCTTGGTAGAAAAATTGTTTTGTCGATTCTTGATTTGAAATGCTCTTCATTTGTTAGTTTTAATGTATATACGTACCTTTAGTCTACTCCTTTAGTAATCTTGAAATTAGGATTTTTGATTAACATTTTCCACAACCAATATCAAAATTCATATCAAAATCAAAACCCTCAAATTGGGATGTTCTAATTCAAATTTCCAATACCACAATTTCAAAACTAATTGGCGGCACTAAATATTGTCATTTTGAGAGAGATTACAAACCTGAAAAATACGATTAGATTAAGCTCTTAGAGCGTTTGGGAATGGACAACGATCCATGAGTCGAATATTACGACTATCGTAGTTATAATTTAGCTATAGGAGATGAGAAAGCGATGGCGTTATTAAATAATATTTTGAACATATTTATAGTAACCACTTGAGCGAATCAAGTCTCAAATTCTTGTCTCACGAGTACTATTGATATTAACCTTAAATTTTAAGGTCACATTGAGCCCAAGAGTAGCATTTAGACCTTGAACATATTGAAACAACTATCTAACTTGAGCCATCTTGATTTATACTCTTTTTGAAGTCTTTATTTGTGTCTTTTTTTTGGTGAGGGTGGTTTTTTGTGCACTCATTGTCTTATAGTATAAAAAGAGAAAACAAGAAATTACGAGTTACGGAAGTAAAGGAGAAATTATAATCTTATATGAATTATTAGTTAGCCCGATGAATCATGATTTACTTTAAAAAAAATTAAAATTTATTTGCTTTCATATTGAGTTAAGTGAAAATTTGGATCACTTTCATAATTATAGATTGTTTTTGGTATACATTTATTTTTTGCTTGATTAGTATTGTAGATTTCTTTTTCATGGAATTTTTTTTTCAAGCTTAGCATTAGGTATACAAAACTCTAGAAGAAATTGGTCGTTTTGATGTCATTTATATCTCCGATGTCATTTATATCTCATCTCCATCTCCATCTCCATCTCCATCATGCATTCTTTTCATGATCGATAGGAAAAATAATTTCTTTAATTATGTAAACCAATTAAAATGAGTGTGTGAGACTTTGTCTTAGGATCCGAAAATTCAAACAAAGGCTAAAGATTTGAGCAAAGTCTTAATGGAGAATAAGCGATCGAACATTCTCATTAATATCGGTTTATTCATAATTCTAAAGTAATTACTTGAGTAGAGAAAATGGGATAAAAAACTTATGACAATAGTCAAATTGAGTAGTTTGTGTATCATGTTTCTTTTTCTTCTTCTGCTGAGGGGTTTGCGACCTTTGACTAAAGAATGTCATCTTTGTGAGCTTTTCTCAAAGCATATGAAGGTTGAGAATCGGTGTAGTGATATCTTTTCTCAAAACTTTTATTAGATGCGAAATTTTGGAATCTATAATATAAGGTGAGGAGGTCTTTCAAAGCGTTGCGTTGTTAAGCAAAAATAACGTAAGGGTTCTTATGTTTGGGATTCTGATTTTATTTTGACTCACATATTTTTTAATTTTTATATTTTAAATATTTTCGGTATATACATTGAAGGATACTTGGTGTAAGTTGTAAAGTAATGGGTCTTATGCTCAAAATGTTGTTTCTCTATTTTACTGCGTGTTTGTATATTTTTGGTTCCATCTTACGTAAAGTTAACTAATTATACATGGTTATGATAATTTTTGGTATGGAATGATTTTTTTTTTTTGTGGTTTGTATATGTATTGATGATTGTAAGTTTGTAGAGCGGGTTTAAAATTCTTTGGAGTTCTTTTTAAAAAGAAACTCTGTAAAATTTCTTGAAATTAATCTTAAGTAGCTTGATGTTTTGGTGGTTGGATATGTGTTTATGATTGAGTATTAACTCTCATTTCAATTTTTTTTTTCATAATTTTTTTTAGTTTTTTGAGAATTATCTGATTGCCTTGAGAGCCGCAGTTATCGCTACCAAATAGCTTTCGATGGTTGAGTTTGTATTAATTGTTACGTCGTGCCTTGAGCCTTGAGTTATAGATTAACTTGATGTTTTGATGGTTAGATATGTGTTGATGATTGTTTGTATTTTGTGTGTTTAGTATTTTGTAAAATTAACTAATTATACATGGTTATGATGATTTTGGGTATGGAATGATGGTTTTTTAGTGGTTTGGATATGTATTGATGATTGTAAGTTTTGTAAACAGGTTTAGATTTTTTACGGATATCTATTTTTAAAGGAAATTTTGCCCATTTTTTTTTTTGAAATTAATCTGCAAACTAGCTCGATGTTTTGGTGGTTGGATATGTATTGATGATGATTGAGTATGTATTAATTGTTGTGGTGATGATTGAGATTTTTATAATTTTAATTTAATTTTAGAAAAAGATACTTGAGAAGATAAAACATGAAGATAAATATGAGAATGGCACCAAAGTAAAGTGGTCGATCCTT
Source organism: Panax ginseng (assembly GCA_020205605.1). Lineage (NCBI taxonomy): Eukaryota > Viridiplantae > Streptophyta > Magnoliopsida > Apiales > Araliaceae > Panax > Panax ginseng. The sequence continues at coordinate 9,116,661 of CM035138.1, read as the reverse complement.
TTATTCTTTAAATAAATATTTATGTTTTACTTTTCCAACCATATACTCCTATATATGTATATATCCCTTCTAAAATTAATGTCCGGCTCAAGCAAACATTTACATACCAAAACTTTAAGGTTACTTAAAAAGCCAAGTTGAATAAAAGCAGCTAATTGACCCACCACCACCCTCATTACTCATTGTTGGTCAGTGCCCTGCAATCTTTAGGATAACTCTTTTTTGGACAGATGGTCCTAATTTCTCAGTGTCTAAACTTTTGTTCCCTGTCTTTGGGATAGACGACGACTATATTAACTCTTTAATTGGCTAAGCACAACAATTGTACCTTACAGAACCTTATATATATATACATATATATATATACATACTACTTAGATCTTGAATAGGGCAGTTTTTTGCATGTAAAAGGTGATGGGAAAACAACGTACCCCATCATAAAGAGTTATCCTAAAGATTGCAGGGCACTGACACATCAAAACCGTATGTATGTTTTAGTGGGATATATGGTTCTTTCTTTTGGGCTATTAATTTTTTAACTGTTGGAGTTGTTTTTACTGATTTTATAAATAGACAAGCCTTTCATTATATTGGAAATAATAACAAGAAAAAAATTTAACTGTTGTGTGCATGGTTTTAATTCCTTTTCTAAATATAATTAAGTATATTCATGCATAATACTCTTCTTTATAATTATTTCTGTTCTAATGACAAAAGGGTAAATGTTAATTACTGTACTCCGATCTAGCCGTTGAATCTGGGGTATATTACTGGTGTGACCTACGAGCATCTGAACATTGTCTGAGAAGGGCCAGAATATTCCTTTAGGACATAATATTAACTAAAATTCTATCGTGATAAGTTCTTCCAATTTACTGTCCTTATTAATTGTTAATTGCTTTGGTGATTTATTTGCTAGCATAATATCTATATAGAGGAGTATTAGATAAGATAAATTCGTGTTTTTTAATATAATATAAAAATACTTGAGTTGATATTATAATAATTGTATGAAATTATTTACTTATTCATTTGAGAATTGTTTTGCAGACTGTCAGATATAAAGATAATAAAGTGGATCCTATCGGACTGTATAAACTCTTTTATGTATTTCTTTCTTTTATTTTTCTGGGCCTTCTTGATGCAACCTACCTATGTTACCCACCTGTATAGGCCCATCTGAACTATGAGATTAAGGACATTAGTCCTTTCTGGTTCAATATTGAAGCAAATATATATATTTTATCCATTGTAATTATCATTAATTAGTCCACTCACTAAATATTCTTTTTAGTAGTTGCCAGCTGGCTGGCCATGAAGTATTTCCTTTACGGAAACATGATATTTTCACATGATTTTTTGATATTTTTATATGAAAATCATCTTATAACAATATTTTTCATGTGAAAATATCAAAAATTCATGTGAAAATATTACTTTCCTTTACTAAAATTGGGCACATGAATGGATTTGGATAAAGCCGTAAAATGAACAAACATTTCGGTCTCGATTCATACTAATTCAACTAAAAGTTCGATTCGAGTTCGACTCGAAATATAAATAATTTAAATATGAGTAAATTTTAAAATTTGATAGATTGCTCAAACCTTTTCAAATTATAATTTTGTATTGATACTCGGATCATATTATGATCGTTCAAAAAATTTAAACTGTTCGGGCTCGACTCGAGATCGTGCTCGACTCGGTAGCTAAACGAGTCTCAATTAAACCTTTTTTTTATACTCAATAAGTTTTATGAACCAAATCTATATAACTCAATACTCGACTCGATTCGGTTCATTTATACCCTTAGATTTGGATCATGTTCCAATAATAAATTTGAATTATTTTAAACAAAAAGAAGGTAATATATATAAAATGAAAAGGGTTTTGTTTGAGCTAGTGGTTGGTTAGCCGCCCAATATAAATTAATTAGGAGATAATGTAAGTAATTTGAGAGAGAATTTTTTTTTTATAGAATATCATGCACGTTGCTTTTGTTAAACACTCCCTCGATGAAATATTCATTTTTTGTAATCGAGTTTTATTTCTGTCTAAAAACAATATTCAAAAATTCAAAATTTTTCATAGTTCTATTATCTCAATCGCAATATTAAATTTTTATCGCGTATAATTTATTTTATTTATATTATTTTAAGACTCGACAATATCGTACTAAAAGAAATGTTAATATACTATACCTCATAATTGAAAAAAAGAAGAAGATAGAATGCCTAATAAAGAAAGAGGAGAGGGAAAGGACAAAGTAAAGTGGAGAGAAAGTGGTAGAAGCGGGAGTGAATAGAGGGAGGAGATTAGATTGCTTAATTACTACTCTTAAATTTTAGTTATGAAAAGAGAAAAGGAAGGAAATCAGCGTCTAGCCAGCCAGAACAATATTTTGAAGAGATAATAATACTCTAAAAGAGCTGATTGAATGAATTCATTTAAATTAGCTTTATTTATTTTTAAAAATAAAGAGGGTCCTTAGGAACTTAGCTTTCCAAAGAATTAATTTAAATTAGTTTGATTTATTTTTAAGTCTGAAATGTTCAACAAATACAATTGGTTACTTAATTAAGAGGCCCATAAAAGATAATCTAAACAAATTGATCATGAACCAAGCTCGATTTAGTCACTACTATACATAAAGATGAAATTAAAAATTGCAAAAAGGGATATGTCAAAATTAAGTTAAAAACAAAAAATAATACTACTATCAGTCTATCACATAAAAAAAATTATAAAATATTTACATACACACATGTATACTGTGAGCTTACGTTTGACATGTGGGCCGTAATATGCATATATCTATGATTTTTTTTTATGTGACATTACCATCGTTAAAAAACAAATTAATTACAATTCTCCCCATGGTGTGTCATTAAAAGCCACGCTCAATAATCATAGGCTGGACCACCACCATTAACAACTTTTGGTCGGCTATAATTCTCCCCCGGACGGTTCTTAATCGACGGCACAGATTACTCTTGATAACACGTGGAAGCCGCGGGCAAATTGGAGGCCCGCCTCAAGGATGATGAGAAGCGGCTTCCACTAATAAGTCGCATTCATTTCTCAGGCAGTTACCGGATGCCGACCGGCTAGTCCGGTTTCTCAACCCCTTGCACTGTACTGTACTACCATATAAGACGGATACTAATTCCTGAACTATGCTCAGCACAAAAAAAGAGCAAGAAATTTAGAAGCTAAATAAGCATTTAATTTCCTGGTAATTAATAATATATAGTTCTTGTAGTATTTGAAGGAATTCTTAACTCCAGAGAAAAATGCCGAGAATTGCTGTCGGAAGCACGGCGGAGGCTACACAGCCAGATGCCTTAAAAGCCGCCCTCGCGGAGTTCATCTCGATGCTCATTTTTGTTTTTGCCGGCGAAGGCTCTGGCATGGCTTTCAGTAAGAATCCAACCACCTCACATTACACACATTTTTTTTAAAAAAAAACACTAGAATTGGATGCAAAAAAAGTAGTCCATAATAATGTATTTTTTGAGTTCCAAAATTAAATTAGAGTTATATTTGTATTTTTAAACTGAAAAGTGATATAAAGTTAGTAATTATATATTTGAAAAAGTAAATTTTACCTTTTAGTTTTAGATAATTTTGAAATTGAGGGAGTAAATTTGGACACGAGCTCGTGTTATTTTTTAGGCAAGATTACTTTACTGGTGTTTGTGGTGCAGGCAAGCTTTCGGACAATGGATCAGCGACACCAGCCGGACTTATTTCTGCAGCGCTAGCACACGCCTTTGCGCTATTCGTGGCGGTCTCCGTTGGTGCTAACATTTCTGGGGGTCATGTAAACCCTGCCGTCACATTTGGTGCTTTCATTGGTGGTCACATAACATTTTTCAGGAGTATTGTGTACTGGATGGCCCAATGTCTCGGCTCTGTGGTTGCTTGCTTGCTTCTGAAATTTGCAACCGGTGGATTGGTACAAAAATTTTACACCAACAAAAAGAACACTACATATAGTTAATTAATACATTATTTCATTAGTACTTCCGATATATATTCGCATATCCTATAGTGATACGTACGTGCACACTAAATATATCACTAATTTAGTGTATTATGCAGATATTAGCACCTGATCTGTAAATCAAACTAATGGAATATATGATGTAATGCAGGAAACAGCAGCATTTTCACTGTCTTCTGGAGTGAGCGTATGGAATGCGGTAGTTTTCGAGATAGTGATGACATTTGGGTTGGTGTACACCGTGTACGCAACCGCATTGGATCCGAAAAAGGGAAGCTTGGGGATAATTGCTCCCATTGCAATTGGTTTCATTGTGGGTGCTAATATCTTAGCCGGTGGTGCTTTTGATGGTGCGTCAATGAACCCGGCAGTCTCCTTCGGACCAGCTGTGGTCAGTTGGTCATGGAACAGCCACTGGGTGTACTGGCTCGGCCCATTTGTTGGTTCTGCCATTGCTGCTATTGTTTATCAGATCTTTCTTTTCTCCGCCACTCATGAGCAGCTCCCAATTACGGATTACTAAGAATTAATGTCTCAAGTATCCATTTGTGTCAAAAGGGTTGTCTGTTGGCCGGGTCCCCTATTGTTTCATGTGGGTGTTTGTGGAGTTGTTTGATTTGATTTCATTACAAGCTTTGAGATGTTGTTTCACTCCATTTTAAAAAGGATGGATGATGTACGTATATATGAATATTTGGTTCGTTCATCACTAAAATACAGAATTTTGTTTTTTTGACTCACTGTGAAAAATTACCTACCAAAGGTAAGAGTAGATGTTAAAGCCTATATCAATTCACACCAAATTACATTTGCAATCGATATAAACTATTTATTATAGTCTTAGTCTAGTATGAAGTTCGCATCAACAAGGAATTGGAGTTGAGTGCCGAAAATTTAATATGGTACATAATCAATGACTCAAAATGTCTAACCCACAGGTGAATGATCAGATCCCATGGCCCAACTTATGTTCACTTGCGCAAATTTAAGTATTTCACTATAAAGTGAAGATTTCATTTCTTCAAGAAAAAAAAAATCACAATATTATTCACATGAAATTGTCAACTCCCAACTCTTTGCACACAATATATATTCTCGAGAATACTTTTCTTATTTGATTCAAGAACTAATTGGTGGCTTTTATAAGCCTTACAAGGGAATGAAAAATAACAACCACGTATAGCACTAACTAAAAATGTGGAGATAACTAAAGAAATATTCAAACCTAAACTACCCTAAACAATAGGGATTATTCAAACATAATTGACTAAGCAATAACCAGCAAACAAACAGATCCTAACAAAGACTCCCCTAAACTGAATGCTCCTTGCATTTCAGTTTAATTTTGGCATCACACACATTCCCAGTTTCTCACGAAGTTTCTCAAAGGACTCTAGCTTCAGTGGCTTTGTCATGATATCAGCAACTTGAGCTTGAGAACTACAATGAACTAGCTTGACAATTCCTTCTCTTGTGAGATCTCGCAGGAAATGAAATCGTACGTCTATATGTTTGCTCCTTCCATGCAACACTGGATTCTTTGATAGCTTTTTATGGTAGAAGTTATTGTCACAATGTATAATTGTACCTCTTTACGAACATGGTCCGAAGTTCCTCCAATCTTCTACGCATCCATATAGCTTGACAAGCACAAGTCGCCGCAGTAAATAAACTCGGCCTCTGTGGTTGATAAGGTGACAACCGATCGCTTTTTGGAAGACCACGACATCTGCACTATTGCTTAAGCATGAAGGCATATCCCGACATGCATCTATGATCATCCAAGTCTCCAACATAATCACTGTCGGAGTATGCTTCAAGCTTCTAACTCCCATTCCTCTTGTACTTAACTCCAAAGTTCACAATCCCTTTGATGTATCGAAACACCCTTTTTACCACTGCGTATATGTTGCTCTCAAGGGCTACTCATAAACCTACTCACCAAACTAATCACATACATAAGATCGGCCGAGTAGTACGCCAAATACATTAAGCATCCCACCATTTGTTTGTATAGGCATGCATCTGCTTTTTTCCCTAGATCATCTTTGACCAACTTAACTCCAGGAACAATGGGATTTCTAACTGAGTTGCAATTTTCCATCTTGAACCTCTCCAAAATCTCATTTGCATATTTCCTTTGACACAAAAATATCCAATCCCTATCTTGAATCACTTCAACTCCAAGAAAGTAACGCATCTCTCCCAAATCAGTCATATCAAACTCAAGCTTCACGGATCTTTTAAAATCTTCGAACATACTCTTGTCACTCCCAGTAAAAATTAAATCATCAACATACAAACTTACGATAAGAACATTACCTCCTTCACCAGCCTTCACAAACAAAATGTGCTCGTATGGGCATCTCACAAACCCTGCTTTGATGAAGTAGGATTCAATGCGACTATACCATGCACGGGGAGCCTACTTGAAGCCGTACAAGGCCTTTTTCAGCTTGTATACCTTATTCTCACCACCTTTCTTCACATACCCTTGGGGTTGATCCACATAAACTAATTCTTCAAGTTCCCCATGTCGGAATGCACTCTTTACGTCAAGTTGATACACTTTTCATCCATTTTGTACAGCAAGAGCAAGCACCATTCGAATGGTGTCCCATCTTGCCATCGGAGCAAAGACTTCTTGTAATCTATCTGACTTCGAGCATATCCCTTCAGCAACGAGACGCTGCCTCAGACTTTTCTATGTCGTCATTCTCGTTCAACTTCGTTTTGAAAATCCATTTGACTCCGATTGTTTTAGCTCCATCCGGTAGATCACACAACTCCCAAGTGCCATTCTTCTCAATTTACTGAATTTATTGATCCATTGCTGCTCTCCACTTGGTTTCTCTACAAGCTTCTTCAAAATTTATCGGATCTGCTGCAAACATCACCATGTTATGCAGTTCTTCCTCTGATAACTCATCTCCACTTACATAATCTCTCAAGTAGGGTGGAGCCCTTCTTGTTCTTCTTACCTCTCAGATTTCTTCTTCTGTTGATTCACTTAAGGAAGAGTCACTTCCACTATTATCTTCGTTACTATTTTCTTCTTCTTCTTCGACACCTTGATCTTCCTCATTTACTTCTTCATCCTCATTCCACTTCAACACATCTAATTTCACAGCCTTTGCATCTCTGCCCCAATTCCAGCTTTCGTCCTCTTCAAAAATCACATCCTTGCTAACAATGATACGCTTTCCCACTGGATCATACATCCGGTATACCTTAGATTCCTCAATCACCCCAAACAGCACACACTTGAGACTTTTATCATCAAGTTTCTTCCTCTTTACTTCAGGGATATGTGTGTGTGCAACGCAACCAAAAACCCTTAAGTGGTGCACTGCCAGTTTCACTCCACTCCATGCCTCTTCGGGGGTAACATATTTTACGGCCAATGTTGGACTTCGATTGAGAATGTGGATCGCCTCAGCTTGATCGCTTCGCCGTAAAATCTTAGGAACCTCTTTTCCAGTTAACATACTCCGAACCATATTCATGATGGTCTGGTTCTTTCTTTCCGCCACCCCGTTTTGTTGTGGGGTGAACGCTGCAGTCAATTGCCTACGAATGCCATTAGTACCACAAAAATCTTTGAACTCTTGGGAATTATACTCACCACCCCTATCAGTTCGTAAGCATTGAATGTATGAACCAGTCTCTTTTTCAACTAGAGTTTTAAAATTCTTGAATGTAGCAAAGGCTTGTGACTTCTCGGCTAAGAAATAAACCCAACACTTTCGACTGAAATCATCTATGAAAGTAATGATGTACCTTTTCATGTTGCTGGACTCTGGTGTAATTGGACCACATATGTCTGAATGAATGAGTTGGAGCTGATGAGATGTCCGCCACATGCTTCTCTTAAGTATAGATTCTCTTCGTTGTTTCCCGGTCACACAGTCTCGACACAATTTGTTTGGTGTCTTGATTTCTTACTACCCTTTTACCATCTTTTCAAACTACAATGTTCTCAATCCCTTAAAGCTAAGATGTCCATATCGGCAATGCCATAGCTGAGTGGTATCTTCGGTGGCAGTCTTAAAACATGCAGGAGCTCTAGGCAACACATTTGAAATGAGCACAAACATTTTATTAGCACTCATAGTTATTTGTATGATCAAACCTTTTCGAGGGTGATAGACTCTGCATGTTCCATTTTGAATTAATATTACCACTCCTCTATCTTGTAATTGTCCAATGCTGAGCAGGTTATTCTTCAACTCCGGTGAAATACACGTCGCTGATCACATGTGTAACTCCATTTATTTGTAGCTTGATGTTACCTTTCCCCATCACAGCCATCTTGGAGTTGTTGCCAAGCTTCACGTACTGCCTATACTCTTCATCTAGATCACTGAACCACTGCTTGTCTCCACTCATATAATTACTACATCCGGAATCCAAGAACCAAACCTGCTCTCTTTTGGCATCGTTCATCTCAACATGTGACAGAAGCAACAGTTCTTCGGTCTCGTCTAGCTCTACATAGTTTGCATTCTTTCCCTAATCAGGTTTGGTCTTGTCTAGCTCTGCGTAGTTTGCATTCTTTTCCCAATCAGGACACTCATTTCTGAAGTGCTCAGATTTATGACATTTATAACATTCCACCAGTGCTTTATTGAATGATCCTCTTCCTCGACCCCTTCCTCTGCCTTTGAAACCTCCTTGACCTCGGCCTGTTGTACCATATCTGTTATCATCTCTTTCCCAAGCCTTCTCATCGAATGTCACCTTCAATACTTGTTCTTCTCTTCCTGTGTGATTTCGCATTCTCTGCTCATGAACAAGAAGGCTGCTCTGAAGTTCATCAATTGTCATAGTGTTGAGGTTATTGGATTCTTCGATTGCAGCCACAACATAATCAAATTTTCCTGTCATGGACCTCAGTATTTTCTCCACAATCACCAGCTGCTCCATTCGTTCTCCATGTGCCTTCATTTTGTTGGCAATGGCCAAGGTCCGAGAGAAGTAAACGTCTATTGTCTCTCCCTCTTTTATCCCAAGTACTTCGAACTCTCTCCTAAGAGCTTGCAATTGAGCCATTCTCACCTTCGTGGACCCTTGATACTTCTGTCTCATCGAGTCCCATATGTCTTTGGCTGTGTCTCGATTGAGAATCGTCTCCATAATGTTTCTATCAATAGCCTGGAAAAGGTAGTTTTTCACCTTGAGATCTTTCAGCCTTGCCTCTTCGATACCCTTGCGTTGTGCTTCTGTAAGTTGAGTTCCCTCAACTACAGTGGGAATTCCTTCCGCAACTAAACTCCAATACTCCTTTGTTCGCAAGAGATTTTCCATCAACATAGACCAATGGTCATAGTAACCATCAAATCTAGGTATAGCAGGTTGGGAGAAATTGTTGCTCTCTGCCGCCATTGATTGACTCTCTCAATAATCCTGAGTGTTTCTCTCACACTCTACCTCTCTGTTTTACTCTGCTCAACCTGAAGCTCAAAAAAAATATCAAGCCCTTTATGAGAGGCTCTGATACCAATATTGTCAACTCCCAACTCTTTGCACATAATATATATTCTGGAGAATACTTTTCTTATTTGATTCAAGAACTAATTGGTGGCTTTTATAAGCCTTACAAGGGAATGAAAAATAACAACCACGTATAGTACTAACTAAAAACGTGGAGATAGCTAAGGAAATATTCAAACCTAAACTACCCTAAACAATAGGGATTATTCAAACATAATTGACTAAGCAATAACCAGCAAACAAACAGATCCTAACAGAAATATGACCGCATCTCAATTTCAGCTACATTTAACGCTCACTTGGAAGCCTCAAACGTAGCACAATATAAAAAAAAGAAAGAACTAAATTGTCTGCAGGCAATCACCACATGGGTAGTACCCTCAACGTTCATCGATCAGATAAAATAAGAAAAGGAATTATCTGTGTTTTCTCGCAATGGAGTCCTTCCTAAGTTTTTGTGCTGCAAACAAGCCTTAAATGTACATCAAAATTATGAAGATAGCAAGAAAATAAAATATTTATGCATTTGATAAATAGATATCTATCTATATCATTTTAATCCAAAATTACAATACCTGTAAGACAAGTCCATGTCAAAACAATGCAAAATCTTTAGTCCAACTTCCAACCTTTTTCACTTTTGATCCTATTATTTCAAAATTAACAATTGTGTTGCTTCTAACTAGGCCTGAACAAAAAGCCCATATGGCCGATGACCTAGGTCCAACTTGAAAAGTCTTGACCTGATCAAAACCTTCAATAGACCACCAATTTTTCCTGCTAACTTGACTTGGCTCGTCCTGTAAAAGGCCTTGGACCGGTCTGGCCTGCATACCTGGTCAAGGCTTAGTTAACCAAGCCTCAAGTCTAGCCCAACCCAAAACAAGCCCAAGTGTCCTTTACAAATCTTAATCATACTCGAGTAGTCAACTAGCAAATATTTTAACTTCACTTCTATTTATGATCGAGATCATAAAGTAATTACTAACAAAACAAGATAAATCAACTTTTAGTACCTGTACTGGGACACGACTTACAATTTGGTACTCGAAGTGAAAAAAGTTACAAACTGGTGATTGTACTCGAAAAATGTTACATTCCGTTAAACATTAGGGACACGACTTACAATTTGGTACCCGAAGTGAAAAAAGTTACAAACTGGTGATTGTACTCAAAAAATGTTACACTCCATTAAACAGTAGGGTTTCATCTTTATTCTGTTTGAAAATTAAGGTTCTCTTCTTCTGTCATTCTTCTTCTCTCATTCTTCTTCTCTCATTCTTCTTGTCTCGATTCTCCATTGATTATTGGTTCCCATATATTTATTAAAGGGTTTTCAGTGTTTAATTGAAAGGATGAGCTCGTCTTGAAGTGGAATTGTAAATGAAATTGAGGAAGAAGATTGTAGTTCATACAACAAAAATGAATGGATTACACCAAAGTTCCCAAGTCGGTGCCACTGTGGAGCAATGGTGCGAATGTGGGAGGCAAGAAAAGATGGAACAAAACATCGAGGATCTTCTTCGCGTCGACTTCGCTTCTTTCTCTGTATGTTTGTCTCTCCCGTTGGATCAATTTTAAAGATTATTTAAAAATTGAAAAGTACAAGCACCAGAATACAAAAATTTTTGAGTACAATCACCAGTTTGTAACTTTTTTCATTTCGGGTACCAAATTGTAAGTCGTGTTCCTAATATTTAACGGCGTGTAATATTTTTCGAGTACAATCACCAATTTGTAACTTTTTTCACTTCGAATACCAAATTATAAATCGTATCTCAGTACATGTACTAAAAGTTGATTTATCCCTAACAAAACGTACACTTGAAGTTCTGCATATATACAATCTGTAAATTGGTTTTTGCTTCAAGTTCTAAAGGCTATAACAAACATAAATTGGATGACTTTGGAAAATTGAAAAACTAATAATTTTATATTTTATAGTTTTTAATTTTATATATTTAACATTTAAAATTAAAAGTTAAAAAAGAAAAAAGAAGAGTTCAGATCAACCTGGCCTAACCTGATCGGGCATGGAGGCTGCGACAGATCTCATTTTCAGTTTTTTTAAATATGGTCATTTTTTACTGTCCAATCCAATAAATCATTTGAATGGGACACACACAACTTATAAGTTGATTGTTTTTCATAATTAAGGTGTTTGACAACTACTTATTTTTTGTCTTATAAGTTGAGTTTTAAGTCAAAAAAAATAAGTAACTATTTGTGACTTATTTAAAAATGGCTTATAAATTATTTTAAAATAAGTTATTTTGCCCCAATATAATGTCTATTTTGCCCCTCTTCTATTTTGCTTTTTTTATTAATGTCATTTTGAGTAATCTTTATATTTATTTTAACTTATAAGTCATTATGAGCCGAACACCTTCATAACTTAATTTTACTTAATTTAAAATTTATAAGTCAAATTGATGCAGATTTATAAGTCAACTTATAAGTCATTCCTATTTTGACTCTATATTTGTACTCAAGTCTTTAGGCTTAAATAAAACTGCGCTACCCTAACCTAACCTTTTAATCGAGAGAGGCAGAATCAGTGTGTGCGTTGCCCCCCTCATTTCCTCCATGTCTAATGTCACATACACATCTGATTTTACATTACTTTGCTAGTTGGGTAATAATGCTACATAACCACTTTGGATATAAAACAGAATTTCTAGATTGTAGACAAAACGGACGTGTCATGTAACATGTGCCTTGTTGGTTGTCAACAAAAAAATATTTTTAATAAACATGAGTTGTTTTATATTCTGCAATGAGGTTATGCCTTGTTGGGCAATGACCTCTAACAACTTTTCTCTCCAAATATAAATGCTTGCAATGTCATTTGAGGCTAGCTGCAAATGAGAAATTTCCACAAGTGTCGACTAAGAGCTGATCAGGCAAGAGGAAGCTGCTAGCTGCATGGCATCATTACAAAGGATTCCAAGTGCATCCATAAGCAACTGACGATCAGCTAAGCATTTCAAATTTATAGTTCCATCTTGCTCTTGCAGCGAAATTCTATATAATATGTTATATATCTGTATATTAGTAATTATTGGAGTCTGTTTTTAATCTGAAACGTGGGTTATACTTATTTTTTTGGATGGGTCAGATTCGCCATGTTTGAACCTTTTCAGAATCACTTCTCTTTTAGAAAAAACAAAAAGAAAGAGATAATAGTTGTTAAAAAAACCCTTTCGTATTCTTTTGAAAGTAAAAATATGCGTTCAGAGTATTGTCGTTCTTATGTAATCAATATGCATTATATGGATTTGAAAAAGTAAGGAGAGAGTAATATGATAAAGAAAAAGTAGTGATACTTTGATCAGGAATCTATAAACAAAATGGATGAAGATATGCATTTTAGATTTGGTTAGTTCCATAGGGCATATGTTCTTCCAATCAGTGATATTAGTTTTATAGGAAATTCTATAGTTGGAAAACTTTTAATTATGAACTAAATTATCCCTTTCCCAAATCGTAACCCGCACTTGCCTAGTTGCTTCGGATAGAGATTTAGCATCCCGTGAATCATATGTCACAATTGGAATAGTTTGAGATTACGTTAAGTAGTAATGATCAAGTAGTGGGAGTAAGGCTTAGTTGAGTTGAGTTGAGTTGAGTTGAGCAATAATCATGTAAGATTTCTTTAATCAATCTTAACACTTGTACATTTTGCCGCACAGTAGTGGCAGAAATAGAGAGAAGAGTTCTCCTGAAGATGACAAATCCAGGAGAAGGTTGAGAGAAAAAGAGATAATTTGTTTTCACTGCCAGAGATCGGGTCATATAACGCGAGAGTGCAAATTTTTAAAGAAAAAATAGTCTAACGAAAAAGATGAGGATAATGACTCGATTGTGTATCTATCTGACATTAATGTAGCCATTGTTAGTGATGGTAAACCCAAGCGCCAAGTTAATGCATGTGTTATTAATTCGGGTGATTCGTTCCATGCTACTTCGCGCGGTGAGATCTTCACATCCTACACTAGTGGTGATTTTGGCTATGTACGGATGGGAAATAGTAGTGCATCCAAGGTTATCAGCATTGGAGATATTTATCTGAAGACTAACAATGGTGGTATGTTAATGCTTAGAGAAGTCAGATATGTTCCGGATATCCGTCTTAATTTGATGTCTACTGGTAAGCTTGATGAGAATGGTTATAGCATTTCCTTTAGTGAAGGTCAGTGGAAGCTCACTAAAGGGTATCTAGTGGTGACTAGAGGAAAGAAGGTAGGCACTCTTTACACAATGCAGGCGCATGTGGAAGGTGTTAAAGATGGGGAAATTAGGCGGAAAAAGATGTGGTACAAAGCCATACAAGATGGAAGAAAAGCCTTACATGAGAACCACAATAAGAAAACACTCTTCACTTTAAATGGGTACCAAAAGTGAAGAATGAAAGTGATAGCTTGCAGCCAGGGTACAAAGCGGTTGTGAAAGAATTTGACAAACAAAAATATGTCATGTTTGAGTTAGATCATCCCATCAAGAAGAGCTATCCGATGTGATAAAGTCAGACATGAAGAAAGTTGAAAATTCCAAGAAGCTTGAGTTGAGTCAAGCCTTCGTTGGGATTAACTCCAAGTGAGGAGTTGTGGTTTGCCGTGCAAATTCAGTCTTGGAAGGTTATACAGAAGCAGACATAATAGGTTTCGACGAGAAGAAATATACTTCGGGGTATTTGTTTACTTTTGCAGGGGGAGCCGTGTTATGGTCGTCCAAGTTGCAAAGTGTATTGCTTTGTCTACTACTGAGTTGACAACGAAATATTGTGGTTTCTTCAAGAGTTGGATTTGACACAGGAATTGACTCCAAGTGAAGGAGTCATGGTAAATACATCATTTAATGGGTTCGGAGGGGAAGATTGTTGGTCAAAGTCTTCACCCATTTAATGTTCCTTGGCCCTTTGAATTTTCCATGCACTTGGCCCTTTGAAAATTCCATCAACCTTCTCCTCATTTACTTCTCCTCCCCTCATCGTTGGCTATAAAAGGCAGCCAAATGAAATGGAAGAAAAACACACCAAAACACAAGCTCTCATCCGAGAGTAGAGAGAAAAAGAAAATGGTGGGTGAGAGAAATCCCATCCGGGAAGGATGGATGAAAGTAATCACATCCGGGAGAGAGTGGAAGAGAGGAAAAAAAAAGAGAGAAAAATAGTTCAAATAAATAGGTGTTTTATTTGGGTTCCATCACATTGTTATTGTGGTGAAATAATTTGAGTTTATACTCAAATTAAGATATTTTTGTATTCTCTCAGTTTACTCTAGTGAATTTTTCGGAGATCGTCCCGTGATTTTTACCTCTTAGTTTTTGAGGGTTTTCCACGTAAAATCTTGGTGTCTCGTGGTTGAATATTTTCTACTTATTATTTCCTGTAGTGATTATTATTTTTGTGGAACTGCGAATTTAAGTTGTTTGGCATATACTAATATTTTATCCATTTAATTTATCAAAGACAACAATATTTGGGAGGTAATTTTTTCCCAACAATTCTGAAAGCATTCCCATTGGAAGATGAGGGGCGTCCAATCATATCTCCATCAAAGCATACCTGAGCAAAAAGCACAAATATTTACACGTTAAAATACACCTTTGTGGAAATGATACCCAATAGGAATGACACTCATCTATAAATCTCCCAGACTGCACAGGACTTTCAATAAATTTGCGACCTTTGAATCGAGCTTGTACTGCTTAACTGCAGTCCCAAATTGTCGAAGGCCAAGGCCCCCATATCTAACATCATACCCATCATCCTGCACATGTAATGCACCCTTTTAATTATACAATGACTCACAATTCATCATCCATGGTATAAGTATAAGAGGTTTCTATCCACATCATTTTTTTAAGGAGAAGCACAAGTCCATACCATATCAATGGGGTAGAACTTCTGGGGTTTCTTTTGAAACTTTTTATCTCTTTCCCATGACTCAAATTCATTACCAGTCAGTTCCTCAAAGAGCCTAGCAAACTCCTTAACAGCATCATCCACATTCTCCCATTCCTCTAGTTTTTCCTCTGCTCTAGGATCATTGCCAACTCTCTCTTTCTTGTAGTACATGTGTAGATGATTCTCTGGAACCATAATCAGTTGCATCTATAATACAAAACCTGCATTCGCCAAAATCAGATACGGAGTACAACAACACGTAGTTTATTAGGTTAAGCAAGTTATTGCATTACTCATTTACTCTTATTCTAATATCTGAGACAAAAAAAGGCACAGTTAAGTAATTTGCCATCTTTTTTAAATATCTTTCCACCTTGCTCTTGCAATTTACTACCCTTGTGTACTCCTCTATTTCCATACATCTTGAGCTGCAAATCCATATATTCATCAATTACCAATTATGGTACAATAAAATTTCTGTAGTAATCCAAATATCCAAATGATTCTATATTTGGATAATTCATACGTCTGCAGAAATGGATTCAAGGGCGGCCTCCTCATTAGGATATTGTTTACCTGGGGAGTCCAATGCCCTTTCAGATCGATTCTTGGGATCTTGATATTTCTTTAGTAACTGTAATTAAGACAGACATTTGATGTTCATAAACATGTACGGCTGTATGCTATAGATTAGTATATGCAACATCAGCTAGAACAAAACATTACATCAAAAATTGGGATTTCTTCAACAAAACCGGGGAATGTGATTGCTCCCTCTTTTCTCTGGGAGTCCCTAGAACTGAAGGTACAAGTAGATCCATCGCTATATGCTCCCGGGCAAATATATTTAGTCCGATCAAACTTCAAGTGACTGCCACAAACCGGACATTTATCTAAAGCCCCGTAAAACAGCATGTCTTGGCTGTTGTCACATACAAATTACACCATATTATTACTCATTCTGGAGGTAGAAAAAGAGGGAAAAGGGCCATGATGCATCCAGCTAGCTTGGAAATTTACAATTCTCTGGTCACTGACACTAACTACTCCGATCCCTCCATCCCAAAATAAGTAAAAAAAACTTTGAAACTTAAAACACAAAAATAATATAAAAAACAAATAAATTATCTTAATTAACACAAGTCTAAAACTAAAAAAAAATGTTAAAATGTAGTTTCGATTCATAAATATTACTCCCCCGTCCCAGGATAAAAGTCCTTATTACTATTTTGGATAGTACCATGTTAAATTTCCACTTTCCTTTAATAACCAAACTTTTACACATTTTTTCCTATTATGCCTGTAGCATTAAATATCTCATACTTTTCTTATTCTAATTCTCTCTCCATATTTAATGACATATTATTATGGGTAATTTTGTTATTTTATTCCTCTTCTTAATATGCGTGAAAAGTCCACCAAGACTTTTATCCTGAGACGGAGGGAGTAAAAAATTTCTTACTTGTCCTGTTCCTTTATTTTCTCTCGAGTTTTCTTACAAACTCTTCAATTGTGTTGAATGGGATTGGATGTTTTTAATTAATTTGTTTCCTTTAATCATACTTTCTCCTTGAATGTCTAATCTCATGGACTATATTTTGTTTACAAGGGCAGCTATGTATTAGAGGGACAATATGGGAGAAAGGAGGTGGGATTAAATTTTCTCCTTTTTTGAGGTATCAAACACGAACTAATTAATCCAAGGATAAAAAACTGCAATAATATTAAAATAGTATAAATAAATGTAAATAATCAAATGGTCTTAGGATTCATTAATTACTCCATGACAACACTAATTAATGCAAGGATAAAAAAAAAAGTGGACGCTTAATAATATCAAATATTATAAATAATCAATGCAACATTATTATAAAACAAATATAGTCTTGGTGTGAATACTCCTTCCGTCCTCTTAAATATAATATCAATTGTCTAAATTACTCTTATATTGAAAAAAAAGAGTGTTATTTATTGGACAGTGAATAGTGAGATAATCAAAGTTATATTTAATAATTTGGGTAATATTTAAACTAAGCCATTAATGTTACTTGAAATTCTCAAACGACTAATATTAACAGAGAAAAACATTTCCCTAAAAGCACTTATATTAAAGAATGGAATGGAGGGAGTACGATTTTGTAACTAACCATCTAGGGACAGCAGCATCATCAGAGCCTTCTGTATCTTGGCAATTGACATCCAATATTTGGCGCATTTGTTCAATTGAGAGGTTCTCCCATGTAGCTTTACAAAACTTCTCAAAATCTGCGGTAATGTCAGCTCTTGATTTCTCATTTGCATGGCCCTGGCCCTCATTTTTGGAATTGGCCTTCTTCGATGCATGCTCAGTGTCATGCGCCTTCTGCTTTCCTGTTACCATTTTCTCTTCCTCACCAGATGGGTGAGTATTGAGGTCTGGTTTCATGCATGAACCTTCACATGCAAATATAATTAGGCACCAACCAATATAATTAAACAAGTAAGCTTCTAATGTAAAAAGGTAATTTATTTATTTTTGATAATGTGGAGTTTTCCAACCGTAGTCGGACTAAGTCTCCCCACCCCGGACCAGGCTTTACGCACAGGCTCGACCTAAGACATGGCTCCGCCCAGAAATGTGCAATCCGTGGCCACACGGACCAATTTTTAATTGGCCCTCACACTTGTTGCAGGCGGGAATCGATCCCAGGATGCCCGGATTTACGGTTCACCCCAGGTGGAAAATTACCGCTGCGCCAAGTGATGTGGTTTGTAAAAAGGTACTTTGAAGACTAATTACCAAAAATGATGAAATGTTAATTTAATGGTAGACTAAAGTACCAAAATATATATCCATTAATTTTTGTTGTGCTTTTTCTTAAAAGAAACTTTCTTTATTTATTTTTAAAATATATTTTTTATTTATTATATTTTGAGTTGAGTGTGGTTTTGTTGAAGATGTTTTACGAGGGGAATAATTCATACAAAGTGAAATAATATAAAAAGGGAATTATTTATACGTCAGATAAACTAACAAGAAGTTTAATTATAACCAACGTAACTCTAATTTACAAAAAATGACAAGACTCAGTATCAAAATACTTGTACTTTGGTTTATACAAAAATAAGAAAATTTAGTTATCACTCTCCTTGCAACTCCTTTAACCCAAGCCCTTTTAACTCGTACAGATTTGAGCAAGGGCAGGCTGCAAAGAGCTTCTAACCCAAAATACTTGCAGGGATTATAAAAGATCTTGCACTGCACATTTTTCGGTTTGTGTACAATGTGATACATGTGATCAAGTGGTTATAAAAAAGGTAAACTTCTTGAAATAACCTTTTCAACATTATAGCTCCCACAAGCCTATATATAGCTCATCATTTTCATATCTCAAAGATATCAAGGAAAATATATATAAAAGGGACTCCGGTTAGCATGAATTTGGCTTATCAAGACCATCGGTCGGTTGAACTCTACTGTGTCGACACGTCTTTAACAGTTAAATTAATGTGTGAGATTCAACAATTCTGAACGGCGTCGTTTTGCAAAGCAAATTTGGATAAATCGGATGCAGCGAAGTAATCGGCTCAAACAAGGGGAGATTTATAATCGGCACATCCAATTTCAAATTGATTGATGTCTGAGTCTGACCGTTGCATAGTAGGGACGGCGAGTGAAGATCGAGATGTGGCAGGAGAGTCTGGCCGGAGATTTGGCGCCAATTGTTCCTTCTCCCCCTTATTTATAGCATTATAGGATGTTTCTTTCCTCTCCACCCAAGTTCTGCTCCTCCTTACTAAAAGCAGACTGCTTCAATGTCTCAGCAACCTAGTTTTAATCAAAGTTATTCCACCTCTAATTGCACCTTGCACTCAACTCAACGTTCGCACCCTGCACGTTCCACCCAATCCAATGCTTCCGATCATCCCAAATATTGTTATTGTGGAAAATTGGCTCAATTGAAGACCGCTTGGACTGTACGAAATTTGGGGCGCCAATTTTATGGATGTGCTTATTGGAGCCCGCTATCTGTATGAATTTTTATTTGTTCCTTTATGAATACTTGATACGTACATAATCTATTTATTAGTAAATACTAATAAAAATTAAAATTCTGATTTTGCTGATTTTGTAGATGGAACTTACTTGTGGTTTTTTTGAGTGGATTGATCCTTCTCTATGTAAGAAGGGGAAGGAAATTATTCCTAGAATTTGGAACAAACTTAATGAAACAGAGACTGAAAATAAGACCCTTATTGTTGATTTGAAAGCTTCTCGTGCCCATGAAAAATATTTGGTAGAGCAGCTCGCCGAAGCGGTTCAATATGAAGGTGATTTACAAAGTCAAGTAATTGACATTTCGAAATTATTATCCAGCTATAAGAAAGAGAGACATGTGCTCTATGGGTTGGTTGGAGCTTTGTTTTTGCTTGTGGTTGTCTTTATTATCTCTACATGAAAGATGGTTGTTGGTGGTGGTTTTTGGGTTATCATCTCTTCATGAAGATGGTTGTTGGTGGCTGATTTTTGGGTTATTTAGTAGTCAGTTTTTGAGTTAACCTTGGGCTTATAAATGTATACTTTTGTTGATAAAATTTGAAGGTTATTGATGTAAAAATTAGGAAGAAACTACTGACTTACAGGTATTTATGTAAGTTAATGCCTGTCAAAATGTAAGGAAAAGTTTCGAGCTAATGTTATTATATTTAGTATTTGTGACTTGACTTGGATTAAATTAATGTTAGTAAATTTATTATGTTTGATTTGGCATTGGTGATGTATGTGAATGTTTGATCAGAATTGGATGGTTATTTTGGTGAGTTTGTATTTACTTTTTTTGGAGTGTATGGCCGCATACTGTTTCACAGTTTTTAGAAATTATATAGGGAGTGTATGATCCATACAGCAATGGTTGCACCGTCTTAAGCTTGGACATAAATAGCATTGTGTATTGCTTAGTTGTTGAGAGATTGTCGTGTAAATTGTATACTTGAAGGCAATGTAATTGCAACAGTTATTTTTGGTTGAACTTTGGCTTGAACTAAGCTTTAAGAATCTGCAGAGTTGAGTTTTTTCTCTATTACTGTGGTCGAAGCATGGACATGGCTGGTGTAATTCTAGTTTAATATAAATAAGGGTCAGTGTTGAGTTTTTTTTGATATTTCGAATTTGCCATGTAGGTGGCTCATGCATTCCATCAGTTTTAGTATTTAAGCTTTGTTATACTATATGTGTTATCAATGTAATCTTATTCAATTGTAAAATTTCCAACAATCCAAGTCTTTTGAATTTTGGAGTTTCATTTCTCAGTTAGTGTATGGTAGTTAATGTAAGTGATTCATTCTTGACTGGTCCAAATAGGGGCTGTTGAATATTGAATTGTAGTCAGGTGCTGCAAAATGCAAATAGCTTTTAGTGCCAGACTGCTCTGAACAGTCTCATTTTCCTTTTTTAGTCTGGGTCCATTCTCAGCAAAGATAATGAGCCATCCAGATTTCAAGGTTAGAGTTCACAAAATATATACACAGTATATACTATCATACCCTCACAAAATGTTGTCCTACTGATTATTTATTCTGGTGTTTTTTTATGTCCAAAATTGAATTGCTTTCTTGCTATTCAGTTTTTTACTCGATTCTTGATAGGAAATTAGGAAGGGATAGCATGAATTTTCAAGTAGAAGATATATATATGAAGTTTCTTAACTTACCTGATATGTGTCCTTTATATCTACCCTTTCTGTTTGTACCTTGTTTCTCATCCATTATGCTGTGAACTTAACTGCTAATCTAGCACTTGTTTGTGTAAATGGTCAAATAGGTGCATGAGGCATGGAATATGATACAAATCTGCCTTAAAATCTTGAGGTTTATTAAAGATAACATGATGATGTTCAAATATGTTTACTCTATAAAATTCATTATCCACTAGTTTCAAGCATTTTTTCAACTAGCCAATCAAAATTTTTGAAAACTCTAGCAATTCATACTTCACCATTAACAAGGTACAGGACAGTAACCTGTTTTGGAGTTCATTACAACTTCATTTGCAGTTCAGATTTGATGTTTTGAGTTTGTACAACTTACAAGTAATATACAATCAAACAAATAAAGAATAATCAAAATAATTCTTGTGAACACAAACAAATTGAAATACTGGACACAAACAAATTGAAATTAAAAGAAACTGCCATGCTGTCATTCACACTACTAGAAACAAGGGTAAATTATTTTCCAAAAAAAATGGCAATAGTACAGTTTTTCACAAAGTTGTACAAATAAAATAAAAAACTTGATGAAGAAATAAAATTTGAGAAGTTATATAGAGGATCATAAAATATCATCTGAACATAAAATTAAAATATACATAAAATATCTAAGATGTTATATACATAAAATATCATAACCTACCATCTAGTCCACAAAGCACATGCTAACATAGTTACCACATGCTAACAGGAACTGTTGGTGCTTTTGCAAAACCAATAACACCATGATAGTTACCACATGCTAACATCGCAGTGCATTTGATTACTTGTCCACCCTACAGTAGAAATATATTTAAATCATGACCATATTATTTGATCAATAAATGAAAAAGAGGTAGTATTACCTTCGTTAGAGACCAGCAAAAATTTTCACATCAGCACAGACAATAACAGTAGCACAGACCAGCAAAAACCAGAAGGACAATAACAGTAGCACAGACCAAGCACAAACCATCATCCAAAAAAGGAGCACAGACCAGCAAAACCAGAAGGAAGAAAAAACAACAATAACAGTAATTAAAAAAGCAACCCAGAAACATGAGTAATAGGCTAGGTGAAACAATGAAACTTACTAAAAGAATGGCTTAAAATGCAACAAAATTGAATGAAACTTCCTTCCAAGTTAGCATAGACATTGTTAACCACATCATCCCATCTGATGAAACTTCTAAAAGAACAAATTAAAATAAAACGCAAATTTGAAATAAGTCATACAACTATACTTCAATTGCCACTAAAATTCTAGAATACTGAAGTTTACACAAGAAAACACATAAAGTTGTTCATTAAAGCATCAAAAGCCTAATCTTACATAACCTACCATTTAGTCCACAAAATTAAGTACTACTTGGAAACTATGTCCAACAAAACCAATAAACTATTAAACAGAGACATTAACAGTTATTTCATATATTACATAGTAGTAACATTAACTAAAAAAGTTTGCTATTAAACGAAGACATTAACAACTCAGTAAATGATAAGTGTCGACTTCCTTGTTTATCACCATGCCTTCCAAATGATGAGTGTCCACTTTCTTGTTCATCACCATGCCTTCCATTTGATCCGGAGCTCCATCTTGTCATATGTCCATGGTTTAAAATTATATAAATTCGTATACAAATGCAATAAGTATGCATATTTATATTAGCACTCATGAACACTAATTCAATATGTATATTTATATAATATTGCTATCAATACCTCGACCTTTTTACTTCCATTTTTTGCCGCTTTTTACCTGCCATTTTTTCTAACCAACACTTCAGTCGTGACTGACCCTTATGTGATCTCGACCTTTTTTTGATTCCTCGTACTGTTGCCATTTTTGGAATTCCTACTCTTGCAGGTAAATTAACTGTAATGGAATTAACAGCTATCTCATGACGGTCCACTTCATGAGAATCATTGTTTTTCTCTTGTTGGATGTTTGTTTGTCTATTACATATTTCTTCAACACATACATATAGCTCACTAATTGCTTTATTAACCATTTTCGTTGCCTCTTCACATTCTGCTGCTCGATGAGTAATCTTAACTAGATTTGGAATTAACATTCGATACTGACTGCCTAATTTCAGCTTTGGATCCCCCTCTACCTCTCTTCCATAACTGTCTTTTATCTGCCCATTCCTAGCAAACATTGTCCATCTTTTCAAGATATATTTCTTTGGAACCAATTTGATATTCATAATGTCCAAAATTTTCAATATATGAGAGCATAAGATACCTTTTGTCTCAAACATTTTACATGAACACACAACTTTTTGGCGAATAGGGTTGCCTATAACAATTCGTATTTTATCGCTCCCAAAGTAACTTACTACGTACTCGAATTGCCCTTCCTCCTTCTCCTCAACTGACTTTATAACAAGGCAAAGTGACTTATCAAATTGTTCTTCGAATTCAGAAAATAATGCAGGGGTATAGTGAATGAAAGCTTCATTCAACATTGGTGTCCTCTTCACCCTACCATATTGTACTCTCTCTCTTGCCTCATACTCGGCCTCCAACTCTTTATATCTCTTAGCCTCAAGTAGCCGGTTGAAATGTGTGAAGAATTGTACCAAATTAATTTCTGAGCTTAAGTAATCTTTGATATTTGCGTTCAAACTCTCATTGAGTTGTGTACTCCTCATTCCCAAAGTACAAGTCTTGTTAGTATAACATCTTGCCCATTTTTTCTTTCAATGAATATGTACATTGCATCCACTCATTTGACTCAACTTTATACTTGGCAATCATTTCAGTCCAAGCATTTTCAAATGAGGACTCATCATCATATTTATAGACACAATTCATAAATGTTTGTAGAAATTCTTGACTATTTTCTTTCATCACGGGGGACATACGCTTCACACAATTTTGAGCAATATGCCAAGTACACAACCCATGATATATGTCCAGCATCGTTGATGATAATGCACTTGCTATTGCATGATCTTGATCATTGAATATTGTAATGGGTTTCTTCTGGGACATGGCATCCAAAAAACTACAAAACAACCACTCAAACGACGACGTTGTCTCATCATACATTAATGTTGCACCAAATATGACAGCTTGCCTATGGTAATCAAAAACACCACAAGGTCTATATGAGCTATTTGTTTTATAAGTGGTATCAAAAGTAACGACTTCCCCAAATTGAGCATAATCGATTATCATCTTTGCATCTGCCCAAAATATATTTGTTATCTGCTCATCGTTGTCTAATTGAACTGCATAAAAGAATGACGGATTTTCAGACAACTGCTTCTGAAAGTACAATAAAAGGCTGGCAGCTTCACCGTATTTCATATCTCTTTGCCTTTTTGTTTGTAAATGATTCTTCTGATCTGATCTTGTGTGACCAACACAATCCTTCCCGCCAGTTTGTCTAGACATCAACTCATGGGTTTGTTTGGATTTTATTCCAGAATTATATGCTAATTCAATCTCAATCGCTTGTGTTTTGGCTACATCCCGTTGAGATCGCATCAAATGAACGCATTCAGGAATGTGCAATAAGTGATTGTGATTATGATTCTCATCAAAGCTGTTGACAACGTACTTTTGTTTTGTTTTATCAAGTACTACATTCATTTTTGCTTGACAATTGAATCTACTAGGTCGTCTAACTCTCTTTTTCTTGCCCTCTACTATTATTTCCATCCACTCACCTTCCTTCGAGCATGAATATCTTCTTGAAGTAACTACACCAAGCTTGTTTTTGTTCACATATTGTTTCCTCACACTAAATCCTAACTTTCTTCCATAATTATTATAGAAATTAAACGCATCCTCCTTCGAATCAAATTCTTGTCCTATGCAAGGACTTTCAGTAAGTGAAACACCTTCTGAACTTCTGTCATCCATTTAGTTCTTTCTATGTTTGATCTGTCAAAACAAAGTAGATCGCACAAACATCATATACATAACAATATTAATTGGTAGAAGTTGCAGAACAATTATCTAACTACTAGAATTACTAAAATTCAATCATTAAACTTAAACTTGTATTATACTATTTGCATTACAATAACTAATTCTCTAATTCCACTTCACTAACTTATTTTTAATCAACTCAATTTCTTTTTACATTTTACAACCAGGAATCAGTCATTACATATTGAACTTTTTTCCAATGCCCAAATATTGCATATAATTCATGATTTATATAAACCAACAGATTTACTAAATATTCAAATCTATTGCATCAACATTTCTTTATAACTTCATTACTGTTATATATTGGAGTTTATTGCATCAACAATTTCTTTTTAGTATCACAACTATTGTTCAACTCATTTATATATACTAACCTCAATATAGACTTTATTCTTCCTTGCACCACCTGTTGGTGAATCAAAGACAAGAATGAAGAAGCTCTGTTTTTAGATGAATCAAAGACAAGAATCTGAAGCTTTTACCACTCACACTTGCACAGTAGATGAATCTATTCTCAAACAACTCATTAAACAAGTTCTTAATTAGCCCAACCAATTGTAGAAAATCATATCCGAATAAATACCTGCCCTAGCTCTCATGATCAGCTTAAAACTTTTATCACTACTCACCGGTTTACAAAAGGCCAAGTTGTTACGATGCTGAGACAAGATATATACGACGCAGTCGGGATCCCGAGGACTTGTTGACATCAAAAATTTGTGTATACGAAACACCTTTAATTCTGCTTCTGCTGGCGGTGGATTAATATAAACAAGATTTGAGAAGGGTCCGATTGGTGGTGACGGAAGCTGCACAATTTCTCTTGTGATAGGGTTATACAGGCTATATTCTTGTGATAGGCTATGCATAAGCAGCCATCCGCGATTAGAGTCATGTATGGTATAATTGGCCAGTTCCATACGGGCCTTTATGCAAAATGTTGTTGCACTCGAATCCAAGAATTTGCAGGGTTCTTGTTTTTGCTCCGGATTTATAAGCAATAGAAAAGCACTTGCTATTATCCTGCTCAACACCGGCCGGGCGGTGGAGCGCCACAACGGACACACGCCAAGACATGGATGAAGATCGGACCAGTCTGAGATACGTTCGAAGATCAGCCTCAGTAATTCTTCTGGGATCTCCGACCACGATGACAACTAAGGCAGCAGCCGCCTCCTACGATGTGGATTTGGAGAAACAACAGAAGAGGTGAGAAACAGATGGTAAGTGTATTTCACTGCCTTGTAAACTAAGTATAAAATTCACAATTCTTGATAAGCCAATTACTTAAACGGCCACATACTTAAGATATTACGCCCATTACAATGGCTATTAACTGAAGTAGATAATAATATCATGAAATGACAAACAAGCACTTCAGCATTCAAAATAACAATGTTGTCGTAGAGCTGTGTTTAAGCTACAAAAATAACAAAGAGGGAGATAAATAGACCTGATGAAGGCCTTCATATTGTTGTAAATAGACCTGCCTTCGCCAACAGCAGCAACAATTGTGCTAAAATTATCATCTGCTAAAACCATGTTCGAAGCTTCCTTGGCAACCTGAAACGAGATAATACAGGAGATGTAGGATCAATATGTGGATAGTACAATTCTCTTTCATAACAAGGTTAAGAAAAGGGCCAAGCCTGGCCAATCATACATGCACTTATAGGGATAAATAATTGTTGTTTCAAAATGCAGACTCTTTTACATTAGCATAAAAGTAAAACCAAGAAAAGGAGATATGAGATATACCTTGGTCCCAGTAATGCCCATTGCAATACCAATGTCAGTCAATTTCAGGGCAGGTGCATCGTTAACCCCATCACCAGTCATTGCAACGACTTCACCATCTTCTTTGAGCAGCCTCGCTATCTCTTGTTTATGCCTCGGTTCAGCCCTAGAGAAGAGGAGCCCTCCACTCCGCCTTAAATGACTTTTTTGGTCATGAGGATCCATGAACTCCCTTCCTGTTAGGCTTTTAGAACTGATGTCCTCATTTGGTCCAAAAACACCTATTTCACGACAAATGGCTTCAGCAGTGTTCTTAGTATCTCCTGTTATAACCATAACCTGAATGCCAGCTGCTCTGCAGTCCTCAATGAACTGGCGAACCTCTTTTCGAGGAGGATCCTTTGAGAATTAAAAATTAATGGAGATCGTCAATCATTAAAGAATCATCATCAACCAAAATATTCTTTAATGCTATTTAGAACATAATACAAGTAACAAGAACTGTAACTCACTCTTAGCCCGGCCAAACCAGCAAACACAAGTTTACTCTCAATAGAAGAATATTTAGCTGGATCGAGTAAAAGATCATGAGCTGGATGGTCTCCATCACCAGTATATGTTGCAAACTCTGATGGGTCTTCCTTGTATGCAAAGCCCAAAACACATAAAGCGGTAGAAGACATTTCATGGAGGCTTTGTAAGATAACATCCCTGGCATTTTGGTCGCGTTCTACAACAGAACCGTCGAGAAATTGAATAAAGGAGCTTTTTTCCAACAAATTTTCAACTGCACCCTGCCAAATTTAGCAAGGGAGTCATGACTGGTTCCGCAAGGCAATAAAATCAAACAAAAGGGAGGGGAGGAATAAAATTCATTTTAAGAGATCCATCCTAAGTTTTGCTTTAGTAGAATTGTCAGCAATGATGACAATGTATATTTCCCAGAAGACATTACATTGAACTCAATACTATGACATAGAAGCAGATAATTCATAAATGATTAATACACATGCAAATTAACACCCAAGCAGAATTAAATGATTGAAAAATATATAGGTTAGAATATGGCATCTGTCCTAGGAAATAAAGAAAAATTAGAAAAAGAAAAAGGAAAACATTAAGGCAGCCATCTGCAGATAATAGCATTCAGAAAATGTAATGTTAGACAAAGAAAAACCCACACCAAATAAAAAGAGGTACAACTCGTAGGCAACATTTCATTTATACTAAAACTGTTGAATTACAATATGATCAAAGAAGCATTTGGCAATAATCTTTGATCAACAGAAGGTCGGGGTAAATCTTATTAGTATTATTTTTACATATTCAAGCAAGTAAAAGTTACAACTAACTATATAAATTATTGCTTATGAGAGGGTGCATAGGAGAAGATGAAACACCGTCTTCACTATGGCTCCTACGTTTCTGGTATGTGGGCTCTTGTGTTATCTAAATTTGGGATATCTCGGGTTTTCCTGAACTTATTGACTGAGATTTCCTCTTCATAGATTTCTACTGTCAGCAAGAGCAAGGGTCATATTTGGATAGCTGTGCCTCTACGCCTTTGGAGGTGTAATTCAAAGAAAAAAGTCATTTTGAAGGGATAGAAACTAGAAGATGCACCTGGATGATAGAAGTTTTAGTTTAAGCATCCTTATTTTGTTGGGATTTTAGTCAGGAATTTGTTCCTAGGGACCTAGGACATCCTAGAATGTGAGTCCCCTAAAAAATCAATGTTCTAATTCTTGCCATATCATAATGATTTAATAGAGAATTATAATAAACAATTCAAAATCAAATTTACCTTCAAAGTTGGATTTTTAAAAGTGGACTCTTATCCCGGGATGGGGGAGCTTAAAATGCAATGAAATTGTTGAAAAGGAGAAGTTTGGGAGAAAAGTATACGATTGAGAAAATTACATGACGTATTATTGCAATGTACTAAGAAACAATGACCATTTTTATTAGGAGTAAAAAACAAGGAAAAAAGAGAGAGAGAGGAAGTATCTAGCACCTGTCATCTATTAGGTCTTAAAAAGAAAGTTCCATTTCCTGACATATTGTGTTCCACAATAAGTTGACTATACATAACAATGTGAAAGATACATATCCAAGAGGATGGAGAAAAAGATATCACCTTTACAAGTAATGAGGTACTTACTGAGTTAGAAGACACAATCACTCCCATTGATTTCCTATCACGGTCAAATTCAAGTGTGGCAATAAGACAAGCACTTCTACTCCATGTTTGACAACAACCTAAAAAATTCAGAAAGTTGAAGAGGGAAAGTGTTAGTAGCAGACAAAAGAGTATAACAAGCAAATATAAACAACATTTATACATACGTTGTGCATCGCCACGGGAAGAAGATGAACCAGAATCCAGTACATCAGGAAGTCCCATTTTCTCCACAAGAACCTGAAAAGCAGAACATTAGGGGGAAAAATCTCCCAAGTTAAAGGCCAAGTTGTTAAGATGCTGAGACAAGATACATACGACGCAGTCGGGATCCCGAGGACTTGTTGACATCACAAATTTGTGTATACGAAACACCTTTAATTCTGCTTCTGCTGGCGGTGGATCAATATAAACAAGATTTGAGAAGGGTGATGACGGAAGCTGCACAATTTCTCTTGTGATAGGGTTATACAGGCTATATTCTTGTGATAGGCTATGCATAAGCAGCCATCCGCGATTAGATTCATATATGGTATATGTAACACCCCTTACCGAAAAGGAAAGGACAAACCTCAAAATAAATAAACACAATATTAATAACGGTGATCTATTAATAAAATATTAAATACAATTTTTTAACTAAAGTCAAAATAATTAACATCAAAAAAAATTGAATTAATCTAGATGGTCAAAGGCAACACTCTCATTACATTAGTCCTAAATCACCCTTACAAATCTGCCGGAAGAAAAATACATCATGAGCTAACTATCCAGTACGGATATAGATACAAGAGATATACAACTGATATACGAAAACAATTGAGACAAAAAACTGAACAAAACTTCAAGTGTAAATACGAATGAAAATATAATCTCCAAAGATCTGAATGGAATATATCTGAATAAATAAAATTGACGAAACCAATTGAACAATAAAGAAATAACGAACTGAAGTAACTAACTCAATGAATTGAACTGAACAGAAACAAACAAAATTAATATAATGAAATAATAGGCTGAATCAAATGATTGGGTGTTATTTCATACCGAATGAGCTCAGAAATATACATTGCCACACTGGCAAGTCAAAACAATGTCACACAGACAAGTTAAAATAATGTCACACAGGCAAGTCAAATGATGTCACACAGGCAAGTCACATATTGGACCGCGAATTCAAATGTATGCAAATCGGATAGGTGTTTGGCACAACATCACAAATTCGCAGAACAGAAAACTAGAGTTAACTCATACGCTTCCCACAACAAAATACCAAATGGCCCACTTCCTCCGGAGCCCAAAACGGAGACGTCATGGACTAATCACACCGCCACGAAAAGTGTCATGCCTCTCGTGCCAAGATGACATGCCCTGGTACCCCTCTGCAGTGATTATAAGCTTTCAGTATACCCTACAAAGATATTCTAACAAAAAAATACCATGTCACAACACATGCGACATAATATCAACAAAGGGTTCTATATACGTATACGTTGAACCAAATTAAATTATAGTCACAAGGTCTCAAAAGAAAGGTAGCAATATGTACATTCTATAATTATCAAAAATAAATACTAAACATAATATCCTAATTCAAAGAGTACAAATTCGAGTCATATGTATCAACTCCAAAATAAAATTATTATATGAATTTCACAAGAAATAATTACGTGAAATAATAACGAAATTCGAAACAAGAACAAAACGAACAAATCAAATTTGACAAGAGTAACGCTGAAAAATTATAGAATATGTACAAATTGTAATAGAAATAAAGGAATTCAAATTACTGAATAAAGCCAAAGTATCAAAGATCAAATTTCTATTTAAGAGTGTCAATAGAATTCTAAAAAAAATGAACGAAAGACAAGATATCACGAGATATAAAGAATACAACAATAATCAAAGGAGTGGAGTACGAAATTCGTACCTTAATATAGTACCAAAATAATTCACCGAACCCAAATATCACACTGCTAGACCTCCTCAATCCGATCTATATAATTATCAAATCAATACAAGACCATTATTTAAATTACTAAATTATAATTTATATATTTCTTTTTTATATATAAATTAACAGCTTTAATATTAGATCATATACTCTCTAGAGTTAAGAACGTGTTCTGCACATTCTGTAATGCAAAAATATCATTTTAATTTAGTATAGTTAATGCTATTAAAATATAAACATAATTTTATTAATTCTTAAAACCCTCGTACATTTATAGAAACTCATTATTCAATTATGAATTTACCAATTATAACTTTCAAGATAGAATATATATATAAAATTATAGTTTGGTTAAAAAAAACTATATTATATAATAACCATTAAGTATTCTGTAGAGTGTAATAGTTTGAAATCAAATTTTCTAGGATATGTTCACTAGGCCAAGGGACACTTTTGATTCCACCGAATGTGAAAGATACACTGGTTTATACTTGGGGATAAGGTCCAAAATTGCTCCTGACATTTTTTTCAATGTCTACCGAGCACCCTATATTTTTTTTTTGTCCAAAAATACCCCTAACGTTACAATTTTTGGGTTATTCGTGCCCCTGCCGTTAACAACTCTGCCAACTAGACAAACGAGTGTTAAATCCTCTATGACGTGGCTGACACGTGTCAATATTTGCTGACATGGCAATATTTGTTGATATTTATTTTGTTTATTAATTATTTATTTTGTTTTAAAGAAAAATAAAATAAATAATTATTAAACAAAATTAATATTTATATTTAATAAACAAAATAAATATTTATATTTATATTTAATTCATTAACACAAATAACAAAAATTAGTCCTCTTAAATTAGGTAATACAAAAAAAAAATTAAACAGTTTTAACCATTTTTTATTCTGTTTAAATTGTTTAAAAAAATTTTGTTAAAAATTGTTATAAAATTTTGTTAAATTTTTTTATTTTGTTTAAAAAATTTTTATAAAATAATATAACAGTTTAAAAAAAATGTGCTAAAAACAGTTAAAAATGTATAACAGTTTAAATTTTTTTATAACAGTCTAAATTTTTTTTTTAAAAAAAAAAACATGCTAAAAACAGTTAAAATTTTTTATTTTGTTTTAAAAAAAATTTTAACAGTTAAAATTTTTTTTAATAACAGTTTAAAAAAATTTGCTAAAAACAGTTAAAAAAAAATTGGTTTTAAAAAAATTTTATAACAGGTAAAAAAATTTATAACAGTTTAAAAAAAATTATAAGAGTTTGGAAAAATTTTTGTTAAAAACAGTTTAATTTTTTTTTTTTAAAACAGTTAAAAAATTATTTTGTTTAAAAAAAAATTAACAGTTTAAAAATAAATTTGTTAAAAACAGTTAAAAAATTTATTTTGTTTTAAAAAAAAATGTAACAGTTTAATTTTTTTTTTAAAAAAAAAATTATTTTATTTTAAAATTTTTTTATAACAGTTTAAAAAATTGTTAAAAACAGTTTTAAAAAATTTGTTAAAAAAGTTATTTTGTATTTTAATATTTTTTAAATCAAGATTTAGTATTTTTTTTAATTAGTATTTTAATTATTTCCATGTATAGCAGCCACGTAAGCAATTTGAATGGATGTTAGTCATGTGGCATGCTTGTCATCAACGTAAAGTACGAATAACCCAAAAAATATAACGTTAGGGGTATTTTTAGACAAAAAAAAAAGTATAGGGTGCTCGGTAGACATTTGGGAAAATGTCAGGGGCATTTTTGGACCTTATCCCTTAATACTTGATATGCACAAAATAAAATTTATTAATTGTAGAAAAGAAAATTATTTATCATAATTTTCTCAATCCTCATCTTGAGATTTTTAGTACACATAAATACAAAATTAATCAATAATATATATATATATATATATAAAGAATAGATAAAGAATATAAGTTTTCTTGCTAATGTTTCACATCAATATAGCCGAGTACTGCTATTGACGACGATACATTTTTTTTTAATAATTGCTTTCCCCCAAGATCAGTAAATTCATTCACAAATACAGTGTCGTTATTAACGACACTAAACCATAAATATACACTGATTACATCTCAAATTCACCATAATAATTATTCCTCTTGACAATAAAATAAATTTAATAATTGCCTTTTGAATGTATAATTATGTTGAATATAGCCTCACAATCTTCTTCTCCAAATTTCCTTTTGTTTCACAACTCTCTCTTCCGCCTCTTTCTTTTCTCGCTGTGCCAAAATCCTCTCATGTTGTTTAGTCGATTAGTATTAGGAAGGAATTTAACATAATATATTACTCTTATTCCAATTTGGTTTTTAAATCCATCACCTTAATTTGGGATCAAATAATTTAACAAGCCCAAACTTAAATACTTAAAAATTTGTTTGACTCAATTAATTTAAATACCCAAATTAATGTAACCACATACTTATTAGCCCAAATAAATTAAATAACAAGTTTGACTCAAATAAAAGAAAAAGTCCAAACAATAAGTTTTAAGAATATAAATTTTTTTTCCGGGTATTACAGTATAATTGGCCAGTTCCATACGGGCCTTTATGCAAAATGTTGTTGCACTCGAATCCAAGAATTTGCAGGGTTCTTGTTTTTGCTCCGGATTTATAAGCAATAGAAAAACACTTACTATTATCCTGCTCAACACCGGTCGGGCGGTGGGGAGCGCCACAACGGACACACGGCAAGACATGGATAAAGATCGGACCAGTCTGAGATACGTTCGAAGATCAGCCACAATAATTCTTCTGGGATCTCCGACCACGATGGTGACGAAGGCAGCAGCAGCCGCCTACGATGTGGATTTGGATGTGGAAAAACGCTATTAGCCGCCATTGACAAGAAAGAAAGAAACCCTAAGTTCAGTTTAATATACTTACTATTCTATGGTAATTGTATTCAATTCTTTACCAATGTTACTATAACATAAAAAGGACTCATATAATACTCGTATACACACATGCATACTGTAAACCCCCATATGACATGTGAGACCTACAAATAAGCATGTGTAATGTATATAAACGGGATTCGGTTAACATGAAGTTATTTTTTTAGTAAATTGGTCAATTGACCAATAGAATACTGACACACATACAACCTCGTCTGCGTGTCATTATTCTATTAGTCAATTGACCAACTTACCCCAAAATAAACTTCATACTAACCATTTCCATATAAACATTATGTAAACTACAATTATGTGATAGTAGCATTATTTTATTCTTTATAGGATAGGAGTTCTTTAGTTATTAGTATTATAGATTAATTCTAGTATCATATTTAAGATTTTACTTTTAAGTTTTTAACTCAACACGACAATAAATAATTACAACATTCGTTTCCAAACTATAGATATAATTTGATTTTGATGTTAAACATCATATATTAAATTTTAAATTGATATGAATTTAATTATTTAATTTTAGTTAATATAATTATTATGATTGTGTATATAGTATATAACAAAAACTAATAATCACAAATTTATTTTATTTTAAATTTTAATATATCGTTATTTGACCTTATAAGTCAAATTGTATCTCTAGTTTTAGAATAAAGGGAGTATTTATTAAAAGTATACCAAAAAAAATATTATGAGTAAAAAAAAGTAATATCAACTTTCTTTTTATATACTTACTAGTAATTGTCCGTGCATGAAGGCACGGCGTAACGAAATTCTCTCTCTCTCCCTATTTCAACCATCTGAAAATTAGAATGAATCTGAACTTTTCTTGTGCTTTTCCGACCAAATCAATTAGAATGAATCTGAACCGTGCTTGTGTTTTTTCGCCCAAATTTAAATTAGATTATATCTTATTATTATATATTACTCTACATTAGTCCTAGTAGTTGATAGCTAGTACAATACACAGACTAAATTGAATAATGAATTTAATAATTTGCTAACCATTCATGTCTAAAAAAAATCGAAGTACT
This sequence comes from Panax ginseng, assembly GCA_020205605.1. NCBI lineage: Eukaryota > Viridiplantae > Streptophyta > Magnoliopsida > Apiales > Araliaceae > Panax > Panax ginseng. Next base: position 9,081,735 of record CM035138.1, on the reverse strand, counting down.
AAATCAACACCAGTGTTGTTTGATTAAGCTCTCTAAATTCTGAATAAAGTATTTAATCGTAAGACAAAGTAGTAAATCAACCCAAAAAAATGCAGGCGTGTGTGCACAGAGAAACTCACAATGTTTGATTGTGCTCTCCAAATTTTGAGTATCACTGTAGGCTAAAACAATCAACAAAAAAGCCCAGCTCAAAAAATGAACATCCCTGGTACTATTCATTAGGATTGGAGTCTGCGAGGATGATTCAACAATCAGTTGTGTTTCTTCATCCATGATTGTTGAAAGAACTTATCTTACATCAAAAGTTTGGGACACATATATTTTTAGTCATTCTACTTTATATCAACTTACAATTGAGTCACTAAACTCTTTTTTTTACAATCAGTCAACTCACTGAACTTAAGTTTTCTTACAAAAATTTGAATTTTCGTCAGTGGGGTTAAGTTATTTAACGGAAGTGTGACATGACACTACCACATATGCACCAAATCCTAGTTGGAATATTCTTTTAATAATCTTTTACATGTCATCTAAAATTCACCCATAAAAATAAAGTACTTATTCAAACCCATAAATATCCGACCCGACCCGACCCGACTACTACTACTACTATAATAATAATAATAAGATACATCCATTCACCCTCCCGCCGCCCGCCTGCCCAATTCATAACCCACAATTGGTATTTGAATTTTCTGCACTAAATTGGATGAGGAAGATGATGAATAGTGATGATGGTGCTAGGTTAGAGAGAAAGAGAGAAAAATCTCACCAGCCTCAATTCCAAAATCCACCTATATAGTAACAACAAGAGTTACCCTGTGACGCCCCCAAAATAGGTATACAACACTCATTCTGAGTCGCCAAAATACATGGTATAGAAAGCAAACTACAACTTTGACAATACAGATGTCGTGTAGAATCGACAATCAACCGTGTGAGTTTGAATACAAATATTGTTTTCTGTAGACAATATACACACCCAAATAAGTCCTCATTAATTATCCATACACTATTTTACGTAAATAGTGAGGACAACTAAAACATCTTCCTAGAACCATCACTCCATACCCCGACTCGATCCCTGCTATGTTTCTCACCTCCCGAAAGAAATGGAACAAAAAGGAAAAGGGTGAGCTCAATTAGCCCAAAGAAAGAATATTATGACTAAGATAATATACAACAAACGTTAGTCTTCAACGGGGAAAAATCTAATGTAATCACAATAGACAACAAGTTTTAGATCAACAAATGCAATGGAATAAAGAATCCATTAGAAGAGTCGTAGAAAGAATTCTACCGTCTTCTAAGGTTTAAAAGTCCATCATCAATAGTTTATCCTGTAATAACAATCAATATACATCTTTAATCATCTTTGCACTACTGTGCCAAAGATATTCATTTTAAGATCACCAATTGAGTCATGTTCATCTCAACACCGCTCATCTTTGCACTACTGCATCAAAGATATTCATCGATTAATCGCTCATCTTTGCACTACAGCCAAAGATATTCATTTATATCACCATTTAGGACTGAGGATGATGAAAAACATTTTTAAAGAAACGAATCCAGTGAAACAAAATGACAAGGATTAAGGATTAAGGATTCGTACTTTGTTTTACCCAAGTCCAAAAATACTTCGAAAGTAATCATATTGGTGTAAATTTCAAGAATGATCAAAACATGGATACAATCAAAGCTAGTATCCAGAATAGATATTTTGGACAAAAAGAAAAAATTTTATTTTTCTAATTGAATAGTCAGATTCGTGAATAAAGGTCGATACGTGAATAAGAACCCCGACACAACAAGTTCCAAATTTGATAAAAAAGTTCACCAATACTTGATAATGATATTGAAGAAAAAAATATCATTTAAGAAAGAAAATAATACCCTTACCTCAAAATAACCGTATTTCCGATTGAATTCTAAGATAAAGTCTTGATGAAACCATAGTATAAAGAACACTCAAAGTATACTCACAAGAATACGCTCGATAATTTAGAGAGAGAAGAGAGAAAACTTAGTTTAAAAGTGATTTTCAATTCTAACTTAGCCTCTATTTATAGGAAAATGTTAGAACGCCTAAAGGAGACTAAATTAATAAATTATTATTATTTACCAAATATTCAAGCCCACCACCAAGAAATCTGATTTTAGCCACCAACCACATGTTAAAGATGCTCACCAACCTTTGAAAACGTTTTCTTGAAAATAATAATTAAAATTTCAAAATCAATTATTTGAACTCAAAACATCAATAATTCACAATAAATATCCTTTTATCAGAAAATTCAAATCTCGCGACTTTTTATAGGAATTTCAATTCTCTACAACTTTGCGTAAGAAAATTTTTCAAATTCCAAACAGAAATTATCCAAAATCCACAAACGGGCAATTTTACGATACCTATAATAAATTTTCTATTAAGAATTGTGTCCACCGACACACAAAACATATGTTAAACATTTAATGCCACAAAATACTCTACCTCCTCATATACTCATATATCCCACATTCATTATAAAAAATATCACCGTTAATATATTATTAAAATAATATATTTAAATGAATTATTTTATCGTAAAAAGATAAAATATTAATTTTCAACAATTGTCACATTAAAAATTTTCTCCATATATATCCACATAAAATAAATATTTTCTTTATCATAATAATCAATAATTAATTATTCAAAATAATATTACGTAAACACAATCTTGACAACCGTGGCTGCTCCTGTGAAAGAGGGCTTTCAATAAGGATTTCTCCTTACTTGCGCCAAGTGATTAGGTGACCAAACCTCTCCTTAGATGTAACTTTCTAGACATTGCCAATAATGTTATCTCGATAATATTATTCAAATAATATGAATTATTGATTTGATAATGGAAAATACCGTGTAATGACAATTATTGAAACAACAAAGAATACAAAATATCAACGCAAAGAATTATTGAATCAATAAAATATAATATTGAATAAAGAATTACCGTAATAATTATTGAGTAGTGCCTTCTTACGTAAGGATCAATAATTCAATAATATCATGCATACCTGGTGCCATCTTTATGCGACCACGCCAGACATCAGATTTTTAACCACCGTGTAACCCAACAAAGTGTTAATCAGTGAATAATTTACGTCGTTATTTATAAAACTCAATCTTTGTCGCTTTCCTTCATCCAACCGCTTTTCCGTTATAGGGCCCACCAATGATCAGGCTTGTCAGTCATTTTAGATTCCCGACAAAAAGAATATTCCACGACCAAACGAATATTCCCCTTTAATAATAATGAATATTTTATAACCACTTCTTTATTTTGTAAACTTTGCACATTTCACCCATAACCAAAGAATTATATCAAATTAACCCTTATTAATTTAGAATAATGAATAAAGGAAAATTCAATTTTATTTATAATAAGTTGGGGTCTTACACAGAGGTTAGACAAGTGTTAAGAAAGACTTGCCTTCAGCGTCTGCTATAGAAAATTACTTTTCCTTTCAGTCTTTACGATCTCTACAACATATAACCACATAGCATACCACATTAGGTCATGAATGAACATACATGGTTCCTAATGAATCTTACCTTCTTCTCAATCTAATCATTTATTAGATTGTTTACTATTAGTTCCTATCACTGCCATAAACTTTCTTACCAACTTCTATCTCTTCTATGTTGTAAAGTGGATTTACTTCATTATTACCACTCGTTTGAATTAATCATCCTTCCTCACGACTTTTACTAACGTTCTTACGTTATTAATCAAAATTCGATCGTCATTGGTTAAGTATACTTATCAGACATACCGCTCACGCTCACATAATATTCAACAACTTTTAGTTGTAACTCTCAACGTTATTGTTATCATCGAAGATGCTACTTTAAGTTAATTAATTCATCATCAATTAACTATCTTTCATCTTATATACTTAATCATACTTATTTCATTAATAACGTCAAATCGATTTTCTATGCTTCGTTACGGCTCATTAACGTTCTTACGTTATTAACCAACTCCAGATCATCATTGGTGAAGTACCAAAGGTGAACATCATACACGGTTTACTTATTACCCTCTTGTGTTCTTCGTTTAATTATAGTTAAACCATACATAATCTTCTAACGTTATCACTTTATAAGTGATTTAAAGTCAATCTTATTGTGTATATTAAGCACCTTCATTGTCTTACTTTTGGTCTACATTCAAAAGGAATGAAAACCTAACTTGGTCAACATTTTTACACCTGTTTATCAAAGTGCGCTGAAGATCCCTAATATAAACTTCGGTACCGCAGCCGCTTAACGAGGATTTCGGCGGATCCCAAGATCAAGCATGCTACGGATCATTTGGTTAGGTTGGCCATGCGCCACTCCTGTCCACCAGTTGACCAAAACATGTTTTCTTAACGAAACTCCCGATTTCCTAATTTGTTCGTTTTACATCCAAATTGACTCATTCGAAAGCCTACAACTCACAAATTACATCCTTTACATGTTCGTATAATAATTTTACACTTTCGAATCCGTTAACTCGGAATTCACCTTTGAGTTCATTTTTGAGCGTTCGTTTAACATTTTCGACCGTTCAATACTCGTTTTCTTCGTTATAAGTCGGAATTCGACGATTCTTGTGCCAACGACTCTAAATTACCTTATCTCACGTGTTGACATTGGAAACCAACGTTTTCAAGTCACATGGCAACTTTTGACCATTAATCCGAGATTTTTACGTTTTTGACGTTTAACGTCTATTTTCGCAAAATTCGTCATAACTTCGTTACTCGTGTTCTATAAGCTAAATCAAATGGAACACTCCATTGATTCATTATCTACATCCTAACCAATCAAGATGCACATACCTTATCTATGATGGTTTTCAATTTGTCCATCAACAACTATATTAACATTCAACGATTTCTATGGTTTTAAACTTACGTAAACATTTACGATTTCCATTCGATCATGACTTATCAATGTTTTCATTATTAATAGTCATCCTTATTCCTCCTCACTAATCATGCTCCACCAATCTATGATTCTCTACGAGAAAGAAATCGAAAAAGATGAAGATTAATGATTATGAACTATTACCTTTGTCGCTCTTTCAAGCGTTCTTGACTAAACGATATGGTTTACTTTGAGTAGATTGATCACTTGTTTCTAGCTCTTTCTCTCTCTCAATATATGTTGGCTAGTATTCGTAAACTCTCAAATGAATTAACCAAGCTTCTATTTATAGGAATCTCAAAGTGAGGGCTTAATGGTCAATAAGTCATTCCACCTCCTTAATTACCTCCTTACTATTCCAAGCTTAACCATCAAGTATTTTTGGCCTCCACACTTACTTAGCCATCAAGTATACTTGTTAATCACCTAGCTTATCCTTTACTTGCTCATTACTTTAATTACTTGTTAATCACCTAACGTATCTCTTGCTTGTTCATCACATTTGCTTAGCCTCTAAGCATAAGCACTTCTTGATCATTAATTAACTTATCCTTTGCTTAGCCACCAAGTACTTTACTGACCAGCCTTTAAGTATCTTCTTCATTTACACAAATTACTTGGTCATCACACCAAATCCTTGATCACCAAGATTAACCATAAATTCAAGGGTTGCTCCAATGGGTCACCCTAATCCATTGATTCTTACTTTTGGGCTTTTAAGCTTAATTAAACATCTCATACTTTGGGCTTTCATTTAACAAACACATGGGCTTGTTCACTAAATCACTTTGGACCTTAACCATTTCTACCATTAGGCTTAACCATTCCTATACTTGGCTTGTATAATTCTTAACACATCCTACAAGTCCAATCCATTTGCTTAAAGCCTTATAACGATAATTTACGTATTAATCTCATATTCCAACTCCTATACTAATTCATACTATACGATATACCATCATTCATACATACTCGTATAATACTTCGTGATCATACTCAGATTCATTACATCGCATGATACCTTCGTTTTATACGATCATTGCTTTAATTCATTATACGATTTCATTTCCTTCTAAAATCACTTTCCCAACCGCTAGGTTTTAAGTCCATGATGCTAAAATGCGCTTGCCATAACTCAAATATTATTGGATATTCCATCTCACCGATATTCTATCGTTACGTATTTTTCTAAGTTCAAAAATAATTCCGAAAGCAAGAATACGTGAATAGTGTTTTCGGAAAATTTCTCGAAAAGCTTTTATTTTCGCTCTTGGAAATTCAAACACTTTAATTCTATCACGTAGCCAAAATACTACGACGTTCTGACATATCTAGGTCATATAACGACCTTCAATTAGCTTACTCCCATAAATAATCAAGTAAATTTATTTAATTCACAAAATCAAATAAAAATTTAATTCTCCTAAAAATCCAATTTTCTCGGGCGTTACAATATATATCTGTATATTAGTAATTATTGGAGTCTGTTTTTAGTCTGAAACGTGGATTATACTTATTTTTTTGGATGGGTCAGATTCGCCATGCCTTTTATATGGGCAGTTTGAACCTTTTCAGAATCACTTCTCTTTTAGAAAGAACAAAAAGAAAGAGATAATAGTTGTTAAAAAAAACCCTTTCATATTCTTTTGAAAGTAAATATGCGTTCGGAGTATTGTGGTTCTTATGTAATCAATATGCATTATATGGATTTGAAAAAGTAAGGAGAGAGTAATATGATAAAGAAAAAGTAGTGATATCAGGAATCTATAAACAAAATGGATGAAGATATGCATTTTAGATTTGGTTAGTTCCATAGGCCAGGCATATGTTCTTCCAATCATTGATATTAGTTTTATAGAAAATTCTATAGTTGGAAAACTTTTAATTATGAACTAAATTATCCCTTTCCCAAATCAGAACCAGACTTGCCTAGTTGCCTGGATAGAGATTTAGCATCCCGTGAATCATATGTCACAATTGGAATAATTTGAGATTACGTTAAGTAGTAATGATCAAGTAGTGGGAATAAGGCTTAGTCGAGTTGAGTTGAGCAATAATCATGTTAGATTTCTTTAATCAATCTTAACACTTGTACATTTTTGATGTAGTTCACGAATCAAACAATACTCTAAATTGCATAGATCTATGTAGCTCGACTGAAGACAGAGACTAGTGCCTTTTGCCCCCTTGTCCATTGTTTCTCTTTTAATGCATTACATAAAGAACATATGACTGGATACTGTTTCTTGTAATTATTTGAAAATCCATGAACAAATCTTGAGATAAATATACCTGAAACTAAATCCACATACTCTTTTTATTAAAAAAATGTCAACCCCGTATCAGCCTTTAGTGTTTTTTTTAAAAACTCAACTTTCTGAAGTTTAAGCCAATATTAGGAGGATGAATGGCCCCACAATTATATGTTGGCCTTTCACGATTTGTATTGCATGTCAACATACACTTGATGGTTGCATGATCATGTCCACCTATTTTCCTTTAGCTTTTCATGCTATCTTTTGATTGATTGATTTATGAAAAGCAACCAAAATAAAAACTATTAAATAAAATATTCTCATAATAGAGTGCATGGCTAACCACTCAACATAAATATAATCTCAGGTAACATTTAATGAGGACCACATTCCACAAAGCTCTTCGTGTATAATTGCAAAGCTGTGTACAGAAGTCTCGTTTGATCTTCTTGTAGTTCTTAGAAAATTGACTATGGTAGAATCGAAGTACTGATACTATTACTTCTTCAACTCCAGAGTCCAGAATAGGAGCTTATAGAAAGTTGTTTTGTTAACTGTTCAATATTTGTTCTCTTCCTGCAAAACTCTATTATGATTTATGAGCAATTAGAGCTGGAATCTATACTCTTTCTCCTATTGCACATTGTTCCCCTCAAACACCTCTCTTTTCATTTTTATTCTTATGAAGACACAAATTTAAATTACAGTTACAAGGCTTGCTACAAAAAGAAAACTTCAAGCACATGTATTATACATATTACATCCACGACGATACCTGTTTCTCACGGAGCTTCCCTGACTGTTAATACAACCTAACAGGGAGACAGTACGTAGTACAGTTATGCATGAGCTAGAGGATTACAGTAATGACCTTAATATAGAGTTGGATAGCGAAACCCCGGGCTATATACAATCGGGATTCGTGATCATGACATTTTTATTAAGCCTATAATGAACTACTGAATAAATGAAATAACCAATTAGCCATTTAAAAACGTGCTCTCTTGTCCAAACAAGGAATGAAATGGTTCGCTTGTGGGGAGAAACATCTTACTCTCTTCTTGATCCATCATCCAGAGCGAGTCGGGACAATAGTCCCATATCGGAGAGGCCAAGGCTGGAGAATAGAAATTGCTGACTTCTTCACTATAGCCCCCACAAAGTGGTTTTATTGTGTCATCTTCGGGCAAAACAATATCATTCCATATTTCATCCATAGAATACCCATGTTCAGTATCTTCCTGAATTTTTGCTTTCTTTCCTTTTGCAGCTAGGTTATGATCAAGTCCTCCTGTGTCGTAAAAGCTCATCTCCTTAGTGTCCATAACTGGCATCGAATCCACTGTTGGACTTGTGGATGATGATGAAGAACAATTAGAAGATGATGAAGACGGAGACACATGCCTTTTCTTCTCTTGAGCCTTTTTTCTCATATGAGTTCTGCAATAATTTTTTATCTCATTGTCTGTTCTCCCAGGTAATTTGCGAGCAATTCTTGACCATCTGCACGCATTCATAATTTTGCTAAATGTCATGTTACATAGTATTACTAGATTTAATAAGAGAAACTTGGATTCTTATCAACAGCCAAACTTCTCTCAATCTAAAAATAAAACAAGATGATGAAATTTTAGACAAGTGACTTTTTTGCATATGCATTATACAATTTCGAACCTATTTCCCCATTTGGAGTGAAGTTCAAGCACCAAGCGTTCTTCGTGAGCTGTCATCTTGCCTCGTTTGAGACCAGGATGAAGGTAATTAACCCAACGCAACCTGCAACTCTTACCTGTTCTTTTCAAACCTACAACAAAACCATGTATTAATTTTTGCTCCTTGGAAAAATAGTCGCATGCCCAAATAAGCATTACCTATTATTTGTCTCCCGCCACCTTCAAACCTGAAACTTTTGCTATGAAATCCCAGCGGCGATCTCCGAACAAGTTCACGTACAAATTCAGCTGGACATCTTCATGTTCAGTCCATGGACCCTTTCTGATTTCCTCTTGGACCATTTTTTTCAACTTTTTTTTTCCTTCTTTCTTTATAAATGATTCCACTTACCAGTACATGGAAGCTTAGTTGTGTACTTATAATATTTATACTGGTCATTTACCATTGCAAGGAAACTGTGCTACTATTGCATTATATTTAATTTCATGATTTTGAATCCTAACCGTACATATGCCGCACGCATGCTTACTTGGTGATAGGAACATTGCACATATGATGTAAGCCATTATAAAAAAAATAGTCTAGATAAGTGGTTGATATGACTATCTAGCTTTCATATCTTGCTCTCCATGTAAGCTTATAAACCACTAGTTTCACAAAGGATAGTGCCATTATTGCTGCACATGCAGATTCCTTAATTCATATTCCCTCGGTTTTAAAATTAGAGATGCAGATATTTTTTTATTTTTTTGTCCATTCCAAAATTTGAGATACATATATTTTCCTATTTTGTCCCATCCAAAATTCTCTATTTTTAGATCTATAAAGTGAAATGAAGCTCTTAACTTGCCATTACTTTATTTTTAGTTGATTGACTACTGTCATGCCACCATTATTACATTTTTAGCCAACGTAAGGATGAGTTTGGAAAATAAAGTTTTCCTTAAAAGTCGTCATTTTACCATTGTATTTCTACTTTTGGAATGGACGGAGTAAATTATTGATGGAATGTTTAAAGTTAAGAAGTGAAGTGTCAATATATAACATGCTTATCAATCTTTTAGTTCTTCAAGAGTAAGATTATAGTTTTCATATTTGATGGTAGAGATCAGTTCATAAGAAGGGTAGAGTTTGTAGTCTAATTAAGTTCATATGGGACTTAAAATGTTTAACTTTATTTGGGTTGGGGGAAAAAGTGGATACTTAAAGGAGACGCAAGGTAAAAGAATAAGATTAACACATTGGTTGGATTAGTCAGAAAAGTTAAGGTCATGATAAAATGAGACAAAAGCTATATATAAGGAAGGAAAAGGAAAAGGCAAGTGGACAAAAACTTGAAAAGCAGGGAATAGGAACTCTTTTGTATTCACATAATACAAGTGCCTTTTTTCCTCTGTAACATTAATAGAAAGATTAAATTAGATAAATTATTAATATAAGAAACTTCCGGTTTAATAAAGAACTGTATAGATATATATATCCCTCAACTAAAGAATGTTTGCTTATGTACTTCAATTGATCTTACCTAGGAATAGGTGTTTTGACTGTTTTCTCAAGTTAGAATGATATTTAGCAGCAAACTACCAGTAAAGAATATTGTAATACTTCTTTGAACAAATTGAAAGTCTTTAATATTAAAAACCAGAAAAGAAAAAGGGAATAGAAATACCCAAATTTATGAGACATTTCCTTATTCTTCTATCATTTGAACTTGGGGAAGATTTTTGTTCTTTTATAAAGAGAGAACTATTTGATGTTGTTTTGTATATAAATAAGTATGGTTGAATGAAACCTTAGGATAAAAAGAAGCACTAGGGAACATTATGATAAAGAGATATTTGTAAGTGCTAAATGACATCATGTGACCAATAGCTAGAATATAGTAAGTACTATAGGCTAAAAAAATAATCTATTAGATTTGTAGTGGTGATGTTAGTACTGTATCCAACATTTTCAGAGCTATAGAAAAAACAAAAGCCAAAGCCCTCCATAGCAAAAGATCAGTATTTGGAATTTGAATGGTGGCTCCTTCCTTTAGGGGGAGAGGTTTTGTGGGTGGGAGTGAGGATTAAAAGATTAACCACAAAAATGGGCCAAGGTGACATGGATGCCACCAAAATGGTCACTCAACTTCTATCTCTTCCCTTCTAGTTATCAAACAACACATATTAAACCAGCTTTTGTAGAGTTAAAAGTCCATTTGTAGAGTTTTTTTGGCGGTTGATATTGTCAGAGTAAAAATAATGTTGTCAGAACAAATATACATTTAGCTACAATTTTTCAATTGTTTTAACAATCCTTATTGCTCTGACAACAATATTTTTGCCCTGACAATATATCAACTGTGTTTTTTATATATAAAAAAAATTCAACTTTATAGATGCAAAGAGAATACAAAAACATGGAAGTATGTAAATTTTCATTTGATTTGATGATATATGTCAGCGATTATAGTATATTTTTCACACTTCACCAATTTGTTTTAAAGGATGGAGCTCTAGAGGAAGGAAGGGGGAAATTGCAAGAGAATGAGAGGGGGTTAGAGGTAACTGAAGAATTAACACTTTGTGTAGTTTGAGAGAATTAATAGAAAATAGGAGGGACAATTTGGTTTTCTTTGGGAAAATGAGAGGAATAGGGGGAGGGGGGGGGATGGTGAAGTTTTATAAGTTATAATACTTTATATTAAGAGGGGTAGAAATAATTACATCTCCAAGGGTATATGAAGTAGCTTACAATATGAAGGAGTTGGATTTCTTTTCCTTTCTCCACTTTTTCCAAACAATAGACTCTTCTTTCATTTCTTCCCTCTAATCAATCCAAACAATAAGTAGGGTAGGGAATAGTACTTTTCCTCTTGGTAATCCCGAATTTCAGAAAGTTAAAAGATTTAAGTTGCATTATCCCTAGTATTCTACTTTTTCCTTTTTCTTTTTTCTTTTTAAATTTTGATGTGGTGAAAAATAAGAATCTTTATCTTTACTTTTATACACTACAAACAACTCCCTTGTCCAATCCCTACTTATATACAAGGTTAATGGTCAACTCAAGCAATATCCATTTGTTACTTGTTTTCTTTCTCAACCAAATACAAGGAGAAACAATACTCTCTCCCATTGCTTTGTTTGGCAAATAAATGTCTTTTGGGTAAGGAGTAACATTTCCCTTCTTATTTTGGTTTAATGAATAAGGGAGAATAACACATATTTTCCCCATAAAAAGAAAAATATTTCCCTTCTTATCTTTGGCTTGGAGAAAAGGATTCTTGCATCCTTTCATATATAGCCAATCCATTATCCATCACTTGCACTTTCATATTCCTCTCAGTTCTGCATATGACATACACTATAAATAAACCTTAGTTTCAGATTCTGATACTAGTCAAATTTGATTATTTTTACAGATTTCAGTATGCAACCTCAGGCTTTTTTATTGCTTTATCATGGCATTCGAATCATAGCCGATACTCCTCACAAATATAGAAATTAGTCGGAATAAAAAAAAAACTTTGTGCTGATAACCATGTGCTTTTGTAATAGCAAAATAATATATATTGTAAATGTTTATGTCGACTTTTTGATTGTCAGTTACGTGAAGATGATAACCCTTTATAATTTATCAGATCTCATATCAATATTGATATGTTTCACAATTGTAATTCGACACAAATTTATCACAATATATAACTGAACTCTTTGTAATATTCTCCTTACTATACATATTCCCTTTCCAACCCTTCCGTCCCCATCCACCCCAAATTATTTGTCCTCCTTTTCATCATGTACTGTCCCAGAACTAAATTAAATTATTTTTTATTTTTGGTAGTCTTTACTCGTTAACCCGTCATTCTTTAATTTTTTTTTAAATGCAGATAAAATCAAAGGGAACAGATAATTTGAGACGGAAGACGAAATTGGTGGTTCATAGTGCTCGAGTCCAAAAGACATGCATTCCACATGGCAGAATATGGTATTTAGTGCACAACTGGCACATCTACATCATCCTCTAAAAACGAAGTAATGTGTGAAAAAGATTTGATAAGTGGTGTAGTGTATGACATAAGATGATAAGATATAATAGTAGTACTAGAGAACATTCACACTCGCTTTCTTTTGTTTACTACTCAGTGGGAGGCGGAGGCTGAGGCTGGGCCTGGGAGCAAGCAAGGATTGGCATAGAAAGGACTTGTTGATGGACCAAGTTCTGTGCACTCACTAGGTGGTGGGGATATATGCCCATTGGTTTGTCCATACACCTTCATTTTTGCTTGCATTACCATTATCATTTCAGAATAAATTATATGGGTAATGGCCAATGGGGGATTCTATATATTGTAGGTTTATATTATATTCAATAGCAACAAGTCAAGCCATATATAGAGTTTGGGAGAAAAGTTAAAAAAATTTATTTTGAAAACATTAAATATGGGAGCATTTTGAGGCTCAATTAAATGAGGGACCAACATTCCGAAAATTTCGGGTCTTTGCACCAATGTGTTCTCCTTCATGAGGAGTATAACTTGGTATATTTATGTGTTCAAATTCATTAAGAATTGAATGAGAAAATTGACTCCAAAGTCACCTACTTGAAGTTGTAAATTGCAAAAATGCCACATAGGGCATTAGAGGGAAAAATGAAGAAGATATATATGGGATGTTTGCTCAATGGGAAGGGCCCCAAGGGGAACCCCACTTTTGTGGAAGGGAGAGGACCTAGCCAATGCATGGTTGAAACCCAAACGTGCGTGCTGCCCGTCCGCTCAGGGGCTTAGTTTCATTTTCTACTTTCTGCATACATGCATTATTATTCATACAGTTCAATACATAACATAAAGTTGTGTTCTTAATCCTACAGAACTGGATATGTTTTATAAATTTACTTTAAAAAGACTTTGTGAATTCAAAGGACTCGGATTTATTTGTTTATATTTGACATTTTATAATTCTATTTTATTATATATATATATATATATATATATATATATATTTATTAAATAATACTATATATTACGGAATACAATTTTCTCTTAAATTACCTACATGTTGCGCATCCGTATATAATTTATTCTCTTTATCATTTTATCCTCTTTTCTTTTTCTTTCTAAGAAATGACTTTTTAACTAGGTCCAAATAAGGGTATTTATTCTACATACCTTTTTACACCTCCTTCATAATTTCTCAACCCCAATTTTTCGGCCCTCTTTAATTTTTTAAACGTTATAATGCTGGGGTAATGGCATATTTTAAATTTTCGATATACACATGTACAAATAATAGTAATATTTAAGCATAATTCTACTTTTTAATTTATTTTTGAGTAAGCTTTAATACTGTTAATATAACACAAATAATTACGTAGTGTGCTGCGGGAAATTAATATATAGATAGATAAATTAAAATACGTGAAGCCCATTAAACCAAGATAATGAGATGGGTATGATTATTACAATATTGATAATTAATGTCTGCCACTTTAATTTCTTAGACATGATTACAAGTTGCAAGCTCATAATAAATCAAAGAAATTAAGGTTTTTAGGGCCCTACCTCAGAATTGATGTTTAGATACTTAAATAAATAATCGGATTCTGAAAGTTAAAAGACTTTTTCAAATCCATTAAGAAGATGCCATAGAATGATTAAATTTTTTGCTTTCGCTACGTATTACATACAATTATCGAATATTCACAATTAAGTGTTATTAATGTGATTTTTTTTTATTTTTAATTTAATATTAAATTTTTATATAATTTTAAATTTTTATAATCAATCCTTCAGATTTATATATGTATTATTAATAAACATAAAAGTCTAAACATAATGTTTAAGTTATACTTTATCGTATAATTATTAACTAATAAATAATTCTATAAAAAAATAAAATTATTATAAAATAATAAGTTATGATCATGATTTTAGTTTTAAAATATAATTAAATTTTAATTAGTAAAATGTAAGTCATGATTTTTTTTAAAAAATAATTAACTCAAACACTCTATACTGAAATAAAGTGGTTTACAAAATTTAATCGTTAATATATTTCGCAATATACATTATAATTTTCTTATATTAATTATTATTACTCAATATTTTCTTATATTTTATAGTAATATAATTATTGTAAATAATGAGTTGTCATTATAATTTTAGTTTTAAAAGTTAGCTAACAAAATTTTAATAAAAATGCTAGAGACACAAAATAATTAAATAAATGTCTCATGTATGTAATATAATTGGTAACTAACGTAATTATTAATATATTTCTAAGATAAACATATATAAATAAAATAATTTTGATATTAATTATTATGTACTCATAATATTTTTAATATATAGTTATTTAGATATTAAAGTTGAGTAGAAACTTATTTTATTTAGATTTTTAAGTTAAAACTTATTATATGACTAATTAAGTAACTAAAGGACTCTTATAAAAAATAAAATTGTTGCAAAATAATAAGTTAATATTAAAGTTTATAGGGTCATAAAGAGAGTTTTAGTTCTAGTTAAATTAAAAGTATAAAAAATGTTTTACTTCTAGTTAAATTCTAAGTGTAACTATACCAAAGACCAAATACCAAAAAAAAAATAGTTTAATATTAAGTTTTTTATATAGTTTCAAAATTTAATATTTAGTTTTTATAATCAATCTTTCGTATTTATATATGTATTTTTAATTAGAGTTTAAAGTTGAGTGAAAACTTAAAAACTTAAAAGTAGTGTTTAAGTTATACTCTATTGTATAATTATTAACTAAATAAATTCTATAAAAATAAAATTATTATAAAATAATAAATTATGATCATGATTTTAGTTTTAAAAGGTAATTAAATTTAAAGTAGTAATATATAAGTCAGGATTTTTTTTAAAAAAAATTAAGTAACTCAAAGTCTCCTATATGAAATAAAGTGATTTACAAAATTTTAATTGTTAATATATTTTGTAAAATACATTACAATTTTTTTTTGTATTAATTATTATTTACTCATAATATTTTCTTATAGTTTTAGGAATATAATTGTTGTAAATAATGAGTTGCCAATATGATTTTAGTTTTAAAAGTTAACTAACTAAATTTTAATAACTAATATTAAGCTAGAATTGTTTGGTAACATTAATTAACTAGAAGTCTTCTATATATAATAGAATTGATAACTAAAGTAATCATTAATATTATTCTAATATATTTATATATATATAATATAATTTTTTATATTAACTATTATGTACTCGTAATATTTTTAATTGTTAATGCCAAATTTTATACGCCTGACAAAATCACCAAAACAGTAGGTCAAAATCGCGCTAACAAGTTGATTGTATTGTTGTGCAATCAACAACAATACAATCAAATTAAACCCTTACTTATTGTTGTATTTATAACTATCATGTCCACCAGAATCCAATTAAGAGTAGAAGTCCTTTGTAGAATAGATTATTTCCCAAATTAAATCTTTTTATCCCACCAAATAAGGAAACACAATCTTACTTTAATAAGGACTCTTCCATTGTCAAAATAAATATATATGGGTCAACATCAAATCTAGTCCATTAAATAAATTGGGCTACACCTTGGCTAGACACAAATAATCACACTCCAACATTAATATATATTCATTTAGAGATTAAAATTTAATAGAAACTTAAAGTAAAATCCTAAATATAATTTTTAGTTAAAACTTATTATAGGATTAAGTAACTAAATGATTCTTGTAAAAAAATTAAATTGTTGTAGAATAATAAGTTAATATTAAAGTTTGAAGGAATATAAAGAGAGTTTTAGTTTTAGTTAAATTAATAATAACATTATATAAGAGTATAAAAAGTGTTTTACATTTAGTTATATTTTAGGCCTATACGAAAGACCAAAAAACTAAGTTTTGTCCTATTATGTATTTATATAGGAAAAAAATTTATGTACACAGCTGTGGAGTACACAGTCGACTATAACGATGATTTTTTGAGTTATAACGACGATAATTACCGTCATCATAGTTATTCTGAAGGAATATGTCCAATATATATATATATATATATATATATATATATATATATATATATATATATATATATATATATACAGTGTTTTCTTTTATAAGGATTCAAAATAAGGACTCAAAGTAAGGACTGGTTTAATAGTCGATGGACCAAACCAAAGGACCATATTAGATCTAACTCCCTTTCCAGTCCTTCTCTTCCCGAAATTAACCATAACATCTCTAGAAATCACACAAGCGATCTTGCTCGAACTAAGAAAACTGTCGACGCCGAACAATAGGCTCACATCTCTCATCTTCGAGTTGTCTAAAGGTAATCACAAATCCTTTCATATTATTATTTCGTATATCTGATATGAATCTCTAAAAAAATAAATGGTATTAGTGCTGGATGTAATGCAGAATCACAAACGGATATGGGTTCGTCGTCATCTAATGACTTTAACTATGTTCCTCAAGTAAGGGTAGAACTAGTTCCAAAATTGGGCAAGAATTTGATTCATTAGTTGAAGCCCATAATTTTTACAATGAATACGCAATTTGTCATTGGGTTTAGTATTCGAATGTGGAGTACTAAAAAAACACGAGCAATGAAATTATTAGGAAGGAATTTGTTTGCTACAAACAAGGAATCCGAGATGCAGAGATAAATTAAATTATGTTCCTACCGAAAAACGTGGTTTTACTAGAGAAGGATGTAATGCTAAGATAAATTTGTTATAAAGAGTGAAAAAATAGTTTCATTGTGTCGACTTTTTACGAAGCACATAATCATGTCCTTACAACACCAAGAAAGGTACATTTGCTACGGTCTCACTGCTTCAATGTCTTCTGCGAAGAAGTCATTGACACAAAGAATTTAGTTCAAATTTAATGTGCCAAATCATCGACAAAATTAGTATTATGGAGTTAGGAGGCGGGGAATAGAAAATATTGGGTGTATAGAGAAGGATTTCTATAATGCTCGTCGAGATGAGATTAAATTGTATCTTTGGATATGATGCACAAATGTTGTATGAGTACTTTCAAGGTGAAAAGAAAAAATTCGGAATTTTATTTTGCGATTGAAATGGACACAGAGAACAGGATTACCCATTGCTTCTGGGCAGATGTAGAAAAACATATGAAGCTTTTGGGGATGTAGTAGTATTTGATACTACGTATAACACGAATCATTATAGTATGATCTTTGCACCATTTGTTGGAGTCAACCATCATTATCAAACTACCCTATTTGGTTGTGCATTCTTAAGCGACGAGACGAGTGATTCGTTCGTCTGGCTTTTGAAGCAGTTTTTGTCGGCTATGCCATTAGGTCCACCCAATATGATTATCACTGATCAAGATCCTGCAATGGCTAAAGCTATAGCTGCATGCTTTCCAAATAGTGTGCATAGATATTGCATGTGGCATATCATGAATAAATTTTCAGAGAAGTTAGATGCAATCAAGTGGAGAGATCATTATCCGCAATTTCAGAAATGCATATGGAATTTAGAGGGTCCGAAAGAGTTTGAGGTCGTATAATGAGGTTTATCGATCATAGTGGGTTGTTTACGAATGAGTGGTTAAAATCAATGAATGCTTTCAAACTGAGATTTATTGGAGCTGCACTCATTCTGGAAAATTGATTCTTACTATGTAATGTTGACATGGTTGTTAAACTATTTTGAAAGATAATTATAATTCAACAAAGTCAATTTGCTTAGAACAGAGACCAGTCAGTAAACAACCTAGCCTTATAATTTCAATATTGAGTGATCACATGCAGATTTCTCTGCCAGTTTATAGATGATTACACAAGAAAAATTGCAGCCGGTTAATCTCAAATCTTGATGTCAGTTAGAGACAACCTCTTGAAATTCATTTGGGTCCTAATCATATCTGGGGCATCAACTAGAGCTCTGTTCTGATCGAGGACATAGACGATGACAACGAGCCTGCCATAGTCTTAATCAAAGCATTAATCAACTGTGCGATTTCATCCCAAATCATGGCAATCACACCAGAATCCTAAATCAAAATATCACCATATAATCATGGATTCCACGATTTCGTGGTTCATGATTTGAAATCTCTCCGTCTGGGTTTTCGAGTGAGTCAAGCAAGAGAGTGAGAGAAGCAAGAGAAGAGATGTTATGGTTAATTTCGCGTGAGAGAGAACGAGAGATTCACGACAGAGGGAGAGAATGAGAGAAGAAGATGCGCGTGGGCGTGAATGAAGAGGGTTTAATTTTGAGATCTAATCTGGTCCTTTGGTTTGATCCAACGGCTATTAAATCAGTCCTTATTTTGAGTCCTTATAAGAAAAAACCTATATATATATATATATATATATATATATATATATATATATATATATATAAAAATGATCAAGTAAGGGATCCCTTACTTTCTTAAAATGAGGACTTTTTTTTTAAAACAACTAAAAAAAGTTTAATATTTTATAAAACCAAATTTTTCCATAATATAAGGTTTTGGGCATAATTTGGATACCTATACCAAAAAATGTATATACAGATCTATATATATATATACTGAAATGATCAGTAAGGGATCTCACTTTTCTTAAAATGAGGATTTTTTTTTGCTTTTTTTTAAAAACAACTAAAAAAAAAGTTTAATATTTTATAAACCAAATTTTTCCATAATATAAGGTTTTTGGGCGTAATTTGGATACTATATACTAAAATGTATATACGTCTGCACAGACTATATATACCTATTTTGTTATAGGTATCCAAAACATCATATATAAAAATTTGATTTATATAAATATTAAACTCTTTTTTTTTAGTTGTTTTAAAAAAAGCAAAAAAAAAATCTCTCTCATTTAAGAAAGTAAGGGATCCCTTTATAGATCCTGGATATATATATATATATATATATATATATATATATATATATATATATATATATATATATATTTGCAGATCAAACTATTTAACATTCCAACAAATAGTTAAAAATGGGTGGGTAGCTCACTCTTTAAATTAAAAATATATTGAATGGTGCTAAAATAGATAAATTAATCTTATCAAGGTGATGGATGCGTGCATTAGCTTTTGTGTAGGATAATTATCCTAAACATATAGTATTAATCCTTTTTGGATCTTTTTGGCCACATGGAAGCAGCCGTCAGTGGTGATTGACTACGTTGTCATCTATAATATACCCTTCTAATTTAGGACAAGCGTCCTCTCCATTTTAAATAAATAAAAAATTTTTATTTCATGATTCAGATTTAAAATATGTTACAATAAATATAAAAATTCTCCATTTTATGATTCAGATTTAAAATATGTTGAAATGTAACATCATATTGCCGAGAGAAATAATTTTAAATCTGAATCATGAAATGAAAAGTTTTTATTTATTTAAAATGAAGAGAATCATAATCCACAAACAAACAAGAATCAAAGTTTTATTATGCCTTTCACTCAGAAATCCTCTTTCCTTGATGGAAAAGAAAGAAAAAACCAAACAAACCAACATGGCTTTTTCCGGATAAAGAAAATTGTACATTTTGAGGACGGAATGAGTGATTTAACGATTTATGCAACAACTTCTTGTTTTGAAACTCGTGAACTGGTGGGTTGAATTGATTCGTTCAAAGGCCCGAACCACTACATTAAAGATTTCATCAATGGGCTAAACATGTAAGCCATGAGCCCATGATACAAACTGTCCATGTGTGATGGTGTGATGAAAATAACATATATATCCAAAAGGCTCCGAACCAAAAACCACACTTTTTCCATTTTACCATTTCATTGACCCCAACCGTCCATGTAGTTTTATATATTATTAATAATTAATAAAATTTTGAAAAAATATCATTTTTATGAATTAAAATATAATAAAGTTGAGTTACAATATTACTTAAAGTAGTTAATTTTAATATTAAAAAAAATTTGGTTTAAAAAATGGGTTACTGGGTCAATAACCAGTTATACCGGTGGTTCAACCAAGTTTGACCAAAATTAATTTTTTTTTTAATCGGACCGGAGTGCCAACTGATTTCGATTTTTACCGGATTTTTAAAACCATGGTTTAAACAATAAGTTAGAAAGAAAAAGAAAAAAAAACTTGTTGATTTTTCTTTAAAGAAGACCTCTCGGCCCTACTCACTCCTTCAATAAACACACGAGTGATGTTAGGATGTTGAGATGCTTAATAAATTCCCATATATTAATTATCATTACATTACTTGTTTAATATCATAGGAAATTCTTAACAATGATAATTATATTTTAATATTATTATGAATATAAGGATAATGCAATTTGATATTAATCCTGTTGGGTCGTGATATTTCTTTTATTGGGTCGAACGGATTGGGCCTATCCATTTAATTAACCTATTGGACCTTTATTATTGAGTTTTATAGTCATTGGGCTTAATATTTATGTTACCTTTATTATATCCTCATAACGATGGGGTTTGGGTCAAAGGATCGATCCATTAAAGCTTTTTATATCTAAGCCTTTGACTCAGAATGATGAAAAAGGAGAGCAGATTGACCAAAAGTCCGCAGATCATTAATGTGGATGGATTTTATCGGTACGTGGCAGTCTGATGGAAAAAAGGTGACAACCCGCACGATCCCAATTGAGACCATAGAAGAAGGTGGGGGCATGTAAGATCGGGGTTGGTGGCACAAAAACCGAGTACGTAGAGAGTATAACTCAAGCAAGTGAGTCTTCTAACAAAAGGTACGCATACATTTTATCGCTTTGAACGCTTTAGACATTTTACATCCTCCATTGTTAACCTCACGTGTCATCAGACTTGACTCACGCCGAGTTATCCCCAACGGTCCAAATACCACAAGCTTTGTGTGTCGATCGTGTTTATCGTGCAGGATCGGGACGTCTTACGCGATTGGGACGTGGCAGTACATCTTGGCGTTAACATTGGCGCTAGAAGGAGGGTTGAGTTCTAGTGTTCAAGAGTTGGCAATCACAAATATTTATTTGTTCTACGCTTTTCAAAGATGGGAAAGAGTAGAGCGGATATACAAGGAAGGATGTAATGATGGTCATTGGTGAATCAAAGACCACGAATACACCAAGGAGGCGCTTAGGACCTATAATAAGTGTTCATGCCAAAGACAAATCCAAACGTTCACATGAAGATTCTCGCCCAAGTCTTTGTCATGCAAAGCTAAGAGAAAGCTAGTCTTTACAAAGAAAGAAAGATTCTCGTCACTATTGGGAAGCAAGTAGAAAGCGTTGGTGGTGGTGGGGACAAAGTTGGCCAAGTGTTGGGTCGATGATCGGTGGTGGTAAGTCAACAATTAAGCATACCGATTTCGGCGATAGGTGGGGGGTATCGGATTGACATTTGGTTCGAGATTCGTAAAAGTCTTCTAATCGATGGTATGGAAATCTGTTTGGGCTTTCGGACACCCCTCTTCCTTCGACATAGTTTGAGTTGTATTTCTGGTAAAATGGGCTCTTCGACTTCTGGCTCAATGGTCTGGAATTCAGCGTTGGCTTGAGATGCTTCGGTAGGAGGTGTCTCGGTAGGTGGTTTGAATTGGGAAGAGGCTTCCCATTGAGAAGGTTCAGAACCAACCTTTGTAGATTTCTCGACCACATTATCTTCGGATGGAACTTCCTGCTGGGAAGACTCGGCAATGACTTCTACGGATTTTCCAGCTAGAAAATCCTCCAACTCCTTCACCTCCGAAGACGATGGTTTGATCAAAGTTACTGCAGAAGATTAACAATTTTACATCAAAATCTATACCACAGCAATTTTCAAAATATTGATAAAGTAAATTTATACTTACATTTATGGCCATACAACCATGCTTGCTTAGACAGAAGTCCGTATTTCCATTCTTCCTTCGGAAAATTATCAAAAGATCTACCATTTCAATTTATACGCTCTTCCTAAACGTCACGTAAGTCGCTGAAATTTTCTCATCAAGAATCCATTTCTAATAAGAGCAATTTTGGGTCCTCGACGTAAAACCATTTCTCATTCCATCCTCATTACTAGATGGGGTAGTTACCAAATAACGCTTTCGATTTTTTTCCTCGTCTTGACCTTTCTACCTATAACTTTGAACCCCTTTTCACGAGGACCGACCGATCTTGTACAATCGAAAAAAGAAATCGAGAAAGAGGTTCGACTCACCTTCATGGCGTAATGCAATGAAGGCTAGGATATGATATAAGAGTTCTACACCAATTGGGCGAACCCGACAATCGACAAACCCTATAATGGTCAGAAGAAATGGATGAAGAGGAATCGACCCTTTCTCAAGAATAATCGCAAAGAATCGCCGTCCCATCCTCGGGTCTTTGATACATCCTCTCCTCGCCCTGAAACCTCACCAAGTGAGTATCCTAATGTGGCATCGATCTCTAATCCTCCGTAATTCCTTTTCAATAATAGTCGATGGAGTATTGACACGGGTAAAAATTCCTTGCTCTGAAAAATTCGGATGGGGTAAAAGCGAGGCTTAGGAGGCATTTTATCTTTATCCGGAGCAAATACCGAGGTTAGAACTCAAGCCTCTTTAACGGGGTTTGGGTTAGGTGGGACGATCGTAATGGGAGTTGCCTTTAATTGGAGATGTCTGGTTTGTATTGATGACCACCATTGTTGGCGATTTGCAAAAGAAGAAAAAGAAAGCTCTAAGGGAAGAAGAAAACTCAAAAGTCCAAAAATTCAAATCGGCGGTGTAAAAGCATCTATTTGGTAAAGTTTATCTTTTATAATCGATTCTACGCAAGAATCGAGGGCGTACATTAAATTAACAAATATGATTACAATTTAAAAGGTCAAGGCGTTTATTAAGTTTTAGATATTTAGCATATTGGGCCTCCCATTAGATTTCCTGTCTTGATCCATCCTTCCAAAGATCCTTGTTGTTCCCATCCTTCACCAATTTGGACCTTGGTAAGTTATACTTTGGGCCCATTTCAATCTCGTTGGATCTCATAATATCGTGGATCGCTTATAGTTTTCCATTAAATATCTTATTTAATAAAAAACTAGAGAACAATGTTGGCCATGATATTTCTATATCAGGCGATTTGATTGGGCCTATCCATTTAATTAACCTATTGGACCTTTATTATTGAGTTTTATAGTCATTGGGCTTAATATTTATGTTACCTTTATTATATCCTCATAATGATGGGTCGAGTCAAAGGATTGATCCATTAAAGCTTTTTATATCTAAGCCTTTCGACTTGTAATGATGAAAAGGAGAAAGAGTTGACCAAAAGTCTGCAGATCATTAATGTGGATGGATTTTATCCAAACGTGGCGTAGTACATGGAAAAAAAGGTGACAACCTGCATGCATCCGGCTGAGACCATAGAAGAGTGGGGGGGCTGTGTTAGATCAGGGTTGGTGGCACAAAAAACCGAGCATGAGAGTATAACCTAGCAAGGGAGTCTTCTAACAAAAGGTACGCATACATTTTTATCGTTTTCAGAATGCTAGACATTTTACATTCTTCATTGTTAACCTTTGTGACCGCCTGTACTGACTTTTACGCCGGAGTTATCCTTCGACGGTCCAGCCGTCAAGCTTTGTGTGTTGATTGTGTTTATTGTGCAGGATTAGAACGTCTTACGTGATTGAGACGTGACAGTAGATTTTAGCGTTAACAAATCCGAAAGCGTTGTCATGTTGTATGATATTTGTAATATAGGTCACGAACTCAAGATCGATCTAATAAGATATAAAGATTAATAAAAAAAAAAAACTTGAAAAAGGATGAATTACTACTTGAGTTACGTTTTTGTCTCTATTTGCTTGTTTACCAATTGGTCTTGGTTAGTTTTGTTTAAGTGTATTACTTTTTTTTTATCTGTTGTGTATCTGTAATATTAGAGTTTAACTGCTATTGTACCTGTTATATATATGTTAATAAAGGCTTTCTGTTTTTATTTAAAATATAAAACTCTGTTACAAATAAAAAACAAATGGTTGTTGATAAAGTCTTGACTATTCTAATTTGGTAAGCCGATATATTTTAATTCGAATACAGTGATATCTGTATTCGTATTTAGGTAAAAAAAAATATTTTATTCGTAGATATTGAACGGATTTTTTAAGATATCATTCGATTCGATATTTAAATACTATTCAAATTTAAATATTATCCGTTTCCAAATAAGTATCTGAATTTATTAGATTAATGAACTAAAATTAGTAAATAAATAATTAAAAAATTACTATTATGATATTAATATAACATAACACAATCATCAACCATATGATTAAATTATACTCCCTCCGTCCCAATTTAACTGCTCAGTTTTGATTTTTTAAAGTCAAATTGACTATTTTTAGAATTAATAATTAAGCATATATAAATATATTTCTAAAATTATAAAAATCCGTCCCAATATACTTTCTTTTGGTTATAATTTCTTCACCTATATTTTAGCAAAATTAGTAAAAAGATTAGTTTTAAAAATGATCAATTTGATTTTAAAAAGTCAAAACTAAGTAATTAATTTATGACGGAGGGAGTAAAATTCAAAAGAAAAAAAATTAATCTCTGTATTTATTAAAATATCCTTATAGAATTTTTTATAAAAATATTATAATTTTATAATCAGACTCATTATTTGTTACCACATATTTGATTCGATAAATTTATTGACAGACAATGAATATGAATATATATATATATATATATATATATATATATATATATATATATATATATATGTTTATTTATGTATATTGAATACGAATAATATATGTTTTATTCGTATGTTTAAGTCGAACACACAAAAAATAGAAATGAAATTAAAACAGGTTTCAGAGTTCCGGGTCAACGTGTGGGCTCCCCGGGCCCGCTGCTTCTTCTCAGTTTACGTACCTTTAAAAGTTTTAAAATAAGTGGACATTATTAATGTAACGGAATCTTCGGAAAAGAGAGAGTCAAATGTTAGGTAGAGGGAGGGAGCGACAAGATAAAATTTGATCAAATAAATATTACTAATATATTTGTATATTATTTTTTAATTAATATAAAAATTATGACTCATCAATGAATTAATAATAAATATAATAATATTTTACATGATTTTGAACTTTAGAATTTGCTATTTGATTTTTAAGTTGTATCATACCAAGTACACCACTAGATTTACTCGCATTGATTTTGAACTTTAGAATTTGCAATTTGATTTTTAAAAGATTTATGACTCTTTTTGTAGAACGGGAAGCATATTTTGTATGAAAAAATGATTTACATTTAGACATAATATTTGAAAAACCAAATTTAGTTTATTAAAATTAAATTTTAAAACATATTAAAATTTTGAAATTAATTATCCCTCTAAAAACCTTAATACTCTTATTTGCTAAAATAAAAAAAATTACCTTGTTTTTATTGTTAATTAATTATTAAAATAACATATTTCAGTACAAAAGTAGTGCGAGGAACAGTAAAAAGAACAAGGAGGAGAAAAAAGGTGAACCTCGTCAAAAATATGAGACACAAATTCAAAGATGCTAACATTTGAATGAATATGACCATGCACTTTTTGAGGGATAACACTCAATTATTGGGTGAAACATTATAAATCAATAATATATATATGTTTCTTCTCTTCAGCGAATTAGTTATAATTACGATTTTTTTTGTCATTATAACATATAAAATCTACGACATAATTATAATGACGGTTCAAACTGTTGCTATAGTTGATACAAATCAAAACACATTAAATTCGTACTTTAAAACAAATGAATTTATTGGTTCTTTAGATTAAAAACATAAATTTCTTTCTAAAACTTATACCCACAAATTAACTTTGTAATATTTTCTTTAAATACAACATAACATATAGTTTTTGAATTATAAAAAAATGAAAGTAGAAGTCTATTCCAATTGCCAAATAGTATGGACTAACAAACAGAAGTTGAAGTTTATATCGAGAATTTAGCTTGGAAAAAAGAATAAAGAAAGAAGAAAATATGGAGAAATTTGATTAGTAATCTGTCTCAAAATAACGGTTCAATTTTTATTGTTGTTAATTATTTGTAGAGTTAAATTTTGATAATATATATATAAGAAAGTATATATAATTTATTACTGACTTCAATTTATGCAATTTCAAAAAATATACCTATAAATTTGACTAAACAGTCAAAATTAAACCATAATGTTAAGCGTTTGGACAGAGAGAAGTAGTTGTTGCCTGCCCAAGCCGAATTCTATTTTGAATCTTTCTGCTCTTGAGACGACTATGAAGTTAATTTTAATAAATTGATTAATATTGTATCAACATGCAGGCAGTCTGAATTGATTTTATAGTACTGTATTGATTAATTAAACTTCTCAGTCCTCAATCACATTATTTCCTTGGAAAATCTTGGAGCTTCCCGCCCGCCCACTGCTATCAATCTATAAGCAACATTCCTCCGCTTTTTATATCCGACTTTCATCTCGTGAACAAACAGTGAAGTGATGAGTTCCAGTTCCAGATTATTGGGAAGAAGTAATTCAGAGATCCATACATCATTATCCAGCAAGAAATGGAGATCGGAAACCAGCCCTGAACGGACCAAAGTCTGGACGGAACCACATCCCAAACTCAACTCCGGCTCCAGAAAAGTTGCTGTCGTCTATTATCTCTTCAGAAACGGCCAACTCCAACACCCCCATTTCATTGAAGTTCCTCTCTCCGCCGACAGTCTCTATCTCCGAGGTATCTACTTACATTTCCCTCCCTGTTTGGTTGCTTACAAAATTAATATGTTTACAGAGTTTAATTAATAATTTCCATGTCTAAATTTTCCCTAGATTTCATCAACCGTTTGAACTCCGTCCGGGGAAAAGCTATGGTTAGCATGTATTCTTGGTCTTCCAAACGGTATATATATGCACATATATATATATACATGTAGTATTTATTTATATAATTTGTATTAATTAGTTCTAATATTATAGTATTGTGTTTGATACAGGAGCTATAAGAACGGATTTGTATGGAACGACTTGGAGGAGAACGATTTCATCTATCCAGTGCACGGCCAGGAATACGTTCTCAAAGGTTCAGAACTTCTAGATGGTGAATTTGTCTCCAAATTTGATGAATCAGTGAATTCGTCTTCAAAACAACCACCTCCGCCAGAGACTCCTAAGGCCGGCGAGGACAGGCGGCGGAGAAATAAGTCATTGAGCGCGGTCGATCTCCACGAGTACAAAGTCGTCTACAAGGTGGAATCCGGCGGCGAGTCAGCCGGTATAGCCGCCGCCGACGCATCCACTCAGACGGACGACAAACGGCGCCGGCGACGAGCTATCGAGAGAGAAGAAAACATAGAAAAGGATAACCAACTAGTTAATAAAATATCCAGTTCTACAGAGCTGAGCAGAGACGATATTTCACCACCGCCGTCCGATTCGAGTCCGGAAACACTGAAGTGCGACGGCGAGTTAATAACACATCCCGGCCAAACAAGGAATGATCTGACGGTTAATAATCATCCAAGCGGACGGATGAAGGCATCGACGGTTCTGATGCAGCTGTTAACGTGCGGCTCGATCTCGTTGAAGAACTGTGAAGATCACCCGGGTCTGTCGTTGATGTCGCAATATGAGCCGGGGGCTGCTACGTGGAGGAGAGAGAAATCAGGTGGATAAAAAAAAACCATCAGGTTTGGAAACAAGGACGAATTTCCGGCTCTGAAGAGATGATCCTCCTCCTCCTCTTGCAATGTGGATCGGGGTTGAGTTTGTAAAAATATTGGCTAAACTACTCTTGGCTTTTATTTAATAAAAAAAACTACTTAATTGTGTGAATATTATAAATTAATTATTAGCTTAGAGCTAGCTAGCGTAGAGTTTTTGAGTGACCAACTGAAATTAGAATAGGTAATTATGGGTTTATTTAGATATGATAGCTGAATTTATTTTGTTTAAGTTCCTTTTCAATAGTATCACTTATGTTCTAGCGAGTACAAGTATATGATGACTCCAAAGATTCTTAAGTAAACAACAGACATACTCACAAGAAATTCCACACAAGAAGAGAAACATTTAGCCATGGCATGGCATGCATGAATGCTTGTTAATTAATAATGCCTGCCTGCCTGCCTGCCAATATCTGAATCAGAGTAGTCTG
Source organism: Panax ginseng (assembly GCA_020205605.1). Taxonomy (NCBI): domain Eukaryota; kingdom Viridiplantae; phylum Streptophyta; class Magnoliopsida; order Apiales; family Araliaceae; genus Panax; species Panax ginseng. Next base: position 9,052,735 of record CM035138.1, on the reverse strand, counting down.
ATTTTTGGTGTCATTTCTGGCCTGACTTTTAACTTTGCAATCAAGCTCTTTTAGCCATGATGATATCTTTCCTTACAAAGTATCGGGTTAGCATAAAATTTATTTTTTTGATAAGTTGGTCAATTAGCCGATAGAATATTGACACATATAAAATTTCGTCTGCGTGTCAACACTCTATTGGTCAATTGACCAACTTATCCAAAAATAAATTTCATGCTAACCACTTCCCTTTACAAATGCTAACCAACTAAGGAGTTATTTGTTTAGAACTGAATACATTTGAATGGTTGAAGCGGTTAGCTGTTAAGTGCGTTTGTTTTAAAAAAAAATTGTCTGAATGGTTGAATGAGCAGTTTAATAAATTAAAAAATTAAAAAAAATTAACTATTATATTAAGTAATATTAAATAAATTTACAATAATTTTGAATTTTTTAATAGAGTAAAATAATAAAATTCTGTCATTCAGACAAAACAACTTTTTTTTATTAAGATTCATTTAATTTTTATCAAACCCTTGCTAAGTTTCTTTTACTCCCTTAATAGTATATGAGTTGACTCAGTTTGCTTCCTACTTTCCATGCACTTTGGTACACTGTGGGTGGGGACATAATTTCATACTGAATTTGCAGTTGACAATTTAATATTGGAATAAGATCTCTCTACCTAAACATGTTGGCACATACAAGGTGGTGGTATACACATTCAGCAGTCATGTTATGACTTATGGGGTTGGAGTTGGAGTTGGAGTTGGAGTTGGGGTTGGGATTGGTAAAGGTAAAGTTAGAATAATTTTGGAATGCTATTTTTTCAACTTTTGACAACTATTTTATATGTTTGCTTATACTCTCTATGTCCACCAAAGTTAATTTTTCTGATCAAATTTAAAATTGATAATTAAATAAATTTATTTATATTTTCAAATTTTCAAAAATTGAATGTTGTAGTAAATTAAATAAAATTTATTGTGCTTATAATTTCTTTACTTACATTAATTTAAGAGAAAATGTGATAAATTTTAGTTCTAAAATTGGTCAATTTGAATTTAAAATTCCAATTAAATCGGGACGAGAATGAAGTACAACTTTTTGTGATTAAAGAGTAATGTTAAGAAATTAGGTAAAAATTATTAAATTTATTATCTTGATGAATTAGACAATTTTATCGAGTAATTAACTTGCAATTTTTTCATGATGAAATATATACTATATGCCCTTTTATTCTCTTCATTGTTATTATTACCATTATTCAGTCTTAGCAAAAGAGTGACTAAATGACTTTGATCTAGTTAATTTGCAATTTTACATAATAATAATTAATTAACTAAATTATTTTTGTGACGCTCCCAAAATAAGTATACATCACTCATTCTGAGTCGTCAAATACATGGTACATAAACAAATACAACTTCAGTAATACAATTGTCGTGCAAAAAACGACAACACATATACTGTAAGTTTGAATACAACTACTGTCTAATAGAGAGTATACAAACTCAAAAGGAGTCCTCACTACAATTATTGATACACTATTTTATAAAATAGTGAGGACTACTAATATAACTATTCTGACCCATCACTCCATACTCCGGCTAGTTCCTGCTATGTTCTCACCTCTTGAGAAGAAAAATGGAACAAAAAAGAAAATGGTGAGCTCAACTAGCCCAGTAAAGAATATTATGACTAAGATAATATACAACAATTTATCATTAGTCTTCAATAGGAAAAAATCTAATAAAATATAATAGTATAAATAAGTTTTAGATCAACAACCGCAATGAAACAACAATCCATTGTAAGAGTCAAGTAGAGAATGAGTTCTACTATCTTTTTAAGATTTAAAAGTTCATCATCAATATTTTATCCCCTCAGAATAACAATCAATATACATCTTTAATCAAATATTCATCTTTGCACCACAGCCAAAGATATTCATTTTAGATCACCAAATTGGTCATGTTCATCTCAACACTGCTCATCTTCTGCACTACGGCCAAAAATATTCATTAGGTAATCATTCATCTTTACTGCACTACAGCAAAAAAAGATATTCATCGATTAATCATTCATCTTTTGCACTACAAAAGCCAAAGATATTCAAGAATATCATCATTTAGACCGAGGATGATGAAAAATATATTAAAGAAAACGAATCCAAAGAAACAAAATAACAAATATTAGAGTTTCAGACATACAGCTTTATCCAAGATCAATAATAGTCCATAATAACCGATTTCAAGCAAAATTCAAGAATAAAATCAAAATATGGATACAATCAAAGATAGTAACCATAATAGACATCTTGGACAAAAAGGAGAAAATTTCATTTTTGGTGAATAAAGATCGTATTCGTGAATAAAGGTCAGATACTTGAATAAAGGCCAGATATGTGAATAATAACCCCAACATAAAAAGTTCTAAATTTGATAAAAATTTCAGACCAATATTTTGGCATAATGATATTGAAAGAAATAATATCATTTACGAAGAAAATAACATCCCTTACCTCAAAATAACAGTACTTCTGATCGGAATATCGGTATAAGGCTGAAAAAAACTTGCACTAATAAATAGAAACTCACAAAGTATCTAAATACTCACAAAATACGCTCGATAATATAGAGAGAAAGAGAAAAAGCTTATGTTTCTGGTGTGATTTTCAATTCTAACTTAGCCCTCTATTTATAGAAAAATGTTAGCACGCCGAAACAGACTTGACCTGCAACCTGATGGCTTTACCTGCTACTATTGCCACCCACCACATTTGAAATAAAATTCAGCACATTTCTTCACCAACCACAAGTGGGGCCCACTCAATTCTAGAATTTTTCACTAAAATCATTTATAAACATAATTTCCGAATCACTCACCTCTTAAAATTCATAACAAATCATACGCTCATTTTAACGGTTCAAAATTTATGGACATATACTCAACTTATATATGTATAACATATCCAAAAATCATAACGATCCAACTATTTGGATTAAAAATTATAACTCACGCAATATATCTCAAAAATACTGGTTTAATTTTTAATACCTCCATTCCGATAAAAATACTGATAAAACACCTCAACATTAACTCCTTCATTTTTAACCACAATAAATATATCCAACATTTATATCCACATAAAATAAATATTTTTTTATCATATGAATCAATAATTAATTATTCACAAATAATATTACAGAATCACATTTATGACAATTGCAGCTGCTCCTGGAAAGAGGGGGGCTTTCATGACGCGCCCCCAAAATAGGTCCATTCCATCCAACCCATTCTCGAAGTCGCCAAATACATGGTACGTAAATAACTACAACTTTATTAATACATTTGTCGTGCAAAATACGACAACATATATAATTGTGAGTTTAAATACAATTATTGTCTTCTGATAATATACATACCCAAATAAATCCCCATCATAATTATTGATACATTATTTTACAAAATGGTGAGGACTATTAAACAACTCTCTCTGTAACCTTCATTCCATACCCCGACTAAGTACTTTCGCTACATTCTCGCCTCCGAGAAGAAAAAATGGAACAAAAAGGAAAAGGGTGAGCTCGACTAGCCCAAAGAGAAGAATATTATGACTAAGATAATATACAACAAAATTATCGTTAGTCTTCAACAGGAAAAATATAATAGAATACAATAGACAACAAGTTTTAAATCAATATTCGCAATGAAATAATAATTCATTAGAAGAGTTAAGAGAAATGCAAACTACTATCTTCTATGTATGAATTTTAAAGTTCATCGCCTATTTTATCCCCGTAACATCAATCAATATATATCCGAGATCAAATATTCATCCTTGCACTACAAAGCCAAGGACATTCACCAAAATGGTCATGTTCATCTAAACACCTGCTCATCTTCAGACCACGGCCAAAGATATTCATCGAAATCATTCATCTTTGCACTACGGCCAAAGATATTCATCGAAATCATTCATCTTTGCACTACGTGCCAAAGATATTCATCATAAATCATTCATTTTTTTGCACTATGGTGCCAAAGATATTCAATAATATCATCATTTAAGACCGAGGATGATGAAAATATTTTTTTAAACGAATCCAAAGAATAATGACAAGGATTAAGGATTAAGGATTCGTACTTTGTTTTATCCACGCCCAAAAATACCTCAAAAATAATCATAGTGGTGTAAAATTCAAGAATGATCAAAACATGGATACAATCAAAGCTTAGTATCCATAATAGATATTTTGGACAAAAAGAAGAAATTTCATTTTTCAAAGGAATAAAGGTCAGATTCGTGAATAAGGTCAGATATCGTGAATAAAGGCCGATACGTGAATAAGAACTCGACACCAAAAGATAGAAATTTCACAAAAAACATCTTCACGCTTCGTGAATAAGACTCGTGAATAAGAATCGTGAATAAGAATCATGAATAAGAATTCATGAATAAGAACTCATGAATAAGAACTCCCATACGAAAAAGTTCCAAATTTGATAAAAGTTCCAACCAATATTTCAAAGATAATGATATTGAAGAAATAATATCATTTGAGAAGAAAATAACATCCCTTACCTCGAAAGACAAGATTTAATTGAAACACCGGATATAAAGCTATGACTTAAACTTGCAATCAGATAGCAATACTCAAAGTATACTCAAAATACTCACAAGAATACGCTCGATAATATAGAGAGAAAAAACTTCAGTTTAAATTGTGATTTTCAATTCTAACCCAAGACCTATTTTATAGAAATCGCTTAGAACACCAAAGCGAAAAATTTATTATAATATTAATATATATATTAAGTTTTCTACGCAACCTTTGAATCTGATTTCCACCCAACTAACACATGTAAAATGAGGCTCACACATCAAAAAACGTTTTTCTATTATAAAATAATTAAAACTTCTAAAAATCAATTATTTTGAGCTTCTAACTTCAATAATTCACAATAAATAGCCCTTTTGCCGTAAAATTCAAATCTCGAGAGTTTTTATAGGAAATTCAATTCTCTACAACTTTACGTAAGAAAGTTTTTCCAAATTCCAAATGTAAAATTGACCAAATCCACAAATGGGCGATTTTACAAAGTTATAATCAAATTTCAATCAATAAATGGGGTCCAATTTAATATGTTTAATATGTTTTAAACATTTTTGGTAACAAAAATACTCCTCCTCCACATATACTCATATATCCCACATTCATCGTAAAAATATCATCGTTAATATATTATTAAAATAATATATTTAAATGAATTATTTTATCGTAAAAAGATAAAATATTAATTTTCAACAATTGTCACTATAAAAATTTTCTCCATCTATATCCACATAAAATCAATATTTTCCTCATCATATGAATCAATAATTAATTATTCACAAATAATATTACGAAATCACAATATCGACAACCAGTGCGCCTCCTGTGAAAGAGGGGCTTTCCAATAAAGATTTCTCCTTCTCGGCCAAGCAATTAGGTGACCAAACCTCTCCTTAGATGTAACTTTCTAGACATTGCCAATAATGTTTTCTAATAATATTATTCAGATAATATGAATTATTGCTTCGATAATGAAAAATAATCGTAATGACAATTATCAAACAACAACAATATAAAATATCAATGCAAAGAATTATTAAATCAATAAAATAAAATATCGAATAGTAATTATCGTAACCATTATTGAGTAGTGCCTTCACGTAAGAATCAATAATGGGTGCAATACTGCAAATGCCTTCTTGTCTGCAATAACGCCAGACATCGTGTTTTTAACCAATTTCGGTATTCCAACAAAGGTAAACGATAACAACTACGCCTGCTATTTTTAAACAACTTATTTTTGTCGCTTTTCTTCCAATCGCTTTCCGTTATGGGGCCCACACATGGTCACTACCGTCAGCATTTAATATTCCCCGACAAAGATTTAATATTCCACGACCAAACGAATATTCTCCCACAATAATAATGAATATTATATCACCACTTGCTTATTTAAAATATTTATGTGATTTTACCCATAACTAACCACATTAATCAAATCCACCTTTTACTATTTCAAAATAATAAATAAAGGAAATTCCTTTTATTTAAAAAATTTCTGGTCTTACAACCTCCCTCCTTATGAAATTTCGTCCCTCGAAATCGACGTGACGTACTGGGTGTTTCAAAAGATGAAAATACCTCGCTTTCATTTTCGCTTTCCAACTCACGTGTTATTTCCTCAATAAAGATGGTTTCTCCACAAAACTTTAACTTGTGGTATAACCTCGATACATAGACATGTTCTTTCCTATCCAAGATCTTGACAGTACCTCTCGTATACGTTAAGTCTTCTTGGTATCTTGTCTGGGTTTCTAACTCAATGACGTGGTTCGGTCATTCCACATATTTACGTAACATTGATACGTGAAAAACGTTATGAACACGCGTCATACTTGGCAAGAAACGAGTCTATAGGCCACGCTTCCTATTCGATCGAGAATTTCAAATGAATTAATAAATCGAAGGTTTGAGTTTTCCTCACCTCACCGATTCTCGCTTTTGAAATAACAACTTCGCACCTCCTTCTTCAAATTCATCACTAAAGTGTAGCTTGAATGACTTTTAACTTTATCGATTAAAGTCGATTATAGTCGATATCATCACGTGGGTACCTAGAGTTTTCATCTCCTTCTATTATTTGTAAATTATACGAAATGAGTCTTTAACAATATCGTACTCAGATCAGTATACGATCTTCTACTCAACACGCCACCTACCACGTTCGCTTTTCGAGATATAGCATGGTCGTAATATGTGCTAAAATGAGTCTCTTCTTAAGTTCTTCAAGCTCTTCCCACATTCTTTGCTCCATTCAATTTTGTATCTCTACGAGTCACCGTTAATGGAATAAATGATTCGAGAATATTCTTCAACGAATCTCCGAAAATAACCAACTAAGCTTTAAAGCTACATATTTCGATTAACGACTTAGGTTGTTCTCAATCGTGACTCACATCCCAATCTTGGATAAGACGTTACAATGACACTATCATCGCTTACTATCGCATCGAATATGGTGTCCCCTACGGAGAATTCGGCTTTGTGCATTCCACAAAGGAAGTCACCGGATAAAGGCTCGTATCAACTTCTACATTTGGTTTTAACTCCTCAAGTTCAATAGAGCCATTCAATATGAAATTTTAGAAATGGGTTTTGTCTGGGATTCAAAGTCGATACAAATTCAATATCACGCCTCGAAGTAAGCCAAGAAATTCTTCAGAAATACGCCGGAAAATCAATAACAACAGAATATTATTCAAATCGACGTGTCTTTATTCAAATCCATAACATGGACTAAGAAAGCTTGACATTCGCTTTTTCAATAAACAAATGGCTTTATAATTTAATATGAAAGAGTTTGACTTGAATGGTTTGGTTGCTTGAATTGAATAACAAAAGTTGCTTAAGAATATGAAAACTAACAACCTTACGAAAAGCAATCAATTTTGGCATGATGAGTAGTTAACCTTAAAATCACATCAAAACAAATATCTCTATAGAAATAAGGTTAACAAAGCTAATGTGATAAAGGCCAACCTGAATCAAGCAAGATTTCTAAACAACGGATGTAATAAAAGTTTCTCTTAATCTGAGTCTCCACCACCGATAGTCAAAGTCTAATTTCTCCGTAGTCAAATTCAAACGTTGAGCGCAAAACAAGAGAGAAAAAGAATGGGTAGAACCGATATCTAGTAAGGTATAAACTTCAAGAATTTATATTTAACTAATCCGTAATACCTTCGTTCGGGTTCTCGCATTACGACCAATACAACAAACGCCTTCCGTGAATCGCTAATTTTGACTTATCCGGACAAATTTTGGAGTCACTATTCCGTGGAACTAGGTTTTGCTACGAACAATCCCGAAGCTATGTTGCCTTCCTTTCCACAAATAACATACACCGGATTGTTGTGATGGTTTGGTCTCGATATGTCCTTCCTTCCCGCATTTGTAACATCTAATCGGCGGTGTTTCCTCTCCTAGAATTTGTTCTTTGGTGTCGCATTCTTTGATGTCTTCCCGTCATTGTTGAATCTTCTTTCAAAATTTCCACTTGAGTCACCTCTCCTATTATCATGGCCACGATTACCACCCGAGTGGTTACCGCGTTTGTCCGTATTCTTTCCTCCCCATCGATCATCGCTTCGATGATCATTGTCACCGATATGACCACGGTTGTGGTCCCTCGGTTGAACATACTCGTTATCACGCCTAATAATTGAGCCATGTTTACAACATCCTAATATAAAGAAAATTTATGAGAGATAAGATATTGTCAATCTCGGTTTTAGACCCTCGTAAACATACGCGTCATTCGCTCCTCGCTTTCCACCAAATGAGGTGCAAACTCGACAACTCGCAAATTTTGCTTCATACCGGGACCGCTATCATGTTGTTCGCTTCCAATCTAATAAACTCTACCTCTTTCATATAGCGAATACTTTCGGAAAATACTTGTCATTGAAAAGTTTCAAATCTTTCCCAAGAGCATGTTGGGTGCATCCGGTCAGTACGCTTCACGATTCCCACCAAGAATCCGCTTCACCACGAAACATAAAGGTGGCGAATGGAACCTTCGTTCTCTCCGCATCCCAAGACATTAAATATCTTGGTAATTTGCTTTACCCACGTTTCGCTTTGATCGGATCCGCCTTTCCATGGAAATCTGGTGGTCCCAACTCCTCGAATCGCTTGTCGTGACGATATTACGCGCTTCTATCATTTCCACCAGATTATGGATAGGAGCTGCCGCTTTCGTTGTTGCATGAATTGCATAAAGCCTCCGACCATCTCATCATTCACTATTTCATCGGTGTTATTATTTTCATGCGAGGATTAGTGTCCTCCGTTGCATATTTTCCCGATTATTGATCCATGGAGACTCAATCGGCCTCCTCATGCTCCATCACTTATCTCAACATTTTCAATGCCATTTTCAAATATCGCCACAAAACAAGGGTTAATTAAACAAATTAACATATCACATAATATCCCTATATTATGACTTCACCAACAAATAAGCTTAGGTAGACATACTAAGCGAAGGATTTACTCGTCTCTCCCCTCCTAGTTCTATTCCCCGATCTCCGCCAGAGATCATATCCCTAAGCTCTGATACCAACTGTGACTTTAGACACCAACTTATGTCAGCACCTCACATTGATACCTATCAGTTTGCCACCATGAGCAGGCGCCCCTACGGAGAGTCCGCTTTGCATTCCCCATCAACAGAAGTCACCAACGAGAGGCTTGGGGCTCTTTACTTATAAGGCTCTAATACCAACGGTGACGCCCCCAAAATAGGTCCATTCCATCCAACCCATTCGAGTCGCCAAATACATGGTACAGAAATAACTACAAATTTATTAATACATTTGTCGTGCAAAATACGACAACATATATACTGTGAGTTTAAATACAATTATTGTCTTCTGTATAATATACATACCCAAATAAATCCCCATCATAATTATTGATACATTATTTTACAAAAATGGTGAGGACTATTAAACAACTCTCTCTAGAACCTTCATTCCATACCCCGACTAAGTACTGCTTTACATTCTCGCCTCCCGAGAAGAAAAATGGAACAAAAAGGAAAAGGGTGAGCTCGACTAGCCAAGAAAGAATATTATGACTAAGATAATATACAACAAAATTATCGTTAGTCTTCAACAGGAAAAATATAATAGAATACAATAGACAACAAGTTTTAAATCAATATTCATAATGGAAATAATAATTCATTAGAAGAGTTAAGTAGAGAATGCAAACTACTATCTTCTATGTATGAATTTTAAAGTTCATCGCCTCTATTTTATCCTCAGTAACATCAATCAATATATATCCGAGATCAAATATTCATCCTTGCACTATCTGTGCCGAGGACATTCACCAACTGGTCATGTTCATCTAAACACTGCTCATCTTGCACTACGGGCCAAAGATATTCATCGAAATCATTCATCTTTTGCACTACGGGCCAAAGATATTCATCGAAAAATCATTCATCTTTAGACTACAGCCAAAGATATTCATCATAAATCATTCATTTTTGCACTACGTGCCAAAGATATTCAATAATATCATCATTTAAGACCGAGGATGATGAAAAATATTTTTTTAAAGAAACGAATCCAAAGGAATAATGACAAGGATTAAGGATTAAGGATTCGTACTTTTGTTTTATCCACGTCCAAAAATACCTCAAAAATAATCATAGTGGTGTAAAATTCAAGAATGATCAAAACATGGATACAATCAAAGCTAGTATCCATAATAGATATTTTGGACAAAAAGAAGAAATTTCATTTTTCAAGTTAATAAAGGCAGTATTCGTGAATAATGCCAGATATCGTGAATAGTGCCGATATCGTGAATAGTAACTCCTACACCAAAAGATAGAAATTTCACAAAAAACATCTTCACGCTTAGTGAATAGTACTCGTGAATAAGAATCGTGAATAAGAACTCATGAATAGTAATTCATGAATAAGAATCATGAATAAGAACTCCCATATGAAAAAGTTCCAAATTTGATAAAAAGTTCCAACCAATATTTCAAAGATAATGATATTGAAGAAATAATATCATTTGAGAAGAAAATAACATCTCTTTACCTCGAAAGACAAGATTTCTAATAAACACCTGATATAAAGCTATGACTTAAACTTGCACTCAGATATAGCAATACTCAAAGTATACTCAAAATACTCACAAGAATACGCCGATAATATAGAGAGAGAAAACTTCATTTACGTGTGATTTTCAATTCTAACCTAAACACCTATTTATAGAAATTGCTTAGAACACCAAAGCGTAAAAATTTATTATAATATTAATATATATATAAGTTTTCTACGCAACCTTTGAATCTGATTTCCACCAACTAACACATGTAAAATGAGGCTCACACATCAAAAAATGTTTTTCTATTATAAAATAATTAAAACTTCTAAAATCAATTATTTTGAGCTTCTAACTTCAATAATTCACAATAAATAGCCCTTTTGCCGAAAATTCAAATCTCGAGAGTTTTTATAGGAAATTCAATTCTCTACAACTTTACGTAAGAAAGTTTTTCCAAATTCCAAATGTAAATTGACCGAAATCCACAAATGGGCGATTTTACAAAGCTATAATCAAATTTCAAATAATAAATGGGGTCCACCGACATGTTTAACATGTTTTAAACATTTTTGGTAACAAAATACTCCTCCTCCACATATACTCATATATCCCACATTCATCGTAAAAATATCATCGTTAATATATTATTAAAATAATATATTTAAATGAATTATTTTATCGTAAAAAGATAAAATATTAATTTTCAACAATTGTCACTATAAAAATTTTTCTCCATCTATATCCACATAAAATCAATATTTTCCTCATCATATGAATCAATAATTAATTATTCACAAATAATATTACAGAATCACAATATCGACAACCGTAGCTTCTCGTGAAAGAGGGCTTTCCAATAAAGATTTCTCCTTCTACTGCCAAGCAATTAGGTGACCAAACCTCTCCTTAGATGTAACTTTCTAGACATTGCCAATAATGTTATCTAATAATATTATTCAGATAATATGAATTATTGCTTCGATAATGAAAATACTTGTGTAATGACAATTATCAAAACAACAACAATATATAAAATATCAATGCAAAGAATTATTAAATCAATAAAATAAAATACCGAATAAGATTTCAGTAACCATTATTGAGTAGTGCCTTCTTCACGTAAGAATCAATAATGGGTGCAATACCGTATCTCATCGCGTGCGATAACGCGTACATCGCGTGTTTTAACCACCGGTATTCCAACAATTAAACGATAACAACTACGCCAATTATTTTTAAACAACTTATTTTTGTCGCTTTCTTCCTCCAATCGCTTTTCGTTATGGGGCCTACACATGGTCGCTACTTGGCCGCATTTAATATTCTATTCAAAGATTTAATATTCCACGACCAAACGAATATTCTCCGACAATAATGAATATTATATCACCACTTGCTTATTTAAAATATTTACGCATTTTACCCATAACTAACCACATTAATCAAATCCACCCTTACTATTTCAAAATAATAAATAAAGGAAATTCCTTTTATTTAAAAAATTTCTGGTCTTACACTTTCCAATAAGGATTTTTCCTTACTTCTTGGCAATTAAATTAGGTGACCAAACCTCTACTGATAGAACTTTCTAGACATTGCCAATAATGCTATCTAATAATATTATTCAAATAATATGAATTATTGATCCGATAATGGGAAATAAAGTGCGGTGACAATTATTGAAACAACAATAATATAAAATATCAACGCAAAGAATTATTGAATCAAGAAATAAAATATTGAATAAGAATTCATCGTAATAATTATTGAGTAGTGGTGCTTCACGCATCGGATCAATAATTCATCAATCTTGTCTGCAATCTGGTAGTGCTATCTTGTACAACCACGCCAGACATCGTATTTTAACCACCGAGATATTCCAACAAAGTGTTAATTCAGTAATAATTACGCTCATTATTTATAAAACTCAAACTTTGTCGCTTTCTTCATCCGACGCTTATCCGTTATGGGATCCACAAATGGTTTATACCATAAATTTAATATTCCCTACGTAAATAATATTCCACGACCAAACGATTATTCCCCGACACAATGAATATTTTATAACCACTTGCTTATTTTGTAAAATTTGCACATTTCACCCATAACCAAAGTATTATATCAAATTATCATCTTATTATTCACAATAATAAATAGAAGAAATTCGATTTTTATTTATAATAAGTTAGGGTCTTACAATTTTTATAAAAAAATAAAATTATTGTAGAATATTAAGTATGCAAACTGAACTTGGGGGAAGGCAACTGTTTGATTAATTTGTGCAAGATCAAGTATCTTTTAATTAATTAAGTGTCCAGTTGATATTGTGCACGAGTTGTTTTATTTATGCATTTAGAGTCCAGTTATTGTGCAAGGGTGAGTAGACAAGTTAATTACTTTTGGTTGCTGGATTAAGTTATCAACTTTGTCTCCCTCATTTTCTTTTTCCTCTTTTGGTTATGCTGCTGCTTCTTCTAATTATTGTTATTAATTTTTTTTTTATATATATATATATATATATATTTCATTTTTGTGAATTGATAATTGATAATTTTACACGCCTAAATTCCACTCACATAAAGGTAAAATCCACCAAATTCTCATGCAAGATGAATGTCAAAATATCGAAAACAAATGTGAAAACAATATTCACCTTTTATTTGTCATGAAAGAGTTTTATCCCTTTTCTCAAGTTTTGCTACTCCTACTTCTCAAAGTCATAAATGAAAAAATTTGAGCGGTTTGGGATAAAGCAACCTACAAGTCCAAGTTGTATTACTTACAGTTGCTCAAAATTTTCGATTTTTCCGATTTTTTATTGAATCAGTTGATACCGGTACCATCGGTATTGGTTTTTTCGGTATCAGTTTTTTAATATTTTTATATTTTTTGATACTGGCAACGACAATGACTTTTTTGAATTCGATAAAAATTAAAATATCGAAATTTAATAATATAATAATTAATATTTAATGTTTTGTAATTTTATATATTAAATAAATTTTTTTATATATTAATAATTTCTATATAATAGTAGTTTTATTAATTTCTTTATATATATTAATAATGTTTTGTAGTTTTATTTTATATATCAATAGTTAATGACTTTTTAGTTTTAAAAAAATTTGTTAATATATGATAAGTATTGATTCTATAATTCCTGAAATAATTAGTAGAAAATTTCTTGAGGTTTCCGCTTCATCTAATATCATTTCATTAGAATATTTGTATGAACTTTTTTATTAAATTTTAATATTTTCATTCGGGGTACTATTCATTCGAGGTACTATTTACTATAAAATTGATTTCTTTTCTGTCCAAATTATTTTTGATACATGAATATCATTCTTGAATTTTACTCCACAATTGGTGATTATGTTGACAATTTGGACATTCTTAAACTCTGGATAAATTAAATTATAAATATCTAATATTTATCCTTGATTGATTCTTATTATATCATTAACATCATCCTTATACTTATATTGGGCTGAAAGTCATCTTTGACCCTTATGCTTATATTATAGTGAAAGTCATCTTTGATTTGTAATACAAAAATAGACTATTAATTGATATAATTATGACTAGAAATTGTGCATTAATATAATCATAATATTTAATTATATTTGTGATTAAAGTTTTTACTTTTATTTTTATACAGTCTACTAGACATCACATCACCACGTCATAAAATTCAAGGGAAAAGAGTCTCGTACTTATCCAAAAATAGTCCACGAAATTATTTAGAGTTGATGTTGAGTTAAAAACCTAAAAGTAAAATCTTTAATATATTATTTTTAGATTAGAATCTACGACACTAATAACTCCTATTAATAACTAACGAACTCCTATCCTATCCTATAAAGAATAGAATTAGCATAGAATAGTAAGTATATTAAACGGAACTTTATATGATTTCTTTCTTTCTTTCTTATCAATGGCAATTAATAGCGTTCCTCCACATCCAGATCTACATCTACATCCGCCTCGTAGACGACTGCTGCCATCGTGGTCGGAGATGCCAGAAGAATTACTGTGGCTGATCTTGCAACGTATCTCAGACTGGGCCGATCTTCATCAATGTCTTGGCGTGTGTCCTTTATGGCGCTCCACCGCCAGGCTGGTTTTGAGCAGGATAACAGCAACTCCTTTTCTATTGCTTATAAATCCCGAGCAAAAACAAGAACCCTGCAAATTCTTGGATTTGGGTACAACAACATTATTTTGCTTAAAGGCAGGTATGGAACTGACCAATTATACAATATATATAACTCTAATCGCGGATGGCTGCTTATACGTAGCAATACCAATAGGCAGGAATATAGCCTGTATAACCCTATCACAAGAGAAATTGTGCAGCTTCCACCGCCACCACTCGGACCCTTGGGAATACTATGTTCTCCATCTCCACAGCCACCTGCAGAATTGAAGAAACTGGTAATATCTACAAGAAGTCCTCGGGATCCCAATTGCGTCGTCTTTCTATTGTTTCACCATCCTAACCTTTTGGCCTTTTGTAAACCAGCAAGTAGTAATAATAATACATTTAAGGTGATCAAAGGTAGGGCACATCATTTGGTTGATATGATTTTCTACAAGGGTGAGTTATACGCTGTTAATTTGTTCAGTGAACTTTATGTTATGACATTATTAGAAGGAGATGATAATCATGATCAGATATTCTATGATAATCATGATGAGATATTATTCGAAGGAGATGATAATCATGATCAGATATTATTCCAAGGAGATGAGATATTTTTAGAAGGAGATGATAATCATGAGATATTATTCGAAGGAGATTATAATCATGAGATAGTTGTACAAGAGCAGCAGATAGTCGAAAAGTTGATAAAAAAAGCTGCTAACAAGGGGCATGAATTTTACTTGGTAGAAGAACCGGTTAGAAAAGAACTACTTCTGGTGGTGAAGTTAAAGCAATCCTACCGGGTGTCGTTTCGAATTTTCAAGTTGAAGTACTATTATTATCCACGAGCGGGAGCAGAGTGGGAAGAGGTAGTGAAGTTTGATAGTCATAATCGTGCACTTGTTTTGGTAACAGGCGATTCCATGTTTGTTTCAACTGATGATGATGAAAGCTGTTGTTATAAGCCCAACTGCATTTATTTCGTGGACGAGTTTCGCAATTCTAATCCCTTGAATTATGTTAAAGTATACGATCTCAAAACTCATACGGTTGAACCATTCAATTTCCATCCATCCTATTATAATAATCATTTCCATTCCCATTCCCAACCACTGGCGGCGTCAGTTTCGTGGTTTGATTTATGCAAGATATATCAAGTTAGTTATTAATTTGTTTAAGCTATATATAATAATAAACTCTTTTATTTTGGTGCCCAGTTATTATTTATCGTTTTATTTATGCTAATTCTGTTGTGAGTACAAGCTAAATTACATTTAGTGTTTCATTTAGGCTCTTCTCTTTTGGTTATGCCTTTTTTTTTCCTTGTTATAATTATTGATAATAATTATATATTCATATATATAATCTCATTTTGAAAATATATTTTGACAGGTGATCCCTACTCACATACATGAAAGTTAAACTCACACCTAACTATCATGTTAGAGAAATTATGTGAAAAATATAAAAATTATGTGTAAAAATAATACAAGTACAACTAATCGGTAATTGGAGAGAGAAAATATTATGGTTATGCATGTATGTTACTAAATCCGGTTAGCATGAAGTTTATTTTTTGGTAAGTTGATCAATTGACCAATAGAATACTGACACACATAGAGTTTTGTCTGCGTGTCAGCAATCTATTGGCCAATTAACCAACTTACCAAAAAATAAACTTCATATTAACTACTTACTATGTTATTATACCTGGCCTGTCCTGTCAATCGGGTGGATTCAGACGGATTTAGGCCACAAAAATGAATTTGGGTGATTATGAAGCTTAAGCCTTGAGTAAGTGAAAATCCAATAACTAATTGAGCATATGGTATTGAAATTGAATATATGGGATACAATAATTTAGCAAGTGAAAAATTAATAATTATTATTGTAGTGAATTGATATTTTCGTAAGGATCTCATATCCCGCACTTATGTGAGCTAGATTTTGCGAAAATATCAAATTTTTGCGGTGAAAAATAACAATTCTCTTAATTAATCACATAATCAAATTAATATTTCTCTTGATTACCAGATTAATTAATAGAATAATACTACAGACACAAACTATTCTATAAATATTTTACAAAATGCTGATGTGTCATACTCCACTTCAGCATATTGTGTGGGACTGAAACCTATATTAAAATAATTTATTAATCAATATGTTTACCTGAAATATGTCACATTAATATTTTATAAAATAATTTATGTATGTAACGTTATTCTAATTAATATGTGTAATGTTTTGTTCCAATTTCGGCTCCTAAAATTCTTTGAGTGATCGCCTCGTGTAAATTTTGTCAAACAAGTTACAAGTAGTATTGCTTATTTCTTATAAATAAATAAGTATTACAAAGTTTTATGGCGAGAGGGTGAAGTGCCAGAAAGGTTAAAATGAGGGAGGGGAGAGAAATGCACAAAATCACTCATACTATTAAAGTTTTATGTCGCATTGTTTGTTATTTATTATCATAAAAGTTAAATTTATTATTAATAGTATAGTTAAAAAAATTTTACTTAATAATTAAATAAATCATGAATTGTTATTTTATAAATATATTAAAATTTTTAATACGATTTACTAAGTAATACATAATTAATTAGTTTGATAGTGTTTTGATTATTGTTGATTACATTTGACAATAATTATAGGAGTGAATCATTTAACTAAAATTAGTAAAAAGATATTTTAATAAAAGATCAATATTAACAAAATTATGTTCAGTAATCTTGAATTCATACCAAACACTCATAATAACAATTATCGATAATCACATATATTCTATCAAACAGAAATGACATAACATAATCATTTTCTATTATCGATAATTAAATACCCAATAATCTATATATTTAAATGAGTATCTATCGAGACCTATAATAAACACTTAATTTAATAATTTACCTTTTTGGAGTTTGTATTAACACAAAGTAAATTTTAATGTACTTTTCATTTCAAGGTTTGTATTAACACAATAGTATATACTATGTAATATGTATAGACCTTTCGGTCTTCTCCATGGTTCAATTATATCCTTGTGCTGAAATATGATGTCTCGTCGGTCAAATATTGAATTGTAAAATTGATAAAAATTTCAAAATTAAGATTTATTTATAAAAAGGATAATTTTTGACGAAATTTCAGCAATTCAATATAACGTAGTTGTTTCGGACCAAATAAAAAAACACGATGTATAGGGGAGAAATGTCACTAAAAAATAAAATTGAATATGCTGAAAGTTATAAAAAGGAGACGACAAAAAATAACGAACATTTCTCTATAAATTGTACCTAAATTGTACTTATGTAGTACCTAGGTAAATATGCCTTAGAAAAAGGAAATAATATTGTGCTTCAAATATACGTAATTTGTACTTAAATTTATCAATATAACACATAGTTAAGTATAACTTAAAAAAATATTTTTAAAATGTATTTAATATAAAGTTAGTTAAGTTAAATTGTATTTGAATTATAATTAAATTCTACTTATAAAATACCTAGTTAAGTTCAACTTAAAAAAAGTGAGAAAAGATAATTTAAAGCATACCTTAGCCCAGTCCGACTAAAGAGTAACACTTAGTAAAACGACGTAATTTTATATAAAAATTATGATTAAAGATTTTTTTATATAAAATTCAAAAATGAAAACCTTAACCTTAAGAGTAAAACTCAATGTTTTACTAAATAGCCTTAGCCAAACTTGGCTAAGGCATGTTTTAATTTATTTTTTCCCAAAAAAAATTACACTTAAAATATATTCAGTAAAGTTAAATTGTATTTAAACTATATCGATCATTTGTGCTTAACCATTTGAACTAAAACAACAGCAATGTGACGCCCCCAAAATAGGTATACAACACCCATTCTGAGTCGCCAAATACATGGTACATAAAACAAACTACAACTTCAATAATACAAATGTCGTGTGAAATACGACAATACATACTGTGAGTTTAAATACAAATATTGTCTTCTAGACAATATCCACACGCAAATAAGTCCTCATTACAATTATTCAAATATTATTTTATAGAAATAGAGAGATCGCTAAAACATCTTCCTAGAACCATCACTCCATACCCAGACTTTCGATCCTCGCTATGTTCTCACCTCCCGAGAAGAAAATGAAACAAAAAGGAAAGGGTGAGCTCAATTAGCCCAAGAAAGAATATTATGACTAAGATAATATACAACAAATTATCGTTAGTCTTCAACATGGAAAAATCGATAAAATATAATGATAACAAGTTTTAGATCAACAAGTGCAATGAATAAAGAATCCATTAAGAGTCACGTAGAAAAGAATTCTACTTGCTTTCTAAGGTTTAAAAGTCCATCATCAATATTTTATCCCTTTAACAACAATCAATATACATCTTTAATCATCTTTGCACTACTGAAGCCAAAGATATTCATTTGTATCACCAAATTGGTCATGTTCATCTCAACACTGCTCATCTTTGCACTATTTGGGCAAAGATATTCATTAATTAATCATTCATCTTGCACTACAGGCCAAAGATATTCATTTATATCACCATTTAGGACTGAGGATGATGAAAAATTAAAACATGGATTAAACTTTATGAATAAGGGTCACAACAGATAATTTGGAAGAAAAGAAATTTTTTTTTTGTGAATAAGACCCACGAAACAAGATCAAGTGATCGGTACAAGTGAACGATGCCGTGAACGATGACTGCGTGAACGAAGACCCATGAAACGATACATCAAGAATGACCATTTATATCACCATTTATATCACCATTTATATCGAGTCCTGAATGCCGTCTTTGGAATATCCTCAGTTTTAATCTTCAGCTGATGATATCCAGAACGAAGATCAATCTTTGAAAAGAATTGCGCCCTTGCAATCGGCCTCGAACAGTCATCAATGCGAGGTAGCGAATACCTATTCTTGATGGTGACATGGTTCAATTCTCGATAGTCAATACAAAAGTCGCATACTCCCGTCTTTCTTCTTTCTGAATAAAATAGGAGCACCCCAAGGAGACGTCTTAGGGATCGAATGAAACCGATGTCTAATAATTCTCGTAGTTGGACTTTTAACTCCCGAAGTTCAATAGAGCCATTCGATATGGGGTTTTAGAAATGGGTTTTGTACTTGCCCAAGGTCAATAAAGAATTCAACATCACGCTCGGGGTAAACCAGAAGCTCTTCAGAAATACATCGTGAAATTCTCTAACCACGTAAATATTATTCAAATCGACTTGTCTTTATTCAAATCCATAACATGGGCTAAGAAAGCTTGACATCCGCTTTTCAATAAACGAATAGCTTTGTGGCTTGATATGACAATGGTGATTTTTAGTGGTTTAGTGGTTTGAATTGTATTTACGTGTTGGTTAGGAATATGAAAACTAACAACCTTACGAAAACAATCAATTTTGGCAATGATGAGTGGTTAACCAATCAATTCCTAAAATCACATCAAAAGCAAGTATCTTTAAAGAGATAAGATCAACGGTAATGTGATAGTGCCAACTTGGATCATGCAAGATTTATAAACCGTAGATGTAACGAAGGTTTCACCCAACGGAGTTTCAACAGATAAATCAAAATCTAATTTCTCCGGAGTCAAGTTTAAACGTTGAGCACAAGCGAGAGAGCTAAAAGAATGGGTGAAATCCCAGATTCTAGTAAGGTATAAACTTCGCAAGAATTCAATCTTAGCTTACCCGTGATCACCTCGTTTGGGTTCCTCACGTTTTGGCCACCACGACAAACGCCTTCCGTGAACTATTGATTTCGACTTATCCGGACACCCTTGAATCACCACTCTCTGCTCCGAACTTGGTTTCGCTTATAGTACAATCCCGAGCGATGTGGCCTTCTTTTCCATGCCAGTTGTAACATACCTTGGATTGTTGTGGGCGGTTTGGGGGTGATATGTCCTCCTTCCCGCATTTGTAACATCTAACCGGCGGTCGTTCTTTGTTGGTCTTTGGTCTTCTTTGTTGATGTCTTCCGTCATTGTTGAATCTTCTCTTTCTCGAAATTTTCACTTGAGTCACCTCTCCGATTACCACCGAGTGGTTACCGCTTTGTCCGTATTCTTTCCTCCTCGCCGGGTTATCATCGCTCGATGACTACCACGGTTGTGGTCCCTCGGTTGAGTATACTCACTATCTCGCCTAATAATCGAGCCTCGCTTGACAACATCCAAATACGAGAGAAAACTTATGAGAGATAAGGTATTGATTTAATCTCGGGTTTTAGACCTCTCGAAATATACGCTGTCGTCATTCGCTCCTCATTCTCCACCAAATGAGGTGCGAAACTCGATAACTCTACGAACTTTGCCTCGCATCGAGACACCGCCATGTTGTTCTCGCTCGAGTCTAATAAACTCTACCTCCTTCATATGATGAATACTTTCCGGAAAGTACTTGTCATTGAACAGCTTCAAATCTTTCCCAAGACATGTTGAGTGCATCTCGTCAGACGCCTTCACGATTCCCACCAAGAATCTGCTTCACCACGAAACATAAAGTGGCGAATGGAACCTTCGTTCCTCCGCACCCCAAGACATCGAATATCTTGGTAATTTGCTTGACCCACGTTTACGCTTGATCGGATCCGCTTTCCATGGAAATCTGGTGGTCCCAACTCCTCGAATCGCTTAACCGCGTGGATCGACCGCAAGCGTTGCCATCATTTCCACCAGTATTTTGCATACGAGTCTCCTCGTCGATTTTGCATGAATCGCAAAAAGCTTCTAAACATCACATCATTCATCGTTTGCTTTCGGTAGTGTTGTTTACATGAGGAATATTGCCTTCTGTTTGACGCTTCCCTGGTTTTGTGACTAAAGGTTGTTCCACCGCCTCATAAACTCCATTGTTAACGCTTCTCAAAATGCCATTCTTAAATACTTGCCATAAAACAAGGGTTAATTAAACAATTTAACATGTCATATAATATTCCTATATTATGACTGACCAACAAATAAGCTTAGGTAGGACACACTAAATGAAGGATTTACCTGCCTCTCCCTCCTAGTTCTATTCCCCGATCTCTGCGCCAGATCATATCCTAAGCTCGATATTAATCGCGACGCCCCCAAAATAGGTATACAACACCCATTCGAAAGTCGCCAAATACATGATACATAAAGCAAACTACAACTTCATTAATACAAATGTCGTGTGAAATACGACAATACATACTTGAGAGTTTAAATACAAATATTGTCTTACTGACAATATCCACACGCAAAATAAGTCCTCATTACAATTATTCAAATACTATTTTATAGAAATAGAGAGGATCGCTAAAACATCTTCTAGAAACCATCACTCCATACCCCGACTCAATCCTCGCTATGTTCTCACCTCCTCGAGAGAAAAATGGAACAAAAGGAAAGGGTGAGCTCAACTAGCCCAAGAAAAAGAATATTATGACTAAGATAATATACAACAAATTATCGTTAGTCTTCAACAGGAAAAATCGATAAAATATAATAGATAACAAGTTTTAGATCAACAAGTGCGTGAATAAAGAATCCATTAGAAGAGTCACGTAGAGAAAGAATTCTACCGCCTTCTAAGGTTTAAAAGTCCATCATCAATATTTTATCCTCAGAATAACAATCAATATACATCTTTAATCATCTTTGCACTACAAGCCAAAGATATTCATTTGTATCACCAATTGGTCATGTTCATCTCAACACTGCTCATCTTCAGACCACGGCCAAAGATATTCATTAGTTAATCATTCATCTTTGCACTACGAGGCCAAAGATATTCATTTATATCACCATTTAGGACTGAGTGAAAAATTAAAACATGGATTAAACTTTAAGAATAAGGGTCACAACAGATAATTTGGAAGAAAAGAAATTTTTTTTTTTGTGAACAAGACCAATGAACAATGCCAATGAAACGATCACAGTGATCGGTGCATTCGTGAAACGAATGCAGACTGAAACGATGACTCGTGATGACAAGTTCTAAATTTGATAAAAAATTCAGACCAATATTCTTATGAAATGATATTAGATGAAACGAAATTTCTAATCATTTCAGGAATTATAGTTTCATATACTTACCATAGTAAGTTCAAATTTAAGAATACGAGATGAAATAATATTGCTTACATAATATGGAGTATGAAAGGAAATAATATTTCTCATAAGTATTGAAAAAAATATCCTTTACCTTAGTAGAAATTGGATTTGATCGGAATATCTGGATATTATTCTCGAGAAAATCTTGCGAGAAAAACTATTTCCAAAATATTCATATACTCAAGAAAAATACTCACAATACTCTGTAATAATAACTTCCGAATTTAGAAATGGTGTGTTGAGGAAGGAGGGTTACCCCTATTTATAAAGAAAACTAAGGAGTAACATGTGCCTAACTTTTCCTCTTTTTTTTTTCTTGGCCTAACCTGCCTAACTTTGTTATTTTCCATCAATGCCTACTCATTCGGCCCACAATTTAGACAACACCACATTCTGCAAGCAATAATCCTGCATACCTAACTTTTCCTTTCTTTTAATTGGCTAAAGGGCCACACATTAGAAAATTCTCTTGCAGACAAATTCTCCACCAACTTATTTCCACCAATCATACCAATTACCCAAAATAAATTACAACCTACTTTCTTTTGAAAACAAGTAGTCATCTATTTGTTTACATCCGTTTCAATTAACACATGCTTATAATAATATAATAACATAAACAATTATAATATATTTATCAGAAATTGTAATTTCACAAAATATATCAAACTTTCAACAATTATTTTATGCTAAAATTTCTTCATTTATAATCACATAAATAAATAAATCCATCATTTATATTCATATCAAATAAATATTTTCTTATCATATAAATCAATAATTAATTATTCATAAATAATATTACGAAAAGACAATTATGACAACCAGTAGCTTCAGAAAGAGGGGCTTTCCAATAAGGATTTCTCCTTATTGGCCGTGCATTGATTAGATGACTAACCTCTCCTCGATGTAACTTTCTGTAGACATTGCCAATAATGTTATCTAATAATATTATTCAAATAATATGAATTATTGATCGAATAATGGGAAATCTTCGTGTCGTGACAATTATTGAACAACAATAATATAAAATATCAACGCAGAGAATTATTGAATCAATAAAATAAAATATTGAATAAGAATTCTGTGTAGCAATTATCGAAAGTGTCTTCTTACGTAGAATCAATAATTCAACAATCTTTGTGCAATCTGCAGTGTCATCTTTGTATAACCACGCGCTCTTCGTATTTTAACCATTAGGTAATCCAACGGTGTTAATTCGGTAAAAAATTATGTCGTTATTTATAAAAACCCAAATTTGTCGCTTTTCTTCATCCCACCATTATTCCAAGTTATAGGGCCCACAATTGATTGCTACTTGGTTGTATTTAATATTTCCGACAAAAAGAATATTCCACGACCCAAACGAATATTCTCCGACAACAATGATTATTTTATAATCACTTGCTTATTTTGTAAAATTTACACATTTCACCCATAACCAAAGTATTATATCAATTAACACCTTTTTACTTCAAAATAATGAATATAGGAAATTCAATTTTATTTATAAAAAGTTGGGGTCTTACAAGCAATGCCAACTTTATTTAAATATATGATTTGATTAAACATATGTATGAGATGTTTATTATGTGTGGTAGATAGTGTTTTTAGTAAACTAAATTGATTCATATTATTGTTCTTATTAATTAAAATTTTCTTCATAATTTTCCCCTTTTTTGTAAGTTTCTAACTGTTAACAATTCATATCCCCCGAAATTGATACCAAAAATAATACTGAGTCAAAAAATAATTTTCTGAAACATAAGTTGTTACCGCTAATTTGAACCATGGTCTTCTCGGCCCTTTCCTTGTGGTGTTGACATTAGTTTTTGTATAATGAATATGGACAACTGAGGGGATTCTATTATATATACTAAATCACAATTTTTAACACAATATTTTGATATCTGTCTTTCTAAAAATTTGACATCTGTCCTTCTAAGCATCGAACATACATCTGTCCATCATAATTAAAACTTTTTACTGTCCTTTACAACAATAACCTTCAATCCTAGCTCAATCGAATAACATTCCCAACAGTTGTTTTCTAAAAAAAATCTCTAGAATTCCTAAATATCTGGAATCCCTAGCTCATATCCTTCAATCGGCGCAATCTGTCCTCCTAAACATCCAACAGCTGTCCATCATAATTAAAACTCTTTACTGTCCTTTACAACAATAACCTTCAATCCTAGCTCAATCGAATAACCTTCCCAACAGTTGTTTTCTAAAAAAAATCTCTGGAATCCCTAAATATCTGGAATCCCTAGCTCATATCCTTCAATCGGCGCAATCGATGGACACTTTGGCTCATACATTTTATCACCGGCTGCTAATAATCTTATATATATATATATATATATATATATATATATATATATATAAGCATAAGCATAAGCCATTGATTTTTTTGTTAATGGTGATAGGCATTCCGTGCGCAAAACTAAAAAGGGCAAGGCTGCCAAGGACCTTAACAAACCTAAGAGGCCGCCCAGTGCCTTCTTCATTTTCATGTATATTATTTTTGTTCCTTTATCAATTTAAACATTAATTATAGTTTTTTTTAAAAATTATTGATTTTGACATATTTGCTGAATCAATTTTGTTGCAATGAGGGTTTCAGAGTACAGTTTAAAGAAAAAATCCTCAGAGTAAAGGAGTTGCTGCTGTGAGTCATTTGGTTCTTTTAATTTTATGTTGTGTTCATTCTTTTTGTTAGCATTTTTATATTATTATTGTAATTAACTGTGTGAAAAACAGATTGGTAAGGCTGGTGGAGATAAGTTAATGTTTGATCCATTGTCAGTATATGTTCACTGATATCTCAAATACTCTGGACTTTAACTAATATGTTCAGGCCTGCTGGCGGAAGCAACATGGAATTCCATTCTTTGAAGAGTATTTCTTGATTAGGTAAATTTCTGTGAATTCATGTCTGTTTGTGTGAAATTTTTAATTTCTTTTCTTGGTTGACAAAGAAATTGAGGACAGTGCTCTGTTTGATTTTCTACTTTCATTGTGTTTAGGTATCAAGTGTTATCGATTCCAGTCTGGTCAGTTGGGTCCAAGTACAAACATTCCCAACAGCCTAGACAAACAGAGGAAGAGGCCAGACCTTGAATAATAGCATGAGCCTGGGACATCTGCCTGTGATCACTCCTATTGGTGAGTCACCATCACTTACGATTTTATTCGTCTTATTTTTCAAATTGTAATTCATTGTTTGGTTATTTGACCTGTGCTTATTTATTTAAAAAAAATGTACTATATATACTTATATATATTCTTTGTGCTTTCTTGTCAGGAGGAAAAATTAAGAGGTGCTGCCCATCTTATTTTCGCAAACAAGCAGGTTAATTTCACATGATCTGATTTTGATTCATTGTATTTTACACATCAATATCAAAGTAATGCCCGTGTCGTGGAGAAGTTGACCACAACATTGTGAATGTCTTTGCTTCAACTACATGTCTTAGAACATTCATACTAATAACCCTTCTCTTAAATATTGGATTTTCTGGATTATAGTATCTTCCTGGTGCACTTGATGATGCTGCAGTTACCGAAGCCTTAGAGTTGCATAAGATAAAAAATCGCCAATGGACTATTTTTAAAAGGAGGACTCTTTTGAGGGCTTGAACTGGTAAGCTTAATTATTGGCAAAGCATTGTTGGTTATTCAACAGTGTTTCCAGGCATTAGTACAAAGAGAATTGTACTCCCACTGTTCCATAAAATAGGTTCATTAATGATTTTTTGAAGTCAGTATAAGATATATTTTAAATTTCAAAATTGATATTAACAATTAAATTACAGTTAGACAATAGATTATGAAAATTGTAAACTATCTAACTATTATCACTAATTAAATTTTTTATTGATTTCGAAAGTCAAATTAATTACATCAATTTTGAATTTGAAAATTTCTTAAATTGACTTTGAAACCTATATTTTGGAATAGAGGGAGTATTACTTTTAAACACTACTTACATCATACATGGGTTCTCCTTGGATGCGGCTATACATATTTCTGTTTCAATTTTGAAGTGCATTTTGTTTATGAGTTTGATATACCTATTACTGAACTTCATTTAAGAACCAGGAGCACTATACCAATTCCTTTTAGCTTATGACTTTCACTTCCGTTTTCGTCCATAATACTGACCTTCAAAAAGTAAAAAATGTCTGAGGTATTAATGAAGACTGTGTCTCAGAGAAGTTGGTAGTCACAAGTCATCATACAAGCATATATGCCATGTCTATTTCTCACCCCAACTTTCCTAATAATTTGCAAAGCATTTGATATTGTTTCATATTTTGGGCCGGGGCATATCACCTGAAGTCAGCGTTTATGTTATTCAATATATTATGTGAATGTACTAATACATTTTGTAGTTGCGTGAATTTGGGGTGACGTATGTGTGCAAATCAATATCGAATAAGAAGCTGAGGACATCCTGAATCAGACCCAAAGAAGAAGTAGACCACGGCGAAGAATAATCAAAGCATTCGATCTGTAAGCACACCATGGCAAAGAAGAAACAAACCCAAAGGATAGATTCAGAGTATTCAAGAACAAATTCTCAAACCTTCGATCTGTAAGACTCTTTTTTTTAATATATTTTAGCTTACTATTAGTTTTGTATCAAAAGCTTGCCTCTTTAATTAATTAAATAATTAATCTTCTTATTGCTATGTGGAAGCGAATATATGTGGATTATATTTTTTTTCTATCAAGGGATTTCCTCTTTTTAGTTGGTTGGAATTTGCAAAACTCTTTGATATCAGTAGGAGTGAAATGGGAAAATGCTCTACCCAACTGTATTTAATTTCTAATCCTTTTTGATGTCTTATTTAATAGCTGATGGGTAAAATTGAACTGCGACATGAATTATATGAGCCAATAGTGCTGGAGTTTTAGTTGATGTTTCTTAATTTATGGCATATTGATTATGAGACCATTTCTAAGGTTGAGATTAGTTCTTTTGTGTTGGAGATTCTAGGCTCCCTCTCACAATGTTAGAAAAATATATGGAGTATTGTCACTGAGTCCTGCATTCCAGTGTAGTGACTGAATATTATGGGCAAAGTTTTCCCTTTTTGTTATAAAATGACAACCGATTGATTTTATGCTCGCAAATACATTTCATGAAGTTAGAAGGAAACATGATCGGAAAAAAGAGGTAAGGTTCTTCTATGAGTCATAAGTAAAGAATCTATACTGATTTATGCACGAAGTTATACTACAACTGTGTACCTATAAAAAGAAAAGTTCTTTGACCAATGTGTATCAAACAACATGAGAAAACTGATAAAAAGTCCTGGTATATTCCTGTACAAGGTGCTAGACATTCATGTTCCAGATTCATGTTACAACAATCAGGCTAATAAAATGTGTTTCTTATGTTTTTCTAGCTAAGTTGTTCCTTTATCTTTGCATGTATATACAATCATGAATTGTGAAGATCGAGTTGGTTATTCTAATGGGTTTTTTTAACAGTTCATTTGTTCATATCTTCTTTGTTTTTCCCTTATTGGCTTTTAAGCACCTTAAAATTTGCATGGACTAGCCCTGCAGTATACCTGTTATTTTAAAGATAGTAAATTTGCATGGCTGGCACCTCAATTTAGACAGCAGCAGTAACAACATTGACAACTAAAACGCGTGGAACATAATACCAATACATCGACAAATCTCTGGCTAATATGTACGAGAGCTTACCGTCGCCAGCAACATCGTTTGTAACCTGCTTTACAAGGCTGGCACCGACGTTGTTGACTCTGTCTTTAAACTTAATGCTCTTTGCAACTCTGACACCATCCTTGGTCACTTTAGGGGCCCCAAAACTTTATTTCAAGATAACATTACGCCCGTAAGAAAGTCAACAAAAAATGAACTCGATGGTAATTAAGTCCATTAGATCTAAACAACCCCAATCAACCCATAATGTCTCCCTTTAGAACAAAATAATTCCTTAACAAGTGATTAAAGAATTCCATAATTACAAGGAGAATGATTCGTGTGCTTTGGCTTTTAAATATTTTGGGAGTCCCTAAAATTTTCAGATTTACTGCCAACAGGGCGATAATTAAATAATCAAAGTCATCAAATTCCTTATCCAATTTACATTCTTTCTTTTATTGCTTTGTAATGTAGTGAGTCACTTAATCATGTTTCCTGATGTCTTAGTGCCCCAATTTTTTTGCTTTAGTTGGTCATTTCCGTTCCTAACTTTTTTTCATTCTCTGCACGATTCTCTTAATTCAAATCAAGAGCCTGCTATACTGCATTCAACATGGAAGCATTCCCCTTTTTGAGGAGAAGCAAATCATTAGAGAAATTAAACAGCTCGAAGGGACATGGGATAAAGTTATTAGTGCAGTTCCTTGATCCTGAACATGATTTCTTAGTATCATACCTTAATAAATCATCCCATAATAAATTATTGTTGAGCAGCTGAGAAGAGGGTTATACCTGGTTCAAGTCCTGATCAATTCAAGTTTGCTTCCTTCGTGTCTGAAACACTGAGCTGTGACCATCGTGTTATTGATGGTAGGTTCCTCTGATAAATGCTTTCAGATAATGAATGTCCAAAGCCATTTAACATGTTATTTGATATAATAAATTTGTTACTGTTTGTAGGAGCTATTGGTGTAGAATGGTTGAAGGCATTCAAGGGCTACATTGAGAATCCGGAGACAATGTTGCTTTAGAGCTATTTTTTTTGTGTGTATCTTCAAATATTGATTTCTCTACTTATCAATCTATGAGGCGACCAACTGTTCCTCGGTTTAATATAATCGTTGTGTTCTTTTGTTTAGAATAAAGGGACCTCTTCGAGTATCATGACTCGATTTTGCCCATTGTAGAGTGTAAAGATTCCTTGAAAAAGACAGAATTCATTTGAGCAATACTTCTTGCTTTAGTTAATTTTAAGAATTTGTTGTGCATTATGTTGCTGGTTTCAGCTGTTGAGATGAATGACAGCTAAAGGTGCTTCAGATTTATTTGACCTCTGCTACTTTTTAGATCATGAAAATGCGGAGCCAAATGGTGGTCGGGCTTCTCTTGGGTTTTCATATGCTCAATTGACAATGAGCAAGTTGACGATGGATGAAATTGTGAGCCAATACATGGATATTAGTTGGATGAGCTATTGTTAGATATTAACAGTATATTATCTAAAACTCAGAAGCAAAGCCAACACAATGAGTTATTATTTGAATGTCATACCTGGTGGAAAAAACAATGAGTTATGAGATAATTATTGTTATCTATTGCTAGCCTTTTCAATATGCAGGAGAGAGAAATACAAGTTACAGGGAGGATCAACTGTTGGTCTACAAATTTAAAGTACATGTTGATTAATCTACTATATTCTTATTATATTTTAATTTATTAATTGTACGTACACATTTATTATTAAAAAATTAAATAATTTCTCCTCCCTGTTGGTCTACAAATTTATCATAATATGAGCTTATGGCTTGTAAAGTACATGTTGATTAATCTACTATATTCTTATTATATTTTAATTTATTAATTATACGTACACATTTATTATTAAAAAATTAAATAATTCCGTCGCAATGCGCGGTTCGTATCTAGTTAAGTACTAAGGCTAAGTCTGTTTATAATATAGATAATGCATGGAATTGAGTAGGTTAATATTTTATAGGACAAATTTACCTAATTTTTCTTGAGTTTTGTGTGTTCGGTCTATTTAATGCTGAACTTTTTTTGGTCTCTAAATATTCTTGGCGTTATAAAACCTAGCCCCTCCTATTAAAAAAAACTGTCGGCTAGACAAAATCGACTGACACATAGAATAACTTAGTGTGACGTGACATAAAGAAAAGAATTGCATTTTGATCAATAATACAAATTTGATCACCACTAACAATCATGTTGTGAAGAAGCAAAAATAAAATATAATTCATGCAGAATCCAATAAAATAAAATTGAAAACTTGTTCAAACGATATCCTAATTATATTAACTAATGGGGCCAACAAAAAACAATAATAATAATAATAATAACAATAATACACATTTTCTGCATGAGGGTAACTATCATACTTTTGGGTCTACCAAATAACCCATTAAATGAGAATGAATTTCATATTTATATATAAATCAGTGGCCATAATTTGTCATTTATATGATATCCAAGTGAGATCCAAGTGAGAACTATAAACTATAAAATACTCCATTTATATGTTGTATGCAAGTAATAACTTAAACTTTAATTGAATGATAATGTATTGGAGGGAACTAAACATCAAAACAAAAAAAATCAAATGGAATTTGGGTAGATCATCGGTCTCAACCGCCTCCTACACAAATTTCCACTATTCCGATCATTAACACACGACAGGAGCAACAACAATTTATGTTTGACATATTAAAGTTATTAGAAGAAAAAATTCACAAGAAAATGTCACATACTTATGAAGCCATTGTTGTGGGTATTGTTAATAGGCATTCTTGCTGTGTTGTGGGTATTGTTGATAGGCATTGCTTGCTGTGGGGTGTGTTTGTAACATAAGAATTTCCTTAAAGAAGTGATTTTTCTCTAGGCAATCTGTTAAATTGTTTCAGGACTATTTAGTACTCCCTATTTTTACTATCTTCAATTTTTTATAAAACTGGTTGAATGCCTTAATAAGCAACAGTGTGGGGATGAATTATAGATATAGGTCACATCATCTAGGCAAAAGAGAATTAAATAGGAGAGGAGGAGAAAGTGTTTGCGACAAAATATTATAAATTTCCGGAACAAAAAAAAACAATGCTACAACCAGTTTGAAAAAGAATGACAAATAAGGAAAATTACAGGCAACCGTCATATACTTTCTATTGTTTTCTTTCGCAAGCAAGGCTTCCAATAAGTGCATTTAGTATTGAATGCCATCCATTTAAGAGCCACAGCATGCCGATTTTTGAGCAAGTTGACCATTTCCAGCCGCTGGATCTGGTTGATTGATTTTTAGTGTAGTAGGCTGCAACAATACAAACAAACAGCTACTCTCAACCATTTTTTTCAGGTAAATAGAGTATGCAATCTTTGAAAGGTATTTCAATATGATTGTTTTTTTAGATTCAATTTAGAACAGATGAGGTGATTACCTCAACCTTTGAGTCAGTGTCTGCAAGCCTTTGCTTTATATCCCTTGCAATAGAAAAGAAAACTTCCTCCACGTTGAGATTTGTTTTTGCGCTCTTCATTAGAAAATTAATTTTAATCTTGAGAACAATGTAACCAACAACATGATATGAATAAATTCTCAGTATACTCACAGTTTCAAAGAATTTGATGCCATACTCATCAGCAAGTGCTTGGCCCTTGGAGGTAGGTACAGCCTACAAAGATTTTAGTACAGAAATCATAATAGTTAAGATACTCTTTAAAAAATTCAACTAATGTACCCAAATCGAGGTTCAGGTACTAGCGTCATACCCTTTTGCTTTCATCCATGTCGGCCTTGTTTCCAATCAGTACCTTGTTGACATTGTCCGAAGCATGCTGCTCAATGTTGCGAATCCAGTTCCTGATGTCTGAGGGGTAGAAATGCAAGATCCTTAGAATTTAGTTCAGAAATCAAGACAAACTGTAAACTATAATTGTTGTTCGACACCATGAGACATTTTTTACCATACATGTTTGTAATACTAAATAAGATATCTTTTAAAAGCACTTATGAATAAACATGAACCATGTGAAGAGACTAAAAACAGCAGGTTTTCAAGTCATATTTATAAAGACATGAATCTTTTAGTGTTAGGTGTCTATTTGCTAAAATTATTTACATGCAAATCCATCTAAATCCTGGATAACTGAAGGTTGAAAAAGGAAAACTTACTGTTGAAAGATGATTCATCAGTAACATCGTAAACCAGCAAAATACCCATGGCTCCACGGTAGTAAGCTAGAAATATGTGTGGGAAAAGCAAAGTTAATTACTGGAAGATGTAAACATATAAACATGAAGAGACCATTATCTACAAAAAAATTGTAATAAACACTTTAATTAATTAATATTAATATATATATATATATATATATAAACACTAATAAGAAACAATGAAGTGGTTTCATGAAAAGATCTAGAGATAATATGCCAGAACTCCACATATTATCTGTTATATTGTTGTTGTTTTTTAGTTTTTTTCTAGGTTCAGAATAACTAGAGAACTGCTCTCAGGAGAGGTAAAATCCATGTACATAAGGTACTCTATTACTTTGATGTGAAGAAAGTATTTCTATTAATATTTCTATTACCAACATCCAAGACAGATTCATATAAGAAAATAAAGGACTATTTAGAAGGGTTTGTCTTCAAAGGACACAGTCTCGGCTAATAAAATCCCACCATATTTTCCATTACTTTTGTTATTGATGATATAAATCAATAAAAAGAGAGAGACTAGTAGACCCAAAAGGTTACCAGTTGTGATCGTTCTGAACCGTTCCTGACCAGCTGTATCCCAGATTTGGAGTTTAATTCGTTTGCCATCAAGCTCAATGGTTCTTATCTTAAAATCAATTCTTCAAAAAAATTATTATTCATAGTGTCAGGACTCGACCACAAAACTTAACCTCCATATTAAACTAAAGGTCTTAAACTCCATGTTAAACAAAAGTTTGGAGCGAACTTACCCAATGGTAGTGATAAAACTAGTGGTGAAGGAACCATCAGAGAAACGTAAAAGAAGGCAACTCTTACCCACACCTGCAAAGGTAGATAAGAAACAACAGATTAGTCCATTGTGCAGTTTTCAGTTGCAAGTAAGTACAGAATAATGGCCACATCAAAATCATAAAGCAAATATACAAGTAGTCAAGGACTAGTACTTGCCAACAACTCAACAGTAAGAACATGGTGGACAGAAGAACAGTACAAGGTTAAAATAAAGTTGAATTTATTTTTATGTGTAGAAGATTATAATTACTATACAAGAAACTTGAATCTGAAAAAAAATAGTGCAGATGAAAATGGAGTATAGTAGCATGTTCATGTTCATGTTGGAGAAAATACAATTACTATTCAAGAAACTTAAATATGCAAAAAATGTAAAAGATGAAAATGGAGTACAGTAAAACGTTCATGTTGGAGAAAATAGGCGGCGAAGAAGTACTCCTCTGTTCCAAAATTAGATATGCATTTTTACTTTATGAAGTTAATTGGAAAAATCCTAAAATTTAGATATTGATATAATTTCGCTCGTGTTTTAAAAACAGCAAATATGATAATTAGTAATACTTTACAGTTTATAGTTAGTTTACGGCTGTCATAGTTATTTATATTAAAATAAATAATTTATTGTTGATTTTGAATTTTAAGATTTCGCAAGTTGACTCCAAAAAGTCAAAATATATGATTTTGGAACAGATGTAGTAATAAATACTCCCTCCGTCCCATGATAAAAGTCCTTATTACTATTTTGGGTAGTCCCTTGTTAAATGTCCATTTTCCTTTAATAACCAAACGTTTACACATATTTTCCTATTATACCCGTAGCATTAAATATTTCATACTTTTCTTATTTTAATTCTCTCTCCATATTTAATGACATTATTATGGGCAATTTTGTTATTTTATTCATCTTCTTAATATGCGTGAAAAGTCCACTAGGACTTTTATCCTGAGACGGAGAGAGAGTTAATTTTACAATAGAACTTTTTGTGTGGTCCACAGTCTTCTGTGCAGCAGTTTAAAACTTTGATGTAATATTAGAATTGTTCTATCAACCCTTTTACCCAAAAGTGGAAAACTCCTTAAGATTGATTTAATACTTACCAACTTACCAAGGTCAACTATTATTCACTGACCACAACAGTGGTGATGTGGTCACAGCAGACAAAGCAAAAATGTTGCAGACTCATGTATCCGCGGAGATGTATTTAGCGACTGCAAGTTGAGCACAGACGTGCCAATGCGAATCGTACACATGAATACTATCAACAACTAACTTCAACTTAGCATGCCATACATCTAAAAATAATCAAATGTTCTATTCTCAATATCTTCAATTGAACATTATTAGTAGAAAATAAAATCAAATGCTGCATTACACTAATGTTGGAACTCCATATGCATTTCCAATACAACTACCAGAATTACATTCACTGCCAATCAATAGGTCTTTGAGACATGTATCAGCATCTAATATTGTTATACCTAATGCAGGAAGAAGCAATCACTTTTAAGTCAAAAGTACAAAAAATAAATATCAAAATTTTGATAAAATAGAGATATTATGCCAATATATCAACACCATACATATTGTTGTTATGTATCATCCAATATTTTTTTATTGTGATGCTTTCAACAGTTCCATCAAACACCTTTTAGACAGACATCCTACATCTTGGACCTGAACTATTGGCTTCAGAATACCAGTTTCACAAAACCTTGTTTTTCAATTGTTACAAGAAACTAAATTAGTAGTGGGGGCTCCGGGGATCTCATCAGCAATTTTTAGACAGAAATAAGTAATTACATCTCTAGGATGGTTCAAGCTCAGGACCTCAGGTCCAGCTACAATTCAACCAACCATAGCCACAGTAAAGCTAGCTAGACACCATTTACCAGAACATCCACATATAGCATGCTTCACAAATCACAATCTAATACGATTGCCTAATAGCAAAATTTAACCTGACAACTGGCAACCAAAAGACTCCCCAAGAATCCTATAAAAGGGCCATACCCTAGTGAAACTTGAGTTTCCGTCAAATAATTGTCTAGAAGCTGCATAGTGAAATAATATTCCACTTTTTTCACAACAGGGGCAGCACAATACGAGAATGCACTGTTTGCCCTTTAATGGGTGAACAGGTGGTAATGAGAAGTGCAACATAACATGACCTAGAAGCCAGCTATCAGCCTGTTAATAAAGGTTACAACCACAGTAATTTTAATGAAAGAAATACCTAGCAAATTTGAAAGAAGATTTCCAATGATAAAGAAATTTAAAATTTTAATACACCAATTCACTACTCATCCAGCTCACAAGAATCATTTAATTGCGTAATCTATGAGAACAACAATATACTCTTAATATATAACAGTAATGTACAAGAAGGGCTGGCTTTCCACTCACAGACATAGTCAAAATTATTGGAAGATTATATGTAAGGGCAACTGATCAGACAAAACAAAGTAACAATGTTGTCCGCACTAGCCAGAGTAGCAAACCAATGTAGACCAGATTACTAATTGTTTAACTTTGGCACTAAAATATGCCTCAGCTAACCAATTTTCCCCTAAAATGAGCAAGCAAAACGGAGCTCAACTTAAAATCCAAATAATGAACCATCTAACATATTTTAAAAAATAGATCAAAGCTAATGAGTGCTAATCTAGAACGATACAAAGACACTATTTTATTTAAAAGAAACTATACAAAGCAAATGCCAAACAACAAAAGCAATCAAAAAGATAACTTTTTATGATTTTATCTCAAATAACATAAATCATATGGCATTTCATACTCAAACACCCGATCTACGTACTTAAATTTGCAAACACGTGTAAAATTGAGAAAATGACGTAATTAGGTTCTAAATGCAAAAAAAAAAAAGAAAAAAAAGAATAAGAATACGAATAATAAATTAAACGCACCGCTGTCGCCGATGAGGAGAAGCTTAATGAGGTAATCGTAGTCTGCTCGAGCCCTTGCCGGTGGAGCAGCCATTTCCAAAATCGACAAGAGTTAACCCTCTCAAATCTCTCTATATATATATAAGTATAAGTGTATGTATATATATAATAACAGATCAGATATCTATGGAGAGATCGGCTATGGAAATAGGAGAGAGAGCTTGATCTGTTCGCCGTCGGACCTATACAATCTCCCTACTATGCTGGCAATTCTGTGCACTTTCAGCTGCGCACTTTAGCAGAAAATACGCACCCAAGGCGAAGAGAGGGATGGAGACGGACTATGGTGCTCAAGAGCTCAGGGTTAATAGTAATCAAATGTTCAGTTTGACACGTGGCGAATGAGGATTAGTGGATATGACGGGTGCACATTAGAAGTTTTTTATGGGTATGTAGCGGATAATAACTAGGTATGTGAGCTGGAATCCAAGTCATTAAAGTATGTGAGCGAATCATTGAAGAACAACTGTCAGGTATTAAGTAAGTAGTAAGTGGAGTATATGACAAAGGAAATCGTACTCGATTACAGCCAATTAAAATGCACCAAGTCATGACTGGTTTCCTAATTACTACTAGTAGTATCATCTGAATGATAAGACACTGTCTCCAGTGTTAAGTTTTTGATTCTCAGAAAAAAAAATTATTTTTTATCTATCGACTGTAGATTTATTATTATTATTATTATTTAAATTATTTTAAAATATTAAACACAAATATGTTACTCTTTAATATTTTTAACTAATTTAGTTCAATAAAGATAATTTTTAATTTCTTCTTTCTCATGTTTTTAATTGAATTATTGATTGAAGTGCGGACTTGTAAGTTGACATTTTCAACTTAAATAAAAAGAAGTTGAAGAGAAATATACTGTGCTCTCCCTTTTTTTGTAATTGGTATTATTATCAAAGCAAAAACTATGTTATCAGAATAATAATAAATGACTTACGTTTCATGTATTAATATCATCAAAAAATATGAAGCTATTATTTTATATCTAAAAACAAATTAATCTATCTGGGTAACTTAATTCCCTAAAGCTTCTTAATTCTGATATATCGATCACGAAATGATCGATGATATGATCATTATTATTATTTTCTCTTAAATCCCACTATAAGTTGAAATAGTCCATACATGATTTAATATAGGAAATATACAAATTTATTCCCAAGGTAATAGGAGTGTTTCTAGTTTAACAGAAACTGCTTCCTGCTACACTACAGCAAAACCACATCCAAATCTAGATGCTTAATCAGTAAACAGATAGATAGCAAAAGATTTTAGCAACTGAACATCTTACAATGTTAAATATCATAAGACAATAAATAATTCATACCCATGATGACAAAA
This sequence comes from Panax ginseng, assembly GCA_020205605.1. Lineage (NCBI taxonomy): Eukaryota > Viridiplantae > Streptophyta > Magnoliopsida > Apiales > Araliaceae > Panax > Panax ginseng. The sequence goes on along the minus strand of CM035138.1, from coordinate 9,014,801 downwards.
CTATCTCATTCCAATACAAGGAACATCAAAAGAAAAAGGCCAGAAACAATAGGCCAAATATCCAAAACAATCCTCCAAATTCCCTGATGCTTAGTAAAAGAAGCCAAGTACTTTACCACCAACATTCTTTCTCCTAGCCTCTTCATGATCCATGATGCCAGCAGATGTAGTCAGCACAATATACCCAAACTGCATAATAAGTATGCAACCGATCAATCACCATTTATATATATCATCCATAAAAAAAAAAAATTAAATAGCAAAATCAAATACATTAATCAACATGCTGCACTGTTGATTATATGATATGGATATTTGCAGGCTCCTTTAGTATAATGGGTAATTCAGAAATTATTGCAAATGTTTTACAACTGATTTCTATTGTTAAGCTTATTATAAAAGATAAGCATATAAAGAACAAGCGGAAGTTCCTAAAATCAAACCTGTCTTGAAGGAAGCAGTCTCGCGGTCCAAGGCTCAATTTCTTTGACACCAACATCAAAACGAGGACTAATCACCCCACATTTGTTCAGCCTTCCATTCAATTCAACAACAATTTTTCCAGATCTATGGTCATCAACATACTCAAACTCCCCAATGTAACCTACAAAACCAGTGGACAAAATTAAGAACAAATAACATATATTAACAGGTACATATTTCGAAAAATTAGAGATGAAGAGGAATATGAAGGCAACTAGTGCAAACCATGTTTCTGCATAACCAGAAGAAACTTGATAATCACTTTTGACGAAGGCCTGATCATAACTTGTCGTTTACCCCTCTTTTCAGCATTATACATGCTCTTAAGAGCATCATTCAGGACACTAACCCGCACCATCCTCACAAATGCAAGCTGCTGGAAGTTATAGCAACAATCATTTGGTTAAAAGGCCAAAGGTTTAAAAACAAATAGAAAACAACAGAAAAAGAAGATGATTGTGTGTAATTACATAAAGTTGAAGGTCAAATGTACACCTTTTTGTCACTATGGTTATTTAATTGCAAATTCTCTCAAGTAAAGTTACGACACAATTTCCTAGTTTCTATTCAAAGCATTTCCATTCATCTTGATATTAATGTTTGAGGAACATATTCGAGACATCCCATGTCTAGTAAGATAATGCCTTGGAGTTGCTTTTGCAACATTGGCATGCTCATGTTCCTCTTAACTAAAGCCAAATAAGTAGAAATCACACAAATTCATGTAACTTGGGTAACATAGTAAGAAATGATTTGGCCAAATGAGGCGTACCAATTCTACTCTTCAAATTTGCCCAAGAAGGTTTTCTTGTACGGTCATCAGAAAAAAAAATCTAGATCGCAATAACTTAATGCCAAAAAGCTCTGCCAACAAGCACAAGTCAAAAAACACAATATATGCCCCAGCTTCATAACTCCAAATACCCGGATTCAATAATCAATATCCACCTGTGACACTCCAACCACCCTATGAATTGGTTTAATTAACATAACCAATTCCTAGCAACAAATCCCTTGCACTAGAAATTAAAATTTACACAAAAAACACATTGCATTAGAGCAATAATAATTACCTATAGAACATAATGGAACTAACTTAAGTGAATCGAAATAACACACGTCCCTTTATTCTTGAGCAGCCGATTCAGCAAAGTGTCAATCTTCTATGATTTTAAAATGGAACTTTCTAGATCTATTCTTTTGCATAAACCCTTACCCAACAGACCTCTTTGTGTTTGTTTTATGAGTGTTTCAATTTAAACAATAATCTTCACAGCATATAATTATTTGTTATTGAAGGCCAACTTGAGGTTATCCTCAAGCTCTCGGCCATCTCATCACAGAATTTATAAGTTCCTAAGAAGAATTTTTTTGGGTTTTAACAAAACATATCATCCTGTCAAAATCAACATGGCTAGCATCACACAACATAGCAATTCATTACTACATATCACTATCTCAGCTATTAAATCATTTTTTTAGCCCTTTAATCATCCTTCCAGTAAAAAGCAAGCGTTTTCATAATTAAGACAAACCATTTTGCTAAAAACATTAAAAACATATAGCTGACTAAACTCGAAAAGATTCAAGTACGGGTAAGCAAACATAAAATGTACAAAATGCTTACAAAAAGAAAAGGAAGAAAATATTATGCTGCCGATCAGCTTATAGCGGTAGTATTAATATTAATATGATAGATAACCGAGCTAAAAAGTTTAGATCCAAAAAAATAATTACGTCGACCTAATTTACCTGGAAGAAGAAATGGAGCCTGAGGAGTGAGGAAGAGCGCCGAATGATACTTGTCTAGGGTTTCAGATCAGGGGAAGGAGTATTAGAAGAAACATCGTCGGGATTTTATATTGCCGACACATAATTACGCAAATACCCTTTTTTGCTTGTCTTTAGAATTTAAATATATTTAAAAAAACATTAAGTCTTCGTAGACCGGAATAGTGGACCGAAATATTGGACATTTCTAATTTATTTATTTTTATTTTTTTGTTTGTGACTCTCAAAAAATATATAGTATTTATTTTAATAAAAATTTTTATAAAATATAGTGTATAACTCTGTTTTTATATATGTATTCAAATTACACTTAAAAAATTATATTTTATAAAAATTCTTGTTGAAATAAATACTATATATTTTTTAAAGTCAACAAAAAATTAAAAATGTCCAATAAATATGTCCAAGGACTCTTAAAAAATAATACCACATGTATTCAAGGTATTTATGTAACAACTTTCAACAAAATTATGAAAATAAATAAATTTAAGAAGTAAAATTAAGTACTTGATTAAGAATATAAATAAATAAATTTTGTTGTATCTCTCGTACATTAACAAAAACTATATTTTCTTGATTTCAAAATATAAGTTTTTAAAATATTTTAAAATTTAAAATTGAAGTAATTTTTGAATATTATAAACAATAATTTTGTAGTGAATAATACTTTTTTAAATATAATATTTGTATTATATTAATTAAAAAATAATAGAATTCGTGTCACTTTTGCATACAATTTTTATATTGTATTAACTACAAAATAAATAAAAAAATTATATCATTTTTAAATTTAAAAATATCTTAAATTAATTTTAAAAAATTTAATATTAGTCTTCAATTTTAAAAACTAAGGTAGTACGTATTAAGCACATGTTGTCATACCAATATACCACCCTCTAAAGCCTTGACCCAAAAAAATCAAATATTACTTTGATTTGAAATAATATATGAAATTTTAAATTTTAAATTACAATGTAAATTTATTGTAATTTTAATATTTAACTACTTAAATAATCAAATCATTTATAGTATTAAATATTGAATTGATCAAAAAATTCAAAGTGACTAAAAATAAATAAATCAAATGAGACTCTTTATTTGGATTAAACCATGACATGATAACTAAATTTTGATTAAACAAACTTAAAGATATTATATCATTTTATTCCAAAACAAAAAACCTCTTTTGTGGAACCAAAAAATTTGTCAAATGAGATTTCTTTTTCGTGGATATGATATTAATATCTTTTTCTCAAAATTCACCAAATAATTTCTTTTTCTTATACTACTTTTTCTAATGATAAAAGAATTAAGAAATTCAATACTCTTAAATTTCCATAAACAAACTTTTTATTAATTTGCAAAATCATACCGGGAAGCACTAGAAAAGCATGTAAAAATATCAAAAATATATTTGAAAATATCAGTTCTCAATTATATACTTTAATTAAAAAGAATATGGAGAAAATTTATGAGACCTCCCTCCCACAGTCCCACTAAACATGGAACACATTCAGATTCAATCACTGTCTGGATACAAGTATGCATATGAGTCATTAATACATAAATGCATCTTAATTCTTAAGAAGGTGTATCAAGAGAAATTAAATAGCCTACAATAACTCAATTCTAATGATAAGATATTCAAAATATCTAGCTGTATATATTGTCATATAAGAGATCCTGAAATGAGAGAAACATATAAAAGATCTGTGTTAGCGATGCAGACATAGGAGTATAGGACATAGGAATTTTCTTCGAAGGAGAGGGGACAAAATAATTTCTAAAAAATGATATAATATAAAATTTAGTATATCCATACATATTTTGCAGAGAATAATATATTAATTAATCAGTCAAATAATTATAAAGTCTAAACCCCAATAACATAAAGAAACAAATTAATTAAAAGCCTAATATATTGATGCACTATTATCCATCCACAATCAGATTCTTATTGAGAAATTGAGGGAGTGTTAAAGAATTTCAATTCTCCATCCACAATTATCAATAATCTTAATACCTTGATGTTTCAGTTACAACATAGTCCAACTATATATATAATTATATCGGCAAAATTAATGATTTGGCCACCGAAGTTGGCATGTTTTATTGAATACCCGATTGAACTTTTAAATTTTTAAATTAACTAACTGAACTAATTAAAATTATTAAATTGGGTCATTCCGTCAAATCTGGTTAACGGCGGTCAAAAATTTTTATACGTGGAAGCAAAAAAAAAGGAAAATAAAATAAAAAATTAGGTGGCCAATCAGCAACAATGACATGGAAATAAAAATAAAAAATTTATTTTTTGACTCATTTTTAACATTTTAAAGTTTTAAAAATAACAAAAACTAATAAAAATAAAATATTTTTTCCTTCATTAAATCAAATTTATTTATCAAGATAAATCAGATCTTAATCAATTAAAAAATCAAACATATTTTTCTTAAAAAAAGACAATAATAATAACTAAACATTAAAATCAAAATCAACAACGCCCACCGCCTCTTCTTCTCTCTCTTCTTCATTCCACGCAGGATCTTCTCTTGTTCATACTCCTCAAAGAATCCAGAAATAACACATGTTCTCTCGGCTACTCTAGAAGGCGATGAAGCTCAATATGTGGAAGATGTTAACCCCGCAAAGAAATCCTCTTCTTCTCTCTCTTCTTCCACCACCACCACCGCCGCCTCCACCTCCAACACGCAGGGGCTAATCTACGGCTGGGGTTTTGGATGATGGATTCGTTCGGATCTGGTTTCCACTTTTCTTGATCTTGAATCTTTCTTGGAATTTACATTGGGTCGATTCCAGATGGTTTTCTTGTGAGATGGTTTATCCACGTGTTTTTTAATCTGGATCTTTTGTTTATTTTTCATCTTTTTATGTTCAGTTTAAGATGATTTCTTTGATGTTTTCGCAGATTGATCCAGGTTTGTCCGTCTGGTATCATGTATTTATTACTATTTAGTTCATGTTCATATTTGGGTTTATTTTTTATTGGGATGATTTCTGATTTTACTGCTCCACTTTGTTCTTGGCAGTATCCATGGTGGGTCTGTTTTACTTAGTTCGTCAATAGTTTCTCTATTTCCTGCAAATCTGAGATTTGTTATGTGTTCCTCGTGGCTACTTCGCCAGAATCTGCATTTTCTGAAAAGGTCCTGTTGTGTCTCACCGTCGAATCGATTGAGGGTCTCTACCAGATGGTTCTGGATGTTAATATCTTACTCGTGGGGTTTGTTTTGATCGACCGGATGTTTTGATCGCATATGTATAAAGTTATGCTGGGAAGCTCTAGGTTCTTATTCTTTTCATTTTTAGGGAAGATGAAGATTTTTTTAGATGTTCTTCTATATGTAATCTGATTGATTTAATGAAATAAAATTTTAATTGATTATATATTATTATTTTGTTGATGTAGAAAGTAGGATTGATTGAAGTTTTTTATTTATTTTTTTGCCACATGTAATATTTTTAATTTTTGTATGTTTTTTTCAGCGCCACGTAGATAAAAAGTTAACGTCTGTCTATTTTTTTTTTAACGGAGTGACACAATTTGAAAATTTTAATTAGTTCAGTTAGTTAATTTGACAAATTAAAAGTAAATAAAACATGCCAACTTCGGTGGCCAAATCATTTGTTTTACCAATTATCGAAGCCCCATAACTGAGGTTCGGTACAGCTGCACTCACGGATCAATATAGGGAATCTAGGGTTCAATTTCTTTAGATCCTTGTAATTTTTCTCAACAAATGATCTATAAATCAATACAACTGGTCAAAAAAATTGAAATAAAAAAAACGACGGAGGGAATCCAAGTACAGAGAAGAGAGAGAATTGACTTAGTTGATGAACTAGCAGGTGAGGTTTGACAGAAGAGAATCCGTAGCTCTTTCAGATTGCGAGACAGATTTCCCCTCCATGCCATTTTCTTATTTCTGTTTCACTAATCTCCTTCTAGCTCCGATCAGTTTTTTGCTGCCCTCAACAAAATGTATAACTGCAAAGAAAGCCTGTTATTTCGTGGGTCGAGAGTATAAATTTAAAATTTTAACGTTTTTCTTCTCTTTTTTTACTTTCAAGGCCTTGTTATATTATAAGATGATGATACAAACTAGAGGGGAATGCAGATTTGGGCATTCGGGAACAACTTATTATAAGTTTGCCAAACTAATTTATAAGTTATTTTTTTATTAATAAGATATTTGACAATTATTTATTTTTTAATTTATAAGTTGAGTTTTACATCAAAAAAAAGTACCTATTTGTGATTTATTTAAAAATAACTTATAAGTCATTTTAAAATAAGTTTGTTTGACCAAATATAATGTCTATTTGTCCCTCTTCTATTTTGCACTTTTTTTTTTATCAATATTATTTTTAGTAATTTTTATATTGATTTTAACTTATAATTATGAGTCGAACACCTTCATAACGTATTTTAACTTAATTTCTGATTTATAAGTCAAATTGATGTCGACCACTTTTATTTATAAATCACAACTTAAAATAACTTATAAGTCATTTTAAAATAAATCATTTCCGAACTTATACGAAATCTGGATAATACCATCCCACTCGTGGCGATCCCTTGCATATTCATTGTTTATTTCATATATTCTCTTTTCTTCTTTTTCTCTTTTTCCCCATTTTTGACACACTTGCATATTTGCCTGTACTTTCATATAATTTGCCTTGGGTCGACATCTAAATAAATAAAGGACGTGTGTCATTTTTTTCCTAAACTGAATTTTAGTTTTTAAAAAACTAAATTCAACAAAATTAGTCTATGGTGTTACTATGATCATTCTGTTGGAAATATATACTCCAAAAACAAGTTTAAAACCAATAATAATAATGTAATTTCGAGTGTATGCATATTTATACGGGACGAATAGGTATTTAGGCTAAAAGCAATCTATAATAACAATTTTTAAATTCTTTGTTAATTGTACTATTCAGACAGATGATTGTTTGTTTGCTTAAGTATATTAAACTGATATGCAGAACCTACTGATATGTAAATCTGTTGATATTCAAAAACTTTTTCAAATTATTCAGACAAATCAAAGCATGCCTGCTTATATATTTTTGTTTACCTTGTTATGCGGTCATGGGCGGAATTAAGGGGGGGCGAGTGGGGGCATATGACCCCAACCAAAATTCTGCACAAACTATATATTAATACATATATTAATAGTCAATAACATACATATATTAATAGTCATTATATATGTATATATATAAATACACACACATATATATGTATAATAATAGTAGTTTATAATAACAATCCTTGTGACACCCCCAAAATAGGTCTACATCCCCCATTCTGAGTTGTCAATACACGGTACAGAAACAACTACAACTTTATTATTACAATAGAAAAGCTGAGTTTTAAATACGATATATTGCCATCTGTATAATATCCACATACAAATAAATTCTCATCATAATTATTAATACATTATTTTACAACAATGGTGAGGACTACTAAACAACTTTCCCTAGAACTTTCATTTCATACCTCAGACTGCATCTTTCGCTTATATTCTCGCCTCACGAGAAGAAAAAAAATGGAACAAAAAGGAAAAGGATGAAATGATTGGCCAAATTAAAGAATATTATGACTAAGATAATATACAACAAAATTATCGTTAGTCTTCGACGGGAAAAATATAATAGAATACAATAGACAACAAGTTTTAAATAAATATTCGCAATGAAATAATAATTCATTAGAAGAGTTAAGTAGAGAATGCAAACTACTATCTTCTATGTATGAATTTTAAAGTTCATCGCCTATTTTATCCCCGTAACATCAATCAATATATATCCGGGATCAAATATTCATCCTTGCACAACAAAAGCCAAGGACATTCACCAATTGGTCATGTTCATCTAAACACTGCTCATCTTTGACTACGGGCCAAAGATATTCATCGAAATCATTCATCTTTTGCTACTGAGCCAAAGATATTCATCGAAATCATTCATCTTTGCACCATCGCCAAAGATATTCATCATAAATCATTCATCTTTGCACTACTGTGCCAAAGATATTCAATAATATCATCATTTAAGACCGAGGATGATGAAAAATATTTTTTAAAAGAAACGAATCCAATGAAACAAAATGACAAGGATTAAGGATTAAGTACTTTGTTTTATCCACGTCCAAAAATACCTCAAAAATAATCATAGTGGTGTAAAATTCAAGAATGATCAAAACATGGATTCAATCAAAGCTAGTATCCGTAATAGATATTTTGGACCTAATTTTTTTTTTTCGATGAATAGTCAAGTATTAAATGAATAAGACTATATCGTGAATAAGGTCGATACGTAAATAGTAACTCAGACACCAAAATTCCAAATTTGATAAAAACTTCATATCAATATTTCAAAGATAATGATATTGAAGAAATAATATCATTACGAAAAAAATAATATCCCTTACCTCGAAAGATCAAGATTTAACCTAATCTTTGGATATATCTATATCTTGAACTTTCACCGTATAGAAATACTCAAAGTATACTCAAAATACTCACAATAATACGCTCGATAATATAGAGAGAAAACTTCGGTTTAAAGGTGTGATTTTCAATTCTAACCTAAGCACCTATTTATAGAAATTGCTTTAGAACACCAAAGCAGTAAAATTTATTATAATAATAATATATATAAAATTTTCTACGCCCATTCTTAGAATCTGAAAATCTGAATACAAACCACATGCTCCCTTCTAGAAGAAGTAAAAAAACGTTTTCATAAAATAAATAATTAAAACTTCCAAAATCAATTATTTTGAGCTTCGAACTTCAATAATTCATAATAAATAGCCCTTTTGTCAGAAAAATTCGAATCTCGCGAGTTTTTATAGGAAATTCAATTCTCTACAACTTTGCAGAAGAAAGTTTTTCCAAATTCCAAACAAAAATTGACCGAAATCCACAAACGGGCGATTTTACAAGTTATAATCAAATTTCACTCAATAAATGGGGTCCAATTTACATGTTTAACATGTTTTAAACATTTATTGCAACAAAAATACTCTTCCTCATACTCATATATCCCACATTCGTTGTAAAAATATCACCATTATTATATTATTAAAATATAATATTATATATATTTAAATGAATTATTTTATCAGAAAAAGATAAAATTTTAATTTTCAACAATTGTCACATTAAAAATTTTCTCCATCTATATCCACATAAAATTAATATTTTCCTCATCATATGAATCAATAATTAATTATTCACAAATAATATTACGTAATCACAATATTGATTACCAGTGCGGTTCAAAGAAAGAGGGCTTTCCAATAAGAATTTCTCCTTACTGGCGCGCAATTAGGTGACCAAACCTCTCCTTAGACAGAACTTTCTAGACATTGCCAATAATGTTATCTAATAATATTATTCAGATAATATGAATTATTGCTTCGATAATGAAAAATACTGTGTAATGACAATTATTAAAACAACAGCAATATAAAATATCAACGCAACAATTATTGAATCAATAAAATAAAACACCTGATAAAGAATTATTGTAGAACCATTATTGAGTAGTGCCTTCTTACGTAAGAGTCAATAATTGGTGCAATACCGTGTGCTACTGTGCAACAACGCGTATTACTGTGTTTTAACCACCGGGTATTCCAACAGTGTAAACGGTAACAACTACGTCGTTATTTTTAAACAACTTATATTTGTCATTTTCTTCCTCCAATCCAATCGCCACATGGGGCCCACACATGGTCAAGCACGCATTTAATATTCCCCAGACAGTAAGAATATTCCACAACCAAACGAATATTCCCCACAACAATGAATATTTTATAACCACTGCTTATTTTGAAATATTTGCGTATTTTACCCATAACTATCCACATTAATCACATCAACCCTTACTATTTTAAAATAATAATTAGAGGAAATTAAATTTCATTTATTAATTATTTGGGATCTTACAACCTCCCTCCTTATGAAATTTCGTCCTCGAAATTGACGTGACGTACTGGTGTTTTCGAAAAGATGAGGATACCTCGCTTTCATTTCCGCTTCCAACTCGCAGGTCATTTCTCTATAAATGGTTTCTCCACAAGACTTTAACTTGTGGTATGACCTTCGTATGTAGTAGGACATGCTCCTTCCTATCCAAGATCTTGTGTGTACTTCTCATACGTTAAGTCTTCTTGCTATCTCGTCCTGCTTCTAACTCAATAACGCGATTCGGTCTTTCACATATTTACGAAGATGATATATGAAACACATTATGAACACGAGACATACTTTAGAGGTAACGCGAGTCTATAGGCTACATTTTCTACTCGGTCAAGAATTTGAAATGGACCAATAAATCGTGGATCGAGCTTTCCTCTCTTCCCGAATCTTGTAACTCCTTCCATGGGGCAACACGCAACAATACATGATCCCCTATACTAAATTCCACATCCTTTCGATGAAGATCCGCATAACTCTTTTTGTCGATCTTGTGCCATTTGTATATCGTTGTCGAATCATTTGGATCTTTTCAGTGAGTAAATACGTCTAAACTTCGGGTCCCAACAATGTTGCTTCACCCACCTCATCCCAACATATTGGAGAGCGACACTTTCGTCCATATAATGCTTCTAATGGGGCCACACCTATACTTGCCTGATAACTGTTGTTGTAGGAGAATTCCACCAATGGTAAATACTTATCCTAACCGCCTTGAAGTCTAGGACACGTAGTCTTAATAAATCTTCAAGTTTTGAATAGTCTCTCTCGATTGTCCGTCCGCTTTGAGGATGGTATGTCGAATCGAATCTTAAATCCGCACTCATAGCTTTTTCAAGCTAACCCAAAATCTTGAAGTGAATCTTGGGTCACGATCCAAACTATGGATACCGCATGCCATGCAATCTCACAATCTCATTTACGTACATTCGAGCAAAGACGTTCAAGGAATAAGTCTCCGTGATCGGCAAGAAATGAGCGGACTTGGTTAATCTACCAACAATAACCCAAATAGCATTTATGCCTTGAGAAACCGTGGGAAGACCAATTCGTACGTAAATCCATGGTAATGTGTTCCCACTTCCATTTCGGAATCTCAAGTGGTTGCAATGGTCCCTTAGGCACTTGATGCTCTGCGCTTTACACGCTGACAAGTTAAACATGTTGAGATAAACTTTGCAATCTCTCTCTTCATATTGTTCCACCAAAATGTATGTCAAGATCACGATACATTTTAGTACTTCCTTGATGGATTGCAAATGGTGTATTGTGTGCCTCCATCATAATCTTGTACTTCAAATCGTAATCGTTAGAACACAAAGTCTGGAGTAGACTCAAGTATTCCTTCTTCATCAATTCTCGCCCTAATAGCTCCTTCTTGTACTTTTTTTCTTCATACGATCACCGGCCTGGGTGGCTCGAAGCAACCTTAACTTTTTCTATTAAAGTTGGCTCTACGCGATACTTGACATCATCGCCTCGTTCCTCAAGATATGATCTTCACTCAACGCGTCATTCACCACGCGCTTTTCCAAGATGGTATTGAATAGTGTGGTCGTAGTCTTTCAATAGCTCGAGCCAACGTCATTGCCGCGTGTTAAGTTCTTTTGAGTGAAGAAATATTTAAGGCTTTTATGGTCCGAATATATCTCCACTTTCTCCCCATATAGATAGTGCCTCCGGATCTTTAAGCACGAAAACGATCGGCGCTAACTCTAGATCATGAGTAGGATAATTCCTCTCATATTCTTTAAGTTGTCGCGAGGCATAGGCTATGACTTTCCCACGTTGCATGAGAACACATCCTAACCCTTTGCCAAGATAGTAAGAGAAGCGATTCGAGAAAACCCTTCCACGAATCTTCGATAATAACCAACTAAGCCCAAAAAGCTACGTGATTTTGACCATCGACTTGGTTGCTCTAACTTTGTATTGCTTCAATCTTTACGGGTCAATGAGATACTCCATGTTTTGACACCACATGCCCAAGAAATGCTACTTCCTCAAGCCGTAACTCGCATTTCTTTAACTTGGCATAAAGCTTGTTTTCACGAAGCCTTTGGAGTACCAACTTCAAATGGTGCTTTCGTGATCTTCACTACTTTTGGAATATATGAGGATGTCATCAATAAAGACAACAACGAATCGATCCAAATACTCTTTGAATACTTTCGGTTCATCATATCTATGAAAGTCGCAGGAGCATTAGTCAATCCGAAGACATAACTAAGAATTCATAATGCCCGTCATCGAGTTCTAAAGGCGGCCTTTGGAATATCCTCGATTCTAATCTTCAAATGATGATATCCGAGAAGCGAAGATCGATTTTGAAAAGAATTGTGCTCCTTGCAATCGTCAAACAAGTCATCAATACGAGGTAGAGGATACCTATTCTTGATAGTGACATGGTTCAATTCCCGATAGTCAATACAAAGTCGCATACTCGCGTCTTTCTTCTTTACAAATAAAACAGGAGACCCCAAGGAGATGTACTAGGATCGAATGAAACCAATGTCCAACAACTCCTCACGTAGTTGGACCTTTAACTCCCAAGTTCAATAGAGCCATTCGATATGGGGTTTTAGAAATGGGCTTTGTACTGTGTTCAAGGTCAATAAAGAATTCAACTTCACGCCTGGGGTAGACCGGGAAGTTCTTCAGAAATACGTCGTGAAAGTTAATAACAACAGAATATTATTCAATTTTGACGTGTCTTTATTCAAATCCATAACATGGGCTAAGAAAGCTTGACATCCGCTTTTTAATAAACGAATAGCTTTATGATTAGATATGACGAAGATTGATTTTAATGGTTTAGTTGCTTGAATTCTAACAACAAAGTTGTTTAGGAATATGAAAGCTAACAACCTTACGAAAACAATCAATTTTGGCATGATGAGTAGTTAACCAATCAATCCCTAAAATCACATCAAAAGCAAGTATCTTTAAAGAGATAAGGTCAACAGATAAGATAAGGGTGCCAACATGGATTAGACAAGATTTATAAACAATGGATGTGATGAAAGTTTCTCTAAACTGAGTTTCCACAGATAAATTCAAAGTCTAATTTTTCCAAAGTCAAGTTTAAACGCTGAGCACAAGCGGAGAGATAAATGAATGGGTAAAGACTTAGATTCAGTAAAGTATAAACTTCACAAGAATTTATAAATAAATTTACCCGTGATCACCTCGTTTGGGTTCCTCACATTTTGACCAACCACAACAAACGCCTTCCGAGAACAGCTGACTTTGACTTTTCTAGATGTCTTTTGAGTCACCGTCCCCATTGAACTAGGTTTCTTCTGCATCAGCGATCTCGGCGATATGTCCTTCCTTTCCACAATTATAAGCATACCCGAACTGCTTGTGGGCGCTTTGACCGATATCTCCCTCTTTCCGCATTTATAGATATGACCGGTGGTCGCTTCTCCTCCTTTGAACCATTGCTTCTGCACTATCGTTCTTCATACGGTCGTTGTTGAATCTCCTCTTTTAAATCTCCTCTCGACTCGCTTCTTCTATTTTCATGGCCATGATTACCACCACGTGTGGTTACCATTTTTGTCCGCCTTTTTCTTTCTCCACCGGGTTATTGTTGTTTTGTTGATCGCTTATCTCCAGATGATCCTCGATTGTGGTACCTCGGTTGACCGTACTCTCGTTATCTCGCTTCTAACAATTGAGCCCTATTAACAACATCCTGAATAGAGAGAAAATTTATGAGAGATGAGATATCGACGTATCTGGGTTTCAAACCTCTCAAAACATCCGCGTAATACGTTCCTCATTCTCCACCAAATGAGGTGCAAACCGGATAACTCTGCAAACTTCGCTTTCATCGAGACACCGCCATGTTGTTCGCTTCTCAGCCTAATAAACTCCACTTCCTTCATATGACGAACACTTTCGTGAAAGTATTTGTCATTAAATAGTTTTTGAAACGTCTCCCAAGACACGCCGAAAATTTGGATGGATGGGTACGCTTACGAGACTCCCACCAATGAATGCCTTCGCCACTTTAACATAAAGGTGGCGAATAGAACCTTCGTTCTTCTTCGTGCATCCCAAGACATCGAATATCTTGGTAATTTGCTTGACCCATGTTTCGCCATGATCGGATCCGGCTTTCCCTTAAATAATCGGTAGTCCCAACTCTTTGAACGCTTGGCATTTGTGACAACCCGTGAATTGCTATCATTTCTCCTATATTTTGAACACGAGTCTCCTCGTCGATTTTGTATGAATCGCAAAAAAAGCTTCTAAATATCCCCTCGCTCATCATCTCTGCCAAAGGGTGTTGTTCACGCAGAGGAACATTGTCACTGTTGTTACGCTTCTCTCTCGTTGGTGAGTAAACGCGTCTCCACTTGGCCTCATTTTCATTGTTAATATTCTCGGGTCGACATTCTCAAATCATCATCATAAAACAAGGGTTAATTAGGGAAATCAATATATCACATAATATCCCTATATAATCGACCAACTATCAAATAAGCTTTGGTAGGACACACTTTAGCGAAGGATTTAGTCGTCTCTCCCTCCTAGTTTCTATTCCCCGATCTCCGCCAGATCATATCCCTAAGCTCGATACCAACCGTGACACCCCCTAAAATAGGTCTACATCCCCCATTCCGAGTTGTCAATACACTGCATGTAAACAACTACAACTTTATTATTACAATAAAAAAGCTGTGAGTTTAAATACGAGATATCATCATCTGTATAATATCCACATACAAATAAATCCTCATCATAATTATTGATACATTATTTTACAACAATGGTGAGGACTACTAAACAACTCTTCCTAGAACTTTCATTCCATACCCCACTCAGTCTTTCGCTTATATTCTCGCCTCCCGGAAGAAAAAATGGAACAAAAAGGAAAAGGGTGAGCTCGACTAAATTTCAAAGAAAGAATATTATGACTAAGATAATATACAACAAAATTATCGTTAGTCTTCAACAGGAAAAATATAATAGAATACAATAGACAACAAGTTTTAAATAAATATTCGCAATGGAAATAATAATTCATTAGAAGAGTTAAGTAGAGAATGCAAACTACTATCTTCTATGTATGAATTTTAAAGTTCATCGCCTATTTTATCCCCGTAACATCAATCAATATATATCCTCGATCAAATATTCATCCTCGCACTACTGAGCCAAGGACATTCACCACCGGGTCATGTTCATTTAAACACTGCTCATCTTTGCACTACGGGCCAAAGATATTCATCGAATCATTCATCTGCACTACGTGCCAAAGATATTCATCGAAATCATTCATCTTTGCACCATCGGCCAAAGATATTCATCATAAATCATTCATCTTTGCACTACGTGCCAAAGATATTCAATAATATCATCATTTAAGACCGAGGATGATGAAAATATTTTTTAAAGAAACGAATCCAAAGAAACAAAATGACAAGGATTAAGGATTCGTGCTTTGTTTTATCCACGCCCAAAAATACCTCAAAAATAATCATAGTGGTGTAAAATTCAAGAATGATCAAAACATGGATTCAATCAAAGCTAGTATCCGTAATAGATATTTTGACGATTTTTTTTTTTCGAGATGAATAGTCAGATTCGTGAATAATACTACCGTATCGTGAATAAAGGTCGTGATACGTAAATAAGAATCTGACACCAAAAATTCCAAATTTGATAAAACTTCAGATCAATATTTCAAAGATAATGATATTGAAGAAATAATATCATTACTGAAAAAAATAATATCCCTTACCTCGAAAGATCAAGATTTAACCTGGAATCTTTGGATATATCTTATATCTTGAACTTTCACCGTATAGAAATACTCAAAGTATACTCAAAATACTCACAATAATACGCTTCGATAATATAGAGAGAAAACTTCGTTTCGGTGTGATTTTCAATTCTAACCCAAGACTTATTTATGGAAATCGCTAGATTACAAAGCGTAAAAATTTATTATAATAATAATATATATAAAAATTTTCTACGCCCATTCTTAGAATCTGAAAATCTGAATACAACCCACATGCTCCTTCTGAAGAAGTAAAAAAATCGTTTTTAAAACAAATAATTAAAACTTCCAAAATCAATTATTTTGAGCTTCGAACTTCAATAATTCATAATAAATAGCCTTTGTCGAAAAATTTGAATCTCATGAGTTTTTATAGAAAATTCAATTCTCTATAACTTTGCGTAAGAAAGTTTTTCCAAATTCCAAACAAAAATTGACCGAAATCCACAAACGGAAGCGATTTTAGAGAGCTATAATCAAATTTCACCAATAAATGGGGTCCAATTTACATGTTTAACATGTTTTAAACATTTATTACAACAAAAATACTCTTCCTCCTCAGATACTCATATATCCCACATTCTGTTGTAAAAATATCACCATTATTATATTATTAAAATATAATATTATATATATTTAAATGAATTATTTTATCGTAAAAGATAAAATTTTAATTTTCAACAATTGTCACATTAAAATTTTCTATCTATATCCACATAAAATTAATATTTTCCTCATCATATGAATCAATAATTAATTATTCACAAATAATATTACGTAATCACAATATCGACAACCAGTGCGCTCTCAGAAAGAGAACTTTCCAATAAGAATTTCTCCTTACTCTGCAAGCAATTGTTAGGTGACCAAACCTCTCTTAGACAGAACTTTCTAGATATTTCCAATAATGTTATCTAATAATATTATTCGTAAATATGAATTATTGCTTCGATAATGAAAATACATACGTAATGACAATTATTAAAACAACAAAGAATATAAAATATCAACGCAAAGAATTATTGAATCAATAAAATAAAACACCGAATAAGAATTATCAGAACCATTATTGAGTAGTGCTTTCACGTAAGAGTCAATAATTGGTGCAATACCGCAAATCTACTGCAAGCAAAACAACGCCAGACATCGTGTTTTAACCAATTTATATTCCAACAAAGGTAAAATCAGAATAACTACGCCGTTATTTTTAAACAACTTATATTTGTCATTTTCTTCCTCCAATCGCTTTTAGTTATGGGGCTCATTACATATTGCATCGCTACTGTTGCATTTAATATTCTCTTTATGTAAAGAATATTCCACAACCAAACGAATATTCCCCGACATAATAATGAAATTTTTTATATTTTTAAACATCATGAATTTACTTCAGAGACCCTCCCATTTGTTGATTTATTTCTAAATTAATTTTCTTTGCTCTATATAAGAAATTGATATTTTAATATAAAAAATAATATTTCTACATTAAACCTTCCCACGTATTTCTACATGAAATAAAAAAATAAATATTTCTACATAAATTTTGATATTGATCAATATTTTGAGACGTTTTCAAACTATGTAGAGTCGCATGATACATTTGTCTCCTCTTAATCGTACAGCCGAAAGAAGCACTTCAAGCGTCAATAAATAATTTTTTTTATTGATATATCTTGACCTCCCTCTAAAAACATTATAGTTCCGTCACTGTATGCAGTAACTTCTTATGGTTCAGCCTCTATCATCTATTATAGTGTTCATGTCCTTCGGTAAAGATGATTTTTGATGTCCATTAAAACTGTAGACGGATATTTTCAGATGCAACTCCAGATATATATGTATTCGTATTCGAAAAATAATTTTAATATCTCAGATTCAGATTCCATTTTGGATATGCAATATGAAATATTTGTATTCATATATGTTAAATAATATTCAAATATGAATATTATTCAGATTCGCTTTTATATTATATAATATGAATAATTATATCAAATATCTGTATTTTTATCCTTATAAGCATATGCTTTCGTTCAAACTATAATTTTTAAAGTTTTATTTTTTAAAAATTATTGCACAATGTTAATTTGACAAAAAAAAATTATTCACTTAATCAACTAATAATTAGAAATGATGTATAATCAACCAAACAAAATAATAAAAGTAGATATAATATTCATATGTAATTTTTTATATATCATATATCATAAAATATATATAATTAATTGATATTAATACTTATATATATTGTAAACCAATATTAAATGAGAGATTATATAGAATTTAGAGAAGTAAAAGAAATTTTGAAGTATCACGGACACAGGAGGAATTCAAATACTACTTAAAAGTGCAGCTTTTTAATATGGTGTTAATATCTACCAGTAAGTATTCAATTAATTATTCAGCTTTACAGATATGCTTTTAACTTGTAAAAGTCTTCTTATCTATTACAATAAATTTAGGCTGAATTATAATTATGAAATTTATTAATATATATGATTAAGTGATTTGTATTACACATCTTTTTAAAAAACATCCACTAATAATTATTCACATAAATAATAATTAAAAAATTAATATAAATATTCGCAATTATCCGAGAAATAATAAAGTCGTTAAGGCTGAGTTTGTTTACGAAGTAAAATTACTTTGATACGTGCACTAAAAAACCTATAACCAAACAGTCCCTAATTAGAACAAAATTTTTGATAAGTACTATATGGCTCAACAGAAAAGGCGCTAATCCAAAATTTTCACGCCTTCCCTCCTTTTTATCCAATAAACAAAAGCTACTCACATCTGAACCGTCCTAACTTATTCCCTCCAATACTTGATCCAACGTCTTGGACAAACGCCAACTCAGCAATCTGCGTGAAACCACAATAACCAATAACACTCCATCAATCTCTTCTATATAACTATCTGTTAAACTCATCTCCATCCTCACATACAAATCCATTTGAAAACAAAAGTCTATTCTCTCCGGTCAAATCGCCCCAAATTTCAAACCCTTGAATTACCGATGGCTCCCAAGGCAGATAAGAAGCCCGCCGAGAAGAAACCCGCTGAGGAGAAGAAAACGGCCGTTGCGGAGAAAGCCCCGGCGGAGAAGAAGCCCAAGGCTGGAAAGAAGCTACCGAAGGAGGGCGGCGCTGTAGCCGGAGACAAGAAGAAGAAGAGAGTGAAGAAGAGCGTGGAAACTTACAAGATTTACATCTTTAAGGTGCTGAAGCAGGTGCATCCCGACATCGGAATCTCGAGCAAGGCGATGGGGATCATGAACAGTTTCATCAATGATATCTTCGAGAAGCTCGCTCAGGAGTCTTCGAGGCTTGCCAGGTACAACAAGAAGCCGACGATTACTTCAAGGGAAATTCAGACGGCGGTGAGGCTTGTACTTCCCGGTGAATTGGCCAAGCATGCCGTGTCTGAGGGCACAAAGGCCGTAACCAAGTTTACCAGCTCTTGAATTTGATTGAAAGGCTAATGAAATTTTTAGTACTGTTTGATGATTAGGTTTTAGTAAGTTTGAATAGTAGTCATTATGATCTGAATTTGGATCGGTCTGATCCAATTTGTGTATTGCAGATTTGAATGAAATTCAATCGATCCTATTCTGTCGCAAAAATATTTTTATCTTTAAATGTATCTGTTCAGAAAGATTACTGTTGATTATTTTTAATGAATATGCTAGTGTTATGAATGTAAAATGCAGTTCAGCTTATGCAAGTGGTTACCAAATATCATTGCTTTTATTTAAATTGAGATTAAACCTGCGCTTCCTTTAATGCAAGTGGTGAAGTTTTTGCAATAGTAATCGATTATTTTGGCTATGGGATAAATAATGTTTTGGTCATTGTACTGGGGTTCGCTTTCTTTCTGTGTTCCTTGCATTTTAATAGTAATAATTTTAAAATTCTGTTTTTAATTTATTTTTTTTAAAAAAATCTGTTTTTTAAAAAAGTCTTTTTTTTAAAAAAGTTGTTTTTAAAAAAAATTCTGTTTTTTAAAAGTGTGTTTTTTTAAAAAAAGCTGTTTAATTAAAACGTTAATTTTAAAATTCTGTTTATATAAAAATAATGTATTTAAAAGCTGTTTAATTAAAAAGCTCTTTTAAAACGTTAATTTTTTAAAATTTCTTTTTTAAAAAATAGAATTTTTTAAAACAGATTTTTTTAAAAAAAATTTTAAAAACCTAATTTTTAATTAAACAACTTTTAAAAAAACACACTTTTTAAAAAAGAATTTTAAAAAAACATTAACGTTTTTAACGTTTTTTGAAAATAATTAACAGATTTTTTGAAAAAATATTCAAAATTAACAGATTGCAAAATTAACAGATTTTTTGAAAAAAAAAAAAATTCAAAATCTGTTTTTAACGTTTTTAAAAAATTAACATTTTAATACAGCTGTTTTTAAAAAAATTCTGTATTTAAAAAAAATTAACAGATTTAAAATATTAGTTCAATTTTAAAAACAGATTTTTTAAAGTGTTAATTTTTTAAAAAATGTTAATTATGTTGGAAATAATAATTATGTTGTTCAATTAAGGGAGGAAATAATAATTTTAATTATTTTAAAAATTCTGTATTTAAAAAAGAAATTAAAAATTCTGTATTTAAAAAGAAATCAAAATTCTGTATTTAAAAAAGAAATTAACGTTTTTCAAAAAGCTGTTTTTCAAAAATTCTGTATTTTAATGTTTTTTAAAAAAGAAATTATGTTAAAAGAAAATCTGTATTTAAAAAAGAAATTATAAATTAAGAATTATAATTTTTTAAAAATTCTATTTTAAAAAAATAGATTTTTTAAAAACAGACTTTTTAAAAACACAGAATTTTTTTAAAAATAGCTTTTTAAAAAATCAGATTTTAAAATGTTAATTTTTTTAAAAACGTTATTTTTTAAAAATTCTATTTTTAAAAAAATAGAATTTTTTAACAACAGATTTGGTCATTTTAAAATTCTGTTTTTTTAAAAAGCCGCTTTAAAAAAAAAATCTGTTTTTAAAAAGTCACATTTTTAAAAAAGCTGTTTTTAAAAAAATTTGTATTTTAAAATTTCTGTATTTTAAAAAGCTGTCATATATATTAAAATTTTGTTATCAATTTGATAACAAATTGATAACGTGGTCAGTCAATTTGTTATATATATTAAAACGTGGTCAATCAAATTTTGTTATCAATTTAATATATTTTTATTATTTTATTAATTTAAATTATTTTAGTAAGGGTAAATTTGATAAATTATTTTTTATTCTCCATTAAAATAAAAAAAACAAATTATTATTATTATTTAAAATTATTATTATTATTTTGAAATTATTATTAATACTATTATTATTATTATTAGTTTTGGAATTATTAAGGTGAAGTAGTTAATAGTTTTGGTGGAATTTTGGAATCTGTCTCTTTTCATTTCCTTTGCTCCACGTAAGCAAACTTTCAAGAGACATCATCATATTACTCACGATTTCCGTCTGCTTTTTTGAACGGAAAATAAAAGTAATGACCATTTTATAATATGTGAGAAAGACAGAATTCGATTGTAAAAAAAAAAAATTCAGTTATCAAAATAAAAACCGGACCCCAATACAATGACCAAAACGTTATTTATCCCTTTTGGCTATAGTTTTCAAGTGATCATGTTAAAGAGACTGTTTGACGGACTACAAACTTGTTGAAATCATATTGTTTAGAAATAACAGTTTTGTATATATGAAACAAATATCCTAGTTAGACCGAAAGAAATCTCTGGTTAAATCTCAAAATTTCTTCACTAGTCCAAAATCTATTAGTCCAAATTTGAATTAAATTAAATTTATTTATTGGCCTAATAGTATTTTTTTTATTTTTCTTAATCCATTACAAATTCATACATATTTTTTAAATAAACCGATACGGCGATACACATGGGTACAACGGTACATTGACATAAAATAATTTAAATTTTTGTTAAAAATAGCATTCTTCTAAAAACAATAAAAATAAAATCTAGAGGATATATTATCAATAATAGTATCGGAATAAGAGAATGATTACAAAAAATAAATATAAAATAATATGTATAATTATGATTGGTTATAATTATTGGACTTCATAAATCATTTTCTAATTATAATTTAATACATCAAAATTTTATGAAAATTCTTTATAGGTGTAAAAATATCTTATTAATAATACTTTGCCACATTATTTATGTTAATTTTAACAAAATTATTTTGCTAATATTTTATATTATGTATGAAACAAAATGTGAAGTCTAGAACATGAATACCCTAATAAAATTGAACTTTAAAATACTCGGAATTTCTAAAGGCCACTATCGGTAATACACCACAACGTTAAAGGGTTTATAGAAAGGATGTTTTGGATGTCGACAAAGTTTTCTTGGGATAGAGCGAATAAATGCTTCTAATCGTCCTGAAACATTCAGCTTTCGGAAATTAGATGGGAAAACGACTTGGTTCCCAGCTGTTTGTGAGCAGTAATCTCTCTCCCCCTCCTCTCTTTTCAGTTATAGTGTTTTTTTAGATCAAACCCAGTTTCTGAATACTATAAATTACTATATTCTTGCTCAGGGTTGTCATTTTACACCACAAATCAAGATTTGAAGAACTGGTTTTCACCATTTGGTTTAGTTACAGAAGGTAATAGCGGCTTTTAGCTTTGTTTTTTGGTGGGTATTTTAGTATTCCCTCCAATTATTGAAGAATTATTGTTCTAGGTAATTTGAATTCCTTCATTGTAAATGGGGCATCTGTTTTGATTGGGTTTGATAACTATAGTTGTACAGTATATGGCTAAGTGCTAACTGTGTTCTTATTTACTTGATGCAGCTATAGACTTGTGATGGACAATAAAACACAAAGGCCTAAAGGGTTTGGTTTCGTTTCATTCCAGTCAGTGGTTGAAGCTCAAAATGCATTGAAAGCCATGAATGGCAGGGTACTCTCTCTTCCTACTTTTTTCCTGTATATGTTTTAATTGACAATGATATGAATGTTTCTACAATACATTACTAAATCCTATTGCCAAAGGGGAATCTTTTTCTTCTTTTTTTGGTGCGCGTGCGACAGTGATGTCTATATATGATGAATTATTTGTGTAAGTGAATTCTTATCATCTCAGAGAAGTTTCTTCTTTGCATTTAGTCATATTTGAATTGAAATCTAGAACATCTTTTTTATTAGGGGATCTTATAATCTTTATGTGAATGGTTGGAGAAGTGCCATAACCAAGTAAAGAGTTCACTTATATCATATACACACAATAAATATACATTCCTCATTCAATCAACTAATTAGATTCAATACAAAATGGTGTACCTCGATTCTGATTTCTAGGATTTATTCAACCTGTATAAAACTATATTAGCTTAGTTCATTTTTATCTCATTGCAGGATTAGTAACCCCCCCCCTTTTTTTTTTTTCCTTGCTTCCTTCTTTTAGTAGTTGGGTTTTAGTGATTTATCCCAAAACAATTCAATATCTAAATGCAAAGTTATTAGAAGTGATGCTATGTTAAAAGTTTGAGCTTGAGTAAATCTCTCCCCCTCGCCCTTCACCCACCCCCTGACCCCCAATCCCAATATGGCTAGCAGTATCACGCAAATGATAGTTGTTCCAAAGACTTGCATAACTTGAAGACAATATTGGGTACAGGATAAGGAAGTGGGAGGAGGTGCGCTAATGACATTTTTCTAATATAAAAGTTTAGCCTTTAAAGTTTAGGATTGCAAAAAAAAATCATCTAAATATTTTGGTGGGAGTATATACGGCATAACCATAAATATTTGGAAGTTATTGATTTCAGCTTAGGTAAGACGTATAATAGTCTTGTTTGGGTAGTGCATGTAATAGATGCAGTAAGTGCCACTGTAGCTGTTGGAGGTTTATATATTTTTGAATTTTTAATGTCTTATGGTTTTATTTGGAAAAAATGATCATGATAGTTCTCTTTGTTCTGGAACAAAGATGGTCGTATTTCCTAGAATTTTGGCCGAGTATTCAAAATTGTTCTTATGGATCCTAATCATAGTAAAACTGGAAATGCTTGTCATTTGGCATATCGGAAGTTATTGGAAGTCGTTCTCCAGCATATAATATACTACTTTCAATGTACTCAACTGTCCTCGATTAGCATCTTGAGGTCTAAATAGATAGGCTAGTGTAGGATAGGATGGGAACTAGTATGCACCGGATATATTATTGTTCTCTCCAATGCTCTGGTCATTGTAGAATTAGATTAGTGGAGATTATTAATGTAGTATGACCGATCCTAATGTTAAGGAGTTCCGCTCTACTTACTTAACTAGAGAGAATAACCTACCACCATGGTACGTTACTACATATGGTGCGTTTATTACACTCTTACATGCAAAGTGTGTCCTCGGTATGGACAGTGCTAGGAAACTCTTGAGGACTTGGTTCCGCAAGCCTGTATCCAGGTACCATCATGGTTCAGTCTGGATATTTCAAGAATATTTTTGGTTTGTGTGAAGTCAAGAGTCTTGTTAAGGTGGGCTCTTCACTTATCGACCATGTCAAGGCCATCCTCTAAGAAGAGACAGACTGTAGTCCCGTACTGGCCACATGTCAGAAGTAGAAATAAAGTAAGTAGAATTGAAACACAAGTGTCACCCAAATGGAAGTTGCATCAACACACTTCACTCTGCACACAATTGACGAAGCAGTAGCTCCCTCAAAATTTAGAGAATTCTCTTCAAATTAAAAGTTAGGTGCTTAGGTCATAACCAACCATTATATTTAACGAGACGTACATCCATACACAGCCTGAGTTATGTCGCGTAGTAGAAATCTCCACTTTATTACAATTGAGCTTTCGGACTGTACTTGTTAAATGTACTCTTAAATTCTCACCTGTGATTCTGTGTCCTGAGTTGTATGCATACAGTTGCCTTGAATGGCCTGTCTGAACCTCAGATTGTCAGGAGATCCTAGTACTTGAGTTTATCACGTCTTTCCTTATTTTAGAGAAGAACCTAACTTAACACTAACTCCTACAATCTGATATACTAATCTGGTTGTATGAGATCTGAAATTATGAAACCCAATTTTTTTTAAAACTTTTAATATTTTATAACATACTTATATCCACCCAAATAGATAAATTAAGAAATGAAGTACTTCAATAAACATTGATCTACTGCAAATTAATTTAAAAAATCTAATAATTTCATAAACAATCAAACCTAACAAAAAGAAGAGCAACAACATTTTGCATTCTTGATTTGAAGTAAAGTATAAGTAGCACTAACTTCTCAGAAGAAGTAAATGACCTGCCTAAGTTCTCAAAAATGTAAACCTTGGCATGGTTGGATTCAATATAAACCCCTGTAAAGTCTAAAAGACCAAAGACTCTAGCTTGCGCTGGGACTTTCAAATAAAGTATGAGTAATATACTGCCTTTCAAAATAGATATCCATCCATATATATCGAAAGTATTCATTATTTTACTATTTTATTTCACAAATCCATCATGATAATTACCTTGCACATAATATTATTTAAAATTCAAAATTAACACTGGAAGTTGGTATCATTAGTGGCTAAAACTAATGGGCCAGCATTCAAGAGTATCCACAAGGTTCAAAAACTTCTGACTGCATTTCACAAACTACTTTTTGGAAAGATTGGAGGTCAATCTACCTTAACATAACCAGTTGGAGATAAATTGTGTAATCCGTGCTTAGTCATGTCTGCCACAAAAGTTATGTCTCAAGATTTCTAAATATTCACCTTGTGACTCGATGAGAGCACAGAACCAATATATGAATCTGTCTAGTTAGGCTTGCAAAGGGTTGATCTCTATTTACCATATATATATATATATATTTGTGTTTGTGTATAAAAGTTAATTTTCAATAAGCTAATTGATCATAAATAGAAATATTCACAATCAAAGAGGCATCTTGCTTTCTTGGTGTTTGAAGATACTAATCACTAATCAGGTGATCAAATCGCCACACTGCTCAGGATAAACCATGTTATAGAGGTGAACCTAGTCTATATGTTTACTTATCTGTACCTAAAAACATATATCCTTTCCCTGTCTCCATTCATGTTGTGATGGCTGTCAAACATTAACATAACAAAACACCATCCCATGGAAACAATTGGCAGAATGGCACCTACTTTTAGAACATAATTGCCTAAAAAGTTACTGTACATTTTGAGATTATGTAAAGGAGCTTCAGCTTTATACAGATGATGAATAATTGTACACTGCTAGGCATTTCTTTCTCCAACTATCTTGAACTAATACATTTCTTTTCATAATGAAGCTGTTTAGCTGGTGAGGAATAAGTCATTTTAAAAAAAGGAAGAGAAGGAAAAAAAACAAATAAAACAAGAGAGGTGTGCTCATCCTTTCACTTGGTAATTTACATGTCTTGGATTTTTTTTATCTTTTATCCATTAAGATTTGAGTGGAGCTCATGTGTTCTCCCCACTTTCAGTTATTGAAATTGAAGGTGCGGGCAGTTATCATAGCAACTTCTGGAGATCTTGTGCCCAACAAGACCAAGGTAGCATTATATCAGAAACCATTAGGAAAAATAAGTCATAGCCATTTCAGATTTCATTGGGGTTTCCTCGGGGGGTCCTCCTTATGGTCTTCATGTTTTTTTCATTTTTCACTTCTGTTTGCGGTGACAGTGGATTCCTATTCCACCTTTCTGTATTTTCTCTTTTTCATAATAAAACCTCTTATATCTAGAATAAATAAACTTCTTACCATCTTGCCCATGCTTGTTAGTTTTTTCGTATTCTTTTTCCTTGTTTTTTTCTAACAAGTACTATAACTAAATGGAAGAGCAACTACAAATGTGTTACTGTTTCCGCTTCTTATTGCTGTAAAAGTTATTAACAAATTGTCTTTTTAAACCTCCCACAAAGTTCAAATCTGACTTTTATGTCGATACATTCTACAGATAAGACTTGTGTTTGTGGAAGTGGCAAACACTACGCGACCTGGAGAGGATGCAAGACCTGTAGAAGATGTACCCTTCCAAAAATAAAATAAGCTCAGTTTTGTAAATTGTACCAGAATCTTTTCGTGATAAACTGCTACCGGAACCATTAGCCTCAATTCTTATTATGAGAATTTGTTCTTTCTCGTTGTTGTAAGGCTTTCTTTCCCTTTTATTGTGTTTATTTTCTTCTATTAGGAAAGTGATGTTTATAGAAGGAAAAATATTAGGTCCACAAAGTTCTGGTAATAAATACAATTTACCCTCGTTGTGAGAAGAATATAGTTGAACAAAATCATAATGAGGGTGCGGACTTGGAATCAAATTACAACAAAATCAGTAAGTAATATCTTCCATTGAGCAAATAGAAATCTTCACCAACATTAACCCTCATAATGAGGGTGCGGACTTGGAATATCCATCTTCCCAAATTCACTTAAAAGAGATATTCAACAAAACATGTTCCATAAAAACCCAATATTACATACAAGGGGATAGAGAGAAAATTAAGCCTTAATCTACTAATGACTGATTGGGCTAATAGAACAGAAAATCTAATCAATGAACTTAAGCTTTCTTGGGGGACTTGGTAGCTGCCTTGGAAGGAGACTTGGGTTCCTTGGTTGCCTTATCAGTCTTCTTTGGCAACAAAACTGGGTTTATATTTGGCAACACCCCACCATGTGCAATTGTCACTCCGCCCAGCAATTTCCCCAGCTCCTCATCATTCCTCACTGCCAACAGCAAATGCCTTGGAATAATCCTGTTCTTCTTGTTGTCTCTTGCAGCATTTCCGGCCAACTCCAATACCTGTAAACATATAACCATACCAAATACCTATAATGATCTGGAAACTGTAAGATCTACCCAAATAAGGTTTGAGAATTGTATAGTAATATAATTAACTTAATTGAAAATGGATATCCCTAAAGCAATCAGAAAACTGAAATCAAAGATACACATACTAAATGTAGACAGAAAAATAGAGATTTACTTCAGCAGCTAGGTATTCGAGCACGGCGGCCAAGTAAACCGGAGCACCGGTTCCAAGACGCTGAGCATAGCGACCCTTCTTGAGATACCGGCCAATTCTACCGACGGGAAACTGTAAACCGGCTCTGGCGGAGCGGGTAACTGCCTTCTTCCTTGGGCCGCCTCCCTTTCTGCCGCCGGCGCCTTTTTTCCCTTTTCCAGTGTTATCCATTTCACTCTCTCAACTAATTGAACTGGGGCAAATGACAATATAAACCCTACGACTTATCTGAAGCGAGATTGATTTGCAATGAATTTTGGGAGTGTGTAATACGGTATTATATAGTGCTCTTGGAGCTGTTGGGTTTTTCGAAATGGGTTCGAGTAGTCCGTTGGATCTCTTTTTCATCAACGGTGCATGGATGGTTGTCCACTATCCGTGTGAATTAAATTGGACCAATGAAAAGCAATTCTTAATATTTGTGTAATTCAATTTTCCCGCGCGACATTTTCAAATGTTTTCAAAACTAGGCAAGGTAAGGTTTGAATCACCAAAAACTTTGGGGGTGGCCTAATTTTTTTGTATATTTGGTTATGAACCAATTAAAATGGCACAATGATTTTAAGAATGCATACATCATTAAAGAGCATATCGAGTATCAATTTAAATGTGTATCATTTATTGGATTTTAAGTAGCTTCAACCTTATTCAGAATATTAATTATACTCGTGTTTAAAATTGAACTATTTTTCTAATAAGGCGTGAATACAATTTAGAAGACTATGATTTCAAGTGCATTTTAATATCTATCATTTTCCTCAATTAGGTCATTTCATTTTTTACATTTAATAAAAAAAAGTCCACATTATTTCCTTTAATTTTGATAAACTTAAAAATTAACAACTTTATTCATTGTATAATTTTATTTTTATTATAAACATGTATTCTAGATCAAAATATTTATTTCTTACAACTGCAAGGATAATGAACATAATTTTATAAATGAATTTGTAAGAAGGAGTAATTCTTTTATAGTCTTGCAAATGAAATATTTCACTTTTCATAATTTGTTTGAAAACTATTTGTCGATCCATTGTTTTTTTTTAAAATTTGGTACTTAATTTCTATCAAACCCAACATCAAGAACAAATCAGTCTCGATGAAGTTAATATTTAAGAATAAATTAGTTTCATCAAAAAAAGGTAAGAACGGGGGATTAAGGCTTTAATTTTGTGACACCCCCAAAATAAATATACATCACCCATTCTGAGTTGTCAATACATGCATGAAAACAACTACAACATTATTATTACAACAAAGAAATCGTGAGTTTAAATACGAGATATTGCCATCTGAGAAAATATCCACATACAAATAAATCCTCATCATAATTATTGATACATTATTTTACAACAATGGTGAGGACTACTAAACAACTCTCCTAGAACCTTCATTCCACCCCAGACTGCATTTCCATATTCTCTTCTTCGGTAAGAAAAATGGAACTAAAAGGAAAAGGGTGAAAAATCAACTAACCCAAAGAAAGAATAATATTATGACTAAGATAATATACAACAAATAATCGTTAGTCTTCAACAGGAAAAATCTAATAGAATACAATAGACAACAAGTTATAAATCAATATTCGCAATGAAATAATAATTCATTAAGAAGAGTTAAGAGAGAATTCAAACTACTATCTTCTATGTATGAATTTTAAAGTTGATCGCCTAATTTTATCCCCTCGTAACATCAATCAATATATATCCGGGATCAAATATTCATCCTCGCACTACGTGCCGAGGACATTCACCAACATGATCATGTTCATCTAAGACTGCTCATCTTTGCGACTACGGGCAAAGATATTCATCGAAATCATTCATCTTTGCACTCATCGCCAAAGATATTCATCATAAATCATTCATCTTTGCACTACAGGCCAAAGATATTCAATAATATCATCATTTAAGACTGAGGATGATGAAAAATATTTTTTTTTAAAGAAACGAATCCAATGAATCAAAATGACAAGGATTAAGGATTCGTGACTTTTGTTTTATCCACGTCCAAAAATACCTCAAAAATAATCATAGTGGTGTAAAATTCAAGAATGATCAAAACATGGATACAATCAAAAATTTAGTATCCGAATAGATATTTTGACTGACAGTAAAAATTTTCATTTTTGGATGAATAAAGGCCGTATTCGTGAATAAGACTGCAGATATCGTGAATAAGAACTCCGACACCAAAAGTTCCAAATTTGATAAAATTTCGGATCAATATTTCAAAGATAATGATATTGAAGAAATAATATCATTACGAAAAAAATAATATCCCTTACCTCGGAAAGACAAGATTTCTCTTGGAATACTAGATATAAAGTTATAACTTGAACTTGCAGACCGTATAGCAATACTCAAAGTATACTCAAAATACTCACAAGAATACGCTTCGATAATATAGAGAAAACTTCAGTTTATGGCGTAATTTTCAATTCTAACCCAAGACCCTATTTATAGGAAAATGCTTAGAACACCAAAGCGTAAAATTTAATATATTAATAATATATTTAACAAAATTTTCCTACTTTGCTAGATTTGCCCAAAGACTTCAAATGACATGTGGTCTCACTCACCAAGCTTTAAAAAAAAGCGTTTTTGTTATTTAAAATATTTTAAACTTCCAAAAATCAATTATTTGAACTTCGAACTTCAATAATTCACAATAAATAGCCCTTTTGCGGAAAATTCGAATCTCGCGAGTTTTTATAGGAAAATAAAAACGAGGTATCCTCATCTTTTCGAAACACCGTGTACGTCGTCAATTTTGAGGACGAAATTTCATAAGGAGGGAGGTCAGAAGATCCCAAATAATTAATAAATGAAATTTAATTTCCTCTAATTATTATTTTAAAATAGTAAGGGTTGATGTGATTAATGTGGATAGTTATGGGGTAAAATACGCAAATATTTCAAAATAAGCAAGTGGTTATAAAATATTCATTGTTGTTTGGGGAATATTCGTTTGGTCGTGGAATATTCAGATTTGTCGGAAATATTCGTATGACCGACAAGCAGCGACCATGTGGGCCCCATAACGAAAAGCGATTGGAGGAAAAAAAAAAACAAATATAAGTTGTTTAAAAATAACTGGCAGAGTTATTACTGGTTTACCTTTGTTGGAATACTGGGATGGTTAAAACACGATGTACTGGCGTTGTTACAAGAAGATGGCGCAGATTGCACCAATTATTGACTCTTACGTAAAGAAGGCACTACTCAATAATGGTTTACGATAATTCTTATTGCTCAAAGATTTTATTTTATTGGTTCAATAATTGTTGCGTTGATATTTTATAATCGATGTCGCTTTGATAATTGTCATTACGCAAGATTTTTCATTATCGAAGCAATAATTCATATTATCCTAATAATATTATTAGATAACATTATTGGCAATGTCTAGAAAGTTCTGTCTAAGGAGCGGTTTGGTCACCTAATCATGCTACCAAGAAAAAGAAATTCTTATTGGAAAGTCCCCTCTTTCCTTTGAACCTGCCCTGGTTGTCGATATCATGATTCTCGTAATATTATTTGTGAATAATTAATTATTGATTCATATGATGAGAAAAATATTGATTTTATGTGGATATAGATGGAGAAAAATTTTAATATGACAATTGTTGAAAATTAAAATTTTATCTTTTTTTCTGATAAAATAATTCATTTAAATATATTATTATATTTTTAATAATATAATAATGGTGATATTTTTACAATGAATGTGTGATATACGAGTATACGAGGAGAAAGAGTATTTTTGTTGCAATAAATGTTTAAAACATGTTAAACATGCCTGTGGACCCATTTATTGACTGAAATTTTGATTATAGCCTGAAAAATCGCTCGTTTATAGATTTCGGTCATTTTCTGTTGGGAATTTGGAAAAACTTTCTTCTGCAAAGTTGTAGAGAATTGAATTTCCAATAAAAACTCGCGAGATTCGAATTTTCTGGCAAAAGAGCTATTTATTGTGAATTATTGAAGTTCTAAAACTCCGAAATAATTGATTTTTGGAAGTTTAAAATATTTTAAATAACAAAAACATTTTTTTTAAGCTTGGCGAGGTGAGACCACATGTGGCTGAAGTCTTTGGGCAAATCTAGTGTGCGTGGAAAATTTTTGTTAAATATATTATTAATATATTAAATTTTTACTTTGGTGTTCTAAAGCGATTTTCCTATAAATAGGGTGCTTAGGTTAATTGAAAATTACGCCGAAATCAAGTTTTCTCTCTCTATTATCGAAATGTATTCTTGTGAGTATTTTGAGTATACTTTGAGTATTGCTATACGGTGCAAGTTCAAGTTATAAATTTTATATCTAGTATTCCAGGTGGTAAGATCTGTCTTTCCGAGGGTAAGGATATTATTTTTTTTTCAGAATGATATTATTTCTTCAATATCATTATCTTTGAAATATTTATCTGAAGTTTTTATCAAATTTGGAATTTTGGTGTTGTGGAGTTACTATTCACGATACTAAGACTATTCACGATATCTGAGATTATTCACGAATACTTGCCTTATTCATCAAAAAATGAAAATTTTTCTGCTCATTCTAAAATATCTATTCGGATACTAGCTTTGATTGTATCCATGTTTTGATCATTCTTAAATTTTACACCACTATGATTATTTTTAGGTATTTTTTAGACGTGGATAAAATAAAAGTCATTTAATCCCTAATCCTTATTCCTTGTCATTTTGTTTCACCGGATTCGCTTTCTTTAAAAATATTTTCATTGGCTTCAGAGTAAAAGATGAATGTGTGTTTAGATGAACATGATCAACTGGTGAATGTCTTTGGCACGTAGTGCGAGGATGAATATTTGATCCCAGATATATATTGATTGATGTTACAGCGATAAAAATTAGACGATGAACTTTAAAATTCATACATAGAAGATAATAGTTTGCATTCTCTACTTAACTCTTCTAATGAATTATTATTTTCGCTGCGAATATTGATTTAAAAACTTGTTGTCTATTGTATTCTATTAGATTTTTTCCTGTTGAAGACTAACGATAATTTGTTGTATATTATCTTAGTCATAATATTCTTTTCTCTAGGCTAATTGAGCTCACCCTTTTCCTTTTTGTTCTATTTTTCTCCCTCGTGAGGCGAGAATATAAATGAGTAGAGAGTCGGGGTATGGAATGAAGGTTCTAGGGAAAATTATTTAGTAGTCCTCACCATTGTTGTAAAATAATGTATCAATAATTATGATGAGGATTTATTTTTACGTAGATATTGTCTGTATGACAATATCTCAGATTTAAACTCACAGCTTTCTTTGTTGTAATAATAAAGTTGTAGTTGTTTCAGCACTGTATTGACAAGTCAGAATGGGTGATGTATACCTATTTTGGGGGTGTCACAAAATACTAATTAAAAAAATATTAAAATACTAATTAAAAAATACTAAATATTAATTAAAAAAATATTAAAATACTAATTACTAATTAAAAAATATTAAAATACTAATTAAAATATACTAAAAACTAATTAAAAATATTAAAATACTAATTAAAAATACTAAATACTAATTAAAAAAATATTAAAATACTAATTAAAAAATACTAAATACTAAATACTAATTAAAAAAATATTAAAATACTAATTAAAAAAATACTAAAATACTACAAAAATCAAAAGCATAGTAGCAGTATCAGATCTCAATCGTTCCTCCTTCCTCCTTCCGATCTCTAAGGCCACCGATCTCAATCTCAAAGGCCACCAATCTCAATCTCAATCGTACTCCTTCCTCTCTCTTTTCTCTAAGGCATAGTAGCAATATCAGATCTATTTTTTCTCTCTCTAAGATGAAGAAGATGAACATAATAGCAGCAACTGTAAGACCCCGAATTTTATGAAATAAAAATATTCAGTTTTTCTTATAATAACTATTCAGTAAATGGTTAAATTGATAAAAGGTTAAAGTTAAGGGTGATATATGAATTTTTTCAAAATACACAAGTGGTTATAAAATATTCATTGTTGTCGGGAAATATTCGTTTGGTCGTGGAATATTCTTGTTGTCGGAGAATATTCGTACGACGGTGTAACCATTTGTGGGCCCCATAACAGAATAACTGTCGGATGAAGAAAACGACAAATTTTAGTTTTTATAAATAATCAGCGTAATGGTTACTGCTAACAATCGTTGGAATACTTAGTGGTTAAAATACGATGTCTACGCGTGTTGCATTACTTTATACGGTATTACAAGATATTTTTGAATTATTGATTCTTACGTAAAGGCCTTCTCAATAATTGTTACGATAATTCTTTGATTCAATATTTTATTGTATTGATTCAATAATTGCTACGTTAAAATTTTATATTATTGTTGTTCAATAATTGTCAACGCATGATGTTTCCCATTATCGGATCAATAATTCATATTATTCAATAATATTATTAGATAGCATTATTGGCAATGTCTAGAAAGTTCATCGAGGAGAGGTTTGGTCACCTAATTACGCCAAGAAGGAGAAATCCTTATCGGAAAGCCCCTCTTTTCTCGAGAGCTACTTTGATTGTCATTATTGTGATTTTGTAATATTATTTGTGAATAATTAATTATTGATTTATATGATAAAAAAATATTTATTTGATGTGGATATAAATTATGGATTTATTTATGTGGTTATAAATGAAGGAATTAATGATGGGGTATTTTATCGAAATGGAGAACAAAATATGAAATTTTCATAAAAATTAGTTTATTACTTGATTTTGTAAAATTCATAACTCTTTGTGTATAATGAGTTAGGAGATGAGCCATATATCAAAAGAAAGCCCTGGAAGTAAGCTATCCGTAGAATTTGGAATCACCCAAAAATTCTTTGTGGATATTTCATGGTGAATTTTTGAATGAAACTGGTCCGAAGGATTTATAATCCGATAATCAGTTTTCTTGAGATATATTGCGTGAATTATAATTTTTGATCCGACCGTTGGATCGTTGTAATTTTTGGATATGTTATACATATATGAGTTGAGTATATGTCCACAAATTTTGAACCGTTAAAAATTAACGTATGATTAGTTATGAATTTTAAGAGGTGACTGATTCAGAAATTGTTTTTATAAATGTTTTGAGTGGAAAATTCTAGAGGGCGGGCCCCACTTTTTGGTTGGTGTATGAGAGCATGTGCTAGAATTCTTAGTTCAAGCATGGAGGCTGGTCATGGTTGGTGCGTAGAAAGAAGATAAATAATAATAATATTTTATTATTTTAGTCTCCTTTGGCGTTCTAGCATTTTTCTATAAATAGGGTGCTTAGTTAGAATTGAAAGATACACCAGAAACAAGTTTTCTTTCTCTCTATATTGTCGAGCATATTCTAGTAAGTATTTAGATACTTTGAGAGTCGCTATTCAATGCACGTTTTCTTCGGCTTTTCACCCGATATTCCAGTCAGAAATACTATTTTTTTGAGGTAAGGGATTTTAAGGATTATTATGTTTTTCAGTTCGTACTTCTTTCGACCTTCATAAAATTTTGGAAAAATTTGAAATGATATTTTGATGAGTTTTATTGATTGTGTCCAAAAATAGTAATTTTTGGATGTATAGATTAAGAGTTATGAATTTTATGAGAAAAGACTATTTTAAAAGTAATCACTTATAACTCCTTGTGGTTAACTCCAAAATTGATAAAATTTTTATTGGGAGTACATCTATATAATTGAAGTGTACTATGTGAATTTCGGAATTTTTGAATAAAAGTACAATTTATGATAAATGTCTAAATATTCGGCGGTTTTGGCCATATGAAAAATAGTAAATGAATTTTAAAAATTCTGAGAAAAATATATGTTCAATATGGGACTATATTCTGCTAAATTCCAGAAATGAAATATTTTTAGAACTGATTGGGTATTTTTTATGAAAATGGTCTAATTATGAATAAATGAATTAAATATGTTATGTGAAGTAAGAAAATTTGAAAATATGATTTTATGGCTTGAGAATCATATATGAGTTATATGCAGATTTTTTATGAGGGTTTTGGTTATTGGTGATGAAATCTTAAGAGTTTGGCATTTTATGATGATTAAATGCATTATTTAGTAAAGTGTAAACAATTAAAATAAATTGTTTATAAGTTTAAGAAATATTATTTCAATATCATTATACCGAAATATTTGTATGAATTTTATTGTGGAATTTCTATCTTTTTGTGTCGGGTTTACTATTCATGAGTTACTATTCACGAGTTATTATTCATGAGTTACTATTCACGAAGTTACTATTCATGGGTTACTATTCATGACAAAATTGGTTTCTTTTTCTAACCAAATTATAGTTGATTTATGAATATTACTCTTGAGATTAAAACTATATGTTGACATATTATTTTTATTATCATATATAACATTTTTATAACCCTAATGATGATATTTCTCTTTGACTTGAGTGTAAAGATGAGTTGATTTTTGGTATGATTATGACTATGAATATCTTGGCCAGTAGTGCAAAGTTGAATTGTTGACTGATATGATCATGACCATTGAATTTATAATTAAATATCTTTAGCTTAAGTGCAAAGGTGAAATGATCAACATGTTTATAATTGTTTATATAAATTCAAATGATTATATATTTCTTTGAGATAATAATATATTTGGCTTCAGAAGTAAATATGAATCTGTTGATGAATATATTTGGCACAGTAGTGTGCAAATATGAATCTGTTGATGAATATATTTGACTTGTAGTGCAAATATGAATCGTTGATGAATATATTTACCTTTGAGTGCTTTATATGAATCGTTGAGAAATATCTTTGGCTTGTAGTGCAAAGATGAATTATTGATGAATATCTTTGGCCCGTGATCAAAGATAACATGTTGTTGAATATCTTTGGCCAAGATTGCAAAGATGAATGGTGTTGAGATTAATACTGACCAACCGGTGATATAAATGAACATCTTTGGTAGTAGTCTGAAGATGAAGTTATTAGTATGATTATGAGCAGAAATGTGATTTGGTATAACCATGATCATTGATGTTTCGTAAAGACATGTGATGTAAATTATTTTCGTCCTGGATGAGAAGAGTAATTTAGAACTACAATTATGATTATGAGTTATTCATATGATTGTGGACCATAATTGTTGATTGATGTTATAGGGATAAAACATTGTTGGTGAATTTTTAACATAGAAGATAATAGACTTTATAGTCTATTCGACTCTTCTAATGGATTACTTCGTTCACCGTAACTATGGTTTGAATTTTTTATCATCTACCATATGTTCTAAATCTACGATTTATTATCGATGAAGGCTATTGATAATTTAATTATCTTTAGTCATGATATTCTTTTTCTCAAATTTAGTTAGTTGTCACCCTTCTGTTTCACAATTCCTTTCGTAATAAGAGTGTAAATGGGTCGAAATTTTAGAGTAATGTGAGAGAATAGAATCAGTGGTCATCATTTAGTAGTTATATTTGGTGAATCAACTAGGGTGAGGTGAACCCAACGTTGGAAGGGTATTTTGCCACTTATCATACAAGATGTCTAATGACATACAACCTCGAGTCATGATAAAGACAAGATTGTGCTCATTCACTTTCACTGAGTATATTTACGAAAGCACTACCTATATAATCTTGGTGTTTGTTTGAAGTATAATTCTCAATTAGAAAAGTGGAGATAATGATATGTCGAGAGAAAGACTCACCATTGGGAAGAATATGATAGTAATTTTCTCGTTTTTCTTTGGGGTCTATTAGGTCAACCAAAGATAATTATGTAATATACGTATGATATCTATCATAACCTGCACGCACGGGCCTCCCATGCATACGAAGGTTTTCTTGAAGACTTCCCAAAGATTCTAATTTCTAAAATGGTTTTTGACTATACCTTTATGTAAGGTGTCATTGTGACGTCTTATCCAAGGTTGGGATGAGAGTCAGCGGTTGGTATATATTTGTATCCAAACTCACAAAGATATATGGTTGTTGTATGTTGCACGACAATTGTTGTAATAAAGTTGTAGTTATTTTCTGTATACCATGTATTTGGCGACTCAGAATGGGTTGGATGGAATAGACTATTTTGGGGCGTCCACAAAGAACGGCCACCGATCATATCGATCTATTTTTTCTCTCTAAGATTTTCTCTATCTAAACCCGTTGGTGCTGCCGATCTCAAAGCCAATGTACCGTTTGTCGGCGTCGATCCGACCCCCAACCAAAGGCGGTCATGAAGCGAGTTGGACTCGGTGGCGACTTCGAGGCCAGTTGGGGGGGCGTCTGGAGGATGGGTTTATATGTTTCTTAAGTTTCTTTTTCTCGATTCTTGACTTGATTTCATGGAATCTGGGTTTATTTTTATATTTGTTTTGGTTGATTAATGTTTTAATTTCCTATCACCGTATGCTTTTTTGTTCATTGATTTTATGTTGGTTCTATGGTTCTTGGACAAAAGTGTTTTCCTTTAATTTTGTTGGTGGATAGTTCATTAATTATGTTGGTTCATTAAGTTATGATGCTTTTTTGTTCATTGATTTTATGTTCTGATGTGTTGATGTTAGTGGTGGTAGTGGTGGTGGTGGACTGGTGTCAAATAATTAATAATATTTATTAATATTATTAATAAATAAAACTTATTAATAAAATACACATAATAAATAAATTATCAAATATATATAAAATATTATTTTTATACACATCGATGGTACAATGGTATTTTTTGTTTTAATTATTTGACACGTCGAAGAAAATATGTCCAATCACAATTCCGCTTGTCTATGTGGCATGTGTCTCAAACTGGCGAAGCACAAATGACCCAAAAAACATAACGTTAAGGGTATTTTTGAACAAAAAAAAAGTATAGGGTGCTCGGTAGACATTGAGAAAAATATCAGGGGCATTTTTGGACCTTATCCCTAAAGGTACACAGTCGCATACTTTTTAAAGTTGCACAGTCTACGATCGTAGCGTAAATTCACTATACGATCGTAGAGTAGCCACTCCACGATGTGTGAATTTAATATGCTATCGTGGACTACTTTACGATTGTAGAGTAAAATCATCCTACGATCGCAGACAGTATAATTTTAAAAATTACACAACTGTGCACCTCTATTTTTACCTTTATTATACTTCCTCCGTCCTAGGATAAAAGTTTTGATGGTTTTTTTACGCATATTAAGAAGATGAATAAAATGACAAAATTACCCATAATAATGTCATTAAATATGGAGAGAGAATTAGAAAAAAAAAATATGAGATATTTAATGCTACGGGTTTAATAAAAAAATATGAGTAAAAGTTTAATTATTAAAGAAAAATGAATATTTAACATGAGACTACTCAAAATAGTAATAAAGACTTTTATAATGGGACGAGGGAGTATGAATTATTTTAAAATAGGTCATCGTGGAATGGGCCCTACGTTACTTGGTTTGGATCAACACCTGTTCCATCATATTCGATAAATTATATCATCTTTAATCGGGGCAAATTTGATATTTCAGCATGAGCTTCGTGTCCCACTACCATTGGTCCAGCCTACTTTCACCGCTGTTCGATGTGCGACCTCCACCATGATGATGATATTTAGCCACCAAATACCAAGGCTTTAAGGAAATTCTTCCCGTTCCTCTGTTTGTGAAATACTCCACTGTGACAAGTCTTCCGGACTCCCAACTTGCCTTTCTTTTTCTCTCTCTTCATATTCACAATTTTACATCTCAATTCTCTCCTTCCATTTTCTGTTCAACTCCCTCGATCTTCTCCGATCGCACCTAGAAGCCATGGTGAGTCCTCCTAGCTTTTACTTACCAACTACCATCGAATGTTCTACAATTGATATATTTCGCATCTGTAAATACATATTTATGATTTTTTGGGGTCTATTTTGGTGTTTGATCTATGATCCTTGTGGATTTTAAAGTAGAAATCGAGGATCCAGTTGTTTCTATATGCTTTGCGTCCAACTCATGGATCTGATTTGTACGAACTTTAATAATTGATCTCCTATAGTTATGTCAGTTCTACCTCTTGTTTGTTTTTTTGCCGATGATTGTTTGTCCGTTGTAGCAGGATGATTTTGTGTGGCGTAAAATTCGTCTTCAACTTAATTATTTATTTCGAAATTACATAGGTCTCAGAATTTTTTTTATGTGAATAAATTGGGGGAAGCATGCCACTATTGTCATCATTTTTTTTGGAACAAACAAAAGCATTATATTAATACAACATCAAAAACACAACCAGCAGTCCAGATACTTGGCCTTAACGGCATGGTTTACATAGCCGGGGAGTACCCCTGCACAGCAAATCATCTAACAAAAAAGGCCTAAAAAAACTGGAGGATATGAAAACAGGATAAAAGAAAGCTCCTGATCAGCAGCAGCTTTAGTAAGAGCGTCAACAACTTATTTCCTTCCTTGAAAACTTGATAAACTTGAATTCTCCAATCCCTTTTCAGGATTGTCATCAGAACATTAGCTGCATGTGATTATGAAGATTAGACTGAATTTGTTTTTTTTGTGGCATTTGTTGTTGAGGTTTCTTAATTTAACCCTATAATTAAGTTTGACAAGATTACTTATGGAATTTGAATCATTTTCATAAGTGGTTTAGTATGTGTTGATGAACATATCAATGAAATTCATGAAATGTATATCTTTGAGGGGAAAAAATGCCACTATGTGTAAACAGGCTAGATTGCTCAGTTTCTAGCTAAACTTAAAAACAAAATTCATGTTTATTGCTTTGTAAAATACTACTCCGGTTCCTCAAAAGTAGTCTCATTTGGAATATTTACAAAGTTTAAGTATATATTTTTGTTTTACATTTACCACTAAGTTTATCAAAGTGTTTATTGTAATAGTGATGACATGATAATGAAGTTGTGATAGTAAACTCGAGGATAGTGTCATTAAATGCTAGTATACCATCATCAAGAGAAATAAGACTATTTCTTTAGGAGCCAAAAAAAAAGAAAAAGAAGGCAAATGGGACATTTTTTATAAACTGAAAAAAGTATATATATTTTGTTTTCTATATTTTTTGTCTGCTACATCTCACCATTAACAAATGAGTCAATCATCTAATTCACGAAAGACATTAATCTAGGTTTATAATCAATCTATTTTGAGATACATATTTGCTTTTTGGCACAAGTTTAAGGCATGTAGCATGTAACAAACATACCTGTACATTTTCTAAAATTTTAGATTGTTTATATGTATTATATATACTTTTATTTTATAGATATTTGAAAAATATAATGTATAAATGTGTTTTTGACAAGTCTTCGAATACGTCGAACACAATTAAAAATGAAGACATCCTTTGCGACTGTGATAATATTTCTTAGTTCCTCTACCATACATAATTTTCCTTTGACTAAATTTGATAGATGAATCGATTACATTGCAGTTATGGTTTTACGTAGTTTCTGTTTGCTCTGAGAGATAAACCCTAAATGATTTTTTGTTTTTGTGTAATTTTACCAGTTGAATGCTGAAAATAATTAAACTATACTTTAGTGGTTCTCTACATTCCCAAGTTAATTTGTTAAAGAACACCTTGAAACGCCTTTATGTACGAATTTGGCAAGTGGGCTTGACTGGTTTATGCATATTAGACTTTCTTTAGTTCCTAAGTAAAGCTCAAACTTGGCTCCATTCATTATCGAACTGCATGAACGAAAAGAATTGGTCAAATATGAACTCTTAAAGGACACATTGGTTAATTTCCATCTGTAGTTTTGGTGTCTTTAAGGGTTTGTGGTTGTTTGGAGTCAAATGGTGAACTGTAATGTTGTCTTAGTCATGAGTTGCTTTTCTATTGGATGAGGGAATTTTCACCTTCTTAACGACCGATGTGATTCCATGGGAAATTTTGAAACCATTTTGGTTGAATTTCAAGGTGAACTGAGCATTATTAGGGCAATTAATTTTTCTTGCTTCTACGTATTCCTAATATATGCACCCTGGAGCACCTTATGTTTCTAAATTATTTTATTGATCAAACAGTTGTTGAATAGTAACAACACTCATTTATTGGGGGAAATTTTACAAAGTTGAGTAATGTTCTTTATGGAAGATGTGGTTATTTAGAATAATAAGTATTTTAATTTTAATTTTTTTGATAAAGGAATATAATGTAATCTTCTTGGAGGATCCATTTGTATATTCTCTCCATATCAGTTTTATCATGTCCAATGTATAGGCTAATGCGGCATCAGGGATAGCCGTACATGATGACTGCAAGCTGAAGTTCTTGGAGTTGAAAGCAAAAAGAACTTTCCGCTTCATAGTATTCAAGATTGAGGAGGAGCAAAAACAAGTCATTGTGGAGAAGCTTGGTGAGCCAGCACAGAGCTACGATGATTTCGCTGCCAGTCTTCCTGCTGACGAGTGTCGTTATGCAGTTTTTGACTATGACTTTGTGACAGCCGAGAATTGCCAAAAGAGCAGGATTTTCTTCATTGCATGGTAAATATAAAATGTAAAAGTCAATTTGTTTCTTCTTTCTCTATCTATCTATCCTTTTTTTATGTAAAAAATAAATAAATATTTGTAACCGCTAATTTGCTTCCAATGTGTTTGTGTTGGAAAGGTCACCTGATACTGCAAGGGTGAGGAGCAAAATGATTTATGCAAGCTCCAAGGACAGATTCAAGAGGGAACTAGATGGCATTCAGGTAGAACTGCAAGCAACTGATCCAACAGAGATGGGACTTGATGTTTTCCAAAGCCGAACCAATCAAATCTGATTCTCTAGGTCTGCTGCAATGGAGTCCTATGTACTCTTTTGCAAGTGTTGTCTTATGGTGATAATTATATTTGGTCTGTTGTTGAAAAGTGTATCTAGAAGAAATTCAGTGACCTTGAACATATTTTATGATGATGTGTTGTGTGTGGGCACGAGTTTATCTAAAGACTGGAGTGACTTTTGGTTTTGCTTTACATAATTGAGAAATGGGTGATTCTATGTAGCTTTGTTTGGTAATTCAGTGGTATGCGTATTCAAAAAAAAAGTTGAAAACATTAGGTTCTATATTCGATTTTATTCTAAGTTTGTAATTTCTGTTAATTGTTGTGGGACTACTTATTCTAATACAGTGTTATTCTCAATAATAAAGTGTGAGGTTCACTAATTGATGTCATTTGTATTGTACTTGTATTTTTTTAGTGCTGATTTCAATAAAAGGAGCTACAAATGGACGCTTACAAATCCTGGTGGATTTTGGGTTGTTAGATTTCCAACTAATTTTGTTTTTATAAGTTTTTTAATTAAATTTGATAAGTTACCAATTAAACTAATATAATGGATTGAATGTAGTTTTTTGGTAAACCTGACAATGGTAGTTGATAGTTGTTATTATTAAATTAAAAACAAAAAAAACAAGTAAAATATATATACATGTAGGGATGGGGTATTGCTAGGGTGATAAAAAAAAATTTATATAAAATTAATTTATAAAATAATGTGATAAATTGTAATTAGTGGATTGGACAATTAATTTCAAGTTTCATGTTTGCTTTTAGAAATAGACATAGGATTATCAAATCTTCTGAATAGTTTAAACTCATATTTGTATCTTAACTATTAAGGTTATTTTTTAATACAAATATGTGGGCTGATAAGAGGTATTAAGAGATGGAATATTAAAATGCATTATGATACAATTAAACA
Organism: Panax ginseng; assembly: GCA_020205605.1. Taxonomy (NCBI): domain Eukaryota; kingdom Viridiplantae; phylum Streptophyta; class Magnoliopsida; order Apiales; family Araliaceae; genus Panax; species Panax ginseng. Next base: position 8,970,998 of record CM035138.1, on the reverse strand, counting down.
CCACTGTAATCTTATTAGTGGGTGATTTTTGGTTAGATTGTGGGTTTTGGATCGGGTATTTATGGATGGTGGGTGGATGGATCTTATTGGTCGAGTTAAAATTGATGTGTTAAAAAATCTTTCAGCTAAAATTATGTGCATGTCAATTTGCTATTAAAAAATTTGACAAGACAAAAATTTAAATTTATGAAAGAAAATAAAAGTTGAGTTAATTAACTGTAGAAAAAAAAATATAATTAGATATTTATAAATCTACCTAAAATACAATGAGATAAAAAATATTTAATAATTTAATTTCTTCATTCAATTGTTGATGTGTATGTAAATATTTTTTTAATTCACGCTGAAGTTTGTCATTGACATAGTTAAACATAAGGAATGTGAGACCCCAGATTTTATGAATAAAGATTTAATTTTTTTGAAATAATTTTTTAAATACTATGGTGTGGATTTGATATAATGTTATAGTTGTGGGTAGTATTTATAAATTTTATAAAGTATGCAAGTTATCATATTATATTCGATTGGTCGGGGAATATTCTTTTTGTCGGGGAATATCCGTACGACGGTACAATCATTGGTGGACCCCACAACGGAATTATTGTCGGATTGAAAAAACGACAAAAATATTTTTATGAGTATAACGGCGGAAGTGTTACTGTTAAAAAGCCGTTGAACTACTCTTGGTAGTAAAAGACAATGAATACGCGTGGTTGCATAAGAAGACACTACGGTATTGATTATTAATACTTATGTGATAAGTCACTCAGTATTGTTCAATCGGGTATTTGGGACACTTTTTGTGTCGGAATACTATTCACGAGTTACTATTCACGGGTTACTATTCATGTGACGCCCCCAAAATAGGTCCATTCCATCCAACCCATTCTGAGTCGTCAAATACATGGTACAGAAATAACTACAACTTTATTAATACAACATATAAACTGTGAGTTTAAATACAAATATTGTCATCTAGATAATATCTATACCCAACTATGTCCTCAATACAATTATTGATCTATTATTTTACAAAAATGGTGAGGACTACTAAAACAACTTCTAGAACCATCATTCCACACCCCGACTCGTGATTTCCACATTCTCGCCTCCCGAGAGAGAAAAAAATGGAACAACAAGGAAAATGGTGAACTCAACTAGCCCAAGAGAAGAATATTATGACTAAGATAATATAGAACAAATTATCATTAGTCTTCAACAGGAAAAATCGATAATATATATGTACAACAAGTTTCAGATTAATATTCATGAATCGGAAATAATAATTCATGTAAGAGTTACGTAGAGAATGAATTCTACTATTATCTATGAATTTAACAATCCATCATCATTATTTTATCCCTCAGAACATCAATCAATATTCATCTTGAATCAAATATTCATCTTTGCACCGCAGCCAAAGATATTCATCATCACCGTGTTCATCTCAACACTGCTCATCTTTGCACTACAGCCAAAGATATTCATAATAAAATCAACCATCTTCGTGCACTACAAGCCAAAGATATTCAAGAACATCATCATTTAGATCCGAGGATGATGAAAAATATTTTAAAAGAAACGAATCCAAAGAAACAAAAGAATAAATATCAAGGATTCAGATTTTTATTATTTCATGTCCAAAAATACCTCATAAATAATCATAGTGAAGTAGAATTCAAGAATGATCAAAATATGGATACAATCAAAGCTAGTAACTATAATAGATATTTTGACGAAAAAGGAAAATTTTCATTTTTCATGAATAGTCTGAATAGATACGTGAATAAGAACCCCGACACAAAAAGTTCTAACCAATATTTCTAAGATAATGATATTGAAGAAAATAATATCATTTTAAAAATAACATCCCTTACCTCAGAAAGACAAGATTTAATTGAAACACCGTATAGAGGTTATGACTTGAACTTGCACCGTATAGCAATACTCAAAGTATCAAAATACTCACAAGAATACGCTCAATATATCGAGAGAGAATAGAGAGAAAACTTCAGCCGGTGTGATTTTCAATTCTAACCCAAGACCCTATTTATAGGAAAATGCTTAGAACACCAAAGTAGAAAATTGAATATAATATTAATATATATATTATAAATTCCTTAGCCCATCTTCTTAGATCTGAACTCAAATTGATTTTGCACATGTTAATGCAAATTTCACTAAGTAAAAAAAAGTTTTTCTTCAAATAAATAACGAAAACTTCCAAAATCAATTATTTTGGAACTCCTAACTTCAATAATTCACAATAAATAGCCATTTTATCAAAATTGAATCTTCATGAAGTTTTTATAGGAAATTCAATTCTCTACAACTTTGCGTATGGAAGTTTTTCCAAATTCCAAATGTAAATTGACCAAATCCACAAACTAGACGATTTTACTGTGCTATAATCAAATTTCTATTCGATAATTGTGTCCACCAACACACAAAACATGTGTTAAACATTTAATGCCACAAAATACTCTTCCTCCTCATATACTCATATATTCCACATTCATTATAAAAATATCACCATTAATATATTATTAAAATAATATATTTAAATGAATTATTTTATCAGAAAAAGATAAAATATTAATTTTCAACAATTGTCACATTATAATTTTTCTCCATCTATATCCTCATAAAATCAATATTTTTCTCATCATATAAATCAATAATTAATTATTCACAAATAATATTACAGAATCACATTATTGACAACCAGGCAGTTCCCAGGAAAGAGGGGTTTTCCAATAAGGATCTTTCCTTACTGGCGCGCAATTAGATGACCAAACCTCTCTTTAAATAGAACTTTCTATACATTGCCAAAAATATTATCTAATAATATTATTTAGATAATATGAATTATTGCTCCGATAATAGAAAATACTGTGCAGTGACAATTATTAAAACAACAAAGAATACAAAATATCAACACAACAATTATTAAATCAATAAAATAAAATATTTGAATAAGAATTATCGTAACCATTATTGAGTAAAGGCCTTCAATAATTGGTGCAATACCGTATCTTCATCAGTAACAACGCCAGACATCGTGTTTTAACCACCGGTATTCAAACAAAGGTGTTACGCAGTAATAACAACTTATTCTTGTCGCTTTCTTTCCTCCAATCGCTTTCCGCATTATGGGGCCCACACATGGCTACTTGCATCGCATTTAATATTTCCCAACAAAGATTTAATATTCCACGACCAAACGAATATTCTCCGACAAAAATAAATATTTTATAACCACCGCTTTATTTGAAATATTTACGATTTTACCCATAACTAACCACATTAATCAAATCAACCCTTACTATTTCAAAATGATAATTAGAGAAATTAAATCTTTATTTATAAAAAGTTGGGGTCTTACAACCCCTTCCTTATGAAATTTCATCATCGAAATTGACGACGTACACTGTGTTTCAAAAAGAGGATACCTCGCTTTCATTTCCGCTTCCAATTCCCGTGTCATTTCTCTATATAACATGATTCCTCCACAAAACTTTAACTTGTGGTATGACCTTTGTCGGCGAAGGATATGCCCTTCCTATCCATCCAAGATCTTGACAGTACCTCCTCGTGACGTTAAGTCTTCTCGCTATCTCGTCTGTTCTAACTCAATGATGTGGTTCGGTCGTCCACATATTTACGTAACATCTAGATGCGTGAAAATGTTATAAACACGCCGACATACTTGGTAGTAAAAGCGAGTCTATAGGCCACATTCCTACTCGATCGAGGATTTCAAATGGACTAATAAATCAAGGTTTGACCTTTCCTCACATCGTCGATTCTCTCTTTTGGAATAACAACTTCTTGACCTCCTTCTTCATATTCATCAGCTCCGGTGTGTAGCTTGAGCGGTTTTAACTATCGATTAAAGTCGATTCTACTCGTATATCATCACATGGGTTCCTAGAGTTTTCATCTCCATCTCTAATATTTGTAAGTTATACGAAATGAGTCTTTGACAATATCGTACTCGTACTTGTATACGATCTTTTACTCAACACGTCAGCTACCACGTTCGCTTTTTCAGGATGGTATGGTCAGAACATGTGCCGAAATGAGTCTCCTATTAAGTTCTTCGAAGCTCTTTCCACATTCCTTGCTCCATTCGAATTTTGTATCTCTACGAGTCAGCTACGTTAATGGAGTAGCGATTCGAGAAAATCTTTCCACAAAATCTTCGATAATAACCAGCTAAGCATAGAAAACTATGTATTTCGATTACTGACTTAGGTTGCTCTCAACTGTGACTCATATCCCAATCTTGGATAACACGTCACAATGACACCTATCAGTTTACTACCGCACGAATATGGCGTCCCCTACGGAGAGTCTGACTTTGGTGTATTCCACAAAGTAAGTCACCAGATAAAGGCCCGGGTACTAAATTCTATAGTTGAATTTTTAACTCGTGAAGTTTAATAGGAGCCATGAGATTTTAGAAATGGGTTTTATACCAGGTTCAAAGTCGATACAAAATTCAATATCACACTTTGGGAGTAAACCAAGAAATTGTTTAGAAAATACGTCAGGAAAGTCAATAACAATAGGAATATTATTCAAATCTGACGTGTCTTTATTCAAATCCATAACATGGGCTAAGAAAACTTGACATCCGTTTTTCAATAAACGAATAACTTTATGGCTTGATATGAAAGTGTTTGACTTCAATGGTTTGGTTGCTTGAATTCAAATAACAGGTTGCTTAGGAATATGAAAACTAACAACCTTACGAAAGCAATCAATTTTGGGATGATGAGTAGTTAACCAATCAATCCCCAAAATCACATCAAAATCAAGTATCTTTAAAGAGATAAGATCAACAGGTAATGTGATGGTGCCAACTTGAATCAAGCAAGATTTCTAAACAATGGATGTAATGAAAGTTTCTCCTAAAGGAGTTTCCACAGATAGGTCAAAGTCTAACTTCTCCGAAATTAAGTTTAAACGTTGAGCACAAGTAGAAGAGATAAAAGAATAGGTAAAGACCCCAGATTCAAGTAAGGTATAAACTTCGCATGAATTTATGATTAACCTTACCCGTGATCACCTCGTTTGGGTTCTTCAGATTTCGACCACCACGACAAACGCTTCTTCGAGGAACCGCTGACTTTGACTTTTTGGGATAACCTTTTGAGTCACCATCCCCACCGGGTTGGTTTTGCACTTCGCATAATCTCGAGCGATATGCCCTTCCTTTCCACAGCTTATAACATACCGAAACTCGTTGTAGGCGCTTGATCGATATGTCCCTCTTTCCGTGATTTATAAAGATACGACCGATTGTCGTTTCTCCTCCCTTAGAACCGCCATCGCTTGCAAGACCGCATCTTCATACATGGTCGTTGTTAAATCTCCTCTTTAAATCTCCTCCGACTTGCTTCTTCTTCGCTTTTTCATGGCCATGATTACCACCAGAGTGGTTACCATTTTTGTCCATTTTTTCTTTTTCCACCGGGTTATCGTTGTTTTGTTGACCGCTATCCCCGGATGATCCTCGGTTGTGGTCCCCGGTTGACCGTAGTCATTATCTCGCTCTAATAATTGAGCCCTCATTTACAACATCCTCGGTAGAGAGAAAATTTATGAGAAATGAGATATCGACGATGCCGGGTTTCAAACCTCTCGTAAACATCCGCGTCATACGCTCATCATTCTCCACCAAATGAGGTGCAAACTCGATAACTCCGCATGAACTTCGCCTCGTCTTTAGGACACCGCCATGTTATTCTCTTCCACCTAATAAACTCCACTTCCTTCATACGATTTAACACTTTCGTGAAAGTATTTTTCGTTGAAAAGTTTCAAACGCTTCCCAAGACATGCTAAGTTACGGCGAAAGTCGTCCGGGTCCGCTTCACGACTCCCACCAAAGAATCACTTCACCACGGAATATAAAGGTGGCGAATGGAACCTTCGTTCTCTCCGTGCATCCCAAGACATCGAATATCTTGCAATTTGCTTGACCCATGTTTTCGCCATGATCGGATCCGGCTTCCTTAAATTCGTGGTCCCAACTCTTTGAACTCGCTTGGGTCGGGATGTCACAAGCGTTGCTATCATTTCCACCGTATTCATACACGTCTCTCTCTCGTCCGGTTTTGCATGAACCGCAAAAAGCTTCTAAACATCCCTCGCTCATCATCTCTTTCAGGTGGTGTTGTTCACAGATGAACATTGCCAACTTGCAGACGCTTCTCCCTCGTTGGTGAGTACCGCATGACTCCACTGGTCTCATTTCCAATGTTAATATTCTCAATCGACATTCTCAAATACCGCCATAAAACAAGGGTTAATTAAGAAAATCAATATATCACATAATATTCCTATATACCCGACTAACTAACAAATAAGCTTGGTAGACACACTAGCGAAGGATTTATTCGCCTCCCTCCTAGTTCTATTCCCCGATCTCCGCCAGAGATCATATCCCTAAGCTCGATACCAACCGTGACGCCCAAAATATGTCCATTCCATCCAACCCATTCTCGAAAATCACAAATACATGGTATGCGTAAATAACTACAACTTTATTAATACAACATATAAACTGTGAGTTTAAATACAAATATTGTCATCTAGACAATATCTATACCCAACTATGTCCTCAATACAATTATTGATATATTATTTTATAAAAATGGTAAGGACTACTAAAACAACTTCTAGAACCAACATTCCACACCCCGACTTGTACTCGCTACATTCTCACCTCCTGAGTAGAAAAATGGAACAACAAGGAAAAGGGTGAGCTCAACTAGCCCAGTAAAGAATATTATGACTAAGATAATATAGAACAAATTATCGTTAGTCTTCAACAGGGAAAAATCTGATAGAATATAATAGAGAACAAGTTTCAGATTAATATTCGCAGCAGAAATAATAATTCATAGAAGAGTTACGTAGAGAATGAATTCTACTATTATCTATGAATTTAACAGTCCATCATCATTATTTTATCCCTGTAACATCAATCAATATTCATCTTGAATCAAATATTCATCTTTGCACCGCAGCCAAAGATATTCATCACCACGGCCATGTTCATCTCAACACTGCTCATCTTTGCACTACAGTGCCAAAGATATTCATAATAAAATCAACCATCTTTTGCACTACAAGCCAAAGATATTCAAGAATATCATCATTTAGGATCGAGGATGATGAAAAATATTTTAAAAGAAACGAATCCAAAGGAAACAAAAGAATAAATATCAAGGATTCAGATTTCAATTATTTCATGTCCAAAAATACCTCATAAATAATCATAGTGAAGTAGAATTCAAGAATGATCAAAATATGGATACAATCAAAGCTAGTAACTATAATAGATATTTTTGACGAAAAAGGAAAATTTCATTTTATTTTTCGATGAATAATGCCAGATATCGTTAATAAGTAACCCCGACACAAAAAGTTCTAACCAATATTTCTAAGATAATGATATTGAAGAAAATAATATCATTTTAAAAAATAACATCCCTTACCTCGTAAAGACAAGATTTCTAAATAAACACCGTAAAGAGGCTATGACTTGAACTTGCACCGTATAGCAACACTCAAAGTATCAAAATACTCACAAAAATACGCTCAATATATCGAGAGAGAAATAGAGAGAAAACTTCAGTTTCTGGTGTGATTTTTAATTCTAACCTAAACACCCTATTTATAGGAAAATGCTTAGAACACCAAAGTAGAAAATTGAATATAATATTAATATATATATTATAAATTCCTTAGCCCATCTTCTTAGATCTCGAACTCAAATTGATTTTGCACATGTTAATGCAAATTTCACCAAGTAAAAAAAAACGTTTTCTTCAAATAAATAACAAAACTTCCAAAAATCAATTATTTCGGAACTCCAGAACTTCAATAATTCACAATAAATAGCCCTTTTATCAGAAAATTCGAATATCGCGAGTTTTTATAGGTAATTCAATTCTCTACAACTTTACAGAAGGAAGTTTTCCCAAATTCCAAATAGAAATTGACCGAAATCCACAAACGGACGATTTTACAGGCTATAATCAAATTTCGGTCAATAATTGTGTCCACCAACACACAAAACATGTGTTAAACATTTAATGCCACAAAAATACTCTTTCTCCTCATTGTAAAAATATCACCATTAATATATTATTAAAATAATATATTTAAATGAATTATTTTATCAGAAAAAGATAAAATATTAATTTTCAACAATTGTCACATTATAATTTTTCTCCATCTATATCCTCATAAAATCAATATTTTTCTCATCATATAAATTAATAATTAATTATTCACAAATAATATTACAAAATCACATTATTGACAACCAAGCAGTTCCTAGGAAAGAGGGGGCTTTCCAATAAGGATCTCTCCTTACTGGCGCGCAATTAGATGACTAAACCTCTCCTTAGACAGAACTTTCTAGACATTGCCAATAATGTTATCTAATAATATTATTCAGATAATATGAATTATTGTCTCGATAATAGAAAATAATGTGCAGTGACAATTATTAAAACAACAATAATACAAAATATCAACACAATAATTGTTAAATCAATAAAATAAAATATCGAATAAGAATTACTCAGAACCATTATTGAGTAGTGCCTTCAATAATTGGTGCAATACTGCAGTGCTTCTTGCAACAACGCCAGACATCGTTGTGTTTTAACCAATCGGGTATTCCAACAAAGTTCGACGATGTAATAACAACTTATTCTTACTGCTTTCTTCCTCCAATTGCTTTCACATGGGCCCACACACGGTCGCAACTGTCGCATTTAATATTCCCCGACAAGATTTAATATTCCACGACCAAACGAATATTCCCCGACAAAAATAAATATTTTATAACCAACCACCGCTTATTTGAAATATTTATGATTTTACCCATAACTAACTATATTAATCAAATCAACCCTTACTATTTTAAAATGATAATTAGAGAAATTAAATCTTTATTTATAAAAAGTTGGGGTCTTACAATTCACCCAAATATTATTCATTCGGGTATTTGGGGTATTTTTGTGTCGGGTACTATTCACGAGTTACTATTCTCAAGATTATTCATTTGGTACTATTCAATTCAAAAATATATTTTTTTCATTCCAAATCATTTTTGAGTACAATATTATTCCATGAAGAGATATGCTAATTTTTCGCATCGTTGGTTGAAATTATAATAAAGGTGATAAGTTTTGTTTTATCGGTATTATTAATGTAATAAAATGTAAAAGCTTTTTATATAAAAAATGTAATACTTTTATAAAGTTATTCTATAATTAGAATATATTATATTTTATTATGCATAGTATTTGCATAGTGCTCGCGTAGTGTTTCAGCATAGTAAAAAAATCTTTTATAAAGTTATTCGCTTTTATTAGATTATAAATAGAATATATTATATTTTATTTAAAAGATTTTGTTTTAAATATGGACCGTTAGATTAAAGTAAATCAATCTGACCGCTCATGAGTTAGTTACTATACGTACCCATTTTTCTATAAATAGAAGCTCATTCTTTCATTATTTCTTACGAATTCACCAAAACTCTGTAGAGAGAAACTATAGAGAGTTCTTCTTCTATAATCTTGAGCGTATTTCTTTAGAGTTTAAGAAAGCTTTTGAACGTAGTGCAAGTTTTCTTCGAGTATATCCTCGACCTACTAGTGGAAAGTACTCTTCTTTCAAAGGTAGGGAATATTATTTGTTGTACTGTAAGGGTTATTATTTCTTTTGTATTCATGAAGAAAACTTCATTATTCCATTCTTTATTATTCTCACTGAATAACCAATCATACGCTGCTACCCTATACTTGGTGACATTCTTCTATTATTCCGCCTTTATTATTATTCTTTTAGAATATCCTGTTTATCGCTTTGTACGGACTTCGGTTCCGCCTCTTTATTATTATTCTCATTGAATATCCTCGTCATGCGTTTTACGCTTTTACCGGTTCCGTTATTATTATTCTGCTGAATAACTCATATCTTATGCGCAAGTACTGCATGCACGGTGATTTCGTTGTTATTCTATTATTTATTATTCATTGAACATCCTGCTTCATGCGAATTTCACCGACCGTTCCGTTATTATTATTCTCGCTGAATAACTTTTGTTTATCTGTACCGCATGTATGGTGATTTCTTTTGTTATTTCATTCTTTATTATACTAAGTTGGTTAAAGTTTTGACTTATACTCCATGAAATTAGTGGAATATCCTTGATCTTTCAAGGCTTCATCCAAAGATCTTTTCATGCAAATATTCTTCGAGCATTCTTGAATTTTACTCTACAAAGCAGTATCATGTTGACAATTTGAACGTTATTGGTTCTTGGACAAATTAATTCTTGAACATGTTTTATTGAATTCTTATATCATTGTCATCATCCTCATGTTTATATTTTGTTGAAAGTCATCTGTGCTTACTCAGAAGTGCATAGATGGACTTGGTATGATTATGACCGTGGATTATTCGGTATAATCATAACCGTAATGTTACAAATGATGTGAAAAAGTCCTCATTGGCCGTAGCGTATCACTGATGGACGCTTTTGGTATCATTATGGCTATGGATTCTCTTTGGTAGTAGTGCGAAGATGAATTATTTTATGGCACGATCGGACCGATTGATGAAAACATGATTATCTTTAGCCAGTAGTGGATGGATAATTCGTGGTCGTGATACTAAAAAATATCCTCGCCATAGTGCAGGGGTGATTCGATGATGTGGATTATTTATTGTTTGAGTCCCAATGATAAAAGTCATGAAAAACCTTTTAAATCATAGAAGATAGTAGATTTTATTCTCTACTTGACTCTTCTAATGGATTGCTTGTAGGCTAAGAAGTCTTCAGGAATACTTCAAGAGATTTATTAATGATAGAAATATCATTCAAAACTGTTACTCTCATCCAAGACTTGGATAAGACGTCACATTGATACCAACTGTGACTTCTATCCCTTAACCTAGATAAGACCTCACAATGATACCTATCAACTTGTCATCGCTATTCATGACGTCGCCACGTAAAGTCCGCTTCGATGCATTCCATACAAGGAAGTCATCAACAAAAGGATCGGGTTCTTTACTTATGGCTCGATATGACAATGATTGAATTTAGTGGTTTGGTTGTTGAATTTGCATAATAGGTTGGTTAGAATATGAAAACAAACAACCTTACGAAAAACATGATGATTAGTTAACCAATCGCTTTAAAAAAAACCACATCAAAGGCAAGTATTTTCAAAGAGATAAGATCGACAAGTAACGTGAAAGTGTCTATTTGAATCAAACAAGATTTATAAACAAATGGAGTAACGAAGGTTTCTCCCAATGGAGTTTCAATAGATAAATCAAAGTTTAACTTCTCCTGAGTTAAGACAAACATCAACACAACTAGTGAAATAAAAGAGTGAGTAGAACCAAGATTCAACACTTCAGATAGACTTCGTAAGAGCTTATGATTAACTTACCCATGATAATTTTATTCAGTTCCTCGTCACGAGAAAAAAATGCTCTCTTAAACTACCGACTTTGGCTTGTCTGGGACATCCTTTGGCATCACTATCCCAGTTGGACTTGACTTCACTATATCGACAAAATCGAGCTAGTGACCTTCTTCCGCAATTAAAACACGCTTTGGATTGTTAAGCATACAGTTTGACTTTCGGATGTGTCCTCTTTTCCGTCGCATTTGGAACATACGACCGATGGGCGCTTCTTTTTCCGTGGTGCCGGGTGCCAACGCGTCTTCGTGTCATTGTTGAACCTTCTCTTAAAATGTCCATTCTTATTATCTTGGCCATGATTACCACCAAAATGGTTACCATTCTTGGCATGATAATATCCCCACGATGGTTATCGTTATTCGATGACCATTGCCACCCCAGTATGATTATTATCGTGTTGTTGGTCGTTGCCTTTTTGGTCAGGCCGACTCATTATCGCGCTTCCAATAACTCGACCTCTATTCACAACATCCGAATATAAACAAAGTTTGTGAGAAATGAGGTATCGACGATATCGGGTTTCAAACCTCGCAAAAAAATATTCGCGTCATTCGCTCATCATTATCGACCAAATGGGATGCAAACCGATAACTCTGCAAACTTAGCCTCGCATCTTCGCGACATTGGCCATATTGTTTTGCTTTCCAAATTTGATGAATTCTACCTCCTTCATGTGATTTAATACTTTTAGAAAAGTACTTGTCGTTGAATAATTCTTGAAACTTCTCCCAAGACATCTTGAGTGCATCAGGCTGGGTACGTTTTACAGATTCCCACTAATGATCTCCTTCTTCACGCAACATAAAGGTGGCGAATGGAACCTTTTTCTCCTTTGAGCATTCCAAGACATCAAATATCTTGGTAACCTGCTTTATCCATGTCTCCGCCTTAAGTGGTTCTGGCTTTCCTAAAAACTCCGATGGTCCCAACTCTTTGAACTGCTTAGCGGTGACCAACCGTGGGTTACTATTGTTTCCACGTCAGATTATGGATGCGAGTCGCCGTCACCGTTGTTGCATGAATTTCTCCTTAAACCGCTTAATGTGACCATCCCGTGAGTTATCGGATTTCTACTCAGATTTTGGACACGAAATGCGCTTTCACCATTGTTGCATGAATTGCATAAAGTCTCCGACCATCCCATCATTCACCATTTCACCGGTGTTATTGTTTTTTATGAGGAGTATTGTCTTACGGTTGCACATTATCCTCGATTATTGATCCGTGGAGACTCAATACTCTCGTGGCTCCATCGATAATCTCAACATTCTCTTGATGCCATTTTCAAACACCGCCACAAAACAAGGGTTAATTAACATATCACATATTATCCCTATACTTTGACCGACCACCAATTAAATACCAAATAAACTTAGGTAGGTCATACTAACAAGGAATTTCCGTCTCTCCCTCCTAATTCTTATCTCACATCTTAGCCAAAATGATCATATCCCTAAGCTTTGATACCAACTGTGTGACGCCCCTAAAATTAGGTATACATCACCCATCTTGGGTCGCCAGATACGTGATGTAAATTCAAATAAAGCTTACTAATACAACCGTCGTGTATAATACGACAAAACATAAACTATGAGTTTGAATACAATTATTGTCTACTAGAGATTATAAAAACTCAAAAGGAGTCCTCATTACAATTATTATTACACTATTTCACAAAATAAATGAGGACTACTAATGCTATCCTCCTGGACCATCACTCCGCTCCCCGACTCGTCCCAAATTTATATTCTCATTTCCTCGAGAAACAGCGGTGAAAGAAAGGGTGAGCTCAACTAGCCCAAGAAGAAATATTATGACTAAGATAATGCGTAATAAATTTTTATTAGCCTCCAACAATGTTAAACCGATAAAATACAATGACATCAAGTTTAATCTGCAGCAGAACAAGAATCCATTAAAAGAGTCAAGAGAGAATAAAATCTACTATCTTTTATGATTTAAAAGTTTTTCATCACTTTTATCACGAGACTCACCAATAAATAATCCACATCATTAAATCATCCCCGCACTACAAAAAGCAAGGATATTCTTTAAGATCACAACCACACGAATTATCCATGCACTACGGGGCCAAAGATAATCGTGTTTTCATCAACTCATTCCCCGATCATGCCATAAAATAATTCATCTTTGCTCCTCGGCAAGAGAATCCATAGCCATAATCATACCAAAAACTGCTGTGGGGTCCACCAATGATTGTGCCATCAGTCTTAATATTCCCTGTTAAAACGAATATTCCCCACCAATCAATATTATATAACAAACTCAAGACTTTGCAAAATTTATAAATATTATCCACAACTATTATATCAATTTCACTCCATAATATTCAAAAATAATATTTATAGAAAATTCATCTTTATTCAAAAAGTTGGGGTTTTACAATTATATTTTATCAGTTTAACACTATTGAAGGCTAACGATAATTTATTCTGCATTATTTTAGTCATAATATTTCTTAATGGGCTAGTTGAGCTCACCCTTTCTTTCACTGTTCTCTTCAGGAAATGAGAACGTAGTTGGGATTAGTCGGAAAACGGAGTGACGGTCCAAATGATAGCATTAGTAGTCCTCACTATTCTGTGAAAGATTGTGATAATATATATAATGAGGACTCCATTGAGTGTGGATATTGTCTAGATGACAATATTCTTGTATAAACTCCTAAATTTTATGTTTTGTCAGATTATACACGACATATTTGTATTATTAAGTTGTATTTGAATTTATGTACCATATATCTGACGACTCAAGATGAGTGATGTATACCTAATTTTGGGGGCGTCACAAGGAACATCTAGCATGAAGCCAACTATGACAATTGTTATAGAAAATTGATAAATTCATAAAAGAAATTGATATTTTTACATGAAAATTGTCGTTATAACGATTTTTTACTGTCACTACATATCTTTAAAGACCTTTGCTCAAATTAAAATATTAAAAAATGTTATGAAAATATCAATTTTCTTATTATAATTATATCTTTTTGAAAAAATAAATTATACATTTTTGATTAAATGTATAGTTATTTTTGTTGTTAAAAAGACGAGATAAAATATATAAATAAAAGATAATTATATTATTTAGTGGAATCTATTAATATAAAAATAAAATTATTTATTATTTTATAAATTTTAGGCAATTATAAATGAGAAATTTAAAATATTATTTACTATATATATATTCTTTTAATATATATAAAATTTATACTTTTACCATCTATTTGAGAACAGAGGAATTCATTAGTAGTAGTACTTATTTTTTTGTGCAAAAAAAACTATTTTGGGCAGGTCATATTAAAAAGTCAAAACTTTCAAATTGACCAGGTCACCAATCCAAGACTCCCGCAAAGCATCATTTTTAGAGCTTCCCTCAATCCAAGCCGTCGTTGATATTCACTATCTCATAAAAAATCAACGGCCTCACACCTTGCCAGGTCATTAATCCGTATCAGTTTATCTTACCCAATTACATCAGGATTGAAACACTATAAAAGTGAAACATAAACCATTCTTTATCATAGTCTGAGAATCTCCTAGCGCATAGCAATTACTCTCCTCTATCCGTTTTTGTCAAATCTCAATCTCTCAAATGGCTCCCAAGACAGAAAAGAAGCCTGCCGAGAAAAAACCCGCAGAGGAGAAGAAAACAACCGTCGCCGAGAAAGCCCCGGCGGAGAAGAAGCCCAAGGCCGGAAAGAAGCTGCCGAAGGAAGGCGGCGCCGTTGCCGGTGACAAGAAGAAGAAGAGAGTGAAGAAGAGCGTGGAGACATACAAGATCTACATCTTCAAGGTTCTGAAGCAGGTTCATCCCGACATCGGAATCTCAAGCAAGGCCATGGGAATCATGAACAGTTTCATCAACGATATCTTCGAGAAGCTCGCTCAGGAATCTTCAAGGCTCGCCCGGTACAACAAGAAGCCGACAATCACTTCTAGGGAAATTCAGACGGCGGTTAGGCTCGTGCTTCCTGGTGAATTGGCCAAGCATGCTGTATCTGAGGGGACTAAGGCAGTCACCAAGTTTACCAGCTCATAAAATTAGGATTAGAGTTCTTATGTCCATGTGAAATTTGGGGTAATAACTTGCTTTAGGTGTTCTTTCTTTCGTTTAACTATCTTATCTCGTCTATGTTATGTTCTTTGTTTGGATCCGATGTAAAGTATTAGCATTGCATTTAATGAATGATTTTAAAATTTGGTGGTATTTTGTCTATTTCAAATTATTTTATATTGGAAATGTCAGTGGAAACTCAACCTATTACTACTTTATGCTTTAATTTCTTGTTATTCATTTATGGCACTTGTATCATTACTGAAAAGTTGAGATGAAGCTCTTGAATTTTTATAGTTTTAGTGTAGTTTGTCCTTAAATTTCTTCTTATTATGATGTCATTATAACTTGAACCTTATGCACATGGTGTTTGTGTGGAATTCTAAAATAGCTTACCACTCTGTCCCAACTAAGTGAGGTGGTTTGACTGGCACATAGTTTTAGCAGAGGTCTAATGATTGTTTACTTTTTCATCAAACCATTGGAAGGGGAATTTTCAATCAGTGAATAGCTGAATGGTTAGGATAAAAGGAGCTCAACTTTTATGAGATTATCCCGTAATTGAAAGGATTTCACTTAAATTGGGATGGAGGCAGAAAGGCAGTAACATGTTTTAGACTTTTAGTCTATCTGTTTCATTTATGGTTAGTAGGATCCATATTTTAAAATGTGATCGAGTAGATATGCTTTTGAGAGAGGTTTGCGAGTAGACATACCCGGGGTCTACATTTAAAGTTAGACTGCTTTCTCCTAATAAGTGTTTGTGGATGTAACTTCTGACAGTTTTGGCGTTTTCATTTTTCTGCTGTTTATTATCTGGCCATTCAAGTTAGCAATAAAGATCCTGGTGGAAATACATTCCGTTCTGATGTTATTCTATTTTTTCCCCACTGAATTTGGTAAGTATATGCCTTTTTTAGTTCATATGTAGAAGTATTATGTAAATTACTCCGCATAAATGGTTATTAATTTGCTCGAATTGACATTGGAAACTTAGTATATTTTGTTTATAGAGGTTTGCTATAATCTGTCTTCAATAGCGAGACTAGTAGATCAGGTGAATTACTTGAGTGGTAAGACTAGTTTGCCCGGAAGAATTGGCTAAGCATGTAGATATGAAGGCCACAAAGGAAGTACCTATTTGCCAATTCTTTGAAATTGTAAGTGGATTTGAGTGGTAAATTCTGGATAATTTCTTTGAAATTGTGGTTGGTTGGATAATTTTATGAGTGTAGCCAAAGGTTAACTACAATCTGTTTTGAAGTGGTGAAGACTAGTAAGTCCTGATGAATTATTTTGAAGCGGTAAGATTAGTTCGTCCTGATGAATTGGCTAAGCATGCAGTATTAAAGAGTACAAAGCAGATTTGGGGATAGTAAATTCTGGATAAATTCTTTGTAATTCTGAGGTAGAAATTAGGGCTAAAAGTTCGGTTTACTATCCAGTTGTCCATGTTTTCCTTCCTGGATTTGGTTATAAACTATGATTTTATGTTATTATTGGCTGTCTTGTTTTTTATAAAATTGCTCTGCCCAGTTCTGAGGATATGCTGTATGCAAGCCCTTACGGGATTGTGAATATTTGTTTGATCAGAGGGGTATGAAAACTGAATGTGCGGTGAATATGTATTTTTTGTTTTTGTGGTAGCTAGTTTTTCTTACTGTTTATTCTCATGCCTTCTTTTTGAAAATACTATGTGATGGATATGACAAAGACTTGCTGCCATTGTCAAAGAGTTTCCTCTTCCTTGCTCTGGTGGTTATAATTAATTGTGGTTGCCTTAGGTGTATGAATAATCTGAAAGCTCAAAATGAGGAGACCATTTTTTCAACCTTAAAAATTGTTGAGCAACTTTGTGCAGGAGCTCTTTGCAAAAGTTGGTGGCTTTAAATGATCTGTAATGCTTTATGATCGAAGTGGGAGATGAAAGTTATACTTATAGATTTGGCATAATGTATGTGGTCTTCTGAACAATTGTTTTGTCCTGCTTTGACTTTACTAGAATTGTTTTCTATAGGGAACGGCTGCAGTCGTCTTCTCAAGACGTCAAGATGCATTATAGGCTGTCTGTCAAGAGTTATAACCAGAATTGTTCAGCTTGATGGGAAGCCAGTGAAAGTAGAGATTGGGGGAATGAACATATCACTGGGCCTCCATGGGGCAAATGGCAATATCACAAACTTTAATCAAGTTCCCAGAAGGTATGCACTATGGTTATTTAATGTCTTAACATGTCTAGCTGATGTGGTCTGCCGAGTCCCAATAAGAATGGTCTCTCTGCCCTTTGTACAATTGGTTATAGTTGCATATTTTGGTGTTATTGACTGTAAACTAGACATCCCGAAAGGTTTATCATAACTGAATTGAAATGAATCTCTTTTTCAAAAGAATTCTAATCTTTGATAGTGCATCTAGAAAGCTTTCACATTTTGCATCTCTGAATTTGGGTGGTCAAGAGTTTATTCCCCCTTACAAGTGCGACTCAGGTCAGGCAATTATATTTTGAGGAATCTGTTATGCTTTGTATACTGATTCTTTGGAACCTTGCTTTTCACCATGAACTGGTTTAGTAAGGTTGACCAAAAGTCTAAAATTGCAAGTGCTATTGGTTTACATATAATTGTTCTAGTATTGTGGTGTTTGATTCTGATTACTATATAAGAGCAATCGAGCAAATTATGTCTCCTTACATTTTCTTTTACTTCTTTCCAACTCACAGAATTCCAAAACCAAACGGAATAACTCACACCAAAAATGAATGCAACTAACTGGGGTTAGTAGCTCATCATTCTTAACCTTAATTTGTGATCATGACAACTTCATTTTGTACATTTTCTCCCTTGTATCTACTCTCTAGCTAGCACAACAAACAAATGATCAACACATAAAAACCTAGCTATATACATGTATAGACATAATTCAGTTTCTTATCCTTAAATTTTTATCTTATGTCTTTCTCCTTCATTCCTTCAATATTTGGGCGACTCTGGACACAGCAGTGGCCACTTGTACTCGATGCTGCAATAAGGACAGTTATTCTAATGGTGACAGTAGCGGTGGCATCATTCTTTCCTGAGTACGCATTTGTCTCGGCTGTATTACCATCTTCATCTTGTAAAGTTGACGGGTTCATTGGGATTCCGGTGGAAGTTCCTGGAGAAATCATGTGCTTGCCTGCTCACCTGGTTAATAGGTCCGGGTTAGATGTGTTTGTGCCTATTGTGTGTTTAGCACTGGTTTTGGTAGGTTCGGCTTGCATGCTTCAAGCCTTGGGCTTTTATTACTAGACCAGTTGATTAATTTGGTCCATGTATGGATATGATGTTGTCTATTATTTTTTCTTGAAGCTAAATGAAAGCATGTGCATAGCCACGTAATTTAATGTTTCTTCTCTATCAACATTTTCACTTGTGTTGGTAAAGCTTGAGAAAGGCAGGCACAAGTCTTACCCGTATTTTGCTGCAACTTCCACATGCTACTTCCCTAGTCTGAACTTACGGTCTTATTTTAGAAAATCACAATAATTAATAAATTAATTTTCATAATTAATACATCGTCGGATACAAAAAGAAAATGCAAAATGATGTGGATGGTAGTTAGTAATTATAATCTAACACATCATTTTGTACTTAGTTTTTTGTGGCTATCTTTTGTCATCTTAGCATTACTATTTGGGTTTAGATCATTTTTGGTGTGTGATTTTTTTTCAGTTCAATAAATACTTCATTTCCTCGATCAAATTTAATATTTTTAAAGTCAATTTATAAAATTCTCAAGTTCAAAATTAATATGAGAATTATTTTACTGCAAATAATTATAACTTTGTAAATCCGTTAAACAATACTTATTACTTATTTGTTATAAAACGTGTGGTGGTTCAAAAACATGTTGTGATAAATTTACACACTTATTAGTTATTAATACTGTGTTCCTAAGTTTTACATTTAAAAAATATATTTTTGAAACAAACAGGATGGATGATGCACTATAGATAGCATGGGGGCAATTCCCCACTACAATGCAAATGGAGGGTCAATAATTGTAATAAAAAATCTTCGACAATAAGTAGTAATTACCTAAAAAGTGACGCTTGCTTTCAACAAGGGTCCATAGCTCAGTGGTAGAGCATTTGACTGCAGATCAAGAGGTCACCGGTTCGAACCCGGTTGAGCCCTTTTTAATTTAAAGAATAAATCTTTTCCCTTTTTATCTCGGTCTCGGGTAAAAGATTATTGGTGACAACAATTTCGTGGTAAATCCACAAGATCCGATCTCAATTTTAGTATTCGAGGAATTTCGAATTACTTAAATTCTAAATTAAACTTGATTGACTTTGTGATTAAGTTGGTATAAACTTTTTACAAATTATATAAACTTTGTATCTCAATTTAAATATAATTTCCAGACATATTTCTATAAAATGATTGTTTGTGCCTTGTTCAATCACTTCAAGTTTTTTACTTTTTGACAAAGGAGTTGATGTTAGAGTGATCTTAATTAAATTTGATCAAAATTTCACCTTTTAATAATATTATCACTTAAATAGGCATAATTATAAAAATTAATCATAATAGTAATAGTAACCAACGAGATACAAGTACACTATTATTTTGGTAAAACAAATATGCACCTTATAAACACTACTAAAGTGTTACAATGGTCTGAATTTGACAAATGTCTAAATTTTCTTACAAAAAAAAACATACATGCCAAAAGAAGATATTGAATTATTGAGTCCAAATTTTCTTAATATATATATATATATATATATATATATATATATATATAAATCATGTCCCGTGCCTCCCAAGACTATATAGACGATTGAGATTTATCTCAAACTTTGAATCTGATCGGATGATTTGTTGAATGAAATGAGAAATTTAAAATCATTTGTATTTTATTAGATATATATATATATATATATATATATATATATATATATATATATATATATATATATATATATATATATATATAAAAAAAAACTTTAAAATGTTGTCGCCCGGGTTCGAACCGGATAATGTATATACTAATCTTACCAAAAGAAAAAAAATGAATTTTTCATTCAAAAAGTTATATATACCAAAAGAAAAAGATATAATTGGCGTCGCCCGGGTTTGAACCGGAGACCTTCAGTGTGTTAGACTGACGTGATAACCAACTACACCACGACACCATTTTCTTAAATTGTCGTCGATTATATTAATATCGAGTATCGTAAATATTGGCTTAGACTCTTTGCCTATAAACCTAAACCAGTAAACAATTTCTCTGGCTCTGGTCTTCCCTCTCCCAAAGTCAAGTCTCCGAGCCCTCCTTCTCCTTCCCTCTCGAATCGCTGTTTCTGTATATCTTAATTCTCTCCCTAGGGTTTATACAAAATGTCAGGTGCTGCTCTAGACATGACTCTTGACGATCTGATAAAAAACAATAAGAAGTCAGGCGGCAGCGGCGGCAATAGAGGCAGAGGTCGAGCCTCCGGACCAGGCCCCGCTCGCCGGTCTAACAATCGTGCTTCAAATCGAGCTGCACCATACTCTTCCGCCAAGGTTTATTTCTCTTCTTATATATCTTTTTAGATCATTATGTTCTGGATGTGTATATTTTTGCCGTTTATATGCATAATTTTTCATTTAATAGTTTTTGTCTGATGAAGATTGTATTTGATTTATAGGCGCCGGATTCAGCATGGAAGCACGATATGTTCAGTTCAGATCAGGCGATGGCGAATCTGGGACATGGCGGTGGCCGGGTCTCTTCTATCGAAACTGGAACTAAGCTCTATATATCAAATCTTGATTATGGTGTCTCTCAGGAGGATATCAAGGTAATTTATTTTCCCTTTTTCTTATATTAGCTAGAGATTTTCTAGTGTGGCTGCTGTAGGTGATTTATGATTTGATCTATATGTGGTTCTTAATGTTTCTATTTCTAGATTTATAGATTTATGCTTCCCAGTTCTAAGAGTCAACATGAAACGGTTTTGGGACTTGAATAATAGTTGATGTTGTAAAAATATAATCCTTGCAGGGGTAATGAATGATTTGGTTTAATCTTTAAGCGTATCTGTACTTCTATTGTTAGTGAAGTGATGTTATATTGTTTTCAACAGTGGTTGTTGCTTTTCTTGTTGCAACAAGAGTATAATTTCTGATTGGCACCAACCATAGATGATTATGAAGAAACCATATACAAACCTTGAAGCCTTGATCTTCACAAGAACCTTGGCCTCCCATATGTAAGAAGCTGAATGAAACCTACTGTCTAATGTAAAATAAGAAATGCAGAATTATGCATGAGAGAAAAAGTTGCCGGAAGGGTCATGGATCAGGGTTGCCTGCTAAGTCCTTTGATTCCCAATTTTGTTTTCCTTGTTAATTGACTTGGTATATCAACTTATGTGATGGAAAAAATGTGTTGGTTTCTTTTTCAACTTTGCTATGATAATTTTAGCTTCTTGCTTTAACTCTGAGTTCTAGATTATAGAGTAGTAGCTTCTTGTGTACTGCTATTGACAGCATGTTAAGCACAATGATCGTTCAATCTATAGCCACTTCACTGGAATTGACAACTTGTTAATCTGATCGTTGCACTTATTTTCATTATTCTGTTTTCAGTTTTATAACTATTAAATGACTTTTTGAGCCCTTTAATATTTTAACCTTTTCTTGGCATTTGAACATCTTCCATGATCAAAGTTATAAATTGCTAGGCGGTGTAGGGTGCATCTAGCGTCTAAGCGTGGATTAATCGAACCTAGGAAGAAAATATTATTTAAGCGGAGGCCTAGGCGACCGATAAATTGGGGCGGTAGTGAATCGCCTAGTGCCTAGGCGGGACTAATCGGACCTAGACAGGAATTTTTAGAACACTGTCCATGATTTTACATGGTGGGATAATATACGAGTAGTATATTTTAATTATGAATACAATTGTCTCATCTAAGAGTTATCCATAAATAAAAAAATTAGTAGTTTTCAATAACTTGCCTTCTATATAAAAGCTTCTTCTTTTCTTACGAATGTGTACATGCATGGCGGATCCAAATACTAACTTCATGGAGTTAAATTTAAATTTTTTTTGTTAAGAATAAAAATTATAACTATATATATACTTTTCTAAATCCAATATAATTTCTCAACATTTAAGTCGTTAAGTTTAATATATATATATATATATATATATATATATATATATATATATATTCATAATTTTTTATAAGGAAAATATTAGAATGATTTTTTTAATCAACAATTTTTTTTATTAAAAATTCAATATAGTACAAATGTGACAAATCTAAAAGAGTTGGATAAGGCCACACGGGATAAAGAAAACTAAGTAAATAGTCTTGGAGTTTTAACACCTTGTCTTTGAGTTTTAATTTGTAATAGAAGAGAAATTTTTTTAAGAAAAGTTGTGATTTTGAGTTTTAATTAGAAAAAAATATTTAAAAAAATGAATGTATTTCGAGTAAAAAAATTTCTTTTCATTTTTTTTCTACAACTAAAAAACTTTATAGGATATAAGTTAAAAAAGAAAAAAAAAGTAGAAGAGAGTATTTACTTTTTGAGCCAAATATTACACATGAAGAGAGAAATAAAGGAAGTAGTACAAAATTATCATTACTTTAAAAGTCACTTATACAAAAAGAGGGTGCTGGTGGTGGGGGTGTGTACTATGGGAAAAGCCAAGGAGGGCACAAACACATGGACTGAAAATTCAGTGGGGGCAGGTGCCCCCTGCCCTTAGGGTAGAACCGCCCGTGTACATGTGTCCATGATCATCCGTAAGTAGAACTTTTTTGTCAGATACTGTACTAGCATTATTTTTTCTTTTTTAATATTCGTCTACTTTGATTGTGATTATAGATCTGAGTAGGTCAACTTTGTGCAGGAGCTCTTTGCTGAAGTTGGTGACTTGAAAAGATCCATAGTGCATTATGATCGGAGTGGGAGATCAAAGGTATATTTCCTGTTTGGCCTAATGTATGTGCTCTTCTGAAGAATGTTTTTGTCCTGCTGTGATTTTAGAAACACTGTTTTTTATAGGGAACAGCTGAAGTTGTCTTCTCACGACGACAAGATGCATTATCAGCTGTCAAGAGGTATAACAATGTTCAGCTTGATGGGAAGCCAATGAAAGTAGAGATTGTGGGAACGAACGTAGTGACCCCTGCGGCTGGTCCTCCATCTGCAAATGGCAATATCACAAACTTTAATGAAATTCCGAGAAGGTTTGCACTATTGTCATTTCTATGTTTCCATGTGTCTAGTTACTTTTGAATCCCAATTAAAAGGTTCTATTTGCCGTTAGTACAACTGGTTATATGGTTGCATAATTGCTGTGTTTTGGTGTAATTAAATGTTAATGAGATATGAAATTTTGCATGACCAAAGGTTTGTCTTAATTGAATTGAAATCAAGCTAAACTTTGATGCAGAAAGTTATTGTATGTTCATAGACTTTGAGTCGTTGAATTTGGCTATTCTGCTGATTGCAACCTGCAATTCGCTGCTGTATGTCTGGCTTAAGAGTTCGTCTTCACCCCCTTCCTCCTCTTTACTTATTGGGAACTGTTAGATTCTATAATAGGGATCACATTGTAGCCTTCTTTCAGAACTGCAATTTAGGTGAACCAATAATATTTTGAGGAATGTTACACTTGGTATACTGAGTCTTTGAAACCCTGCTTTTCACCATGTACTTGTATACTAAGGCTTTCTTGGTTGACCAAGAATGTAAAGTTTCAAGTGTTGTATCTTAATTTAGGTTTTTTTAAAGGGTGGTGATATATGCACACCCTAAATTAATTGTTGCACACCCTTTATATTTTAGAGACAATATTACCCTTAACACATCTATTACTTGTCCATTTTAGGCTAAGCTTATTATACTCAAACTCAAGAAAAATAAAAAACTCAAAATCTCTATCAATTATTTTCATGAAATGAAAATTCTTACTATATGTTTATTAGTCCTGGTAGTAATAAAATATTCCTATATATATATATATAGAGAGAGAGATTCATCTGAAATTAATAATTAATTAATTTGTAACTGGCGAATCTTTTTGAATAGTTTACAGTATTTGAAATTTTATAGACCAAATAATTTTCTATTTGATTTCAATTTTTATATTTTGTGCATTGGTTTCAAATCAGAATACATATTTAAAAAAAAAATTAGATGGATATTGTAGAGTATCACTTTAATAAGATATCAAGCTAAATTATAGATGATGTCTTAAAATATACAAACAATAATATTTACCATTTATAAATCTTGTACTTTAATATAGTCTTTTTAACATACACCTATCACTTTACGGTGTGTATCAACACCCTTTTTAAAAATCTGTAAAGTTTGAAATGGTTTACATAAGACATTGAATAACTGTTTCTAATATTAACTCTATATTTTATTTTCATTTTAATCACTCAGATAGTAGAGTGGATGATCAATCAAATAGAAGGCTGAAAGCCAAAAGACAGAGCGAGCAAATAACTGCTTATATTAATAACTTATTCTATTTTATTCTTATAAAAATATTATTAATGTTATTATTAATTTAATATAAAATATCCATAGTATATAATTATTTGAATATCATGGTGTTTGGTTTTGATTATTATACAAGAACAAGCATCCCCAAACCAAGGCAAATCATATCTGCTGTTAATGGAGCATTGTTCGGTTTTGATTCAATTTCTTTCCTAACCAAATTCGTATGTTAAATTTAGTTTTTGTGTCTGTACCGACCAAACTGAACCAATGAATTATCATTGACCACTTTTTGGCCTTTAAGATGCGTGTTCTATGTTTTAAGGATATTATTATGCATGTAAAGTTTATGATCTGCTTCTGTTGTGTTTCAGCTGCTTACTTGATTAGTTTTATCTTCTTTTATTATACTTTTAGTATCCTTATGAAGAATGTTCCGCATCTCATTTGCTTCTTGAATTGTATTATGAACAGTGGACAAGGAAGGGGTGGATTTGGAAGGTCACGTGGTGGTGGTGGTGGACGAGGTCGTGGATCTGGAAGGGGACGTGGAAGTGGAAGTGGAAGTGGAAGTGGTAGTGGAAGAGGCCGTGGTGAGAAGTTATCTTCAGATGACCTTGATGCTGATTTGGAGAAGTATCATGCGGAATCAATGCAGATAAATTGAAATATGTCTCATGCTGGTTAGCCGTTTACACCTGTTGCTGTAGCAATTGTGTGCTTGATGATATGCCTGTCCCAGATATTTTGTGTATTTCTACATCCAACTAATTAGAGTAACAAAAGTACTAGTTCTCTAGTAGGGACAACTTGTAGAACCTTGGTTTGTGGAGCTTGGGCTTTTTATGATTGATATTCCTTTCATTTGGGTTCACTATGTGGGTTGGTGGATCAATACATGTATTCAATACCCCTCAGATCTGAGTTTCATTAGTTTCTAAAGGCCTCGGTTTATTCTCGTCTTGGAATCACCATAGTGGAAACTATTTCTCCTTCGTTCACCCAAACACAATGGAAAGGTGATGGAGACTTGAGCTAGAGGCACCCTCTACCTACTGTCTCCAAAATGCTGGATTACTTCCTAGATCATTAAATTATGGGAACATCAATTTTTGAGGTAGTTTTCTTGTATGTTTCTTTCTATCAACTTCACTGTACAAATCTGTGCCCTTTCTTGTACAATGGTGCAGTTTATGATTAGGTAGTTAGGTTTCTCAGCTGCTGCAATTCTGTTCTGTTGGTAGTGTTAGCAGAAAGATGCTGTTACATGCTTGACGAGACCTTACAAGGCAAAATGCAGTTGACGGTGTATATACCATTCAATCTGTTTTAGTAGTTGGAATTGTTAAGCTGCAACAAATTATATTCAGAATCTTAATGGTGCTTTCTGAGTACTTGCCATTTGCAAGTTGTGACATATGTGGGTTCTGCGAATGGTGATCATGCTGGTGAGAGTAGACTGGCAAGCAAAATTGTCAAGGTTGGATGATGCTCCTACACCTTAAGCAGCATTAGGACCTGCGGGTCATTATTGATTGGACCCTGGTGTTGAGACTAGAACCTTCTATTGTATTTGCTTGTCTCTTCTATGTGTTTTAGATTAAAGAGTGTTGAGGATGTTAATACTTGATACTAAACAATGCCTCCTTGGACATTGATCCTATGTTTGCCTAATGCTTTCCCTCTTATATTTGAAAAGAGAAGTAACTAGTTCTTCATACATTTTAAGAAAATAAATTGAAGCAATAGTAATTAGATGGAGTGAGGGTACAACGTAAATTAGTATGTGATTTGGGGTCATTTTCAAGCTGCCAACAGACCGACCTTCCTGGATTGGATAGTCAAAAACTAAATTTAGTAGTAACAAAGAAGAAGGTTTGAATAGGTCGTTTTCAGGGAATCAATTGAGCTCCTCCGATTATAAAACCTCGTCTGATTCCTGAATCCGGTCGGTTCCTTTTTGTTGATTGAAGGTTAAGTTTTTGTGCTGAATTCTTATGGATTTCAAACTTTGGAAACTGACTCATGAGAAAGCAATTAAAATTATTGAGAGCATATAAATTTTGTGATGCCTGTCAACAATTTTATAGTAATGTAAAATAACAAATCTAAGTTATCAAAAACATAATTATTTTACATGCATGCATCCAAAATCTCAAGTCAAATAAAAATTTATATATTCTACATTTAAATGTACTCTTGCATTTATATAGTTATTTTTGGTTGCTTTGTAAATGTATTCTACATATAATAAGTAATGTCCATTATTAATTGGCTATTGATAATGCCAGTCAACATACCACTAATTTTGCTACCAGATTAACGTTTCTGAGTTTTGAACAGAAAAGAAAATAATAATAAATTTAAATTAAAATAAAAAAAAAGAATAAAAAATTAAGAATAAAAAATTTAAGTTTTTCTTTGTGTTGTTTCTGAGTTTTTAATGACTCAGCACATTAAAGTTGCATTAAAAAAAAATAAAAAATCCGACCGGTACAAACTGTACCGACTGAGAGATGAGAAAAGTGACATATTATTGTTTTGACAAATTGTACACAGCACATTATTGTTTTGACATATATTTGAGAGATGAGAAAAGTGATATTTTTAATATTTTTAACTAATTAACAATAAAAAAATATGTCAAAACAATATATTTTTAATTAATTAACAATAAAAAAAATATATGTCAAAACAATATATTTTTAACTAATTAACAATAAAAATGTTTAAAATATATGTCAAAAACAATAATGTATTGGCAAAAAATATATTGTTTTGCCATATATATTTTTATTTGTTAATTAGTTAAAAATATATTGTTTTGACATATTTTTTTATTGTTAATTAGTTAAAAATATATCGCTTTTGACATATATTTTTTATTGTTAATTAATTAAAATATATTGTTTTGACATTTTTTATTGTTAATTAGTTAAAATATATTGTTTTGACATATATATTTTTTTATTATTAATTAGTTAAAAATATTAAAAATATGTCACTTTTCTCATCTCTCAAATATATGTCAAAACAATATTGTGCTGTGTACAATTTGTCAAAACAATAATATGTCACTTTTTCTTTCATCTCTCACTTTAAGATAAATTATAAAATTCATTTTGATTATTTTTTATTTTTTTAATACAACTTTAATGTGCTGAGTCATCCTATATAATAGAGAAATGTTAAAAAAATAAAAAAAAATACCCGGCCTACAAGTTGTGTCGACTGGAGTATTTTAATATTAAAAAATTATTAAAATGACAACAGTTGACCATACGGCATACAATGCAATATATTAAAATAAAAGTCGGTAAAGTTTGTGTCGGCTGGGCATTTCCTGACTATTTATGACATTCAATCTAAGCCTTCAAATCAATTGATCAACGGTCCGAAAAGAGGTTGTTGGCACAGTGTCCATGACAACCGGTTGACATGGATGGATTCCCATACATATATAGACAAATATATGTGTGAGTTGAAGATAGATTGCTAAGAGAAAATTGAGGACTATATTTAGGCATGAGTTTTACCGAAATAAGAGACAGATCTGGCTGGAAAGTTACCGAAGAGGGGGAGATTGGAATGCCGAAGCATCGACAAGAAAAATCTGGAGATGAATTTGTTCAGTTACATTGTTGCAGGGAGCTTGGACTTGAACCGAAGAAGAGAACTTGTTCGCGGCAAGTTATTCGCGCCTATACTTTTCTCTTTATCCGATTATGTTTAGTAGATAAAAACAAATTGAGGACATGAGTTATAATTTAAAATTTATTATATTAAAAGTTGATGATAATATTAGAATTATAAAAATATTACTTATTCCAATTTCTTTTCCGTCCAAATCAAGTCAATTTTGGACGGAAAACTTTGACAGAAAAAATGGCCAAATTTTTTATCTATTTCTTTTCATTTCCGTTTATTAAAAAATTCAAAAACATAAGAATTGAATTTTTTTTTTTAATTTTTGTCCATTTTTTTTCCTGTTCATTTTAAAACTCAAAAACAGAGTGTAAAAGTTCAAAATGTTATTAAAACAAATGTAAAAATATTGTTAAATACATAAATATTTATTCTGATAACAAAATTATTACTATGTCATTATCAACATTTTTTGGGTACCTGTGAATTTTTTACCGTTTATTTTTAATTTTAAAAAAACTCTACCAAAAGTCTAGAGATGTAACAAAGTATTCAACAAAAAATAAAATAAATAATATATCCTTCGTTATAAAATTAAATATATAATTTGATTTTTAAAATTAAACCGAGCATATTAAATTTCAATTTAATATAAATTTACTTAATTTTAATTGTTTTAAATATTATAATTATATAAGATATAACAAAAAATATTAATTATAAAATTTATTTTATTATAATTTTTTTATGAGTTATAACAATTTTAAAATTTTAAATGTCATCGTTTGACTAATTTTTTTTTGTTAATGTAGAGGTTATCACAGAGAGAGAGAGAGAACAAAATGTTGCGGGTAGTCCAAAATCGAAACCAATGCCACCGGTGCTGCCCGCCTACTAAATTTTCAGGTACCAAATTCGAATTTTTCACTTTCTATTTCGGCTCCGGCTCCAAATTCATACCCCGCCAAAAATTGCACAATAACTAAATCAGGATCCTGAAATCAACGGTTCACATCCAACTTCAACTACTGACGCGGATCGACACTCCTAACCGTCGATTAATCCTCAAATCCAACGAGCTTGATTAAGCCCCCGCCACATTTCAAACCCAAATCCCCAAATCTACATCTATAAAACTCGACCGAAGTAAACGAACTCATCACCAGTTTTCAAACCAATCAATTCCAACTCTCTCTCTTTCTCTCCAACCAAACCCTAGAAATTAATTGACTTTCTCTCTCTTCTAGCTCTGCAAAAATGTCTGGCCGTGGAAAGGGTGGCAAGGGATTGGGCAAGGGAGGAGCCAAGAGGCACAGGAAAGTTTTGAGGGATAACATTCAGGGAATTACCAAGCCTGCCATTCGCAGGCTTGCCAGAAGAGGCGGTGTGAAGAGGATTTCCGGCCTGATTTATGAGGAGACACGTGGAGTTCTCAAAATCTTTTTGGAAAATGTTATTCGTGATGCTGTGACCTACACCGAGCACGCCAGGAGGAAGACGGTCACTGCCATGGATGTGGTGTATGCACTCAAGAGGCAGGGCCGAACCCTTTATGGATTTGGTGGTTAGATTGGTTAGGCTTTTGATTGTTCTGTTAGTAGTTATTGTAGATCTGGTCATTCTCTTTAAGGGTTCTAAATCTATCTGTTTGTTTCTTGATCCTAAAACCCTGTGGTTGTTCTTTTCATCTAGTTTTATATTGCTGTAATCTGGATCTATATAAGAAGATAATAGAATTTGAGTTTCGTAAAGCTGTCTTATTTCTTCAATTTTTGTTTCATTATTTGAAGTTCACATGTATGTATTTTTAATTTAACCAATTTATGTTATTCTGATTTAAGTGTGACATGACACAGTCTCTTAGATTGCAGCTGATTATAGTGATGAAATCATTTTTAATATTTTTTAAATTTAATATAGTTAGAATGTTAAAAACTCTAAGCGGACATAAAATACAAATAAATGAAATAAGCTGTTAGAATATTTTTCAAATTTATAAAACACTCTTTTCTCGCGGAGTTTCTCTCTTTAAACTTCTGCCTCTTCCATTTTATTCTCAAAGAAACGGAGTGACGTAAAAATAAGAGACGCAGAAAAATGAAGAAGTTTGATCCATGGCCCGTATTCTTCAAGAGGGAGTGGAACCGTAACTGGCCCTTCCTAGTTGGCTTTGCCATCACTGGAACAATCATCACCAAGTTATCCCTTGGCCTTACTGGTTTCTACTTTTTCACTCTCCCTATACCATCTACATATATCTATCCACAATTTAAAACCCTAATTTTACAATAACAAATATTTCCATTTTTTCATTATGCAGATGAGGATGCCAAGAACTCCCCCTTCGTTCAGAGGCACAAAAGGTTTTTACTGCTTGAACTTTCTCTTAATCCCTAATTTCCCCCCTTTTTTTGGGATTAATTTCTTTTGTTCAAATCTTATGTAAGCCTTTCTATTTTATATATGTGTGTTACAATAGCGGTGATTCCATTCTATTCTGTCTGAGTTTAATATGATTTTTTCTTCCATAATAAAACTCTAGTGATATTATTGCAGAAATGTATATTTGTGACCATGTCATAACTAGCATTATCTAAAAGTTTGTGTGGTGGGAATTGACTGATCAAATGATTGAATTTGGAGAGACTGATAGTTGAGCAATTTCCCTTCAGTTGCTAGGAGTTAAACTGAGTTAGAAGGTTTATTGAGAAAATGAAACCTTATAGTAAAATGCATGTGATTATTATTATTTACAATAAAAAGAGACTCTCATTTTTGGGAGGAGGGAGTACTAATTATTAGCAACAAAGTTTACCTTGTCAGTGTGATTGATAAAAATCTGATTGTGTGCTTTGTAAAACTTTTATGTACTATTGGCTATTACTAGATTATCTTATTCATGCTTCGAAATTCTAATGCATATGCTCACGAGATGACTAATTAAAGTGGAATAACTTAGTACACACACCCACATATATTCGTATACATATTTTAGACAGATTATCTTATTTATGTTCTTTATTTATTTCTGTATTGGACATAATTCTTATATATAGGATAGAAAATGATATGATTTAACCCTGAATTCAAGAAAGCTTGTTGTTGAAAATTGAAATATTAATGACTTGAAAATTTCAAATTTTACCAAATCACTTTTATTTTAATTGTGGAATGGACAGTGGTCTTTAAATTCTACTCTATATGTTTGATGGCCTGAGATCAATTGACATGGTCAAAATTTGACCCTAGACATTTATATGTTAGGTATATCTAGTAGTGTTTTAATTACACCTCATTTCCAACCGGAATGTTTGTAAATTCACTAAACTTGCACCTTGTTGGGAAACAAGCCTAATTTTTCTGGAACTTGGACGTTGCTAGCAAAGGTATTTGGTCCTTTTAAGCACAGTTACTTGCTTTTGTATACCAAACACCTTTTATACTTCCAGAGGCCTCTGATGCAACTTCTTTGCATTCAGTTTGGTTAATTCACATCTTTAAATGCAGCTGGAAGCCTGGAAAGTTTGATTTAGGAATAGGAGAAGAAGTCGGCATATTATATCAGCTATAAAATGAAACTATATTTAGTATGGTTATTTCATCATTTGTGGATTAATGTTTTTGTTGGTTGTAAATTTTAAACTTTGTTTATCCCGGTCGGATAATTCCATCAATTCCTTTTATAGTCTTCCCCTCTTTCAGATTTGCTTTCTTGAATATATGACTTGGAGTGAACTTATTGTTTCTATGTTTCATTTATTTTTTTTGTAGGTGAACTCTAAAAAAGCCCATGTGGTTATGTTGCCGCACATTTAAGTTTTTAGGGGAGACAAAGGTCAATAGCTTTTGATTATCATTATTTGTAATGTCAAAGGTGACAAAACATTAGAGCAGCTTCTGTTTGATTTGAATAATGGATTACCTCTATTGATTGGAGGTATAATAACCGTGTATTTATTTTAAAACTATTCAAGTATTCATCATGCTATTTATAATTCGTCTCTTCTTCAAGATTAAAATGTCGTTGATGAATATTGTGGGTGAAAGTAAAAAGAAAAATAAAAATATTGGTTGTTAAGATGCATTAACAGTCCATCTCTTAAAAATATTGGTTGTTATTGCATCTTAACAGTCTATTTTTTAATGCCTAAGAGTCCATATATTTGTATTAAGTGGTCATCTCAATACAAAAATATTGGTTGTTAAGATGCATTAAGAGATGAGTTGTTAAGATGCATTAAGAGGTGGGTTGTTAAGATGCAATCAAACACCACCTTACAAATACTATACTCTTCCATTTGTTATGTTGAGAGAATCAGAGAATTGATCATCTCCCATCTCTTTAATCATTTCTTTGGTAATGGGGCAATTGCCATTCCTGTTGTCTAGTTTATTCAGTTCAGAGGTTTCCAGTTTAAGCAATCTACATCTTTTCTATTGACAATTGTCATACTCCCACATATATTTTCTATTTAGCAAAAAAATTAAAAAAATTACTCGGCAATCGAACTTATCAATGAAGTTTGATTCAGTAAACTTTGTTTTTTTGAAGGCCAACTAAGGTGAGCTTAAACTTTGCCATATAATGTCATACACATTCTCCGGTAGTTCATATCTGAAGAAATCAGGCAAGAAGAGAAAAGTTTGTATTCAGTTTCCAGTAGTCCATATCTGAAGAAACAGGCATGAAGAGAAAAGTTTGTATTCAAAACTCAATGGTATAAGCTTCACAAAATTTCCCACATTCATAATAATAACAAAAATATGTAAAAACACAACCATTTATTTTGATTAAAGACGACATAAAAATTAGAAAATTAAGTAGAAAGGAAGACACGTCGAGATAAAAACAACAAGGAAGTCTCCGGAACAGCCCCACTTCAATTGAAAAAATGATGAAAATTGCACCAGCATCTGTTCAGTTCTTGGGAATTCCAAGCCTTTGTCGGAAATCTTCCTCCATGAGGGGAAGGCCATCTCTCAACTTGACTTTTGGCTCCCATCCAAGGGCTTCCTTTGCCTGTGTGATAATTGGTTTCCTCTGTCGTGGATCATCAGGAGTGTTTTCCACCATTTTTATCTCCACCTTAGGATTAATAAGCTGCAGGTACAAGTTTTCAGTATTGTGTAATCCAACTGCAATTGTATTGAATTCTATTCTTTCTCGCAGCAGAAAGATTTGAAGTCTAGTTAGACATGCATAAACAACAGGAATTGAAACCACCTCGCACAGTTGCTGACATTAGTCGATTTGAAGTCTAGTTAGACATGCATAAACAACAGGAATTGAAACCACCTCACACAGTTGCTGACTTTAGTCTAGAGCCATAAGTTAGATACTAGAGGTTCGACAAAAGGAAAAATCTAAATCAAACTGCAATCTTAAAATTGGTTGCTAGTCGAGGCGGGGCACTGAAACGTTTCCAATGCTGATGATCTTATATATCAAATGAATTCGACTTTAATTGCCAAATAAAGAGAGCAACTTTCGAAGCAAAATATCTCACACTGATAAACTCTTTTGAGGGTTAGGTAATGCAATTCTCTATATACATTAACTCTGCTCAGTGTGACATTCAAAACCCTCTGCTACATCCTTATAGCACCCTAAAACCCACATCTCTTATTATCGAAGGACCTATGATAAGCCTCAAAAGAGCCTCTTACTGGTCTCTCAGTAAATGTGGAATTAAGAGTGTTTATAATAACTATCAAGTCAAATGCCGAGATATTTTTTTGGAGCATCTGATACAAAGCATTTTTTACATTCCAATTCGTATTTTACTACATATTAATGGCTTGTAAGAGATTTATTCACTTTTCACAACTGTAAGAATTTTCACAACGATTAGCTTCAACAACCAAAACCTCTCTTCGGCTTTCAGAAAGAAAACTATTTTAGTTTTCCACAATCCTTCAAGCGGAAAAAGCACTGTTAATTCCTCCTATATTTCCTTGGACCAACTTCAATTTCAATTATTAACAAGTTTAATTTGTTAATCCACTACTGAATTTGGTCCTCAACCATGAAGCAAGAAACATATTTTGGAAATTCGGAGCTGCTTATATCATAGTTAAATATCTCATTTGATAAATATATTACTCATTCAACTTGGTAAATTTAATAAATTGCTATCAGTGAAAAATAAAATGATGGCAAAGAAGCAACTAACCTCCTTCACTGTCTCGGCAAGTTCAAGCATTGTAAATTCACCTATGTACATAAAAGGTAACCCAGATTAATACTAATAGAAGATATTAAAATATAGTAATTTTTGAGTCAGCATCATAATATCCATAAAGACCTGGGTTTCCAATGTTGATTGGCCCAGTGTGATCCTCTTCCATGAGCCGCATGAGGCCATCAACCTTAGAAAAGAGAAAGTGAAAGGAATATACGCAGTCATGAGAACCGAAAGCATAAAAATTTACCATGTTCAATAAAAATATTATAACTGAAATTGAAATACATTGCATACCATATCAGAGACATAACAGAAGCTTCGAGTCTGTGTTCCGGGGGCCTGAACCGTCAATGGTTCATCACTGGAGGAGTTTGATACAGAAGGTAAACATTAACAGCCTCAGCAACAAAAGTAAGTGAAGATTTTTTGAATTCAGGAAGTAACAGTATGTCACGAATTAAAATTTTAAACTGCTAGTTTGAATTACTGCATAAATTGCTACAGAACATTCATGATGTGTATTGATACTTCACAACTTACACAACATTAACAACCTCTCTAAGGTCACCATGTTGGATCCCCCTTATTAATGCTACATATCTAAAAGAACTCATCCTCATTCTATAAAGGCAGGAGTCATAAGTTAGTTGAAGGTCAATCAGATTGGTAGTTTATTTAGCGAATATCATCAATTAATTAAAGAAGATATTTAATTCCTTATGAATGTAGATCGTTAAAGCTGTGTATTTTCGTAAAGGACTCACCGAAGTGCCTGAGCTATAAAATTGCTGACAACACGCCCATCATCAATGTTCATACGGGGTCCGTAAGTGTTGAAGATTCTAGCAATTCGTATTTCTGTAGTAGAATAGACATAAGTGCCCAGCACAATAAGTTGAGCTTTAGGCAGAAACTTATTTTTAGTAAAGGGAAATACATTACCTATGCCATGCTGCCTATGATAATCAAACATCAAAGTCTCAGCCACACGCTTCCCCTCGTCATAGCAGCTTCGAACACCTAAATTAAGCAAGATTAAAAAACAAGGGTAATTACATTATTATTTTCTGCATAAAAGATTGTCAAAGTCCCAAACAATTTGAAAAGGGTACATGGGTATATGTTGACGTTTTGAATGTTACGTATATATGGATTGTTTGCCAAAGTAACCTTCAAAAACTTCACATGAGAAATAATGAAGGCAGACTTGTGTGTTGGTGACTTGTGCAAATATACGAGATTGACAGAGGCAAAAAGGCTAAATAGGGGTTAGTTTCTTGAAAATAACACACTAGTTTCTTGTGATCAAGATAAATTTGACCAGTAATTCATTAATCTGATCCTAATCATAAAAACAGATTCATTAATTAAGAGATATGCATTGTTTTCACATCATATTAAGTTGGCCTATAACTATCTTTTACAAAAATTGCGTCCTGTTATTAGCACTTGCAAAATTCAAGATGATAATATACTGTTTACCAAAAAATCTAATATTTATCTGAGCCAGCTCTGTATCTCAATATTCAACTACTATTTCCTACCATTAACACATATTCTAAATACTATAAATATTACAATGGTGAATCTATTGAAGCAGCTTTCTGTTGTATGCCACAAAGATGTAGTGGACTTACCTATTGGGTTAACATTACCCCAATAGCTCTCAGGTTGAGGATGCACAAGAGGGTCACCATAGACCTCTGAGGTCGAGGTAAGCAAAATTCTGTACAGTATACACAATTGACATAAATTAGTAGGGTACAGGCTACACTGCTACAGAGGCCTATGTAAAGTATTTGATGCACAGTGAAGTTTCCTTACCTTGCTCCAACTCTCTTCGCGAGTCCCAGCATGTTCAGTGTTCCAATCACATTTGTCTTTATTGTCTATTAGAAAACAAGTTGCTTAAGTATTAATTAAAAATTTCAAATATAAAAGATGAAATGAGATATTACGTACGCATGGAAAATGAAAATAATGAAAGTTGCAGCTTTAGTCAAGCATTGAATATAATATATTATGTAATTATGTTCATACTTCAGAGGACAAAAGGAAAAGGAAACATAAGTAGTGAAATCACACATATTAATTGAATAATTACAAAATATTAATACATAATAAACACCTTCACAGGATTGTGTTTGTAGAAAATTGGAGAAGCGGGGCATGCGAGGTGGTATATTTGATCAACCTCAATCAACAAAGGCTCTGTGACATCTGCAAAAAGTAATCCAGCATAAAATTATCATCCCAAGTAAGGCTCCTGATAACATGATCATTTTAAAAGTAATGTAGGTAAAGGAACAAGTATCTTGTTATCTTAATAGAGATAACATTATAGAATACTATGAGCAAGGCTCTACTATAACATCCAATGGAACGAGAGTTGATGTTCACAAGAATTAGGAAAAGAATGCATAGGTTAAATTTCATGGCCAACTTGGTTTAGTATACATCAGTACTTATTTGACATATTCTGTTTTATAGTTGAGTAGATAAGTGAGAATGGACGTCTCAGATGGAGTGGACCAAGTGGTCATATACCGACTATGTCTGCATTACACGTACATAAGATTCTTTAGCCAGTACGTGATGGTAACTTTTACATTGTAATATTTTGGAACTTTACGTGATGGTAACTTTACATTGCAACTCATTGGGGCAAATTCCCCTGAATATTGGATAAAATTTGGATGACCAACTCATACAAAGAGAAAGGAAAATGAGAAAGTACCATGACGAATAAGCTCAAATCTTGGATGACCAATCCATTTTCTAAGATTGTCCTTTGAGCCAGTGAAGTAATTATCCGCAACAATTACCTGGGTCAGAAGATAAAAAAAATTGAACATGACTATCAAGACAAATGCATCTACTTATGGAATGTTTAGACAAGCTGAAAGCATAAGCTTTATTTTTATTTTAGATGGTCAGCAATACCTAGGAGCTCACTATAACAAAAGATCCCATTGTACTTACCTCATTCTTTTCCTTTTCCATCAACCTGTCCACTAAGTGAGAACCAATGAATCCAGCTCCTCCAGTAACAAGAATTCTCATATTGGACTGCCGTTAACAATGTATAAAATTAAGAATAAATAATCCACAAAAATTTAAAATTAACAACATAAAATAAATCCATACATCATTACGTCAATGCATATATAATGGAAATAACTGCTCAAAATGTCAGAGGAAACACCCAAGTGACCTAAAACTGATAACAAGTAACTCTACTGATACGCATAAGAATTACACACGCCGAGTCAAAATCAGGACAATTAGCATATTTCACGATGCATCAGAAATAAAAAAACAAATGGATGCCAAGGATAAGACCCCACGTTATATTCCAAAGCTAGTACATTCTATCAAAGAACACCCTTTCTGGACTCTGTTTTACAAGATTAATACTTTGATCAGCTAGACAGCTTAATTCAGTAAGCAATGAGTCGCCCTGATATCCTTTAGATTGATAATGAAATGTAATTGGAATGGTAAAGGTAAGCAAAATAAAAACGGTCCATTTATTAACTATGTGTATTGACTTGTAATCAGTCTTTTATTTCATCTGTCTTGGTCAACATTTTTGTTTCTTGTTTTCTAAACCTTACCTTAAAAGTTGTAATAAACCAATATGGGTTGCAATGCAATAGGCTTCGATTGTAAAAACACTGTCATGGCTTTGTGATCTTTCTATCCAATGGTTGTAAGAGGAAGTAAAGCACTTAATTTGGGACAGAGAGTAAATATAATAACTTTCAAAATAAATAAATAAAATATACATATAACAAGGATATTAGAAAAAAAAGTCATGATCTTGATTTCAAAACATCATTGTATCTCTAAATTTTACCTGAAAAAAATTTGAGGAACGATGAGGTGATGGGGCAGGAGGTGTCTTAGTTGTTTGGGAATCTCCATTTGACGAGCTCTTCGCCATTGATCAGACCTTGTAAGAAATGTATAGCTGCCACATTTTTTACAAAAAAAGATTCATATTAAGCGAATTGAGGACAATCCTACTAAACAACATAAACCCTTTTTAGCAAACAACTCAAAACTTCAAATCCAACCAACATCAACAAAACCCACAAACACCACATTAAAAAAAACGTTCTTTCAATTTATTTCTCATAAAGATCAACACACAATTCAATGCAAGATCAGGGATTCAGGAACAAAAGAATAAAACAATACACATTACAGACCTGACAGATTAAAAAAACCCTAATGTAAACTGTTCTGATCCACGAAATAGAAGCTAAACACACACTGAATATATAGAGATTGTATGTGTATTAATAATTAATAAAGGGAGGGAAAAAGAAGAAGGGGCCTAGTACTGCCACCAAACGATAGCAGAGAGAAATTAAGGCAGAGTATGTATGAAGCATAGTACATAAATAATTTTTAAAAAAAAAAATCAAAAACACAAAAAGGGAAATACCACCAAATCGGAAGCTTCAAAATCACGAAATGTACGACTTAATTATAGCTAATCATAACCGAAAATTATACTACTCATATCACACAGATCTGGGACCGGAATTCAAAATCTTACCTTGGGATAAAACTAATTGACGGGTTTTGGGTTTAGAGATTTTCAAATACTGGGATTTTAGTAAATTAAGTCACTTTTGTTATGTGTATATATTAGGGGGATTTTTGTATTGTTTTAGGAGGGGAGTCGTGCTCGTGCATGGGTTGTGCTAAAGAATTAATCAATCAATTTGTTTTATTTTTAATTGGGGGAAGGAGCGCGTGGTATGGTAGGTAGTACGAGACTAGAACGAACCGGTAGTGGATGGATCATCAACGTCTCATTTAAATCGTTTTATTTTATTTTTGTCTAAAAATGATTTTAGTGACATGTGCAGGCAGCATCAATTTTCAACTTATAATATAATATGATGTGAATTTTTTTTTGTTAGTTGATAATATTAGTTGGCATAGGGAATATTAGCTGATGATATTTTTTTTTATAAAAAAAAAATATAACAAAAAATAGAGAATAATTACGTCTGAAAAAGAGTAATTTAAAAATAAATATTATTTACATCACACCATTATTTTCATTACCCAATAACCAGCCTATCAAATTGGTTTATGAACGTTTGTCACTTGCTTTCACCGGTGCATACAAAAAAAATGTATAAAATGTATCTTTGGAATTGAATTGTAATGGTATACGTTTTAAGAAGGAAATACGAAAAAGAAAATGAACAGTTTTCCAGTATCTTATGGAAAAATTAGATCTAAAGCTCTAACCTCCACATTTTAATCACCTAGTGGCTGTAGTTTAGTGGTAAGAATTCCACGTTGTGGCCGTGGAGACCTGGGCTCGAATCCCAGCAGCCACATTTGATTTTCCTTTTTCTCTTCCCACAACGGTCATTTATTTTTTATATTTGATTTTCTTTTTCTCCTACTCAGAACAACCACATTTCACATTTACTTTTAATTAATAACAAAATTATATTTTGTGTATATATGACGGGTGTATAATAATACTTTCATTATTTTAAAATAATTATAATAATATCATTATTGATTTTTAAAAATTAACTTAAAATATTTTCAAAAATAGTAATACAATTTATTAAAATTATAAATCTTGTAGAAAAAGATAAGCTTCTATCTTTCTGCAGCTTATACTTACTTTTCTTCCCACAACGTCTTACAAAAAGAAAAATGTCGGTGTTTATATGACAGATCATGTGATGAATGGTGATTTTCATAAATAAAAGGGTTGAAAAATATATTTATTATAGTTTAATATTTAAATTATACTAGTTGTTTTTCATGTTAATTTAGTTCCTTAACTACTTAATTTTTTGGTACATTTTATTCTCAAATTAGTTGGGTCC
The DNA here is from genome assembly GCA_020205605.1 of Panax ginseng. NCBI lineage: Eukaryota > Viridiplantae > Streptophyta > Magnoliopsida > Apiales > Araliaceae > Panax > Panax ginseng. The sequence continues at coordinate 8,930,181 of CM035138.1, read as the reverse complement.
CGTGCCTTCGGCACTGTATGAACGGTGAGATTTATCTCAAACTTTGAACGGCCTAAATGATTTATTGAGTGAACGGAAAATTCAAAATCATTTGTATTTCAGTCCAACTTCACAAAAATAGATTAAATAAAGGGCACTAAACATGAAAAATAGTTATAATTAGAGGACCAAATGTGAAAACAACTACATATATTTTAAGAATTAACCTAAAAAAATATTGTTTATTGACAAATTAAAATACTCAATTTTTAAAATTAATTAGAAGACTAAATAACGAAGAAAATCTGCTTGTAAAATTTCAACCAAGTCCTCAAAATTCTGGTAACATTGAAAAAATAGATCCGGTCACCATGAAAGTAACTTCATACTAATAAGTTGGTCAATTGACCGATACAACACAGAAAAAGATTACCTACCGACATGTATGTCTGACCAAAATTAACTGCGTATTAATTAAAAAATTAATACGGACTAAATAACGAAGAGAATCTGCTTGTAAAATTTCAACCGAGTCCTCAAAATTTTAGGAAAATTGAAAAAATAGATTCGATTAAGTTGGTCAATTGACCAATACAACACAGAAAAAGATCAACTCCCTACATGCTTATCCACACTACTGACCAAAATTAACTGAAAAAGAAAAAAAATGTATATGACATCTGGAAGAAAACAACTCAAGAACTTAATTTCCATTTCTTTAAAACAGGAACAATACAATTTTGGTGAATTAGTTGTACAGCGCATCTATCTTACAGGAAATTTCATACAAATTTACATGGCTTGAAGGATTCTCCCACTGTATAAGTTCCTTGATTGCCTTCTCCATCTCCTCTGTCTCTCGTACTAAACCAGTCATGCAAAATGCTAGAGCACTCAACCCTAAAACCATTTGGCTCTTAATCACCTCCTCCTCAGAATGGACTTTATTAAGAATTTCTTTCAAATTTCGAAGACAAGAACTAATGATCTTTTCAATCTCATCCTCCACAGTACTAGAATTACCAGAAGACGATAACATAACCGGAAAAGATGATTTTCCTGACTCAAGATCATACGATACGTTCTTCTTTTGAAGCTCCTTTTCGAGTGATTTGATCAAAATAATTCCCTCGAAACATTTTAATGAAGATCCAACCATTTCCTTCAAAACCTCAAGATCACCATCTAATTGTGTCACAATTTCTCTCCAAACATTACCATCCATTTTCCCTATTTCTTTTTGGATGAATCCAATTGCATGTGTCCCAAAAATCAAGAAATCCCCCATCTGTGATAATGACCCCAATAGCTTATTATACGAAGCACCATCAAAAGGCAAAAACAAAAAATTTGGCTCCACCTCTGCCTCTCCAATAAATTTCCTCAGCTCATTTACATGAAATTTGAGCCCCTTTTGGCTCTCTTCCAATTTGTCCATGCAAGGTTGAGATAAATTTATCGTCCCAACGCACTCGTGCAACGATTTGAGACTTTTTGCCAGCTGAATTTTTGCTAGAGTTGAAGCTCTTGTGGGATGAAACACTACATCTACCATTATGGAACAAGATAAACCAATAAAAGTTTCCACAATTCTAGCAATTGCAAAATCACTAGGAGTGCCAAAATTCTTCCTGCCCAAAATTAGTACTGCCCCAATCACAGCTGAAATCCCTCCGGCCTGGCCATACATTCGACTACGCCTTAAAAGGGTGGTGAAAATGAACCAAGGAAGCAGAGATATGAATCTTATTTTTACATATTTTTCAAAAACAAAGCACCCCAATACTCCATAAACAGTTCCCAATACTGTCCCCTGGGCTTTAACATTAGCAACCTTGAATGTTGCTTCTCTTGATGATGCTAAACTTATAGCCACAGGAAGTCCTGCCCAATATCCATCTTCCTTGCTATATAGTAAACCAAACAGAACAGCAAAGAATAAAGAAAGTGAGCATTTAAAGGCTGGCATGAACCTTTTATTGCCCCAAATCCCTTCAAGAAAGCTTTTCTTGTTTTTACCCGAGTCGGTGGATTTTGCTGCTTTTTGGGGAGGATTATATGATGAAGTGACTAGTAATTTGTTCTGGAGGAGTTTGAAGCAAAATAAGAAGAAAAAAAAGGGTAAATCTTTCTGGCTTGCTGGTGGTGGAATGGTTTGGAGGGATTTCATTAGATTATCTGCATTTGATTCTGGGACAGTGGACAAGTTAAATGGCATGCAGTTCTTCAGTTGTGTAAAGGTCAGGTGAATGTGCTCCTCGAGCTTATGTAGACCAACTTTGAGTTCTGGATTTAGCATTTGGACAGGAAATGAGCGGCAATGGGATAAAGCAATTGACATCCCTTTTAATGGTATCTGTATTTCTTGGAATTTCTCTCCAGGGTTTGGGCAATAGGGTTTCAAGAATTTGATTGGAAGTCTCTCCCATTGCATGCTTTCCTGTTTATTAGACAAAAAGAGTCGATTAGAAAATTTTCTTTGGAAATAAAATAAAATAATGTCAAAAAAATAAAGGTAGTATTCGACGTACGTTCTAATTTTCTTTACCCAATTAATTTTACTAATACTTAAAAGTAATGCATTAAGTTATATATGTGTTGGGCAAACTAGCTATAATTATATGCATACGAATAAAAAAATAATAATCAAGAAGTCAAATAAAAGCTTTAGTAATTTTTGGACAAGGAGGAGTAAGAAAACGTATGCATGCTTAGGGCTAGAGCTAGAAGCTTACTTGCTTGGATTTGATATTTTGGAGAAGTTTGGTTCCTGTAGTAGCCATGGACTTGGCCTGAGAAATCAATGCTACAACAGAGGTGTTATCTTCTTCACAGAATGCCTTCACAAATAGTTTTAGCCTCTCTGAAGTATTTTCTGCATAAAGTCTGCAATTCTGTTTTACCTGCAGTGATCATAAGACAAAAAGTAAAAAATTAATAACATATATTCTCCGTACTACTAAGTAGATCGTAACTGCATATATAAATGACCTGACAAATAATCTTAAAAAGAAACTTAAAGCTAGCTAACTAGCCATATATTTTCACAGTCCTCTCTCAATGAATAGTAAAAATAATAATTACCTTCTTCTATAGGCTAAAAGTCTTTAGTTTTTATAAAAAGGTTTTGTGCATAAAAAAGAAAACAACAATTTAAAAAAGACTCACTATTCTTATATAGGCAGTAAAAACTTCATCATAATTGTGTTTCTTTACTTATGTATACCATCATTCTTGGTGAAGCTTCAATGTTCAAGTCGGATCCGTTACTTGATAAATTGGTCAATTTACCGATATAGAAAATTAATTTTATGCTAATTACACTAGTTCGGGTCTATGATCATGCATGAAGGCACCATCAAAAAGTGAGCCTGCTGCACAGGACCGTACATTGCACTGCATGCATTGAATAAAAAATACTACAATCACTGCATTCAAATGCAATTTTTTTTGGTTTTTCGGGGTCTAAAATCTACAATAATAACATGGAACCTAATTTGAATTTGAGTGTGAAAGCACAAGAATCGTTCAGATTCATTCTAATTGATTTAGGTGAAAAAACACATGACAATTCTAATTTTCAGATTATTAAAACAGAGATAGAGGGATGATTTCATTGCGTCATGCCTTTAGACACAAGCAATTAGCTGTTAGTCTACAAAACTTAATTTCAAAAATAGTTAATGATAAATTAAAAATTAGTTTTTGCTAAGTAGTTTTTTATTTTGTTAAGATTCCTGATAGATTCTCAACATATATAGAGAAAGTAGATTAGTGTTTTTATACTACTCCACTACGGAGTATTATTTATTACTACCTCGTAACAAGCCAAACTTGGGAAAGGAAACAATAAGGCCAAGACACAAGCCAACACTCCAACGGCCGTACTCGCTGCCACGTGTACAGGATGCATAACAGGCTCAGTACGTACACTGTTTATAAAACCTATAATATACACGAGCACAATCTGCCCAAGTGCTATTCTCTTAGCCACCAGGTGAGTGTTTTCCGGCAGCACCACCACAAATGCACCGAGCGCCACCAACACTGAGGTGGTGGTTGTCGTGAGGTGGGCCGGCCCAAGAGCCCACAAGCATAAGATGGCCGGCCCAACCCCTTGGAACGTGGCATAGAGAGCGTGCCAACAGCCGCGAAATGTGTCACCCAAGGTAGCGTCGGTTATTATTAGGATAACCGTCACGTAAGAAAAAGCCGGCAGTGTTACATGGCGGCGGAGGGCAGCGGGGCCGTGGAGGGTGGTGCAACCAACAATGGTACAAGCTAGGGCAGTACGGAAGGCGGAGGCTAGACATGATTTCCACATAGCTCGAGCTCTATCCGATGTTAGGGTTTGCATTTTCGAATTATTTGTAGAGCTGATTAAAAATAAGCGTGACAATAATTTTTAGGATGTGTTTTTGGGTTTTGAGAATGGGGGGAGAGGTACAAAGTTTTGAGGGTGAGGTAGGAGAGGTTTTTGTAGAGAGTGGATATATATATATATATATATATATATATATATATATATATATATATTCTTAGATATGCCATGCAGGCATAGTGTATATATAATGTCTTGTTTAATATGAAAAGGACCTATGGTTTTGCTTGCAAGTAGAAAGTAAATAATGGATGATTTTGTACGAATCCAGGTATTTTATATTGTAATAAAATAATTAGAAAAGTACTACTAAAAAAATTAAAAGAAAATTAAGAAGATATCATCTAAATAGATTAAGACATGCGTAGAGCACTGTCCTTATGAATATTTTTTGTCCCTTCGATATTATATATCACCGGTGCAAAAGGTCACAGTAGATACTTTTCAATCTTCTCTAAATAGAGAAAGTGGCATGACCAACTCATTGCTTTTTGGACATTGTATATTATCGGTGGTTCTGGGTCATTGTATAAATTTTTTGGGCAAAATTTATTTAAATAAAGTTTATTTTATTTAGTTCTATATATCAAAACTGTGTCGTTTTGAGAAACATTAATTATTATTAAAACTGTGTCGTTTTGGAAAACGTTATCTGCTCGAACAGACGTGTCAATATTGCGTTGTTTTGGAAAGCGCTATCTGCCTGAACGGGCGTCCCAAAACTACGTCATTTTTGCCTAAACGAACGCGCTCTTTCTGCTAAGCCTAAAATTACATCGTTTTTTGTCCGAACGGACGCGTCCTTTCTGCCAAAGCCAAAAATACGTCGTTTTTGGCAAAACGTGGCTTTTCAAGAGGTTGTGTCCCATCTGATGGGTCACTAATCCCTCATATAAATAGACTAGGGGAGCAGTCATTCAATTCACAAGCATTCAAGTATTATCAGTCATTCAAGTCTTCATTTGTTCTTCAGTATTTCATAGTTATTTTTGAGAGAGTCAGAGTATTTATTTTGGTTCGTTGAGTATATTATTTATGTAATATTGCTATAGTATACATTGTCATTGTATCTTGAGAGACAAATGCTATTAACTCTAAGCACCGCGTAAGAAGGGTATAATTATTTTAAGAATATAGTATCAAATATTAGTCTTGACATATTACGCATTTCAACTTTGGTTTACGAGAAATAAGTTTATATATATATATATATATATATATATATATATATATATATATAGTCTTTGTCCATTTAATTTTTCTAACACTAAATAAATAAACAACTTTTTTGTATAATTAATTGGTGTAAGAAAAAGTTACATTAATGCATGTTTTGGCAATTAATTTTTTTTTTTTTATAAAATGTATATAAAAAAAGTTACCAATGTGAATTTTTGGCAATTTTTACAACTGGTTAAAATTGTAAGAGTACCAACAACCAAAGTTATCATTTTTTAATTGACTTAGTGTACATACAAAATAATATATCTATATATAGTAATTTCTTAAATTAGTATAATGTTAGTTAATGAAAAGCTTAATATTATTCGAAGAAAACTCAACCCAAGAAGAGTTGACATTGTTTTTATTATAATTTTTAATCCGTTTAAAGTTACGGGAGTACTTATAATATATCAAATTAAAGTTTAAAATGAGTACTACAAGATCTATCACCTTTGGCCATGATGGTCACCATTAAAAGCCCAAAAAAAAAGAGCCTAGAAATATATGTTTGGGCCTTTCGAAGTTTTTACGGCCAGTTTTGAACTTATTTGGATTATTTCGTAATTTAGTTATTCTTTTTGTAATTAGAATTTTCAACTTATTGTTTAGTATTTAAATGATATTTTCATGTGTTTTAGGGCTAATTGATTTTTATAAAACATTGTGGCTGCTTAAGTTAATTTATCCAATTTTGTGAATTTATATGATTACAAAGTTATAAAAATTCAATTCTTGTGATTGTTTGTATTCTTTATTTAGTCTTTTGTTGTGTTAAGAACGATAGACAATCACCAGAACAACACGTGCCAGAACTTTAAAGAAGAGTATTCTTATGTGTCTTGGAATATCAGATAATCAAACGACAAACGTTATTTCTGTTGAAATGAAGGGTATATATGTTTACAAAGCATTCTAGTAAGTGATCGATCATATGCCTGACACATGTCTGAGTCATGTGGCTGGCATGTGACTTCTAGTAAAATTTTAGAAATACACTTACTTGCCCAAAGTGATAGTTTATTATTTTAGTAAGGGTATATATGTTTATTATTTTGTTAATTACATAGTGATCAAGGAGGCGATGATGCTTGACGTACCTGCTTTAGATCAGTTTTGTAGTTATAGTATAAGCTTGTACTTGTATATTCATTATTTGGATGTCTCAGATATTTCTTAAACAAGTTTTGAAATGTTATTATATTTATTCAATTCATATTGGGTTCTAAAGGTTTAAATACTAGTTTGGTGTATGTTGGTGGACGATGGATGTTTATATTGTTGTGAATGCTGTTTATATTGTTGTGATTGTGTGTTGGGATAAAGTAGGTACAAAATGTACAAGTTATCGGGATTTCGCAAAAAAACAAGAAAATCGGTCACGATCGTTAGTAGCGACGGCTAAATATTTCTTCAAATCAATGATCGCAGTCAAATATTACGCGGACCACGCCGCCTTTGGCCCTGCACCATCGTCGATTTCGAATTTGACAATCGAATGTATCATTTCTATTCGCGAATAAATCTATGCAGATGTTTGATGCCGCTAATAGGGGTCGCTGATGTGCATCCCAGCGACTAGATTTTATCGATGACTATCATCGATCGCACTCTCGTCATCGATAGATATCTCCGACCAAATGCGCGCTATTACGCCATTACCGATGTTGATAGACCATTTTCTTGTAGTGTTTGTTGTGTTAAGAACGGTAGACAATCACCATAATAACACGTGAGAACTTTAAAGAAGATTATTCTTATGTGTCTTGGAATATCAGATAATCAAACATCATTTCTGTTGAAATGAAGGGTATATATGTTTACAAAGCCTTCTAGTAAGTGATCATATGCCTGACACATGACTGAGTCATGTGGCTGGCATGTGACTTCTGGTAAAATTTTAGAAATACACTTACTTGCCCAAAGTGATGCTCAAATCGTCTTGTCTTTCTAGCTGTCAATCCAAATCCCTCAACAATTTCTCATGATGAGTTTCCTCCATAAGTTTTCTGTCTAGGAACTCAAGCAGGCCCCTCTCAAGTCTTCATATACAAGGCCTTATTGCTCAACTCGTACTTTTCTTCTTTCTTTATTCGGATTCCACGTTGCCCGAATTCATTGTCGAAAACTTCGGAGGACCTCAACACGACCCTAGAGGATGGTCGAACCCTAGGTTTGTGCTTCTTTTGCTTATCTTTGTCTTTCTTGTTCGATTTTCATCATTTTCTTGTGATTCTTGACATTGTAATAAGCTCATCTTGCCACAGAGGTTTTTTAAGGTCCTAAATCGTCATGGAATTCTTGTATATTTCCTTGGTTTCAATATCGTTGCTCCATTATTATTCTGTTTAATTAGGGCTTTTCCGATATGACATTCGGGCATATGGAGATTGAGGTGTGTCTCCTACTCTAGAATGGCCTAACACTAAAGAGACTAGGGGATCATTCTTCTTACGTTCGTTTTCATGATTTTATCATTGTTTCGTTCCAATAGCTAGTTTAAATTAAATTCAATCGAAAAAATTGTCGAATTTTGTCACAAGGTAAGACCGCTTAGGGGCGGTCGAACTCTAGGGTGACCGAATCTTATGAGGTCAAAACTCAAGGTATTTTTCTTATTTTATTCATTTATTGTACGTCTTATTCATTTATTTTTAACTTTTTTATCTTTAATTTAACTTGAGCCCACAACTAGCAGCTAGCTTTGGAAGCAAATGGCGTGCAGACGAGACGACAAATAGGCTATTAATGGGTAGTTGTGTCACGTTTCCGTACGAATAGTGTACTTGTTGCATCGTGATGTCCGGACAGGGTAATTCATTTAAAAAAAAAAAAGCAACAGAGATTAACCATACAAGTAGAATGCAAAAACCCATTATGGTTATGGTATGGATTGATGAAGGTAATCTAAAAACCTCATTCTTAGTTAAGTAAAATGCAATAACCATTAAATATTAAATCCTTACCTAAATTTGAAAAGCCATGTGATGAGGCAAGCCGATAAATGAATAATTGTTATGGAGTAAAGGTATTCTCAAGTGGTAATAATCTTAATTAGCCAAGATCGAGTTGATTGAAGTGGATTACCCTTGGATATCCACTACACCTAGCAGACCCTTGCTTTGTTCTTGATGATCCATCCTTTGAGGAGGAGGAAGAGTCAAGTGGGCCATGGCTTATATTTTTAATATACTAATTATCAAACATTCTTTGCACCAAACCAGACCACATCAGCATATTAATTAGGTCTTAGTTTTTTTTTTTATATATATATATATACTTTATTGGGTGATTTCTGCTTATAAATCACTTTATGTGGACTGACATCAAAAGAGAGCGGCAGAAAGGTTTGTATTGAAATTGGCAGCACCACTTACTTCACTGACCTTACATGCCCTCGACTTAAAAGGAAGTGGTACAAATCTTTTTAATTTCTTGTTCGTGGAAATTAAGGGTTTATTTGTTTAGACTTTTTCAATATATATATATATACACACACACGCCCGTTGATTCTTGTTATGACTAGACAAAATATTATAATAAATACATTGATATATCTGTTGGTAACAAAATTTAATGTATTTGTTCATAATGTAAATATTTCCCGATTATGTGGTGCCTCGATGTTTTCTTCCAAGCGTGTTCTGGCAGGTGCATGTAATTATTATGTATCCTGTGTTACTTTATTCCTCACGATCGAGCACTTGAGGGAGGCTTCATTTGGATAAATTCTTTAAGCATCCAAGCCGAATCCCGCACTTGGGAAAAAGTTTATATATAAATTTAAGGGTTTTAGATATTGTATTTAAATTTTTTGTTTCTATAAATTAATCTTATCTCTTTGTCCTTGGTCAGTATAAATGATTAAAAATTTATTTTGTTTGAAGTTTTGTCATCTATGAAATACTATCATATGATATGATGTTCTTCCATTCTAGCATGGCAAAGCTATGTAACTTTTAATTGTAGTGTTTTTGTTTTTTTAAAAAGAAGTTAATATGGCAAATATTGAATAGCTTTACGTAAAAACATTTTAAAAAGGGTGACATTTTGGCTAATAGATTGAGCCTTATTTGGTGCTCAAATTTGGACTCTAGTAGTCTGATTCTAAATTTGTATGACCATGTGTTGTACTGTGACTTTAAGTGAGAGATTGTAATATATATATATTATCATTACTCCAGTTGATTTTCTGAATTGATCGATGTGGATGCAACTCAGGAAAAATTAGGTTTATAGCACTAAAAAGTAAATTAATTAGGAAAGACAAAAATTGAAACCCAACGTGATAACCTATCAACTATCAAGCTCCCACGTCATTTGTCCTCTCCGTTCAGAAGCTCAAGGGTCACCCACCTCCACTTTATTTTTCTTCCCTCCCTCCAAACAAAACACTTCATCCCATTACAATCCTAGTTCAAATATGTTCCTCTTCTAACAAACGCATTTGAACTATTAAGTTTATCAAATTTTATACACTATTATTATTATTATTATTATTATTATCTAAATTTCAAATCCCTCAAAATACTTGTATTACAAGTTTGTTACAAATTTTTAAGTTTTAATTGACAAGCCACGTGATTATTCGAGCATATTTAGGATTTCTCTCGTCTTAGAAAATAATCATTACCAATCTAGGTGGGATAGTTGATATCTGTCAATTCCACAGTAAAATAATGGGGGTGGTTAAATCATCTTTCGTAAGAGTGGACACATCACATTCAACTTATTATTTGCTTTTACATTTGAAAATAAGTCAAACCACCAACACGTCTGTTCAAATTAAACATAAAAATTACAAGACCATAACAGCTTCAACAACTAATCATCATACTTTACTTATGGACCAACAAATGTCAAAGGCATATGTTATTTTACGTATGTACTATACCTTTGAGAAAAATGATGGTCCATGGTAAATGAAAAGGTCGGAATCTTACCTCATGGGTGATAAAACTGGACGGCTTTCAGGATCATATATGCCCATGATCAACGCAATCAAAACCCAGAATATGAGGATGCCTACTACAGCACTTCTTAAGACCTGGTCACAGTTGCCATCCATGTACATATTGTCCCGAGTACTAGGGTGGAGTGATGGAAGATCTTCACTGCTAGCATTGTCTACAATTCTCTGTTCATTGTTGGTCTCCTCGTTCGTATGAGGCTGCATAGACCAGATATTAACGCATGTGGTGCAAGTACATGTCCCTCCAAGATATGACGGGATTGTCTGGAGATGCTCATAAACAACCTTTTGGTACATCCCCCCGATGATGTTCAACTTTTGGCGAGTAACAGGTTTCAAAACCTTTGGAGGATTGGGAAAAGATTCATTTACAAAGAAATATAAATGCATGCTAAATCAAGGATGGGGTGAATAGGCCTCTATGTAAAATACTGAAATCATCTTTCCAATAAATAAAAATCTTACTTCAATAAAAGTTTGTGCAATAACTCGAGCGACTGGAGGAAGTCGTATAACAAACAAACACCCCAGAAGGTTTGGGAAATTATCTTGCAGGAGAGCAGAACATGATCTCAACATTTGCATAGGAAATCTCAGAGAAGTCAACCCTTCACAATCCACCAATACCGTAATTTGAGGATTTCTGCGGTTAACCAAATGCAAGACCCCATAATCTACCTGAGATACTGCAGTTGCAACCACTCATCTGTTAATCATATTTTTTTCGGAAGGAAAGTGATACAAGTGACTAGGACAAGAAATCAACTAATAACTCCCGACCCTACTCGGTGAAGAAACTTGTATGTTGAGACTTGAGACCATGTCAACCTGGACACAGTTCCCAATCATAGCAGCTGATACCGTTCAGTCATGGAAACTATTACCTAGATTATCTAATCTAAGCTGAATTTGTCAAATAAATGGCATAGCAGTTCCATATGGTAAGAGCCTAAATTGATTGTAAAATCAAGGACATAAATCTTACCAACTGCTTGTGCAAAGCCAGGTCTGTCACTAGATGGCAAGCTGATACAGACTAGCCCAAGGCGGACAACGAGGCAGGGTCTGTGTTTAAAATCAAATCCATGCCAGAAGACAAAATTTGACCACCTCTCAAGTTCTTCACTTGAAAGAATTCTGAATTGCTCTCTCCAACGAATTGTCTTCTTAACTGATGATAAGAAGCACATAAAATCACCATTCGCAGCAGTATAAAACCTATGGAGTTCATCCTCGTTAATTCTGCATAAACACTATAATGTCATCCCCTCTGCAACAAGAGAAGCCAAGAAATTCAAAAATAAATATGCAAGCTGGAAAATGTAATTTGGGAGTCCATATCAGTGAGGTAATTACCACAGGAGTATCGATATTATTGCATAATTAGTTTCTGAGTAAAAGGAAGCAGCTGAGAGGAAATAATTGAGGTGACAATGGGTGATATATGTAAGCTGATTTTCAGTGAAATATGAAACACAAAAAACTTTTGTAAATTTAAAATTTTGTATCTCCCCGGACTACTTATAGTTTGAGGGTCGCCTGTAACTGGATAATCAGAGTTCTTTTGTGAAGGACAGATGCTTAATGATAGAAATCTAATATATTAAGCTTATATATCTTTCATGAATTATTCATTATTAATTATCTCTTTAATTATGGCTATTAATAGTATATACTTAATGAGTTTGAGTAATCTGATTCCACTGATCACCTTTCAGGTAACGTAATCCCCTGATTTTCAAGCTCCGTGTAAAGATGACGCAACCAATTTGTAGGTGGTAGACTTTGAGTTGCTTCATCACATATCCTGAAAAGCACATGAAATCTTAAGATGAAAATAGCCAAGTAATAGAAGTACTGAGAGATGACTCCAAAATTATGTAAATAAAAAACAGAATCAACATCTTTGAATTTAGCTGGAACAGATCTTGAAAAATGCAAAGTCTTTGAATTTAGCTGCAATCAATCTTGAAAAATACAAATGTTTCTATTATAGTGTAAATTTTCTAACTGCAAATTTATTTATCTAAAAAAGTACTCGAAACAAGATCAAGGATGACCAGTCGCGGGATATGATTTCAGTAGCATATTAAAATGGAAATAAGAAATAAAAAAGAAATAGAGCTGAGCTTCAAGTTATGCTTAATCCAAGAATCTGAATAATTGTGGGTAAGCCCTCAAAAGAGTTTCAAAATGCAAATATCTAAAACAAAGAAGAAAGTACTCGTGTAACAAGTAACAACAATGTGATGGTTACATGGAGAAAAAATTGTGATATGAAATTAGCCTTTTGGGTTCAGGTACGTACAAATGTTTTGTTAAAGCATGGTATGCAGGCCCTCCCTCTCTTAACAGTTCAAGCTTTAAAGAAAATGACAAACTAAAATGGTATTAAAGCTCTTGTTGTATAGGTTAACCGACGACTTAAAATGGTACTCCCTCCATTCCAAATTATAAGATCAATATTGACTTTTGAAAAGTCAATTTCAAACATTGAAATTTAGATGAATTCATTTAATTTATGTCAATACAATTATGAATATCATAAACTACCTATAAAGTACTATTATTAGTTATAAGATTTATTGTTTTGAAAACTAAAATGAATCATGTCAATTTTAACTTTAAAAATGTCTCAAATTGACTTTTAGAAAGTCAATAATGATCTTATAATTCGGAACGGAGGGAGTATTAAAGCTCTGGTTCCCAAGGTCTTGGATTCAAGTTTTTCCACTTGAATTTGTTTCACCGTTAAGATAGTTTATTGTGCACTATTTTATAATATGCACTATGAAACAACTTAATTTGTCTGTCCAAAAGCAAAAGGAGGTTGCAAGGGAAAGTGTAAGTATGATATACATTGTTTAGACCTCTAAAAGCTTAAACTTTTAAAGCAGGTGGTGATTTGACAAATATATCTATAATAGTGTTTAAACCTATGTTGGTAAGATAGTGCACTTTCTGCCTTTCTGGTCCACACTAAAAGAAAAGGCAAATCATTTTTCATTTTCAGATTTATTTTTTCCCCTTTTTCTAATTTTTCTTACCTTTTCTTAACCTGAAATTGAGAGTAGAGAAAAAACACGACAATTATATGGGTATGAACTCAGACTATAGCTAGCTATCATAAACCTTAGCGATCACAAAAGCTGAGATAATTATATGGATCTGAACTCAAACAATAATGTTGCATCTATTTCATTTGAAAATTGGAAAATTGGAAAATTGAAAGCAAACAAGTTGCATTAAAATATTCACAAGCCATCCCTTTTCCAAATAGTATTAAGTTAACATAAAGCCTATTGTGTCTCTCCATTAATGCAGTATATATATATATATATATATATATATATATATATATATATATATATATGCTTATAAGCTAAGTGGATATAGGAGCCTGAACTGAGACTCATATATTCCACACAACTTTTTTGCTTCTTCAAGATGTAAAATAACAATAAGAAATCCCTTTCCACTTACCCTGTATCTGGTAAAGACTGTACAGGAGGAACATCAGAATGTGCTTCTGGAACAGCTTGAGAATCGCTTAGACCTTGAGATCCTTCCATACCATCTGATATGACATTACCATCCCAAGATTCATCAGTGAAAGCAGTCGCAATAGAGAGGACCAATAAGGGCCTTGATAACATCTAGCAACAAGGAAAATTTATAACCATCAATTCTCTTCCAGATTACACAATAAAGAGTATTGTAGTTATAGTTGTTAAAGACAAAGTCATGATCAATTGTGGCAATAAGATGCAGACCATGCACCTAAGAAGTGCATAAAACCTTATGACACCAATATTATAAATATAATAAATATAGCTAAAAGTAGTTTAGCAATCAAATATAAGTCGTTACTCACACTGATTGCAGTTTAATGCATTAGCAACCTAATCCATGGCTCTATTCGGTTTCCTCAATAAGAAAGAAGGTGATAGAATGACATGAACTTCTTGTTTCATTGTAGTAATGTCACAAATTGTATATTTGAACTGAAGTTCAACACAGTACTACACCCACAAATACTCTCAATCAAAAGTTTTTGAAATGAGAAGCTGGCAGGATCACCCTCCCCTCCCTCCCAAAAAAAAACCCAAACACACACACCCACACAAAATACAACCCCCCAGGGAGTGTTCAAATGCTCTTCACAGTACCAAATATAGATAATGTGGTAAGTAAATACTATCACAGCACAGACAACTTTATTTTCTTTTCTTATTCTTTTCCAAAATAAGTATATTTAAGTAGAAGTATCTGGAGCCATTCCAGTTTTCAAGTCCGATCATAATGTATTTCTGACAATGACATAAAAGTTTATTTGAGCTTTCCTTATAAGCCTAGGTGTCCATTGAGAAATAAATCATAAGCCTATGGTCATTAGCTAAATTTAGTTTTTAAGTGAAGCTTGTTGACCTAAATTCAATCAACTCAGTTTTAAATAACAAATCAAGCTTTCATGCCATTTTATAATTTATATCACCATATTCTCTTTTAAAGGTTATTATATGAATTGCGTCCAGATTTGTGTGGCATATTTTTCACCATTTTCCCTTTTGCTAAAACATAGATTTTGCTAAATTTTTCTTAGTGTATATCAATTATTAGATGTATGTCCACGTTTTTGTACCAGTTCAATCTACAGAAGGATAATTTTGAATAAACAACAAAGAAGTTCTTTTAAAATTACTGTTGTCCAAATATCATAGGTCCTCCATACTTGGTAGACTTTGCTACAACTACAAATGGGAATACCAAAGCTCAAGTTACAAAGCATGTGAAAGTAGCTTCAAGTATAAGAGCATTCCATCTGTGTAACCACAGTAGGTCTATGTCTACGACATTCTGTCCAATAGCCCCTATGCAGGCTGGTGATATGTACTAGACTCCAGAAAAATTCAGTTTTCAATCTATTGAACAAAGGGCCTATAAAATATGCATTTAAAGGTGCAACTGTGTAAGATATAATTCTTCTTTCTGTATGCACATATACAACTATTGGTAGTAAGTGGATCTTACAAAATTTATGTTATGCAAGGACAAACCTTCATGCCTTTAACCAAAAACCTGAAAGGATACCATCTTTGGACCCATTTAAATGGTGGATAGCAAAACACTTGCAATGCTTGCAGCCCAGACCATATAAATGGATACCTGGCCCTTGAGAACCTCCGTACAGCCTCTAATGCAGCAACCTTAAGTAAGAAAACAGCTACATGACCAGGACTCCCACTTCCAATTTTTCCACGATTTAGTGTTGCTAATTTTTTTAAAGATTCATGAGCGAAAGACTTGGGGCTAGAAGCAACCAAACACCTTCCAGAAACCTTTTTACTGGTAATCACATTTGTAGCTGCATTGTTTCTTCCTGAACCATGACTTTGAAATGAGTCTCCCATTGAGGAATGGTGCAATTGGTGTCAGAAAGTGCTAACAGGTCAATCAAATTCTTTAATTTCTAAAGCAACTGGGATGGTACATATGTGTTGCATGGGACATGATGTTTATGGCAACAGTGTTGCTTAAGCTTGAAAAGAAAAGCTCCAATGGGCCTCATCAACCTGTATAAACATTGGAAAAAAATAAAATTGAGCAAGTTATGTCAATGGAACTTTTTCATGTATAATATTTTTCTTTGGTCAACCGTTTCTGACACGCAAGAGTCCGATAATCCATCAGAAAAATAAGGAAGTAGCGCAAATAAAGGACAAGCTGGGAAAAGGTTGTGTAATATTGTGAATAACCAGAGCATATTTTTTCCAATCTACTTAGTTAAAACAGAGAAGTCCAAAAATAGAAAAGGTTATTGCAATCACGTCTCTTACGAATTACACTAGTTAACAAACTTTACTGATTTTCACTTTGCTAAGCATGAATGGGGTATGCAAGCAACCTGGATAATTCAATATAAGATCCCAAACTTATTGATAGGTGTATTTTTACTTCTGAAAATATGTTTAGATTCCCATTGGAAAAATACTCACACAGTTAGACATGTCTTTGGAACAGAAGAAAAGAATGGAATAAGAATTTGAGATCCCACATGCATAACAACCTAAGATGCACAGGTTTAGACACGACACGACACAACACATTCAAACAAGAGATTTAAATTAAACTGGTGGAATACTTAAATTGTTTGTAAGTTTGGTAAATGGGACCCCTTTGGTGAAACAGAGGGAGTATTAGTTAAGATAAGAACTCACTTGCAGGTGACTCTATAGACACATAAGATCAATTCAATTTCTAATAAACTACAAGTTGATTGAGGAACCTAATATTCTCCTCCAGACTCGTTGCATTCAATTAGAGTAGACCCCAAAAATCCATCAAACAACACTTCACCTGTACATAACAAAAATAACAAAACTAATCTTCTCAAAGCTATTATATGTAACCAAATAACAAACTATCCATATCCGAGCCGTGACCAAGTAAATAGCGTTTCAAAATCCTTAAACTTGAACATTAAAAACGTCAATTTCAATACAGAAGCAGAAACTTCAACTTGCAGGTAATCAGGAAATCTAAAAGAAATAACAATAGTAACTTAAAAATCTGATCAAGCTAGATGTGTAAAATTAAGTTAAAAATGCTAATAATACTAGATCTAACAAACGAATAAAAAGTAATAGGTGTTGGAGAGTAATCAAAGCATCGAAAAAGAGAATTCTCACCAGATAAGCCGGAATTGACAGCATCAGATGAGCATCTTGTTCCGTAAATTGGATCGAGAAGCTATTTGTGGTTAGGGAGAGCTTTTGGTGATGATTCTTACCCGGTTCGTCGGTGTGTCCCTTTGCAGAGTAAGAGAGAGAAAGAAAAAGAAGAAAGAATGGGGCCGCAGCACGTGACTTTGACCTGACCTGACCATTGAACTCATTCATTATATACGTATCGACCGGAGACTGACTCGACGCTTAAACATAATTGAATTTTTTTAGTACAATACAATCGTGGTTAATTTCTCGTATAGACCGACCCGTCAAAGGTGTTGAATTAGAGTGAATGTATTTTCTTTTAATTTTATAGTATTTGATAGTATTATATTATGGTCTTAATGTATTCATTATTAATATTGTAAGTACTACTAAATCGGTAATATCGTTTCAAATAAGACTCGTCCAACTCTCATATAAACATTTTTAGTTACGGAAAATTTAGAACAGATGATGAAAAATAAAAAATAATTATTAATTTAAGATTGTGTCATGTGTGTAGATTAAATTATGATGATTGCATACATATATGGATGTAACATGATTATTATACATAAATTACAATGGAGTATATATTATTTCTATCCAAACAAACAAGACACGCACGCACAAGCTTAAATAATCAACTCATTTCCACCCCCACATGAACAAATTAATATAAAGACTTACTTCTACACACACCGGAAATTTGGACCGAAAAATTAGATATTTTTAAATTTATTCTTTTTTTTGTTTGTAATTCTAAAAAAATGTATAGTATTTATTTTAACATGATTTTTTACATAATATAGTGTTTTAGGTTTAATTTAGATACATATACAAGTACAGAGTTGAACAATTTGTTCTTGTATATATATAAATTACACCTAAAACACTATATTATATAAAAATTTCTGTTAGAATAAATACTATATATTTTTTGACAATCACAAGTAAAAAAAAAAATTGAAATGTTCAATTTTCATGTCCAAATTTTTGATCTGCCAAGACTTATTCTAATATAAAAGCTGAAAACGCGCTGGCGTGACAACAAACTAAGCTACACAAACATGAATGATGAGCACGTGTAAGATAGATAGATAGATAGATACACTAGTACTAGTACTAATATATTGACCATATATATTACACACTCCATCCCTTAATATTAAGACATTTTAAAGTTGTATACAAGTATTAAATAAATAATTATATAACATTAAATATAATATCAATTATTTATATTGCTTTTATATTAAAAAAATAGAATATTATTTATTAAACAAAAAATAATAAAAGAACTAACATTATATTTAATATTTTGGATAATATTAAAAACTAATTAGCAAAATTTTAGAGTTAATTGGTGTTAATTAAGAAGTTAGGTATCAAAATTTAAGTGGAGTGACACAAAGAGACAAAGAAAATGAAGACAAAAAGATATGTTCTCCGTAGAAGGAGTATCAAATTGCTGACAACGCACATGTATATACTATCATGTATACACTACTCACGATCTTAAGAAACCAATTCCCAAAGAATTGGTTTCTTAAGATCGTGAGTGGTGTATACATATCTCGAGGGATGGAGGGAGTCTTGTATGCATTTAAATTACACTTAAAATATTATTTTTTATAAAAAAATCAAATTGAAATAAATACTATATATTTTTTGAGAAATACTAAAAAAAACCAAAAAAAAAAAAGTCAGCTACAAGAATATCGCCTTAGAAGGACTATTTTGTGATCAATAATTCTAAGCAGACAGGCATATTAGACAGACATATTAGACCGTGGGTTCCCAAAGTAAAGAAAAAGACTAAAAAATCATCCTACAGGCTACAACTATCAAAAGAAAGAAACAAGCATCAAACAGAGACATGTTCCATCCCGCCAAAATAGTTATGCGAAATATAATCATCTGCTCATCCTAAATATCTACTACGAAAATTAATCCTCCCTCTCCAACATAGCGATCTCGGGAATTCCGTTTACCATCTCAAGTTCGACGATCTCTATCTCAGGTAACAGTTTTTCCCTCTTGAGATTTAATCATCTTGGTTTAATTTTGTGCACAAATGGATTAATTGATATCGAAAAATATGGTTCAAACAAAAAACATTCTCTCTTTTAATTGATATCATCTTACCCTCTCCATACATGATTCAAAAAAATATTACAGAGAAAAATCCCTAATTTTGGATTAAATTTTTTGTTTTTGTTTTTTTTCTGTACAGGTTTTTTTGGGCACAAATGAAAACAAAATCATTGAATATATCTTTAAGTACAGAGATGAATGAACATATTGAGGAGAATGATATGAATGATAATTCAGAATTTGATGAGTGTGGGGAGTGCAGTAGCTGTAGATGAGATAAAAGATCCAGAAATAGGAATGGAATTTGACAATATTGATGTTTGTGTTGAATACTACATTAAATATGCTAACAAACAAGGGTTCCCAATGAAGAAAAGATCTTCGGAAAAGGGTGATGATGGGGAGGTTAATTGTGTGGTTCTTTCATGCTCTCGAACCGGACAAACAGTAAGCAATTCAAAGAATGTCTTAAAAAAGCCTCCAAACAGTAAAACAGGATGTAAAGCTAAGATTAGGATTGTATTATGCCTTGATGATAAATGACGAGTCTCATAAATAACCCTTGATCACAATCATGCTTTAAGCCCAGAAAAATCTAGATTTTATAAGAAGAATAGGGTTATGAGGATATACGTTAAAAGGAGACTTGAAATTAATGATAGGGCATGTATTAGACCAAATAAAAATTTTAGTTCATTTTTGGTTGAAGCTGATGGTCATGAGAATGTTCCATTTTTAGAGAAAGACTGTTATAATCATATTGAGAAAATGAGACGATTAAGGTTGGGTGATGGGGATGCTACGGCAGTTCATAACTACTTTCTTAAAATGCAAGCTAATAATGCTAATTTCTTTTATTTGATGGATTTGGATAAGGAGGGGAGGCTAAGGAATGTATTTTGGGCAGATGCTAGGAGTAGGGCAGCGTATGAGGAATTCGGGTATGCCATTACGTTTGACACAACATACTTGACTAATAAGTATGACATGCCTTTTGCTCCTTTTGTTGGAGTGAATCATCATGGTCAATCTACACTTTTAGGATGTGGATTGATTTCAAGTGAGGATGTTGAGTCGTTTACTTGGCTTTTTAAATCTTGGCTTGCATGTATGAATGGTCGCGCTCCTACCGCAATAATCACTGACCAGGACAAAGCAATGAAAAAGGCTATTGAAAATGTCTTTCCTAACACACGTCATCGGTGGTGCTTATGGCATATCATGAAGAAGTTACCTGAAAAATTACGAGGTTGTAATGAATATGAATCAATGAAGTATACGATGCAAAAAGTGGTTTATGATTCTTTGACTTGTGAAGGATTTGAAGAAAATTGGAGTAGATTCATTGAAAAGTTTAAACTTGAAACAAATGATTGGTTGACTGGTTTATACATTGAAAGGAGTCGTTGGGTCCCAACATTTTTAAGAAATACTTTCTGGGCGGGAATGTCTTCGACTCAAAGAAGTGAAAGCATGAATGCATTCTTCGATGGTTATGTCAATTCTAAGACAAGTTTAAAACAATTTGTTGAGCAATATAAGAATGCACTAAGAAGCGAGTGTGCAAAAGAGGCTAAAAGCGGGCTTCTTGATTCTTTTGACTCTAAGATTCCATGCATAACTTCTTATCCGTTAGAAGAACAATTTCAAAAAGCTTACACCACTTCAAAATTCAAAGAGTTTCAAGATGAGATAAAAAACAAGCTTTACTGTAGTATTTCTTCAGAGAAAGAGGAGTGTGGGTCTCGAGTGTATGAAATTTTGCAAGATAGGATGGGGGGGACTGATCTTAAAGCCACTTTTAAGGTTTGTTTTAAAGAGGATTACTGTGACATTAGGTGCAACTGTCAATTATTTGAGTTTAGGGGAATCTTATGTTATCACGCCCTAACTGTTTTGCTTCAAAAAGGGGTTCGTACCATACCAGAGAAATTCACTCTTAGAAGGTGGAGGAAAGATGTGAAGAGATGTCATACGAAGGTTTAAATAATATACTCTGATTGGATGTTAAACCCTAAAAATGAACGTTTTGATAGAATGTGCAATACCTTTTATGAAGCGGCAGATTTGGCGACGAACAACAAAGATAAGACAAAATTGGTTCTTCATTGGATTAAGTGGTTAACTAATGAATTGAAGAAAAAAGATGACACGTGTAAAAATAATACTCTTTTGGAAGTGGGCAGTGAAGTCAGCACACCATTGCCAAGTGGTGATAATAATAGTATATCAAAAGAAAGTTCCAATATTTGCAGTCCTTTGGCTATTCGTGGTAAAGGTCGACCCCGTTTTAAAAGGTTGCAAGGTAACATGGAGAAAGCTATTAAGAAGATGAAGGACAAAAAGGGGGATAAAGGGAGGAATGGGAATGCGAAAAGGAAAGGAACAAAGGCCATTGAAAATAAAGTGGATGATATAATTTTGGAAAAGGAAAATTTTCAGATCTTTTTTTATTTTATTTTATTTTTACAACTTCATGTAATTATTTTAAGTGTCATTTGGTATTTTTTTATAGGCTTCTCAAATTGGATATATTGATTCACAAGACTCTATAATTCATGTTTCACAAGACCTCAACATTCCTAGCAACTTGATTACATTCAATGCTAATCAACTTTACAATCCATAGGTGTTGTTTTAATTTTACAGGCCACTCTATAATTTATTGTACTACGTAGTTCTTTTATAGGCCACAGGTGTTGTCAATTTTTTTATAGGTTTCTCATTTTGATATAATTTAACTTTATTTTTAGGTACCAAATGTTGAAGGTTCCCCTTTTGGTAATATTGGAGGCTTCCCAATTGGTGCTATTTTAGGCCAACAAGTACTGTTTATTTTATTTTTTGTACTACGTAGTTCTTTTAATTTTTTTAGTCTCATTTTGATATAATTTAATTTCATTTGTAGGCACACAATGTTGAAAGCTTCCCTCTTGGTAATGTTGGAGGCTTCCCAATTGGAAATATGTATTCAACAAGTCTCTCCACTCAGTTGGCTGGTTATCAATACCCATTTTGGAATGGTGCATATGGTCTTAACAATCATGCAAATTCTGGGACACCATTCAAGGAGCAGTAAAATAAGAAAGTTTATGAGTAAAAGTTTGATGGAATTTGAATATTTTTGATGTATTTTTAACAATCATGTATGTATCTGGGACACCATTTTTGATGTATTTTTCTGTGACACCATGTATTTTTGATGTATTTTCATGTATGTTGAATATTTGAATATGTTTAAAAGTTTTCAGTGCTATCAGGTTGGAATGTATGTTTTGATGGAATTTGGCATTTTTGCAAGCATGTTGAATGTTTGTAATTAATTTTACAAGACTGTTAAATGATGACTGTTAAATGATAAACATACATGATGTCTGTTAAATAAATGATGAACATAAATGAGTGTATGTTTATGGTAATCAGTGGTACATTTTCAGTAATCAGTGGTACATATTATTTTTTCATGCTAAGAGAAGTTATTAGAACAAACTAAATTGATGAAAATAATAATTGGATTTCATTTCATAAACACAATAATCAAGATTTACATGTTTACAAGGGGCATACCCCAGATAATTAAAAAAACTATGATATATCAAGCTCTTTGTCCCAATCTGACATATAAATCCTTTCGTGATCCATAACCAAGGTTTTAAAATCACAGTCATGAAGACAAGGTTTTATTTTGATCTTTACTGGTTTCCCAAGCTTTGATTTAAAACCAAGGTTTTAAAATCACAGTCATGATTTATCTTCCTTTCTTGTAATTTCAAGAGACTTTGCACAAACGGAAAATCCCAAATCGTCCCAGGACTCCAAGATCACGCCAGAGCCGAGGCAGGTTCTCCCATCGTAAAGTCAGAAAGCGACCAATTTGTCAGAATACTCGATCATCTTCAAATAATTGGACAACCACTACTTTATCATGACTATTTTCACCATGTTCCATTGTCAAGCTGCAATCGTAAAAACCAGGACCATGTCGAACCTGAAAAGTGAAACAAAAGTCTATCAGACAAATGGAGTGTTAATGCAGCCCATGATATGCTCATGTGCAGACCTTCCTTTGGAGAAAATGCAGCCCATGATATTCCAACCTCACAGTCCACAGTCTCTAAATAAGAAACAGTATAGTTCCCTTCAATTATGGACCCAAAACCCTATAATTTACCTCAATTCTTTAGCATTAAGCTAGTGATCCAATCAATGACCCTTGAAAACTTCGAATTCTCATACTAAGTTTTGTTAATCAATGTACCCTATAATAAATTATGATATTTGATACCCAATGTGAAAAAGCTTACGAAACGAGTTACACTATGGAACCCAAGTTATATGATCGACTCAATTTGCCTTCAAATCCAGACCTTTATGACTTGAGATCAAGTTCACAAAGAAAATAGTTAAATTAAACCCTATTTCAAATTCGAAATCCCAAAAGGATGCAAAAAAACCAGATCCCCAAATAAAAAAATCGGCTAAAACCAACCCACATTGAGAGAAAACTAAGAATGCAAAGAGAAAGATAAATACTTCAGTGAAAATGGGGCAGAAAGGAATCTAATAATTCAAAGAGAAACAATTAATTGAATCTAATGCACCAATTCGACGAAATGAACTCGTGTTTGCAGAAAGGACCCACATTTTTCTCCAACAAAATCCCAAAAACCACTGATTGATTTAAATCCAAAGACAATTTTCACACAAATTTGTCCTACAAATCGATGAACATAATTATTACGGAAAGAGATTGTTACCTTCAGTTATGCAAGAAGAAGGTTGGAATTGAGCTTCTCTTCTACTCTTCTTGACCTAGTATGGATTTAAGATTCAGTTGATCCGTGTTTTGAGGTTAGAAAACAGAGCATATGATTTTTAAAAAAAAAATTAAAACGACGCTATTTCAATAATGGGACTCACGGTCCAAAATTTCGGTCCAAAAAATCTGTCTGCGTAGAAGAACCGATTTTGTGATACTCCCCTTCTTTTGTAAGCAGCTCATATAATAAATAAATCGGTAGTTCTATTTAATTCCACTAGATTAGTAGTATAAAATTAGTTGTATTGTATAAATTAAAAGTATAAGTATGGTGATGCAAGTTTTATTAACTTGAGTGGTACTAGTATTGTCTACAATGTTAGTAATACAACATGAGTGCAGATTTTTTATTCTTATTTTTTTTGTTTTTCTTGTGCCTCTCTATTTAAATTTTGACACTTAATTTTTTATTTAACATTATTTAATTCTAAAATTAAATAAAAAATTAAATGTCAAAATTTAAATAAAAGAACACAAAGGACAGAAAATGAGAATAAAAAATCTGCTCTCATACAACACAGCACAACACTAATTAATGTTGTACAATAAATACATTATGTATGTTATACAAATGTCAGTACTCAACTTATATTAGGAATTTCATTTATGATTGATTTACTACTAACTAAATGTAAAAATAACTTGCCATTTTCTGGTCATTCAGCCAATCACAAACATCGGACTGGTTTTAATGTATTTAATATTACCAGGTTGTGGGCTCAATGAAATACTCTCTCGAGAATTTTTTACGCATATTAAGAAATAGAAATAAATTATATAAAATTATCTATATTTAAATTCTCATTTAATTAAATAATTTTCTACATTACTAGTGATGCTCTATAAATATGTGTAGAGAATAAAAATATAATAATTAATAATAAGGGTATTATAAATAAATTATTATAAAAAAAATAAATTATTAAAATAAATAAATATTTAATTTGAAACTATTTAAAATAATAATAAATATGTAAAATAATAATAAAGACTTGAGGGAGTACTAAAGCAATTCATGTACTCCCTCTCCCGCTCCCTCTTTTAAAAAGTCCTTCCCTTCCCCCAAACGACACAAGATTAGATTAGATTGGTTTGGTTAGTGTGTCAATACCATTAGTCAGAACTCAGTCCTCAAAAGACGAATAAGGTGAAGTGGCACGTAACACAATAAAAAAAAATATTATTTTGTTTTTAAAAAATTGTCTTTTAAGCTTTTTACACATGTATTAAAAAAATATTATTATATTTCATCCATTCCTAAATAATTGACGTTATAAAGAGTTCAAAATTTCTCAATATATTTGACGTTACCAAGTTTCTAGGAAGCATTAATTATAATTTTTTCTCTATTGCCCTTAACTATATGGAATATTTTATTTATCTAGACAACTATATGGAGTATATCTTTTCTTAATTAATGCAAGGGTAATTGTGAAAATACATATCAATCTTAATGACAAAATTTGAGTAATAAATGACTTCCTTAATAAGTGTAAAAACTTTCAAAACGTCAATTATTTAGGGATGGAAGGAGTACTATTTATTAAGTAAAATTTGTTTAAAATTCTATCACTATCCCTTTTATGAAAAGTTAAAAATTATTAATATAAGTGAGAGAATTTCTTAGAACAATGAGAAAAGGTAAGGGTAATATAAGAAAGTAAATAATTTATTCTCCTCGAAAATTATAAACGACAAATTTTTTGAAACAAATTTTACCGACAATCTTTTAAGAACAGATGGAATAATAATGTACATAAAACAAAGTCACCTGATATCCACATATACATACATGCATATATGTGTATATGTGAATATCAGGTGATCCTTTCTTATGTAACATAGAATTATTTTAAAGAACACTGGAGAAAAGATCGATGATAATGGATAACATGTGTCTGAGTTGACATACAGTGTTTTCGTGAGAGAGCGAGCAAACATTGAGCTACCAGCTCCCGTGGTTGATCTTAACATGGAGCGATTAGCTGACAACGTACACTGTTTTCCTGAAAGATTCGCTGCTGATGGGACCCTTCCCTCATCTCATACCTACTAGCTCCCGTGGTTGGTCTTAACATGGAACAATTAGCATTATTCATAAGTTTACTTACAGTGCAGATACACAGGTAAAAAAATCACGTTTTTGTCTATGTGTTTGTATCGCATATATTGGGTACAATTCATGCTAATTAATCTCATCCGTCGATCTTAACATATAGTAGTAGCAAGTAGTAACCAAATTACACCAAAACATGAATTTATATAGCTATTATGAAAAATAAACACTAGAGAACAGAAACCATACTCTTATTATTGTCCGTCATTAAAACAGAGCATTATAAGCTCACTAATTTGCCAAACACATAAACACAACACTAAGCGTAATCTTAATGACACATACATACTCGTATTAACTAATAAGCTTAAACCTCTAAATTAAAGAACACCCTGACCCACCCATCAGCGGACATTAAAGCCTAACAACCCCTTGAGTGGAAGCCATTGTAGAGATGAGAGAGAAAATGGAGAGGTTTGTGTGTGAGGATTGAGGAATGTGAAAGGGCATGTTGCTCTTGGGCTATTTTTTGTGAAAACTGATATTTAGTGTCCTGAGGGAATATTTTGTCCATTTGAGATTGTTTAATGTTTGGTATTATGTAAAAACAGAAAAAATGTACTAGTACACACTACTAATATTTTTCAATAAATAATTCTTTTGTTTATTAGCGTGTTGTAATAGAATGTGAATTTTCTTTATGTAGAAATTAATATTTTTACGTGTATACCCGAATTCTAGCTAGCTAGCTAGCTAGAACCTAACCTACTGCATGCCAAGTTATTGTAAGCTACTACTACTAGTATATGTTAAAAGTAAAGTAAAACATAAATATTCCTAGCAAGGAAATATGTAACCTAAAAACATAAAAGCCGAATATCCAAAGCATCTCATTCTTTTAAAATTCACGTAGCCTTTAGTTTGCTTTTAGCTGTTTTCTGTTTTTATCTTGGGCCCTTGTGTCATTGTCAAATTGGAACAATTTTATTGAAATTATATATATATATATATATATAGTAAAAAGTTAGAATTATTTGTATAATACTCCTATTTTATTCAAAATGTAATTTTTTATCGTGCAAATGTAACGCCAATGTGGATAAGGGAGCCTGCCTGTGTCGGTTTTCTTCTGTTATGGATATCCAAACAATTTGGACTCAACTCCCAGCTTCCCATGTGTCCAATGAATCCACATTTTACAAAATGCAAATGCTGGTCACAAATTGAATACAAAAAAGTTATGGACCATTTTAATCTCAAATATGATCCATTAACCAATAAACAATGCACCTTCCGCCTTAATACGATCTTTTATTTTACAAAAAAAAATAAAATAAACAACTATTAATTTTATTTTTTAAAGTTTTAATTTGCTTTTTCATCACTCACCATAGTCGGTCAAAAGAAAAATATATTTCTTCGCGGTAGGATGTTAGAATTTCTAATTTATCTTAGAATAATGAGGTCTTTGTCCAAGAACTTGAGGCCTGACTCTTCAAACCCAACAAAGCTCATGTTATCCAGTGATCCAGGTCCCTTTCTAAAAAAACAAACGCTAGAAAGGCCCAACACCTTTTACACCCATATTTCCGATTTACTTGGACCCTTCCCACAAGCCCAAATCAATGGACTGAGGAGGTAAGTGAAGCTAATGATGATATATAACAAAAGACGCAAGAATTCTATAATGGTGATGGGGTATCTTTTGAGATCACCGAAAAGGTGTAAATAAGAAGAAAGGAAATAATAATAATAATAATAATGCCTGACAAAAAATTCTGACATTCTATAATGCCAAAAAACTCATGCGTATATTAGGCATAACGGTTCCCCACAGTTGAAGCACTCACGAGAAAACAATGCAAATTATTATCATGGACATGGATCATGGATGCAATGATAACGCAAAAGAAGTAAACTCACAATGAAGTGAAATCCAAATTTCCTAAATAAATTCACCAGTAGAGCCAAGGATCCGAGGCACTTTTGACAAACATTCCAAGTTTGGTTATGCTGGCTGGTGGCTATATTTCAGCTTTTTTGAAATTATTCTCCAGACTTCTATACTTGTTCTAACTTCATTGCGATGAGTAGATTACAAGGTCTATCCCATCTCCTCATACTAGGTATTCTGCTGGCTATATTACACCACCATTGTGCCATCCTATGCAAGGTCCATGCCATGCAATCAGGCAAGCTACTACTACTCACTGATAATATACATATCATATTTTTCTTTGATCAAACTTACTTTCTCAATTGTTTCACTAGTTGATTCCGAGCTCAGGCATCAAAACTCAAGGCTCACCACTGGCTACATTTCAACTACTTGGGTAAGTATACAAGTTACCTCTTCTTTAGTTCACTTTACCTTTTCTTCTTAATTAATCCAGATAGATCTAATTTATAAATGCTCTCTCTACGTAGGTAAAAGATAATAAGAAGATTGGTAAAAGGCCATCTGCACCAAACCCAGTCGGAAATCACCGTCCACCATCAAGAACATAAATCAATTTATCTACTTGTTCGGAGTAATAAGAGTAGAACAGATGATCACAAAAGTTCTTTGAATAGGCATTTGAACGAGGCAGACAATATACAAAGCTGCATCTATATAAAGATAAATAAGTCTAGATGATTTCAATTCCATGAAACCTTCCACTCATAAAGGGAGCAGCAGGGTTTTCTGGTGACATCATTTAGGTTCGGTTCCAATATACTCCCTCCATTCCTTGCTAACTGACGTATGAAAAGATTGGCATAAACCTATCCAATTCTATATCTGGATGGGAAGAGAGGGATATCGAGCAAAATGTATGGGGCCGTTCCAGCTGGCCGATTCTCCAAATGTGGATAAGTAAATCTTAAAAAACTTTGTTAAAATATCCTAAACTTAAAAAGAATAAACTATTTCTCTTCCTATGTGGTTACGTATACAACACTAACGTTTAAATGTTCATAATAAATGTTTGCTCAATAAAAACTCACTCAAACGATGTTCAAAAATTAGAATTGTGGTTTATGCTGTGCAATCTGCTTGTCAATTTACAACTTCAAGCTACAGTTTAGGCTTCAATTCTAAATTTGAAATCACTAACATGGTATCATAACCTGAAAGGGCACTTCTGAAAACCAACCAAAGAAATGTCTCATCCTACCAAACAATACCTTTCCATAATATCTGCTACCAGACCATAAATAAAAGAACTGACGTAAAATTGGCCACTATATATTTCTAAGATACAATTGTTTAAATATACAAGATTCAAAGGAATCTACAAAATTAAGTATACAATTTCATACCATTGCGCTTCCGCTTTGATCGCTTACTCCTCTTTGGTCCAGAATAATCTGGAACTGGTTTGCCACTGCTAGAAGCAAATGCCTCTTCCAGAACATCATTATCCTGTGAGAAACTTGAATGAGTTCCTAAGCTCACCAAATTAAGAAACAGAAGTTTTAATGGGAAAGCAACTTGAAATTCATTAGCTGAACATCCCATATTCCTCTATTTTTTTCGCTTAGAATTACAATTTAAATATTGATGGCCCAAAAGGATGATCAATGCTAAGTTTTGAAAAAGTTCATCTCCGAAGCCTAGTTCTTTACTTGTCAGATGATATGAGCGTAAGCATTTACATAGAAGATCTTATGTAATATCGCGGAAATGGTGATGCTACTTCAAGTCACTTTCTACCAGCACAACTTTTGAAAGAAGAAATATATGATATTCTTTATAATCAATTGGGTTATATCAGAGGAAATTATCGAAGGAACCTAATAAAATGGAAGAGGAATCCACGTTCAGACTGTACCAAGATCATGGATGTTGAGTTCCAGTGAAAGTTTCATGAGTAGTTCCATGCCTTTTAACTTATCAAGGCTAAGGCCTCTCAAATTTAATAGCAGTTATAATTACACTTGTTAAGAGATCAAACCATTTTTCTTGCCTCACTATAAGGTGTACCTACGGGAGCAATTCAAGGCACCTCAGTCTCAGATATATGTAGGATTAGATCTATGAGTTGCACTTTTAAAAGTGCATTATTTTTGTTTTCCACTTGTACTCTTTAGGTTGAAGTTATGTCTACCCAACATGTATCTTCTGCTTTAATCTATAGAAAAATAGAGACAAGTGGCAGCAACTTTATAAAGTATTTTAAAAGGCTTGATTTAGAACATGATATAGATTATAAAAAGTCTACTTGTGAACTTCCATTGAAGTATTGAAACATGCAGATAAATCAAAGTCTTGTAGTGTTTTAGCGTTAATGTAGAATATGCTGCATTTGAGTTCACCATAGTAATCACCGTGAGTCTTATTTTATCAGTTTAGAAGTTGTTACCACTTTGATATAGTTTGGTGAGGTTCTATATATATTTTTAAGTTAAGTCAATTAGTTTCCAATTAAGACTCCAAATCCTATTAAGTTTAGGATCAGTACAAGTCCATATGACGTCATGTTATGCCTCTTAATTTATTAGATATCAAGTAATATATTATTTTACAGCAATCATGTTTTCTTTCGATTATATGATGCAATCTCTATCCTAGATGTGAGTGCCTAAGAGGAAGAGTTTCTTCTTCACATGCATTTTATATTCAGACCTACATTACTGTAGCTTTCACAACTGTACTTAGCATCAAGAATGGTTTGAATTATACCCTTTTATTGCTTATACTATATCTTTTCTAAGTTCCATGCCCTCTTTTTTATTTTCTAAATATACCTTTAGCACTACAAACCCATCAAAACTAAGCCTATAGAACCCTAACTGAAGTTGTAAAATACGTTTTCCAACCTAATAAAGCAAACAAAGAAGTAACTTGTTCTCTGAGATTGACAAAAATCTGACAAGCTGACAAAAAATAAAAGTGGAAAACCATTTCAGGAAAAATGCTGCCGTGCTGTCTAATTTTTAGTTAAGATAGGTTCAAATCCATGGTACTGAAAACAATTCCCTATTTTTAATTGATACCGGAGAAAAAATTCTACAGACAATAGTTAGTTTTCAAGGACATTCATTGTTACAACCAGATTCAAAAATAATTCGTTAAGGTGGAAATGCCAAGTCAAAAATTTACCTTCGTTTCTTCATTTGAATCGTCTTCAGAGTCAGATGTAGATGCCGAAATCTCAACTTGTTCTGCAGGTAGTGCCTTGCTTGTTTTTTTATTCTTCTCTTCTTGTTTTAATTGTCTGAACCTGTTCAAAATATCATGCTCATCAGGAGGGTACTTACTAAATAAGCTAAAAATGCCTTGTAAATGCATATATAAAAAAGACCAACCTATCACCAGACTGTGTTGGCAGAGAAGCTGATCGTTTTGCACGGCCTGCACTGATGATTCCACTTGCATTCTCGCCCACTGCAGGCTTTGCACCACCTAATTTGCGTAACCATACTTGCTGTGCGGTGCTGAGCACGTTGTTTGTAAACCTAGTAATCCAATGACGTAGTTCATAAGTGAATGAATCCATATACTTCCAATAATTTTATTGTGGAAAATCAACAGAAATGAATTTAAGAAACTGATATAGATGACAACAAATCTCTTTCGCTGAAAGAATTGTTGATGTCTTAATAAATTTGGTGGGATATATCAATTTCACAAACAAGTTCTGTTAACATTTAGTTATAAGAAACCTAGCAGGCCAACTAGTCATGTCAGATTGTTATATAATTTGTGATTCACATTGCAATGTGCAACAGAAGTCATGTAGATCCTCAAAACAGAAATGGCAGACAAAATAATAAACATGACTACTCACAGCAAAGAAAGTATTTCTTAATGCTTGATTTTGAAATTAAATTATTGCAAAATATGAAAAATGCGTGATTTCAGCTTTTAATAGATAAAAAGGTGTAATTTCATTTGCATCTGCTTTAACTAATATAATAGTGCAAGACAGTTAGTTCAACCCAAAACCAAACATAAGGAGGAGATTCCTTGGTCTATTTCTTGGTCATGGCCCTGCTTTTGACTGGGATCAAGTGATGCTTGAATGGTGATGTTATAAACCTGACTACAATGACAGTACTTGGCCTAGGAGCTTGTTTAGATGATCACTTAGGGTGTACATCTATGTGGAGCTTTTTGGTTGTTTTGGTGATTTTTTTTCTTTCTTTTTGGTTGTAGGAATAGAAAGCAGACTGATGTTGAAGCACTACCGCAAGGCGTTGAAGTGTGCAAAAATAATGGTTCAATTTGCATGACTGCGGGGGATAATAGTGAAGGGAAATAGCCTCAATAGGTATAGTGGTGGATACAGCAGGTTCAGATGACAGAGACTAAAAGAACTCAGTAAAGTAGTTGGACAGTAAAAGTTTCATGAAAGCGGAAGTGATGAGCAAAATGAGATGCGGATGTGGTCATACTATAACAATACAAGTTTTATCTCAAAATTATGTTATTAATTGATATAGTTACAACCAACATATAGGTAAAATAATTGTAATTTGAACCGTGCTAGTATATGTTTATTACTATTATGCTATAAAGTGGATCTGAATAGAACCTTCTTATGCTTATTATGCTCGTCACAACCCACTGTTTGCTCCTCACACATACGGCATACTTGCATTTGTGCACGTTAATAAAAAAAACTTCAACCTTAAATTTTAATACCCCTAAAACACGCAAACAGTTTCTGAGCGTCAACAACAAGAAAAATGGTATGGCCAATCGTATTATCTGAGTTTCAATTTGTTTGTCCAAAGATTTGCAAGGACACTTTTGAAAAGGAAACTCTCAAGTGTAAAAGATAAGATCAGCACTTAGAAACTAACCAGTAAATTGATAATCCCGATGGGACAGACAAGGAAAAGTAACCAATCATAAGTGGAAGGAACTTTAAAACAAGGAGTGAGTTCTTCTGAGATGGATCATCAGTCTGCCAAAAAAATAGAAATCAGGACCAAGTCACAGAAGGAAAACAAGGTTGAGAAGCAAATGGTTCAAATATAAAGAAAGATAAAACAGTCCTTACTTGGGGAGGTTTCATGAGCTCCATTGAAACAAACTGGGAAACAACAAGAAGGACAGGTAAAACTAGAATACGCTGCAGTGTCATGCCAACCCAGTGGTGGATGGCCATCCTGCAAGATGGATAACATTACAATTCCTATATAGCATAAGCTTGTGAAAGGCGCTCAGCCTCATAAGTACTAAATTATAATTTTAACCTAAACCAGTTCTACTTAAAGGAAAAGGTTCAAGAGAAAATTTAATCAATATCACTTGGCATGCTTCCTGAAGGTGTTCATCATCATGTATACCATTGGGAATGCGCCTGAACCATTGAATTATTTCCCATCCAGTATAGAAAGATCCACATTAGGAAAGAGGACACATAACACTTTAAAACAAATGGCAGCTCAACACACCCTACATATACCACCAAAGTCTGTTGGCTAAATGCCAAAAACAAATAAGACCTTTGAAAAGGGAACAAATTATTTAAAAAGACAGAGACAGTCCATCATGATAGAAGAAAAAAGAATAAACTCAAATTAGAAGGGAATGATAGGAAGAGGAAAAAAATGGCGTAAGTTATTAGTACCACAAATGGAATGAGCCAAGAAACTCCAGATCCACTTTGTCGAGCAGCAATTGTAGTTGGGCCTCCCAAAGACGGAATCCAAAAGAATCCTTCTGTCAGCAGTCCCTTAGAGTAAAATAAGTTTTAAAAAAATTCCAGTCAATTATTGTTCTGCACATGTCATGTTTTCATCAAAACCGGTGACAACAGTGAATGCAACCGTAATACCTCATTTGCCACGTTTGAAAGGGCTTGATATAAACCAATCCAGACTGGTATTGTAGCCAATGTTGGTAAACAACCTGTTATATTACCAGAAAGGTAAAATAAAAATTGAACATTGATGCCATAGAATTGCAAAAAACAAGAAAAAGCAATAATACTACACGAGATAGCAAGAAACAAAACTATGTAAAAGGATCATTTGGTTATACAAATTTCCCAAAAGTGGATGTTTCAATCTGAATGTCCCGGTGCTATCGTGCTATATGCCCAAATTATCAGTGTTTTTGCTTACTGCTTTTACTTATAAGCAGGTTTAAAAAATAATTTGTGTTTGGTGATTAAAAAGTACTTAAAAGAGTAAAAAAGAAGAAAGTATTTGGTATTGAAGAAATTGCTTATCGTTTATTTTTATAGAAAATGACCAAAAAGAATCTAATAGTAATGAAGTAAGGATAAATAGTAATAAAAGTAATAAAGTAGGGATAGAATGGTAATATACTTGCTCAAACATGCTTATTGGATTTCTGATTATCAGCAGAAGCATAAAATTGATGCTTATGCTTATATTTATATAAGAGCTTATAAGCAGTTTTAAAAAAACAGTTTAGCAAACACTTTTGCTTTTTAAAAATGCTTATAAGCAGGTTTGACTGCTTATAAGCGATCTCAAACACCCTCTTAAAGGAAAATTAGACATACAGTCAAGAATATACAAATTATGCTGCAATCTATTTCCAGAAAAAGGGTTGCAAATGTTTTACCAGCAAAAGGGAAATTCTACCACGAAGAAATTTGAGCTTTTAGTATTTCAACAATGTTTTTAAAAAACATAAAATGTGATAATTAGAATTAAAGAGAGTAATAGCCAGTTGCACTATAAACATAGGCAGTGCTAACTGATTGAATGAAGATATACCTGCCAAAGGGTTAACCCCTGCCTGTTTATATAGACGGGATGTCTCGAGTTGTATTCTTTCCTGCATGATATATAACAGGGGAAGAGTATATCAATTCTGCCAATTTTCATGTCAAATAAGCAAAAGAACATCATAGTCTTAGATTTAGCTTTACATGCATATTTCCATTGGCAAGACTCTGTCTACCACTAATGGTAGCACACATGTTTTAGCAGTTTCCATGAATATTTATTTATAAAGCAGGAAGGGGGAAGGAGAGACTGATTAAGTGCTATCTTTCTATAACTTTAAGAGAATATAGCTTTTATTTTGAAAGAAAACTAATTGTTATATAGTACACTAAATGATTAATACAACAACAACAACCCCTCTCTCTCTTACCGAAAAAGAAATTATTCTTCCCCATCTTTTAAGTGACCTCCTTCGCTTGGTACATAGTTAAAGAATGAGGATACTAGACAAAACTTCAAATTTGCTTCCCATTAACCCTTAACTTTACGCATAGATATATGGAATTGGAGTCCAAAAATTTTAAACCTTATTGCTTAGCATTTCAAACATAGGGTGAATAGTCAAATTGAGTAAGTCCTGAATTCATATGCTGAATAGGGTCATGTACTTGGGACATCTTAGAATGGAAAGATGGTTACCCAAATTGGGAAGGAGAATATCCTGTTATAAGGTGAGACTCTAAACTGAAAGAGGAACTCAAATAAAGGTGATTCCTATACAAAATAACATGCATCTGCAGAGTTTAATCACTCCACACATGAGTGGAGTGAACATAGGAATGCATACAATTAAGATTCATGTTCTAAACTAAATTTCGTGTGGAAAAGGTAGGCACAATCCGTTCAGTTAGTTACTCAGCTTTGATCAGTAGATATTTAAGTTCACTCCTTTGGTAAAGGTAGGCATAATCCATTCAGTTAGTTACTCAGATTTGATCACTAGATATTTAAGTTCACTCCTTTCTAGACGAGTTTGCACGAAACAATTTCTATAGATGCAAACAACAGGTTACAGGAGAAGACAATTCAGAACCCAAGACAGGAAAGATCAAGTTAAAAAAAAATTGGGTGCAAAGTATCATTCAAGTGCTATTGCAAAGTCGAGGTATTTTCTGTTCATGTTGTAGGAAGCATGAACAAAGGCTTCAATCTTTAGGTTTAAAAGATACTCTGTACTTGGTCAACAAGGTTTCAGGATAAAGATGTCATGGCCAGAGCATGAAGTGAAGATCTCTTTAATTGTTTGAAATAGAGGATACTAAATGCATCCTCTCTGATGTGTGTTTGCCAAAGGATCTAGAATTGATTGCTAGACTTTTATCCCCTCTAGCTTTCTTCTATAATCTTGAATGAATCCCTGAAATTTTTAGAGATTCTAGCTGCTTTGCTGCTGAAAACAGACTTCCAATATCACTAATAAAATATTAGGATCAGAGCAAATGGCTCAAAAAAAATTGTGAGATCATCCAGAAATCATATTTTAAATAGTTTATGAGTTTATGTATGTGAGATGTCTTTGATACTTGATTACAACAATTTGTCTGAACAAATGTGTCAGCATTTTGGGAGCGACCATGATTTTAAGAATTCTTAAAGTAACCTAACTCAACATAATGGAATTGAGTTTCATAATGGGTTCTCATCTATGAAGCGTGGAAAGGGATACGACTCAACATGAACATCTAGCACAAAATATTCTAGAGAAAAAAGAAGTGCACAAAAAAAGAAAACCAAGAAGAGGTTAAAATAAAATTTTAATTTTTAAGCCAAATACTAAGTACATGACAATGTGTAGCTGACCCCAAGAAATTGTGGCAAGGTTTTGTTGAGTTATTAAGTAAATGTTATATGATCATGATGAGAAAATTGTAACCTACTGATCATAATGATCTTCAGTCGCCCAAGTCATATGAAAGTGAAATGACCTCTACTCTGTCCTTGCTCTCACCTTCAATGAAAATATTGAGGTTTCCCATTTATCGAGGTACCTCTTTTCAGATTTCTTAATAAAATATACTTCACTTACGGGCTAAACAAAAATCACATCTTGACATCCAAGTTTTATTTGTGACTTGTTGATAAGTATTCAAGCAGTGTTTGCAAGTTTAAAATAATGTGATCTTTATTCAAATTGTAGACACAGCTAGCAAATTACGTACACATTTTCAAGAGTTTAACGAAATGCCAATTATCCCGCACGAGATAATTTTTTTAGAAGTATCCAGCTTCCTACTGTTATCGTTTGAAGTGTGACTCCTGCCACACACAAGACTTCTATGTTTTTCTTTCAATTTCCAGGAACTTCTTTCCACTGGTTATAACTAATCTACATACATACACATATTTCCATTCTGATATATGATATTAACACATTATCAACACTATTGGGCATCTTAAAGGCTTCACTTCATCCTCTAAAATGTTTTAAGTTTTGAAGGGGGTTGTATATAAGAAGAGCAACATACTCCAGAACAAGAAAAATGAATATGTACCTCACCTGATTTCCTGCATATCTTTGTTGAATTGCTTTGAGCTTCGGTTGGAGGTTTTGCATTGCCAGTGTTGATTCAACCTATAAAATAATAAAATATTATCAAATAGCAGTATAGGCATTATTAGTAGTAGTAGTCTGTGTTCCTGAGTTATAGACAGTAGAATTGAATGACTGAATTGTCTCTCGACTCTCTCCAAAAATAACAGTGGCAAATAAGTTTACCTGCTGCTTCGTTAAAGGGAGCGTGGCAATTTTAACAAGAACTGTGAGCAATATAATAGCAAATCCATAAGAATAAGGCACGTGAACAGCTGAGAGTCCATCCTTCAGAACCTGGTACAAGAAAATTAGATTAGTTTACGACTATATACATTTATGATTGATACTACTCTATCAAAATTTTAAGACTAATTGAGAATCTTCTGGTTACTCCCAATTCTTAATCACCCAAATGTTAAATTTTTGTAACACTTGTGTTTGTTTGATATGCATGATAATCCATCAGATAATTGCAGAAAAGGAACATTGCCCAGCAATTTTAAGGCAAAATTGATTCCAATCACTAATAGCAAAAAAAAAAAAATACATAAATTTGTATGAGATATCAATATCTCAAAATAAATATGAAATAAACATATGGTGCATGAGAAAAAAATACTCCCCTTGTTCCAAAATTTAGGAGCAATTTTGACTTTTTGAATTCAATTTGAGAAATTTTCAAATTCATTTGATTTTTAATTAATATTGTAACTTATATAAAAAGTACTATTAGTTACAATTTATTATTCTCAAAAATTAAATGAATCACGTCAATTTTGAATTTGAAAATACCTCAAATTGACTTCAAAAAGTCAAAATTGCTCTTATATGACTGAAGGAGGGAGTTTTATAAAAATTTCACAACTACGATTATGGGAGGTAATTATCATCCACCAATCAATGAGATATGTTTGATATCACAATCTGAAATCTTTGTCACAAAAGCAACCAAGTAGAACTTCAATAACATTCTTGTATGAACCTTGGCTTAGTGTATCCATTCTGACTATGTATGTGTGTGTGTGTATGTACACATAATTTTTTACATCTGTGACAGATTTTTGCATAAGTTTTTATGTATTTGATATTCCTCTTACAGGAAATATGGCATATATATATATATATATAGGAGTACAAAAAAATGTTATGCTCATTCGGATAAGAGATTAATCCATCAACTTCTTTAGCACCCATAGTTGCCAGGAAAGAAGGCAGGGAAGCTAGGAACTGATCCCATCCCAAAGGAGATTAAAAAGACATTTACTGATCAGTTATCACTATAATTCCAAGCAAACCTCCATCCAAATGCCAATATAATAGCAAAACAACCACATTGTCAGAGCACCTTACCCTCCCTCTTCCTACTAAAACCCTGAAACTACTAGAAGCAACTCTTCAACTCTCACTCGTCAACTCCAACATTTCCCAAGCACCCAAACAATGGCTATTATAATGTAGATACCCTCCCTGATACCATATTTACTATTGCAAGTGGTACTACATCTTTTATTATTCTATTACGTGATACTCTAACATGTTTACTCCTTTATAGTATAACTGCATAAGTATATCCCGCCTCAGTGACCTCACTTTCTTACAAATTATTTCTATCTTTGATTTTCTAAAAATTCTTTAACAACTACTACAGCCATCACAAGCCTAAACAAATTCACTAAATCTCCATTTACATATTAATAAATTCATGATCTCTGCAACCCTATGAAGTTATAAAGAAACAATTTTTTTGACCTAATGAGTCAAGGTTGTTACTTTACCATATCTACATTTACTACTTCATTCACTTTGCAACAATTGCTTTAAATAGGATAACAATAATAACTTAAATTAAATAATCGGAATTTCAGACATTAGAATTTTCATGCACTAATTGACATATACTCACACACACAATTATCGATATAATAACATTTTGCTTCCAATTAACTCGACTAAATTGCAAAAAGTGTACTCTTCTATGAGCATGTTAATAGTTAATTGAGTAACCAGAATACATACAAACCACAATTATACCAAGCTAAGCTGGAGTTTAAAAATTTTGCCTTCAAAACAACTTCCATGGTGTCTGATATAAAACCGAACCAGCCAGCGCTTTTCTGGACAGGGGAATCAGCCGGTGCAGAAGCCGCGCCACCGGAAGCCGAATCAACCGCAACAGCTGCATCAGCGAGTGTGTACAGAAGGCTCTCAGTTCGGCTAACAATCGCTCTCAAATCAAGAGAACCGTCAAAGGATTGAATCGGAGGAAGACCGTTGAAGCTGAATTTGACTCTGGTGGTCGCAAGTCTACGCTGCGGGAGGGTGTGGAGGCCATGGCGAAGGGGTGAGCCGATGAAAGAAGGAGATGAAATTAGAGTCTTCGCCATGGATGAGAGAGAAAGCTAAGTAGGGTTTATGGTGCAGAGGATTTAGTTCAGCTGATTGCTGGTCATGGGAGCTAAGAGATATGGAGGATTGGAATGTGGATGATGAGAGAAGCTTTGGAGTGGAGGAAAGGAGGGAGAATAATTTTTTTATTATTTTGTTATCCGTTTCATTTTTGTGATTGCCAAAAGAAATTTGGTAAATTGTCTGTTTGCAAGTGGTGCTCAGCTCTTCCACGATGTCCAATGTATGCATGCCACGTCAGAATAGGAAAGGTCAATATTGTCCTTCATTAAAAGTGGTATAATTAATAGATTTTAATTTAGTTATTAACAGACTCCCACGACCATTATCTTAGGTTGTTTTTTTTTTTTTCTTATTTAACACACAAGCCCCACCACACGGTCCACACACTCTTCTTAACCACGTCAAATATTGAACCCCTAACCTCATGGTTAATATGAGTTGGATCATACATTCATACTACTCGAATCAAAGGTATTCGGTATTATATTAAGCTTGAATTAAATTCAGTCGGTGGGTGGGTTAAATAATAAATATTAAAAAACTATAATTGCATATTATATGTAAAAAAAAGGAAAATATTTAAATGAATGTATATAAAACATGTCTATACATTAATTTTTAATATTTTCACATAATTTTTTTATGTTTACATATAAAAAGTGTCTTTATAGATGTATAACGACAATAAAACTGTTGCTAATTGGATCTATAACGACGATTTTCATGTGAAAAAAAATCAAAAAGTCATGTATAAATATTAATTTTCTTTTCAAATATATACTGTTGTATGAGAAAGATAAACAAGTGTAAGATAAATTTAAGGCGGTCTTTTGATAAAATTGGATAATTAATATACGAATGGTTAGTATATTTTAATAAATTAGATTATCGTAAAATATAATCTGAATTTAAAAAATTGTTTTATAACAAAAAAGTATAAAACATTTAAATGACTTTTAAATTTAAAAATATTTCAAATTGATTTTTTAAAAATCAATAATTATCTTAAAATCTAGAATAGAGGGGGTACAATATTTATAGAGATTCTATAAATTTAAATTTTTCATTAAGAGACATCTCTTAATGATTTAAATTTATCTCTCTCTTACCAAACAATTTTTTTGCCTTACAGAATCATATGTGAAGCTGTTAAAGTTAAACATCACCTTACAGTTTGTTATGTTTTAGTGGGCAGAGGCGGAAGGAATCGACCACAGTAGAAATTCTTAAACACGGAGAGGTGAAACTAGGGAGGCGGTACTGGTCAAGAGGCGGAGGGAGGCATCTGAGTATCTGACCCTAGTAGGTTGTCGGCGCCCGCGGCTCAGTCTTCTTCTTCTTCTTCATCACCAACAGTCAAGTTAGGAGTTTTTTTTTTAACTAACATGAAACGACGTCGTTTCATTAAAAAAAATAATTTCTATTATCTTATCAGGATTTAGGCATAAGACATAAACATATTTTCTTTATTTTCTTCGCCTCTTCCTCAGTTTCTTTTCGTTTCTTCCGCCGCTCACTCTTTAGTTGCACCTCTGGCCGGCGGCCGCTGTTGCTTCCTTGCTCCGCCATCAATAAATAAAATTTTGTATTGATATATTTTGACTCCCTTATAAATACGTTATGATTTCGTCACTGTTAGTGGGGATATTATTTTTTTGGTGGTGGAATGAGTTTTTGGTAAAAACTATATTATAAATATGTGTGGTCAGAAAGTGTAAACATTATATTATTTTGAAAATAACTATATTATAAATTTGTGTGGTCAAAATAACTATATTATTTTGAAAATTTTACTAATGTCTATTATAAGGGAAGGTGGTCCGTAAAGTTCACCCAACCCATGGGCAAGCAGTCTTGGCCGAAGCGTGCTAAGCGCTAAAGCATTGTGTGCATCCCTTAACAAACATATTGGTGGCTTTGATCAAATCAAAGACTCTTTCATTGGCTGGTCATGAATGAGCAACAACAATGCATGTATAGGCATCTTTTTCGTGGGCAGCATCTTAGGAAAGTGTTGGGGTTGATAGAATTTCATGTAGGCTAGATTGGCAAGGCATTGTGACATATGTTAGGCAAATTAATGGGTTGAGACAATGTTGTATGGGCTGACTTCGTGGGTTGATTTGATGTGGGTTTAATGGGTTGGACAATAGTTATGGACGATTAAAATTAGGGCTGACAAAATATGGTTATAAGTTGGTTTTGGTTTTTAAAATATGGTTATAGTTTCATTTAAGAACTAAAACCATATTAACCATTTTTAATATGGATTATGTGGGTCGGAACCATATGGTTCTAAATCATATTAACCATATTACCCATTTTAAGATGTTTTGACTTTTAAACAAAATTTTTAAAAAATGAAATTAATATATACTATAGATATAGACGGATATAAGGGGTGGGTAGGTGGAGTGGGGGTGGGGTGGGTAGGGGTAGAGGATAGGTGGTGTATACATAATCGCTTAATATTAAATTTTTTTGGGAGTGGGAGTGGGAGTGGGAGTGGGTGGGGTGGGGTGGGGTGGGGTGGGTGGAGTAGGGGGTAGGTGTAAGACCCCAACTTATTATAAATAAAATCGAATTTCCTCTAATTATATTTGTGAATAATAAGGTATTAATTTGATATAATTCTCTACAGTTATGGGTGAAATGTGCAAATTTTTGCAAAATATGCAAGTGGTTATAAAATAATCATTGTTGTCAGGGAATATTCGTTTGGTCGTGGAATATTCTTGTTGTCGGGGAATATTCGTTTGGTCGTGGAATATTCTCAGTATTCGATCAATAATTCATATTAATTGAATAATATTATTAGATAGCATTATTGACAATGTCTAAAAAGTTCTGTCAAGGAGAGGTTTGGTCACCTAATTGCGGCACTAATAAGGAGAAATTCTTATTAGAAAGCCCCTCTTCCTGAGCGGCTTACCATTGTCATAAATGTGATTTTGTAATATTATTTGTGAATAATTAATTATTGATTCATATGATAAGAAAATATTTATTTTATGTGGATATAAATGTTTGATATATTTATTGTGATTAAAAATGAAGGAGTTAATGTTGAGGTGTTTTATCAGTATTTTTGTTTGAATGAAGGTATTAAAATTAAACCAGATATTTTTGAGATATATTGTGTGAGTTATAATTTTTAATCCGACCGTTGATCGTTGTAATTTTGGATATGTTATACATATATAAGTTGAGTATATGTCCACAAATTTTGAGTAGTTAAAAATGAACGTATGATTTGTTATGAATTTTAAGAGGTGACTGATTCAGAAATTAGGTTTATAAATGATTTTGGTGAAAAATTCTAGAATTGAGTGGGCCCCACTTGTGGTTGGTGAAGAAATGTGCTGAATTTATTTCAAATGTGGTGGGTGGGAATAGTAGCGAGT
Organism: Panax ginseng; assembly: GCA_020205605.1. NCBI lineage: Eukaryota > Viridiplantae > Streptophyta > Magnoliopsida > Apiales > Araliaceae > Panax > Panax ginseng. The sequence continues at coordinate 8,886,903 of CM035138.1, read as the reverse complement.
AAAAGTCATCGAGGTTGCGGTCAAAGTCTGCTAATATTTTTCTATAAATAGAGGCTAAGTTAGAATTGAAAATCACACCGTAAACAAGTTTTCTCTCTTCTCTCTAGATTATTGAGTGTATTTTGTTAGTATTTAGATACTTTGTGAGTTTCTATTCATCGGTGCAAGTTTTCTTCACCTTTTATACCGATATTCCGATCGTAATCTTGATATTTTGAGGTAAGGGATGTTATTTTCTTCATATATGATATTATTTCTTCAATATCATTATGCTTAGAAGTATTGATCTGAATTTTTATCAAATTTAAAATTTTTTGTGTAAGGAGTTACTTATTCACGATATCGACCTTTATTCATAGAAAAATAAAATTTTCTTCTTTTGTCCAAGGTATCTATTATGGTTACTATCTTTGATTGTATCCATGTTTTGATCTTTATTTTTGAATTCTCGCTTCAAAATTGGTATTTATGAAGTATTATTGATCTTGGATAAACCGTTATACTAATCCCACTATTTGTCCTTCCGTTTCAATTTGGATTCGTTTTCTTTAAAATATTTTTCATCCTCGGGTCCTAAATGATGATATTACTAAATATCTTCTACCAGTAGTCTGAAGATAAATGATTAATCGATGAATATCTTTGGCAGTGGTGCAAAGATGAGCAGTGTTGAGATGAACATGACCAATTGGTGATACAAATGAATATCTTTGGCTTTGTGAGTGCGAAGATGAATATTTGATTAAAGATGTATATTGATTGTTATTCTGGGGATAAAATATTGATGATGGACTTTTAAATCTTAGAAGATAGTAGAACTCATTCTCTACTTGACTCTTCTAATGGATTGTTGTTTCCCATACAGTAGTTGTTGATCTAAAACTTGTTGGCTATTATATTTTATCAGATTTTTCCTGTTGAAGACTAACGATAATTTGTTGTATATTATCTTAGTCATAATATTCTTCTATTGGGCTAGTTGAGCTCACTCTTTTCCTTTTTGTTCCATTTTTCTCGGAGATGAGAAACATAGCGAGGAACTAGTCGGGGTACGGAGTGATGGTTCTAGAAAGATGTTTTAGCAGTCCTCACTATTTCTGTAAAATAGTGTTTGCATAATTATAACGAGGACTTATTTGAGTGCGGATATTGTCTAAAAAATAATATTTGTATTTAAACTCACAGTATCTGTTGTTGTATTTTGCACGACAATTGTATTATTGAAGTTGTAGTTTGCTTTCTGTACCATGTATTTGGCGACTCAGAATGGGTGTTGTATACCTATTTTGGGGGCGTCCACAAGATGAGAAGTAGAAGTATATAATAATCGTAATATTATTATTTTTTTGTGGGGGTGGATGGGGTGGGTGGTGGGGTGGGGTGGGTGGAGTAGGGGGGTAGGGTGTGAGGTGTGGGGGTGGGTGGGGTAGGGGTAGATGTAATACCCTAATTTTATGAAATAAAAGTATTCAATTTTTCTTATAATTACAATTCAAGAAATGGTTAAATTGATAAAAGTTAAAGTTAAAGGTGATATATGAAATTTTTTTTCAAAAATACGCAAAGTGGTTATAAAATATTCATTGTTGTTTAGAATATTAGTTTGGTCGTGGAATATTAAATCTTGTCGGAATATTCGTATGCACGGCATAATCTTTTGTGGGCCCCATAACTGAAAGCGATTGGAGGAAGAAAAGCGACAAGAATAAGTTATTTATAAATAATCTAGTAGTTGTTATCGTCAATCTTTGTTGGAATACCCGTGGGTAAAGTAAAATAATACGCGTTGTTGCAAGAGATTACCAGATTGCGGTATTGCACCAATTATTGATTCTTACGTAAAAGGCACTACTTAATAATTGTTACAAATAATTCTTTGCTCAATATTTTATTTTGATTCAATAATTCTTTGCGTTGATATTTTATTTTATTTTAATAATTGTCTACTGCAGTATATTTTCCATTATCGAGCAATAATTCATATTATCTGAATAATATTATTAGATAGCATTATTGGCAATGTCTAGAAAGTTACATCTCAAGGAGAGGTTTGGTCACCTAATTGCAGCGTCGATGAAGGAGAAATTCTTATTGAAAAACCCCTCTTTCCTCGAGAACTCTGCACGGTTGTCGATAATGTGTTTCGTAATATTATTTGTGAATAATTAATTATTGATTTATATGATGAGGAAAATATTGATTTTATGAGGATATAGATGGAAAAATTTTAATGTGACAATTGTTGAAAATTAATATTTTATCTTTTTTGATAAAATAATTTAATTAAATATATTATTTTAATAATATATTAATGATGATATTTTTACGATGAATGTGGGATATATGAGTATATGTGGAGGAGGAGTATTTTGTTACCAAAATGTTTAAAACATGTTAAACATGTTTGTGGGACCCCATTTCTTGGTGAAATTTGATTATAGCTTATAAAATCGTCCGTTTATGGATTTCGGTCAATTTCTGTTCGGAATTTGGAAAAACTTTCTTCTGTAAAGTTGTAGAGAATTGAATTTCCTATACAAACACGCGAGATTCGAATTTTCTGGCAAAAAGGCTATTTATTATGAATTATTGAAGTTCCGAAGTTCCGAAATAATTGATTTTTGAAAGTTTAAAATATTTTTAATTACAAAAACGTTTTTTACATTGTTGGGACTCATTTAACATGTGATATAAATGTGTTGAGAGCTGAAATTCAGATTTCAAATGATGCGTATAATATTTGTATAAATAATATTAATTTATTAAATTTTCTACTTTGGTGTTCTAAGCGAATTTCCTATAAATAGGGTGCTTGGTTAGAATTGAAAATCACACCGTAAACCCAAGTTTTCTCTCTATATTATCGAGTTTATTCTTGTGAGTATTTTGAGTATACTTTGAGTATTGCTATACGGTGCAAGTTCGCTCAACGTTATTCCAAATCTTAATCGCTTTTTGAGGTAAGGATATAGAAGAGATTTTAAGGATTATTATTTCGAAATTCTTCTGAACCTTTAAAAATTCTGGAAAAATTTGAAATGGTATTTTGATGAGTTTTATAGATTGTGTTCAAAAATGGCGATTTTTGGATGTATAGATTGGGAGTTATGAATTTTACGAGAAAAGACTATTTTAAAAGTAACCGCTTATAACTCCTTGTGGTTAACTCCAAAATTGATGAAATTTTTATTGGGAGTACATCTATATAATATCAGTATACCCTATGAATTTAAAATTTTTTTGGATAAAAGTACAATTTATGATAAATGTCTGAATATTCGGTGGTTTTGGCCATGTGAAAAATAGTAAATGAATTTTAAAAATTTTGAGAAAAATATATATTCAATATGGGACTATATTCTTCTAAATCTCAGAAAAGAAATATTTTTGGAACTGATTTGATATTTTTCATGAAAATGTTCTAGTTATGAGTAAATGAATTAAATATGTTTTGTGAAGTAAGAAAATTAGAAAATAGGATTTTATGGCTTGAGAATCATATATGAGGTATATGCAGATTTTTGATAAGGGTTTTGGTTATTGATGATGAGACTTATGAGTTTGGCATTTTAAGATGATTAAATGCATTTATTAGTAAAGTGTAAATAAATAAAATAAATTATTTATAAGTTTAAGAAATGACTAAAATATTGTGGTAGTATTAATAATATTAGATTATGAGATTATTAAGTGATTTATAACATTTTGATTAAGTTGTTATGAAATCATTGATTTATGAATCTTACTTTCTTGAGATTAAATCTATATGTTGATTATATTGTTTTTATATAACATTTTATAATCCACGATGTTGAAATTCTCTTTCACTTTGGAGTGTAAAGATGGGTAGATTATTAGTATGATCATGACTAGGGTTCTCTTTGGCCAAGAGTGAAAAGTTGAATTGTGACCTTTGTATGATCGCCCATTATGAATTTATAATTGAATATCTTTAGCTTAAGTCTGAAGGTGAATTGATCAACATGGTTATAATTATTGTTTATATAAATTCGAAAGGATTATATATTTCTTTGAGATATTAATATATTTGGCTTCAGAATGCAAATATATAATCTGTTGAGGAATATCTTTGGCTGTAGTGCAAAGATGAATTGTTGATGAATATCTTTGGCCAGTAGTGCAAAGATAAATTGTTGATGAATATCTTTGGGTCGTAGTGCAAAGATGACTGTTGTTGAATATCTTTGGCTGTGTAGTGCAAAAAGATGAATCTGTTGATGAATATCTTTGGCCCAGAGTGCAAAGATGAATCTGTTGATGAATATCTTTGGCCCGTAGTGCGAAGATGAATTTATTAGTATGATTATGAGCAGGAACTATGATTTGGTATAACCATGATCTTTGATATGTCGTAAAGACAATCGATGAAAATTATCTTCGTCTCCGAATGAGAAAAGGAATTTAGAACAACAATTACGATTATGAGTTATACATGTGATTGTGGGCAGAATTGTTGATTGATGTTACGAGGATAAAACATTGTTGATGGACTTTTAACATGGAGAAGATAATAGACTTTTATGGTCTATTTGACTCTTTTAATGGATTGCTTTCGTTCACACGCAACTATGGTTGAATTTTTTTATCATCTACCATATGTTCTAAATCTCCGATTATTATTATCGATGAAGGCTATTGATAATTTAATTATCTTTAGTCATGATTTTTTTTCTTGTTAGTTGTCTTTCACCCTTTTGCTTCACAATTTCTTTCGGGTAATAAAAGTGTAAATTTGGGTCGAGGGGAATAACAAGAGGAATAGAGCGGTGGTCTATAGATGTTGAGGTGAGGTGAATTTAACTTGGAAGGGTGTTTTGCCACTATCATACAAGATGTCTAATGACATACAACCTCGTGTCATCATAAAGACGGTTGTCTTTCATCCACTTCTTTGAGTATATCTACCAAAGACTACCTATATGATCTTGGAGTCTATTTGAAATTTAACTCTCAACTAGAGACAAGAGAGATAATGATATGTCGAGAGAAAACTCACCATTGGGAAGAATATGATAGTAATATTCTCATTTTTCTTTGGGGTCTATTGGGTAAACCAAGGATAATTACGTGGCCATATGATATCTATCATAACCTAGAAGCGTGGCCTCCCATGTACGAAGGTTTCTTGAGCACTTCCCAAAGATTCTAATTTCTAAAAGCAGTTTTCGACTATACCTTTATGTAAGGTGTCATTATGAGGTGTCTTTGTCCACTACCGGGACATGAGTCACATTGATATATATTTGTATCCAAATTCACAAATGTATGTGTTGTTGTATTTTACTTGCTGACAATTGTTGTAATAAAATTATAGTTGTTTTCTGTACCCATGTATTTGGCGACTTCGGAAATGGGTTGGATGGAATGGACCTATTTTGGGGTCACATTCTGATGAGAGTGGAGGGTAAGTGTATACATAATCACATAATATTATTTTTTTGGTGGGGGTGGGGGTGGGGGTGGGGGTGTGGGTGGGTGGGGTAGGGGTGGGTGGGGTAAAGTGGGGGTCGGGGTAAGGATGTATACATAATCACATAATATATTTTTTTTGTGGGGGTGGGGGGGGGGGTAGGGTGGGGGTAAAGGGTGTATACATAATCACATAATATATTTTTTTGTATCGAAATCGGACCGGTTCTTTTTGTATTGAACCAGTCGGTCTGGTCCGGTCCAGAAAACTGAAAAGGTTAGAAATTATGCACACACCTATGTTTCTTTACAAGGATTGTACTTAAGATGAGATTATTAATTTCAAGTGTTTTATTTATTTTTAAATTTGAACTTGGGTTTATTAGTTCGGAGATTATAAAATGACTTAATGTGATAGACTATTTAATAACATGTTTAACCAAGTATTATAATCCTTGCAAATAAACATGACCGATCTTTTTTTACAATACACTAGGATCATGTTTGTTTACAATGATTATAATCACGACACTTTATTCTCATGGATTATAATTATAAGACTATTAATTCTATTTAAAGAATTGGATAAAAATTTACGGCTTGGACTATCATACTCTTACTATTAATAACAAATATATCGTATTCTCATTAGTTTAAGTATATATATATATATATATATATATATATATATATATATATATATATATGCACCTGTCTTTTAAAATAAAATTAAAGGTTAATTTTTGTCCAGAAATTTTTAGTTCTAAATGGTAGGAATTATAATACCTAGTTGGACATGATATTAAATAGTTCCCCTTTCAAGTCATTTTATTATTCGAGACTAATAGTCCCGAGTTTATTTTTAAAACAAACAAGAGATCTGTGATTAATAATTCAATCTCAAATATAATTCTTGCAAAAAAAAATATATTCTATGTTTGTTTGATTATTAATATTTAGACTTTCAAACGCATCCAATTTTTAATGCATTCTATTTAGGTTCTAAGCGTTGTCTTTATAAGTTAAATAAATTAAGTATAAAATAAAATATTTCTAAATAAACAAAATTTTCAAGTATATTTTGAAGTTGAAACGCACCAAACATATACATTAATGGCTTAATGCATATGACAAAGTCCGATCTATATATTAAAGGGTTATACAATTTAAATTAAATTAACAATAAAAATAAAAACTAATTAATAAAATGACATATAATGAATGATCCTTACGATAAATTTTTTCGTTTTTACTTTGAAACTATATTATCTTTGAAGTAATAGAATTTATTTAAACTTGAATAATAATACTTATATTATAACAATAAGATTAAATAATTAAATATTACTGATAATACAAATATAAATTTTAATAGAACACTAATGAAATTAAAAATTGTATAAAAAAATATATGATTTTTAACAACAAAATAATTATGATAATAAGTTCATCCAATATGAGTTAAATGTTGTAGTCAAATTGTCAAAGTAATCAGCAAGGAATTCGTTAAATCAACAACATAAATTGTTATATGCACAAAAAAATGTCGTTATAGATTTAAATCGTCGCTATACATTTACAGCAACATTTTTATTATAAAAATAACAAAAAATATTATAAAAAATATTGTGAATTTAACAATTAATTTTCCGCAATTATGTTGGACCTATTGGGCATTGTCCCTTCAAAGTGGTGTAAAATTGTGAATTTTTAAACTTATTACTCCCTCTGTTTTTTTTGTATTGACGGTTTAATGGGAAAAAAAGGTGTATAGATTATAAATATAATTAATAATTTATTTAATTAAATTTGCTATAAATATTAATATTACTCTTTTAAATTTTTTAAAAAAGATATAAATTTAAAAAACTAAGTCTTTGTGTATTATAACAATCAATAAAAAAGAAATATTTTTGTAAAATTTATATAAGGCAGATAAAAAAATACAAATTTACAACTTTTAACATATTTAGACAAAATTAAAATGATAGAGATCTTAAGTTTTTTATTTTAAATGTTCTCGAATAATGTTGTGTTATTAAATAAAACAATTTTTAACATAATAAATTAAAAAATATATACCTAAATCAACCAACAATATAAAATCAATTAAAAAAAGAAGTTAGGAGTAGTATTATTATCAAAAAGTGAAGGACACGTGTGATATGCCGACGTACTAACTGTAATGGACACAAGTCAAACCGTTACCAGAAAAGTGCTGAAGCGTTTGTGAGTCTGCCACGTTAGAAGTACAAAGTTGAACCGAATACTCTCGAACGAACGAGAAATCTACAAAACGCGGGAATTAAAAAAATAAAAATTCTAACCAACCCTTTGATCGAACGTCCCATAAGCCACCACAGTAAGATTTAAGAACATTCTGGATATCAACCTTTTCCTTTATTAGCCCCTTCCCTCTCTCTGCTTATCCCTACAGTTATCAAACAATATATTACTAACATCAGCGCTTACTTGCTGTTCTAATTTTAGTTTCTTTGAATTTTTGTTGTTATTGATTTTGGAGAAGAGGAATGGCCGGAAAAGGTGAAGGACCGGCGATCGGAATTGATTTGGGAACAACTTACTCATGTGTGGGCGTTTGGCAACATGATCGTGTTGAGATCATAGCCAATGATCAGGGCAACAGGACGACGCCGTCTTATGTTGCTTTCACTGATACGGAGCGTTTGATCGGGGATGCTGCTAAGAATCAGGTCGCCATGAACCCAACCAACACTGTTTTTGGTATGTTCCCAGCCTTTTCAATTTAATATTCCTTTAATTTGAGCACAAAGCATTATTTTTATCTAGTTGTTTAGGTATGTAGATTTTTGTGCGAATATTCTATTCTTAAGCTATATGAACGTATATTTTTGTTTAATGAGCATAAATCTTTACCCAATTTTTTTTGAAAATGGAGTTCATATTTAATGGTTTATTTTTTCTATTCCCCTATGAACTTATAATTTTTTCTAAAGATACATTATGGTTGCATGCAGCATGTTGTGTTTTATAGGTGTTTTTCTTTAAATATCGTTAACTAATTTGTGAATTTATATAATTTCTAGGGATAGATCTTATTTTGTGGATTTGTATAAGTTACTATCTCCTTTTTTTTGAGAATGAGTTTATGCTCCTAATCGAATCATACAAAGATAGACTTTTTCCCTTCTTGCATCAATTTTTGAATGATTATATGGATGTGCAAGATTATCTATATATTTAAATTCATCAACTTTTTACTCCAAATTTATGATTTTTTATGCTCTGTTTTCCATGTTTAAAATTATTATGTGTCATGTTCTTTTCAATGCCCAAAAGTAAAATTCCCTCTTAGTTCTTTTTTTTTGTTTAACAAATATATATATTGGGTTAATGATCTCACTGGGAATTGAATTTGTTTCTTTTTCAGATGCCAAGCGATTGATTGGAAGGAGGTTTAGTGATGCTTCTGTGCAGAGTGACATGAAGTTGTGGCCTTTTAAGGTTATAGCTGGACCTGGCGACAAGCCAATGATTATTGTCAATTACAAGGGCGAAGAGAAACAATTTTCTGCTGAAGAAATCTCTTCCATGGTTCTCACAAAGATGAGAGAGATTGCTGAGGCTTTTCTAGGGACAGCAGTGAAAAATGCAGTTGTCACTGTCCCTGCTTATTTCAATGATTCACAGCGTCAAGCAACGAAAGATGCGGGTGTCATCTCTGGCCTTAATGTAATGCGAATCATCAATGAGCCCACGGCAGCTGCAATTGCTTATGGTCTGGACAAGAAGTCTACTAGTGTTGGTGAGAAAAATGTGCTTATCTTTGATCTTGGAGGTGGCACATTTGATGTGTCACTGCTCACTATTGAAGAGGGAATTTTTGAGGTTAAAGCCACAGCGGGTGATACTCACTTGGGAGGTGAGGATTTTGATAACAGAATGGTGAATCACTTTGTTCAAGAGTTCAAAAGGAAGAACAAGAAGGATATTGGTGGGAATGCCAGAGCATTGAGGAGATTGAGGACTGCCTGTGAGAGGGCAAAAAGGACTCTATCTTCAACTGCTCAAACAACAATTGAAATTGATTCTTTGTATGAGGGGATTGACTTCTACACAACAATTACTAGGGCTAGGTTTGAGGAGCTCAACATGGATCTTTTCAGGAAGTGTATGGAGCCCGTGGAGAAGTGTTTGAGGGATGCGAAAATGGACAAGAACTCAGTCCATGATGTTGTGCTTGTTGGAGGGTCTACAAGGATTCCCAAAGTTCAGCAATTGTTGCAGGACTTCTTCAATGGGAAAGAGCTCTGCAAGAGCATCAACCCTGATGAGGCTGTTGCTTATGGTGCTGCTGTTCAGGCTGCGATTCTGAGTGGTGAAGGCAATGAGAAGGTGCAAGACTTGTTACTGCTGGATGTTACTCCTCTATCACTTGGTTTGGAGACTGCTGGAGGTGTAATGACTGTTTTGATCCCGAGGAATACCACCATCCCAACCAAGAAGGAGCAAGTGTTCTCAACATATTCCGATAATCAACCTGGTGTGTTGATTCAGGTCTTTGAGGGTGAAAGAACAAGAACAAAGGATAACAATTTATTGGGCAAGTTTGAGCTCTCTGGTATCCCACCTGCTCCAAGGGGTGTGCCGCAGATCACTGTCTGCTTTGACATTGATGCTAATGGTATTCTCAATGTCTCGGCTGAGGACAAAACAACAGGGCAGAAGAACAAGATTACGATCACCAATGACAAGGGCAGGCTCTCCAAAGAGGAGATTGAGAAGATGGTGCAAGAAGCAGAGAAATACAAATCCGAGGATGAGGAGCATAAGAAGAAGGTGGAGGCTAAGAATGCCTTGGAGAATTACGCTTACAATATGAGGAACACCATCAAAGATGAGAAGATAAGCTCGAACCTTCCTGCTGCAGACAAAAAGAAGATTGAGGATGCAATTGAGCAGGCAATTCAGTGGCTTGATGGGAATCAGCTCGCCGAGGTTGATGAATTTGAGGACAAGATGAAGGAGCTAGAGGGCATATGCAACCCCATCATTGCCAAGATGTACAAGGGAGGAGCTGGTGACATGGGCGGAGGTATGGATGAAGATGGCCCTTCTGTTGGTGGTGGAAGCGGTGCCGGACCAAAGATAGAGGAAGTTGATTAAGATGTATATTTGGTGTTTCCCTTTTGGTTATTTTGGATGTTTTGTTATATTACCTACAGTCCTGCTAGTAGTTTAAAAAAAAAACTGTGCTGGTTTCTGATGCGAGGGTTATCTGTATTATTAGTTTTTCTTATTAATAAATACAATCTTATATCGTTTTAATGTTTTACAATGCTCTTAGTTGTTTGGCTGTTTTGGTGACTGATAATTCTTTCTTAAAGGAGTGTTGGATTATAGAGCTGCTGAAGAATAATGGTGTGGGTTAAATCTTTACCTTTAAATGAGGAGCTAAAAAAAACAATAGATGACTGGAGTCTCATTTTGATTAGCAATGAAAAACGAATAAAAAATCATCAAAATCAAAACCAACCCCCCCCCCCCCCTTTCCCCTTTCCCCTTTCCCCTTTCCCCGAGTATACTGGTAAGAAAGAGAGGTGGAACAATCACAAATAAAGAATGTCAAAAGAGCAAATATGCTTCAAATCATGGACCGTGTATCAGTATATACACACTGGTTTTGTTAGAATTGATTGAAACCAACAGTGGATAACCAAAATCCTTCATGCAATAACTGTGTGATATCCTTTAAGATGCCTTTTGTATGTAGAACAGTAGAAGAGAATCTCCAGTCAAAAGTTTTAATTTTTGTGAAAATCTTTTTGGTCCCTCCTTGCTTCTTAAAGTGCTCTGGGGATACTGCAAATAGATTAAAATTGACTCTTAGTTGGGAATAAAGGTAACAACTTTCTCAACAGTATAGCCATCTAGTAAGGTCGATAATTGCAATTCCAGGGAAACTCTTTTGAATTAGATAACTGTCGTAATATTGAGAGAGTAGCTATTCAAGCCTACAAACCAGTATTCGAGGGTTCATATTTAATTTTACCCATTTTTTACTCATTTACAAGGATTAAGAATATTTAGAATTCAAACAGTAACTTAATATCGTCTACATATGTTATGTTCGAACATTAACTGCCCAAAATTAACTGCGAAACTAAAAAGTTAAAATGTATCACTTTTGTTGATGAAGGATAGTTTTTAGAAAGCTCATGGACTTCTTCCCCGGAGAAACAAAATGAAAAGCACTATCCAAGAAGATGAAAGTACTGTCAAGGCATTAGTTTGCCAGATTCTGACCCCTACACCATTTTCTTCCTCTATCTTTCTAATAAAATACAAATGATTTTGAATTTCCCGCTCACTCAATAAATCATCTGGGCCGTCTAAAGTTTGGGATAAATCCCACCGTCCATACAGTGCCAGAGGCACGGAACACAGCTAGTTATACCATATTTCTACCAGTCGAAACAAACAATGAATTGACAGTGAACATGACCTTTCACTAACTAATACAGCAGTGACCAAAAGATCAGTATAGAATGAACTTAGAAGTCTAGAACAACCATTCAAGATTTATATTTTCGGAGTATATATTCAAAAGACTGAAAACTTAAAACCATCGCAACTGTGAAACTTTCAAATCCAGCTGTTGAATGCACTTTCTTACAAAAGAAGTCAGTTGTATAGACCGCCTAACTACATTTACATCCACATGCATAAATGCAGTAGACTTACTGTCGATCTGATCTATATTGATACAATAGTTACTTTCAAATCGAAATATTTTAACCACTCACTTTTTTCCCAGTTACAACAATTACAAATTGCACATCATGGTTCACAGGATATGAAACTCGAATAACACATTGGTCAAAAATTAACATTGCATTTTCCAGAGGAACTGAAATGACATACGGTTGAATTATGTATCCATAATATCATATTTAGAACTAGTAACTAAGCACATCAGCAATGAGATCATAGAATTCTTACCATAGACTTCAGCACTTCAATTTTGCAAGTGCTACTCAAATAGTTATGCAAGACAAAAGTTATCATATGCCACAAAATATAATCTGAATCATCATCTGTCATTAATGATGAAATGCGATAATTAGTTTGGCTAAAAACTATGATTCCAATGGTTTTAGTTTAAGCTATAGATATTGAGCAGAACAGCTACCCTTACATTCCCCCAACAAAATGCATCATTCCAGACTAGATAAACTCATTCGGAGGCCGAAGACAAACAGGAACTTCATGCTCTTCTGGTCCCACACGATGTTTGGGCACTACGATCTCAAGAATTGTTCCACTTTTGTCGAAGTATGCTTCTAGCATGGCATCATCTGGAATTCGTGTAGCAAGAGGAATTTCGCGTTTGAATTCCCCTGGAGGACAATGCTCAGGAGATGGATCAGTGAGCTTAAACTTTCTTTCATTTCTCTGGAGAAAGGGCATGCAAAATGTGCTCACGCATGATATTTTCACAACACCATGTGTAAGATTGTTCCACCAATGAACTTTAACTCTTTTCGGATCAGAAAAAGGCAAGGAGATGACAATCAAATATCCTTCTTCATCCTCATATATAGATTTTGCAGCTGTAACCGGTCCACATACATTCTTCATCATCCCACTGAACTCATTCATCCAAGGTGGTTCACTTGGGTTGAACTCCTCTTGAATTCGATGTGGATTAGTGGGCAAGCAACAATCATCATCATTCCCATTTGAGAATAAATCTTTCTTCCTCTTATTGCAAGCAGGCAAGAGATCTATTCCATTGCCATCTACATGGTTTGATGGCTGAGTTGACAAGTTCAAACCAGACCCATTGAGCAATTTTCTTGGAGGGGGATGTGCGTTATTCTTCAGCATAGGAAGCGGTCTCTCAAGTTCAAACTCTGTATTTGGAAGAGTTCTCCATGAACAAAATTCCCTTGCTTCAGGTGGCACAGAAAAATTCAGATCCCTACCTGTAAGTTCCATCCACTTCTTCTGCTCCTCCTCATCAATAACCTTGAGATTGGGTGATGGAATGAGTTCAATTCCATGTAAACACTGAGGATTAGAAAGGCCCCTGTAGTGCTTACGTTGCATTCTGTGAGACCGAACAAACCCCCTGTCAGCACTAAATAGAAATGGAGGTTCACCCATGCGCGAATGCCCATTCATATAACTCCTCAACTGCATTTTACCAAGTGCATTTTCGGGTCTCTCCTTAAATACCCACATGTACATATTCTCCATATCATGCTGAACCAGGAAGACATCAAGCTGGAGATCCAATTTATTAAATCCAGACACCCCATTACTATCCCGAATCACATTACACTTTGATTTCTCCTTCAAAACAGGCTTGAAGTAGAAACTAAAGAAAAACCAAGCCCCCCAAATACTATCCAATCTCTTAGCACACTTCCTCACACTCTTAGACATATTAAGGAGTGTGTCCGATTCATTAACTTGGTGTCCAAGGTTAACATCTAGCATATCAATAGCATCATGATTCCATGATGACTGTAGAGGACTAGGCTCAACTGATAAAGGGAGATTAATATCAGGTGGTCCTGAAAGAATGACAGGCCGATTCATGTCGTGGTCTGATTCCTCATGAGGGGTAGCAATTGAATCCATGGACAAAAATGTGGATGGGTGAAAATTCTCAATTGTTAGAGATGTGAGTAAATCTTCTCCCATATTTCCAGCTTACTCACAAGTACTTTGTAATTAATGTATTGAGGAATTATCAGACCCACGAAAATCAAAAGAGCATCTCAAGCAACTTAACTCATCTTAGCATAGGGATACTAACAATATTGAATCTTTTACTTCAAAATTCAATCTCCAACTAAAAATTCGATAGAAAATAAATATGGGTAATGGGTATTGAAGAATTCAACACGGAGGTCAGAAGGGTATCATCTTCTGACAAAAATGGAACGGGAAAACTGTACAGCAAAAAGCTAATAAAAGATATGAAAACCCTACGAGTGGAAGATAAATACAAGAAAAAAGGAATAGGAACAGTAGGAATTTCAGAAAATTACCTTTAAATCCATAAACATAAACCGAGAAAATCTCGACAAAGCAATCCCCTTCTCCAAATCCAATAATCTAAAGCCCGAAGAAAGAGACGAGAGCGCAAAAGGGAAGAGAAGATTTAGCCAAAAAAAAATTAAGGGAGAGAAGGCAAAATCCAAAAGACACAGAGAAATTAGACGGTGACGGTATCCGTTAAGAAGACCGTCTATACATACGGATATTATTTGGTTCGAGTCTACACCGTCTGATTACTGATAAGTAGCCTCTGTATATCGGTGGAGAAAATTTATTAATTATTGGATTAAATACATTTTTGTTTTTCGAAGTATCATCCTTTTATATAATTGACTATAATTTTAAAAAAATTATAATAACAGTCACTAAGTACACTTAAGTAAGTAAAATTGACTCTTTTTGCCAAGGAAAAATCTGTATCCAATATATTTTTATAATTTTAAACGTATTTTACTGTATTTTACCATTAAAAAAAAATTAATACATGTATATATTCATTTCTTTCCAACCCCACCCATATGTTTTCACTATAACTAAAAATATTGTTTATTTCTCTCCATTTCAGTCCAACAGTATTGAGCAACCCCTATATATCAAGGTTCCATGAGATGGTGAAAAGATAAAAGAGGAAGAAGAGAAAGTCATACTTGAAAGTTGTATCGCTTAATTCAGTTTTGTAATAGAAATTCAGGTAGGAGATTTTTTTTTGGCCAAACTATTTGAGTTCAATGATGTGGTTTCTTCTACTGGCATGATTCTCCAATACAAACAAGAGTAATCCAAGTTATTTCTGACCTCCTAAGAAGGATTTCTACAACCGAGTAAGAACTCACAAAGATGCATAGAAATAAAAAATTTATAGAGGAATAATAACGTTTTTGACTATTGTAATGTTTATAAATTTTTTGAGAAATGATGTTTCAAGTATGTAATCTATGTAACTGCAATCCATGTTGTCATGAATGAAAAATAGAGTTTAAAGGAACAGAATACACAAAATAGATTTCCAAAACAAGGTAGACATGTAGTTTCTCATTCACAAAACTGCTTCAATATAACATTCACCATTCATATTACTAAGTAACACACAACCAAATTCAAATATTACATTCACCATTCACAACTTTTCAACTTATTTGATATAGCACATCACCATTAAAACTTAACACTGCTTAATGTTGTCCTGTCATTTGACTCTTCTTATGCACTGTTTGGCGTTTGGCGTTTGGCGTTTGGCGTTTGGCGTTTGGCGAATGCTCATTTGTACCCCCAATCAATATTGTTATGGTCATAAACATCGACTAAATCTCTACATCATCATAGTTATTGCCATCTGATTCCCTGTAAACTGGTTGGTCTACAATGTCAGCTATTTTCCTCACCTCAGTTGATTTCCTGTGATGAATCCATATTGTGAGTTATAATATTAATGATGAATGTTATTAAAAATCAAATTTGAGTTCGGAGTTGAATTTGGAGACGCAGACGAGATATTTGAGTTCGGGACGATGAAATTAGTAAAAATAGACTATAAGCACAAAATTTGTTGGGGTTGACTTTTTGGTTGCCTTTTTCGAAACACAATATTTTATTGTATTAGAAACAAAATAAGTAATGCTACTTAGTTATTTGTTACATTGGCAAAGTAAGTCCTAATTTACTTTTAATAATAAATATTAATTTATTTATTTTTTTTCATAAATTTTGTCGAAAATAAAATATCACCCCAATTGCAATTCTCATATGAACATCTGTTAAGGCCTAGAAAATATGGCAAAGTCACAATTATGAACCAAAGCCATAATTTTACATCGTTGGGGAAGGAAGTGGTTAGCATAAAGTTTATTTTTGGGTAAGTTGGTCAATTGGTCAATAGAATACTGACACGCAAACAAAACTCTATGTGTGTCGATATTCTATTAACAAACTTACTATAAAATAAACTCCATACTAACCGGATCCGTTGGGGAAAGGAGGTGGGAACCTCCTGTGGTTGGGGGGATCGGAGGGAGTGGAGGTTTCAGTGGGACGTGGGAGGCCGGAGGTGGCACACTTAGAGGAGAGAGAAGTTAATGTTACTAGCGGTGACAATAAGCTATTAGGGCTAAAAGACTAATTCCGACGAAATTTTTTGTTTATATGAAATTACATTATAGTCGACGAAGTTTTTATCGAGAATACGAATGAGTGTCGAAATTATGGTATTGGCGCCATTGGTTGCCTATAATTGTGACTGAATTCTGTCAAACATAAGTTAATTTCGATAGACTCATTGTCCACAAAATATTCTATTGAAACTAAACTATTTTTAACGGAATATATATATATATATATATAATATTATATCAAGTGTTTATACATCTTCTTTCTCACGTCACGTGACGACGATATTATAGAAAAAAAGTCGAAATATATGAGAAAAACAAACACATCATCAATATAATATCATCGTGATCAAGGAAACAGATTGGGGTGATAATGAAATTGTCATGAAAGTCAAAATGAATATTTAGTCATTGTTGGAGTGTGATTATTTGGGTCTAGCCATGGTGCAGTCCAATCTATTTAATGGTCCGGGTCTGGTGATGGCCTATATGTATTTATTATGATAGTGAGAGAGTCCTTATTAAAATAGGATTGTATTCCCTTATTTGGAGGGATAAGGAATCCTTTTCCTAGTAGGATACGGGTGGAAGTGACTTCTATATATATGGCTACAAGCTAGGGTTTGAGGGGAGAACATCATAGAACACAACAACTTGTACTCTCCATATTATCAACTTGTACTCCCAATATTATTATAGTGGATTACTCTCTCTCTCTCTCTCCGTGGTTTTTCCCCGATTGGGTTTCCACGTAAATTCTTGTGTTCATACATTATATTTCTTTATTTATGTTTATGTGAGTTTATTTCGTGAGTTTGATTTCACAACAATTACTCCATCAACCGTTGGTGTAAGACCCCGAAATTTTTTTAAATAGAAAGGAATTTCCTTTATTTATTATTTTGAAATAGTAAGGGTGGATTTGATTAATGTGGTTAGTTATGGGTAAAATCGCAAATATTTTAAATAAGCAGTGGTGATATAATATTCATTATTGTTTAGAATATTCGTTTGGTGCGTGGAATATTAAATCATTGTGGGAATAATATTAACGTCACAAGTAGCGACCATGAGTGGGCCCATAACGAAAGCGATTGGAGGAAGAAAATGACAAAATAAGTTGTTTAAAAATAACTTGGCGTAGTTATTCTGAGCTTACATTGTTGGAATACCCAGGTGGTTAAAACACACTAATCTGCGTTGTTGAGCGAGAAGATACGGTATTGTACCAATTATTGATTCTTACGTAGAAGGCACTACTCAATAATGGTTACGATGAATTACCGCTCAAAGATTTTATTTTATTGATTCAATAATTGTTGCGTTGATATTTTATATTCTTTGTTGTTTGAATAATTGTCATTACACAAGATTTTTCATTATCGAAGCAATAATTCATATTATCCGAATAATATTATTAGATAACATTATTGGCAATGTCTAGAAAGTTCGCATCTAAGGAGAGGTTTGGTCACCTAATTGCGGCGCCAGGAAGGAGAAATCTTTATTGAAAGCCCTTCTTTCCTGGAACCGCTCATTTGTCAATATTGTGATTCAGTAATATTATTTGTGAATAATTAATTATTGATTCATATGATGAGGAAAATATTGATTTTATGTGGATATAGATGGAGAAAATTTTTATAGTGACAATTGTTGAAAATTAATATTTTATCTTTTTACGATAAAATAATTCATTTAAATATATTATTTTAATAATATACTAACGATGATATTTTTACGATGAATGTGGGATATATGAGTATATGTGGAGGAGGAGTATTTTTGTTACCAAAATGTTTAAAACATGTTAAACATGCTCGGTGGACCCCATTTATCGATCGAAATTTGATTATAAATGTAAAATTGCCCATTTGTGGATTTCTTCAATTTATTTTTAGAATTTGGAAAAACTTTCTTCCGAAAAGTTGTAGAGAATTGAATTTCCTATAAAAACTCGCAAGATTTTGAATTTTCTGATAAAAGGACTATTTATTATGAATTATTGAAGTTCAAGTTCAAAATAATTGATTTTTGGAAGTTTAAAATATTTAAAATAAGAAAACGTTTTTTTGGGGTCTAACATGTGATTTGAATGGGTTGAATTCTAGATTTTCGATTCAAGAATGGCGTAGAGAATTTTGATATATATATATATATATATATATATATATATATATATATTAATATTATATTAAATTTTCGCTTTGGTGTTACAAGCAATTTCCTATAAATAGGTGCTTAGGTTAGAATTGAAAATCATACCGTAAATCAAGTTTTCTCTCTATATTATCGAGCGTATTCTTGTGAGTATTTTGAGTATACTTTGAGTATTGCTTATACTTGCAAGTTCAAGTCATACTTTATATCCTGTGTTTCAACTAAGTCTTGATCTTTTCGAGGTAAGGGATGTTATTTTCTTCTCAAATGATATTATTTCTTCAATATCATTATCTTTGAATATTGATTGGAACTTTTATCAAATTTGGAACTTTTTCATGCTTAAGGTTACTTATTCATGGGTTACTATTCATGAGTTCTTATTCATGAGTTACTATTCACGATTCTTATTCACGAAGTTATTCACTGCGTCGTGAAGATGTTTTTTTTGAAATTTCTATCTTTTGGTGTCTGAGTTACTTATTCACGATACTGTGACTATTCACGAATCACAAAGACTATTCAATCAAAAAATGAAATTTCTTCTTTTTGTCCAAAATATCTATTATGGATATTAGCTTTGATTGTATCCATGTTTTGATCATTCTTGAATTTTACACCACTATGATTATTTTTGAGGTATTTTTGACGTGGATAAAACAAAGTACTCAATCCTTAATCCTTAATCCTTGTCATTATTCAATTTGGATTCGCTTTTTTAAAAATATATTTTCATCATCCCTCGATCCTTAAATGATGATATTATGGAATATCTTTGGCCCAGTAGTCAAAAAGATGAATGATTTTTGATGAATATCTTTGGCACGTAGTGCAAAGATGAATGATTTATGATGAATATCTTTGGCCCGTAGTGCAGATGAGAAAAGTGTTTAGATGAACATGACCCAATCGTGAACGTCGCCCTCGGCCTCAGTAGTCTGAGGATGAATATTTGATCTCGGATATATATATTGATTGATGTTACGGGGATAAAAATAGACGATGAACTTTAAAATTCATACATAGAAGATAGTAGTTTGCATTCTCTACTTAACTCTTCTAATGAATTATTATTTCACGCTACGAATATTGATTTAAAACTTGTTGCCTATTGTATTCTATTATATTTTTCCCTCATTGAAGGCTAACGATAATTTGTTGTATATTATCTTAGTCATAATATTCTTTCTTGGGCTAATCGAGCTCACCCTTTTCCTTTTGTTCCATTTTTCTTCTCGTGAGGCGAGAATATACGAGACGCAGTGGGGTATGGAATGAAAGTTCTAGGGAGAGTTGTTTAGTAGTCCTCACCATTATTGTAAAATAATGTATCAATAATTATGATGGGGATTTATTTTGCGTGTGGATATTATGCAGATGGCAATATCGTATTTTAAACTCACAGCTTTACTATTGTAATAATAAAGTTGTAGTTATTTACTCGTACCATGTATTTGGCGACTTCGAGAATGGGTTGGATGGAATGGACCTATTTTGGGGCGCCACAATGGTTAGCTATTTTGGCTTCATTGCTTTGGTGATTTCGTCAAAGGTATAAAATCGAGCGTTAACATTGCGCCAGTTTTGGGAAACAAGACACTTGTTTCTAGTGTCGATTTAAAATCACCGATTCAATCAAGGAGATAAGTGATTCTTTATTATTAAATTAAATATATATCAGATGCGTGTGTATATATGTATTATCGTCAATAACAATCAAGCATGATCGTAATTGATTATTGATACACTTTACATATTCTCTCTTATATTATGCATGTAGTGGTAGTATTCACATGATGTATGTAAAATCTAAACATTAACACTTTGGTCCAGTGATGATAAATTGATGCTTGGGTCACCGCATCCAAGAATTTAATTCACCAAATGTAGAGATAAAAGTTTAAGCTTTTATATCATTGAAGTGCTTTAAAAGTGGCTTTGGTTTCATCATCAACCACGGCATCAAGGAAATTCAATGGATATAAATCCTTAGGATAAAAATCCAAATGGATAAAAATCCTTTAGAATAAAAATCCCACGAAGACTTTTTTTAATACTCTCTCATTTATAAAGTTTATAAGTTCTTTATAAATAAGAGACCTGGGAACAATGTTGGAGTGTGATTATTTGGGTCTAACCATAGTGCATTGATCTATTTAATGGTCCTATGCGGTGATGGCTATATATGTATTTATTATGATAGTGGGAAGTCCTTATTAAAATAGGATTGTATTCCCTTATTTGGAGGATAAGGAACCCTTTCCTAAGTAGGATACGGGTGGAAGTGACTTTATATATATATGGCTACAAGCTAGGGTTTGAAGGGAGAACATCATAGAACACAACAACTTGTACTCTCCATATTATCAACTTGTACTCTCAATATTATTATAGTGGATTACTCTCTCTCTCCGTGGTTTTTTCCCAATTGGATTTCCACGTAAATTCTTGTGTTCATACATTATATTTCTTTATTTATGTTTATGTGAGTTTATTTCATGAGTTTGATTTCACAACAATTACTCCATCAACCAGTTAGTATTATTTTACCCTCTGCTGCTTTTGGTGATTTAAATCGATACAAAATTAAAGCGCTAATAGGTATAAAAGACCATATATGCAAGAGAGAGAGAGAGAGAGAGAATGAAAATGTTAGTAATATCTCCATTTTATAATAACAGTAGGCACTATATTATATTCAAGGTGATATACAAACACAACTATAATATTAAATATAATATTAATTATTTATATTATACTTGTATTAAAAAAAATTGTATTATTTATTAAATAAAAAATAATGAAAGAATCAAAATTATATTTAATACGTGAGATAATATTAAAAACTAAAGAATAATATTTACTTAAAATTTTCAAACGACTTATATTAAGAGATAAAAATACTTCTCCAAAATAACTTGTATTAGAGGGAGTACATAAAGAGTAGTAGCTTGAAAGCAACTGCATGCATCCTTACCAAATAAAACATGCATGCATGCTTTTCAGTTTTCAATAGAACAAGTACGAAAAAAATATACTCATAAAATACAATTCAGGTAATATATACCGCTCCTTCTCATAAAAATCGATCGAGCTCCTACAAATGAAAATATTTAGACACATGAAATATAAATTTTTAACATTAATTATAAAATCTAAGACTAAAACTAATTATTAGCACTATACTAATGTTTATATGAAGTATTTATTTAGACACATGAAATATAAAATTTTAATTATTATCACTGGCATACCAAAACTAAAAAATTAATAAAGAGCTAGAGATAATAGAACATTACCATTAGGGACAGGAGGAGAGAGAAAATGGGAAGGTTGATATTGAAGATATGGATGAAAGTAAGCCATATTATTATCCTGCTGTTTTTTTCTTTTGCTAAACTGTTGTATAAATTAAAAGAAACATATTACAATGGGTAAGGGGGCATAGCCCAAAAATACAATAGATGGTGACCCATACTTAAATAAGCTACAAGAAGTTGCGATCCACGGTTTAACCTAAATGGCCAAAGGCCCATACAAAACCATAAACAGTTAAACAAGACAACAGTTGATCAAAGCATACAAAGCTAGAAAAGTAGTAGACCTTACGGCCAAACAAAGCCCAACCCAAAGCCTAAGCCTAAGCCCAAGCTCTGCAATCAACAACTGGCAGTCAAGAGAAACATGTCCATGTGAAAGGCAATCCAAAGCAGACGTGAACAGCTGGCGCATTCCCGAAAGTTTCCCATTCAAACCAATTCCAGCAAATGAAAACGGTGGGTGCAAAACCATCAGCTGAAACCGCTAGAAAGAGCCCCACACAACTTCTCATGCGTGAAGAACACGCGGAAAGAACTACAGCAATGGATAGCTGCCAGTCGCCGGAAAAAGCACCGAAACACACAAATCTCAAATCAGACCAAGACAAAACGTTAACCCGGTGGACAGCTGCAAGCCTGCAACGATTCTGCAATCAAATCTTAAACCAAAAACATATCAAAGAGATTTAAAAGGACTAGATCCAGCCAAGGAAGAGCAAAAACATATCAAAGAGAAAGACCAAACCTTAAACCTGAACCCAAAATCAAAACAACTTCGATCTAAACAACCCCCAAATATGAACAAAACCAGAGCAAGTAACTTGGGATGTCCAAGGGACCAACCAAAATGAGATGCGAAGGATTTGCATATCAAACCATAAACCCAGTCCACACACCGGTTAAGAACAACTAGGGCCTCCCAATCCCTAGTATAAGGATGACCAGTGAAGAAAGGGAAGGAATAGAAGCGAAATAAATCATCATAGATCTGTGGAATCAAATAACCCAGGAAGTTAACCCAAGATAATAAGAACCAAACAAACCAAATCTATCACCTAGAACTAGAAAAGGGCAAAACAAGGAACAACTCACCGACTAAGCAAGATGAACATCTCAAAAGAAACTATGAAGCTATGATCTCTCACTCCTCTTCGGAGAGACCAACATCCTCTAAGCGCTACCCCTGCCCAGGAGAGTTCAAACGGAGAAACAAATTGCGAAGTGGGAAGAACATGTAGAACCGTAACTAATCCCAGAAGATAAAAAATAGGCACACAAATAAACAGCCCAAAATCAGCCCACAGGGGGCGGCTCTGGAGGAGGCAGAGGTGGAGCCACAAGATCAAATATGAGAAACCTAGAGAGAAGTTGGAGCTTCTCTCTCTTCACCACTACCATCCTCCTTAAACTCACTTATCCTGCTGCTTTTGTTTCCGTCTTTTCCTGGCTTTGTGGTTCAGAAACCAGTAGAACACATTCCTCCCTTCTATGTCACCATACTCTTTAAGTTCACTTGTTATGTGTTTAATCTGCTCAGCACTTGGAGTTGTTATCCCTTGCTTACACATATTCACAAGCATGCTCCTTTGCTCTTTCGTCGGATTCCATCTATGGGTAGCCGGAGTTCCACCGCCAGTGAAAGATATGTCCACGTGATCACCCCTCCATCTTTGAACAAAACCAATCACGAAGTTCAAGAGGTTTTGGTTAATTTTAAGTGGCAGAGGAAGAATAGTTGAGATGATTTACTTTTTTGTAGAGGCAATTTAGGCTGTGTTTCATAAATATCTGAATAATTATGATATCTTAATAAATAAATTAGATCATGTGAATAGTTATGAGGTTTGAATTTAAAAAATTATTTTATAACTAAAAAGTAAATGGTCTTAATGACACTGTTTTACTATTTTAAAAGGTTAATTTAATAAAAATGAGTGCATAATATTGTTGAATATATTTATATAAAAAATTATCAAAAAAAATTCATTAAGAGGTACCTCTTAATTATTAACATTTTATTTTCTGTCTTACCGATTAAGAGACATTCAGAGGTAACAAAAAAAAACAGCATCATATCATGTCTCTTAACGAATAAGAGACAGTCCATTAAGAGACAATTAGATATAAACAAACATCACCTTAATCTCTTACTCAGCCTTAATATATACTCCATCCGTTTATAAAAAATTATCGTTTTAGAAGAAGAAATTTGTTTTAAAAAAAATTTTTGTTTACAACTTTCGAGGAGAATAAATTATTTACTTTTCTATATTACTCATACCTTCTTTCATTGTCACAAGAAATTCTCTTCTTTGTATTAATAATTTTTAACTTCCCATTGAGGGGTAGTGATGAAATTTCAAACAAATTTTACTTGGTAAATAATACTTTCTTAATTCATGTGCAAAAATCTTAAACGACAATCTTTTAGGAACGGATGTAGTATATATTAGCGGTGCCCCGTGCCTTCGGCACTATATAGACGGTGAGATTTATCCCAAACTTTGAACGACCCAAATAATTTATTAAAATGAGTGAAAAATTTAAAATTATTTGTATTTTGTTAGATAGAGATATATAAGGATTGGAAGCTTTGGAAATTAAACTAACGATAACGAGTGATAGGAATTGAAATTTTGATATATTATAGGCTTAAATATATTTTATTATCTTAAACTATTCTCTTTTTTTCATTTTGATGATTTATTTTTTAATTTTATCAATTAAATAAATAAACTATTAATTTTTTTTACTTCTGTCTAATTTCTCTTGACATATCAAAAATTGGTGACATAACCCGATGAGTGGGGCCATGTCCTGATGATGTGAATTAAAAAAAAAATTTATTTACCATTTTATTAATTTTATTTGTTTAAGCAGGGATAAAGTTGGCAAATCAATAAATCAAGATGATCAATCTGATGTTCTCTCTAGTTTTCTTATTCTGCCTTTTCTCTTCTCTTTTCCCTAGTTGATTCATCTCGTTCTCACCGATTTCCTTTTCTGATTATTGTTTGTCTCTTCTTCCTTCGGCTAATTCATGTTTTTCTTTTTCTATGGCTGACCCCTCTATTCTCCTGGAGGAAATCTTCGTTATTAGCCATTTTAGGGCTTCTTTATCTGATTTGGGGTCTTTGGGCTCAGCTCCCTCATCTCTTTCTCCGATCGTTTATATGGTCGAATCAGTTGCCTTGGTTGTTAATGTTATGATCAACTCGGATGATTCTGATGTTGAAGGCATACAAAGTTTGGATGTTCGAAGTCCTTTGGTTGATTCCCAAATCTGAGAAATTTTTAAAGCTGCTAATCAGCTTTCTCAACAAGACAAAATTGATGTGGTTGCTGAGCGAAAAAAAAACACAAGTTCTTCTAGACTTTAATTTTGCTCATGGTCTTTCTGTTAAGGATGATAATGACTATGTCAATTATGGCTTTGTTGCTAGAAAAGTGAATGCACTCGACCTGTTTGATAAAAGTCCTCAAAGATAAGTTTTTTTTATAGCCATTAATGCTCTTAAATGTTCCTTTGATTGTGTCAAGGGTTCTTAACCCATCTTTTGGACTGATATTTTCAAATTCTTTGGGTTTGGAAAAATATTTTTGCTCGGATGGTATTAAGCATTCGGCTATTGTTAATGCTCATGTTAATGTTAATGTTCATCTAAGAAACGCTTTGGAAAAGACTCTTGAGGAAGATAAGTTTAATCATCCTCTTCAAGACCCTGCTCCTGGAGGCTTGTTATATTTAAGACTGATGATAGAGCAAATTTGAACCTTAGTTTTTTTTTTCTCGAATGCTATTAATCCTGTTGCTCATGTTTCTCATGTTAATAATTCTAATAGTAATAATATGTTGAACTCAGAAATCGAGAAAATTTTATTTACCGAGACTAGGGTTCATCGATCGAAGTTTTGAGTTTTTTATGTAGTGGGAGATGGATTTGGGGATCGATAGATGTGTCTGAAAATTTGTTTGCTTTGTTTTAATGTTAAATAAAAGTTGTTTTGCCAATTTTACCCCTGCTTAAACAATATAAATTAATAGAATTGTGAATAAATTATTTTTTAAATACACATCAGCCGGATATGATCCCACTTAGGAGGTCATATCAGCAATTTCTAAATTGTTAAGAGAAACTTGACAGAAGTGAAAAAAATTAATAGTTTACTCATCTTATTGACAAAATTAAAAGATGAATCATCGAAGTAGAAAAATAGTAATAGTTTAGGGTAGTAAACCATATTTAAGCCTATATAATATTATATAGTATGTGCTATTCATTCTTTTTTTAATGAAAAAAATATATTTTTGTGAATGTTTATATTATTTTTTTGATTATCAGTTACGTGAATAAATATAAGTATAAATATTTTTGGAAATATGTGTAATAAGTGAAACCCTTTTATAATTATATTTAAACTCATGTATTGATATGTTTCATAATTATAATTTAAGATAAATTAATTTAAATAGTTGAAAATATGAAATAGAAACAAATATATAGATTTAACATATCCAAACAATTAGAACAAAAATATAGTAATTTTTATTATGAAATTCCATTACAAGTAATGTTACAGGAAATAAGATTCCATATCTACCAACCAAGTAAGGCCTTTATTTCTAATATCTTTTTACAGTAAACTAATCTTGTCTGTTTTCTTCTCAAGCTAACAAAAATATCGGTACCAATTTTTTTTAAATATTACTTATTTGAAACATACATCTCTTTTCTGTTTTTTTTGGTATTTAAGATTTATATCTTCTCTTTATTAGCCACCCCATGTGATCACTCCCCAGTGGATGCCACCCTTTCAAGGTCTTAAGTTCTACTACTGCCTGGCTCTTAGACTCTACATGCTCACCGAAAGAGGATAAGTTTTTCTAATTTTCTATGAATTTTCCAATAAGGATATTAATTTTCTGCCTTTGAAATCACAAATTTTTAAAGCTTGTTGAAAGTAGTTCCTAAAAAATAAGTTGATTTTTTTTTTCTCTTCTAGCGTGTGGTTCAGGCAATATGTATAATAATATAAGGTTCCTAAAAATAAGCGTTTATTTTTAAGGAATCATGACTTGTTTGTTTTCAGCATGTGAACTTCGGAGGAAAAGTCCTCTTGCCTCTTAGCAACTCTTTTGGGTTTCTACTTAAAATTTTGACTTCTTCCTATTAATTCAATAGGTAGGATTTTCTTGGCTTTCGATTTTTTTTGCTAAAGTTTGAATCTTTTTACCAAATCTCTGTTGGGTTCTGTGTGAGTTTCAAATTTCTTGGATATTATATAGTTCAATTTCAATTAAAAGATTTTTTTTTCCTACTTGCTTTGTATGAGTGGTACTGTTCTTCTTGTTTTTCTATCCATTCAAATTTGAATTTCTTGCAGAAGTTTATGAGCAAGTAGCTTAGGTATTTGATGTGAGTCTCGAGAGAAAAAGATGGGATCTTTAAGTCATTTAGGTATTGGTTTGAGTTTCTTGTTCGGTTGCTTCCTCTTAGCTCTTGTTTCGGAACTCTACTATCTATTATGGTGGAAAAAGAGATTCACAAACAGAGGAATTGAAAATCCTCACCCCACCAACAATGCCACAGAGATTT
This sequence comes from Panax ginseng, assembly GCA_020205605.1. Classification (NCBI taxonomy): domain Eukaryota; kingdom Viridiplantae; phylum Streptophyta; class Magnoliopsida; order Apiales; family Araliaceae; genus Panax; species Panax ginseng. The sequence goes on along the minus strand of CM035138.1, from coordinate 8,859,237 downwards.
CTTATCTCTTTTGTTGGAAAACCCCCAAATTTGTGAATGGTAGCAGCAATAGGCAAGAGCTACCCACTTGTGTGAAAAAGCCAGCAGATTTCAATGGCCATGAACAAGATTTAGAGCTAGGAGGAAATGGAAAGGATTTGCTGCTTAAAGGCTATGGTGAAGAAGGTGTGGAATCAGAGCTGATGAGGCTGCACAATCTCTGTGGGCCACCCAGATTTCTCTTCACAATCAAGGAGGAAACTACTGAGGATTTGGAATCTGATGACGGGAAATCAAGAGGGGAGAGAAGCAGCAGAAAATGGTCAAGAAATAAGAGCTTAAGTGACCTTTTTGCTTACGGTGAATCCCCTTATTTGACCCCTTTGGCTTCGCCGAGCTTAAAGGGTCAATCGTTGGATTCTTTTAATCACCATGGATTCAATCCTCTTTTTGAATCGTCCACAGATGCAGAGATTAATAGGTTGAGATTTTCTCCCCCTCCTAAGTTCAAGTTCTTGAGGGATGCCGAGGAGAAACTAATGAGAAAATTGATGGAAGCAGCTGAGAGAAAGTGCCAATTAATTGGGGATTCTGTTTTTGAAACAGAAGAGAAAGACAACTCTTTTGTTACAGTTTTTGTGAGTCAAAACAAACAGAGGGAGGCTCATCATTCTACTGCTTCACAAGTACTTCCGCTGGCAACTTCTCCTTCAGCATTCGGACCTCTTGGTAACAAATACCTCTCCTTAAATTAACAAGAATCTTGAAGTTTTGTTTTGAACCCTTCTTCTTTCATCTGTTAATTGAATTTACAAGTAATTAATTATGTAGTTCTGTGTATTAATTTTAATCCTTTACAATAAACAATGGAAAGAGGCTTGGTGGTGTTAATGATTTTTCCCAGTTCAGAGAGAAAAAGAAACTCAAATAAAGACATTCCTCTTAGAATAGGAATGGGGAGACAAGATTATCAATATACATGCACGTTTACCTAAAGAACAAAAGAAGCTTGAAAATGATTGGAGTACAAAACATCAAACATGGGTTTGTCTTTGGTGCACATTTTCAAGTTACACACGATTACACGTAATACGCTTAACAAATCTTTAATTCAAAATTTGCCACTCTCACACTTAGACAGACAGCTTATTGATCGGTATAGATATATGGTCCATTTTGAGAAGGGACCACATTTTGTTATGTTGTGATGAACACCACGTAAAAGGTGCAACATTTAAATTACTAATTATTTAATGAGATATGCCCATACTTCATGGCATCACTTATCACCTTCTTTAATTCTGATACTAGTAGTATTTTGAACCGAATAATGTTCGACCTGGCCCAGATTCTGTTTGTGGGATGCATCTCTTAATTTAAAGAAAACATAATAAACTGAGCTTCTCATTTTATTTGTCTTTTATTAATTGATTTTTTTTCTAATTACCCCATATGTGAGTTCATCCCCAACCAAAAAAATCCATCACTTCTCATTTTACTACTCCCTACTAAGAAATTAAGAAAGATGATAAAATGACAAAATTGTCTATATTTAATTTCTCATTTAATTGCATAGTGTTCTGCACATTATTAGTGATGCTTCATAAATATGTATAGAGAATATAAATATAACAATTAGTAATAAGGGTATTATAGACAAATTATTATTAAAAAAAAATAGACATTTAATTTAGAATTACTTAAAATAATAATAAAAAAATTTATCCGGAGAAATGAAATATTTGAAGGCCAAAGTTAGATGAAGCATCAAATCAAATCACAATGAATGAATCTTACCATAAGATATGAAGAGCTTTTAAAACGATAAGCCAGCTAGCCATTCGGTAATTAGTTAGATTACAACTTTACAAGTTATATTTCACAATAAATTGATAAATTTACGATATAAAATAATATTTTTATAAGAAATTAATATTTTTAAATAAAAATGTGTATCAATTTCCTTATGATTATGGAAGACCAATCAAGTGTGACTTTTGATTAATTTGTTTGTAATTTGAGACCACTCATTCTAATTTCTAACCCACTACAATAATTATACTCCTGAGTGACACACAAGAATTCTATCCATCAAAATGTAAGTCATTTTGATACCCTTTCCGTTCTTTTAATACTCCCTCTGTATCTTAATATAAGATTTTTTAAAATTGTGCATAAGTATTAATAAAATAATTGTACAATATTAAATATTTATATTGGCTTTATATTAGAAAAAGTGATCATTATTTATTAGGTAAAATATAGTGAGAATCAAAATTATATTTAATACTTGGGGTAATATTAGAAACTAAGCAATAAATGTTTACTTAGAATTCTAAAATATCATATATTAATGGACAAAAAAACTTCTCTAAAACGTCTTATATTAAGGGACGAAAGGGAGTATAAGTCATTTTGATGTAAGTATACATTTTGGTACTTGGTACTCTTCTTCGTTGTTTAATATAAGTTATTTTGAAAAATATTTTTGTCTCTTACTTTGTCGTTTGATAATTTCAAATAAGTATTAATTATATAGTTTCTAATATTATCCCAAGTATTAAATATAACTTTGGTTCTCTCTCACTATTTTCTATCCAATAAATATAATACTTTTTTTAATACAAAATATTATAGATAATTAATATTATATTTAATACTATAAAATCATTTTCTTAATATTTATGTACAACTGAATTTATATTAAGAAATGAAAGGAATAGTACTTAATTTAATAATAATCACATCATAATAAAAGTTGAATGATATTTTCAACACACTAAATATCAATCATTTGATGCACATTAAATGCATGTGTTATGGTAGAATGGTGTAAATTCATTTTCCCTTCCACCAAAATAAAATTGTGAGTTATTGTTTTTACACAAATTTATCTAACAAAATATAATTGATTTTAAATTTTTCGCTCACCCTAATAAATTATTTGGACCATCTAAAATTTGAGATAAATTCAAACGTCCATGTAATGTCGGAGCTCCGTGACACATCTAGTCATTTTACATAATGGAGGAAATACTTTTAGTTGTAAAAAGGAAAGTGCGGATAAGTTTTAAATAATCATTACTAAGAATAAAAAACATTTTGCCTTCAAAAGTTAGAAATATATATTCACCAAAAATTATATTTCTTAATTATTTGTAAGAAGGAAAAAAACAAACAAACCTAAATATAGCATAAATGTATTCAATTTCTTGAATTCACATTTTATCAAATAACTTTCATAAAATACTTGGAATAATCGCACACTTGAAAAAGCATCTGGAAAGTTTTGGAAATACTCCTCAAATCATTTAGTTTGGGAAGTACGCAAGGGCTGAGGAGAGAAAAAAAGGGGTAAATTTGTTCAAAATAAAATAATTGCCCTCTACTTAAAATTCCAACCCTGTTAATATCAATTGCCAAAAAAAATATTCAAACTATGCAAAATTTATTTATGTGCAAATGTTTGTTAAGACGGTTGGATCAACACGTAATAGTATGATTTTCAAATCCGGACCAATCATTGAATCTGAAAAGATATTGGATGAATAATTCACTGGTCCAACCAGTGGTCAAATTATTATAGACTCAGTGACGTCATTAATATATAAAAATACATATTATTAGTAATTAATAAATTTTTAAAAAAATCTCGTTTTTTATGAAATAAAACATAATAAAGTTTAATTACAATAAATCAATTAACAAATTTTATCGATTGAACCACCGATTAGACAGGTGGATCAACCGATTTTTGATTAAATCGGACCAGAATACAGACGGATTTTGGTTCTGATTTTTACCGAATATAATATAATAACAATTATTTGTGGACTTGTGGTGCAGGAGCTCCTCAAGCTAATTCGAGGATTCGAGCCCAAATTAATGAACAGGATTAAATATTAAAGCGTTTAGTTGATTCAAGCGGTTGTGCGCAAGCCCGGTAATGGTCTAATTAGCTAGCTAGCTAGCTCCCAGCCATACTTATTGTAGTACACCCATTAAAAAAGCCCATATAGATAGAAAACTGGGTTCCACCCATTTTTTCCTTACAAAGTTAGTTAGTATATTTTAACTTTTCTGTCGGTTACTTGTAATTATTCTTATTAAAAATAGTAGTATTATTTATAAAATTATAAATTTTAAGAACACTTTTTAGTTTAATCTTTACTTGTAAATATAATAGTCCTTTCGTTTTAAAAATATATTTTTGCTCCATATCTAATACAAGGAAAATGATAATTACACTATAAGTATTATAAACACAGTAAATATTATAATTACAGAGTATTTTTTATTGAAAGTACTCCGTAATTATTGCAGTTAAAATAAATATTTTGGAGAGAGTTTACTTTGAAAAAAATATATTATAGTGACTATTAACACCAGTTTTAAATTGAGTTAAAAGGAAATAAAAAATTTATAATAATCTTATATAACTTTAAATTGGATAATTTGGGCTTTGGGGAAAGTAAATTTAGAAAATTATTCCAAACGTAGAGACAGAAAATTGTTCCATTTTTTCAATTTGCTGTTCTTATTTTATTTTATTTTATTTTTTTATCGGTAACTGTTTTATTTTAATTTTCTTCCCTCAATTTAAAATACTTGCTGAAGCAAAAATGGAGCCCTAGACTAACTCCGTCCGTCCACTTGCTCAATTGCTGTGGCCACTGGCCAATACGGTTAGTTTCTGATCTCTTTTTCTCCTTCCTTCTATACATATAAATATATATATATGCAGATTGATGTAATATGTATAGCTCTCGTGTGATTTCATCTATATATGGACGTTGTTTCTTTCACTAAATTAGTTCAAGATGGGGGAAAATGCTAAATTTTGTGATTGAACTCATTTACCAATGTTAACTTTTTCTTCTTCTTTCAGGTTTCCATTATAAATTTCGAGGTTATTGTTAAATTGTCTTGATTCCATGAAAGTGGAGTTTAATTTATTTTTATTTATTATCTCTTTAGCTGATTTTACTCGTCAAAAACTACTAAAGATTTTCATAAGAATTTTGGCTGCTTGTTATTTTGCATCTATTGATCTTATTGGGTTTATATATTCATCAAATTTATCTCAAAATTGTTGATTGTTGTTATTAAATGATTCGCTTTTTGGTTCTCTTCTTCTGTCAAGGACTATTGAGTATTGAGTTTGTTATAATGTACTAGTGGATATTAAATGTTTTATTATTGCTTGCAGTTTGAACTTTGAAACTGAATAGGATATCTGCAAATTGCAGTCCTAATATAATGTATGTACTTATCGTTATAATTTTCCAACACTTATTCAAAGTATTTCTTTCAGTTGAGTAAACCATAAAGATATTAAGGTAGTTCAGTTTTAATTTGTGTAAACCTATTAGCTTTCTAATCTTATTTCGGGCGATCATGTTGTTTTCACTTTTAGGATTATCTTTAAGGCTGAGTTACTGCATGGTCCTTTTCTCTTTTAGTTAAGATAGATATGGTTTTTTAATTTGTGTAAACCATAAAGGGAGATCATGTTGTGTTCTTTTACGCCTTTATGAGTTGTGTTTATGACTAATTAATTTCTTGCACAAATCTTTATCAATTGGTGCATCAAATTGCGACTTTTTCTTTTGGTATCCCAAGGAGGCCACTGAGCTATCCTCTTTTTCTTCATTGGTTCCCCTCAGGAATCCTCTTTCTGGGGTAGTAGAACCTTAGCTTATCTGCATTCATTGGTAGTTTTTTCAGTGCTCGCCTCGTATTAAATGTTGAGAGTGGCTACTCCTTCAATTCTTTGAAACTTAATCTCATGGATGAAACTGGTTCATACTTCTTAAAAGAAATAAGATGCTTGGAAGTTGGGAGAGTCTTAGCACTTTCCACGGGCAAGTTATCCATTCTAAAGTACAACTTCTTGTGGAAGTATCGGGTGGAAAATGTTATTTTAGTAGTTTTTAGCTCGACTCCAAGATGTTGTGAGTGGGACTTTATTATTGTACTAAAAAATTATGTTATTACTTTTTTACTATTGGAGGCTCAATTCTATGGAAAACCCAGATATGATTAGATAGCCCAAGCCCAAATGGAAAGGTGTCTCCCGTTTAATTTTTAATCTGTCCGAGGACTAATGAGGTTCATGTTCATTTTTTGTCTGCATCAATGTGGTGCATATGGAGTTTGTGCTAGGTTCTTTAGTAGTCTTGGGGTGTCTTTTATTGTCCCAGTTCTTTTGGGGCATTTATCCATTAAGGAATCTTAGAATTTTAAAGATTAATACAATTGTTTCCATTTTTTGAGGGACTGATTTTGTTTTCTTTGTTTTTGTGTTTGGACTGTGGGAAATATAGAAACATAGTTACTTCGATGCTTAAGATAGGAGTGGAGGGTGATGTTCTTTCTTAGGTTTTACATTTCCTAGGGTGACTCTTTCTTTTACTTTTTGTAGAACTTCTTGTCCTCTTTTGTTGCTATTGCATCCCTATTTATTCAAAAAAAATTTAATAAAAAATCTTGGAAAGCATTCAGCAACTGAGAAAGTGGAAGAACATTCAAGTCATGAAAGTTTGATGTTTACAAAAGCAAATTAGTTCTTTGTCCAGCTTTTCTATTTCTTGATACCCCTCCCCCAAACCACCCCCAAAACTATAAAAAAGAAAAGAAAAGAAGACATGGGTACACATATTTTCCTTCTTATGTATGTTGTTACTTGATGTATTTGTTTTCTGAAGTCTAGTTATAAGGTTGTATGGATAGTGTGACTTCTGCATGACTTGACTTTATATATAGATGTTGAAAATAGATAAATTGCTGCGTATCCTTTTTCATGAGATGGATTGTTTTTCCTTGTATTTGGTGCATCAATTTATGTATCTAGGTAGGTAGTAGCTTTAAAACTATATACCACTGCCAATTATTATGTCAAATTTGGTTGATATGGTTGATATATGAAGAGCAGTCCTGGAGCTGATATCTTGTTCCTTACCTTGTTTGTAGTTGGATTTAGGGAAGAATGGGTCGGAAAGGTGAGAGGCTGTATATAAACCCGAAGAAGTTTGGGGGGTCTTGCAAAACCATGCTTGAAGGAAACTATGACATTTCTTAATTGTTTCTCTCTTAACCATAACAATGATGAGAAGTGTGTTCGGCAAAAGAACCAATTGAATGCATGCATGGATGCTCAGGTGATTGAATATTTATTTATGGATTGTAATAGTGAATTCGGCATTGTTTTGTGTTCTATGTTTTCTTTTTCAATTGCATGTTCTAATTGAAATAAAAACTTGGTGGTAATAATCCATTTGATTTCTTATTTTTTTCAACTTTAGCTTTCGGCTGCTTGCTATGTTTTTGTAGGCTGGCAAAAAAAACAAAAAGCCCTTTGCAAGCATCAATTATCACTTGACTAGGCTTTACAGCGGAAAGTAGTAGTTTTAAAGTTTATTATAACAGAAAATGGTGTTGTTCATTTTCATTTTCAAGATGTAATGGCAGGAAATTTTTCAGGCATCTTGGCTAAAATTACTCAAGTAGGCTTAAAGTTTAAATTTCTTATAGAGAGGAGCTAGTTTCTCAATAGTTTATAGACAAACTCCTTTGTCTGTGAAAAAGTGCTTATTTTCTGGATGTATTTGTTATATCAATTTGGGATCCTCTAGCATATAGTTTATTTTTTTTAAGTTAATCAATTGACCAATGAATATCAATGTTTGATCACTTGTAGTCGGACATGTATCAAGATTTCTCTGATGACCAATTTACCTAAATGTCTGTAATGTCTGCTGTCGGTTAATGTTTGATCTTGGGTAAAAAAGGATGCTCAATCTTTCCTCACTCTTGTTATAAAGTTGTCCAAAAAAATGAAACTAATTCTCCAACTGAAAGTTGGACATGTACTCTACATAAACAGTCTAAATTACTATGGACTGGAATGAGCTCCAATTCCAACTCTGACACAAGTCTCCCAACCCAATTTCATTTAACCAAATTTTGAGCTTATGATATATCATATGAAATAAACCGTCGCTTAAAATGGTCCAAAATTTTAATGTAACCTCGAAGCAACAAGTTGGAAGTTGAAACTTACGCTGCTACAGCAACAAATTGAAAAACAATGTATGAAATTCCCTACTATACTTGCATTAACGAGTCTTGAACAAAACTTAAACAGCAAAGCTAAATACTCAACAAAGTATCAAAAAAGCAATGACACCACATTGCCATTGCCACCAGACCGAATGTGAAGTTCCTAATGGAACTATATACTTCATTGCTAGAAACTAATACTGAAAATCAATGACTGGAATACTATTCTAGTCAACCTCCTCAATCTTAGGGCCAGCACCACCACTTGCACCACCAGAAGGAGCGTCATCATCCATAGCGCCACCTGCTTCACCGCCTGCACTGAACATCTTGGCAATGATAGGGTTGCAGATACCCTCGAGCTCCTTCATCTTATCCTCAAACTCATCAGCTTCTGCAAGTTGGTTGTTATCAAGCCATGAGATAGACTGATCAATGGAATCTTCAATCTTTTTCTTGTCCTCTGGGTTGAGCTTAGAACCAATCTTCTCATCCTTCACCGTGTTTCTCATGTTATAGGCATAGTTCTCCAGCGCGTTCTTTGCCTCCACCTTCTTTTTATGTTCTTCATCCTCTGCCTTGTACTTCTCTGCTTCCTGAACCATCTTCTCTATCTCCTCCTTAGATAGCCTGCCCTTGTCATTAGTGATTGTGATTTTGTTCTTCTGTCCGGTGGTCTTATCTTCAGCAGAGACATTTAGAATACCATTGGCATCAATGTCGAAACAGACGGTGATCTGGGGCACACCCCTGGGAGCCGGAGGAATGCCTGATAGCTCGAATTTACCCAACAAGTTATTGTCTCTTGTTCTTGTTCTCTCACCTTCATAAACCTGAATCAAGACACCAGGCTGGTTATCTGAGTAAGTAGAGAATACTTGTTCTTTCTTGGTTGGAATGGTAGTGTTTCTTTGAATTAAGACAGTCATGACTCCTCCAGCTATTTCTAATCCAAGGGACAGAGGAGTGACATCCAGTAACAGCAAATCCTGCACCTTATCATTTCCTTCACCACTGAGAATGGCAGCTTGAACAGCGGCGCCATAAGCAACTGCCTCATCAGGATTTATGCTCTTGCAGAGCTCCTTGCCATTGAAAAAGTCTTGCAACAGCTGCTGTACCTTTGGAATTCTAGTGGAACCACCAACAAGAACAACATCATGGATAGTGCTCTTGTCCATTTTGGCATCCCTTAAACATTTCTCAGCAGGCTCTATACACTTTCTGAAGAGATCCATGTTCAGTTCCTCGAATCTGGCACGGGTTATGGTGGAGTAGAAGTCAATACCCTCGAAAAGAGAATCAATCTCAATTGTGGTCTGAGCAGTGGAAGAGAGAGTCCTCTTTGCCCTCTCGCAAGATGTCCTCAATCTCCTTAGAGCTCTCGGGTTACCACTAATATCTTTCTTGTGCTTCCTCTTAAACTCCTGCACAAAGTGGTCACCATTCTATTATCAAAATCCTCCCCTCCAAGATGAGTATCTCCTGCTGTGGATTTGACCTCAAAAATACCCTCTTCAATTGTGAGCAAAGACACATCAAAAGTCCCACCTCCAAGATCAAAGATGAGCACATTCTTCTCACCAACGCTAGTGGCTTTCTTGTCAAGACCATATGCAATAGCAGCAGCAGTTGGCTCATTGATTATACGCATGACATTGAGACCGGAAATGACACCAGCGTCCTTTGTAGCCTGGCGTTGGGAGTCATTGAAGTATGCTGGAACAGTGACAACAGCATTCTTCACAATTGATCCAAGGAAGGCCTCAGCAATCTCCTTCATCTTTATAAGCACCATAGAAGATATTTCCTCAGCAGCAAACTGCTTCTCTTCACCCTTGTAGCTGACAGCAATCATTGGCTTGTCTCCAGCACCAGCCAGTACCTTAAAAGGCCACAACTTGATATCACTCTGGACAGAGGAATCACTATGTCTTCTACCAATGAGACGTTTTGCATCTGATGATAGATTAAAAGAAACAAAACATGAACAATCATAAACACATCTCATACAACAATAAAATGAATAGTGGGCATGGAATTATGGGATCAAACACAATATTTGCAAAAATAAAAGAAACATTTGAGAACCCAAATAGACCTTGAAAAAATCTACCATATTTATTTCAGATGAAACCAGCCATTTAATTAAACATTAGGATAGGTCGTACAATATCAAACAGAGTAAGACAAACTATAGAGTCCCTGGCAGGCAGCAGCTAATCGATGCTTATAATTACCAGGGCAGTAGGCACAATAAATATAGAAATTAAAATATATTCTACAAATGATGTGTAGAAATAAAAGGAATCAACAATACCACGTGGACAATATAAGAGCAAACAGTGTGATATTTAAAAAATATAACTTCAGTTTAGTTTTCATACATGTTTGGCATAATGAAGCTTCTCCAAATTACAATGCCAACATAATATCCTTAATCTTTGGGGTGGGGGTAGAAATCCTAATGCAATCAATTTAAATTCACAATTTTGTAAAACAGATTAGTCCAATAAACTAAATCACCAATTGCCTGTTTTGTTAATTAATCTCTCCAAAGTCGTCGAGTCAAATTCAACACTTTTTAACTTTTTTCAGCTCCAAATGATACATGCATGGGATTCATTTCTCCGTCTCATTAGGCTCTCCTTGATTAAAACATTAAATGTAAGACTAATAAAACATCCAGCCTAATCTTAATCTAAATGCACATGACATTGTACAAACTAAATATTTTAAAAAGTCCGAATACAATGTCCTGTCACAGATTCGGAATAAATGAATGAATAAATAAATAAATAAAAATCCAAACAAAATGGAAAACCAAAAACAGCAAAGCATAATAAAAAAATGCATATAAAATCAAAACACCCACCGAAAACAGTGTTAATGGGGTTCATGGCGACCTGATTCTTAGCAGCATCACCGATCAATCGCTCGGAGTCGGTGAAACCAACATAAGAGGGGGTGGTTCTGTTTCCCTGATCATTCGCAATTATCTCCACACGATCGTGTTGCCACACCCCCACGCAAGAGTAGGTCGTTCCGATATCAATTCCGATCGCCGGACCTTCACCTTTTCCGGCCATTGCTTTGCTTGATTTCTAGAAATTAGAGGGTTTGTGTGTGAACTAATCGTGATTGTGTTTGGAGAGGAGAAAGAGTGGTGTATTGTATATATAGTGATTGGCATTTGGGTAAAATCGCATTCGAGAATCTTCGACTAACAGTTTTTGATAAAAATCAGCGGCTTTGCCCGCTTTTATTTCCTCACTTCTACTACTCTCTATCTGACCAAGTCATTCCCGCTTAACAGGGGAATTCTCTCAAATTTAAATCAATAAGTCTGGGGGATATTTTTTAGTGAATTTCTAGTGACATTTTTTTATTTATTTAATTTTTTTGGTTTTTTTTTTGTAGTACTTTTCAAAAAATGTATAGTATTTATTCTAACTGAAAATTTTATAAAAAATAGTATTTTAGGTGTAATTTGGATACATACAAGAAACATGACCTGTACAGTCTGTATAACCTTATTTTTTGTATGTATCCAAATTACACCTAAAACACTGTTTTTTATAAAAATTTCAGTTGGAATAAATAATATACATTTTTTAAGAGGTACCACAAAAAAAACCAAAAAAAAATAAAAAATAATGTGGCTACAATGTCGCCAAAACAATATCCCCATAGGAGTATTTAAATTGTTACCTTCATTGGAAAAAAAACAAGGGAAGGAAAAGTCTTATATGACCTTTTAAAATTGATTCGTAAATTTTAAAATTAATGGGGTTCATGTAATTTTTTTTAAAAAAATAATAATTATTTACTCATTTATTTGTTATTTTTTTATAAATAAAAAGAGTCATCATTTTTAATCTAAAATTATTTTTCACCCTTAAATTTTGGATCAAAATTAATAAGGTGAGACCCACCTTACTTATTATAAGAAAAAAAACATATATAAAAATAAAAATATATGTGACAGTAAGGTGGATCTCGCCTCCACCTTTAGAATTATTTAAAATTATGAAAGGGACGGTGAGACCCCACCTTACTCTCATGTGTGAACAAATTATATTCTATAATAAAAAATATATATTTATAATTCTAGGACAAATTAAAAAAAAATATACCTCTAATTAACTTTAGAATTATGAAGGGGGCGGCCGGGTATATTAATTATTAACTAGCAATAAATTATATAATAGGTTATAATTTGTCTTAATTCGTGTCTAGCTAGTTGATCATCCACAACTCAAGGCTCAATTGATTAGTTCGTAGCGAAGAAACCATCTCTTTGATTTCTTTCTATACATGAATTAGATGCATATATGTTTTGGCCTCACTACAAGAAATTAAATTAGGGTTTGAGCAGTAAGATTGTCGCTATATCCGGTGGCCAAAGTCCTTGAATAATATTAGAAGAGACGTGCTGGTAGAAGTAAATATTATTAGTACTATCATTCAACTATGACCAGTCGTTTTGATTCTATCAGGAATTAATTTTATTTATTACACATCGATCTCATCTCTCCAAAAGATCATCGCTACTACTTATTTATATCTATTAGCGTCAAATTTTATACGCATGACGAAATTATCAAAACAGCATGTTAAAATCGCGTTAACAAGTTGTTTGTATTGTTGTGTAATCAAACTCACGAAATACATACAGATAAACATACAAAAATATAAAATATGAACACAAAAATTTACGTGAAAACCCAATTAAAAAAAAAACCACGAAGAAAAGAAAAAATTCACTATAATAATATAGAGATATTACAAATTATTTATTTGTGTCATATGTAATTGTGTTCTGTCCTTCTCCAACCCTGCTTGTAGGAGTAGAAGTTCTTTTCAGAATCACCTTATAGCTACAATTAATGATTGATTGCTTCCTTCCCAAGTTAAAATTTCTTTAACGTACTAAATAAGAAAACACAATCTTACTTTAATAAGAACTCTCTCATTATTTGAGCAAATAGATAATAAACGTATATGGGTCAACACCAAATCCGCTACATTAAATAAATTGGATTACACCTTGGCTAGACCCAAATAGTTACATCCCAACATTGCCCTCCAGTATCTTATTTATAAGGAACTTAAAATAAGAGAGCTAGTATACAAATGTATCCTAACCAAAGATCCGTATCTGCCGAAGACGAACTGTCTCACCCAAACACCATACGCCGAACAGATGACCGAAGACAAATAACCAACCTTATCACAATCGAAAACAAAATAACCAACCTTATCACAACCGAATATATAGATAACCAACCTTATCACACCCGCAGATAACCAACCTTATCACAACCAAAGATATAGATCAACCAACCTTATTACAATTGAAGATATAATAACCAACCTTATTACAACCGAATATATAATTGCCTTCCCGACCCCTGTGAAGGGTATCAGATAGAGGTTTCGGAGAACTGATTTTAAGAAATAATAAAAATATTCGTTCCGAAAAACTGAATGTGTTCATTAATGTTGACCGTTAGGGAGGATGATGGTCCGACTCGAAGGATATTATCCGTTCGGGAGGATGTTGATCCGTCCCGAAAGATGTTATACGTTCAAGAGGATGTTGATCCGTCCCGAAGGAAGTTATCCGTTCGAGAGGATGTTGATCCGTCCCGAAGGAAGTTATCCGTTCGAGAGGATGTTGATTCATTGGATCTCATACCATGCTTGTATATCTTGCCTCCCAAGTGGTAAAAATATAATTGATGCCTGAAATTCTTCTTCTCTTATTTATTCGGCAAAACCAAAGAAATGATAAAACAAGACTCGATCTGTTGATTCTGGAGATTGTTGACAATGATCAAAGCGAATTATTGTTCCAGAAGCAGATCGATGTGCCGAAGCGGGTTGATGTGTTAAAGCGTATTGACGTGCCAAACATGGCTGACGCTAAATCTGAATTCGTTAAATTCTCTGACTTTTGGAACTCTAAAAAATTTCCTTATGTATTTTTTCTCTCCGCCTATTTAATTCGATCATGAGGACCTGGGCAAAAAAGTGAGTCTCTAGAGGACAAAAGTGTCATCACGTTAAACCACATGTAATCACATATATGAATATGATCATGTATTACTTTGAATAAAGAAAATTAATAATGTAAGTAATGCATAACGTAACAGTAGGATTTTTCAATTACAAACATATATAACATCATATTACGAAATTTATATTGCAAGTGAAGCAGTATTGTTAATCATGATGATTTTATAAATTAATAAAAGAGAACCACTTATCTTTTATGCGTAGGATCTGCCTCCTTATCTTAGTAAGCCGACACAAAAATAAATTAATTGTTTGGTGATTTTTCGAACAAAATTTTGGATTTTCACAGACGGCGCCAATGTTAACGCCAAATTTTGTACACATGACGAAATCACCAAAACAGCAGGCCAAAATCGCGTTAACAAGTTGATTGTATTGTTGTGCAATCAAATTCACGAAATACACATAGATAAACATACAAAAATATAAAATATGAACCCAAGAATTTATGTGAAAATTCAATTGGAGAAAAACTACGGAGAGAGAGAGAAGAAATCCATTATAATAATATGGAAAGTACAAATTATTTATTTATCATGTCTTATGTAATTGTGTTCTATCCTTCTCCAATTCTTGCTTGTTGTTTTATTTATAGAAGTCATGTCCACCCAAATCCAATTAAGAGTAGAATTCCTTTTCAGAATCACCTTATAACTACAATTAATGATTGATTGCTTCCTTCCCAAGTTAAATCTCTTTATCCCACCAAATTAAGAAACACAATTTTATTTTAATAAAAATTCTACCATTATTTGAGCAAATAGATAATAAACGTATATGGGTCAAAATCAAATCTGGTCTATTAAATAGATTGGACTACCCCTTAGCTAGACTAGACCTGACAATATAGTTGGTTAACTGTTAGGTCAACTCATATTAACTGGAACCAAATGAGTTTATTAACAATTTTTATTTATTTGGGTTGGATAAAGTTTGAAACCATATTTAAAAAAAAAAATATAGGTCCAACCCGGTTAACAATTTTTCGACCCATATTTTATTCCAAATCCAAATCAAAAGTTCTTTCCACCCATATTTACATATTCAAGAAGCTCACCCACCCACTCACCCACCCTCCAACCTCACCCCCAACCCCTACCCTCACCCTCACCCCACCAAAAAAATAATATTATGTGATTATGTATATATACACCTCTTACCCCCACCCCACCCCTACCCCTACCTACCCACCCACCCACCCACCCAAAAAAATAATATTATGTGATTATGTATACACCTCTTACCCCCAACCCCACCCCACCCCAACCCAACCCAACCCTACAAAAAAAATAATATTATGTGATTATGTATACACCCTTTACCTCGCACCCCACCCCTCACCCCACCCCCTCCTCACCCACTCCCCACACCCACCCAAAAAATAATATGTATACACCACCCATCCCTACCCCTACCCCTACCCCACCCACCCCCACCACTCCCTCCCAAAAAAAATTAATATTAAGCGATATGTATACACCACCTCTACCCCCACCCACCCACCCCAGCCCACCCCACCCACCTACCCAACACTCCCTCCCCAAAAAAAATAATATTAAGCGATTATGTATACCCCACTCACCCCCACCCCCCCCCTCACTCCCTCCAAAAAAAAATAATATTTAGTGATTATGTATAAATGATATATCTAATAATAATTTATTTAATTGGATTATAATAATAGTATGTTTTAAATTTAAAATATGGGTCGACCTATATTTGAACCATAACCATATGGTTCCAACCCACATAACCCATATTAAAAATGGTTAATATGGTTTTAGTTCTTAAATGGAATCATAACCATATTTTGAAAATCAAAACCAACCCATAATCATATTTTGTCAGGCCTAAACTAGACCCAAATAGTTACATCTCAACAATATAAAAAAATCGAGACAATATATATCATTTTCTTTTTTTTAAATATGCATGGTCGTTATTTTATTTTTGAAAATAAATATCCAGGAAAACAATCTTGCTTTTGTTGATTTTTCCTTTGTCGATATATATATCGAAAAGAAAATTTTGATATATGTAGTTGAGCCTAACAAGTTACTACTGTGGGCATATATCAATTGGCATCTAAATAAAAGAAGAAAAACAAAAGATGAAGAAAATAACGATGATTGATTGGTTCTGAAAAAGGACTATGCATGTGCTGTTCTAATCGATCATAACCTTTTGTTGTAGATGTTAAAATTCAATTCAATTTTGGTTTTGCATAATTTCATTAGCCACAACATAAAAGAGTGATTCATATTCAAAATTGATTATAAAGTGTTTTACAATCAACCCTTTAGATTATAAGATCCAAAAATTGCGATTTGAATTAAAGGGAAAAAAAAACCCAATATATATGGTTAATTTTGCACCATAATGTGCGTAGCAATAATTTTCAAAAATATTTTGTGGGTTCGAACATTTATTTTACATCACATCCATTGAATTTAGAAATGAACAATGTAATTAAGACGGATTAATCATCATTTAATACTTCATAACCAATTTTAGCCGTGAACGAAGTTTTGGGTCTCACTTCTCAGGGTGAATTCTAACTTTTGTATGATTTTATTTTCTCTTTTTCTTTCTTTATGTGATGCTAGAATATTGCTAGTGTAATTGCTTATATTGAAACTCAAAAATGGGTACTTAATTCTTCAAAGAAAAAAAATAGAGAGGTGGTTGTTGATCGATTTCTAATCAAATTGAATACGCAAGATATACTACCTGATCAACAAGAATAAAGTGATAAGATAGAGTGTCGATCCCACAGAGAATTCTAATTAATAAATTCCAACTACTAGCACTATATCAATCTAATTTTATTTAAACAACCATAAATTGTGATTTTTCGAATTGATAAAACTAAATTAAACAATTAAAAGAGATTATTCTAAATTAAATCAAATAAACCAAACTACAATTTGAATGTATTCAGATAAATAAAGATTAAGACTTCAATATCCCCAATTATGAACTTATAAATCAATTATCCAATTATCTTAATTATTATGCCTACTGAATTGTTAACATGAATTCTCAATTGCCAACAGCCCTTTTTTAAGTGATCAATTGACTTCTATTTAATTCAAATTAATCTTGCTATATTCCTATGCAAAACAAGTGAATTAAAAACCTTCAATTCCAATTCCTTATGTGTTACATGCCGGTGAATGATATTTCCATTCAATTCATTAAATCAATTATTCATCATGCAAATAACTAAGTCACACGTTATCAAGCCCAGTTCTAACCCTAGAATTCCTCTTTCAATTCCTTCTAAAGTAACAAGGTAATTATTGGCCAAATAATTAATCAATATATACAAGGCAAGATAAACAATTCCCTTCAACATAAATAATTGGAATAAATTGAATAACTAATTTATAGCCATAAAAGGTTCAATTGAAATCTTAATGAACGAATTAGTTCATAACGGAAATAAAAACCAACAATCTTTCAAAAATCATCCTTAAAGAATTACACAAATTGAAAATAAGGAAAAGGAGAAAAAACTCTTGAGCCAATCCTTAATATTCAAGTAATCCTTTGCTTAGCCTCCAATTGTGAATGATCCCTTTCTAATTCATCATCATAAACTTTATATACTCTCCACAATCCTAATCCCCATCAACTTGTCAAATAACCTCTTCTTTAATGTAAGTCAAATACCTAGTCAACGCGGCCCAGGTCAACAACAACACGCTCCAGTACTTCCTTGCCACTGAATGACTGCTAGCTAGAGCGCCCACAATAACTTCGATTTAATTACCAAACTGTCATTCATTTGCTCAACTTTCCCAATTCGCCCCTTGAACTCCCGAATCTGCAAAATAACAACTAAATACAATAAAAATGCTTCTAAATAATTTAAAAATGCAATAATTTAAGTCCAAACATATCCGATTCATTGGTATATTACCCAATCATCAGTTACTTGAATTTTGGGACAGGATTAAAGCTAGTGATTATTGAATTTGTAGGTAGCATCATTTTTCCTATCAGCCTCATTAGTCATGATGACCAACCTTGAGTGACGACGTCCTTCAAATGTGTATGTGTGATCTCTAGAGAGGGATGCAATCAGTAATAAAGCTGCAGAATTACATCCTTAATTATATTCATATATATATATATATATATATATATATATATATATATATATATATATATAAAATTATATATATGTCTGTATGTACATATAGAGAGAGAAAGAGAAAGAGAGTTAGAGTTGCTTTTAGCATGAAAGTTAACAAAAAAGGCAGTGTGTGCATGCTAAGACAGAGAATTAGATTCTAGCACGATCATATATATATATATATCACTCACGAAACTTCATATATCTCAGTCCCAGATTAGCTTTAATTGCTCTTTGCTTTGATTAATTATTCACATAATAACTAAACAAATGAAGAACAGATCCATGTCTAAGATATATATCATGCATGATCAGGCGCAGCAGAAGGCAACAGAATCTATAAAGATCAAACACCACACTATATATATGCTAGCTAGTAGTAGTATTAGATAACATTATCAATTATAATTATTTATGAAACGATTATGATTAATTATAACTTGATGCACGTGCATTATGGTTCAAAGTTCAGAAGCATATTGTACGTTTTTTTTTTGGCTTACTTTTTTAGGTACAGTTCTGCACAATACTTTGGCAAGCCTACTTGGCTGTTTCTATTTATGGTGCAAAAAAGAGGAAGTAATGAATTCCAAACTTTCAATAGGATACATTGAGCTTACAATAACTATATATACACATCTGGAATAACTCTCACCGGCTACTCGGTTGTTTTAAGTAATTAAAATCAGACTTTATGTAAAACTAATTAAGAATGTTACATGTATGCATGGTTGATTGATTCGGAAAAATGATACACCAATAAAAGAAGACTAAATGTAAAATTGTCCCTTCGATAATTTACCCATCTACGAGTTATTAGTCAAAATTAACCTTCGTCAACATATAATCGATCAGTAGTGCAAAATTATACCCTAACATTAACATTAATATTGTACGTATTTTTAGTAATGCATGGATATTAAGGTTATCTGTACAACATTAATGTTTTTACACGAGTAACAAATTTTGATATTAAATTTAATTTTAAAACGTATAATTAAAAGAATTAGTTGTAAGTGTGTTAAAGGCAAATGAAGAAAATTAAAATCAAAGACGGACAAAGAGGAGCTAGGCTAGTATAGGAAAATATGCCTTTACATTGCCAAAATCCTTCAAGTTCCATAGCTATATTTAGGAAGTGGTAAAACAAATATAATTAATTAATTAAGCAAGATAAAAAAGATGGACCACACCATGAGAATCTGATGGAAAATGAGTGATTGATATTTGATGGAGAGTAACTTGTCTGTCTCCACGTCTGAGAGCTCTTGGGACCCTAACTGCATGGATTTCACGAGGCCATGGCCTCTCCTATACTCATCAGACAGTACTGGACCTCTATTAATTCATCAGATGTGTATGAGTTTTTATTTTTCCTTTATTGAGGAAAATTTTCCCCTTTTTCTTACTACAAGAGACTTGTATTTTTAATTACTCACAGTGTAATATTTAATGATATCATGATAATCTTACACTTTTTTAATTTTATTTTATTTTTAAATTTCACCTATATATATATATATATCTTATCTAGTTAATATATAGTACAAAAACCTCTTCGGATTTAATTAAAAAGAAACCAAGAAAATTTTGTAAACATGTAATAATATTCCTGACATCCTATACCCCTTGAGAAAAATCCCAATTCCTCCTGACAATCTTAATACATGATGCGCGCGGATCATCAAGTTATTAGACCAAAAGCACAATTCAACAGTACAGAATCAATTAATTAACCCATAATCCAGTAACGCCCCCCACTTATTCAAAATTAAGGGGTTTATGGTATATATATTGGGAAGGTTTATTCTTCATAACGCAATCCAACTATTGTGGCCCTCCCTCCAAAAATAAGAACTTGTTTAACATTTTGATATTTTCTAATTAAAAACAGACTTATATATATATATATATATGTGTGTGTGTGGAAAATTATTTTATAAGACATAGCTTAGCCAATTTTATAAGTTAACTACTTAATAAAATGACGTAATTTTATCGCATAGGGTTAAATTTTTTATTATAGGATTTTATAAAAAATAAAATTAATTGTAAATATTAAACAAAATTAGGTCATTTTATTATCAAAATACCTTTTTCATGCATGACCTTGTTTTGATTAGACACGATTTGATCAATATGCAATTAGTTACAAACTGATAACCACTAAATTTTTTCCATGGCCAAAAGAATAGAGAACCCCTTAGGTAATTATATATACTCTTCGTCCTTTTTAATTACAAAGAGTAATGTAAAAGTCTCAAATTTGAGGTGCGACATAAAGTAACAAAGGTTAACTTATTTATTTCATAAAATGGCCTACTGAACATCTAACTAAATATTTACCTTTATCTAAGCCTATCTTCTTGTTAAATGGTTCAAAATTCAAACCTGGACCATTTTTCTTGAGAAATGGGTGACTGAAAGAATATATAAGACTTATAATTATTTTTTCTTTTTAATTTCAAAATTCGACCTGCACTTTGAATATATATATATATATATATATATATATATATATATAAGGAAAGAATATATTAATACGGGAAGAGAGGTTCACCAACAGAACTAGACGGAGGTTGGCTCATTAGCCAACAATTCCTAGATTTGATAGTAAAATTTCTTTCCCTAATTTAACACCAAAAGCAACCGAAGTTTAGACTATATTTTCAGCCGTATCTTCATAATAATGCACTTTAAAAGTGGGGTTCAAATGGTATATATATATATATATATATATATATAGGGAGTTAATCCATAAGCAACAGTGAATGTGGAAGAATCCCATTTTTTTTACCGTGAAAATTCAAATAGAAAGAAAAAAATAAAAAATAAAAAAATTCACAGGCCAAAAAAAGGATTGTTCCACAACAACCGGTTGCTGTGGATGGAACCCCTATATATATATCATCATCATCAAAAAATTAGTAAACTATTTCATCCATATTAATTGTTAACTTTCCAAAAGTTGCATTTTGTTCAACTTTCACTTTTTTTAAAAAAATAAATAATTTGTACTTATATACTTTTTGTAGCAAATTGAAGAAGAGATGATGCTTTTAAGATGAGAATTAATGAATTCAAATGAATCTATATATCCTCTTCAAACTCTTAATTTGCCAAAAAATATTTTATTTATTAAGAAATTTGTTAATGCATTAATAATTTCTTATTTTACCGCACTCTAATGTAAAGCAAACTTTAATTCTACCTTTTTAATTTTGCAGTGGAGTGCAAGTAATAAGACATGAAGGGTGGGTACGTACGTACGTATTTATTATTTTTAATCTTTTATTTTTCTCATAATATGTAATTAACTCCCTTTTCTTCAAGTATTCATCTATCTATGCAAAAATATATAATTAAAGATCTATTTGGAAAAATGAAGGCACTAGTATCATGATTGTCAGATTTGTTGACATACATGCTGCAGTCTTCATGCATGTAACTACTCTATATATATATTAACTTGATTAAAATTTGACAAAACAAGAAAAACTCTACAACATAATTGAAAAAGTGATCGACCATCCGCTTAAAGGAACAGCTAGTAACTTCAAAATTATTCTCTGTTTCACAAGTCACGTGCATTGTCCATGCCACGCATGTAAGAACTAATATTAGAGACTTACAGACGGAATATTTAAAAGCAGTGGTTCTTTTGAGTTTCAAGAGTAAAGTACTTATTAGGGATCCGAATTCACTGAGATTAACCTTTCGTTAAGAGTTGTATTTATATAGCACATATTTACATTAAAATATAAATGTTAAAGGTTAAGAATTAAACCACAACTTTAATTTATGCTCTCTCTCTCTCTCTATATATATATATATATGAATTTATCAAAAAGAAACCCTAATAAGGTGGGGTTTATTATGAAATGTTGGGAACCCCGAGAGGAAGAAAAGAAAAGAAAAGAAAAGAAACAGTGAATGTGTATTAGGCCAAGAAATAAGGTTTTGGTTCGAGTGGCAAATTTTGCCGAGGAAATATGATTTGTGCGCTACCCCATTTGGAATTTCAATTACGTGGGGCGATCCCACCATGATGGCTAGCTAGCTACATTTAAAAACGATATATACTATACATACATACATATATATATATACATATATATATATATTCTCTCTTTCTCTTTCTCCATTCCATGCATGAGAAGTCACATTGTCACAATTCACTTTATCTCGAGCACTAAGATGCAGTCCACAACATCACACAGAAAGAAGAAGCTTAAAGGCTAAGAAACTTCGCGCACTCATCTTCAAAAAACCCTAATTATATAATAAAACAAAAAGAGGAAGGAGAATATATTGAACGAGAGAAAAAAAAATTAAAAATAATAAAGCCTCTTTTCCTTTCTTTCCTTCACATCTCCTCTTTATCTCTCTCTCTCTGTTTGGCTCTCTCTGCTACTATAGTATTCTCCTCCTAGCAAATAGTTTGATTATATTCTCCACCATATATTTCCAAAAAAATAACTCATCAACCTTTACAAAAGAAGAAAAAAAAGATCAAATTTAAACCCCCCATGGCCTTCTCCTCATCTGTTCCTTCTTATAACTTAGATCATCATCCTCATCACCCTCATCCCAATTGGCACCAGGTAAATTTAAGTCTTCTTCATCCAAAAAGCATATTATAAAGATGTTCATATATTCATATTCTCTCTTTATAATTTATCTTCTTGAATATACCAGATAGACATATATATATATATCTTGTTATAAATTCTTAAACCTTCTTTAATTTTATTTTTTTTGGGTTTTTGTTTTTAGTTGCAGCAGCAACCTAACCATCAACAAGAACAAAATCCCCAACTTCCACCGCCACTGCCTCAAGTTAGTGGCGGTGGCAGTGGCAGTGGCGGTGAAGGGTCAATCAGACCAGGTTCCATGGTTGACCGAGCCCGGATAGCAAAGCTGCCACTCCCAGAGGCAGGCCTAAACTGCCCGCGTTGCGATTCGACAAACACAAAGTTCTGCTACTTCAACAACTACAGCCTTACTCAGCCTAGACACTTCTGCAAGACCTGCCGCCGTTACTGGACACGCGGCGGTGCCCTAAGGAGCGTTCCGGTGGGCGGCGGCTGCCGTAGAAACAAGAGAACCAAAAGCAGGACCTCAAAATCTCCGATCACCGGTGATCGCCAGACGGGTACTAATAACAATAATTCAATAAGTGATCAAAGCCCATCTAGCTGCAGCTCAGAAATGACTAACCATTTTTCAACACAAGTACCCCTAATGGCTGCTTTACAGAATCTTGGCCATTATGGGGCTGGGAGTTATGGTGGGTTTCAGGCTCACATGGTGGCAGCTGGAAGTTCTGGTCAGCCCGAGATGGGTTTCCAATTGGGTAATGGCTCAAGTGGAAACAACAACATTTTATCAGGTGGAGGAGCTGAAGTGTGGAGATTACCTATTTTGGCCGGGTTTGAGCAACCGGCGGGTTCAAATTTGTTTTCATATCAAGGTGAAGGAATTGAACCACCATCTGGTCCGGTGAAGATTGAAGAGAATCGAGGGGGTTTAAATTTGTCAAGGCAATTTTTGGGTGTTTCGGAGAATAATAATACTAATCAATACTGGGGTGGGAATTCATGGACTACAGATTTTTCTTCGGGTCAGATTAACACTTCTTCTACCAGCCATTTTCTATAATTTGAGACATTGTTATTATGTTGCTGAAATATTTAAGCTCTCCTGGAAGCCTAAGCTCATTCTTTGTGGCTATATATATTCCGTGCTTCAGTTGAAAGTACTTGAGCTGGTGGACTTGAAAGTTTTCAAGCAAAAATGGAGGCGGCAAAACTTGAAGGGTTGATTGATAAATCTATCATCGGTCTCATTATGGTAGAGTTAATTTGTGGCAAAATTAATTTGTTTGTCTTGTTGATTTTTATTTTTATTTTATTTTTATGTTTTTAGAGTTGTTTGTAGTGGGTTTGTTTACTTGGTGTGTGTAGACTGTAGATCGATGATGTGTGAAGTTTGGTATATGATGACTGATGTTTTCATGGAAAATCCTTTACTTATTAACATATTTTTACTTCAAAATTGCTTGCGGTACTGTGTTCATTTGTTCTAGCACCAATATACAATCACAATTAATAGGAACCCTAAAAACGTTGTCAATTGAATAGCTCATATTTGCACTTTAATTTGTAACTATTATAGAATTAAAAGAGATGTTAAAAAGTTCATTCAGTACAAGTATTTCTGTATGAATTTTGTACTCCGTATATGTTTAGCAAACTGTAATATGATGTAGATGGCTGATCATATGTACTTACTGTAGGAAAAACTGTGAATATATAAACTGTTTCAGATTAGTTAATGTTACACATACAGCAGATCTGGTTTCTGTTTGTTTTTAATTTGGGTTCTTAATTTTATCATATTCAATAGTAGGGCAAAATATTAGCATATAATCCTTCTTTGGTGATGAGGACTGACCCAACCACATTCCAAGAGGTTCATATATATATAGTTCATGGTTCTTTTTTCTTTCTTTAATTTGAAGAGTAGTTTGCTGGCCAGTCAATTATATTTTACTATTTGCATGGACAAATATATATATATATATATATATATATATATATATATATATATATATATATATAATCCAGTTGAATTGGGTAAACTTGTGAACATTGTATTCGTAGTGTCATAAAATTAACTTAAGATGTTGCATTTGTTATAGTAAAATGTTGCATTTGTAGGTCTCTTCCGAATCGAAAAAGCATTTGATCTCACACATTTAGGAGTTGATTTCTCCAAGAAAGTTGTTCATCAAGGCATCTATTGATGGATATATTGGAGTACATGATCACATTAATTTTATCTATTACTCTTAGAGAGAGAGAGAGGAAGGGAGAAATATATTTGTCATCATATATATATACTCAGTACTGGTTACATATGTCGGTAATGATTTTGCAATAACAAGAGTAATAAGTATTGTAACATAGGACGGACGTACTTATAATTGGTTGGTAGCTAAAGAGAATGAAAAGAGACAATAATAAGACAATAGAGTATTACTGATCTAGCTACTTAGCAACACGCCAAACCTCCACTCAAAACCATGCAGATTTAACCCTAATAACTGCGTGACATTGAAATAAAGAGAGAGAAAAGAAGGGTGTCATCAAAAATATTGAACACCACAGCTGCAGGCCGGGTCAAAAAGATATATACTCCGTCCTATTTGTAAAAGAAAATGTTAATGTTAACCAAACTGAGTTCTCTTTTTGTTGATTAGTATTTCTTACGTTGATTATCATTTTAGCATTACTAAACTAAAGTTATTATTTTAATTTAAAATTAATAAATATAAAAGAATTTATAAATTTTGCAGATAAATTCTTTTTTATAGAACGTGTTATTCTGGTCTACATATATATATATATATATATATATATATATATATATATATATATATATATATATGTGAGAGCTTCTAAACCTTTCCTTTTAACTTGTTTGGCTTAATTACTCTTCTCTATTCTCTTTCTGAGAGATTGTACGTGTAAAAGTTGAGTGATTAAAGTAAAAGATAACTGTGATATTTATAAATTTTTTTGACTTATTTGCTGTTATTCTTTGTGATTTTAAGTGTTGTTTACCCTAAAAATGGTGATTACAGTTTCCTTCATTATGAAAATTGGAAGAAAAAAAATGTCTAGTATGTTTTAAAGAGGCAATTAAGAATTAATAAAGCTAAAATGTTGGAGGCTAATAATTAGTTGTGGGTATATATATATAATTATTGTAACACAACTGGGGCTGGGGCCGGGGCTGGGGCTGGGGCTGTGGGTTGGTAGTCTAAAAAGAAAAAGGAATCCAGAGATACGTGATGATTTTGCTTTTGCAGGGACCAAGAAGAGACTACCCAGCGATGTAGAGACCGAATAAAGCAATTGGAACCTGTAAACAGGACTAGCTAGTGTATGGATGGATGCCAATAAATTAAAGCTTTCTCTCTCCTCTCTTTCCCCTCTCTCTCTCTCTCTTCATCATACTCAAGTCTGTCTGTCTGTCTGTCTGTGAACGTTACGTTGCTACACACTGCATGCAAACTAATACTACTACTTACTAAGCAATAGCTACTTAATTAAAAGCATTATAATTAGAAAAACCAATATGCGTTATACAAATGCTGCTCAGCTCTTTATTATGAATTCACAAAACAAAGGGAAATTGTAAATTGAGATGCCAAAATTCTACGTGTAAATGAGTAGGTGGTAGCGGAATTAAGGAAGGAAATAAAGAGTAGTGAGTTGTTGCTGCTAGGGGCCTGGATTGTGGGACGTGGGTACGTACGAGTTATTTTGGTACAAACGAAGGAAGGAAGGAGAGCAATCAAAGTGTAGCTTGCTAGGGCACAGAAATCCAAGGCTGATCAGAGGCCTGCTACTGTACATTTAGATTTTCATGTTTATGCCCCCACAATCCACATACATGGATAAGCGTGAAATGTTCTCTCCCTATATATATATATATATATCAGCTTTGGCTTTTCTTTTCTTTTCTTTTCTTTTCTTTCTAGGACCCCTCCTCCTCGTTCTCTCTCTCTCTCATACACACAAACGCCCCTTGGACCCGGAATGCTTTAATTTGTTGATCTGCAAATGTACTACGTTTTATGCATGCTTAATTGGTGCCCAATATACAATTGTACGTATAGTAAAAGATCTTAATTATACATCTTATACTCCCTGATCAATTGTCTTTATATTTCTTTTAGTAAAAGATCAGTTGTTTTTAAATTTAGATTCGCTCTCTCTTTTGTACTGGTGGTGGGTAATATTTATACATTTAAAAAATATAAACTGACTGTAAATTAGTAACTATATATATATACTACAGTACTTGACACTGCCATGCATATAACATGAGACATCATGAGATTTGAGAGACAAGATTTGGCCTCATTAATTGTCTTCATATTTCAGAACGGCAGCAGTACTAGCTATATTAATATAACGTGTTAACTGCTTTTGATTTTGTCTAATGGACCCGACCTTTTGCAAATTTTACATGTTTTCACACTCATTTTTCGCCGTGGGCGGACAATTGGACCCTAATCATGGAAGACTAATTGCAATTAGTCTAATTATTATTCCCTCGTTCTTTAATATAGGTCGTTTTAGACATGGGCACAAGAATTAAGAAAATGATTGAAAAGTATTAACTATAGTATCAATTGTCTATAATACCCTTCGCCTCACTTATCTCATAAATATGGATCAAAAGATTAGGTGGAGTAATAAGGGACAATTTGAAAAAAATAGTAATCAATTCTCCTAGATAACCACAAATGACAAATAATTAAGAATATAAAAAAAGTCTAAAATGACCTACATATAGGAATGGAGGGAGTAGTATTAAAGGATATATCCATCCATCCTCATGCAAAGTTGTCATTTTGATTTTTTTTTTTTGAGGTAAAATTATTGTAAATTAATGTGATTGTATGTTTGTATTGCTCTTGCAAATGATTGTAAGGTTTGTCTGGCAAGTTGATTGTATCAAAGATGAATTGGGTCAAATATACAATATTTGAATTCACTAATTTGTTAATCATCATCTAGTTTCTGCCTAGAAGCTAGAAAATGCAAATCGCATCATCTCACAAGTTCAATTTAGCAATCCCATTTCTCTAACCCCGTGTTAATGAGTTTTAAAATGAACAGAAAAAAAAAAGAAGACATAAAACTTAAGTTTTTTATACAATTACGTTATTACTAAGTTTTTTAGTAAACATGGAAGAAAAAAAACAAAATCCATCTCTAAGTTTGAAAGAGAGGAATAGATACTTCTTTGCTAGCATCTCCATGCATGCAGAGGCGGAATTAGAGGGGGAGGGGCGGGGGAGCCACTGCTCCAGGCCTTCCGGCTTCCGACGACTCGGTCTTCTTCTTCGGTCTTTCGTGCCTCTGTCTGCAACACAGGTTTTGTTTTTCTCTTCTCAAGTTTTGCAACACAGGTCTTCCGTGCCTTTGTCTTTTTCTTCTTAGGTTATGTCTTTCAAAATTTAATTGCTCCAATTCTAATTCTAATTGTTTGGGTCTTCCTTTGCTCCTGTTTGACTGCTTCTAATTTAAGTTATGTCTTTTCTAATTTCAAAATTCATCAAAATTCTGCTTGGGCCTTCCTTTGCTCCAATTCTAATTGCTCAAAAAAATTTCTTTAATTTAGGTTTGTTTTAATTTTTCCAATTATTTCAAATTAATTTTTCTTTTCTTTTACCTTTGTTTGGCTTTTGAGAATCCTAAGAGAAAGAATTTTGATGAATTTTAATAATTTAATGTTTACATCTTTAATCTTTTATAGTAATTTAGTTTTCAGAATTTTCTGAAGATATACTTGTATTGTTACTATTGGAGTGTTGGTACTTAATTTATTTTCCATAATCTCATTGGGTTAATTGAAATTATTAAATTTGATTAATTGATGAAATTATGATAAAATATTTAAAATAAACACTTCAAGAGTCAATAAATAAAAAAATTTGTGTTCCTAACTGCATGCATGCCGGCCAATTAAGTAGCTAGGAGGGATATAATAAGACATTGTAGACAGGTACCATATAGTTGTCAAAACCACATGACAATAGGAATACTGATTTCTCCCTTGTAATTATTTTTCGTAAAATAATATACATGTCCTCAAATATTTATTTGATGAGATTGGATTATAACTAACGTAAAAGTGTATATGATAAAATTAAATAAATTAAAGTGGAACACTTTTTAATTTTTATCTATCTAATATATTCACATACGTCGCAATCATAATTCAGTTAAAAAAAATTCACAATGTATATCAGAACTCTTATTTTTTTTAAAAATTTGCGCTAGAATGAATTCTCAAGGCTAATTAAGAAATTACTTCCTCCGTCCCATAATATATGACGTTTTGAATTATTTTATTTTTTTTAAATTATTTGTCGTTTTATATAATTTATGAGAATTAACTATAATATTTTCAAAATAACCCCTAATGGAAAAATATTACACATGAAAGAGAGTATGAGATAAGTATGGTAATTATAAGAATTTAAGGATATTATAGATAATTAATATTATATTTAATAATATATAATTATTTTTTTAATTGTTATTGTACTAAAAGTGGATAGAGTATATACTATAACTATGTCGGTTTGGATTTGAATATTAATTGCTGAACTTGTTTCATTCTTTATAGATTTTTGTGTAGATTGTTGATTTCTTGTGTCATCTATTTCCACCACCTTTTTCCACTGCCCTTCAACACCTCTTTTATAATTTTTCTTTCCTTTTTATACACAACTTAATTCTTACAATTGTTATTCTCAACTTAATAATCTCTTATAATCAACAATTTTAAAGAATAAAAAAAATAATGTTTATAATTAATAAATATAAAAGTAGAGGTTACCATATACAATATTTTATGTTGTCTTGGAATATTATAATTTATGGGTTTGCTAATTGTACCCCCAAATAGGCAAATACTGTATCACATGAGTCACAGAGAAAAACAACGAACTGCATAAAAATGAATTTTCCTTCATTTTTATTAAGGGTAAAGGTCCAAAAATACCCATAATGTTTACACGGATGTCCCACTTTCACTTTAAACTATTTTTTTTTCCAAAAGTGCCCTTAACGTTAGCAAAATTAGGTCATCCGTACCCCTGCTGTCAACAGACCAGCCACATGGACTAACTCTATTTACACGTGGATTATTTTTTGCTGATTAGGCACTTAGGGAGAGAGAGACAACACAAAAGAAGTCGTGATTTTTGAAAGGGGCAAAAAAGCCCTAATCTGTTTCACTCCACATAAAAACGAAATCGAAGAGGAGAAGAAGACGCGAGAAGCTTGAAGACCAGTTCGTCGAGAAGAAGGTGGAGCCCAGTTCGACGAGAAGAAGGTGGAGCCCAGTTCGGCGAGGTATAGATGGAACCCATTCGGCATGGTAAGAAGAATCGACAATCGATTTATGAGAAGAAGAAGGTGAAGGCTCAGATCGCCTCGCTTCGATCGAACTTGAGTCTAATCAAGATATAAGGAAGCTTTTATAAGAGGAAGAAAAGGAATCTCTCGTGTACTTTCATCTAGGCTTTTGATTAATAAAGTGCATGTGGTTGGGAACATCACGTGGTCCATGTTTTCAATTGGGTGTTGACCTGTAGGGACATGTGGTCCCTTTTCTTATTCTTTATAGATTCTTAATATTTTATAGTTTGATTTGTCTTGCTTCAGTATTTTTATTGTTATATGAAGTCCGGTTTTTTTTGTCGATGTAATGGTCATGCAGAGATGTAAATTTACATCATGGGGGCATATGGATAAAGGATTCTGCTTGGAGATATATGGGAGGAGATGTTTATACATGTAAGAATTTTGATGTTGATTACCTCTCTGTTATTTGCATTAAGAATACATATAAAGAGGAATTGAATTATGCCAATGTATCGAAAATATATTATCTGGAACCTGGACTGAGTATTGAAGAATGACTTTTTATACTTGAGGGTGACCATGGGATTAGGAGACTCTTAAGTAAAGTAAAAGTCGAACCACAACCGTCTAGATTTCTTTGCAAAACATGAGGTAGATGAACCAATATTGAATGATGAATCACCGATGTTCCTCCCCGATTGTGATGACCCTTTCATGGAAAGTGATGAAGTACTTAATGCTTTTGATAGCATTAATAGAAAGCACATGTGCTATTAAACACACACAGTGTAAAGCGAGGTTGGTGAGGAAGATAGTAGTGAGGATAATCCAAGATGCTACGTATGAAGAGGAAAATGAGGAGAGTGAGGAAGGTGATGATAGTGAGGAAGATGATGTTAGTGATGAAGGTGTTGATAATGATGAAAATGATGATAGTGAGGAAGGGGATGAGGGTTAAAAGCATGTGAGAGAAGACATCTGTCTGCTTTCATTTAAATGACTGGACACCCTATTTCAAATTGGGAATGACATTTCTTAAAGGTAACCGAAGTTAGGGAATCCATATCAAAGTATGTTATATCTAGGGGAGTGACATTGAAATATGTGAAAATTGAACCATATAGAATAAGGGGTCCAATGTGAGGCAGGTGTCCTTTTGTCTTATATATGTCAAAGAACTAATTTGTAACCTCAGGTCATCACAAGACATTAAATGAAGAAAGACAAGTGTTATAGGATTTTCAAAGAACCCTAGGGTTTCAAAGAAAGTTCTCGCCAAGCTTTACAAACAAAAAATACTTGAAAGCATTTTTACTACAAGATCAAAGACCTCAAAAAAGATGTGGAGAAAGAATGGAGAGTGAATGTTGGATTTTTCAAATGTAAGAGAGCCAGGAGGATGGTTATGGATGAATTTTCAGGGAGCTTTACTACTGAGTTTTCTGAGTTAGAGGCTTATGCAGCAGAACTGGTGAGGAGTAATCCAGGGTCTAAAGTGCAAGTGGAGTTGTCCACAGATGAATTAAGGGAAGGGAGAAGAGTATTTAGAAGAATGTTTGTTTATTAGATGCTTGCAAGAGAGGTTGGAAGGAAGGATGTAAGCCAATTATTAGGCTTGATGGGTGTTTTTTGAAGACATAGTTCAAGGGGGAATTGCTCGTAGCACTAGGAAGAGATGGGGATGAACAGAATTTTCCCATAGCTTGGGCATGTGTGAAGAGTGAAACTAAGGTCAACTGGACCTGATTTCTGACTTTGTTGCAAGAACAACTTGATTTGGGAGATGGCAGTCAGCACACCATCATATCTGATATGCAAAAGGTATGACTGTTTTTGAAGTTTAATATTTAATGTTTTTTATGTCAAATTATTTGTGCAACTTTGAATGTAACTTTGTGCAACTTTTACTTGTAGGGTTTAATACAAGCTGTTATTGATGTACTTCCTGAGGCTGAACATAGATGGTGTGCTCGCCATATATATGCAAATTAGTGTAAGAAATACAGAGTTGGAGAGTTAAAGAAGAAATTCTGGAATGCAGCCTGGTCTACCTTTGAGGAAGAATTTAAGGACAACATGAAGTTGCTTGGGGACATGAGTTCAAAGGGAGCAATTGATCTCATGAATTATCCACCTCATACATGGTGCGAGCTTACTTTAGTAGCGTAAGTAAATCATGGGCGAGAGATAACAACATGGTGGAAAGCTTCAATTCTTGGATTCTTGAAGCTGTGCACAACGCCCCATTAGACTATGATGGAATACATTAGGCAAAAACCATGGACAGTTGGGAACTCTTGGGTCAAGACATGTGAGAAGTGGATAAATTATTTTAGTCCTTACATCGTAATGGCATTTTTCGCACAAATAAAAGCATAGCAGCAGCTAGTGCAATCGTTATCTTTAATGGAGAAACTGTTATGAAATCGGGGAGGGTGAGGACACTCTCACACTGTGTTCTCGACAAGAACTCTCAGTACATGTAGGGCATGGGATCTCACCGAATTCCTTGCCAACATGTCATATGTGGCTCTAGTTCATAACAAATGGACCCAATGAACCATATTTCAAAGTTGATCATAAAGATGTATACCAAGTCGCTTATCAGTACAAAATTATGCCAATGAGAGGGAAGAGATTCTATGAAATGGACAAATATCAACTTGTTGAGGCACCAAATATTGAGAAGAACAGGGGAAGGCCTAAGATTAAGAGAAGAAGAGAGCAAACTGAGGCCAGACCTACAAATAAAATCACAAAGATATCCAGAAAAGGCAAAATTATCACACGCGATGCACGTAAGAACTGTGACACAACAAAAGCGAATTGTTCAAAGGTAATTCAATTATTTAATCATGTGTTTTACAATATACTGTATACATTTTGACATTTTGCCCTATATCAGAATCAAAACCAAGGAAGTTCAATCCCACCTCAATCCCGAACATGAAGTTCAGTCCCACCTCAATCTCACACTAAATCTTTAGTGCAAACTCAAGCACAACATGGCCCATCAATCTCACCTCCAAGTCAAGCTGAACCAGGTATTAATGCAGTATTTTGAACTCGACAATGCAGTTTCTACATTTAATACATCATGAGGTAGTTATTATCAACTGTCAATCACAATGCAGTGAAGGCATGTTATGTGATTATTCACAGTTAACAGTCTTGTATGGTTATGATCTTCACAGAACAGTTTTGAATGGTGATGGTCTTCACAGTTTTGACCTTCACAGTTAACAGTTTTGTATGGTTATGACCTTCACAGTTTTGTATGTTTGAAATTGATACAGTATATGTTGAGGGTTAATATCTATTTATATGTAAAGGGTTAATGTCTTGCGCAATTTAATATCTTGTTGTGCGCTTGTCTTAGCTTGGTGCAGATATTTGATAAGTTATACTGTTGTGCAGTTTGTCTTGGCTTGGTGCAGATATTTGATACTTTTGCATTTTGTAGGGCTTAATGCAAGTTCAGCCATGAGTGCACCTCCTATTTCAAGATCAAGGCAGTTAAAGTTACCAGTTCGATCTGCTGCAAGATCTCATTCTAGGAAGCAGTCCACAGATGGTGTAGGTTTTGGGTTGTTATATGATGACAAAACTGGTTCAGTGACATTCAAGGTAATTTATAAAAGCATAGATGATTGATGGGTTGTTATATGATGTTGTGTTATGTACATGTAGAGTGGCACATCATCAACAATTGTCAATGAAGGAAGTCAGACACAGCCACCTTTGGTTGACCCTAACACCAAATTTTCAATCCTTAATGAAGCTCAACTAAGAGCAGACAAAGCTAAAAACAAAGCATCCTCTTCAGTTGGCAATAGAAAAATAAACCATAGAGGTGATGGTGACCCTATAAACATGTCCAACATGACCTTCAGACCTCAAGGACTGCAATGGAGGGGTAGAAGTTGCATCACTACCACACGCCTTATGACATATAGGGATGAAAGGATTGGTATAAGCAGCAATGCAAGCAAGTCACAAGGAATTCCACCCAATTGTAGTGGACATAACTGAACTTCTAACTGTTGCATGTTTTTGGGAAATTGACCATTACACTTATTTTGTAATTAGAGTCTACTTAGTAATTATACTTCTTCCAGTTATGTTTTTGGAACTGAGCTTTTCATTTTGGGAATATATTTTGGACAATGTTGAAGTGTTTATGCTCAATTAATGTTGTGTAATGAATATGCTTCTCGAAGCCTATATGTTGCAATATAATTTGGCACTATTTTTTTGAGCTAGCTTTGTTCATTATATTAAAATTACATTAAGAATAAGTGCTCAACTCATCGGCACTGATCATATGTCACACAATTATACACACAAATAAGACTTCCATTAACCAAGTTCATGGATCAATTATTTGACATTCTAGCAAAATAAACATTACAAAACATCCACAAAACACATTAAACTTGCATAACTCACTAAAGGACTAATAAAACAAGGATTTCCTGCTTACAAAAACAATCGACTTTCATTAACCATTTTCACTAATTACATTAAGTTAACTGCATATTTCAAACTGCAGTACATTACAATTCACAATACTACCAATTCATCTAACCATTTATCTACCTAAGTAGCATTACAGAAATGCAGATGAATATAACTAACAATAACACACCAATGCACTTCCTATTCAAATAGTCTACTTCTTTAACATGTTTCACAGAAACTTCATCTCCATTTGACTTCAACTTCTTCAACTCATGAACCAATTCTTTCAATTCAGATAATTCAGATGCCCCTTCATATGCCCCTTCAACCTGGGAAAATTTATTCAGTTCCTTATTCAGTAAAATTTTGTTCTCCCTCTTCAGATCATTTATGACAACTTTTGCCCTCTCACACATCTGTGGGTCATGCCATACAAAGAATGTAAGACCCCAAATAATTAATAAATGAAATTTAATTTCCTCTAATTATTATTTTGAAATAGTAAGGGTTGATGTGATTAATATGGATAGATATAGGTAAAATACGCAAATATTTCAAATAAACAATGGGTTATAAAATATTTGTGGAATATTCAGATCTTGTCGGGGAATATTCGTATGACGACGCCACATGCGACCATGTGTGAGCCCCATAACGAAAAAGCGATCGATGAAAAAAAGCGACAAATATAAGTTGTTTAAAAATAACTACGTAGTTATTACCAAGTAATACTTGTTAAAATACTTGGTTAAAACACAAGAAGACACCGCGTAGATGCGCACCAATTATTGATTCTTACGTAAAGGCGCACTACTCAATAATGGTTACGTAATTATCGCTCAAAGATTTTATTTTATTGATTTAATAATTGTTGCGTTGATATTTTATATTGTTTGTTGTTTCAATAATTGTCATTACACAAATATTTTCATTATCGAAGCGATAATTCATATTATCTGAATAATATTATTAGATAACATTATTGGCAATATCTAGAAAGTTCGCCTAAGGAGAGGTTTAGTCACCTAATCAAGCGCCAAGAAAGAGAAATTGTTATTGGAAAGCCCTCTTTCCCTGAACCGCCTCGGTCATTAATATTGTGATTCAGTAATATTATTTGTGAATAATTAATTATTGATTCATATGATGAGAAAATATTGATTTTATGTGGATATAGATGGAGAAAATTTTTAATGTGACAATTGTTGAAAATTAAAATTTTATCTTTTTTTGATAAAATAATTCATTTAAATATATTATTATATTTTAATAATATAATAATGATGATATTTTTACGATGAATGTGGGATATATGAGTATATGTGGAGGAGGAGTATTTTGTTACCAAAAATATTTAAAGCATGTTTTATGTGTCGGTGGACCCCATTTCTTGACTGAAATTTGATTATAGCTTGTAAAATCGCCCGTTTGTTGATTTTGGTCAATTTTTGTTTGGAATTTGGAAAAACTTTCTTCTATAAAGTTGTAGAGAATTGAATTTTCTATAAAAACTCGCGAGATTCGATTTTTCTGACAAAAGGGCTATTTATTATGAATTATTGAAGTTTTGAAGCTCCGAAATAATTGATTTTTGGAAGTTTAAAATAATTTAAATAACAAAAACGTTTTTTGTGCAAGTCTTGTGAGGTGGGTTGTTTGGTGGCTGAGGTTTTGAAGCAAAATAAGTGTGTGTTGGAATAAAAATTATATATATTAATATTTTATTAAATTTTCTCTTCTTTGGTTCTAAGCATTTTCCTATAAATAGGTGTCTTGGGTTAAATTGAAAATTACACGGAAATTGAAGTTTTCTCTCTCTATATTATCGAGCGTATTCTTATGAGTATTTTGAGTATATTTTGAGTATTGTTATACGGTGCAAGTTCAAGTCATAGCTTATATCCTGTTTTTTAGAAGATCTTGATCTTCGAGGTAAGGGATATTATTTTTTCAGTAATGATATTATATCTTCAATATCATTATCTTTCAAATATTGATCTCAAGTTTTATCAAATTTGGAACTTTTGGTGCCTGAGATACTTATTCACGATACTGCACTATTCACGATATATACACTATTCACGAATACTGCAAGACTATTCATCAAAAATGAAAATTTTCCCTTTTCGTCTAAAATATTTATTGTGGATACTAGCTTTGATCGTATCCATGTTTTGATCATTCTTGAATTTTACACCACTATGATTATTTTTGAGGTATTTTTGGACATGGATAAAACAAAGTACGAATCCTTAATCCTTAATCCTCGTCATTTTGTTTCACCGGATTCGCTTTCTTTTAAAAATATTTTTCATCATCCTCGGTCTTAAATGATGATATTATTGAATATTTTTGGCCAGAAGTGCAAAGATGAATGATTTCGATGAATATCTTTGGCCCGTGAGTGCAGATGAACAGTGTTTAGATGAATACGACTAATCGATGAATATCTTTG
This sequence comes from Panax ginseng, assembly GCA_020205605.1. NCBI lineage: Eukaryota > Viridiplantae > Streptophyta > Magnoliopsida > Apiales > Araliaceae > Panax > Panax ginseng. The sequence goes on along the minus strand of CM035138.1, from coordinate 8,822,102 downwards.
GCCTGTAGTGCAAAGATGAATATTTAATTCCAGATATATATCGATTGATGTTACAGGGATGAAAGATAGACGATGAACTTTTAAATTCATACATAGAAGATAGTAGTTTGCATTCTCTACTTAACTCTTCTAATGAATTATTATTTTCGCTGCGAATATTGATTTAAAACTTGTTGTCTATTGTATTCTATTAGATTTTTTTTCCCTGTTGAAGACTAATGATAATTTGTTGTATATTATCTTAGTCATAATATTCTTTATTAGGCTAGGAGATTTTAAAAGAGAGATTTAACAACGACCATGTGAAGACGACGAAGTTACTAGCAAGATCTCTGGTTCTAAGGGAGGAGAGAACGACCACCCATTATATGATATAAAATGCGAGAAAGAGGACATATCACCAAACCGCCCACAATGTTTAAGGTATGCTATAATTGTGGAAAGGAAGGACATATCGCTTCGAGATTATACTGATGAATAAACCTAGTTCAATGGGATTGTGACTCAAAAGACCGTCCCGTAAAAGTCAAAGTCAATCTGCCTCTGGAAGAGTGTTTTTGTCAGGATCGGTCAAAATGCGAGGAACCCAAACGAGGTGATCACGGGTAAGCTATTTATAAATTCTTGCGAAGTGTATACCTTACTTGATACCGGTCTTTACCCATTCATTTATCTCTCCCGCCAGGCTCAACGCTTAAACTCGACTCGAGAAATTAGACTTTGACTTTATCTCGTGGAAACTCCATCGGGAGAAACTTTCATCACATCCACTGCTTATAAATCTTGTTTGATTCAAGTTGGCACCATCACCTTACCAGTGACCTTATCTCTTTAAAGATACTTGCTTTTGATGTGATTTTAGGGATTGATTGGTTAACTACTCATCATGCCAAAATTGATTGTTTTCGTAAGGTTGTTAGTTTTCATATTCCTAACCAACCCGTTGTTATGCAATTCAAACAACTAAACCATTAAAATCAATCACCGCTATATCTAATCATAAAGCTATTCGCTTATTGAAAAACGGATGTCAAGCTTTCTTAGCCCATGTTATGGATTTGAATAAAGACACGTCAAATTTGAATAATATTCCTCTTTGTTATTGACTTTCTTGGCGATTTCTGAAGAACTTCCTGCCTACCCCGAACGTGAAGTTGAATTCTTTATTGATCTTGAACTCGATACAAAGCCCATTTCTAAAACCCCATATCGAATGGCTCCTATTGAACTTCAGAGTTAAAGGTCCAACTACGGGAGTTGTTGGACATCGGTTTCATTCGCCCTAAGACATCTCCTCGGGGTGCTCTGCTTTATTCGTGAAAGAAGAAAGACGGGAGTATGCGACTTTTGTATTGACTATCGAATCAACCATGTCACCATCAAGAATAGGTATCCTCTACCTCGTATTGATGACCTGTTTTGACCAATTGCAAGGAGCACAATTCTTTTCAAAGATCGATCTTAGCTCGATATCATCACCAAGATTAGAACCGAGGATATTCCAAAGATCGCCTTAACTCCTATGACGGCATTATGAATTCTTAGTCATGTCTTTCGGATTGACTAATGCTCCCGCTGGCTTTCATGGATATGATGAACCGAGTATTCAAGGAATATTTGGATCGATTCGTTGTTGTTTTTATTGATGACATCCTCATATATTCCAAAAAGTCGTGAAGATCATGAGCACCATTTGTTTTGGTACTCTAAAGGCTTCGTGGAAAACAAATTATATGCCAAATCAAGAAATGCGAGTTCGGCTTGAGGAAGTAGCATTCCTTGGGCACGCAGTGTCGAAACATGGAGTATCTCACTGATCCGATCAAGATTGAAGCAATACAAAGTTGGGAGCAACCAAAGTCAATGATCAAGACGTAGCTTTTGGGCTTAAATTGGTTATTATCGGAGATTCATGGAAGGGTTTTCTCGAATCGCTTACTCCATTAACCCAAATAACTCCTAAGGATACAAAATTCGTTTTAGGGCGAAGAATGTGAGAAGAGTTTCAAGAGCTTAAGAGGAGACTCATTTCGCACCTATTCTAAACATATCATCCGATGCGGATGGATTTGTTATCTCACGTAGATGCTTGAGCAAAGGGTTGGGATGTGTTCTCATGCAACATGGGAAAGTCATAGCCTATGCCTCACGATTAACTTAAAGAGTATGAGAGGAATTATCCTACTCATGATCTAGAGTCAGCGGCAAATGTTGCCACAGCTAAAGATATGGAGGCACTATCTATACGGGGAGAAAGTGGAGATATATTCGCACCATAAAGCCTTAAATATTTCTTCACTCAAAAAGAACTCAACATGCCAAGCAATGACGTTGGCTCGAGCTATCGAAAGACTACGACCACACTATTCAATACCATCCCGAAAAGCGAACGCGGTAAATGACGCTGCCGAGTAGAAGATCATATCGCAGGAATGAGTGCGATGATGTCAAGTATACGACAGAGCCAACTTTAATAGAAAAGTTAAGGTTGCTCAAGCCACCACCCGAGTCGATGCGCATGAAGAAGAAAGTGAAGAAGGAGCTATTCTGAAGTGAGAATTGATGAAGAATGAATACTTGAGTCCACTCTAGACTTTGTGTTCTAACGACTCGATTTGAAGTACAAGATTATGATGGAGGCACACAATACACCATTTGCAATCCATCCTCGAAGTACTAAAATGTATCGTGATCTTCTACATACATTTTGGTGAAACAATATGAAGAGAGAGATTGTAAAGTTTATCTCGATGAGTTTAACTTGTCAACGTGTAAAGGCGAGAGCATCTAGTACCTAAGGGTCCATCAGCAACCACTTGAGATTCCGAAATGGAAGTGAACACATTACCATGGATTTCACACGGGTCTTCCTACGGCTTCTCAAGGCATCAATGCCATTTGGGTTATTGTTGATAGATTAACCAAGTCCGCTCATTTCTTGTCGACACGGAGACTTATTCCTCGAACGCTTGCTAATATATATACGTAGATGAGATTGTGAGGTTGCATGGCATGCCAAGATCCATAGTTTCGGATCGTGACCCAATATTCACTTCAAGATTTTGGGTTAGCTTACAAAAAAGCTATGGGCACGGATTTACGATTGATTCGCATACCATCCTCAAACAGACGGATAATCGTAGAGAGATTATTCAAACTCTTGAAGATCTATTAAGACTCGTGGTCCTGACTTCAAGGGCAATTGGGATAAGTATTTACCATCAGTGGAATTCTCCTACAACAACAAAGCTTATCGTGCAAGTATAGGTGTGACTCCATTCAAGCATTATATGAACGAAAGTGTCGCTTCAATATGTTGGGGACGAGGTGGGTGAAGAACATTGTTGGGACCCGGGTTAAGACGTATGACCACCGAAAAGATCCAAATGATTCGACAACGATACAAACTAAGACAAGATCGAAAAAAAAGAGTTATGCGGATCTTCATCGAAAGGACGTGGAATTTAGTATAGGGATCATGTATTGTCATGAAGTTGCTCCAATGGAAGGGAGTTACAAGATTTGGGAAGAGAGAAAGCTCAATCCACGATTAATTGGTCCATTTCAAATTCTTCGACGACCGAGTAGAAAATGTAGCCTATATAGACTTGCATTACCTCAAAGTATGTCTCGTGTTCATAATGTGTTTCACATATCTCAGATTTCAGAAATATGTGAAAGACTCAACCACGTTATAGAAAGTTAGAACCGGACAAGATAACAAGACTTAACGTACGAAGAGGTACCGCCAAGATTTTGGATAGAATGAAAGATGTCCTACGCACGACGAAGGTCATACCACAAGTTAAAGTTCTGTGGAGGAACCATGCTATAGAGAAATGACCTGGGAATTGGAAACGGAAATGAAAGCGAGGTATCCTCACCTTTTCAAACACCAGCACGTACACAATTTTGAGGACGAAAATTTCATAAGGAGGGAGGTCAGAAGACCCCAAATAATTAATAAATAAAATTTAATTTCTCTATTATTATTTTGAAATAGTAAGGGTTGATGTGATTAATATGGATAGTTATGGGTAAAATACGTAAATATTTCAAATAAGCGGTGGTTATAAAATATTTGTGGAATATTCGCTTCGTTGGGAATATTCGTATTTAACGACGACAACCATGTGTGGGCCCCATAACTGAAAGCGATTGGATGAAGAAAACGACAAATATAAGTTGTTTAAAAATAACTAAGATAGTTGTTATCGTTAATACCGTTAAAATACTCCTGGGTTAAAACACAAGAAGACACTTGCAGATTGCACCAATTATTGATTCTTACGTAGCAAGGCACTACTCAATAATGGTTACGTAATTACTTTTCAAAGATTTTATTTTATTGATTTAATAATTGTCGCTTATATTTTATATTCATTGTTGTTTCAATAATTGTCATTACACAAAGATTTTCATTATCGAAGAATAATTCATATTATCCGAATAATATTATTAGATAACATTATTGGCAATGTCTAGAAAGTTCTGCTCAAGGAGAGGTTTGTCACCTAATCAATGCCACCAAGAAGGAGAAATTCTTATCGAAAGCCCTCTTCCCAGAACCTGCTCGTCACAATATTGTGATTCTCGTAATATTATTTGTGAATAATTAATTATTGATTCATATGATGAGGAAAATATTAATTTTATGTGGATATAGATGGAGAAAATTTTAATGTGACAATTGTTGAAAATTAAAATTTTATCTTTTTCTCGATAAAATAATTATTTAAATATATTATTATATTTTAATAATATAATAATGATGATATTTTTACGATGAATGTGGGATATATGAGTATATGTGGAGGAGTATTTTTGTTACCAAAGATATTTAAAGCATGTTTTATGTGTGTCTGCGGACCCCATTTCTCGACCGAAATTTGATTATACTCAGAAAATCGTCTGCTTATGGATTTCTACAATTTCTGCTTGAATTTGGAAAAACTTTCTTCAGTAAAGTTGTAGAGAATTGAATTTCCTATAAAACTCATGAGATTCAATTTTTCCGACAAAAGGACTATTTATTATGAATTATTGAAGTTCTAAAGTTCAAAATAATTGATTTTTGAAAGTTTAAAATAATTTAAATAACAAAAAACATTTTTTGTGCAAGTCTTGTGAGGTAGGCTGTTTGGTGGCTGAGGTTTTGAAGCAAAATAAGTGTGCTGAATAAAAATTATATATTAATATTTTATTAAATTTTCGCTTTTGGTGTTCTAAGCATTTTCCTATAAATAGGTGCTTAGGTTAAATTGAAAATTACACCGTAAATTGAAGTTTTCTCTATATTATCGAGTATTCTTGTGAGTATTTTGAGTATATTTTGAGTATTGTTATACGCTGCAAGTTCAAGTCATAGCCTATATCCTGTTTCAAATTAGAAGACTTGATCTTTCGAGGTAAGTGGATATTATTTTTTTCGTAATGATATTATATCTTCAATATCATTATGTTTGAAATATTGATTTGAAGTTTTATCAAATTTAGAACTTTTGGTGTCTGAGTTATTATTCACGATACTAAGATTATTCACGATACGACCTACTATTTACTTAATACTAGCAGACTATTCATCGAAAAATGAAAATTTTCCTTTTCGCTCTAAAATATTTATTGTGGATACTAGCTTTGATTGTATCCATGTTTTGATCATTCTTGAATTTTACACCACTATGATTATTTTTGAGGTATTTTTGGACATGGATAAAACAAAGTACGAATCCTTAATCCTTAATCTTTATCATTTTGTTTCAATTGGATTCGCTTTTTTTTAAAATATTTTTCATCATCCTCGCCTTAAATGATGATATTATTGAATATCTTTGGCCTATAGGCAAAGATGAATAATTTCACGATGAATATCTTTGGCCCGTAGAGCAAAGATGAACAGTGTTTAGATGAACACGACTAATCGATGAATATCTTTTACCAGAGTAGTGCAAAGATGAATATTTGATTCCGTATATATATCGATTGATGTTACAGGATGAAAGATGATTTATGAACTTTTAAAGTCATACATGTAAGATAGTAGTTTGCATTCTCTACTTAACTCTTCTAATGAATTATTATTTTCATTGCGAATATTGATTTAAAACTTGTTGTCTATTGTATTCTATTAGATTTTTTTCCCTCGTTGAAGACTAATGATAATTTGTTGTATATTATCTTAGTCATAATATTCTTTACTAGGCTAATTGAGCTCACCCTTGTCCTTTTTATTCCATTTTTCTTCTCAGGAGGCGAGAATATAGCGAGGACGAGTCGGGGTATGGAATGAAGGTTCTAGAGAGAGTTGTTTAGTAGTCCTCACCATTTTGTAAAATAATGTATCAATAAATGTGATGAGGATTTATTTGAGTATAGATATTGTCTAAAAAGATAATATTTGTATTCAAACTCACAGCTTTCTCAAGTAATAATAAAGTTGTAGTTATTTCGCATCTATGTATCGACAACTCGTAATGGGTGATGTATACCTATTTTGGGGGCGTCACAAAGAACCCACATCCCCTTTCCTGAATCCAAAATATTAAGCATTATTCAACTGTTGTTAGTAAAATATTTTCAAGCATCCTAGCTGCTAAGAATTGTTTCAAACACAAAATCAAAGTAAATTATAAGAACTTACTCAATTTTCGAGCATGAAAAAACCTCCCGCCAGATTTGTTTCACCCACGAGGTCCACAAAGGAGCCCTTAACCCACAATAACACAGTGGCGTAGCTTCATAATCGACATCAATGGCACGTCTTCGAGCAGATGATGAAGATGACGACGAATAGTGAGCCATGTTGATTCTTCTTCTCGCCGAACTGGGCTCCACCTTCTTTAAGCTTCTCGCGATCTTCTTCTCCTCTCTGATTCAGACTTTTGTGGAGTGAAAGTAATTAGGGCTTTTTTGCCCCTTTTGAAAATCACGATGGCTTTTGTTCTGTCTCTCTCTCCCCATGTGCCTAATCAGTAAAAAATAATCCACGTGTAAACAGAGTTAGTCCATGTGGCTGGTCCGTTGACAGCAGGGGCACGAATGACCTAATTTTGCTAACGTTAAGGGCACTTTTGGAAGAAAAAAAATAGTTTAGGGTGGAAGTGGGACATCCGTGTAAACATCAGGGGCATTTTGGACCTTTGCCCTCCTTATTAATTATAAAAGTAAGAAAAGAAATTATTTTATCAAACTTATTGCTAATATTTGTTAAAAGTATAATTACAGTAATTAATTTAAATATAAGTAATTACATGCATGTTAGAAACTTCTCGTTTATAATGTAATTAAAATCCAATGACATACGCGTAACTAAATAGAAAAATTAAAAAGGATAATATATCTATAGTTGTAGCCTGGACCAAGAAAAAGCGGCACAAAATAGCCAAAGCCTTTATGGAGGCTTTATAATACAGATTTTTTGGAATTAGGAAGTAGCATGTAGTAGAGAAGTTGTTATCCTTGTTCCTTTCGGTTAATGTACTTAATTTCTAGTAGACTACTGCTCCACTGCAAAAGCACTTAAGAAGAAATTAAAACAATTTATGTATCATATCTATAGCAGAAACCTCCGTATCCTTTTTTTGATCTTGGGTTATCCCTTGGTACAACCAATTAATTCATAATCTATGAGGTTAAGATTGGTTGAATTTTAAGTTTTTGATGCAATTTTATTTATAAAATTATATTGTACTCCCATTTAAAAAGTGAGACTTCAATTATAAGATATAATTGGAATAAAATTCGTAGTCTGTCAGATATAATTTTGATTTTCTATATTAATTTGAAAAATGTTAACGACCACAAATTCCAGATAGTTGGCCAAGTTTTAAACATGCAACAGTTGCGTTCCATAGCCGAATTCAATGAAGATTACAGTTTATACATGTTACTGCAATGGTACACTCAAATACATGTCAGATCATGTTTTATCCCCCTTTTCTTAATTTCTCTATATTTTCCTCCTCTTTGATGGCCTATCCATATATCTTTATATGATACTTAGTGTTTAGTCCTGAACCGAACAAAATGAAATAACTTAACACAAGGAACTGGTGATCTTCCACCTTCTCCTCCTTATCAAGCATAATGCACTTGAATACATTACAGAACAAGGAAATAAATGCCAAGCTAACCTCATCATGAGAAAGGGATTTCAGCTATCCACAAGTGGTCATGATTGCTGGTTCTCAGCCTCAGCCTCAGCTAGCTCCTGGGCCTCAGCCTGGGCCTGCTTTTGCTGCTCCACAAATCTGTTCATACGCTCAAGCAACTGCGCAGCCTTACGCTTGCCCCTATCCGTGCCATTTTGTGCTAAATCAACCAATGAACCCATCACCCCAAGTTCTTGAGCCTTTACCAGATGTTGTTGGTCTCCCGAACAGAGGTGAACTAAAACTGCAGCCCCATTCTCTTTATTCCTGGGGGATCCACTACCAATGACCTCTACCAAAACTGGCACAGCCTCTGCAGCTCCCATGGCCGCTTTTCCTTCAGAGTGACTAGCCAGTATTGCTAGAATGGCTAACGCTTCGTCCACCATCCCACCTTGGGGTTCTGTAAGAAGCCACATAAGCGTGGGAACAACTCCAGCCCTCACAGCTTTTCCCTTGTTACCTTGGTATATGCACAAATTGAAGAGTGCTGTTGCAGCATCCTTCTTCCCCCTTTGGGTACCTTCACTTAGTAGCGTCACAAGTGGTGGGATTGCTCCTGAAGCACCAATTGTAACTTTATTTGCATCCACAACTGAAAGGCTAAACAAGGTGGCAGCTGCGTTTTCCCTTGCTTCCATGCTTCCCTTCTTGAGCACATTAACTATACCAGGTACTGCGCCAGAAGATACAATGCTTCCTTTGTTATCCTCGCATATGGACAGGTTAAGCAGTGCTGTAACAGCATGCTCTTGGGTGCGAGAATCTGGTGTTGACAGGAGACCTACAAGTAATGGGATGGCACCAGCTTCGGCAATCGCCACACGATTATCAGCGTTGCGCTTGGCAAGAAGGCGAATTTCACCTGCAGCAAAACGCTGCTCTTCAGGGCTGCCAGATGCGAGCTTATGGAGAAGAGTTTCTATCTTGGAACGTTCAGCTGGTGAGCATGCAGATGTTGTCTTACTGGGTCGAGAACTGCCAGGTCGTTTTGGTGGTTCAACCCCATTTGCCATGCACCACTGGGATATGAGGCTACGTAAGACATAATTGGGTGTGAGAGAGGAGCTAGTAAGAGTTTGCTGCGTCTTGGGACAAGTGTCATGCCCCACTGCCAGCCACTTTTCAATGCAAGAACGTTCATACGTCTACATAAAGAATATTATACTTGTTAAAAGCAAATAATATAAGCATGAATTGTGTCATGAAGAACATATCCCATTAGTGGGCAATCTTGCTATCACCACAGCTGTTGCAACAAGGTAAAAATGACACACGCACAGAGAAGCCTCGGATGAGGAAAATCATTTAATTTGTAGAGAATTATTCTATATTAGGATCCCAGTTTTCCAAGTAATTGCTAAAAAAATATGGCATTAAATTATCATATTTATGAGCATATTCTGCATTTATGCAAATCTCATGAGGAAAGTGTCCAATGGAAAGTCTTCTGGAATTGCATTATCATACCATGTGTTGCATTCTTGAGAATAAATTTTATAAAAGCTTCAATATGATTTTATCCACAATTATAATAAGCAATATATGGTAAGAGAAAAACATTCCTTCTAACTTTTTAGTCGATCAATAATTCTGCAAAGGAACCAAGCAGATTCTGAGCTAACCTTGTGATCAGGCATGGCCTAGTTTATAGACAAGCTTAAAAATCCGAGTGTAGGTTCAACTAGTTATTGCTCTGTATTTAATGAATGAGCATAAGTCATTAAAAGCCTGAGTCAAGCTCAAAACTTCTCAACTCAATCAAAAGAAATTAATAAATTTAATTAAACAGAGATGCTTACTATTTTAACATAACATTTTATCAAGACCATGTTAAACAATAGAATTGTAACCGAGATAATATAAATTTGATAAACTAAATCATAAATCTTGAGGTTTAACAAGGTGCAAGATAAAAATGACAGAGTTTTACATAACTAAAATTTAATCCGAAAATTTTATTGTACCGAGACTAGCTCGGGCCTTAAAAGGCCGGGCTAATCATCAATATTAATAGTGAGGAGTCCAAGCCAAGCCCTTTAAAAGTTTAACACCAGCTATTTATAATTAACTCAGCTTATTAGTAGCAAGTCATCAACAATAAAATATTATGAAGTTGCATATCAGTGGATAAACAGAAGTATTATGCACCTGCATATTAACATGGAAAAAGAAAAAGGTTGAAAGTGGAATACCTGTCCAGTTGAGACAATGACAGGATCCTTCATCAACTCCAGAGATATAGGACAACGGAAATCATCTGGTATAACTGGGACTTTGTGATTTACATCTTTGGATGCTTGTCCACTGCAACTTGAAGAAATAGAATTTCCCGCTATGGAGAATCCATCTCTGGGTTCTCTGTCTGCACAAAATCTTTGATTTTCTTCAGTAGCACTGACATCTTCTCTATGCTCTCCCCTGGATCTCCACCATTGCTAGCAACCATCTCATGCAAGGCTAGTGATTCTTGTGTGAGGTCAGCTATTCCAGTTAGCTGTAACTTATCAACCAATCTCCTTAAGACAGCTGGATCTGCAACAACATCAGTACTCTTGTTGTAAAGGGATGACAGATCCTCATACAACCCAACATCGGGTGCATCAACCCTTCCTTTGGCTCTTCTGAACTGAGCAAGGACGAGCTCAACCTGGATATAAAAGAGATTTTTACATGAGGAGAAAACTACCGAATGCAAAAATTAAAACTTGGGACTTCTGCTTCTGGGTCCCACTCAACTTATATGATACCACTTCAAGTCAATGTATTCATAATTCCAACTTCAAAATCACCAAGCAAGACTAGTCGATACTTGATACCTAATTAAGGTTTCCTGAGCAAAGATCTCGCAATAAAACTTGACGTACCAAAATTAAAGAAAATGAAGTATCTAGCAGGAGTTTTAAAGGGGCACAAAATGATCTTATACGCTCTAGAATAATTGCACCAACCTGTTCCTGAATTTCATCTGATATTTCAAGTTGTTCATAGGAAATTTCACTCAAAGCATGTTCCAAATTATCTGTCACTTCCTGTAATCTATTCATGATTTGTTCCCTTTCTAGAACCTGTAAGTAGAGACAAAACGTGCCTTTAGTTTTTCTTCTTTTGTAACTAAAAATAAAGAAAGAGAGAATTAATGGTTCACAAGAAAGCATTATAAAAGTCAGCTGCATAAACCACTGAAGGAATTTGAACAAAGATAAATGCCCTCCAGAAGGCCATGAAATAGCAAAAAATCAAAGGCAGCAAGTGCTGAATTAATGCTGACTTTTGCTAAATCAGCAAGTAAATTTTTATCAGTATTAGGTCGGGTTTCACAGTTATATATTTCCTTTCACAGAAGTTATTTATGCTTCAAGGTAGTAATTCCCAAAAGAAATATGGGTTAACTCCCCTGGTCGCAACCTGCTGTCATCAACAACTGCTTCTAAGATATCAACAAAAACACTGCAAATCAAGGATATTCGAGAATCGACTTTCAAATTTTATTGTATGATTAGGTATCATAAGTTTGTTGAGTTAAAAACAAAATTTAAAAAATTCAATTCAACTCAAGTTGCTAACCCCCGCTATTGAGAATTTGTGTCATTGATTTGTCTTCTCTAATCCTCTGACGCTCTTTGTAAAAATCTGTTCATCCATTAAATCCATGACAATAAGAACAATTATGTTTACTCCAAGTGCCTAAAATCTAGTATTTAATCTAATTATTACTAATATAGTACAGGATTGTGCTTGTCCTGCCTTTGCTCGTCTCTAAATGTTGAACTTCCCCGACTATTTTATAACAGTTAAGAGCACTCGAAAGTGGACCGAAAGTAAGTTCGGGGCAGTGGAAAAACTATTTGGGAGAGGAATTCATCATTAATTTAGCAAATAGAGAGAGAGGGGGGAGAAATTCAACTTTTCTTCCTTGTATTTAGCCAAGAATGACTGAAAGTAAGAAAACGGATTACATATTTTACAATTATACAGTTATATTATAATGAATGTTTTAGAGGGGAAATAACGGTTTCTAAAAGAAAAAAGGAAGAATAAATTATGGTCCTTCAGACCCTGCCTTAATCTACCAATTGTCTCACTTGTTTTTTCTTTGATAAATTGAATAAATGGTATAAGAAATCAATTACTACGGAATAAACTGTTTTGACCGTAATAGACATGAAACACTATTATTACACTACAAAATAGAATCAAAACACAATACTACAACAATAGAAACCAATTGATTCTCTGAATGCCTGATTGCTCACATCAATTTGCCTTTTCATTTGTACTCTTTCCCTTATCAGTTATCATTAAGTACAACTGTACAACAGAATTACAAGAAATAAAATGTCATTGACATAATTCATTCCGTATGTGGTTTACTTAAGAAAACATATAAGTATCTAAATATTTAATTATTTCCAGGAGTGTAACGAATTTGGATGCAACTGAGAAAGCCCAAGAATGTTCTGGGTGCACTAAGACTAAAAATCGTCTCAGAATGTTTCGCCTTACTTTACGTGTGACATGGTTGCCCTAAGTAAGAATTTGACAGCAGGAAAAAAATATATATGTTCAAGAGAAAGATGTGGCAATCAATTTATCATAATATACACTAAGATGATGGATCATCAAACTTTTCAAGATTTTGCCTCAAAGCAAGAGAGCCACCAGATTCTTTCTTCCTTATTACGCATCTTCCATATATCTTATGGACAACAATTACTCTATACCTCAGGCAGCTTATGGAAAAAAAAATCTCTTAGAAGCAAATGGAAAATGAAGGAAAGAACAGAAAAATTCAAGATGCTACACATGTTGGTGGAATACATTATTTGAATTTTGACATATACACATATTGAATCATTCATCATAGGCAAATAATTGGATTTATATGACTTAAGACCTTCCCACATGATAAGTATTGTGCTACATCATATCTTCTGTATGCCCTGGGTCTCTAGGAGTTTGAGGCTTTGTGGACCACCAAGGAATCAAAAGCAAAGGTTTCTTATCCCCTCATGTCTCCACTTTTTTCTTGTCCTTCACCAATCACACCATCAAATTGTGCAAGTAAGTTGATGTCTATTGTGCATGATGCAATTTGTTTAGAAGAACCATGTTATTCATAAGAGTTTCTTTTTGAAAACTAAAAAGATTATTTAAAAGAGAAGCAGCCAAAAGGGGAGGGATTGGATGCTTATTAGTCCAAGAAACGCTAACTAAGAGACCTATATAATGGAGGAAAAGGCCAGACGAACGAAGAGAAGTATCACGTGTATTAACTAAAACATTTACAATATCAAAGAGTTACTCAAACGGAACAAAATCATAAGATGTCTGAAAATCAAAAGATGCCAGATCCCATAACCACTCAAGTTTTGGCCTTATCTTTAAAAGACTGAGGCAAAGGAGAGGACACACAAATATACGTAATAAGAAGAAGCAAAAAAAGGAAACCCCTTTTTAATGAACACAAGTTCAAAATATACACTCTTAAAAAATATAAAATCGAAGACAAAGCTCCTATCCTGTTATCGTTTTCTTTTCCTTTACCCTAGCTTTATCGACTTCTAATTATAGCCTTAAGGATTAATCTCAAACTTCCAAAAGAGGAAATGCCCAAGTAGTTTTAAGATGAGTGTGAAAAATTTATAACAGCATTTCATACACAGTCGTTTTATTTAACACTTCTCAACCAACCCCCAACTTCCAAGTCATTGTTTCTGCAGAGCGTGTCTGAACCTCAAATATGTTGCTATGCATAACAAGTTGTGAAACATGGTAGTGTGGTACAGCATAATAATTTTAACTCTTAACAAAAGATACACTTATCATTTAGTGAGTTAGTAAAGAAATTCGCATTTTAGGCATTCAAAACAAGCATCAACCTCTTATTTTAAAACTACAGTCAAAGATCCGTTGACCACAATGATACTCGTAATGTCAGAAAAAGGTATAAGAAATATGATCTAGGGTTTTCTGCATAAGCTGACATCACGTCAACAATTTCTTGATATCAAATGAGCAGCAATTTCATCCAAAAATCCAAAAGAATAAGGCCTCTACTGAATAGAACAAACGTAAGAGGCCAAGACTGCATGCATAGAGTATTCGTACCAAAATGGTTATAACAACAATAGTACCTATCATTTGAAAAGGGTATCTGGAACATGATGTAGAATTAAATTTCACAAGCTTAGCAGCAACAGTGAGCTTTCCTAATGTTGCTTGCTTCACGACAGTTTTGAAATATTTTGCATGCATACATACAGGAATAACTAACTAGTGGCTATATGGTAGGATATAAGATCACAATATATATATATAATACATATGTATATGTGTGTATATATATACATATGTATATACATATATATGTATGTGTATGTATATATATATATATATATACATATATTTGATCGGTGAACAGAAACAACTAACAAGACAAGAAAAGTTAAATTGGGCTTAGAGTAAGGATCAGAGTTCATAATATCCATACATGGGCACTGATGATACTGAAACTGAAACCAAAAACCATTCTTTTAATTCGAAGAAAATAAAACACTGTAAGAAACCATCTGGTGTGGTTCCACTTTCTAGCTTACATAAACTCAATATCGGGAACGCATAGTTTAAGACCCCTGAAAATCTTAGTGCTAAATAGGTGCATATAAACTCTTAACGATGCAAACCAATCTTTAATGAATGGACACTTAGCATTAAATTTAACTCCTCTGCTGAACCTTGTGGTTTTATTCACCATCTATATTTTTAATAAATGAACCAGAACTGTTAATTTAAGTCAGAGGCTCTCACTGCTAAAATAGCCACACGCAAAGAAACATAAACAAGCAGAAAATAACTCTGAGCCCAATTCATTTCAAAGCTGAGAAAATATAGGAAAAGAAACAAATTAGCATTCTGATCTTTATATTCTCTTTTCTTCTTAAAAGGTAAGAAACATAGGTGCATAAGAATATCATGCATTCCGACAATAATCAACATAGCACAATTATCAAGTGGAGTTCAGATAAATTATTTACTTTTATACAGAAAACTTCAGTAACTGAATAGATCATTGAATATATACTGGTGTTAATTTCCCTTTTCTGTGCAATTTTCTCAGCAACAACCAAACAGATTTCAAAATGCATTTTCATACCATTCCCCAATTAACTAATTCAATACGAGGAACAAAGTCAACATTTGAAACGGATTAATCAAAACTATAATGCATAGAATAAAATCAGACAAGATTTAACCAAAAAATCACAAATGTATATCACTTGAAAAATCCTAAATAAACATATACGCACCATAAAAATCTTGCTTCCGTCGCTTCCGAATCGTAGCAACTCCATAGCTAATTCCATAGCTTCTTTCAGCGAAGCTAAGGCCTGATACGAGTCTTCCGAAACTTTCTCTTTACTATCTCGAATCTCTTCGAACATTGGAGTCAACAGCTTCAACCTCCTCGCTAGATTACAGTACTGCTTCTTGACCGTACACCTGTACTCCGACATCTCCGATATCTTTCTCACCATCTCAATCAGCTCCTTCACCAGAGCTCCTCCTCCTTTCTCCTCCTCCATGACTTGTTAGATATCTGACTTTATCAATTAACTAACTAATTAATCAAGCCCCAGTTTCACAGAAGTATGAACGAAGATTTGGATAAAAAAATACTGGGATGAATTTAGGTTGACCGGTGGTCGGAGAAATTGGTCGGAGTCGTCGCCATGGGAGGGAGAGAGAGAAAGTGGTCGTGGTGAAAGAAGAGAGTCACGAGGAGAGTGAGAGAGAGAGTAATGTCTCTTTTTGGCGCGGCTGGAAATGGAGTGAGTGAGCTTAAACTAGGATTGGGTTCAAGTTTAACTAAAGGGGGTTTGGAAATGGAAGATATCTGTCTCATCGGCTTGGCTTTGCATAAAATCGCGTCGGCTCGGTTATTTACCGAATATTGTGTGCTAAATTCGAACAGCTAATGATATGGAGTTTTACAGATTCTAGTTATAATTCAGCTAATGACTAATGTCACAGTTAATTCTTTATATTTGATATTAATTAATTGTAATCAAGTTAGAGTATTAATTAATCGATATATAAATTATTTTTTATTTTTTATATTTGTTTATAACAATTACATTCGAGTTTAAAAGTTTATCTAAGTAATTATTATTTTTGAATTCAATGTTTAAAAGTTTTTTGAGTATGTGTAGAATTTGTGCAAAATTAGTGCAAAATTAGTTATGCATAAACAATTATAAATTAATGCTAGGACCTACATAATCAATGACAAAAACAGATGTATAAAAAATTATGAACTTCTTTAGCCGATTCGGATCTTAAAAATTCACTTTTATTTAACTCACTGAAATTTCACTCTTTTCTTTAATGACGATATTTTACGACGGTTCGATCATATAACTGTCGCTCATATTTTTAGCGACGACAACATATAACATCGCTAAAAATATAGATTTACTATTGTATGATCGAATCATTATCATCGATCCGTCATTAAAAAGGGGGAGCTCGGGTGAGTTGATAAGCGCGTGAATTTAAGATCCAAAATCTTTCTTTAACAATTCAAATATTAAACATTTTATATTAAATCTTAGAATATCTTTCTATATTTACTATTTTTCTATATTAAATATTTTGTTCTTCCCATGAGACGTAAGCCTTCCTCATAATCAATAACTTAAGTGTAAATAAGAATATGAAGCCACGTTTCCTGCATTATTGTGTTATTCCCTCCTAATTATTCAATCAAAACATAAATTAAGGAGTCATAGCTATCAATTGATGATTGACCTTGAATATATTGTTGACCAGAGTGGTTACAACTTACAATTAAGAAAGAGCATAAATCAATTTCGTAATCGAAATCATACATAAAGTAGTAATAGGACCATTTCTATGCACGGACGGAGTTCCAATCAGAAGGCACCAAATTATATATATATATATATATATATATATATATATATATGATTTTAAATATTTGATTGAAGACTTTGGCTCTAGAAATATTATAAAAAAAATATTTTAATAAATGTATTCTTATATATTTTGTTGTAGTCGAAATCCTCATATATTTTACTGTAATCGAACTATTATGTTTTAAGTTTCAGAAAAGCACTTTTTAGATACAATTTGTAATTTTTATTTATTTATTTTTATCTTTTTTTTATGAAAATAATGTTTCGAAAAGGGTCTCGTTTTCACTTTTCGTCCCGAAACACCCAAATCTCAAGAATTATCTTGAGCAGCAAAATTTGCATCAAAGAAATTGCATCAATGGTTTTAATGGTATACTGTAGTTTTTCAAATGGAAATCGCACCCCTTGTAGTTGCTGCTTAGTACAAAAAAATACCCCCTTTAAGAATTGCACTCGTTTAGAGTTTTAAATTCTTTAATATTTTTTATATTTTTATGTATGTTTTAAAATTCTTTAAGGTCTATTTAAATATAATTGTAAATTTAATTTTGAAATATGTACTTTTGCATGAATTAAGACTTTAAGTTTGTAACAATTGTTGTATTGGAGTAACGTATGCATCTTCAAATTTTGTATGGTACTAAACTTTAACTTTTCAATTTTATTTATCGGAAGTTTAAAATTAATTTGTGATTAGTTTTCATAATTTAACTTTTTGTATTTATGTATTATTTAATATAACAAGACAACAATGTTTGATATTTATATGAATTTTGAAAATCATGACATATTTATTTATTTTTAATTCGAAACAGCACAATTTATAATCATACAACATTTCTATAAATTGCATCACAACAATTTAAACGGTTTCATTTCATATTGCAGCTTGTAATTTAAGCAAACCGCATTAAGCGGTTTTATATGCGATTTTTGTTCAAAATCAAAACTTGCTCACTTTCACAAGAATTGTCTTTGATGTATTTCGATTGTTAGTGTATTAAATTCATCACAACAATTTTGTTATGAATGTGTTTAAACCCTAAATATTATATTTATGAATTAAAATAATTATATTTAAAATAAATTTTTGATAAACAATGCTAAATTTTTAAATACATTAAATTCACCAAACACACTCACTCAACCCTAACGTCGCCGTTTTAGGCTTAAGGCTGATTAAATTCCTCATGTAACATCAACAAATGATAGCTCAGCTTCATAGCTAGAGCCGTATAACATTCGAGGGTACCAAGCTTTTACAGTAGCTCAGAGCCAGAGCCGAGCTAAAGAGAGATACATTATCTCTAGTCAGTCTTGTGGAGTATTAGTAAGTAGGTCCCCGCACGAACCGCGGCACATGGTCCACGTGGTTTCAATGATGTTTGATGTCTCTGATCCAATCTTGGAGTTTTGAACTCATCATAGCCGTTCAATTCTCGATCCTCAAAATCTTTTGTGGTCCCCACTCTCCATCTATTGAAATGCATTCCGCGTCCTCCCTTCCGAACTAAACAAAAAGTCATGGTGAAATCTATCTAATAAAATATAATTAAATTTAAATTTTTCGTTTATTTTAATAAATTATTTGAGTTATTTAAAATTTGGGATAAATTTTACCGTCTATGTAGTGTCGGAGGCACGGGACATAGCTAGTGGTAAATTTATCTAATAAAATACAACTAAATTTGAATTTTCCGCTCACCCTAATAAATTATTTGAGTCGTCCAAAATTTGAGATAAATTTTATCATTCACGTAGCTCAGTATGATCTTTATTACAACTAAGTGATAAATATGGGGCTCTGTAATTTACACCTTGGATCAAGTGGAGGAAACAATATTTCCAAGGCAAGTGTTCACATTTTGAGGAGTATCAAAATTTTGTAATGTTCAAAATATATATATATATATACTCTCACTCCATTAATATATGAGTATCATATTAAATAATTTTATTTATTTTTAATTATTTGTCATTTTATATAATTTAAAAGAATTAATTAAAACTTTTTTAAAATTATTTCTCATCTATATAACAAAATACAAATAGTTTTAAATTTTTCGTTCATCCTAACAAATCATCTAGGCCGTCCAAAATTTGGGATAAATCCCACCGTCCATAATGTCGGAGGCACGAGACTGTTGCTAATAGAAAAATATTACGGATGAGAGAAATATAAATATGATAATTATGAGAATTTAAAGGTATTATAGATAACTGATATTATATTTAATGCTATATAATTATTTATTTAATTTTTGTGCACAACTCTAAAATGACGTATATTAAAAGAAGGAATAGTGTATTATGTATACATCCACCAGAAATTTATGCGTACGTATTATACACATATACTTGTGCATAAAGAAAATTTAGATTCTGAGTAAAAAGTATATACATTATAGAAAGGGTTTTTCTACACAAGTCGGTCAATTGGACCGGTTTGTATGTATATCCAAATTACACTTAAAACTCTATATTTTATAAAAATTTCTGTGGGAATAAATACTATACATTTTTTGGAGTCACAAGCAAAAAAAAAAAAAATAAAAAAAAACTGACTGTCCAATAAACCTGTCCCATAAATTTGTCCGAGTAGACTTATTGTTATAGAAAATACTCCCTCCGTCCCAAATTAACTGCTCAGTTTTGATTTTTTTAAGTCAAATTGACTATTTTTAGAATTAATAATTAAGCATATATAATTATATTTTTAAAATTATAAAAATTAGGATTAGTAATAAATTGTATATACTTTCTTTTGGTTATAATCTCTTCACCTATATTTTAGCAAAAAATAGTAAAAAGATTAGTTTTAAAAATAGTCAATTTGACTTTAAAAAGTCAAAACTGAGCAATTAATTTGGGACGGAGGGAGTAGTTTACAATATTATTTTTTAGGGAACTGATATTTTCATATGAGAATGAATCATACAGAAATATCAAAAATACATATAAAAATAATACTCTCCTTTTTATTATTGGATACATGAATACCCTTCTGATCTTCTTCACTCATGTGACATTATCACATTACTGGATCGATAATTAATGTTTGTGCATAACTGATTTTATACCATCTGTAGTCTGTAGACATAAATTGTTCATATATACAATTACACACATACTTCTCTGTAACATACGCACAATATTGAGAAGAAAAACATTTAGTATAGAAATTCATAATCATGCTACCCTCAACTCCAACCATGTATCTACTCTCATACCCTACGTGGCCCATCCATTCGTTCTTATTACTTTTTTTTTTATAATTATTTCATTATTATTATTATTATTATATAATTTAATAAAAATTTATATGAAAACATTTTCTCAAGATATGATCAAATGACTGGATTTTTTGAGATTTAATTAATCAAACAAATGAAAAAAAAATCATGACAACAGTTGTAAGTTTAAGTTGAAGAATATCAATTGGGTTATTTGGTCCATCACAAATTTATGTAGTAGCATATTTCGACTATGTAGATCACAAAATGTGGTTATCACAGTTCAATTGCATGTAATAAATTGTAGTCCACTTGGACTTGTTATAAATTATTTTTATTTAAAATAAATAAAAAAAGATATTCATTTAACATTTCCTAATTGAAACAATAATTTTGCAATATTTTCAATTATCTCTCCTCCGTCTAGAAATCATAATCTCATTTAACCTTTTTTGTAAATGTTAAATACAAATTTTATTTTTTCAATAATAAATGTAAGGTTTAAAGTTTATGTTGGGTCATGATATTTCTCCTATTTTGGGCCGGGTATATTGGGTCCATTTATCAGTTTAATCTGTTGGGCTTTTTATAATTAAGTTTCATGGGACTTTTCGAGCCCATTTATTGTGTCAACTTTATTTAATCCTATCGGATAAGCTTTGTTCGTTGGATTAACCCACCTGGTCATTTAATATCTATTACTTTGACTTGTAATAATGATATAGTATGACAATTGACCAAGATATTTGTCATGCATTAATGTGGATGGGATTATAATGGTACGCACGGCAAAATAAAGGGCCAAGAAGAAAGATGGATGAACTCCATGCGATTCGATTGAACCCATCAGTCGTGGGGATATGTCGTGATAGTGGTGCACGATAATCCAAGCAAGGATATTATTTCTTGGTGAGTAAGTCTTCACAAGAGGTACGTTTCATTCATATATACACATTCACACAACTCATAAATTATCACTCTCAATACACTAAATTCTATTATCCTCTTGAGTTAACTTTGTGAACATACATACTTTACTTCTTACGCTCGAGCTATCCCCGTGATCCATCCAAATCAAAAGCATGGTGTTTGTCGTGTTTATCGTCAAGCGAGATCGGGACGTCTTTTTCGTGATTGGGACGTGAAAAAAGATCTTGGCGTTAACAGTTTATAATAGAAATATTACTAATACTGAGTTCCATTGGCCCGGTCCACAGCGTAGCTGGGTTTTGGACATTCTATGTATTATCCATAGGAATAGGACCATAAGATTGTAGTTAGTTTGTAAATTTCTAAAATTTATATTTTGATGTGAGTTTATTTAAAATTTTGAAATAACAAATTTGTATTAAATAATATTTTTTGAATTTTAATAATTCACAAATTTCTTAGATTTTTTTTAAAAAAAACTAAAACCCTTTCTGTTGAAAAAAAATGAGAGGGCTCATTTTATGAAAAAAGATTTTGTCAAATGGTAGTACTATTTTCTGCGGAACACATGAAGTACTCGTATATTACAACCAAATCGGGCTAGTGGATGTTGTGCTTAAACGGATCGTTCAATTCAAGTCAACCCGCATCAATCTCGAGGTATATAATAATATACACCTGCTGCACAGCAAGTTTCATCTTCGGTTGTTCTGAGCATTTTGGGAGCTAAAAATGGCAGAAAAAATTGATCGAGCAACGTTGGTGGAGTGTAATGCAGTTGACGATAATCAATACTGTTGGTACACCAATCAGAGGCATCTTCATTGCTTGTGCCATTAACTACCAACCTTATCTTTTCCCCACCCCCTCTCGTGTAACTGTAGCTGTTTACGTAGGTAAGGTTCCTTTCTCTCTCTCTCTCTGACTCTATCTCTCTCTATATATATTTATATCATTATATGTATGTATTTGTGAGTATTTATGTATGATTTGTTGTGAATTTCAATTCTGATGGTTGGTTTTTTATTTCTAGTTGGGGTGGCGCTGGTGTGGGAGGGTTTGACGGTGGTGCACAATAGGCTTTTTGGAATAACTGATTGTGATTGCGAATCTATGAATTAGTTATTAATTGATTAGTATTGTTTAGAGACATATTATTATCAGGACTCAGGAGTCGTGGATTCTTATTAGGAGTTGTTTAGAATTAGGGGTTTTATTGAACTGATGTAATATCGGTTACTTTTCAGGGTTGAATACATACATATATATATTGATCAGTTAATTTGAGATTAAATCATTTTGATTTTATTCTTTTCGAAAATTGCGACGCACCGTCGCTATACATCTGCAACGACATTTTTGTTGTGGAAATAATATTTTTTAGTGTGAATTTAACAATTCCCTTCTTTTCTTTGCATGATAGGTTTATCATCGTTAATTATTACCCGTGATCATGCGTTCCCCGGCCTTTGTTGTGATCAATATATGGTTCCTTTGGTGTGTTTATATTATTGTGATTCGACAAGGTACTTCTTAATTTTTAAATGACTGTTAATTCTTTTTGAAATATACTGTTTATGATTAGGTTATAATGTTGTACTATAAAAAATAAATTATTGTAATACCCTGAACTCACTACAAGCCTGAAATGTTATTTGCAGTGCACAATTCCAAATTAATATGAAAGGGTGAGTGATGAAGCCCAACAAGTAGCAATCCTTCCTATCTAGCCAAATAAATAAAATTTGTAAAATACTTTTTCGAAATAACTTTTGTTCGATAATAATAGTAACTATGTTTTCAAAATTAAAACAAATAATAACAAAGAGAATTTATATTCAAAAACAATTTCAATCCAAAATCCTAGCAACTAAGGTTACAATAACTCTGTAACACAATCCTATAAAATGCACAATAAAATGCACGCTCTTTGAAGGGCATCTAAAAAATATGCGTCTTAATAGGTCCTATATTAACTTCAGAACTAAGCGTAAACACTAACGAGTTCGATACATAGTCGGATAGAATAAAAGTTTCACTTTCAATAGAATTCTCAGTTACTTAAAAATTTATTTTTATAACTAAAAAATTAGGCACAATAAAGATTCAAATTAAAATAATATCTTTTTTTTTTGTTCTTTTTAAAAGACTACTTTATTTATAAAATATTTTGAGGTATTACAGTGGCGCCTAGTTGTTTTCTTAGGCGGAATAGGCATTTTCTTAGACGATCTTATTTATTTATTTTTATTGTATATACTTGTTATGCTATACAAAACATATAGTATATATAATTTATTTAAATTTTACATAAAACATTACCAAAAAAAACTTTTTAAGGCTTAAACCTTTATTTACCTGTTGTAGAGCCTCAAAGTAGAGGTCGATCTGCCTAGGCGCCTAGCCAAATAAAGGCGGTAGAGGACCGCCTAACGCTTAGGCAGATATTAATCAGATCTAGACGACAACTTTTAGAAGGCGGAAATTTTTAGGAATGTTTAACTATGTAATTTAATCAACTCCAACTTTATCAATCTATGTAGCTTGAATTAACCTGCTTACTGCAAAACAAGAATTCTTTGTATTTCAGGATTTCTTGGAGTTTTTCTTACCAACAAAATATGCAGCTCCAACCTGCGCGCGTATTATGAAATAAGAAGTCATAGTGTAGGCCAATTTTTATTGGACTATTTATTCATTGCTGAGCTTGCAATTCTCCTTATGGTCTATATGTGTATGAAATTAAGCTTCTCATTTTTACCTACTCTGAATACTTCCCTCCCTTGTTCTTTACATAATTCACAAAATTAATAGTTAGTTTTCTTTCATATCCTGTCAAGTTATCCTGATTTTCCTATCAACACAAACGTGTTGATAGGCTGCCAGGTTTGTGAACATCTTATACACATACATACAGGTAACAAAATTTATGTGGGGGTGTAATGTACAGTACTTACATTGTGGAAAACACTTGTATAAACTGCGATCTAATGCTGTGTTTTGATTTCTTCTGAGCTAGATTCCACTTTGGTTTTAACTACATGCACACTTGTCAAATCGTGAATCGTATCGTGTATCGAAAATTCTCATATATATTGAAAGTGGAAAATGTATCGTATCGTGAATGGAAACACAATGAAAAATGTGATAATAAATATTTAAACTTATAAAACACACAATTATTGGACAATCAAGCATATTAACTTGACTATATATAAAAGTAGTCAAATAAATATTATTATTGACTAAAATTAATTTTAAAGTTAAATAGTAGCCAAAATACTATAAATTGATTTATTATATATTAGTTTTAGTAATCTTTATATAGTAACAAGTGAAAATGAAAATTCAGATTCACCTTTAATCTATAAAATAAAAGAGAATAATTCAAATTAACAAGTGGAAATTTATGTATATGCTTTTTCGTGGTCCATTGTTTATTTTTATTTTTTGGGTGTGTTTTGTTTTGTTTGTCAAAAATTAGTTATGAATCATAATAATTTTTGCATTTGTAAGGGGCGTTTCAAGTCCTACTTAGGGGGTGTTTGATAAAAACTGAATAAATCTGAATCTGAATGAATTGAATCTGAATGAGTTGAATCTGAATCTGAATGAAAAAAGTTATTTGATAATTGATATGTCTGAAACATCTGAATGACAAAATTTTATTATTTTACCCCCTCTAAAAAAATTCAAAATTATTGTAAATTTATTTAATATTACTTAATATAATAAAAAAAAATTAAAATTTTTTTTTACTTCATTCAGCTCAAAAAATCTAACTTAGCCATTCAACTCTGCTCTATCTTTACCGATTCACCATTCGCACTAAAACAAACTCAATCGACCAAATGGTATTTAAATTCAGTTCAATTCAGCACTAAACAAACACCCCTTTAGTTGACTGACAATGACAAAGACTTACGAAATTAAGTAGAATCTTTTGAATTGAATCTTAAGTAGTCTATTGGTGGTGCAAAGAGGTTTTGCCCCTTTTCAATAGGAGAGCAAAAGGTTAAACATTCAAAAGTCAGCGAACAACGATTCTTTTATGTTGGTATGCTAACGTTGAGTTAAGTTACTTCGTAACCTTTTTGTAGCATCTTAGAATGAAACTTACGCACCAACGCTCTCTTTTCTATTAGCTTAAGTGTCTTCGCTAACTCGATACAATAAATTTGTAGAAATATCAATTCTCTCTTTTTAAATTGCTATAAAGTGTCAATCGTATTCTAAAGGTGTTCATTGAAAAAAGAAATTGATTTCATCATGTACTGTGCAGATTGCAGGAACCCTAAGGAGTTGGCCTCGTGGTCAATGAGGTTTGTTCCATTTTTTGACTTCCTGAGTTTGAACATTAGAGCTAGTACCAAGGAGAATTCCCCTGAATGCACCATGCCGGTACGAGGGGTGCACCCTTAAGATCGCCCGGAGTGGGATTTAGTTTCGGTTGAAGCTTAAGTTAGCTCAAGGGGCGAGGATACCCTTACCATCCAAACAAAAAAGAAGTGCATATTGCAGATTGTTCCAAATGAATGTGTTATTATAGAATTTTAAGTGTCAACGACTTAATAAGGTACTAATATTTCAATCGGAAAAAAAACCTAGTTTTGGCCCCAAAAAAAGGGTTTCATTTGATATATTTTTTGTTCAACTTGTGAAATTCTAAAATTCAAAATTGATGTAAGCAAGTAAACAAGTTAACTAGTGAAAGAACCAAGATTTGGGAGAGCCAAAGTCTACTTTAGTCGAAGGTGGCATGAATAATCCAAAGGACTATTTGTTAAAATCTTCTCTTGTTGGAATTGTGGTAGACTCGAAGAAGGTTTACACCTGCTCCATGCCGTAATATTGAGAAGAATAGTTTAAGTTAATAGTTTTGAAAAAAGAGAGAACTTCACGAGGGAACCTTTTTCCTCCTTGCGTAACATTTTTATTTAGTCATTTAGCATATCGCCAGTCTGGCCTGTTGGTGTAGTTGCCAACACGGCTGAAGTTGATCAATGCAGACTTTCATACCAGTTTTGCTACAAGCTTTTGATTCAAAGTTACAATCAGAATTCTTTCATAAAACAACTGTTTTTTTTCCTCTCCCAAGTTTTATCACTTGCAGCAAAATGCTTATTAGTATCGTCCAGATAACTTCACTAGTACATCCAAAATGCTTACAAACCGGAAAATAGTAGCTCAACTGCAATGCTCAATGCTAAATCTTGCTTGAATCACTTCTAATTCATTACTTACACATCCAAATCCAAATCCAAATCCAAATCTTTACCATATACCTCAATCTCCATTCTCCAGATACAACTATAAACAGATTGTATTACCTTTCCTAGTTGTTCTCGCTGCCTAATAAAGCTAGAGGCAACCTTATTTCAAAAAAATCCATATTGACAACTCTAGAAAACAACTTCCTAGAAAGAAGGAATTTATTCTCAAAAGATTATCAACCTAAAATTTCACTACTGGGCATGAGGAACTTTTGAAACATACAATTTGATTGTTTTGCTTTGGTACTGGTCAAAAATTACCTGCCTCAAATTTTCAGTCCTAAAACTTGGACTAAAAATTATCCTGCAACACTTTTTTTCCCCCTTTGGATATCATAATATATTACCCGTGTTGCTGGCCTGCTTGGTGGAGAATTTCGTCAAAAAAACAAAGCCATCTGACAATAAAAACTTCAAAAGATAAAAAACCAATGAAAAAACTAAGAAAAATATCACAGCTTCAAAATGTAGTAAAATTAAACGATGCAATAAGGTTCGGCGGTTAGTTTGTTCATGCTATTATAATAAACCCACGATAGGCTAGGTTGTCTCCAACTACACAGGCAGCCTTGAAATCATAGTGTGAGCTTGCAGGCCTCTCCAAAACAACAAAGGGGTGAGAAAGGACGGGGGAAGCTTGAAAACAATCAAATGCAAGGCCAACGGTGGCTTATGAACATTGAGCATTCATAAAGCTTTTTATGTACTTGTAGAGAAGTTAAAGATCTGAGAATTAATCAACATATAAAAAGCATATATAAAATAAAGAAAAGACCTATATAAAAAAAGACATGCGTATTTAATTCTTGATTCAAAGACTAACTTTAGTCTCTTCTTCTTAATTGATAAATATTATTCTTCTCCTGCTTAGTAGGAATTGATCCCTTAATTAATCATCTTTACCAAAAGCCAGAAATGTGATACTTTGTCGAACAATTTAACAGAATATTTTTTGCTACCTGTATGAAGGATTAAGTAACCTTGATGATGTTATAGTGCGCAATATCATTATTCATTAGAAGGTTAATAGCATAATTCAAAAGACAAAGCAGCAACATTCCATTACATATAAAACATGCAAAGGAAAAGCATAATGTAACAACCAAAAACCCAAAGCTAATTATTCTAGCAATTTCAACAAAAGAAAACATTAAAGTTCTGAAATTACCAAGCTTTTAAACACCATAACATAAGAGAAAAAACCAAAATTAATTCAACTACTAAACAAAAGTAACAAGTATAATTCCAGAGAGCTCAAGAGTTGAAAACTGTTTTGCAGGAAATTTTACCAACTGCCAACAAAATCTCTGAACACATACAGGTTACTGGAGAAGATGATATATAAGCGAACATTGGGTGTTTCCACGATAAGATGCATTTGCAATCTCACCATCTACTTCTCTTCCGCATCTTTATTCTTCTTTTTCTTTTTTTTCTTCTCCTTTTTCTCGCTTTTGCCTTCATCATCACTGCCAACAGCAGCTGTAGGCAAATTATCATTCTCATTATCTTTGCTCTTCTTCTTTTTCTTTTTCTTCTCAGATTTCTCCTCATCTGATGATTCTGAATCATCCTTCTTCTTGTTCTTTTTCTTCTCCTTCTTATTAGCTGTTTCCCCATCCGAAGCTACAGCTTCATCACCCTCCTTCTTCTTTTTCTTTTCTTTCTTCTCAACCGCCAAAGTTTCCTCAACTTCTTCAACCTTTATTTTCTTATGAAGTTCAGGTGCAGGGCTAGCATCAGTTTCCTCCAACTTTCTCTTATGTCCCTCCCCCTTTTCCTTATTCTTTTTCTTCTTCTTCTTGTCATCAGCTTCCACATCAGGCACCACTGCTTTCACCGAAACTGGTTCAGTTACAGCTGCAAGGCTCGCAACCATAGAATCTCCACCAGTAGGAAGCACAACATTCCTCGTCCATTCAGCCGGCGTATTCTCATTCAGTTTCCCATGCTTATCCAATTTTCCCTCAGCAATCAACTTCTTCTTCATTGAAGCTTTAGGCCCCAATCCCCATTTCCTAGGATAAGTATCCCTATCCATCACCACCCTCTTAATTTTCGCAACCACCCCATGATCACAAGTAGCCATAACAGCAGTAGTCATTTCTGCAATACCCAAGGCAACTGCTTCCCCCTTAGTAGTCATCAGAACAACCTCCTCCCCAACCTCAATATCATTCTCAAACCTCAACAGCCCCGGAATCATTAACTTTGCACCATAACAAATTGCATTCACAGCAGAATCCTTCACCACCAGCCTCTTATAACTAGTTAAAAGCACCTCAAGTGGCATAATCACCCGCCTCAAATAACTCTCATCCCTAAAATTATCATAAACCCACTGTGCATCCATAACATCATGCATAGTCACCATATTATCTTTCTCACCCATAATCCCAGACCGCACACGCCTCAACTCCTGCATATGCGCACCCACACCCAAAATCAAACCCAAATGAACACACATTGTCCTAACATAAGTCCCAGCCTCGCAAGATATCCAAAACACAACCAAATGCTTATCAGCATCATACTCCAACATCTTACTCTCATAAATAGTCCTAATCCTAAGCTGTCTCTTGACAGCCGAAATCAGTGGCGGCCGCTGGAAAACCGCCCCGGTCAGCGTCTCCAGTGCCCGAGCCACTTTTGCCACATCGGGCACAGCAGAATGTAGCCGGGCAACACAAACATACTCTTTTCCAGCACCCTGTTGGGATTTAACAAGCCGAGTGGCTCTATCAATACATACAATCAAATTACCAGTGACCTTCGGGTCGAGGGTACCGCTGTGACCCGTTTTCTCGACACGGAGGATTCGTTTGATCCAGGCCACAACCTCGTGAGAAGACGGGTTGGCGGGCTTATCGAGGTTCATAACACCGTACCTGATGTATTCGGCGAGGGGGCGCTTGAGGGGGGAGTGACCGGAGGGGAGAGGAGTGTAGTGTCCAGTTCGTACATTGAGGCGATCGTAGTTCTTGAGGAGAATTGGCCACTGAGAAGTGTCGATGGAGGGGGTAAAGCTCTGGGGTTTGATTAGGTAATCATCGGAGTTGTTTTGGGTCGGGGTTGAATCGGAGGCGGTGAAGGGTGCGGCTTCGTCTTTGGATTTGGTCTTCTTTTTCTTCTTCTCGGAACGAGAAAGCTCGAGTTCAGACATGGCGGGTGGTTGGACTGGAACTCAGAAAGTTGGGGTCTTTAGGGTAATGGAGAAGGGAAAATGATAGGATGTTTGAGGAAACCAGGGGAAGGTGGGCTATAAGGGTGGTGGGACTTGGGAGGAGGTCGTAAATTTAGGGTTTAGGGTTTTTCAAGAGTGGGGCGGTAAGTTTATCCTGCTCTGAGGTGTATATGAAATTGTGTTCTTCTTCATTTTAAAACCATTTGATGGTTGCCACTTGTTAGGTCAAGTGGTATTCCTAGTTCTTCCCTTTCATTTTAATTATTTTTTGAGGACATTAATATTTTGACAAGAATACTTGAGGTGGTGTTACTTTTTTTCCATTTATATCTTACTATTTTAATTTTTTTCTTTATCTCATATCCTCTTTTCTTTAACCTTTTATTTTTTTTAAAAATAAAATTCGCACACGTAATGTGTACCTAACTAGTTTTCAAAAAATCTGATTTATACCAATATTAGTTCGGCGCCAGATTTTCCAGATAGGGAATAATGAGATTTATAAAAAAATTCTCTTGTTTTCTTCTTCTTGTTTTCTTCTTGGGCCTCCCGAATCATGTTTTCTTCTTCTTAAGAAGGCACCCAAGATCCATTGTCTTTATTCTTTTTCAAAAAGTAGATTACCGAGCAACATGCTAATCTGCTACCACCTACAAGCCCTCTTAGGCCCATTTAAAATTCATGAAGCCCACCAAACTTGGCCCATGAAAACTGTATTCCTTCGTCTTTGGTCTTTCAGGAGAAACCGAGAATATTAAAAAAAAAAAAGCCCGTTCCACCCCATTTATATTGATACTATAATGTCTAATATATAACATTTCAAAAGTATTTTTAACAACAAAATTTTCGTGTTGCAAATTGATTTTGTGCTTAAAGTAATATGAATAAATCCCAATTAATTACACGTTTATAATTAATTGTATGTTAGATACTATTTGATTCTTTAATTAATAATATTATAAATTAATCTATAAATAATTATGTTTTTTAGTTAAACGTACATTTCGACAAATGACCTCGCTCTAAATTATTATCACAACATCAACATGAGCAGTTAAAACTAAATTAGGAGCTCATACTATATTAGAAAGAAAAAACATACAATTAATATCTATAAATAATAAATTTAGGTTTTTGTTAAGTAACCAACTCATCTAAAATCTAAAAGCTAAGCTGTTAGATGGAGGACCCAACAATGTTTATCATACTAACATAAACATTGTTGGGCCCTCCATCTAACAGTTTTCTTTTTCGATATAAGGGAATATTAGGTCACAAATGATTATTTGAAAAATAAATAAGTTAATAAATTTGATTTATGCAGTACGTACGTATATTCTCTTTCTTTCCACCTCCGACCGAGTCTTGGTCTGTGTGGGATTGCTAGTCCTGACCCCAGTTGAAAATGTGGAGAGACAAAAACATTCTTCCAATACGCACGCAAGGTAAAAGTAAACTAATTGAACCATTCAAATTACTTAATTAACTCATTAGATTAATAGCTAGGTTAATTAGGTATATAATGAATACTACTACTACTACTACTACTACTACTATATAATAAGCTAACAGATTGAAGATCATGTTTGATTTGGTTGATCATATAATTATTAAATTTAAATGGATTTGGTTGGTCATTGAGTTTGCTATTTAAACAACTTCCATTCCAATTTTAACATTAAAAGTTGGATCAATGTAATCATCTTTTCATATTCTCTTTGATTACTCGAAATTCTAAATACATGTATATTTCAACAATCATGCATCTCTCTCTATACACTTGTAAATAAGTTGTTGTCATTTGATAACATTATAATCCATAATAATAATAATAATAATAATAACAATAACCACATAAAAACAAAAGAAGAAGATCAGGTCTGAAGATGGGAGAAAGAAGAAGAAAAAAGCTAGAAAAGTAAAAAAGAAGAACAGACGCCACTCCAAAAGATATATAATATTTATAATACACTCACAGTATAAAAAATATAATATTATAACAACTAATAGAAATAAATATTTATATGAAATAAATAGTATATAATATATAAAAAAATAAAATATATTTTTAAAACATCTCGTGGTCAATAATAGACCCAGGTGACAAACTAAGCAATAACTCCAATTTATTCGTAAGGACTCCAAATTAATTAAGTAGTTGGCCAGCTAGCTAATATATTTTTCTCCCTTTCCAAATAGAAACAAGAAGAATCCATTGATTGAGACTTTTACGTACAACGCTCCAAGTGAATCACAATTAATTAAAACATATACAGATCGATCTTATAAACTACGCGCGTACGCCACTTAATTATTATTAATTGGTTGATGTCGTACAGTATTTTTGAACAAAACATAATTTGGTAAGCTAATTAATAACAACACTGATGTGGAAGCTGGCCAAACCATTACAACTACAATTTAGCTCCCCAACTCATACCATTACATGTCCCACTCCATGCATATTTTTTAAAACTCCAACACAAAATATATATCATCCTATAGTTAGTTACTTTGAAATTATTAATGATTTAAACAAATACACACACACACACACACACATATATATATATATATATTTACTCGAGCTAAGCACATCATTTGCTATGTACGTATATACTATACCCCTGACCCCATTAGGTAAGCTATGCCTAAAAGAAAGGTATCTACTTGCTTTGATTTGTGACAAAGATCCTCTTTATTTTTTACTTATTTTTCTTGATACCAGACAACGAACCTTTGCAGTACGTAAAAGGCTTTTAAGAATTTAAGTCCCAAGATTCAAGCTATATATATACACACACATCATTTTCTATGGTATAATATAATAAAACTAAGCACAGTACAAGGACGCAAGTCTCTTGCTGAATATTTACTCTTACAAGGAACTGAACAATCCGTTTTTTCTTGTTTTCTGTATGGAACTAAATGTTCCCTCTGGGCAAAAAAGAACCATTTTTAACAAAATTGCAAAGAAAATATATACAGGTCCAAGCATTAGCTTGAATGACATGACCAATTGCCTTTACTTGGCAAACCTTCTGGGTTCAACTTGCCTCCAATATTGTAATGAAATCTTAGGGATAAATAACGTTTTTGGTCACATCAGACAGGATTCTGGTTTCGTCATATATCTGGAATTTTTTTTTGTTACAAATTGAAATAACTGTCATTCTCAAAATTACAAAATTGTAATTCCGTCCAAAAATTTGACGGAAATGCTGACTGGCAGAAGGCTTGCCTTAATTTTTTTAAAGAAAATGTTGCTAACAAGGGTTGAACTCTAAACCTCTCCAAATTAGAATCTTATATTCT
Source organism: Panax ginseng (assembly GCA_020205605.1). NCBI lineage: Eukaryota > Viridiplantae > Streptophyta > Magnoliopsida > Apiales > Araliaceae > Panax > Panax ginseng. The sequence goes on along the minus strand of CM035138.1, from coordinate 8,789,078 downwards.
AACAAAAACCATTGTACCAACTACCTATTATACTAAAATTATATAACACTAATATTTAAACCATCTAGCATTGTTTATATGCATGTGAAGATGAGATAATTATTATTGTAATAATAATACAAAATTTTAAATAATAACAATTATTGTAATAATTAAAATAATAATAATAATTAGTTCTTAGTATGAAAAAGAACACGAGACGAGAAGTACAACTAATTAATATATTTGTGCTACAAATGACGATTCATTGTTTTAGGGATTTCTTTGCCTTTGCAGCATATTTGTCATCATTTCAGTTTCTATATAAATCCTCATTTCCGAAATTTTAAATTATTTTAAATTTGCATGGACATGCATTTTATCCTTTTATTTAATATATAATTTGTAGTACATTTTTAGTTCTAATGCATTGATTGACGTTTTAGTTTTGTATTTTCTTGATTTTTTAGAATTTGTCCTAATTGGTTTTTCTTTTTTCAGTTTGTAAATTAAATCTGTATTTGTTTTGCTTGATCACATACAATTATCAGTATATCATTGATTTATTTCTAATCTTGAAATTTATCATGGTGCTTAATTGGTAATTTTATGAATGAAATGAAGGGTAAATGAGAAAGAACTAATTATATTGGAACTAATTATAATTATTATTATTTTAATTATTACAATAATTATTATTATTTAAAATTTTAATTATTTAAAATTTAGTATTATTATTACAGTTATTATTATCTCATCTTCACATGCATATAAACGATGTTAGGTGGTTTAAATATTAGTGTTACATAAATTTTAGCATAATAGGTAGTTGGTCCAGTGATTTTTGTTAGAATATAAGGTTCTAGTTTGGGAAGGTGTAGAGTTCAACACTTGTTAACAACATTTTCTTTAAGAAAATTTTTAAGGCAAGCCTTGACCACCACGTCGACAAAAATAACGGGTCAATATGCAAGATAATCAAACATTTCCGCCAAATTTTGGACTGAAATCGAACTAATAATGACCATTTTGTAATTTTTGAGAGTACAATTATTCGATTGTAACAAAAATAATTTCGGTAACAACAATGAAAACCAGACCCTAGTACAGTTACCATAACTTTATTTATCCTGAAATCTTAATACTATCTCCGTCCCACAATAAGTGCTTTTTTAGCCTTAATATTTTTTCCCAAAATAAGTGATGTGTTAGAACTCCAATACGATTTTTGCAATATTTTCTCATATATGCCCTTATGCATTCAATGATATTTATTGCATCTTACCATCACTACAATTAAATGACACTCATTAACTCTTCAACTTCAAAGAAAATATATTAAGGGTATTTTTGTCATTTTAGCTTGTGTATTGGTATGTATGATTTAAACTAAAAAAACACTTATTATGGGAGGGAGGTAGTAGTAACAAAAGAATATATATATATATATATATATATATATATATATATATATATATATATATATAGGACTAGTTGTCAATTAGAATGGAACCATGCATCCTATAAGTAATTAAGATGCAAATCCAGGAAATATAGCTTGCGGGTTTTTACTTTTATATTTAGAAAACTGTGTAAATTATCGAAACAAAGAAAAGCTATATATGCATGTGGTTGGTTGTACCAAAAAACAAAACAATAATTTTTTCAACTGTCGGGCAAGCAGCTAGGATTTTGATTGTTAAACTATATATAGTAAGCAAAAACTTAATAATATTTAAATGGACCGAGTATGAATTAAGTATGAAGCAAGTCTGGTTCATTGCTTCCTCTTTCAAATTAAGAATTTTTGTTGGACTTGATTAAGCATGTATTTTTTGTTTAATTAATGATTTTATATGAAATAGGCAATGAAAATTTGTGGTAAAAAAAATACCATTTAAATCAAATAAAAATGGCTAGTGGTTGCATTAATCATTTCCTAATGTTAACAAACATAGATAATTTTGCAACTTGATTAGATCTTGTGTGGTGTCCCTATAGCTACTACAATCTTCATATATTTGATTTAAACCTTAATATCACTATTTTAATGTGGTTGCATCAAATATATATGTATATATATCAAACTATTAAATGTACTTTTGTTACTCAACTTCCGTCCTTGTACAGTAGAAAAAGTAGTACTCCTATTAAAGCCGGTATTAAACCCTAGTAATTTTTTTAAAGTATGTTTTTTTGGCTTATCACACATGCATGCAGGTTCCTTAATTAAATGTATTAGCTAGTGATAGTAATTCTTATATGCATACATATTTCAAAGACCAGAAACTGGGTCAGTGTTACAGTTTTGTTGGGCTTATTAATTCAATGTAATAATTATATTATCTATGATGTTAATTTTTTGCTTTTCAGTTGTTTTTAGCTAATGTGTTTTTATCTTTATCCAAGCTAGCTAGCTGGATAACTTCTTGGTTTACTGATAGTGTAACCATTCTTAATTTATATATTAGCTAGGCAGCCAGCTGCCAGCCAATATTATATTGTTGAAAAGCATATATCTTCATCTGAGAATGAGATAAGAAGATATATATATATATATATATATATATATATATATATATATATATATATATATCCAATTCTATGAACACATTTGTTTGGAACCACTAGTTATGCATGGACTGTTTATGAACAGGTTTTCGATCCAATTGAGATTTGGGGAGGCATTCACATTTTTTGTGGAGTACGTAGTAGTATTTACTAAGAAAGCTACGTACGCATATAATGAATTAAGAAAGGCAAATTGTGATAGATCGATCAATCTAGTTGTTGGTGATGAGTTGTGCCAAATATTTTTGACACTCCTGCATCATATATAGTTTTATTCTTACTTTATTAAAAGCAATTGATTTTGTTATATATATATATATATTTATATATATAAAGAATGTCATATTTCAAATTTCTTTTTATTTTATTTTGGACAACTCTTTTTGGAGCAACAAAACTTTTTCAATTTTGAAATCTAGAGGAAGAGATAACGAGTTGGTGTAGAATAAAAATAAATAAATAATGCTATAGCCAGAATAACTATAATTATATACCGAAAAAGTACAATTTAATATCAAAATGTCCGAGTAATTTTATTTTATTTTACTTCCTGCTGCTTTGTTTAATAAAGTCAACATAATTTTCAAAAAGTGTTAGTAGTACATAATAAACCAAGAATAATTGGTAATCTAGTTGTAGGAGTATTTGAGTGCATAGCTGTCCATCAATAATGGATCCGCATAAGCCATCAATTTCTCATTCAATTCTACTCTTGATCTAATTAGAATAAGAATATTTTGATTACCCTCATCAGAAAAATTCATAATATAAAAGTAATACACAGTATACTTTTCACTATTATATTCTATAAAAATTTATAATAAAATCTAAATATTGAAATATAGTGTATGTGTTTTATCAATTTTCATATAATTATATACTTTTAAAAAATAACGAATATGTATAGTGATATAAAATTGAAAATTTTAATTGGGTAAAAATCAACTGTCATGACGATAGATGCCCAACAACGCAATATGAAAATTATGGAAATTTATGCTGTATTTATTGTAGATTTGTAATAAATTTTAATAATTTTAAATAAACTTTATAATTATAATTTAAAATAAATTTATCGTGAAAACTCGGGTGATTGATAAAATTATAGAAATGCCACTCAATAATAATAACCCTGACTCACCACTTGCCCGTTGGTAATTTTTGAATTTAAAAAGTTATTTAGTAATTAAAAATATAAAATATTTGAATGACTTTTAAATTTAAAAATATTTTAAATTAATTTTTTAATAATTATCTTAAAATCTAAAATGAAAAGAATACAATGTTTATTTAAGTTCCAAATTTATTTATTTTATTAAGAAACATATTTTATTAATTTAAATTTATATATTTTTTTTACTAATTAAAAAACGATAAAATAAAAATAAAATTTTACCATACCATTTTTGCCCTCCTCCTACCAAATCAAATACTCCTTTGGGAATATAATTTTACCATACAATTTTTGCCCTCCTACCAAATCTCTTAAATAAACAATCGCCAACTTATTCCTATTCCTATTATTGTTGTCTCCTTTGGGAATATAACGGCCCGTAAAATATCTGACTACTGCCTGTCCCACTTTGATAGTTTCACTCTAAATTCTTACGCGGTCAGTTGCCCACCGGGCAGCTCCAATCTCAAGAAATACTAGTACTACTACTACTTAAATGTAAAAGCTTTACCAATGAGAGCCATCTAACGCCACCAATCACCACCACTGCCTGCCTTCGGTGGCGCAATACCCCTGACCTTTAACTCCGTGTATATATATATATATATATATATATCTGTATTTGTATCTGTATCTATATCTATATATAGATAGAGAGTTTGAGGTGGATTAAGGAGATGGGTCAGGGGCTGAGTTGCAGAACAAGGGAGGAAGATGGGCTGTTCAGTGCGGTTCAATTTGGGTATTTGGAGACAGTGCATATTCTTTTGGAGAGAGACCCAACTCTTATTCATCAGACCACTGTCTATGATCGCCACTCTGCTCTTCATATTGCTGCTGCTAATGGCCAGATCGAGGTGGGTTTGTCTGGATTTTACTTAAAGATTGATTCTTTTTGTGATTTTGGCGGGTTTTGATTGTTTTTGAAATGGGGTTTTTTCAGATCGTTTCTATGCTGTTGAGTCGATCTGTTAATCCTGATTTGGTGAATCGTCATAAGCAGGTGAGATGTTTATGTTTTTTTTATTGTTTTGACAAAATTATTGGGAAAGTTTTGGAAAGTTGCAATCTTTTTTAGTTTAATTACAAACATCAAAGTGGAAATGTCAAATCTTTCTTTCTTGCAACTTGCATCTTGTTGTATTTGAATTTTTATTGACCTTTTGAGTTTTGTGATTGGAAATGGTTTAGACTCCGCTAATGTTGGCTGCAATGCATGGCAAGATTTCTTGTGTGGAAATGCTTATTCAAGCTGGGGCAAATGTATGTCAAATCCCCTCTTCCCCTCTTGTGTTTATAGATATGCTTTTATGAGTGAAGTTAAATTGATGGCTATTTATTCAATTTAATTTTCTAAGTTCCTTTTTATCAGATTTTGAAATTTGATTCACTTAATGGAAGGACCTGCTTGCACTATGCTGCATACTACGGCCATTCTGACTCCCTCCAAGCCATTCTGGCTGCTGCCCGATCCTCCCATGTTGCTATGTCTTGGTGTGTTAATCTCTCCGTCTCTCTTGATTTAACCAATTCCATTTTCATCAATATATTTAGACAATTGATTAGCTTTATTTCTTTGGAATTGGATTGGATTCCAGGGGATTTGCTCGTTTCGTGAATATTAGAGATGGTAAAGGAGCTACCCCTTTGCATTTAGCAGCTCGTCAAAGGCGACCGGATTGTGTGCATATACTGCTAGACAATGGAGCCCTGGTTTGTGCCTCCACGGGTGGATATGGGTATACTTTATAAATTTTTTGATTGGATTCAATTTCTGCAAGCACAGAAATTGTATTTGAATCATAAAATTGTTGTTTACAGCTTCCCTGGTAGCACTCCGCTTCATTTAGCTGCAAGAGGTGGTTCTTTGGATTGCATTCGTGAACTTTTGGCTTGGGGCGCAGATCGTCTTCAAAGAGATTCATCTGGGTATTGAAGTCATGGTCTAATTTTTAAATTTTTTCTATAAATTATATTCAGTTAGAAATTGTTTAATTATCTTAATTGGTCATGAAATAAGAAGCTATACTTGCAACATAAAGATATTTAACTCCTCCTAACCTCATATCTCAATATCTTGTTTATTCCATTTTAATAAAATCGTCTTGCCAGGGCAGCTGTTTCCTTCTGCTGATTTATGTACTGTTAGATTCCATGAACTTGAAATTAACGCTTGATGTCTATTCCTTCTGATTGAATATCTATATGATGTTAGTTAAAAGATTGGTGTAAATCTTGTTAGCGTAGAAATAACCTCTTATTCCTTAATTGGATGCTAAGCTATAATAATTGTCCAAAACATGTAGCTTTCCCTTTCAATATTTGTGTACGTGTTAATAAGAGGGATTTTTCTGAAGGTATGCAAGTGAACCTTTCTTCTTTCTTTTTTGGCAGGAGAATACCATATACAGTTGCTCTAAAGCATAAGCATGGGGCATGTGCTGCTCTGCTGAATCCTTCATCTGCTGAGCCTATGGTATGGCCCTCACCTTTGAAGTTCATTAGTGAGCTTAATCAGGAGGCAAGAGTTCTATTGGAACAGGCTTTAATGGAGGCTAATAGGGAGAGGGAAAAAAGCATCTTAAAGGGCACAGCATATTCCGTGTCATCTCCTTCTCATTCTGATACTGGAATTGATGATAATATCTCAGAGGTAAATTACTGCCCTCTCTAAGCTTTCTTTATAGCAAAGGAGTAGAGTTTTTCCTCGCAAATTAATATATTTTCCTCGTTAACAAAATAATAAATTCACTAAAGGCAAATATTTGTTGGAATGTAACTTCTTGCTTGAAATTTCGAAGGCAAATGGAAGTGCTAAATTTTGATATGTAAAATTCCACCTTGTTTTAACTTATATCTTTAAAATTCTAAACTGCAATCCAAGCTACTTTTCCATTTCTCGAGGGTAAAAATTACCAATGGTTGACATAGAAAGTTTTTTGATGAATTGTCTTCTAGAAGACTTTGTCTAAGTTGTTGTTAAATCTTTGGTACATATGTTATGAGTCCCCACTTGTAATGTGAAAGTTTGACTTAATAGATTAGTTTAGTAATGACATAAATTCTTTGTTCATCTGCCTTTAAAAGGTCTTTAGTTTGGCTTCAATGCTAGTTCTGGTCATAAACTAAAATATAAGGTAAGTTTTAAATTTAATATCTATATCCCTGACTAAAATCAAATGACATTTTTGAATTTTTGTAAGCTGTAGCTAATCAGTCCTGCGTACCTATTTCTGTGGAATCTCCTAATAATCTACTCAAAGTCATTCTTTGTGATTAACTGATACGGTCCTTGTATACTGACCTACTCTTTCCATTCTAGTCACGCAAGAAATAATAACTGTCATGCAAACAGAAACCTACAGAAATAGCAGTCTAAAGCCACGCATTTTTGATATCATGCAAAGTTGCAAACTAGTTGATTGATGTAATACTAAAAATTAGTAAAAAGTTATGTGGTATTCATTGAGAGAATACTCTAATGCAGACCAGTGATGCTGAGCTATGTTGCATATGCTTTGATCAAGTCTGCACAATTGAAGTTCAAGACTGTGGCCACCAAATGTGCGCACAATGCACACTAGCGTTGTGCTGCCATAACAAGCCCAACCCTACAACTGCTTGTCTCACTGCTCCTGTATGCCCATTTTGCCGAAGCAGTATTACCCAATTGGTTGTTGCTAAGGTTAAAGTCGACAAGGATACCGACCCCAAGGACCTTGCTTCCTCGAATCCCAGAAAATCCAGGAGATTCCGTAACTACAGTGAGGGCAGCAGCAGCTTCAAGAGTTTAGCGGCTGTAGGCTCATTTGGCAGAATGGGCGCCCGAGGCTTAGGAAGAGTTGCTGCTGAAAATGAATGGGTTGATAAGCCTTGACAAGCTGCTAAACTTTCTGGCATCAAGAATTACATTGGCCCGTCGCTCGGGTTCTGGACACAAATGGGTAGATGTATAGATAAATCCATTCTCCATCTGCTTTGTAGATTGATTTGGGAAATAAGCAAAGCAAGTGAATTTGCAGGGTTTGGGTTGGTGAGTATTATGGTGTGGTCGCATTGTTGTAATCTCAAGGTCCCTGTTAGTTAGCCTGAATAGAAAAATCCAAGGTTCTTTTTCTGGTATTTAGAAAAAGATTGTTATACAAACACCAAGTTGTGTGGAAATTGGACCCCAACTTGTGTCTCTCTTAATTTGTGTAAGCTGTATTAATTGTTTTATGATGAAATTAATTTGTAAGCAAAAAAATGGAAGCCAAAATGGTTGTCATGTGATCATGTCTCTGCTGCTTCAATAATAGTGCGACTTCTATTATTATCTGCTTTGCAATTATGCGTGGAGAAAAACTGAGGAAGGGTCACCTCTAGTGGGACCTAATAAAAGTATGATCCAAAATATGATATTGTTACGTGGGCTTTGATATCTTTATCTGAAGGTTGCGTGGCCCTGAATATCTGAAAAGCTGTGAAACTTAACAAAAATTTTATGTGCACATCAAAATTAGATATGTATATTTGAATTTTATTTATTTGTATTTTGACTCTAATGATAGGTAAAAATACAAATAAGTAAAATTCAAATACATTCATAATCAATTTTTATATCCGCCTAGAAGAGCTCAAAACGTAATGGGCACCTAGCTTGTGTGGGGCTCAATTTATTTTGAGATATTTTAAAATTTTAAAGTTATTTATACTTTTTAGTTACCAAACAGATTTTTAAGTTCAGATCTTATTTATTAAGATATATTAATCATTCAGATTTTAATTACTTAATTTTATCAAACACCACCTAAGAGTATGTTTAAAAATTGGGATTGCTTAAAAATGTGATGATTTTGATTATTAATTATTTTTTATGTGTTTCATAAATACAGAGCACTTGGATTGGTAAAAAGTAAAAAAAAATTGGTATAAGAAAATTTGCTAATCAATTATTTTAAGTGTAAATTATTAAAAATAAATAAGGATATATTAGTAATATATTTGGTCAAACCTAATTATTAGATTTGACAAATAATAAAAAACTCTAAATTAGAGCTTATGATTATTTAGTGATTATAAGAAGTTTTATTAAACAGGTTTTACTTTCCATCACAAACACCCTGGAAGTTGTACTTGCATTGCAGCTGAAAGAGGAGATCTGATAAACGAAGGTTTTATGAAAAATGGAAGTACTCCAGCAAACATGCTTAGCGAGTGAATTGGATATGTCAACACATGCATGGAAACAGCAGTGGATTTCCACATCCATTACCATGATCCAACTGTCTTCTTTCATCATCTGAACCGGCCCATGGGCTTAACTGAGGAGGAGCAATTCGCCCATCGACAAACAGCGAGTTTGGTTCCCTATCAGACGGAGCCAGACCGAACTCGTCCGGCCCATAAATGAATGGGCTATGACTCCTTCTATGTTCGTCAGATGCCCTTGATCTTTCGAGTGCAAGAAAATGGCCTAGGGAGGCAGCAGCATTATGGTTAATATGTATATCAGCATCTGTGTGGTCCCTTGGGCAGAGGGAGAAACAGGAAGATTTGGGCCTGTTGGTCTTCTTGATTCCTAAGGTATCTGGCCTTCTTTTAGATCTCCTGGAGAGCTCAACAATGCTAGAAACACCTAGTAGGCTCCCAAGTGTAATGCTCTTGTCATGAAAGAAAGAGCCTGTGGACTGTTACAACATGAGAGTTTTTTGTTTTTGAAAATTAATTAATTTATTAGAAATAGAAATGAATGAATGAATGAATTAATTAATAGCTAGGGAATACTCTATAAATTAGTAGCTCCAAACATAATGGCCCTTCAAATTAACGCTAAGGTCGGTTTGCACAAACTGGTTAATTTGAAAAAGTATCATTTTGAGATAATAAAAAAAAAATACTCCTCCTAAAATTTAATTGACACCATGCAAGCAAGCAAGCAAGCCCTCAAGTACGTAACTGACACATCAAGCATGGTTTGCTAATTGCTATGAACAGTTTGGAACTCCAATCTGATACATTGATGGTGAACAATTAATAGCTTCCAAGTCCATTTTCTCAAGATTTTTGCATCTCTAACACTAGCTATTGGTATCACTTGAATATTGACCAGACTAACATAAAACTCAATAAGCTAGGAAAAGTAATTATAAATTTTAAGATTTTACAAATTGCTCAATCAAAATGTTTCTCTAATTCTTGGTTTAGTTTTGGAACAGAGAGAGACTGACCGACCGACCGACCGACCGACCGACCTGTGTGTCTAAATCTGAGGACGAACAAGGAGAAGCACTGAGTGAAGTGTTGAATGATAATGATCCAGAAAATTCAGGTCGATTAACCAACCCTACTCTCACATTCAATGGCTGCAAACCCAGAGGCCATCCCTCTTCCTGAAATCAAATCATTCACAAAAATAAATAATACTATAATAATTAAACAAGTGGCAAATAATATAATGAAAAGAATTAAGGTAGACACACACACATTTAGGTTTATAATTATAAAGACAATATAATGAAACGGGTAAATATATAAATTTAAGAAAGAGCTAGGGAAGGACGGGTAAGACAAATTCAGAATTACCTGTTGAGCCATAGATACAGAGTACTTGTGGATAGCAGATTGATTGAAAAGTCGTCTAAATGAAGACGACATTATAGGCAGCAGATAAAGGAAGAGAGAGAGGTGTCGTGTTTTTTTTTTAATAAAAAAAATGCAGTGAAGTTGAAGATTTGTATATGCATTACACTTGCCTATATAATGTAATATTTTGGTGATAAAAAAGAAAAAATAAATAATAATTATAGTTATAATTAATCATTCTACTTCTTATATAATAAAATATTCACTAATTATTATAATTCGATTGTAATTATTTTTCTCTCTTTACATATATATATAAGTTGCAAGACTATAGAGTCAAAAAGTGATAAGAGAAATGGTATTTGCTCTAATTCTGTTAGCGGGAAAAGGGGAACGGAATCATTACGCGCTTATAAAATACTAATAAAGCAGACTATTGATGCTCCTTTTCCTTTATACAAATTACAAAATGACTAATTCTCATATGCCTTCCTCTTATAATTTACATTTCCGATTTTATATAAAAAGATATGTAGCGCAATTCAAATTTTGTTTTATCTACTAGTATATGTTTTATGAACTTCTTTTGCTATCTTGTTTTTTTTTTTTGGAAATTTAAAATTTAAATTACGATATAAAAGAATTAAATAAAAATTTCATTAAATTTTGTTGTATTTGTAGATTAAGGATATTATACAGATTATAGAAGATTAAATTATTTTATTTGATTTTTCATTTAAATCCGGTCACATCGATCTGGACTCATAATTTGTATTTAGAACTCACAAAAAACAGAAAACTAATTTCACTTTAAACCATTTTATTGGTCAATGCTACTAGATTAATGTCCCCGTGATAATAATAATTTACTACCTTCTCATCACCCAACCGGTTAGTGCCCGAAAATGAGAAAAATGCAGGATGGCATATAATAGTTTTTCTATACTTGATCACTTGTTACTATCATACAATTATATATATATGACTTTTGGACTTAAAAAACCTTTGTGGACTACAACTAATATGGAAAATGGCGTGCCCAAGGGAATTCAAATATTTTTATGCATGATCAACTTAAAAAAATTGAGGTTTGATGAAAATAAATGGGACATTGTAGCCATTTGAGGAAAAGGTAGAGGGGGATATAGTCCCAAAAAGATTTCATGGATTTTGTTGGGAGATTAGGGAAGAGGGGGGATCCGATAAAGGGTGGAACTGAATCAACTTTTGCTTTGTTGTAGTTGTATACCAACAATATATGGAAACAATAATAGTCTTCTCCAACTTGATTGCAGCTTTTGTCTTTCCAAAGGACGGACCATCAGTACTCCCAATCAAGCTCAACCTTTAACAACAGGACCTACAATATAAGCATAAGATAGTACTGAGACCTTGTCTTCAAAAAATCATTTAGTCACACCATCAGATTTTGGTGACTATGATTGGTTCGTTCTCAAGAAAAATTTCTTCGTCCACGAGACTAATCCTGCAGATGCACGTAATAACATATATAGAAACTATTCGGGAGCGTTTTATCAACCTATATCTGGGACGAAGGCTTGAGATTAGAAGGTGGTGCTAAGTTTAATAGGTCGAGACCATTTATGATGTAGAAGGAATTCGTGCATCCCGAGTCTTCTGGACCGGGGTCCTAATTGAAGTAAGCGTTTAGGGTCAGGCCTTCGAGCTCCTTGGGCTCGAAGAAGGTCAACAAATATATGGCACAGGGGTTGGGCTGTGCGGTGGGCTTCCTACGTCTTTGAGTCTACAGACCGAGGCCATATTTGAATAAAATAATAGCAGAGGTGGTATTGGAAAGGGATTCCACTTGCACCTTTTAAGGAGATTGTGTTGGACCCAAATATAGTAACTACCATATTTAGGAGTCTATTCTAATCGGAGAAGGGTACCAAGGTCTTTATAAAGTCTGAAGGCCAAGGTTCTGATTAACGGTAGTACCTACTTTTGAGCACTAAACACTTAAGCCTCCATTGTTAAACCTTGTGAGCAGTCATGTTTATTCTCACACCGAGCTATCCCATGCGCAATAGTCGAAACTTCTGTGTGATCTGTTATTGTCTTGATTTGGTAGCGTGAATTACGTGATTGAACGGCGTGGGCGAAACTTTATGTTAACATTGGCTATTTAGAAAGAGGGATTAGTCTTGTCACACACCCACTTTTCCTGAGCAAACTATGGCTAAGTAAAGGCAAATAACGTCTACTGTCCGGAAAAAGCAAAAACCTAGCGATCACACCGGACCACACACGGTGTGAGGGTCGGTGAAGGACCGCAGGGTCGAGAATTCAGGAGGTAGAGGAGGTGCCAGGCTCCCTCTCCAACGAAAAGCTATTCCATGGCGGCCCCCCGCACACTGCAAACCATGCTAGTCGTGCAGATGAGAACCAATCTCGGGCACTGGATATGCACAAAAACACCCGAGGAGAGGACAGCCGAGATCAGAAAGAATTCATCTTGCAAAAAAAGATGCAACAGAATAAAGACGCTATGATGGCCTTGCGACTTCAGCAAGATGAACTCGAGCAGCAGATGGCGAAGGTGGCTGGAGAGCAAGAAGCTACCTCAAAAAGGCGCAGACATAGGAGCCGATCCCGGTCCCCTAGATGGGGAGAAAAAAGCAGGCACCGAAGTGGCTCTCGGGACGGATCGATCGAAAAAAATAAAGCCGTTCAATTTGAGCGTAGATCGAGATCATCCGGTAAAACGGGACAAAGGAGAAGGGACGCGTCTCCTAGGAATCTGGGAGGGACACCAGACACATGGCGTCCCCTCGTAAAGAGGAGATTGACCCTCTCGCTCGAAGGGTGGCCGAATTGGAGAAGTTGTTGTTGGCAAAGAATTCTGAAGTGAAAGCTAAGCTCTTGTACTTCACGTCACACAGTTGTCACGGGGTGGATCGGTCAGATAACACAGTAGCAGATGCCCTCGCCAGGTTGGCAACCACCGAAGCAAGCTCCTTCAGTGGATCGGTGTATCTAGAAGTCTTAAAACGACCCAGAGTGTACTAAAGATATGTATTGACTCTAGGCAAACTCATTCACCGGCTTACACCTTTTATCACCTACTTGGCGGAAGAATTCTCCCTCGAATGAATCTCTAGCAAGAAAGATCAAATCTGAGAGTTCAAACTTCATTCTTTCGTAGACGGAGACTTATCTTAGAAGGGCTTTTAGCTCCCATTGCTCAAATGCTTAAACCCCTCGGAAGCAGACTACACACTTCGAGAGGTACATGAGGGGATCTGCGGGGATCACATGGGGGCCAAATCACTGGCGCATAAGATCTTGAGGCAGGGGTCCCAAGTGTCGGTGAGCAGCCTTATCCCACACCAACCTCCAGAAGAGTCAGACTCAAGTCTTATCCCCGATTACCTTCGCCGTATGGGGAATCGACATCCTGGGGCCTCTGCCGAAGGCCAAAGGGAAAGTTACTTTCGTAATCGTGGCAATCGATTATATGACAAAGTGGGTTGAAGCCAAACCACTACAGAAAATCACCGAACAAGAATGCTTGAAATTCTTCAAAGAATGAGTTGTTTATCGTTTCGGTATTCCGATGGCAGTCGTCTCCGATAATGGCAGACAATTTGTTGGGTCAAAATTCGAAGCCTTTCTGAAAGAGTTGGGAATACAGCATCGCAAGACTTTAGTCGCTCATCCTCAGTCAAATGGTCAAGTAGAAGTGACCAACTGAACCCTGCTCAACGGGATCAAAAGAAGATTGGATGAGTTAAAAGGTCGGTGGCCCGAAGAGTTACTCAGTGTTCTGTGGGCATATCGGACAACTCCGAGGACAACAACTGGAGACTCTCCATTCAGTTAGCACTCATCTGAGTTGAGATCGGTTCCCCACCCTTGAGTCGGTCGATCAAAGAACTATACAATGATGAAGGTTTGAAAACGAATTTGGATTTCTTTGGGCGAGGTTCGGGACTCGGCTATGATGATGTTAGCTATCTATCGCCAGAAAACGACTGACACTACAACCAAAAGGTGAAGGCGAGGAGGAGGTTTGCGAGAAGCGATTTGGTCCTCCGAGTTTGAGGGCGTCAACCCCCGAATCTTGTGGCAAACCGATGCCTAACTCGGGAGGACCATACGAAGTGGTAGAGTCTGCCGCCAGTGCTACTTACCGCCGAACAATGGACCAGTTCAGATGTAAAGAATACGTGGCATGCTGGGAGACTCAGAAAATTTTACCAGTAATAGTTATGTCATTCTTTTCTTTACCCATGTAACCGCTTCAAATTTAAATTAAATAAATGCAAGTTTTCCTTGATTATGTCTAACTTTGTTTATATGACTCTTTCTACTCGAACGGGTAAACTTCGTACATGGTCCGATCAGAAGGTTCGAAAAGACACCTCTGATCGAGATAAGTCACAAGTATAACTAACCGAGATAAAATGTAATTTCCTCAGATAAACTTCAGACATGGTCCGATCGGGAGGTTCGAAAAGACACCTCTGATCGAGATAAATCATGAAGTAATAACCGAAGAGAAAATTGTAATTTTCTCAGATAAACTTCGGACATGGTCCGATCGGAAGGTTCGAAAAGACACCTCTGATCGAGATAAGTCACAAGTATAACTGACCGAGAAAAATTATAATTTCCTCAGATAAACTTCGGACATGGTCCGATCGGAAGGTTCGAAAAGACACCTATGATCGAGATAAGTCACAAGTATAACTGGTTACAAAAATTACAAACAAAGACAATATTTCATTCATACTTGGATATTTTTACAAAACCCGACCACTTACGATTCGGGTGGGAAACAAAAGTTACAAGAAATTATAAGTCCTAAAAAGAGTTATACAGGAGGAAGATTGTCTTCGGTTTCAGCCTCAGATTCGTCGTTTGATGAGTCGAGAAGGGAGATATCGAACCCCGCGGCCATCAGCTTTGCCTTAGCCTTTTCCCGATAAGTTTCATACCCTTCCCCAAATTGGGTCATGACTTTATCGTTCAAAGCTTCGGACTCTTCATACTCGTGAATTACTGCGCAGGCCTCTGAGATCATTTACGGTAAGAGAGTCGATTTAATTTGTTAGGGCGATTTCTCCTTCATCAATTACCTCATCTTGGTGAGATTCTCAAAGATATTTCTACGTGATGGAGTCGATTGCCTTTCCCGATCCTTGACCTCAAAGCCGGTGCTCATTTTCCTCGATCGGCTTCTTAGCATGACCCTCAGAGCCAAGCGAACTCCTGTTGGCGTAGGAAATATTGTTCTTTTCGGTTCGTCGGCCGACTTTGGGCTGGGTGACCTTATTTGGTCTCCGCGATGACGATCCTTTTCGGTCTTGGATCCGAGGTCGGACCGAACCTCGACCTCAAGCAACAATGATCTCTCGTTCCCTCTTGAATCTCCTTTTTGTGGTTCGGGCAAAGCGGAGGATGGCTGAAACAAGGATGGCATTGGCCTGCAACAAGCATACATATCGACCAGGGAAATCACATACTCAATTAGGAAATAAAAGACCGGGGAATCACCTGGCATTGGGCGGGATGTACGACGACACCGAGATAATCCTCGGAAGTGAATCTTACGAGCGTTCATTCATCGTCGTCCAAGCTGGAACTGATCGAACAGATAGAAAGGAAACAAGTCCGAAGGACTCTTCGACCAATGAAGTGGTGGCGTTCCTTGAAGAAGAGCTCACTCGCCAAGAAGGGGAGTGGCGGCGATGATGGGCTCGGCCTCAACAACTCGTTGTTCGGAGGTGATGGCTCGAGATCCCAAAGGTGAGTCATGCGGATTTTTGGTCGAGGCTCGAAAGGAACCTCTTGGTATCCTCCGAGTCCTCGATTCTGATGATTTGAAGCGGGAGAGGGAAGGAGTAGACTCTACCGTTGGAAGGACTACCTTGGCGGGGACCTTTGAAGGATGTTTAGAAACCTTCTTGGACCTCTTCAAAAAGGCCGCCTTCTCTGTCCGGCTCATCTTTAAAGCCACCTTTTTGGTGGATGAGGGATCGGGATTTGAAGTGGACCCCACGGACAACTCGGTAATGGGAATGGTCTCTTCGTCGGGGATATCATTGGTTACCGACGGATGGATAGGTTCGGTTGAAGCAGTCATAGGAACTAGGAACTCAGCGGTCCCTTCAGGTTTGAAAATTGTCACTAAATAGAAGAAAATAAGTTAAGATACGAGGCATCTGAGGTAAATGATAAAAAGGTAAGAGGGAATTGGTCAGTAGGAAGGGAAATACTTACATCCATGTTTGTATAACCAACCTTCACTGGATAGAACCGTCAGGCTCCACTCAGTCTTGCTCCATTTTCTAAAAAAAGTCTTGAAGGCGTCGGTTCGACCCTTCGAAAAATTTAGTACTTTGGCGATAGGGTCCTCGGGGTGAGCCTAACGAGGAAGAAGTTGAAGGTCGGTCCCTCGGATAAAGATCCATTTGTCGTGCCATCCCTTGTTGCTCGAAGGGGTTTTGATGATGACAGGGCAATTGGCCCGTTTATTTAATTGTCGCAAACCGGGCTCTTTCGAGCTGGTAAGGGTGAAAAGAGCGAAAAAGAAGACAAGACCAGGAGTAATTCCGACCTCGTGGCATAGGGCAATGAAAGAGATTAGATGGATGTATGAGTTCGGCACGAGTTGTGCGAACCCAAGACCAGCAAAATTCAGAAAAGATGAAATGAACTCGTGAAGAGGGAATTGGATCCCATACTTCAGATTGTAAAAAGGAACGGCAAACCACTCACCCTCGGGCCCAAACTCACAGCATATGTGTTGTTGTATTTTGTACAACAATTGTTGTAATAAAGTTGTAGTTGTTCTTTGTACCATATATTTGGCGACTCAGAATAGGTTGGGTGGAATGGATCTATTTTGGGGTTGTCACAGTTGGTATCAGAGCTTAGGGATATGATCTCTAGCGGAGATCGGGGAATATAACTAGGAGGGGAGAGATGAGTAAATCCTTCGCTAGTGTGTCCTACCTAAGCTTATTTGTTGGTCAGTTATAATATCGGGATATTATGTGATATGTTAATTTGTTTAATTAACCCTTGTTTTATGGCAGTATTTAAGAATGGCTGCTGAGAATGTTAACAATGGAGTGAATGAGACCGTGGGGATACCTCTAATCACTACCCATGATAATGTGATTAGATATATCCATGTGGTGAGTGAAGAATTGATAGTTGCACTCGAGATAGTCACAGAGGTAACAGCTGAGAGTGAGGAAGAAGAGGAAGAAGAATTACACGAGGAGAGTTTATTAGAGGTATTATATGATCAAAATGTAAATTTCAAAATCGTATTCATGAGTTAGAAGAAGCGAAATTGAAGAACAACGGTGAGCGATTATGGAACAAAAGGATCAAACAATTCAAGCTTGTGTTACCCGATATGTGATGCTTGAATGAAGCATTCTTTGGCGAGTATAAGATGATAAAGATGGAATCTGAGCTGCAAGAAGAAAAAAATTGAACGAGTAAGAATGAGTGATGCATGGGTAAAATCACACGACACGTGGATATTGTGGAAAGAGATGTCCGATCTAAGAAGGCTAAAATAGATGACATGAATTTCTCTTTTGGAAAGCAATTGGGAGAACCCAACATCGAGTTTTGAATTACCACAGTACATAGCGGTCAACTGAATTCGATATGGATCAAGATTGATGATTCAAATCATAAAAGCGAGTAGACTGACGAGGCGGTTGAGGGAGGAATATGTCTATAGAAAAATATATTCCAATGATAGTGATGGCGCCAAATCTTTTCCTAAATAAGTCAAAGCCGAGTAGTTCGAGGGATGGCGGTTGTCATGACTCCCAACAAATGAGGAACCCAAATGAAGTTATCACGGGAGATGGAGAAATTATGATGACCGGGGAGATAGAATCTGAAATGGAAGCAAGGTATTCTCAACTTTTCGAAATACCAGGTACATAAATTTCGGGGACGAAATTTCATAAGGAGGGGAGATTGTAAGACCTCGAATTTTATGAAATAAAAGTATTCAATTTTTCTTACAATTACTATTCAAGAAATGGTTAAATTGATAAAAGTTAAAGTTAAGGGTGATATATGAATTTTTTTCAAAATACACAAGTGGTTATAAAATATTCATTGTTGTTAGGGAATATTCATTTGGTCGTGGGAATATTCTTTACGTCGGGGAATATTAAATGCACGCAGTAGCGACCATTTATGGGCCCCATAATGTAAGAATAAGCTGTCGGATGAAGAAAACGACAAAATAAATAACAGTACAGTCGTTACTGAATTAACAATTTGTTGGAATACCGGTGGTTAAAATACGATGTCTGGCGTGTTTGCACAATGAGCACACAGCTTTTACGGTATTTTTGAATTATTGATCATTACATAAGAAGGCACTACTCAATAATTGTTACGGTAATTCTTTATTCAATATTTTATTTTATTGATTCAATAATTGCTTGCGTTGATATTTTATATTATTGTTGTTTGATAATTATCAACGCATGATATTTCTCATTATCGGATCAATAATTCATATTATTTGAATAATATTATTAGATAGCATTATTGGCAATGTCTAGAAAGTTACATCAAGGAGAGGTTTGGTCACCTTAATTGCACGCCATGAGAGAGAAATTCTTATTGGAAAGCCCCTATTTTACGGGAACCTAGTTGTCATAATTGTGATTCTGTAATATTATTTGTGAATAATTAATTATTGATTTATATGATAAGGAAATATTTATTTGATGTGGATATAAATGATTGATTTATTTATGTGGTTATAAATGAAGGAATTAATATTGAGGTATTTTATCAGTATTTTTGTCGGAATGAAGGTATTAAAAATTAAACCAGTGTTTTTGAGATATATTGCGTGAGTTATAATTTTTAATCCAACCGTTGGATCGTTGTAATTTTTGGATATGTTATACATATATAAGTTGAGTATATGTCCATAAATTTTGAACCGTTAAAAATGAACGTATGATTTGTTATGAATTTTAAGAGGTGAATGGTTCAGAAATTGTTGAAGTATCCGAATTTAGCATTTTGGTGGAAAATTCTATAATTGAGTGGGCCCCACTTGTGGTTGGTGAAGAAATGTGCTGAATTTTATTTTAAATGTGGTGGGTGAGAATAGTAGCAGGTAAAGCCATCAGGTTGCATGTGACGCCCCCAAAATAGGTCCATTCCATCCAACCCATTCTGAGTCGCCAAATACATGGTACAGAAATAACTACAACTTTATTAATACATTTGTCGTGCAAAATACGACAACATATATACTGTGAGTTTAAATACAATTATTGTCTTCTAGACAATATACATACCAAATAAATCCTCATCACAATTATTGATACATTATTTTACAAAAATGGTGAGGACTACTAAACAACTCTCTCTATAACCTTCATTCCATACCCCAGACTAAGTACTGCATACATTCTCGCCTCCCCGAGAAGAAAAATGGAACAAAAAGGAAAAGGGTGAGCTCAACTAGCCCGATAAAAGAATATTATGACTAAGATAATATACAACAAATTATCGTTAGTCTTCAATGGGAAAAAATCTAATAGAATACAATAGGCAACCGGTTTTAAATCAACAATGCAATGAAACAACAATTCATTAGTAGAGTTAAGTAGAGAATGCAAACTATTATCTTCTATATATGAATTTAAAAGTTCATCGTCGATATTTTATCCATGTAACATCAATCAATATCTATCTCGAATCAAATATTCATCTTTACTTGCTACGAGCCAAAGATATTCATTAATTGGTCATGTTCATCTAAACACTGCTTCATCTTTTGCACTACAGGCCAAAGATATTAATCGATCGGTCATGTTCATCTCAACACCTATTCATCTTTGCACTACTACGGCAAAGATATTCATCAAGAAATCATTCATCTTTGCACTACAGCCAAAAGATATTCAAGAATATCATCATTTAGACCGAGGATGATGAAAAATATTTTAAAGGAAACGAATCCATGAAACAAAAGAACAAATATTAAGGATTCGTATTTTAAACAATCCAAGTTCAAAAATACTTCATAAGTAATCGGTGGAGTAAAATTCAAGAATGATCAAAACATGGATACAATCAAAGCTAGTATCCATAGTAGATATTTTGACAAAAAGAAGAAATTTCATTTTTACGATTGAATAGTCTTAGATTCGTGAATAGTCCGTATCGTGAATAAGAACTCTAACACCAAAAGATAAAAATTTCACAAAAAAACATCTTCACGCTTCGTGAATAGTACTCATAAATAAGAAATGGCTTCGTGAATAAGAACTCATGAATAAGAAACTCGTGAATAAGAACTCATGAATAAGAAACCCATACATGAAAAAGTTTCAAATTTGATAAAATTTCCAACCAATATTTCGCATAATGATATTGAAGAAATAATATCATTTTCGAATAAAATAACATCCTTTACCTCGAAAGACAAGATTTTACAATGAAACAGGATATAAAGCTATGACTTGAACTTGCACCGTATATAGCAATACTCAAAGTATACTCAAAATACTCACAAGAATACGTTCGATAATATAGAGAGAAAACTTCAGTTTACGGTGTGATTTTAATTCTAACCTAAGCACCTATTTATAGGAAATTGCTTGTAACACCAAAAGAGAAAATTTAATACATTAATATATATATATATATATATATATATATATATATATATCAAATTCATGCGCCCACTTTTAGAATTCACTCTAGCATTTTCCACATGCCACCTTCAGAAAAAATAAAAAAACGTTTTTTGTAAAAAATATTTAAAACTTCAAAAATTAATTATTTCGGAACTACAGAACTTCAATAATTCATAATAAATAGCCCTTTTGTTAGAAAATTCGAATCTCGCTTTTTTTTTTATAGGAAATTTAATTCTGTACAACTTTACAGAAGAAAGTTTTTTCAAATTCCAAACAGAAATTGACCGAAATCCATAAACGGGCGATTTTACAGTCTATAATCAAATTTCACTCAAGAAATTGTGTCCACCAACACACAAAATATGTGTTAAACATTTAATGCCACAAAAATACTCTTCCTCCTTATATACTCATATATCCCACATTTATTATAAAAAATATCACCGTTAATATATTATTAAAATAATATATTTAAATGAATTATTTTATCAGAAAAAAGATAAAATATTAATTTTCAACAATTGTTACTTTAAAAATTTTCTCCATCTATATCCACATAAAATCAATATTTTCCTCATCATATAAATCAATAATTAATTATTCACAAATAATATTAGAATCACAAGATCTTGTGACCGTGCCGCTTTACAGGAAAGAGGGGCTTTCGATAAGGATCTCTCATCTTGGCGCCTTGATTAGGTGACCAAACCTCTCCTTAGATGTAACTTTTTAGACATTGCCAATAATGTTATCCAATAATATTATTCAGATAATATGAATTATTGTCTAGATAATGGAAAATACTTTGTAATGACAATTTATTGAAACAACGAAGAATATAAAATATCAATGCAAAGAATTATTGAATCAATAAAATAAAATCTTGAATAAGAATTACTGTAAAAATTATTGAGTAGTGCCTTCACGTAAGAATCAATAATTATTGCAATACCGCAGTGCCTTCGCTCAACAACGCGACATTAGTGTGTTTTAACCACCGGGTATTCCAACGATATAACTTGTAATAACTACGCCATTATTTATAAACAACTTATATTTGTCGTTTTCTTCATCCAATCATTTTCCGTTATGGGGCCCACAAAATCAAGGCTTGTCAGTAAATTAAATATTCCACGACCAAACGAATATTCCCAAAAGCAATAATGAATATTTTATAACCACTTGTTTATTCAAATATTTGCGTATTTTACCCATAACTATCCACATTAATCAAATCAACCCTTACTATTTCAAAATAATAAATAGAGGAAAATAAATTTCATTTATTAATAATTTTGGGTCTTACAACGTCCCTCCTTATGAAATTTAAGTCCTCGAAATTGACGTCGCATACTGGTGTTTGAAAAGATGAGAATACCTACGCTTTCATTTCCGTTTCCAACTCCCGTGTCATTTCCTCAATAACATGGTTTCTCCACAAACTTTAACTTGTGGTATAACCTCGGTCACATAGGACATGTTTTTTCCTATCAAAGATCTTGACAATTACCTCATCGTGACGTTAAGTCTTGGTTATCTCGTCCGGTTCTAACTCAATGACGTGGTTCGGTTCGTCCACATATTTACGTAACATCGATCGTGAAAAAGCGTTATGAACACGCGTCATACTTGGCGATAAAAAGCGAGTCTATAGGCCACGCCTTTCTATTCGATCGAGAATTTCAAATGGATTAATAAATCGAAGGTTTGAGCTTTCTCACCTCACCGATTCTCGCTTTTGAAATAACAACTTCTTGCACCTCCTTCTTCAAATTCATCACTTCGGGTCGTAGCTTGAACAACTTTAACTTTATCGATTAAAGTCGATTATACTCAGTATATCATCACGTGGGTACCTAGAGTTTTCATCTCCATCTCTATTATTTGTAAATTATACTGAAATGAGTCTTTGACAATATCATACTCGTCTTTGTATACGATCTTCTACTCAACACGTCATTTACCACGTTCGCTTTTCGGGATGGCATGGTCGAACATGTGCTAAAAATGAGTCTCTCTTGAGTTCTTTGAAGCTCTTCCCACATTCCTTGCTCCATTCGAATTTTGTATCTCTACGAATTCAAATTGCGTTAATGGAATAGCGATTCGAGAATATCCTTCACAAATCTCCGATAATAACCAACTGCTTCTGAAAGCTACGTATTTCGATTCTGAAGCTTAGGTTGTTCTCAATTGTGACTCATATCCCAACCTTGGATAAGACGTTACAATGACACCTATCGGGTTTATTATCGCATTTAATATGGTGTCCCCTACGGAGAGCACGGCTTCGTGCATTCCACAAAGGAAGTCACCGGATAAAGGCTCAGTACCAAATTCTATAGTTGAATTTTTAACTCCCGAAGTTCAATAGAGCCATTCGATATGAGATTTTAGAAATGAGTTTTATGTCTAGGGTTCAAAGTCGATACAAAATTTAATATCGACTTTGGGAGTAATCCAAGAAATTCTTCAGGAAATACGTCAGGAAAAATCAATAACAACAGGAATATTATTCAAATCTGACGTGTTTTTATTCAAATCCATAACATGGACTAAGAAAACTTGACATCCGTAATAAACGAATGACTTCATGGCTTGATATGAAAATGTTTAACTACAATGGTTTGATTGCTTGAATTCGAATAACAAGTTGCTTAGCAATATGAAAACTAACAACCTTACGAAAGTAATCAATTTCGGCATAATGAGTAGTTAACCTTAAAATCACATCAAAAGCAAATATCTCTATAGAAATAAGGTTAACAGGTAATGTGATAGTGCCAACCTGAATCAAGCAAGATTTCTAAACAACGGATGTAATGAAAGTTTCTCCTAACAGAGTCTCCATAAATAAATTCAAAGTCTAATTTCTCCGTAGTCAAGTTCAAACGTTGAATGCAAGTAAGAGATAAAAGAATGGGTAGAACCGGTATCTAGTAAGGTATAAACTTCGCAAGAATTTATAATTAACTAACCCATGCTAACTTCGTTCAGGTTCCTCGCATTTTTATCGGTCACGACAAACGCTCTTCCAGGAACCGTTGACTTTGACTTTTCTGGGACATCCTTTTGAGTCACCATTCCCGCTGGACTGGGTTTTGATACCGTACAATTTTGAGCGATATGTCCTTCTTTTCCACAATTATAGCATACCTTAAACTGTTGTGGGCAGTTTAGGCTGATATGCCCCTCTTTCCCGCATTTGTAACATACGACCAGTGGTATTTCTCCTCCCTTAGAACCAGTTGCTACTGGCGCTGACGTCTTCACATGGTCGTTGTTGAATCTCCTCTTTTTAAAATCTCCTCCCGGCTCGCTTTCTTATTTTTCATGGCCATGATTACCACCGGAGTGGTTCTGCGCTTTGTGTCCGGATTCTTCTTTCTCCGCGATTATCGTTATTACGATGGCTACGCTATCTTTGGTATGATCCTGGTTATGGTCCCTCGGTTGAACGTACTTTCGTTATCTTGCTTTCTAACAATCGAGCCTCATTGACAACATCCGAATAGAGAGAAAATTTATGAGAAATGAGATATCTTGGCGTATCTTGGGGTTTGAACCTCTCGAAAACATCCGCGTCATACGTTCCTCATTCTCCACCAAATGAGGTGCAAACTGGATAACTCCGTGAACTTCGCCTCGTCTTTGGGACACCGTCATGTTATTACGCTTCGATCTAATAAACTCCACTTCCTTCCGTATAGCGAATACTTTCGGGGAAGTACTTGTCATTAAACATGCTCTCAAACGCGTCTCCTATGACATCTTTGAGTCTGTTGGATGGAGTCTGCTTCACTGATTCCCACCAAAGATGTCTGCCTCATTCTGGAACATAAAAGTAGCGAATGGAACTTTCGTTCCTCCGTGCATCAAGACATCGAATATCTTGGTAATTTGTTTGACCCACGTCTCCACCTTAATCGGATCCGGCTTTCCCAGTGCACTTACGTGGTCCCAACTCTTTGATCGCTAATTGTGACCACCCGTGAATTGCTATCATTTCCTCCCCATATTTTGAACACGAGTCTCACTTCGTCGATTTCATGAACTGCAAAAAGCTTCTAAACATCCCCTCGTTCATCATCTCGCTTTCGATTGGTGTTGTTCACAGAGGTACATTGTCACTGTTACGCGTTACTCCTCGTTGGTAAAATACATGCATCTCCACGGTCTCATTTACTCCAATTGTTAATATTCTCGATTCGACATTCTCAAATCATCACATAAAAACAAGGGTTAATTAAGGAAATCAATATATCACATAATATCCCTATATCTTAACCAAACTAACAAATAAGCTTAGGTAGGACACACTTTAGCGAAGGATTTACTCTTCTCTCCTCTCTAGTTTTATTCCCGAACTCCGAGAGATCATATCCCTAAGCTCGATACCAAGCCGTGGCGCCCCAAAATAGGTCCATTCCATCCAACCCATTCTCGAAGTCGCCAAATACATGGTACGCGAAATAACTACAACTTTATTAATACATTTGTCGTGCAAAATCAATAACAACATATATATCTTGTGAGTTTAAATACAATTATTGTCTTCTGACAATATACATACCAAATAAATTCTCATCACAATTATTGATACATTATTTTACAAAATGGTGAGGACTACTAAACAACTCTCTCTATAACCTTCATTCCATACCCGAACTAGTACTCGCTACATTCTCGCCTCTTGAGAAGAAAATGGAACAAAAAGAAAAGGGTGAGCTCAACTAGCCCAAGAAGAATATTATGACTAAGATAATATACAACAAATTATCGTTAGTCTTCACAGGAAAAATCTAATAGAATACAATAGACAACCAGGTTTAAATCAACAATCAGTGAAAACAACAATTCATTAGAAGAGTTAAGTAGAGAATGCAAACTACTATCTTCTATATATGAATTTAAAAGTTCATCGTCAATATTTTATCCTGTAACATCAATCAATATCTATCTGAATCAAATATTCATCTTTTGCACTACTGAGCCAAAGATATTCATTAGTTGGTCATGTTCATCTAAACACTGCTCATCTTTTGCACTACTGAGCCGAAGATATTAATCGATCGGTCATGTTCATCTCAACACCTATTCATCTTTTGCACTACGGGCCAAAGATATTCATCAAGAAATCATTCATCTTTACTACGGGCCAAAAGATATTCAAGATATCATCATTTAGGACCGAGAATGATGAAAAATATTTTAAAGGAAAGCGAATCGATTGAAACAAAAGAACAAATATTAAGGATTAAGTATTTTAAACAATCCAAGTTCAAAAATACTTCATAAGTAATCGGTGGAGTAAAATTCAAGAATGATCAAAACATGGATACAATCAAAAGCTAGTATCCATAGTAGATATTTTGATTAAAAAAGAAGAAATTTCATTTTTAGAATGAATAGTCAGTATTCGTGAATAATCACCGTATCGTGAATAGTAACTCCACACCAAAAGATAGAAATTTCACAAAAAACATCTTCACGCTTCGTGAATAGTACTCATGAATAGTAACTCGTGAATAGTAACTCATGAATAGTAACCCCGACATAAAAAAGTTTCAAATTTGATAAAAATTTCCAACCAATATTTCGGCATAATGATATTGAAGAAATAATGTCATTTTCGAATAAAAAACATCCCTTTACCTCGAAAGACAAAGTACTTTTAGTTGAAAAACAGGATATAGGCTATGACTTGAACTTGCACCGTATAGTAATACTCAAAGTATACTCAAAATACTCACGAAGAATACGCTCGATAATATAGAGAGAAAACTTGAGTTTACGGTGTGATTTTCAATTCTAACCTAAGCACCCTATTTATAGGAAATTGCTTAGAACACCAAAGTAGAAAATTTAATAAATTAATATATATATATATATATATATATATATATATATATATATATATATCGGTCATACATACCCACTTTAGAATTCACTCTAGCATTTCCCACATGCCACCTTCTAGAAAAAAAAAAAAAAAGCGTTTTTGTAAAAAAAAAATATTTAAAACTTCAAAAATTATTTTTTTTTTAACTACGAAACTTCAATAATTCACAATAAATAGCCCTTTTGTCAGAAAATTCGAATCTCGCGACTTTTATAGGAAATTTAATTCTCTACAACTTTGCAAAATTTTTTTTTTTCAAATTCCAAACAGAAATTGACCGAAATCCATAAACGGGCGATTTTACAAGCTATAATCAAATTTTAGTCAAGAAATTGTGTCAACCAACACACAAAATATGTGTTAAACATTTAATGCCAGAAAAATACTCTTCTTCCTCATATACTCATATATACCACATTTATTATAAAAAAATATCACCGTTAATATATTATTAAAATAATATATTTAAATGAATTATTTTATCAGAAAAAAAGATAAAATATTAATTTTCAACAATTGTCACTTTAAAAATTTTCTCCATCTATATCCACATAAAATCAATATTTTTCTCATCATATAAATCAATAATTAATTATTCACAAATAATATTACAGAATCACAATCTTCGGCAACCGGTAGCCACCCTTGTGGAAAGAGGGCTTTCCAATAAGGATCTCTCACTTCTGGTAGCATGATTAGGTGACCAAACCTCTCCTTGAAGCGAACTTTCTAGACATTGCCAATAATGTTATCCAATAATATTATTCGGATAATATGAATTATTGCTCCAGATAATGGAAAATACTTTGTAATGACAATTTATTGAAACAACGGTAATATAAAATATCAATCGTGAATTATTGAATCAATAAAATAAAATCTTTGAGCGATAATTCTTTGTAACAATTATTGAGTAGTGCCTTGCTTACGTAAGAATCAATAATTGGTGCAATCTGATGCTTCTTGTTCAACAACGCGTATTAGTGTGTTTTAACCAATGGGGTATTCCAACAATATTAATGGTAATAACTACACCGTTATTTATAAACAATTTATAGTTATCGTTTTTTTTCATCCAATCGTTTTTCCGTTATGGGGCCCACAAAATCTATGGCCGTCAATTTAATATTCCACGACCAAACGAATATTCTCCTCATGATAATGAATATTTTATAACCACTTGCTTATTTAAAATATTTGCATATTTTACCCATAACTATCCACATTAATCAAATCAACCCTTACTATTTTAAAATAATAAATAGAGAAAAATAAATTTTATTTATTAATAATTTGGGGTCTTACATTGCAGGTCAAGTCTGCTAAAATTTTCCTATAAATAGAGGGCTAAGTTAGAATTGAAAATCACACCAGAAACATAAGCTTTCTCTCTTTCTCTCTCTAGATTATTGAGTGTATTTTATGAGTATTTAGATACTTGGTGAGTTGATATTCATCAGTGCAAGTTTCCTTCAGCGTCATATCCGATATCCAGTCAGAAGTGCTGCTCTTTTGAGGTAAGGGATTGTAAGGGATAGTAAGGGATTTTAAGGGTTATTATATTTATCAGTTCGTACTTCTTCTGACCTTCAAAAAATTCTGAAAAAATTTGAAATGATATGTTGATGAGTTTTATTGATTGTGTCCAAAAATGGTGATTTTTGGATGTATAGATTAAGAGTTATGAATTTTATGAGAAAAGACTATTTTAAAAGTAACCACTTATAATTCCTTGTGGTTAACTCCAAAATTGATAAAATTTTTATTGGGAGTATATCTATATAATATCAGTATACTCTGTGAATTTCGGAATTTTTGGATAAAAGTACAATTTATGATAAATATCTAAATATTCGGCGATTTTGGCCATATGAAAAATAGTAAATGAATTTTAAAAATTCTAAGAAAAATATATGTTCAATATGGGACTATATTCTGCTAAATCCCAGAAAAAAAATATTTTTTGAACTGATTTGATATTTTTCATAAAAATGGACTAGTTATGAATAAATGAGTTAAATATGTTATGTGAAGGAAGAAAATTGGAAAATATGATTTTATGGCTTGAGAATCATATATGTGGTATATGCAGATTTTTGATGAGGGTTTTGGTTATTGGTGATTAAACCTTATAAGTTTGGCATTTTATGATGATTAAATGCATTATTTAGTAAAGTGTAAACAGTTAAAATAAATTGTTTATAAATTTAAGAAATGTTATTCTTTCAATATCATTATACCAAAATATTGGTATGAATTTTATTGTAAAATTTCTACCTTTTTGAGTCGGAGTTACTATTCACGAGTTACTATTCACATGTACTATTCACTATAAAATTTGTTTCTTTTTCTAACCAAATTATAGTTGATTTATGAATATTACTCTGGAGATTAAAACTATATATTGATTATATTGATTTTATTATCATATATAATATTTTTATAACCCTGATGTTGAAATTCTCTTTCACTTGAGTATAAAGATGGGTAGATTATTGGTATGATCATGTATTGTAGGTTCTCTTTGGCGGTAGTAAAAAGTTGAATTGTTGACTGGTATGATCATGACCATTGAATTTATAATTGAATATCTTTAGCTTAAGTGCAAAGGTGAAATGATCAACATGGTTATAATTATTTTTTATATAAATTCTGAAATTATTATATATTTCTTGAGATATTAATATATTTGGCCTGTAGTGCAAATATGAACTGTTAATGAATATATTTGGCCCGTAGTGCAAAGATGACCTGTTGTTGAATATCTTTGGCATGTAGTGCAAAGATGGTATGTTGATGAATATCTTTGGCCCGTAATGCAAAGATGAAATTGTTAATATGATTATAAACAGGAACTGTGATTTGGTATAACCATGATCTTTGATATTTCGGTAAAAGACATGTGATGAAATTATCTTAAATCACAGTGCGAAGAGAATTTAGAATCACAATTATGATTATAAGTTATTCATATAATTGTGGAAAGGCTGTTGAGTGACGTTATAGGGATAAAACAACATTGGTGGACTTTTAATGTGGAGAAGATAGTAGACTTTATGGTCTATTTGACTCTTCTAATGGATTGCTTCGTTCACCTGCAACTATGGTTGAAATTTTATCATCTACCATATGTTCTAAATCTACGATTTATTATTGATGAAGGCTATTGATAATTTAATTATCTTTAGTCATGATATTCTTTATTGAAGCTAGTTGTGCTCACCTTTTTGCTTCACAATTCCTTTCGTGTAATAAGAGTGTAGTTTGGGTCGAAATGGGGTAACAGGGAATAGAAATGGTGGTCATCATTTAGTAGTTATATTTGGTGAATCAACTAGGGTGAAAGCGAACCCAACGTTGGAAGGGTGTTTTGCCACTATCATCATCTGAGATGTCTAATGACATACAACCTCGTGTCATCATAAGATGGGTTATGCTTCATCCACTTGCTTTGAGTATATTTACTGAGCACTACCTATATAATCTTGATGTTTGTTTGAAGTATAATTCTCAATTTGAGGCAGTGGAGATAATGATAAGTCGAGAAGACTCACCATTGGGAAGAATATGATAGTAATCTTCTCATTTTTCTTTGGGGGCTATTGGGTCAACCAAGGATAATTACGTAGCCATATGATATCTATCATAACCTAGAAGCATGGCCTCCCATATGCGAAGGTTTCATTGAGCACTTCCCAAAGATTACAATTTCTAAAAGCAGGTTTTGACTATACCTTTATGTAGGTATCACTGTGAGGTGATGTCCACTGATGGGACATTTGTCACATTACGGTTGGGACACGAGTTACAGTTGGTATATATTTGTATCCAAACTCACAGCATATGTGTTGTTGTATTTTGTACGACAATTGTTATAATAAAGTTGTAGTTGTTTTTTGTACCATGTATTTGGCGACTCAGAATAGGTTGGGTGGAATGGACCTATTTTGGGGTTGTCACATGTATGGCCTAGGGGGTTGGGCCTGTGCAGTGGGCTTTCCTACGTGCAGAGTCTACAGACCAGGCCATATTTGAATAAGGTAGCTGCAGAGGTGGTATTGGAAAGGGATTCCACTTGCACCTTTTAAGGAGATTGTGTTGGACCCAAATATAGTAACTACCATATTTAAGAGTCCTATTCTAATTCGGAGAAGGGTACCAAGGTGCTATAAGTACAAGGCCAAGGTTACGATTAACAGGTAATACTTATTTTTGAGCACTAAACACTTAAGCCTCCATTGTTAAACCTTGTGAGCAATCATGACTTATTCTCGGGACCGGAGTTATCCCGTGACACGGTAGTCAAACTTCGTGTGATCTCGTTATGCGGGTTTGGTAGCGTGAATTCTGTGATTGGACGCGTGGACGAAACTTGGCGTTAACAGAAACCACAAAGATATGGCTAGCCACATTAGATTAATCTTGATTCTAGACGAACAGTCTATTTAGGCAGTTTATAAGAACAGATGAATTTGTTTGTTATAGATTATCTATATAAACTGACCATTTTGGACAATCAAGAATCAAGATCCGTTCGCATGACCCTTTTTACTATTAAATTATTTATTCCTCAATAAAATGATTATAGATTCGTATTCATAAGAAAGTAAACAAGTTAAAAGTATTTCCACATACATAAGAAACTCAATTCTTAGTAAAAATGTATCAGGAAGAACCATCAATCATGTTGGTTAGCATTTAATTTGTATTTATTTGGCAATGAAGTTGCCGGTAAAACAGAAAAAGTTGTGAAATGGGTAAAGTTACAATACCAAAAATGAACAAGTTCATTTTTGGTTTTGCATCTTGTAACAAATAAATATTTTATCAAGAGTAAACCACTGCATATCATGAGGATGTCAATGGCTGACCACCTCTTGCTACCGACATACATGCGAATAATCAATTAAAGTGGGAATTATTCTTTTTTTCTGCTGGCAATTCATGACAGTCATCAAATTATTGAACGCGCGGGTTAGGTATATGGTATACCTTCATTCTCTTGAATTTATGGTACGTACATTGTCATCAAATACCTGTTCAGTATCCAATTCCGATTTCCTAGCTAGCTCTAATGATCTACTTCAACCATACCATTGCATGCACGTTCAAATTCGAAAATAACTGGAACTAACCAGTATAACAAAAACTCCTTATGCTACGTATACAGATTCTATATATATAATCCTGCATAGTTGATCCACGTCGTTAATTTAGATGAAGCTTTTTGAGTTGGAATGGAATAGACACAAACTTGGTCTAGGCTTGGCTAAATCCTTGAGAACTTAAAATATATGTAGTAAAAATATACTTAAGTTGAGGCGTATCATTAAAAATAAAATTAAGTTGAGGCGTATCATATATTAACAGCTATCCATCCTAACATCAAATATTTGCCTCTAATTTAAATAATTTAGTTAAGTATGCATGATTTTGATGAGGTATTAAAAAGAGATTGGATGTCAATTATTAAGAACAAGAATGGTCTGTCTATACATTTAGCTAGTTACATTCACATAAGATTTTCTGATTTTTGGATTCACAAACTTTGCTGCAAACAAACACATTGTGTCACCATTTGCCCTTTTGATCATGTTAACTTTGTAGGGAAAATAAAGTAATCTTGATCAGTAGCATGACAAATAATTAACCAGCAGTCCTCATAAATGAAGAGCTTCTCAATAAATTTAGTTGTCTAAAACAAGCATATCTGCTTCCCAAGGGCAGTCTCAGAGGAGTTAATACAAAACTATAGTTTATAGAACAAATGATCAAATGTCTGATAAAGAACACGGTATGGTCCAACAAAATGTAGCAAATCATGAACAGAACATTGATATGATATTGGCCAATGAAAGAGCTTGGAACGACCAGGTTTGATTTATGTAATTCTGAAGAAGAAATAATCACCTGTAGAATAGAATTATATATATTGAGAATCTAATCATATTCATATATATATATATATATATACTGCTTCCTTTATGAAAATGATTTTCTGCATTCTTAGTATGACAAAACATATTAGTCATTGTTCACCGTACCTGACGAAGTCATAATACATCTATGATCTGCATGACTGCATATATAAATTCAATGAATTGATCAAAAACCATACAATTCCCAAAAGCACCATCTTCCAAAACTAGCATGATAAAAAAAAAATCTTAAAAAGGAATTTCACTGATCATCAATTAAGCAAAATTTTGTGAGTAACGTAAGTGGTTCATATAATTGCTATAAAATGAATTATAGATAATACTGCAACTCCATTCCATGAATCATTTTGTCAAACAGGTAGTTCTCAAATTCATAAAAGATTTCTTCTCAAGTACGGACAAAGCAGACCCAAGTAATGCAAAAAATTAATTATTGAACTCTGTTGTACAATAATTACTCTACCTTATTCAATAATGCGGTAGCTTCACTGGTTAAGCAATCAAACGTAGTTATTACTAGTTGTTACCAATATATCATAGCTTATTTAACATTTAAAACTTTATTGAAATAAGTTTAGTAGTGTGGTTGTACCAAACACTTGTGCGTCAATATAACACAATGTTTTGTTTCTACTGACCATCTCCAATCTTTATATATTCTCCCATCATCATGATGCCACATTCTAATAAATTTTAAATCTGGACCATAAAATAGAGAGGATCCTAATTTGCAAATCAACCGAGCCTACTCCAATATCAACCTTCATTTGTTCAAGTTCGGCTCGTTTAATTAATGAAAGTACTCCAAAAAAATATTTTTATAAAAATAATAAAAACCCATATCCTTGCGTACATAAATTGCTTGTGGAAATACTTAAAAGGTGCAACGAGCAAAAAATTATCAACTTCTTAATTATTATAATAGAGTTTGAACTGCTATATATTAGAGATTGGAGTCAAAATAATGCAACACTTTGTACTTCTTTAACAAGTTCTATGGCACTAATGGGCCAAAGTCAATATTATTATATCTATATGGCTTGAAACATATACGTTTAGCTTTTTGTGGGGGCTAAAAGCATATATTTTTCTGGCATGTTTCAAAACTTTCAACACAAGACTAGCTTTGACTCTTAATTTATTCACTATGAGATACATTAATACAGTCCAACCAGTTCTCTACTCCTTGGAAGTTATCTTTTGTCTGCATATATACATAACGGCATATAGCTTGCCAAAAATTTCAAGAAACAATTTCAAGAAACACTTGAATCTATGTATTATTTTTTCAATTAATAATCATAGTAGCAACATATTGGCATGTGTCCAGATTGCTCTGCCTGTGACATTCTTGTGTGCTCAACCCTGACTTGCCGGCTTATCCTTTTGGGGGTACTCATTACATGCATGGTATGGCCTGATGTACCAAACTTATAGACCGGCCCGTAGCTAGAATTTAATTACTCCCTCTTCTCTTGTGCAAGTATATGATGTTTTAGATGATTTTATTTTTTTAAATTATTTGATATTTATATAATTTAAGTGAATTAATCAGTCTTTTCAAAATTATTCTCGTGAGAAAATGTTACAGAGAATATTATAGTAGCTGCTTCACTTAATTTTGTCCCAAAATAAAAGTCTAATTTAGTTCAAAACTTTTTTTTGTGTGTGTAATTGGCAAACCTTAAAGTGAGGTTAAAAAAGAAAAGACAAAAATATAAAAAATCCTCTTATTTTGTAAGAGGAGTTTGAAGAATATAGGCATAGTTAATTTGTGAATATTAATTGGATGCCCACTTCATGTCCTAAATTGTTTTGATGCTTAGGTAGTTAGTTAGTTGTTCAAAAAAGGCTAAACGCCCACCGTGGGGCTCGAACCCACGACCACAAGGTTAAGAGCCTTGCGCTCTACCAACTGAGCTAGACGGGCTATGGCTTTCTTCCCTTTCAATAACATATATAATATAAATTCTAGGCCTTATAACATTAGAAAACAATGGAAATTGCCTTTGTTTCTCTAGCTTGAAACCAAGATTTATTTAATTTGTGTATATGTTTTATCAATCTTGTTAATTTTCTTTATCAATTTACACAAGGACATACTCCTTTTAAGTTAATCCACCACAATATTTGCGACACGAACTACAGATTATTTTTAATAGATATATCTTTCTTTTTAGTCTATTTTTGATAAATTAGAATATTAGTACTATTTTATATAATAATCAAATTTATTTGTTCCAAAAATATATACTCCATCCGTTTCTTAATATAAGTCGTTTTAGAGAATTGTTTTTGTTCTTTAATATAAGTCGTTTGAGAATTTAAAATAAATATTAATTGATTAGTTTCTAATATTACCTTAAATAATAAATATAATTTTGATTCTGTCACTATTTTTGCCTAATAAATAATACTCTTTTTTTCAATATAAAAATAATATAAATAATTAATATTATATTTAATACTACTATACAATTATTTTTTTAATATTTATCCACAACTTTAACTTAAAAGTCAAACTTATTCACCAAAAGCTAGCTAGCTATGAGTTAGCTTCACCCGAACTTGCAGTATGTCAATGTTATTATTGATCGTCTCACGAATCATGTGATGGAAGGTAAAAGTGATGTGAAAAGGTAAGCCCCTAGCCCCTAGGTATGAATTATACTATGTCATTCAATATACAATTAATTAATGACAAGTGGGGAGGCAAAACGACCTTGAAGTTGGGAACACTGATAATTTTACTGTGTCATAAATTTCTGTCACGGGAGAATATCCCCTGACCCTTCATTTCTCGATTTGTTCACCTATATCCATCATTAACCCAAAACCATATATATATATATATATATATATATATATACTGTGATCGATGTCGAAGAAGTTTCTTTAAATAGCGTTTAAGCTTAAATAATATTTTTTTATCAAAGCAGCGTAGTTTTGGAGAGCAGTGGCATTTTTATAAATACCACGTGTTTACAAAAAATGCCACTGCTGTCCTCCAAAACTACGCCGTTTTGATAAAAGAATGCTATTTAAAAGCGAATGCTATTTAAGAGAATCTTCTTAATCTCTACCGTATATATGAGAATTAATCCATGGCATCGTATACTTTAGAGTCTTTATTAAGAAACAAACTTTATATCCGTTGATCATTGGAATGAAAGGCTCGGATAAAAGCTGATATCTCTCCTGCCGCTAAAGGCTCTGGCGGCAGTACAATTTTCCTTCAAAATACTGGTTAAATACAATACTGCCCCTAAACATTTAACATACCCTGCCGCCACAAGCCCTTGCGGTAGGCAATTCACTTTCTTTACTACCGCTACAAGCTCTTTTGGTAGGGCATTAATGGCAAATTGATAACCTTTTCAGTTTTATGACAAAGTGGACCGGCTTTTTGACCACCTTTTCAACTTTATGGCAAATTAAGCATTGATGGAGTGGCGTTACAATTGTATTAATGCTCAGTTGTATTATGTAATATATATTTTTATTTATTGTATTAATGCTCAGTTATATTATTATTATTATTATTATTATTATTATTATTATTATATTAAATGTAATAATAATAATAATAATAATAATAATAATAATAATAATAAGCATGATAATAATAAAATAAAAATAGATACACTACCAATTGATAAAATAATAATAGACATCTAAAGAGTTCTCAATAATAAGTGCATCAATAATGTAGCTAGATATCATCCATGAAAAGAAGTACAAACTTGACATCTAAAGAGTTTCCACGCATTACAGATCGAAATACCATTAAATCTTCCGAGGACCATTGTTACTCGATTTAATATTAACACTCTTCCCGATAAAGTAGTCAACATATTTGTGAGACAAAAATACCACACCATAATTGATCGGGTACTGCATGTGTCCGTCTTTTGGTATTAAGCACACGCGATCCTGTGTTGGCATTTCGCCGTGGATCACCAATTCTCAAACAAACCGGTATCAATTTGATCTAAGTGCACAAAGTAATATTAATAAAGGATATACATATATAAAAATACAACACTAACAATTAATATACATACCGCAACTTTAACAAATTCTCTATACATTTCTTTGGATGGTCATATACGGGTATCATCGTGATAGAGGGTCAAAGATAAGTATCACCATTCGGGGACCGAGAATACAAAACAGGATAAAATGCTTGTCTCTCGAAAGACAAACCGGCGTGAATATATACGCATTTCGTGTAATTTCTGACCCACATCCGGGTGGACATAAGGGTGACAAAATTCTCTCTGCCGCATTCTTTGGCTTGGGGAAACAACGCTCTCTTGCCAAGATCGTGAAGAATGATTTCATAAAGCCAAAATTTGCCCACCTTCGAATTCCCTGCGTCCTGTAGTTCTCCTCTCTATGCTGCAATAATAGTGAAAACTATTGGTCTCTGGCCGCCATCTCTCTACCAAGGCGGAAACAAGCCCAATATCAGTTTGTGGTACAACTGCCGGATAGCAAAAAATCCCAAACCCACATTTTTTCAGAAGAACTTTTTGAGCTTTTGTTAATATCCATTGATCGTATTTTTTTTCTGTTAATTGACATGGTAGTAGTCTTCTTCCCTGTCTTTCCGTCATATATATCATCCCGCACGATGATTTTGTTGATCATTAAGGACACTTAGGTCAATTGGTCCATAAATCCAACTCGTCCCATCTAAGTACCTAAAAATAACAACCACATGCATACTTAAATAATGCCCATAATTTTCATAATAATTAATCATTATTAATCACAATACTCACATACATATTATATCCCACATAAAACACAATAATTCACATGCATATAATTGATTATTATTTTTCAGTAATTATAATAACTAAATGACAATTTGTAGGCTTACATGCATATTATTTGTAGGGATTTTTTTCCAGTAATTATAATAATTCACATGCATATTATTTGTAGGGATTTTTTTCCAGTAATTACAATAATTCACATGCATATTATTTTTTTCAGTAATTATAATAACTAATTCACATGCAATTTGTAGGGTTTAAGTAAATCTTACCAAAATAATATTTGAATCTTCAACCAGTAAGCTTAATCTACATTGATCTTCAATTTTTCTTCAATGTTCACACCGCGGTGAATTGTTGCAAGCTTTCTCAGTAAATTTGATGCTTTCTCAGTCCAATTTGGGAGTGAAATTGTGTAGCGGCAAGGTAAGTTGGGATGAATATGTGCAGCGGCAGGTTCAACATTATTATAAGGGATAAGAACTTCTCGCTACAAAGTCGTAGGCGAGGCGTATTTTAGGTTTTGGTGTTTTGGGTCGTGATGCGATCACAGATTCTACAAACTTTCGTGCAGTCACAGTTTTTGGGTTCCGTGTGGGACAAAAATATTAATGCTCTATAGCGTGAGCTTTATGAATTCGAGGTTCCGTGTGTTATTATTATTATTATGCTTATTATTCTAATTATTACGTTTATTATTTTATTAATTGTTAGTGTGTTATTATTATTATTATTATGCTTATTTTTATAATTATTACGTTTATAATAATAATAATAATAATAATAATAATAATAATAATAATAATACAACCGAAGTATTTAATAAAAACAATGCTTATATGATATCAACCGAGCATTAATACAAACATAGCTACATAATACAACCAAGCATAAATACAACCATAATACAACCGAGATCTATTTTTAGGCTCGTGAATCCCTAACACTTCGATAAGGATTTGCGCTTTTATCATGGTTCTGCTTCAAAAATCACAAATTGCACATTTTCGATGAGGTTTAGAACCCATTATTTTTTCGAATGCACTCTTTAACCTTAATTATTTTTTGCGACCTTTTGTTTGAGAAATAACTGGTGGTAAAAACTCATGTTCTTCCGCATCTTCCTCTGCATCTTCATCGTCATTGTCATAGCCCATTGTTTGAGTTTCACCGACAATGCAATCGATGTCATCATCTACCAACTCAGTAACATTCTCGTCCGGATCATACTGGTCAATTAATGTTTTTCCTCGTGCATTCAACTTAAGGTGAGTTTTGTAACCTCGAACTGAGCAAACAGTTTTACTGGCCAACTCCGTGCAATCAGACATCAAATGATTAAAACGCATTACCTGATCTTGTTCAAAGTCAGCAGTTGTTGGGCTAAAGACTAATTCTTCAACATTGGTTTTGTTCGCGTTTCTTGTCCAACGAGAAAAAATCATGTCGTTCGGAATCTAGGAAATACTCTTAGCCAAAAAATATCTCAAGATGTGCCTGCACAATTCACCAGAATGTGAAAATAATTGACAATTACATGTGTACGACCCCAGCTGACGATTATTGATGATTTCTTTATATCTTCCACCATTTTCAGCTGCATCTGTTTTATACACTGCATAAACCTTTGTTTCAGGACCACACAACTCACTAACTTTACTAACATTGTACTTCATGGAATCTACGAATTGACGCTGAAAACGTCTAAACATCTCTTTTGTGTACACCTGCGCATCATGCACTTCCAAAGATGATTCGAGTACCATATTTCTTTTTCGATGTAGTCAGCCTTCCTCTCTATGATAAATTGTTTTGTTATAGCCTTCTGACTCTGCACTACAAATTCTTTCATGCCCGTTGAAGCATTGACAAACTCATCAAAAAAATGATTCATGCTCTCGCTTCTTCTAGTAGTTGTCATTCCCGCGGCAAAATATCTCTTTGTATACGTTGGAATCCATTTCTCTCGCACATCATACAAACTTCTAATCCACTCATTATTATACAATTCATAATTCCTCAACAGAATCTGCCAACACTCTTCAAACTCCCCAATGGATAATGAATTATACACACAGTTGTTAAAATGCTCTTTGAAGGATGGGTGCTCAGAATAAACATGATGCAATTTCTCAGAAAATTTATTGCTAATATGCCAAGAACACAATAAGTGATAAGTAGAAGGGAGTACCTTAGCAATAAGATTACTCATGGCTTTGTCTTACCAAAGATGATGATGGCTATAGGCATCTTATAGTCCATGGCTTCGAGCCACGCTCTAATACCCAAACGAAAGTGTCCTCCGTCTCATCCCTTAACAATGCAAATCCAAACAATATAGATCAAAATGGTGGTTAACCCTTAAAAGGAACAAACGACATGTCATACTTATTTGTCCTGTGACGCATCTTTATCAAATGTCACAATATCTCCGAAATGTTGATACATAGACCTTGACGGAAGCGTCAACCCACACAAAATGCATGCTATGCGATTTATCAGATCCGATTTGACACGATAAAAAAATTTACTCGAACTCTTTGATGCAAGTTTTTGCAAAAATTCTATCGAAACATGCATCATTTTCATCTTCGAATCACGTCTTAAATCCCTAACCACATTCTGAACATTAACATTAGAAAAAGGAACATTTTGTAACCCGCCACCCATTGTGCTCAAAACGTTCATCATCCTACTAGGACCAATACCAGACTTATTTAAAGTGTCAATTAAGGATCTTGCAACTGGAGTAATATTTCTATGTGTGTCAATTAAATCTACCTTTATAGGGGTCACTAGGTGATGATTGTGCTCTAATTCAACAGTAGAAATACGCCAACTGTCTTCTTTCTTATTATGAACAACATATATTCTAGCTTTGCATAATGTGTGTCCTATAGAGTCTCACTGCCTAGTGATTTTCTTACTACCATCTTCATCATCGTGCAAACTCTTTACGAATTTGGTGTACTGACTTTTTACAAACATACAACCTAGACGACACATCATTAAGACCAAAGATGTTTACGATTGTATGCAATTCTAATCTCAAAACCATTATTTTTAGCATACGACCTGTAAAAAAATTCAACTTCTTCCAACTTAGAAAATAATTGACCAACGTATGGCACCAATTCAGATTTACTACTTTCAACTTCACTTACAAACTCAGATGCGTCTTTATAATTTAAGCTAGCAACAGAATCTGAAGAATTTGATACAAACCTTTTATGAGCAGGTATGTTGTGTGTTATTCTGAATTAAGAAGGAAGAAACGTCAGATAAAAATTTCAACGACGGACTTGAGATTAAAAGTGGGCAACTATATCAACAAAAAAACCAAGGCTGTAAAAAGAAAAGAAATATCGAGAGGAAACCAAGAAATATCTGTGAGAGGAAAGGTTGGAGAGATAATTGAACAACAGAAGTATATAAAAAAAATTCTCACTGCCGCTACAAGCGGTAGTGGCAATACTTAAAATCCATGCAAAAAGTGTCATAAAAATTGAAAAGGTATCATAAAAGCGAAAAGGTATCATAAAAGCTGAAAAGGTGTCATAAAAGCTGAAAAGGTTGTCAAAGTAATTACTCCTACCGCCAGAAACTTGTAAATGGCAAAGTATTATTAGATTGTGAGGCGCAAAGTAAATAAACCATATTTAATATTTGTATAGCCTTATCGCCAGAGCTTCAGGCAAGATATATAAGATGCCGCAGCCTAGAGCACATGTGGCAGGACAATGTTTAGACTTAATCTGAGGCTTTCATTTCAAGGATCAACATATATTAGCTTGTTTGCTGAACAGTACTCGTAGCATACGTATGCCATGGATTAATTCCCTATATATATATAAAAGTACAGTCCCCTTCTTTACCGAATTTTAAACAGCAAACCAAAAACGAATAGGTTATAGCGACAGTTTTTTCAATCGATATAGCATATAAAATCGACGACATAGCTATGACGACATGGTGCGATTTAAGTTTTATACGTGCAGTTTTGGCTAGTAACCAAACCGAAACCGTAAATTTAGTTATTTAACCCACCTACAACCGTCACATACGCCGGAACCGTTAGTGCGATTTGTGCGATTTTTGATACAATTTAAGTTCCAATTTGATTATTTGCTTAGCCCTACCTGCCACTACAAAGTGTTGTAACAGTGTGGTCTTCAATTTAATCCCCATGCCAACTTACATGCCTATGCCGCTACAAGCATTTTCATTCTGATAGACTATGTTTGGAGCTGAGGTGGAGAATAACAAAATGGTTTCTAATCATAAAAGTTATTTTAGGATATATTCTTATACATATTATTTTGGAACGAAAGGCAGATTGTATATATTTTTGCATAATCTATATTTTTGGAACCATAATGATAATAATAATAATTAAGAAAAAATTAAAGTTGATGTAATTTAATTAATTCTCATTAATGTAATAGTTAATATTATAAATTATTATAGAAGCTATTAGTAAGTATATTTTTTTTTCAAAAATAAATTAAAATAACTTCACATCATAATTTAAATTTAATAATTTCATAAATTAACTAAGATTATAGTCAAATGAGACCCTTTTTGTGTATGAAACGGAAGGATTATATCTTAGTGAAGTTTAAAAGGAAAAATTTCTCCATATTTAAAAATGCCTAATTGTGTTCTTTATTATTTACTACGCCCAGGGTAGGTTTATATTTTTTTTCTTAATTATGAAATTTATTGATATTTTAATTAATGTTAATTATTAAATTCATTTGTATGTATTTATTTTGAGTTAAATTAATTTAGGGTTGGGGTAGATGGCAAGTAAAATAGCCACATTGTCGCCAGAGCTTGTAGACAAGCAGTGCATGCAGTGTGACATAAGGACGACTATGAGGCGTTTTTTGTGTTTATGGTAATTAACCTTGTCGCTAGAATGGATGTTACTACCGCTAGAGTCTCTAGTGGTATGGGGAAAATTGGGATTAATCTGAGTCATTTAATATTGAGATCAAGAACTAAGATTATGGAGTGTCCGTAGCAATTGATTGTCACGAATATGGACTATATATATATCATGAGCTAAAAGGAAAAACCAACGAACCCATTTTTGCAACCAAGTGAACCAACATGGTAAGTCAATGGTCCCTTTCTTGAGAAAGATAAGGAGATTTGCATTCATTTAAAATCAGTTTCAAAATTAATTGGATATGTATTTGTAAAATAACGATTTTATAGGAAGAATTTATTTGTTTACGAATATATATATATATATATATATAATATTTACTAGAAATATAAATTATGTGAATTTTACAGGACTTATAATTTAAAAATAAAAATGTAATATAATTAATTATGAAACGGACTAAAAAAAAGCTGTTCTTTAATTTTGAATGGAGGGAGCAGATGATATGATAGTTGTTTGTAAAAGTAGAAAGCACACACTCAATCTTGATGACTACATAACACTTAAGGTTGCAAAAGTCAAGAATGTTACCGTTATACATTCATTTTAGTACTTCTGATCCGATCTAGTGATTGACTAAAAACATGCACACTAACATAAAACTCGATCATAGATCATAATATTCAGGGTAAGAAATACTATAAGAAGCTAGCTAGCTAGATGAATTATCTCAGCATAACATATATCTATCTATCTATCTATATATATATATATATATATAAACAAGAAATTCAAATAAAATATATTAAAAATAGTTAAATGACAACAAAGTTAATTGTCATAGATTGAATAACATTTGTGTGTTAAAATTCCATGAATTCACAAATAAAGCATCAACGATATTTAATTATCTAATAAGATACATAATTTGCTATCTTATGCGTTAATTAAGCTGTCCTTACTTTCTTGATCTTATTGCCAAGATCTGCAAGAAGAGCCGGAGGAAACATTGACTCAGTCTCGGTAGAAAAATCAAGAAGAATTCTACGTTGAGAGGACGACGACGCTTTTCGCTTCATGGACGGAAGTGACTTGGGCTTTCTTGGAGGCGGCGGACAGATCAGAGGGATTTTGTGTTCCAAAGAAGTTGGAGTCGTACATCCGTAATCCTCGACCTTAAACTCTCCTAAAGACGGCAATTTGATCTCCAATGAATTCGAAACCAAAACTTCACATTTATCTTCTCCATGATCTTCTTGTTGCGAAAGTTGACAACTTTCTTGGAATTGTAACAAGGGTCTTGACATGAAATTGCATTCTATTAGATTTTGATCTTTTTCAGAAAGAAATAACTCAGAATTAGACATGCCCATGAATGAAAATGAGCTAATTTTAGAGTACGTGAGGATCGGAGAGAGAATTAAAATTTAAAATATATGGGCGGCGGAATTAAATTAGATATAGAGCGAGATATATAGATGGCTGCTGGCTTCAGGCTGCAGGCTGCAGGCTGCAGGGTTAGAAATTAATAGAAGTGGAGTGTCAAAGAATATATCATGATCATCAGCTCGTCGTCTTTTTTTTATATGTTTATTTATTTAATTTTTTGCTTTTTTGTCTTTATATTACTAATTGTTTACCTACTATTTTAAATGAGAGAGAAAAGGTAGAAGTTTTCATAACCCTTCGGCGAAGGATCCGATGCGAATAAAACACACAGTCACACACATATCTCTCTTTTTAATTAATTCAGATATATCAGAAGCTCAACCCTTCTCTTTTTCTTCTTCTTTTTTCTTTTATTTATAATTGTATATATATATAATATTTAAGTAAGTAATAAGATCTGGTATTTGCAATCGCTTT
The DNA here is from genome assembly GCA_020205605.1 of Panax ginseng. Classification (NCBI taxonomy): domain Eukaryota; kingdom Viridiplantae; phylum Streptophyta; class Magnoliopsida; order Apiales; family Araliaceae; genus Panax; species Panax ginseng. The sequence goes on along the minus strand of CM035138.1, from coordinate 8,744,729 downwards.
GCTGATTTCTACGGTCTTTGACGCATCAAACCACGTGCTTACCCACAAGGAAACAATCTCATGATGCATGCATGTTTACTTATTCAGTCAAAATTAATTAATTCTCACATTATTTATAAAAATTTTAAACAAACTATTTTTTTTACTTTTATCTAGACTTAGATATTAATTAAGAGGGCTGTGAGAGTTACATCACGCTCGATATCCTCTTTATAATAATAATATTTTATATTTTTAAAATGGTAGAGTATTAATTAATTTGATAATATGGAGTAATATATAGAGAAACATTGTTTGATTGCTGCTACCCAATCCATTGACAAACACTTGTGACATGCCAACCTTAGTTCCTTACCCAGATCCCAATCAGACCAACTATATATAATATATAACTCCATCTCCTTTTTATTAAAATAAAATCTTCAAAAAGATACTACAATAACCACATGATCAGACGTAATTTTAGCTGGCATCCTTCCTCGGATTCCCGCGTTGAATATGGTGGGGGGATACAATATTACATGGAGTGAGGTGGTTCGTAGAGATTTGTTGTAGGAACCTTAACCTTTTTCTTAATTTCTCCATCACAAAAAGTATTTGTTTATACACCCACTTTTTCAATAATAAATGTCATTGTAAATGCTTCACGACTAATTTTAAGAATTTCATTGGTAAATAAATTTACAATAATTACAAGGTTGACACTAAGAATTAAAATTAATAAACTAATACGTAATAATGAAGAGTGAAAATAAAACAAGGTCTCTAGTAGGGTGATAATTATAAATTGACAATCCATGTTGATTTAGACAAATTTATATTGCGTCAAATCATTAGTATTTAGTACTAAGTCAGTCAAATTATAATAGGACTTCTTTAAGAAAAATTTAATAATTGGACATGAAAATTAGTGTTTTATAATGGGGATAAATTTGTAAAACATTTGCATCTAAATTTTATATTTAATTATTATGTCCGCACAAATGAGCTCTTTTTGAATATATCAAGATCTTTAATGAAGTATTAAATTTAACTTATTTCAAGCTTATGATATTACTATATCGTACTACTGTATTATTATATGACAAAATATAAGGACTGAAGGGGGAGTGGGTGTGGCCTGTGGGGACCATCCATAAGATTGCTTGGATTTCACCATCGCGGACATGACTCATGGGAGTGTGCTAAAAGACTAAAAGTTAGCAAGTGCCAAAGCAGCTTGTAGTTGTAAGTTGCCACCTTTTAGTGCCTTGTCATTTTCCTTTATTTTTGCCTTAAAAAGTTCCCAATAAAACTAAAAATTATCTTCAGGTGGAATAATTTGTTGATTTGATGAGTAATCTAAAGAACTCCTTGCCTAAACAGTCTTACCATCCATAAACTAAACTACGCCAAAGCCTTCACATAAATAAGTAATTTAGTTAACATCCTAACATCCCTAAGCAACAATTAATTAATCTAGCTAAGATAGAATAGTTTATGTTTTGAAATTAATTCATGGTTTTGTTTGAATATAGAAAATAAATTTGGTTTGAGACTTTGAGCATTTGGAGAATAATTCAAATTGAACTATGACAAGTAACCGAAATAATTTTTTAAATATTTTTATTTGAAATTCTTTTTTTAGTTTTGATTATGAATATTTATTGCAATTTGTAAACATTATTACAATTAGCTTAAATTTATTTATTTAATTTCAATAAAAAAAATAGTTAAAATCCGCTTTTGTAGGAAAAAATTCATGGATCCGTCAAAGAAAATGTTATGGTAACGTGGGGCATGATGGTTATAAGTAAAAGTATAACACAAGAACACAAATACAGACTCTGATGGCACATAATTGCATCTCTCATTCTCATGCTCATGCTTAATGATTTTGCTTCCCATCTCCAACAATCATCTCTCCCTGCTCCCAATTTCAACTCCCGCTCATATATGGTTAATTTCACACCAATCTCTTTCTCTCTCTCTCACACACTTTTTATCTAAATTTTAATGGAGTATCGAGTTTGAGAAGAGGACCGCATGCACCACAATCAAATTTAAGTCACCCAATAATATTTACTACAATAAACAATTTATTAATTTTATGAATAAATATGAAATAAAATTACATTTTAAATATTATAAAATGAGCTGTTTTTGTGAAACGAAAAGATATTTGTTATGGAATTGCTATACTTTATCAGTCGCTAGCTAGGTAAGCTTTTGGCAAACAGTTTAACTTGAAAATTCTGGTCAGTATGTACAAAATTGAAGCTGAATTTAAAACATATTCCATGTATTGCTTGAAAATGGGCCGGCCGAGGGTGGACCAAAGTCAATAGCATGGCCTGCTGCAGTATTAAATTGGTTTGAATATTCCTTGTCGTGGGTCTCTTGGCCCTTCGTTTGCCGATTGTCTGGATCTAACCGAACCATAAAGAAAGGAACCAAACAGTATCACATTATTTGTTCAAGTAATTGCAACAAAAGATTAGCTGGGAAATAAAAAAAATTAAGGTATCTATCAATTCAAATATGTTTGCTTAGACCACAGATGCACTTCCATCAACATGTCATCTTATTATCCGCCCAGTCCACTAAAAAATTCTAATGAAGATAATTCTTATTAGTGGGTAGATTTGGATCCAACGTTGGATTTGAATGTGTATCCTAACCTTGGTTTTGAAGATAATTTGTGATGGATTTATATATAAAATTGTTATTTTATTTCGTTTTAGATATATATTGTATGTTCTTTATTTTTATTTGGGAAATTTATTGTTGTCAATGTTATTGTAATTTTCATAGTTGATATATAATTGTCCATATTAATAAATTATACATTATTGGTATGAATGTTGGTTGTTGTTGGTAAATAATGTTTTTTTATTGATTAAGAATGGTGGATAATTTGATATTATTAGGTAATTTTGGTAGGACTATTAATATAGGGGTGATAATTTATAATCAAAGATCGGTAATTATTTGTCATAATTATTGTTGATATTTTATTGGTATATAATGTGCATTTTGATTGAGAATGCCTAAAATTCGGTGAAACAAACAAAGTTAGAAAATATATTTTATTGGTATATAATGTGCATCTTGATTGGGATTTGTCTAAAATTAGTATGAAGCAAACAAAGTTAGAAAATAGAGTAAATGGGGTATAGTTGTTTGTATTAAATCTAAATTGCAATTTTGAATTATTGATATTTTTTATTTCGGGAATTGATTTTTCAATTTTTATAATTAGGTGATCAAACTTTTAATTTTTTTTTACTTACATTTAGTTGGTTATGTCACATCCTAAATTGATGATGTGTCCTGTTTATTAAGGCAATCAATGCTTATGTGTTTTTTTTTTGATATTTATTAAACATCAAAGGGTGAAAATTCATGAAGTTTATAATGTTTTACTTTTTTATTTTTAATAAATGTGAAAATTTTATTTAAAATAACCTAGCAAACAGTTGACGTAATCAATTAATGACATGACATATCGAATTAAAAGTGAGTAAAGAAAGAATTAAAAATTTAATCACCTAATTGTAAAAAAGTAATCAAAATAAAAAACGTCAATAATTCAAATAATAATTTATATTTTAAGTCAAATAAAATTTCTCAAATAAAAAATAACTCTATGGACTATGTGGTCTATGGCATTCTTTGGATCAGAAATAATTGTTGTGAGGCCCATATAAGGAAACAGTTAGACTTAAAAGAGCCCCAGACCAGGAAGAATACGCGTCAGGAGCATAGATCGGAAAGCCCAAAATTAGTGGACGCGCAGGATCGTAGACAGGGCAAGAAAGTCGGGTCAAATGAGGGGATTGAATTAAATGTTCATTCAAACCGAATTTCATCTCCATTTCATTTCACTCCACCCCACATTTCCTTTTTGCTCTCTTCTTCTCTTTTATTTTTGAATTGAAACTCCAACAAAGGGCGCGGACACCTTTCCACGATCCGATCACCATCACCCCCTCTTGCCGAGGTATTTTCTCTCTCCTCTCTCTATAGGTATATATCTCTATATACATTTTCGATTGTTTGTTGTCGATCTGTTTGATAGGAGTATTTATGCAGTTCTTAGCTTTTGAGGTTTTTTACTTGTTCTTTTCGCTGATCTTATATATTGTTGTGTTTATGGATCATTTGTTTGTAAATTCTTTTGGTTTGAAGCTGAATTGGTTTGTTGTTGCACATTTTGGTGGATCACCTTGATCTCTTAATCTCTTTTCTGTTATTTTCGACAAATCCGTTGCATTGTCATGAATTTGATCAGTTTTGTTGCATTTTGTTGCATTGTTAGAATATTTGTACATTTATGTACGTTAAATTTACAGTCATGATAAAAATAACATTCCTATGTTTTTTTTAATTATGGATCACAATCACATAGATCAAAGTAGGATTTTATTCTGTAAAAGTTTTCATCAAATGCCATTATTGTTGTAAAGTGGATTTCATGTTTGGAATATTGTTTCTTGTATATTGTTTTTGACGTGTAAAATGCATCTTGATTGATGTGGCCAATGCAATGATGATTGTTTTTTCGTGAATTTGATAGCGAGAAGGTGACAGCAAGTTCGGTGGGAGGTCAAATTTTTTTCCTGTTTCTATTGTATTAGGCTCTTTTGCATGCTCTGTGTTTCATTTTGGCACTCTTTGATTATAATCTGTTTCTGATTATAATTTGTTTAATGCATGGCGGATATGATCAAATTAAATACTTGGCTGTTTGAAATACATTATTACCGTATGCTATTCATCTATTATGCTATAGATTCTCTATTAAATGTGACTTCTTTTTTTTAATTTATCAATGACAATTGTCTCCTCTGAAATTTTTTAATTAAATCAGTTTAACTTGTACCTTTTTGTTCTGTTTGATCTTCAATTTGGTTTTGAGGTATTTAGCTATACACCATGCATCCTAAAAAAAGGAACACTGTACTTTTATTGTTGCAAATATACGGTTTGCACAGGACACACTTTGACATGAGGATTTTTCAATTTCTCATAATAAATTTTAGCAAACAAAGTTTAATATTGAAAAAATATCATTAAATTTTTTACATGTAATTTGATTCTATGCAAACCTTTATATTCGGTGAAAAAAATGTATATTTCTGAGCTAATATCAGTTGTTTGAGGATCTTCATTATCATTGATGAGCTGGTGAATAAAAATTTAGGTATCTACCTTGTGGATTAGTTGATGATGCATATTATTGTTGTACAATAGTTGGAATCTGGAAGGCTTAATGTTGGTTTTCATTTTATCCTATGTTTGTTAACTTTCTTTTAGATCTTATCTTTTTTTTCCTTCATTTTTTTCTCTAATTTGAAGCCGATACTTTTGTCCAGTTAACAGAAGATGGCAGATGCTGAGGATATTCAACCACTTGTCTGTGATAATGGAACAGGAATGGTTAAGGTAAATAGACTTATTTAATTTTTGAAGTGTATATGAAATGTTCAGCTATTTGTATCTGCTGAGAGCTTAGATTAATAATGTGAACTATACATTTTAATTTATTTGTCACACTGTTAATTTTTAGGCTGGATTTGCTGGAGATGATGCTCCAAGGGCTGTGTTTCCTAGCATTGTTGGCCGTCCACGTCACACTGGTGTGATGGTTGGTATGGGGCAAAAAGATGCATATGTTGGTGATGAAGCTCAGTCCAAGCGTGGTATTTTAACTCTGAAGTACCCTATTGAACATGGTATTGTGAGTAATTGGGATGACATGGAGAAGATCTGGCATCACACATTCTATAATGAACTCCGTGTAGCCCCAGAGGAGCATCCAGTTCTACTTACTGAAGCACCTCTTAACCCAAAGGCTAACCGTGAGAAAATGACCCAGATCATGTTCGAGACCTTTAATGCTCCAGCCATGTATGTTGCCATCCAGGCTGTTCTATCACTTTATGCCAGTGGTCGTACAACAGGTGAGCATTTTGACCGACAATATCTTTTTCTTTTTTCCTTCTGTTCCCAGAAGATGGTTAGTGAAATTCAGAATCTGTTACTGCCCTTTTTCTAGCTTCATGTTAGCTTATCTTAGTTGAGCAGGAATGTATCCTTTCTGGTAGCAGGTGTATAAGAAGTGACAGACTAAAAGTCTCAAAAAGAAATACTGTACAAGTAATTTGAGTGTACTGGATTTGGCTATTTGAAACCTTTCAATCTGCTATTTGTTCAAATTACTGAACTCTGATACTGTTTCTGAAGGACTTACGGAGAGAAATGCCTTTCAGTTTCCTTAGTTTGATTTTTGGGTTGAAGACTACATGTGTAAAACAATACGATAATCCCTTTTCTATCTATACTCTTTCTATGTGTACCTTTCTACTTTGCGAGAATAATACAATCTTGAGCTCTCCTTACAGAGTGCTGTTTGTTTTTGCTGCAGGTATTGTTTTGGACTCTGGAGATGGTGTCAGCCACACTGTCCCCATATATGAAGGGTATGCCCTCCCACATGCTATCCTACGTCTTGACTTAGCTGGTCGTGACCTCACTGATGCCCTCATGAAAATCTTAACTGAGCGTGGTTACTCCTTTACCACCACGGCAGAACGTGAAATCGTGAGGGACATGAAGGAGAAGCTAGCTTACATCGCACTCGACTATGAGCAGGAACTAGAGACTTCCAAGACTAGTTCCTCGGTTGAGAAGAGCTACGAGTTACCCGATGGGCAAGTCATCACAATTGGGGCTGAGCGTTTCCGATGCCCAGAAGTACTGTTCCAGCCATCAATGATTGGAATGGAGGCTGCAGGCATTCATGAAACCACATATAACTCTATCATGAAGTGTGATGTTGATATTAGGAAGGATCTCTATGGAAACATTGTCCTTAGTGGTGGTACCACCATGTTCCCAGGCATTGCTGACCGAATGAGCAAAGAAATCACTGCTTTGGCCCCAAGCAGCATGAAGATCAAGGTGGTAGCTCCTCCTGAGAGAAAGTACAGTGTTTGGATTGGAGGCTCCATCTTGGCATCTCTCAGCACCTTCCAGCAGGTTTGTCCTATTAACAATCAATGCTAGGCTACTTATCATTTGAATATTTTTTACTCATTCCAGTGAAATGTCCAACAGTATGTTTCATTTTTTGCATTAATAAAAACTGCACATATATAGTATGCTTTTGGTTTTGAAGTAGTAAGAGGTCCTGGTGTTACTTCTTGAACTTCCATTTTGCATTGCTGGACTGCTAGGAATGGTATTTGTTTAGTTTCAACATAGCATATTTTCCTAATGACATTTTGTTTATATTTTGAACTCAGATGTGGATTGCAAAGGCAGAGTACGACGAATCTGGGCCATCAATCGTGCACAGGAAATGCTTCTAGGATGCTGGAAGTGGAATAATAGTTTCTGGTTTTGCTTGAATGAACTTGCAGCTTGCAATTTCTTGTTCTACAACTGTTTTTTTTTAATTTAGCTTCTATGTCATTGTTTGGGAATGTTGACCTAAGAGACTGATCAAAGGATGCAGAGTATTATTAGTTCTAAAATTATCATGTTACATGAATAGTTCTGAGTGTTGCATGCTAATTCAAAGCACTCAGACATGGAAATTAGTACTCCTAGTTTCTTCACTTGATGAAATTCAGTTTTTGATTACGATTTCAAGGCATTTAAAGTTCAGATTATATTTTCGTAACTTTTGAATTTTCTAGCACGTAAAAGAGTTGCAAGCCTACTTATATGTGATAGGTTAATCATATTTGTTGTCAGTTTATAAATCAGTAATTTTGTAATTTTACTGACAGTTTAGTATTTCACTATTTCAGTAATCAAGATTAATTTTTCATTGCACATTTAGCGACACAAATGTTGAATGTAGCAATAAAATAAATTTCTTCACAACAATTAGTGTCAATAAAAATTCATCACAAACAATTGTGTTCCTAAAAGTGTCACTAAAAGCATTGTTGAAAGTTTATTTGGAGAAATTGGAAGGTAAGTGTAATGAAAGGGATACTAATTCTTCACTTTGAGTAGTTGTTAGTTGTATATAGTTGTGGCAAATATAACATCAGAATTTCTTAAATAGGGGATAACATGATTATTAATAATAAGAATAAAAGTGATTTTATTTATCAGTAATAATTTTGTGTTTATACCATTCAATAATACTAATTTAGTGATTACTATAATAATTAAATATTTTGAAGAGAGAACAATTTCTTTAATTAATTAATTAATATGTGGGTTGAGTAAGCCAATGGTAGAAATTATTTTCAGCAATATTATAGTCTCTCGACTCGATCGTCACTAAATACTGTAATTAATATATTTCATTTCATATTCTAAAAGAATTTCAGAAGGTTCGCGTCTGCTTGATCAATGGAAGCACAGCCAGTCCAGTTGAGCAATAAAATTTTTAGTTGAGTTGGTATACTTACTGCATAAAATAATTTTAATAGTAGTTTCTTACTGCTTGTTAATTTGAATTTTAGGATATAAGGATCCCCGTTGTAAGAAGTAACCATCATAAATACTTGAAATTAAATTAAATCTATAATATAATGCGTGGTTAAGTGAACAACTACCCGTACAGAAAATTATTTAAGAGAAAATACTGGTAATATCAAATAAATAAATTCACTCCATCAATCTCACTTATTATTATTATTGTTGAACAAACAGCCAAAAAGTACACACCGGAGACCGCTTTTCTGGGTTTTCTTCTCCGGCACATAATTTACCAAAGGATGATGATATCACCCGAAATTTCCAAAGAAGGGGGTGATAGGGTATACGTGGCCGTCGGAAAGTCGGTGGATAAAGCTTCTTCTTTGCTCAATTGGACTTTCGAGAGGTTTGGAAATCGTGAAATATGCATCCTTCATGTTCACCAGCCTTCTCCCTTCATTCCCACTCTCTGTTCAATTTCCCCCTCTCTATGTATATTATTATGTAATATAGGCTTTAAGCTGAGCTAGTGATATTTTTTTCTGATTTTATCCACTGGATTTTGGTTTAAAATTGGAAATTTGAATGGTAATGTTTGATTGTTAAGAAAATCATGGCTCATGAAAGAAAATAAACTAAAATTTTGTGTTCGCTCTACATGACTAATTGGGCTCAACTGAGCTCATTTTCCTTTTCCCCCTGGAAAAGTAACTCCACGTTGATTTTAAAGTCTAAATTACCATTCGTTTGAAAATTGCTGTCAAATTATCAGGGCTATCTAATTGTATGTTTATTTGTTTTATATATAATTTATGATAATTAGTTATGTCTTGCAGTGGGAAAACTACCAGCAAGTCAAGCTAATACTGAAGTTGTGTCTGCATATAGAAGGGAGGAGAGTAAACAAATGAAAAAACTTCTGCTCAATTACTTGAGCATATGCTCTAGATTGAAGGTGGTATGTCTATCTAGCCTATCTATGGATCTATGGATCTATGGATCTATGGATCTATGGATATCGATATTTGTATGGGCAATAATAAACTGAAGGATGTCGTATCATTACCATTGTTTGCCTTTGTCCAATAAATCCTGTTAATTTATAAGTTGACAACAAAGCAATGTAGTTTATATAAATTCTTGCAGTTCAGCTCTATAAAATAATGTCCTACCGTCTTGTTAAAATTTGAAGATGAGGTCAATGGGGGTTGCTCTGAGGTGTCTCCAGATTTGAAATTATGTTATCTTTACAAATCTTAAAAGAGCTGAATTCCAACTAGGTTGATAACACTCGTATTCAAATGTTGATTTACATCCTTCTAATCGCTGAGAGTGTAAGTATAAAAGAAGGGCCTGAGGAAGCTCAGCAGTTCCCGAACAAAAAATGGTAAGCAATCTTTCTTTGTGAATTATACTTTGTGCATACATTGTTGTACTCTTGTACAAAAACGTTTTGTACAATGACTATGTATGCACAACGTACAAGACTGCTGAGTGGTGACTTTTTTTGTTTGGAACTGTTAAGCCCCTGCTTTCTTAAAAAAGAAACAAGGTTTTGGAAAAGATTGATGGCTAGATGATTCATCTAGTTAGGCCAGTTCACATTCAATCGGGTATCTACTCTCAAAATCTGAAACGGTATCGTTGGTATATTTGTGGATCATTGTTGACAAATTATCTGGGATCATTGACAAATCATCCTGTCAACTTAAAAGATTGGTAAATTCTCTGTTTAATCTTATTACCTGAGTCTGAAGTTCTCTCAGAGAGTAAATTACCTTTCAGGTTAAGGCTTCTGTCATTACAACTGAAGCTAGCCAAGTTCCCAAGGGCATTGTGGATCTGTTGACCAAGCATAGTATTAGAAAGCTTGTTATGGGAGCTGCTCCACTGAAGTAAGTGCAAACTTCCTATTCCTCTGTGCTACGACTTATTTTATGTGATATCTAAGACGATAATGGGACCTTAATCTGATCTTGTCTAACTATTTGTTCAATTAAACTGGTTTAAACTTTAAACGTCTTTGTTATTTTTATATATGGTAAGAAAAAAATTCAATTAAAATTTTTATTTCAAGAGACAAATAGGATACACACTTACAACTGCTTCTTAGCTCTTCTGTTTGAGGTTTCTCAGATTTTAGGATTAAGACAAAGTTCAAATAGGCAAACAGAAGTTGAGCAAATGAATTTGTGTCTCCTAACCTGGTAACCCTGTTGTGAGGATAAAAGAGTTCCTTCGAGAAAATGCTAAAAATAATATGCATTTCTTTGCTTCCACATTTCCTGAAACTCTGGGTATTGTCGTTGGCCGTGCACATTATCAAAAGCATAAAATTATAAACTTACACTGCCAGCACAGAAACCCTAGAAGGCTAAGTCAAAACATACGGAAGTATTTTGAAAAATTATGATAGGGAGATTGTTATTTACCAGAGTGCTCCACTGATTTTAATTGCAATTAATCTTTCTTTTCAATGTTTTCACGCTTGTAAAAACTGTTCTCTTTGTAGTATCTCCTACAGATAAGATTTTATCCTTGCGCTGAATTTTCACTGAATTCGAATATGAATCATTCGTTCATTCTGTTATTTCTCTTTTTCCTTACAAGATTGTAAAACTAAAACATCATTCTCTTTGCAGTTGATAATAAAATGTCTGGTTTATTGAGAAAACAATTGAAATTGACTCCAATTTAAGCTAGCCACTGGAACAGCAACTTGAATGCTTCAGTTATTGTATCTAAAAGTGGCAAAAAGAAAAATGAGGTTTGAATTTTAAATAATCAGACTAATGTGGGATGTTCAATCACACAAGAGATTCTTGATTAAGATACCAGTCTGTCAATTAGAAAGTATGGGGTGCGCATAAGTGGAAACCATCAGCTGCCTTGATTTGAATCCAGAATAACTATGCAAAAAGTTTTATCTAGCGTTAGTTTTGTAAAACAGAGCAAGCTTAGTCAGTTACTCTGAAGCTTTGAACTAGATAAATGGCCCTAATTAACTATTACTCCCTTAACTTTTGTTTATTTACTAGAATGGCCCATGGTCATACATACATGGGCACATTTACTACAATAATATCACAAGAAGAACATGTAGGGCATAACCAGTATTTCAGTTGCGTACTAACCTAATAATTTATTAGAGGCACATAGATCAGCACATGTAATGTTTGTTCTGCTTATGTAGCATTCATCACTTGAACACACTCTTTCAGCTATACATATATTAGCTAAATGTTTGAACACTACAGAAGAATTTAAGAGTAGAGGTTTACTAGACAGAGAAAAAAAAAGGAAGAATGATTCTTGTGAATTACTGGTAACAAGAGAATTTTGTCTTGTAAATAGGGTTCCCTTTATCTATAGTGAATAAGCCATGAGATACCTTGTTGGACTTGCTATTAATGTTGAATGACAGGGTTTTCCGAAAATAGAACAACCAGGTGATCAAGTTGGGTGAGAGTGACTATGCCATATAATACAATGAGATGCCCAAATGTCTTGGAGTTGGGGGTCTTGAGTTTGGTCAGAGTTTATGGGCCTAGTTAAGGTCTGATCCTACTCTTGGGGTTCATATTTGCCAAGGTGAAAGCTCCGCATAGCACCTTTTTTATTGGGTTCTGGGGAGCTTTGTTATACATTCTTAGGTTCTGCTGAGGTCCAAGGATAGTATCCCTATTTTTGTAGATGGAGTGTGCAAGATTAAAGTTTAGTTTGCGGGGAAGGTTGGTGATAGGAATTCTTTGCCGAAGGTGGCTTCCTGTTGCTAATGGATGCCATATGGATGGTCATCTTCATTCCTTCACTCCTCACAAGAATCTCAGGGGCCAGATACAAATATGAGAAAGTGTAACCAGCCCAACCCTTTGAGCTACAAAAATATGTTAAGAGTCCTCTGATGCTCTTCTTTTCTTCAGTATTGCGACTTTTGGGGACTCCTCTTATAGCACATGCAGTTTCACTTTTGTGTTTTTTGTAGAAAGGAATACTCAGCGTTTGGGATTCCTTAATCAATTTCATCTCAATTACATTGGTTTATATATTTATGGCAATCTTTATCACGGCTATGTATACACACTAATTATGGGATATGACTAACTATAATTACGAAAACCATATCATATCTTCTAACACCTCTCCTCAAGTTAATGTATAGATGCCTTGCATACCCAACTTGAAACACAATGGATGAAATATCTTACTACTAAGACTCTTAGTCAAAATATCAGCAAGTTGGTGCTCTGTTTTGACAAAAGGTAAACAAATAAGGCCACTAGTTAACTTTTCTTTAATGAAGTGTCTGTCAATCTCAATGTGTTTCGTTCTATCGTGTTGTACTGGGTCGTTTGCAATATTAATGGTTGCCTTATTATCACAAAATAACTCCATTGGCTTTTTAGTTGTAATACACAATTCTTCTAGCAAGGTTCGAAGACACATTAGTTCACATATACTCAAGGCTATAGCTCAATATTCGGCTTCAACATTGGATCTTGCCACCACAGATTGTTTTTTACTGCGCCAAGTAACGAGATTGCCTCCAACAAATGAACAATAACCCGAAGTAGAACGACGATCATCTATAGAGCCAGCCCAATCTAAGTCAGAAAATGCTTCAACTCTCATATGACCATGTGGTGGGAACAATAAGCCTTTCCCGAGAGCAGACTTGAGATACCTTAGAATTCTATAGACAGTTTCCATATGACAATGTCGAGTATCATGCATATACTAACTCACCATTCTCACAACATAAGATATATCAGGTCTAGTATGAGAAATGTATATCAATCGTCCCACCAAACGTTATATTAACCGTAGGTTCTGTGCCACCTACTAGATGATGATTAACTTCACTAGGAGAATTAGCAGGCTTACATCCCAACATATCAATTTCTGTTAAAAGATACATATTTCCTTTGAGATAGAAAAATTCCAATGGAAGATCTTACAACTTCAATAGCAAAGAAATATTTCAAAGGACCAAGATATTTGATCTCAAACTCTTTGGCCAGACTTGTTTTGAGATTAACTATCTCTCCTCTATCATCCCATGTCACCACAATGTCATCAACATAAACAATAAGAATGGTAGTTTTACCTATTATCTGTTTGACAAATAAAGTATGATTTGCTCGACTCTGCTTGTACCCAAATCTTATCATTGCTTTGTGGAATCTACCAAACCAGGCTTTAGGAGATTTCTTCAAACCATATAAAGCCTTTCGCAGCTTACAAACCTTACCCTTGGTGGCAAATGAAGCAAAATCATTGGGTATTTTCATGTATACTTCTTCCTTCAAGTCACCACGAAGGAACACATTTTGCACATCCAATTGCTAAAGATCCCAGCCGAAGTTTGTTGTACATGAGATTATAGTACGAACAGAGTTCATCTTCGCCACAGGAGAAAATGTCTCCTGGTAATCAATCTCATGTGTCTGAGTATACCCTTTTGCAACTAGCTTGACTTTGAGTCTCTAAACTGTCCCATCTGGGTTCTGTTTGACTGTATATATCCATTTGCAACCAACTGGTTTTTTCCCGTAAGGAAGAGTAACTAGTTCTCATGTATCATTCTTTTTCAGGGCATTTATCTCTTTTATCATAGTCTGTTTACAATTCTCATCACTAATTGATTCTCTCCACCCCTGTGGAACAGAAATTGAGGACAAAGAAGAAACAAAGGAGTGGTAGGATGCAGATAATTTATCATAAGCTAAGAAATTAGAGATATGATGTTGAGTACAAGATCTAACCCTTTTTCTAAGAGCAATAGGAAGGTTAGTATCATCAAAAGAACAAGTAGGATTAGAATTCTCACCATTAGCATTATCAAGACTAGGTTCTGAGCAGAGTTGGTGTAGTGGTGCAGAAACGGTGATCTTATTCTTTCCTCTTCAAACATAGGTCCTCAACTCTGGTTCATTCTGTCCAACATATGACTCATGTAACTATCTCCCCCTGTGTAGATGTATCAGAAACAACAATAGGAGCAAGAGAGGAATTTATAGGATAAGATGATATAGTTGAACTTGTAATACCAGCCTCAAAAGGAAACTTCTCATCAATAACATCATCCCCCTAAGGAGAAGGAGAAGAAGAATAAAAAGGTTTCGATTCCCAAAAAGTTATATCCCGAGTGACAAATATTTTGTTTGAAGGAAGATGATAACATTTATAACCCTTTTGGGTTGGAGAATAACCAATGAAAACACACCTAAGAGCTTTGGATCCAATTTTTCTCGAGTGGGAGATTTAATGAATATAGCACACACATCCAAAAATTCGAGACGAAGGAGAATGACTTGTCATGTGTTGGAGAAAAGGGATGTAACTTTTGTTCCCAAGAATTCTAGAAGGAAGACGGTTTATAAGAAATGCAGCAGTCAAAACAGCATCTCCCCATAGAAATTTAGGTGTGTTCATAGTGAACATAATAGTGCGGGCGACCTTTAGTAAGTGTCGATTTTTTCTTTCCGCTACTCCATTTTGTTCTAGAGTTTTAACAAAGAAAGTTTGAAGAATGATGCCATGCTGAGAGAGATAAGATGCAAAAGCATTATTATTACTATATTCAGGACGCTTTGAACAGAAGGTCCCCCTGGCCCCTCCTGTTCCTTTCCCAAGACTGCCTAAAAGCTTACTGGGAAAGCCACTGCCTTCTTGTCTCAGAGTCTATAACTATCGTCCCTAGGATCACTAAACGCGAGCCGTCGGGTAAGCTTTTTCTATGGAGAATTTTAAGTTTAGCGTCAAATTGGGTTTGAATCATTTTATTAAATTCCTGAAAACAATCAAACACCTCATTTTTGGAACGCAAAAGATAAATCCAAGTGACACAAGAATGACAATCAATAAAGCTAACAAACCATCTAAAACTAGAACGGGAAACAACCCGAAAGGGTCCCCACACATCAGTATGTATAATAACAAAAGACTCAGAATGTCGACTGTTAATAGCAAAATAAGTAGAACATTTGTGTTTACCCAATTCACATGGTTCACACAAAAACTGAGTTTTATTACATTGATTAACTAAAGATGGAAATAAAGACTAATACTGAAAAAGAAGGATGTCTCAAACGTCGATGCCATTAATGAAGAGAGGTCAGGCTAGAGTCAGAAGGAGAGTGAAGAGCCTGAGTAGAGAACATGTTAGACGAGAGAACATTTAAATAATAGAGACCACCAACTGCACTACCACTGCCAATCTTCTGTCTCGTCACCAAGTACTGAAAAACACATTAAGTTGGAAAAAAAGTTACTGAACAGTGTAGAGATTCAGAAAGACGTTGGACATATAATAAATTTGCAGTAAATGAAGGAATATGAAGAACATATGATATTGTTAATGAAGGAGTACAAACTACAGAACCACTCCTGTAGATAGAAGAAAGGGAACCACCAACTACTCGAACCTTGTTTTTCTAGAGCAAAGCGTGTATGAAGTAAAGAGGTTAGAGGACCAGGTCATATGCTCGGAAGCACCTGTGTCTATGATCCAACTAGGGTAAGTTAATGAAACATGAAAAGCACAAGACTGTATACCTGATTGGGCATAATGAGAAGAAGTAAATTTGGAATAGAATTTTTGAAAAGCTGAGATTTCCTTTGGAGTATGCAGTAGTAGTTTTTTAAGTACTGGATGCATCAACGTAAAATGGTGTAGTAGACATATAGGCCTAGGATCCACGTCCACGACCAGACTGACCTCCACGCCCTTTAGGAAGCCCATGAAATTTAAAGCAACGATCCCTGGTATGATTTCTTCCCCCACAATAGTCATATTCGTTGGACTCCTTCTCAACAGGAGACTGAATGGAGAAGTCGGGCTTTGGATATGAAGCAACCATGACTGATCAGTCAATAGGATTTAAATTTATAACCATCACACGACGTCTACTTTCCTCTTGCTGGACTCTACCATGAGCCTCTCGCAATGATGAAAAAGGTGTCTGACCAATCAACTATGCTCGAACTTGATCGTACTCTATGTTCAAACCAGCTAAGAAATCAACAACTCGATCTTCACTAACAAACTTTTGATAAGTTGTTGCATATATATTTGGCTAAAAAACCCGGTAATAATCATCCCCTGTCAAAGAACATTAATCTCCGCAAAATATTGTGTCACAGTCTTCTCCCCTTGACCCAGCTCACGGACTCTTTTACGAATGATATATGCCTTAGACATATCATTAGAAATAGAGAAAGTTTGAGAAGCCTCCCAAAGCTCATAGGCAGTGTTTAAAAACATGTAACTACTACTCATACTCGGTTCCATTGAATTAAAAATCCATGTTTTCACCATGGAGTTATCAGATTTCCATTCTTCTTGGGTCAGGCATAGTAGTTGTTCCATTGATGAAGTGTTGCATACGATTGACCTCAATTGACATACGACATGCTTGAGACCATGCCAAATAATTGGTTCCATCCAGTGTAAAGGGACTTAGAGCTAATGCTGAATTAAGAGTATGACTTCTAACAGCATGTTGTCCCATGTTATTGTTATGAACCCCACTACTAGCACCACTTTTTTCCGCCATAAAACAGTGTTAACAGGTAGATACAATCTATACCAAGGAGAATAAACTTTTCAAATGATAGCAACTAATTGTACTACACTTTGAAACACAAGTTATGCAGAAGGGACTCTGAACTGCAA
Organism: Panax ginseng; assembly: GCA_020205605.1. NCBI lineage: Eukaryota > Viridiplantae > Streptophyta > Magnoliopsida > Apiales > Araliaceae > Panax > Panax ginseng. The sequence goes on along the minus strand of CM035138.1, from coordinate 8,727,628 downwards.
CAAAACTGATTATAATGAAATAACTAACTGGTAAATAAAAAACTTGCGTAAACCTAAACAAAACACCTTAAGACCACTATAGATAGCAAAGAACGAGAGAGGTGACCACCCTGAAAAAGACTATGTCGGACTAAAGTCGCTGGAAAGTGTCTCATGCGCCGGATGATGATGGCGCGTGGTATCGGCAGGCAACGAGTGGGGTGGCGCGTGCAGTAGTAGGTCTGAAAACTCTGTGTTGATCACCCGGCAACACGTAACCCAATTATCTCAAGTTCAACTAGTTTTCTGATAGGAATTATAAATAGCAGCGAAAAAGCAAAGAACAAAGGTGGTTTTTCTCTGATAAAAAATAAGAATCAGGGCTCTGATACCATGTAGAAATGAATACTCAGAGTTTGGATTTATAATTTCATGATCAATTTCATCTCAATTACATTGGTTTATATACACAAGTATATTTATCGTAATCTCTAATTACAGTTATGTATATACACTAATTATAGGATATGACTAACTATAATTATGGAAATCATATCATATCTTCTAACATTTTTAATATTGATTCTAATATTCTGTGTGATTCTCCCTAAGAACATACTACTACTTGTCTGCAGTCGGATGAAGGTGAAGAAAAGCTCTAGCAAAGTGAGTTATGCGGTTAAAAATTCTCCTTCATTCTGTGAGATATGGTTTGTCAACAAAGGAACACTTGTATGGACTAAAGCAGCTGTTGAGAGCACATCATCTGTCCAAACAGTCAGTCAATCAGAGTCTGCTGCATGCATTTTAAGGTCTGATAAGAGTGGAATCATTTCAGATTCACGTGGTCTTTGGTCCATGTCTGCTAGATTCTGTGCTGGCACTATAACTTGGGATCAAGCTGAAGCAGTTCCAAGAGCAGCAGTTCTATCACCCACGATTTCTGGTTCTATGGAGAAATGTGGTTCACACTGTTTGCACAGTTTATCTAGTCCTTCAAGTGGTAGCTCTTGCTCTGAACAAGGGACATCTTCAGATTCTGAGACAAAGGTTGAAGAAGAAAGCTTATGTAGTCAGCTAGATGAAGTCAAAATAGAAGCTAAGGCATCAAGAAATGTAGCATTTGTAGAGCTTTTGAAGCGCAAAAAATTGGAAGCTGAAGCCTTGGAAGCAATTAAAAAGGTAAATTTAACTCAGGAAATTTGCTTTGTTGCTTTGATTGTATAACTCTTAAGAGCTATCACTTCCTTAGGTCTAGCAACTTACCTGCTAGGTCTATATCTTGAAGTGCAGGCTTATGTCTATCTATAAATTTATAATAATCCCTTAAGATTAAATGTGCCAATAATACTATGGTAATAGGGTTGTCAATCTCTTACTCAATGTTAAATGTTGGTCAACTTGGTTTTAAGTTATCTTTTTCTTTATTGGTGAAAGTTAGGCATATTTTAATAGATTTCTTAGAAATTACAGAAAATAGAATTAAGAATCTCTCCTTGTGCCATTTCATTCAGGTCTACTCTAGATTCGAGGCATTTGCTTGTATGCAGATTTTGCAGTCAATAACTGTAATCTAATACTTTTATATGTCTAGAGTGCCCCATAGTACTATTAGGCAGCCCAACCAATTTCATACAAAATGACATCATGAATTCCTTCGATGCACACATTATTATGCTTAAAATACTTTGCTTGTAAACCTTTTGGGTATTAATACTGTCCTTAAATTAAAGTACTATTCTCATTGTTGTAGGTAAAAGCTTTTGAATCTGCTCATGCACATGAAGTTGAACTTAAAGGAGAAGCTGAAGATGGACTGAGAACTATAATACAGGAACAAGAAAAACTCTTGGAAGAAAGAGAAGAAATAATGAGGCAGCTACATAAGACCATGAGAAGTATAGCTCTCCTAGACAGGCATGCACAGGAAGCAAACCGTCAGTGTAAAGACGCTGCAGAAGAATTAAAACTCATCCAAGCATCCATTGCAACTCTGCGGCAGGAAAAGCAAAAATTCCTGCAGCAGAAAATCGAAGCAACACGTAAGCTTGAGAAACACAGTGGAGAATCTGCAAGTGCAAATTGCAATGAGTTCATTGGGTTTGATGAAGATCCTTCCAGATTAGCAGAATTTTCATTGTCAGATCTGCAAACTGCAGCTTGTGATTTTGCGGAGAGCTTTAAGATTGGGCATGGTGGATATGGTTCTGTTTACAAAGGTGAAATGTTGGATAGAACGGTTGCTATAAAGAAGCTTCATCCACAGAACATGCAAGGACAATCAGAGTTTCAGCAAGAGGTCTCTCTCTCTCTCTCTCTCTCTCACATCCATTTATGCCAGCTTAGACACACGTGGATGGAATGGATGTAGTATTTCCTGCTACCTTGTTGAGGCCCACTCTATTTCTTTGTACTCTTAACTCTGAACTTGTGGACTTGATAGAGCCAATTTTTATAACTTTGAAATAATATTCATGTTTCAGTAAAATAAAAAAGAACTACATGGGACGTATGCATGATCCAGTCATGGCATTGTATGTAAGGATGCATCTTAATTTCAGAAACCCTAACAGTGGGACACATCAAATGTTGGCTTTGAATTTGAACTATCTGAAATTCTGTCTTTCAACAAGAAATTTCTTGCTAAGTATATCTAGATGATAGAATAAGTCATTGCAAGACTCCAAAAAACAGATATAATAAATTCTCATACTGCATGTAATTATTTGCTGAGCTAACACAAGCCCTCATTTTTGCATATGCAGGTTCAAATTCTTCGAAAATTAGAACATCCTCATCTGGTTACTTTGATTGGCGTATGTTTAGAAGCGTGGGCCCTTGTTTATGAGTACTTGCCCAATGGTAGCCTCCAAGACTGCCTTTTCCAGAAAAGCACCATTCATTCTCTGAACTGGAAGACTCGAGCTCGAATAATTTCTGAAATAGCAAGTGCCCTTTTGTTCCTGCACTCTTTGATACCTGGGAATATTGTACATGGTGATTTGAAGCCCGAAAATATCCTTCTTAATTCTGAACTCCTATGTAAAATATCTGATTATGGGATCTGTAGGTTGGTGCCAGAGGGGACCCTCCGGTGCCCAAGTTTCCGCCAGTATACTGAGCCAAAGGGTGCTTTCCCATACACAGATCCAGAGTTTCGTAGAACTGGAATCCTAACACCTAGTTTTGACATTTACTCTTTTGGACTTATCATTCTTCAGCTACTGACTGGAAGGACTCCTGCTGAGTTGACCACTGAAGTGCGTAAGGCAGTCTCATATGGGAATTTAGCATCCATCCTGGATTCATCTGCAGGAGAATGGTCTTCATTTGTGGCAAGGAGATTGGTGGACCTAGGTTTGCAATGCTGTGAATTGAACAGTAGGGACAGGCCTAAGCTAACACAATCTCTAGTTAGGGAATTGGAAAAGTTCATGTTTTGGAAGAGCAACCAGTCCCGTCTTTCTTCTTGTGTCCTATCCTCCAGGTGATATATGCTACTTGTGTCTCATACAAGATTGAGTAGTAGACTTATAATTGCTGTCAATAGTTAACTAACCTCTATTTTGGAAGTTGAGTCATAGTATGGGTCAATTACATGGTAGTTTCCTTCCTGTAATTTTACATTGACTGGAAGGACTCCTACTGAGCTTCTATCATACTATGCTCAACTTGGTTATGCTCCATAGTTATGGTGATTTCATGTAAAATTACTGGAAGAAAACCTTTAAACTTTTTGTTGAAATTGGAACTTTGAATTCAGGAGCAGGCTTATGGTAATGAATAAACCTGATTTTCATGACCAAGACTTCTCAAGCTGAGCTAGAAATTGTCTAGTAGTCACAGAAGGCTGGTCTATGCCCACACACACTCCTACTATGTGGTTTGTGACAGTTTTGCCTCCCAATGCTCACCGAGGATTATAGAAATCCTGTGATTTTTGTGTAGCTAGATAATTATAGTCTGTGCTTTTATGAAGTTGTCATCTTTATTTAAGCTAGCATTCTAATCTGTTACTTTCAGGAAATAATGCATGATCCTCAGGTTGCAGCAGATGGTTTTACTTACGAAGGAGAAGCCTTGCGTGGATGGTTGGAAAGTGGCCGTGAAACGTCTCCAATGACCAATTTGAAATTGAGTCACTTGCATCTCACTCCCAACCATGCTTTGAGATTCACAATTCAGGACTGGCTTTGCAACTCTTCAAGTCCCTTGCTTAACTGTATGTAATTACTGTAACATGTACATGTATAGAAGTCTAATTAAGGCCTAGTTTTTACCATTGTATATCAAAAGTAGGGGCTGGCATGGTGTTGTTCTTGTTGCATTTAGACACTGAGCTGCATCAATTTTTAAACATAGTATAGAAAGAAAGTAGAAAGGGATGTTAAATGCAGCCAACCTGTAACACCAATCAAACATGTTCTATTTCTGTACTCTGTATATATAAATGCAGAAATGTGTAGCCTCATTTCAGGCGTCAAAATCAGACATGTTAGTATGGTTGTATTCCAGCCTCAGTCAATGGCGTTTTTTTTTTTCATAACTTGAAAAAGTTGCTAACTTTCATGCTTACTTTTACCAAGCACTACCATACTTACTGCTAGATTGAACTACAGAAAATTATGAATCTCACAAACATAATGACAAGAACAAGTGAAACTTCAACTAGAAACTACAACACGTTTGCAGGCAAGATGTCTACAACTTAATAATCTTAACACGGTTGCATGCTTCGATCTGCAGTAGAAAGCAGAGAGACGTTAGTTTTTCGCGCAGCACCATCAAATGGATGATCTTCTTCTATAGAAATATTCTGCCTGGAATCATCTTTCTCATCGCCCAGAAGAGGCTTCGAGTCTCCAGTAGAGTTCCATATATCCAAATCTATAGCTATATGTTCATCCTTGGGAGCTACATTTTCTTTAAAGCTGGTTTGAGTACCAATGTTTGTAAACTTCTGGCTATCCCAAGACATGAAATTAACATTTTCATCAGGGGTATCCTCTTGTGATATCGCATGCCTTCTTTGGTCCAAATCTTGGTCGTTGGAGGATGAAAACCAATCTTCCTGATCTCCATTTTTGATAAATTGAGAATTAGACCTTGCATATGTTGCGAAAGGCGATTCATGCAGAATCCCTTGGGCAGATGAAGTCCTCTGAGAGAATCTCCCAAATCCCTCAATACCTCTACTTAGCTTTCGAGCTCGATCCCTCTCTTCTTTGAGTAGAGGTCCCTTATCCAGCAGGTTTGATTATTTTCTCAGACTTTTTTCTGACATTTAGTCCCCAATTAAATCTGAGCAAATAGATTATCCAAACTTGTGTCAAAGTCTGTTGTATCAAATCATTAAACAAATATCTATGAATACAAAAATCAGAGAGGGGTAAAAGATACCCTTTTTCATCAATATGTTGGAAGGTTCCCATGTCCATGATAACATCTGTATCACTTTGAAACTCATCGGCAACACTCTCTGGTCCATGTGTCAACAAGTGCTCTAGTACAATTAGTGCCTGGTATGACACCCTCCAATTCTTTCTATCAAATCTCACCAATCTAAAATATAACCAAACAAAAAGAAGAAGCCCCAACTAAATATGAAGACTATATTTCAAATTTCAATCAAAACGCAGGAAGAAAAAAGAACTTCTAGAAACAACTCACAAGATCATAGGGGGAAAAAGGGTGGAAATTAGGGAAATAAGAAACCTGTTGTGCAGAATGTGCAGAATTTTGCAATAGTCATCAACTTCAAAAGCAGCCTTGGATATCATCTTCAGGGTACGAGTATCAGGGGCCCATGGATTTCCATTTGTTGCCTCTTCTGTCAACCTTCCAAAAAAAATCACCCACCACCACCAGGCACCAACAAATTGATTTCAGAACCGTCATACAAAAACTCATGCTTTAAATATCTAAAAAAATAGACTTACAGTTGAGCAGGTGTAACATCTGTGAGAGCCAATCGAGCAGTCTTAATCTTCTCCCTGAGAAAGAAAGAAGCTTGTTTCTTGAATTCCTTATAGAATGGACCGCCATTGTTGTTGGTGTTGCTGCCTGAGATTGACATGTTTGATAGGACACACACACACACACACACACACACACACATATATATATATATATATAGAGAGAGAGAGAGAAGGAAATAATAATCAAGAAAACTAAACTAAACTTAAAATTAGAAATGGATGAAACTAATCCATCAACTCTCAACACCTACTACTACTATAGTGGGAGTGGGGTTTGCGTATGTAATCAGAATTGAAGGGGAAAAAATGGTAAACATTATTTATTTATTATAGGAAATTTGGGACACCTGAATTCAACATTTTGACGAATTCAATGTGATGGAAGCTGGGTAACAGTGGTGGCTCACTTATCTATTATTTGTTTTTTGTTTTTTTAAATGATACTTTGGCTCACTTCCTAATTTCACTTGGAATTTGAGTTTTGATGTTAATTCCAAGTGAATTTTGTTTTGGTGCTTCCAGAGTTCCAGGAAATACTAGAAGAATCCAGAAGAGTATGGCGGGCTTATTCTATATTCTGAATTTCATGATAATAGAAATTCGAGCATAGTCATAGTTCCAAGTTTTGGACTTCACTCTCATATCCTCCTCTTTTCATGATCTCCCTTGTTATTTAGAGTTTAAACGTATTTTTGAACAAGTCATACACATTATTGATACAAATCCTATAACTGTTAATAACTAACTAACCAACCAAGTATGTACTCCCTCTTTCCAAGTTCTCATGAATTTTTCACGCATATTAAGAAAATAAATAAAATGACAAAATTGTTCATAATAATGTCATTAAATATAGAGAGAGAATTAGAATAAGAAAAGTATGAGATATTTAATGCTACGGGTATAATAGGAAAATATGGGTAAAAATTTAGTTATTAAAGAAAAATGGACATTTAACATGAGACTACCCAAAATATAAGAATAAAAAGTATATGAAAGGAAAGGAGGGGAAGAGGAGGGATGTAAAACGATTATAATTTTTCCTTGTCATGTTTGTGAGTTTTAAAAATGAAGGGAAGTTGTAAGACCCCAAATAATTAATAAATGAAATTTAATTTCCTCTAATTATTATTTTGAAATAGTAAGGGTTGATGTGATTAATGTGGATAGTTATGGGTAAAATACGCAAATATTTCAAAATAAAGCAAGTGGTTATAAAATATTCATTGTTGTTGTGGGAATATTCGTTTGGTCGTGGAATATTCGCATTGTTCGGGGAATATTCGTATGACGGCCCGATGACCATGTGGGGCCCCATAACTTGAAAGCGATTGGAGGAAGAAAAACGACAAATATAAGTTGTTTAAAAATAACTAGCGTATAAGTTATTCTGATTTACTCGTTGGAATACCCGGTGGTTAAAAACACAAGAATACGCCGTTGTTGCACAAGAAGATTACCAGTATTGCACCAATTATTGACTCTTACGTGAAGGCCACTACTCGATAATGGTTACGATGAATTATTCGCTCGAGATTTTATTTTATTGGTTCAATAATTGTTGCGTTGATATTTTATAACTGCTTGTTGTTTCAATAATTGTCATTACACAATTTTTCATTATCGAAACAATAATTCATATTATCCTAATAATATTATTAGATAACATTATTGGCAATGTCTAGAAAGTTACATCTAAGGAGAGGTTTGGTCACCTAATTGTGCTTGCGAGAAGGAGAAATTCTTATTGAAAGCCCCCTCTTCCTTAACCTGCTCGTTGTCAATATTGTGATTCTCGTAATATTATTTGTGAATAATTAATTATTGATTCATATGATGAGGAAAATATTGTTTTTATGTGGATATAGATGGAGAAAATTTTAATGTGACAATTGTTGAAAATTAATATTTTAACTTTTTTCGATAAAATAATTTATTTAAATATATATATTATTATATTTTAATAATATAATAATGGTGATATTTTTACAACGAATGTGGGATATATGAGTATACGAGGAGGAAGAGTATTTTTGTTTCAATAAATGTTTAAAACATGTTAAACATGTCTTGGACCCCATTTATTGATCGAAATTTGATTATAAACACAAAATCGCTTCGCTTATGGATTTCGGATAATTTCGCTTGGAATTTGGAAAAACTTTCTTACGCAAAGTTGTAGAAATTGAATTTCCTATAAAAACTCAAGAGATTTGAATTTTCCTACGACAAAAGGGCTATTTATTATGAATTATTGAAGTTCGAAGCTCAAATAATTGATTTTGGAAATTTAAATTATTTTATAAAAGAATTTTTTTTTTATTTGTTCTAGAAGGGAGCATGTGGAAATGCTTGGGAATTGAAATCTAGAATGAGTACGTAGAAGATTATATATATATATATATTAATATTATATTAAATTTTCTGCTTTTGGTGTTCTAAAGCATTTTCCTATAAATAGGTGCTTAGGTTAGAATTGAAAATCACACCGTAAATCAAGTTTTCTCTCTATATTATCGGCGTATTCTTGTGAGTATTTTGAGTATACTTTGAGTATTGCTATACTATGTGAAAGTTCAAGTTATAGCTTTATATCCAAGATTCCAAATTTAAATCTTGATCTTTCAAGGTAAGGGATATTATTTTTTTCAGAATGATATTATTTCTTCAATATCATTATCTTTGAAATATTGATCTGAAGTTTTTATCAAATTTGGAACTTTTGGTGTCAGAGTTACTATTTACGTGTACTGATCTTATTCACGAATCACGACACATTATTCATCAAAAATGAAAATTTTCTTTTTTAAGTCAAAATATCTATTGTGGATACTAGTTTTGATTGTATCCATGTTTTGATCATTCTTGAATTTTACACCACTATGATTATTTTTGAGGTATTTTTGACGTGGATAAAACAAAAGCATTTAATCCTTAATCCTTAATCCTTGTCATTTTGTTTCACCGGATTCGCTTTCTTTAAAAAAAATTATTTTCATCATCCTCGGGTCTTAAATGATGATATTATTGAATATCTACGCCCGTGTAGTGCAAAGATGAATGATTTCGATGAATATCTTTGGCTGTAGTGCAAAAGATGATTGATTTCGATGAATATCTTTGGCCCAGTAGCTGAAGCATTTGAGCAGTGTTTAGATGAACATGACCAACTAGTGAATGTCTTTGGCACATGTAGTGAAAGGATGAATATTTGATCCCGATATATATTGATTGATGTTACAGGGGATAAAAAATAGACGATGAACTTTAAAATTCATACATGTAAGATAGTAGTTTGCATTCTCTACTTAACTCTTCTAATGAATTATTATTTCACTGCGAATATTGATTTAAAACTTGTTGTCTATTGTTTTCTATTATATTTTTCCTGTTGAAGACTAACGATAATTTTTTTGTATATTATCTTAGTCATAATATTCTTCTATGAAGCTAGTCGAGCTCACCCTTTTCCTTTTGTTCCATTTTTTCTTCTCGTGAGGCGAGAATATAAATGAGTATGAGTCGGGTATGGAATGAAAGTTCTAGGGAGAGTTGTTTAGTAGTCCTCACCATTGTTGTAAAATAATGTATCAATAATTATGATGAGGATTTATTTGTATGTGGATATTGTCTGATGACAATATCTCGTATTTAAACTCACAGCTTTTCTTATTGTAATAATAAAGTTGTAGTTGTTTCATCACTGTATTGACAACTCGTAATGGGTGATGTAGACCTATTTGGGGGTGTCACGGGTTGGTATCGAGCTTAGGATATGATCTCCGCGGAGATCGGGGAATAGAACTAGGAGGAGAGACGAGTAAATCTTTTCGCTAAGTATGTCCTACCTAAGCTTATTTGATAGTTGGTCAAGATATAGGGATATTATGTGATATATTGATTTCCTTAATTAACCCTTGTTTTATGGCGGTGATTTGAGAATGTCGATGAGAATATTAACAATGGAAATGAGACCGTGGAGACGCTTTGTACTTTCACCAATGAGAGAACGTCACAGTCGGTAATGTTCCTCCCATGAACAACACCACCGATCGGGACGATGAACGACGCAATGTTTAGAAGCTTTTTGCGCTTCATGCAAAATCGACGAGGAAACTCGTGTTCAAAACATAGGAGGAAATGATAGCAATTCACGAGTTGTCACAAACAAGCGAAGCTCAAAGAGTTGGGACCACCAGAATTTAAGGAAAGCGATCCGATCACATGGCGTAAACATGGGTCAAGTAAATTACCAAGATATTCGATGTCTTGGGATGCACAGAGAAGAACAGAAGGTTCCATTCGCCACCTTTATGTTCCGTGGCGAGTCGACCACTTTGGGAGTCTCAGGAAGCGTACTCCATCCACCGCACTCAAAGATGTCTTGGGAGACGTTTGAGAATTATTTAATGACAAATACTTTCACGAAAGTGTTCGTCTATATGAAGGAAGTGGAGTTTATTAGACAGAAGCGAGAACAACATGATTGGTGTCTCAAGACGAGGCGAAGTTTGCGAGTTATCCGTGTTTCAGACCTCATTTGGTGGAGAATGAGGAACGATGATGCGGATGTTTCGAGAGGTTTGAAACCCCAAGATACGTCGAGATCTCATCTCTCATAAATTTTCTCTCTATTCGAGATGTTGTTAATGTGGCTCAATTGTTAGAGCGAGATAACGAAGACGATCAACCGAGGTACCACAATCGAGGATCATACCGGAGATAATAATCAACAAAACAACAATAACCAAAGGAGAAAGAAAAAGATGGACAAAATGGTAACCACTCTGGTGGTAATCATAGCCATGAAAATAGAAGAAGCGAGTCGGGAGGAGATTTTAAAAGAGGAGATTCAACAACGACCATGTGAAGACGATAATGCCCAAAGAAGAATCGGGTTCCAAGGGAGAGAGAACGACCACCGGCATCGTATGCTATAAATGCGGAAAGAGGGACATATCACCAAACCGCCCACAACAGCTTTGGTATGCTATAATTGTGTAAAGAAAGGACATATCGCTTTCAAGATCGCATTTAGCGAAAACCTAGTTCAATGGGGACGGTGACTCAAAAGACTATCCTTAAAAGTCAAAGTCAATCGGTTCCTAAAAGAGTGTTTGTTGTGGATCGGTCAAAATGCGAGAACCCAAACGAGGTGATCACGGGTTAGCTATTTATAAATTCTTGTGAAGTTTATACTTTACTGATACCGTCTTACCCATTCATTTATCTCTCCGTTTGTGCTCAACGTTTAAACTCGACTCGGAGAAATTAGACTTTGACCTATTTGTGGAAACTCCCGCTAGAGAAAACTTTCATCACATCCACCGCTTATAAATCTTGTTTGATTCAAGTTGGCACCATCACCTTACCCGCTGACCTTATCTCTTTAAAGATACTTGCTTTTGATGTGATTTTAAGGATTGATTGGTTAACTACTCATCATGCCAAAATTGATTGTTTTCGTAAGGTTGTTAGCTTTCATATTCCTAAACAATCATTGTATGCAATTCAAGCAACTAAACCATTAAAATCAATCACCATCATATCTAATCATAAAGCTATTCGTTTATTAAAAAACGGATGTGTGGCTTTCTTAGCCCATGTTATGGATTTGAATAAAGACATGTCAAATTTGAATAATATTCTGTTGTTATTGACTTTCCCGACGTATTTCAAGAACTTCCTGGCCTACCCCATAATGTGAAGTTGAATTCTTTATCGACCTTGAACCTGCATACAAAGCCCATTTCTAAAACCCATATCGAATGGCTCCTATTGAACTTCAGGAGTTAAAGGTCCAACTACAGAATTGTTGGACATCGGTTTCATCTGCCTTAAGTACATCTCCTCGGGGTGCTCCCTGCTTTATTCGTAAAGAAGAAAGACGCGAGTATGCGACTTTGTATTGACTATCTGAATTGAACCATGTCACCATCAAGAATAGGTATCCTCTACCTCGTATTGATGACTTGTTTGACCAAATTGCAAGAGAACAATTCTTTTCAAAAATCGATCTTCGCTCGGATATCATCACCAAGATTAGGCGAGGATATTCCAAAGACCGCTTTTAAACTCTGATGACGGCATTATGAATTCTTAGTCATGTCTTTCGGATTGACTAATGCTCCTGCGGCTTTCATGGATATGATGAATCGAGTATTCAAGGAATATTTGGATCAATTCGTTGTTGTCTTTATTGATGACATCCTCATATATTCCAAAAGCCGTGAAGATCATGAGCACCATTTGAAATTTGGTATTCCAAAGGCTTCGTGAAAACAAGCTTTATGCCAAGTTAAAGAAATGCGAGTTCGCTTGAGGGAAGTAGCATTCCTTGGGTATGTGGTCGTAAAACATGGAGTATCTGTTGATCCGTGAAGATTGAAGCAATACAAAGTTAGAGCAACCAAGTTTGCGGATGATCAAGTATGTAGCTTTCGGGATTAATTTGGTTATTATTGGAGATTCGTGGAAGGGTTTTCTCGAATCGCTACTCTGCTAACTCGCTTAACTCGGAAGGATACAAAATTTGTTTGGAGTGAAGAATGCGAGAAGAGTTTCCAAGAGCTTAAGAGAGACTTATTTCTAGATTGCTTTCTAACAATACCATCCGTTCGGATGGATTTGTTATCTCATACAATGATGCTTCGGGCAAAGGGTTAGGATGTGTTCTCATGCAACGTGAGAAAAGTCATAGCTTTATGCCTCGTGACAACTTAAAGAATATGAGAGGAATTATCCTACTCACGATCTAGAGTTAGCGTAGAATCATTTTCAAGCTTAAAGATCCGGAGGCACTATCTATATGGGGAGAAAGTGGAGATATATTCAAACCATAAAAGCCTTAAATATTTCTTCACCCAAAAAGAACTTAACATGCTTGCAACGACGTTGGCTCGAGCTATTGAAAGACTACGACTACACTATTCAATACCATCTTGAAAAGCGAACGTGGTAATGGTACGTTGAGTAGAAGATCATATCACGAGGAACGAGAGTGCGATGATGTCAAGTATACGCAGAGCCAACTTTAATAGAAAAGTTAAGGTTGCTCAAGCCACCGAATCGGAGTGATGCATAAGAAGAAAAAGTACAAGAAGGTGCTATTCCTAGGAGCGAGAATTGTTGAAGAAGGAATACTTCGAGTCCACTCCGGACTTTGTGTTCCCTAACGATTCTCGAATTGAAGTACAAGATCATGATGGAGGCACACAATACACCATTTTTCAATCCATCTTGGAAGTACTAAAATGTATCGTGATCTTCTATACACATTTTGGTGGAATAATATGAAGAGGAGATTGCAAAGTTTATCTCAATATGTTTAACTTGTCAACGTGTAAAGCGCGAGCATCAAGTGCCTAAGGGACCATTTCAACCACTTGAGACTCGAAATGGAAGTGGGAACATATTACCATGGATTTCACACGGGTCTTCCCACGGTTTCTCAAGGCATAAATGCTATTTGGGTTATTGTTGATAGATTAACCAAGTCTCACACATTTCTTGCCAATATGGGAGACTTATTCTCTTGAACGCTCTTGCTAGTATGTATGTAAATGAGATTATGAGGTTGCATGGCATGCCAAGATCCATAGTTTGAGATCGTGACCCAAGATTCACTTCAAGATTTTGGGTTAGCTTGCAAAAAAGCTATGGGTACGGATTCTGATTGATTCGATACCATCCTCAAACGGATCGACAATCGAGAGGACTATTCAAACTCTTGAAGATTTATTAAGACTCGTGTCCTAGACTTCAAGGGCGGTTGGGATAAGTATTTACCATTGGTGGAATTCTCCTACAACAACAGTTATCGTGCAAGTATATAAAATGGCCCCATTCAAAGCATTATATGGACGAAAATGTCGCTTCTCAGATATGTTGGGACGAGGTGGGTGAAGCAACATTGTTGGGACCCAAGTTAAGACGTATATGACTACCGAAAAGATCCAAATGATTCGACAACGATACAAACCACAAGATCGACAAAAGAGTTATGCGGATCTTCATCGAAAGGACGTGGAATTTAGTATAGGGGATCATGTATTGTTATGAGTTGCTCCATGGAAGGGAGTTACAAGATTTGGGAAGAGAGAAAGCTCAATCCACGATTTATCGGTCCATTTCAAATTCTCGACCGAAAGTAGAAATGTAGCCTATAGACTCGCGTTACCTCCAAGTATGTCTCGTGTTCATAATGTGTTTCACATATCCATATTTCGTAAATATGTGAAAGACCCGAACCACGTTATCGAAGTTAGAAACCCACGAGATAGCCAAGACTTAACGTATGGTGAGAAGTACTGTCAAGATCTTGGATAGGAAGGAGCATGTCCCTACGCACGAAGGTCATACCACAAGTTAAAGTCTTGTGGAGGAACCATGCTTATAGAGGAAATGACCGAGTTGAAATCAAATGAAAGCGAGGTATCCTCACCTTTTCAAACATCAGTATCGTATGTCAATTTCGAGGACGAAATTTCATAAGGAGGGAGGTTAGAAGACCCCAAATAATTAATAAATGAAATTTAATTTTCTCTAATTATTATTTTAAAATAGTAAGGGTTGATGTGATTAATGTGGATAGTTATGGGTAAAATACGCAAATATTTCAAAATAAGCAAAGTGGTTATAAAATATTCATTGTTGTTTGGGAATATTCGTTTGGTCGTGGAATATTCAATGCTTCGTCGGGAATATTCGTAAACGACGTCGTCGCCTGATGCATGTGTGGGCCCCATAACGGAAAAAGCGATTGGAGGAAGAAAACGACAAATATAAGTTGTTTAAAAATAACTACGAAGTTGTTCTGCTTTACATCGTTGGAATACCCGTGGTTAAAACACGAATGTCTGGCGTTGTTGCACAAGAAGACACTTGTATTGCACCAATTATTGACTCTTACGTAAAGAAGGCACTACTCAATAATGGTTACTGATGAATTATCGCTCGTAATTTTATTTTATTGGTTCAATAATTATTGCGTTGATATTTTATCTGCATTGTTGTTTCAATAATTGTCATTACAAGATTTTTTCATTATCGAAGCTAATAATTCATATTATCTGAATAATATTATTAGATAATATTATTGGCAATGTCTAGAAAGTTCTGCTTAAGGAGAGGTTTGGTCACCTAATCATGCGCCAAAGAAGAGAGAAATTCTTATTGGAAAGCCCTCTTTCCTGAACCCGGTCGGTTGTCGATATTGTGATTCTATAATATTATTTGTGAATAATTAATTATTGATTCATATGATGAGGAAAATATTGATTTTATGTGGATATAGATGGAGAAAATTTTTAATGTGACAATTGTTGAAAATTAATATTTTATCTTTTTCTGATAAAATAATTCATTTAAATATATATATTATTATATTTTAATAATATAATAATGGTGATATTTTTACAACGAATGTGGGATATATGAGTATACGAGGAGGAAGAGTATTTTTGTTTCAATAAATATTTAAAACATGTTAAACATGTCGGTGGACCCCATTTATTGACTGAAATTTGATTATAGCCTCTAAAATCGCCCGTTTATAGATTTCGGCCAATTTCTGCTTGGAATTTGAAAAAACTTTCTTCTGCAAAGTTGTAGAAAATTGAATTTCCTATAAAAACACGCGAGATTTGAATTTTCTGACAAAAGAGCTATTTATTATGAATTATTGAAGTTCCGAAGCTCCAAAATAATTGATTTTTGGAAATTTAAATTATTTTATAAAAGAAATTTTTTTTTTACTTGTTCTAGAAGGGAACATGTGGGAAATGCTGGGAATTGAAATCTAGAATGAGTACGTAGAAGATTATATATATATATATATATATATTAATATTATATTAAATTTTCTGCTTTGGTATTCTAAGCATTTTCCTATAAATAAGGTGCTTAGGTTAGAATTGAAAATCACACGGAAATCAAGTTTTCTCTCTCTATATTATCGAGCGTATTCTTGTGAGTATTTTGAGTATACTTTGAGTATTGTTATACTATGAAAGTTCGTTATAGCTTATATCCAAATTCCAAATTTAAGATCTTGATCTTTTCGAGGTAAGGGATATTATTTTTTTTTAGAATGATATTATTTCTTCAATATCATTATACTTTGAAAAATATTGATATGAAGTTTTATCAAATTTGGAATTTTTGGTGTCTGAGTTACTATTTACGTATACTGCACCTTTATTCACGATACTCTGATTATTCACGAATCACCTATTAATATTCATCAAAAAAATGAAATTTTTTTTTCGTCTAAAATATCTATTGGGATACTAGTTTTGATTGTATCCATGTTTTGATCATTCTTAAATTTTACACCACTATGATTATTTTTGAGGTATTTTTGGACGTGGATAAAACAAAAGTACGAATCCTTAATCCTTAATCCTTGTCATTTTGTTTCACCGGATTCGCTTTCTTTAAAAAAAATTATTTTTCATCATCCTCGGTCTTAAAGGATGATATTATTGAATATCTTTGGCACAGTGGTGCAAGATGAATGATTTCGATGAATATCTTTGGCTCAGTAGTGCAAAGATGATTGATTTCGATGAATATCTTTGGCCGTGGTCTGCAAAGATGAGCAGTGTTTAGATGAACATGACCAACTAGTGAATGTCCTTGGCACATAGTGAAAGGATGAATATTTGATCCCGTATATATATTGATTGATGTTACAGGGATAAAAAAAATAGACGATGAACTTTAAAATTCATACATAGAAGATAGTAGTTTGCATTCTCTACTTAACTCTTCTAATGAATTATTATTTCATTCACGAATATTGATTTAAAACTTGTTGTCTATTGTATTCTATTATATTTTTCCCTCAAAGACTAACGATAATTTTGTTGTATATTATCTTAGTCATAATATTCTTTATCGGGCTAATGAGCTCACACTTTTCTTTTTGTTCCATTTTTCTTCTCGGGAGGCGAGAATATAAAAAGTAGTATGGTTGAGGGTATGGAATGAAAGTTCTAGGGAGAGTTGTTTAGTAGTCTTCACCATTGTTGTAAAATAATGTATCAATAATTATGATGAGGATTTATTTGTATGTGGATATTATCTAGATGGCAATATCTCGTATTTAAACTCACGCTTTACTATTGTAATAATAAAGTTGTAGTTGTTTACATATCATGTATTGACAACCTCGGAATGGGTGATGTAGACCTATTTTGGGGTGTCACATGTAGTGATGAGATAATTATTATATTTTACTTGTTTAAGAGTTTAGAAGGAGGGAAGGAAAGGAAAATAATTGTATTTTTAAATTATACTATTACTATATTACTCTTATATATAAATATAATAAATGTATGATTTAACAATGTCTAGTTATTGAATTATTTTGTTCATTTTTTTAATGTTTATAATTTTTTTATGAATCTAGTATATAATTTTGTGTATATATATATATATATATATATATATATATATATATATAATTTTGTGTATATATTATATAATTTTGTATATAATTTTTTATAGTTTTATATATATATATATATATATATATATATATATATATATATATATATATATATATATATATTTCTTCTCTCCAACAATCTGGATAGGGAATGAAAATTTATAGCGACGATTTTTTCCGTCGCTATAGTATAAAAAATCGACTTTCTATGCTATAGTGACAAAAAACTCGTCGCTATAATCGTTTAATTCTTAGTTCGTTCTCTTTAATTCGCTGGAGAAACGGACTTATATATATATATTTATTAACTCATATATATGAGACAGATTCAGAGATTTACAAAAGGAAACCCTATTAAATCTTTGTTGCTCGTGTTATATTTTTATCAGAATATTGTAGCAGGACAAAGCAACATAAAGAATGCACCTAGGCATCTGTCACAGGGTTAAAATTTGACTCCAAAATTTTGCCCGGGTGGGGTGGCGGGATGGGATGGGATGGGGGAGTTGGGAAAGAGAGAAAAATTATATTTTTAAAAATTAGAATTTATAATAATTAAGGATAAAATTGTCATATTATTTATTTTGAAAGGTTATTTTCGGTAATGTAAAATATTTTATTTTGACATCCCTCTAAATTCTTCATCTTTTGTGAAACAACCCGGGTCAAATCCCGAGTTCGGAACAAATCTTAGGTCAAATCGAATCAAATCCATTCAAATAAGATTCTCAAATTGATTTGGCTAATAAGATCTTCTTGGGTCATCTAAATTTCACCACAGCTCCTCAAAAGGTGTCATGACTAGAAATTATTATTGGTAGTAACTTATTTCTTTATATGATAAATTTTTTCCCTATCTTTTGATGTGGGACTGGGGTGTTACATTTTGAGCCAAAAATAAAATCAATTTTACCTCAAAATCACTTCCCTTCCTTTCCTCCCTAAAAAAACTATGAAACATAAAATTTAAATTATTTTAAATTATTTTCCCCGCAAATAAAAACTTAGGAACACAGTTAATTGAATCTGGCGTGTCCAAACATTAGAATTGATTAATTCTTCAAGGAAGTCCAAATTGACATCCAACACTAAATAATTGTAGCCAGCAGCCGGGTGCGATTAAAATTATTCAATAACCTTTAATAATAATATGCCGGCCGGCTTTCTTTAGCATTTTTTTTCCCAAGTTAAAAGATGGTTAACTATACCAAACAAGTAAATAAAACGTTAAGATTGATATACTGTGAATTTTAGGTGTAAGGTTGAATTTTTATTTAAATAAACTTATTTCTTTCTTTATTAAGAAGTTTATTTGTTCTTCCTTTGATGAGATTTGATATTGGTATTAATATTTATGTATTTGATTATAAAATTATATTATATTCCCAAAAAGTAGAGTTTTTAGAGAGAAAAAAAGAGGAAATAAAGTGACGAGTGTGATCGGATGAATTTTTTATATTTTTTGTTTGTTTTTTTTGACGAGTAATATTATGAAGACACAAAAATGGATCCGGTTAGCATGAAGTTTATTTGTTGGTAAGTTAATTCAATTGGCGATAAAATCTTGACACACATGTAACTCGCCTCACAGTATCAAGACTTCTGTTGGTCAATTAATGAACTTATCCAAAAATAAACTTCATGCTAACCACTTCCTACAAAAATGAATGTGTAAATATTTAGTGAGGAGATTTGGTTGTTGTGGTGAGGCCAAATACTTGCTTGTACATTATATGCCATATTGTCATTTATACTCAATTTTTGATGGATATTATTACAGTAGTCTTGTTCGATGATAGTTTCAGTTATTAAGTCTGAAGGGAAATGTAAACTAGGTCTTCTTCTACATTGTTATTTATTTCAGAGGCTGCAAGCAATGAAAGGGCTGTTATCGGATCATCAGCCCATGGTGTAAAATTCTGAAGCCATGAACGAAGTACAAGATGTGGTGGATAGGCTAATACTTACTACAATCAGTTGAGAAGTTGGTCCAAAAATTAAATGACAAAGTGACAGGTTTTATTGATTACTAATCTCTGATATGATGATACCCATCCATCCTTCTCACCTGCCAATTTGCATTTACTTTGAGGAATTTTTTCAAAAATTGGTTAGAAGTTGAGAATATGATAATGATTCTGACCCAACATAGCATAGGATAGGATGATGGCTCATCCTTGGCCCCTCGTCTGTTGGGAAAAATACGCCAAAAATAATCTATATCTCAGGAATTACTTTTCCGTCTTTGTGCAATTAAATATAAAATTAACAAAACCAATTATGAGAACAAAAATAACAAATAACCATCCACAAGCAAGACACCAAATTTACGTGGAAAACCCTCTAAAATTAAGAGGTAAAAACCACGGGTCAAACTCCGAATCTCCACTATATCACTAATAATGGGCTTACAATAATCCTCTCAAGTTTTATGCCCTAAAACTTGAGGTTACACAATAAATTGAGATAATACAAATTTACCTTTAATTAAGTTGAGAAACCTAATTAACTTCACCACCAAAAAACACCCCAAGCAATAAAGTCTTCAAGCTTTCAATTGAACGGAGATGATGGCGGATACCCACGAACAACAAACAGTAATTCTCTCAATTTATTCTTTTGGTATCTTCCTACTACCAAGCTTCTCTATCTCATATATCAAATAAGACTCCCTCATAGCCTTATTTATAGTACTCTTCTTAATCCATTCCTATTATGGATTAGAAACAATTTATTCTCCTAATCAAATTAGGGATCACATCTCCTTGTCTTGGTCACCAACCACTCTAACAAGTAAATCCTTTTTCAACTTGGATTCTTTTCATGTAATCTCCAATTCCAATATTGCTTCCATTAACCCAATTTCTAATTGGATTAATATCAAATATATAAACCCATTCTTTTCTATCTTGGATTCTATCTCATCTCATGGGTGAGGACCCACACCCAACAATCTCCCTCCCGAACCCATGAGAGGAGGGATCACCAACCACAACTCCTTACTTCTGAGTTAATTCCAACGAAGTCTTGGCTCAACTCAATCTTCTTGAATTTTCAAATATCTTCATGTCCTATTTTTGTCTCATCCGGCATGGTTCTTCTCAATGGGAGGATCTAACTCAAACTTGATGATTTTTTTGCTTGCTAAATTCATTCACAACCGCTTTGTATCCCGGGTCATGAAGCTATCACTTTTCTTCTTCACTTTTGGTACCCATTTAAAGCGAAGAGCTTTTCTTTTGTGGTTCTCATGCAAGGCTTTCCTCCCATCTCGCATTTTTTTTGTACTTACACCTTTTTCTCGCTTAACTCCCCATCTTCAACACCTCTCATGCGCTACCAAGATCATATAAAGAAGTGTCTTCACATTCTTACCTCTAAAGACCACTAGAGACCCTTTTCAGTGAGCTTCCATCGACCTTCACCAAAGTAACTTTTATAACCATTCTCATCAAGCTTACCAAATAAATCAAATTAAAACGAATATCCGGAACATGTCCGACTTCTCTCAAAGATCAACTCACAACCACCGTTAGTTTCAAATAAATATCTCCAATGCCTATAATCTTGATGCACTTCCGCTTCCCATCCGCACATGGCCAAAATCACCACTACCGTAGGATGTGAAGATTTCACCACGCCAAGTAGCATGGAACGAAGCACCGAATCAATAATCCAATCATTAACACGACACTGGGTTTATCATCACAAACAATAGCTACATCAACGTCGAATAGATATACAATCGAATCTTTATCCTCATCTTTTTCCTTGATCGCTTCCTTCTTTAAAAAATCAGCACTCGCCTTATGTGACCCGCTTCCGGTAGTGAAAGCAAATTACTTTTTCTATCTCTTGACCTTCCCCGAATTTGTCATCTTCAGAGAGAGTTTCCCTTTGTTTTTGCCCCTACTCGCATGCGACAAAAACTTGTGACTCAAATACTTAATTACCATAAGTATCTCTTCACCTCTGTTCTCGTTAAACAAACTATCCTTAATCGTATCCATAGTTAGCTTGCCATTAGGAGCGGAGTTACTCAACGATACAACTAAGCGTCTCCCAAATTTATCGTGCAAAGAGCTCAACAACAACAAAGCCTGCATCTCATTGTCAATTACCATATTCATCGTACTCAACTGATTTATCAAACTCTCAAAATCACTCAAGTGTTCTCGAACGGAGTTTCCATCCTTGAATTTAGAATTCACAAGCTTCCTAATCAAAAAGCTTTATTTTTTGTACCGACTTCCTTTCATACACGGACTCCAATTTCGCCAGAGAGATAGGCTTTAGTTTCGTGGCAACATGATGAAACACACTTTGATCAATCCATGATCCGATCGGACCAATAGTCTTCCCTGTTCATCTTGTTCCACCGTCATTCACTCTTGTTTGTGGGCTTAACTCCATCGCTCTCGTTGGCTCAGTATAAATCCTTGCAGTAAAGCAAATCCTCCATTCTTGGCTTCCAAATTGCATAATTTGTAGCCTTGAGATTAATCATGCAACCTGTTGTCCAATCCTCCATTTAATTCGCACAAGAAAACCACAAAAATAACCAAGCTTTGATACCACTGTTGGGAAAAGTACGCCAAAAATAATCTATATCCCAAGAATTACTTTTCTGTCTTTGTGCAATTAAATATGAAATCAACAAAACCAATTATGAGAACAAAAATAACAAATAACCATCCACAAGCAAGACACCAAATTTACGTGGAAATCCTCTAAAATTAAGAGGTAAAAACTACGGGTCAAACTCCGAATCTCCACTATATCACTAATAATAGGCTTACAATAATCCTCTCAAGTTTTATGCCCTAAAACTTGAGGTTACACAATAAATTGAGATAATACAAATTTACCTTTAATTAAGTTGAGAAACCTAATTAACTTCACCACCAAAAACACCCCCCAAAGCAATAAAGTCTTCAAGCTTTCAATTGAATCTGGAGATGATGGCGGATACCCACGAACAACAAACATGAATTCTCTCAATTTATTCTTTTGGTATCTTCTTACTACCAAGCTTCTCTATCTCATATATCAAATAAGACTCCCTCATAGCTTTATTTATAGTACTCTTCTTAATCCATTCCTATTATGGATTAGAAACAATTTATTCTCCTAATCAAATTAGGGATCACATCTCCTTGTCTTGGTCACCAACCACTTTAACAAGTAAATCCTTTTTCAACTTGGATTCTTTTCATGTAATCTCCAATTCCAATATTGCTTCCATTAACCCAATTTCTAATTGGATTAATATCAAATATATAAACCCATTCTTTTCTATCTTGGATTCTATCTCATGGGTGAGGACCCACACCCAACAGTTTCTGCCTTGTGTTGGCTGGTTTAAAAGACTGGAGTGTTACAATTTTTGTATAGGATAAGCCAAGCCATGTAAATTTCCTTATCTGCTTGATCTTGAGCTGAACAATTTAACAGAGTATGAGAATAAATATTCAAGACCAGAAAAAACACCGATGATACTGGCTGTATTAACAAAAAAATTCTTGTGACGAATGTCATTTATTTGAAGAATTACAATTTTTTCATGACATTTTATAATTAACATGGACCAAGTTTTAAACCTTTACAAATCCTGACCACCCTGTACACTGAACAATTAAGTCTCCCTCACTTAATGGCCATACATGGCCAGGGTAAAAACATCAAAAATGGATGCCCTTTTCGGATTTTCTCTATATCATTTTATATGTAGTATTTCCCTAATTACACGCACGATCTCCATATCCTTCCTTCCAGTGAAATAACAATAATTGAAACATCATCATGGTAACGACGCCGATCCCCTTGCGGTATTTCGAGCAGTTCATGAAAGTCCAGACCTAGGATGCACCAAAACAAAGTAGATCCCTAGTTAGATTTTTTAACTTAATAATTGTGTACTGATTAAAGACGAGATCAAGTTTAATTAGTTTCTCATAAAACAGGGTTTATACCAGCTTTTTTGGCTGCACGAAAGAGCACTTCCTCAACCAGATGCTGAGCAGGATCTCCTTCAGGCGACCAAGCAATGAAAATTTCAACCTCGGAAACAGCCTCTTCATTTGTGAAGTATTGATAAAGCCCATCTGAAGATAGTATCAAGAACCTGTCTCTAGGACCTAATCTGTGATGGTACAGAGATGGAAGACAGTTGATGTATGGGGAAGATCCAACATAGTCAATCCGAAACATTTCCAGAAGTGCATTGTTCCATTTAGGCTGCAGAAACAACGTAATGGCTATGAGTTTCACAATCAAGCATCTTACACTGCAAAGGTCAATATAAGTCTCAGGGATTAAGAGAAAATATAAATCAGCATAGTCAAGTGCATTTGCACATAAATCAGCATGCGCTGTTAAGCAGATACCATAAACTAAAACATGAACACCTTACTGAGAGAATGGCAATACAAGGCTCCTGTTTACTTCCAATAAGCATCCTACTTTTTCAACAAAATTTACCTTTTTGTCTCTGAAAGCAATTTATGAATATAATCTCAACTGAAATACTACTTTCTTGTAATGTCCAATAGAAGTCTTATTATCCGTTCTAGTACAGTCTTTAAGGAACCTGACTAACCACAAATGTTCTATGATTCTCATCTTCTCTTTTTGTCCAAACATGGTATACGCGAGAATCAAAAAAACAACACGTTTACCACCAATCCATTTAGATCAATGCTCCATCAAGCTAATTAACAGAAAACATGATCTTGGGCTGAACATTAATTTTGTATTATTTAGAAGGTATATCAGATTGTGAAGCTTACATGTTACGTTACTGAAAGGTAAATCTAGATATTGACAACCAGCCTATTCAAGAAATATGCTTCCCAAACTAGAAAGGCAAGTTGTGTTCTGTACTTTGGAGGACCATATTAAAGTGACAACTTGGTCGGTAAAATATCAATCTTAGAACTTCTTGTAAAGTTTCAGGAATCTACTTTAATGTAGCAGAAAGGGATAGGATAAAAACAAATCAACATTTTCCACAAACCTTTACTCTAAAGTTAAAATTTAGTTGATTGGAAAGCTTATGCATTTAAATACCTGCTTAAGAAAACCAGCACCGAATGCTCGAGTGACTTTCAACGAACCTTTCACTCTCTCATTCATCAAAGCACAAGCATCATCCCGGTGTTCGTTTTTTATTCTTTGAACCTCCTGAAAATTTATTAATGCAGCCTTATATCAGCTAAAGATCCATCAATGAATTACAAGAACAGAAAAAGAAACAACAACAATTTTGATATACTACTAAGCAGCATAAATTATAGCTATTATACCTCTTCCACAGAAGTACTATGATCCACGCTGAGTTGACAAACAGTTAAACTTGGCATTGTGGAGGAAACATCAGCATCGCAAACCTCAAGATCATACATTGTTTCTTCATTGATCCTCTCTAAATCCTGTCGCCAAACATCAGGCTCGGCTTTCTGAGCTAACACGGCTCGACTATCCCCAACATTCATCACATAAACATCTTCTCCTTTCATTAACATTACAAGAACACAAGAACCCATCAAAGCCAACTCAGGATTTTCCACAAGCATCATATCTGCAATACCCAAATAGGCCTCCTCTGTTTTCCTCAGTGCTTGAGACAGAGCTTTGAGTACATCAGAGTGATTAATACCTCCTGATCCATTTTGATTCGACTCTTCCTTTAACCTTCGATCAAGCTCTAACCTTTCGCGGTCCCATTCACACCTCCATCTCCTCTGATTCTCCTCCCATTTCCTTGCTGCTCCTCTATACCTAATCTTTGAATTCTTACCCCTTTTTCTTCTCGAATTCGGCTCAAAATTCACATCCCCATGTCCAGTAGGATAACTCTCTTGCTCAATTCCCCGAGAACATCCGTCCTTAGTTCTGTCCCTCGAAGATTCATCCTCAACAGCCAGAGAATTACCATCATCTTTACATACATACTCTGTTTCTGATTTAGAATTATTTTCCAATAAAACAGAGTAACTAGTATTGGTGGGATCAAACCTGTCATCCCATAACAAACCCTTGAGCTCCTTATGAACAGCAGGGTACAAATTGGATAAAAGAAAATCAGGAGCATCAGGACCATTAAACCCATCATAAATCCCAACAAAAACCCATCCATGCTCCTCAGAAACCACAACTTGAACACGATCCTCACCGGCTTTTCCTTGAGCCCACTGAAGATTCTGACTCTGAAATGAATCATCATCATCTAAACTACACTCGCTGCTCAAATTCACACTGCTAATTGTCAGCTCATTGTTCTTCTCATTCCCAACAATCCAATCATGTTCTTTTAAAGAAACAACCCCTTTAATCGGAGCAACAATTGAATTCTGCCCTCTTGATATCGTCTTCGATATCGCCCTCCGAACAACCCGAATTAATGACCCTTTTCTTGATCTGGAACGAAAGGCAAAGCTACCATGAGAAAAGCTCCTCTGAAATGAGCTTTTCTCAAGATCTAATGGTCCGGAGAGGAACCCGCGTTCAATCGGGCCCGATTCAAAACCTCTTTCAATCGGACCCGATGCTCCGAATAAATTCGACGGCAAAGGACCCGAATGAATGGAATTCCGTGGAATGGGCTGCAGAGGGATGGATGCGAAAGAGGTAGAGCTCTCAAAAGCTGAAGCTCTGTCGATGCTGTTATATGAATGAAGATCGACCAGAGCGGTGGAGAGAGGGGTGGATGTGTTGGCACTCACCGAGGCACCGGAGATTGACCGGAACGTCGTCGTTTCCTCGGAGTGGACTTTGGAGGAGGAAAGACGAGATGGGTCTGGTCTCACGTAGCAAAAAGAGTGACCCAGATCGTCTAGTGGGTCAGATATAACGACGGCCATATCCTTTCTCCGGCGAACTCCATCGACGCCGGTGAAGCAGACACCGAACTTCCCCGTAACGTTACCCATCAAACCACCAAATTCAAAAAAATAATACTAACAATATTAAGATGACACCCAAATTTCTAGAGAGATAAGCACAGCTCTGAGAAGAAGAAATTGTGGAGAGAGAGAGGCGTTGACTATTGGATAGAAGTTTTTGAAATTGTAAAACACTCACTTTCGGAATTTGTAGTATTTTTTTAAAACCTTTTTTTTTATTGTATTTTTTTCTTTTTTGTTAAGCGAGGGAAAGCGTTGACTAAGGTTAAGGTTTAAGTAAACTTTAATTTAATGCCATCACTTAACCTCGAGTATAACGCGTGACATACACGCTCCACATACATTTCTCTAATTCTTATATTTCTTAGGAATTGTTATTTTCACACGGTAATTTTGATATTTTCATAATATTTTACTCAGCTGAGACTTATAACTATCGTTTGTAAAAATATCAATTAACTTATTATAATAACTTTCGTTTTAGGTGAAACTATAATGATTAAAAAATACTCCTCTTGTTAGTGTTTAACCTAATTGATTAAATTAGATATAAAATTTTAATATTTTCTCTAACCTCAAACTAATATTTTATGTATATTTTTATATAATTTTTAAAAAATAAAGTAAAATAAAAATTATAAACTTATCTTTCATACAACTCCACATAATTATATAAAGTGATGATTTTTTTATATATACTACTAATAACTGCACTAAATGACATATTTATATGTATGTATAAGAGTTACTTTGTATACTTGAGGCCATTCTTTCGAGTAAAAAAAAAACGTATATTAAACCATCATTTTAAGAACATGAGCAGTATTATCTTTTTAACATTCATTACAAAAATAAAATTAATGAATAATATAAATTAACATTACTTTAAATTTATAAGCAATAAATCATAAGAAAAATTCACTCTATAAACATTCATATTATAAGGTGGGAGGAAAAAATGAAGGTTTTTTTTTTTTTGTAAAACGTAAACAAAAAAGTTAAATTATTTTGACTTTTCAATTTTATGACTTCAACTTTTTTTATTTACTTTTACAATTTTCCTCTCCTATTAGCTCTCACCGCTTATTTTTTAGCATTCTATTTATTTTTAACACACATAGTGTGTATCATGCAAGGTTGTCAAAATCAGGATTTCATAGGATCGTTTTTGGGTTCACAAGATCAGATCATAAAATTGAATTGTAGGATAGTAAAATTCTGCAAAAATAAAATATAAATTATTCTAATGTAAGAACGTAGCTCAAATGCACACTATTTACTATTATGGTGTTTTATATCTCTCATCTCATATTTAAATTGTCAAAAAAAATTACAATATAAATTTTCACATTGATTATTATATTTTTAGTTGAATTCGACCTAACCATCACATAAATTAAAAAATTTATTACATATAAAGACAATAAACTTAATACTTGTAAAAATCAATTACTAATTTCACATATATTAAGCAACAATTATTAACTTATTAACTTGAACACTAATTATGTACTATAAAATAATTCAACTACCGAAAAGAGTACTTATTAACAACATTTAAAGATCGAATGCATTTCATTTGAGGTTTAGAGCTTCAAACTTGAAGTTTAATTATTTTTTTTGATTTAATTAAACCATTTATATATGATAAAAAAAATCAATACATACTTTTAATTCATTTTAATAGGTTCATATTACGATTCTACTCAAATTCAGATTCAGATTGTTTTCTTTTTATGTAGTAAAAGGGACCGAGGGAGTGCAGCTATGATTCGGAACCAATGCGGTTCAACCCGGGACCACGAACCGACAATGAGATGGAACATTTTGACTATATTCATGATTTAGAACACGTGCTGGAGTAGCGCGTGAAAAGTTTGTCTCTAGGTACTGGGATCAAAATGTCAAAGGGGCCAAGGGGGCTTTATTTGTCCACATTAATAACCCTTTGGAAAGTGTGCCATTAATCACCGTTGGATCAAGAGTATTGATGATCAGCTGACACCTGGAAGTCCAAAATTGCCACATTTAAGGACAATGTCAACTCTAGACTTCCCAAGAACCCAAATCAAGCATCTCCCTCTCTCTCCTCCATTCATACTTAGTACTAGTACTGTACTACTCAGCAGCCTGGACTTTCTCTCTCTAGAAAAATACTAGTACTACTACCATTTTTAAGTATTTTCTCTCTCCTCATTCATGAATACCTTTTCATGTTATTTATTATAAATCGTTTTAGAGTTATATTTAAATAAATAATCGTAAAATATTAAATATAATATCAAAAAAAGAGTATTAAAATTTGTTAGACAAAAAATAATAAAAAAATCAAAATTATATATTAAATATGTTGTGTAATATTAAAAATTAAATAATTAATTGAATTCATAATTTATGGTACCCTCTAATTTCTCAACGCTAAGAAGGTATCGTTTCACTTTTAAAATAATTATCATTGTAATAATTTGAATTCTTGTGGAGTAAAAAAAAACATACTAGTATCGTGCATGCTAAAAGTTGACTTCGAAGTTGAGTAATTTGTTACCCTCTCGGTCCCAGAATAAAAGGCTTTATTATTATTTTGGGTTATTTCATATTAAATGTTTATTTTTTTTTAATAACCAAATTTTTATATATTTTTTTTATTATGCCCGTAGCATTAAATATCTCATACATTTCTTATTCTAATTCTCTCTCCATATTTAATGACATTATTATGGATAATTTTGTCATTTTATTCTTCTTCTTAATATGCGTGAAAAGTCCACTAAAACTTTTATCCTGGACGGAGGGAGTATAATATTTCCATCAATTGAAGATATGGTTAATATTCAAAATCATAATACGACTTTTACCAAACTAAATAGGATTTGCAAATATTAATACCCTAGTTTTTTTATTGAAATATATGAGTAAAATTTGCTTTATATAATGAGTTAAATTACGAACAATAATATATTTAATTTTGGATGAGTTGGGGTAGACTAAGATAACTCAAGATTGAAGATACTACTATTGTACTACTATTTTGTTTGGATGTATTTAATTTTATTCGGACTCAAGATTTGATTCGGGATATTTTAACAATTTCATTCCATGCTAATCATGTTTAGATATAGTTTAAGTAAAATAGAATAAGTTAAATGGTGTGGTATTAATACATGTTTATTGAGTCGATAGATTATGCAATTTTTGTGTGGCAATATATTATGCTATGGCATTAAGAATTTACAACTCGTGAGGGGAGTCGACCTAGTTTAATAAGACTTGAGAATATCATTAATTTTATATGTAACATAAATATAATTTAGATTTATCTCAATTCTTTTGGTGTAAAAGAAACAAAAGGAATGAAATTAATAATTTAAGATGCATCATTACATTCATTCAAAGTTAAGAAATAAACAAACCAAGTTGCAAAAGAGAAAAGGTCAGATGTAGACAACACCCAATAACAATAGGATGATGGTTGATTTGTGAAAATAAATAATTAATTAATTAAACAAGAGGAAATCCCAAATCTCCACTTCTATAATTAAATACCCACCCCCATTTGAGAAATTCAAAGCAATAATCATTCAATATTGCAAGTGGAGAACCCTCTCAAGCCACCTTCTCCACAATCTATTTGCCTGACCCCCCCCCTCCCCCTCGCCCTCGCCCTCGCCCTCGCCCTCGCCCTCGCCCTCGCCCTTATTTCCTTTTTGTCTTCTTTAAACATCTTATGAAAGATGATGTTTTGTTAATATATTTCAATTCTTTTTCCCATTTGGTCTTCTCACAGTTAAAAACATAAATGGTCCAAAGTTGCCTAAATTTAATTCAGTCATTGATTTGAAGGGTTTTGGTTATCAAAGGGAAAGGGGAAAATATTGATTGAAATTTGAAACCAAACGGGGTACGGCAGTCTAGCCTAAGAAGGTTCCTTGTAGCTGCAGCAATTTGTCCATTGTGATAAACATTTTTCTAATGGTATAATACTAGTCAGTTGCACGCAAATATTACGTGTAAGATTTTTTCTTTTTTTAAAAAAAGAAGAAACATTGACCCATCCTTTTTAAAAATAAGGATCATTAACCTTTTACTTTAATTTGATTATTATTCTATAAAATAAAATAAGATGCATTTGATAGGTTGGTTTAAATGAAATTTTATTTATGTTTTCTGTTCTTTGGGTATTGCTTGTTGTGTTTAATTAATTAGTACCAGTTGAGGTGGACTTTTGGGTTTGTTTGTGCACCATTAAATTTAACATATTTTGTTTGAGTAGCTAGGTTGCAATGTTGTCTGTCCACATAGAGACGAGACGTAACAAAAAGAAGGATTCAATTATTATGATGATAAGTTGGTCAATTAATTAAATACAGTACTGACACACAGATAAAAATATCACCTTCTCACCTTCGTGTGGACAGTCAATTAACCAAAATTAATTTTATACTATTCACTCCCAAAAAGAAGGCGCAACAAACAGTTAGGTCTGCCTCTGCTAGCCTACTAAGTTGGGTCCATTTCATTTCATTTCATTGCACTGCCCTGCACCCTTCAGATATGGTTAAATAAACAGCATCAACATTCATGCATGTCATTCATAGTTTTGGTACATTTGTTTGTCCCATCTCAACGTGTCAAACCCAAAACTCAGACTTCCTCCCTCCCGTCCCTCCTAAATTAAATACTCAATATTTATTGACTTTTTAAAATTAAATTTATTATTTTTAAAATTATTTTTTATCAAAATATAGGTGAACAAATTATAACTAAAACAAAGTATATACAATTTATTACTAACTTCAATTTTTATAATTTAAAGATATATTTATATCTGTTTAAATATTAATTCTATAACTAGTTAATTTGACTTTTAAAAAAAAAACATAATTCATATTGCTTTACAGGGTGAATAAATTATGATGTGTTATAAAACTTTAGTGAAGTGTATAAAATATACTCTTATAATTATTGCACAAATTTAAAGAGAATAAACAAGAGAAAAGAAAGAGAGAGAGAGAGAGAGAAATTCTTTAGAGAATTCTTCTTCAGAGAAGTTTTCTGCTTTATTTTCTTTCTTCAGTTATCAATCCTTTATATAGGCGCAAGGCTGAGTAGTCATGGGAGAGAAGGGACAAGAGATGGGAGTCACGGGAGAAAAAGGAATGAGAAAAAGGGGGGACAATGCCTAGTGGAGTAGGTAATCAAGATTCTAACACTTCCCTTGATTTCCTACGATAGAAGATTATGTCTCATTAAAAACCTTGTTAAGAAAATTCAGTGGAAAAAACTTAACGAAGGGAAAAAGAATACATATCTTTTATATAAATATCTTAATTGACTGCCTCGTTAAAACCTTGTCAGGAAAAACCCATTGGGATAAAAACCGTGACTAAGAAAAAAGAGTACAGTCTTCCCCTCAAAAGGAATTTCATTACTCCTTGATGAAATGTTGTCATAAGTCTTTCAGTCGACACATTTCGATCTTTTTTCGAAATTTTGTAAACGTTGCATTTGGTAGCGACTTTATGAATAAGTCGTCTAGATTATCACATGATCGAATTTGATGCACATCTATATCACCCTTCTTTTGTAGCTCATGAGTGAAGAAGAATTTAGATGAAATGTGTGACGCCCCCAAAATAGGTATACAACACCCATTCTGAGTCGCCAAAATACATGGTATAGAAAGCAAACTACAACTTTGACAATACAGATGTCGTGTAGAATACGACAATACAACTGTGAGTTTGAATACAAATATTGTCTTCTGTATAATATACACACCCAAATAAGTCCTCATTAATTATTCATACACTATTTTACGTAAGTAGTGAGGATGAACTAAAACATCTTCCTAGAACCATCACTCCATACCCCGACTCGATCCTCGCCATGTTCTCACCTCCTCGAGAAGAAAAATGGAACAAAAGAAAAAGGGTGAGCTTCAACTAGCCCAAAGAAAGAATATTATGACTAAGATAATATACAACAAATTATCGTTAGTCTTCAACAGAAAAATCTAATAGAATCTGAATAGACAACAAGTTTTAGATCAACAAATGCAATGGAATAAAGAATCCATTAGAGAGTCGCGTAGAAAGAATTCTACCGCCTTCTAAGGTTTAAAAGTCCATCATCAATAGTTTATCCTCTAATAACAATCAATATACATCTTTAATCATCTTTTGCACTCTGGGTGCCAAAGATATTCATTTAGATCACCAAATTGGTCATGTTCATCTCAACACTTGTTCATCTTTGCACTACTGCAAAGCCAAAGATATTCATCGCTTAATCGTTCATCTTCTGCACTACAAAAGCCAAAGATATTCATTTATATCACCATTTAGGATTGAGGATGATGAAAATATTTTTAAAAAACGAATCCAAAGGAAACAAAATAACAAGGATTAAGGATTAAGGATTCGTACTTTGTTTTACCCATGTCCAAAAATACTTCAAAATAATCATATTGGTGTAAAATTCAAGAATGATCAAAACATGGATACAATCAAATCTAGTATCCGAATAGATATTTTGGACAAAAGAAAATTTTTATTTTTCTAAGTGAATAAAGGCCAGTATTCGTGAATAGTCTTAGTATTCGTGAATAATTAATCAGTATCGTGAATAAAGGTCGTGATACGTGAATAAGAACTCCCACACAAACAAGTTCCAAATTTGATAAAAAAGTTCACCAATACTTGGCATAATGATATTGAAGAAAAATATCATTTAAGAAGAAAATAATACCCTTTACCTCAAAATAATCATATTTCGATTTGAATTTCAGATATAGTCTTGTGAAACCCGCACCAGATAAAGAACACTCAAAGTATACTCACAAGAATACGCTCGATAATTTAGAGAGAGAAGAGAGAAAACTTAGTTTACGGTGTGATTTTCAATTCTAACTTAGCCTCTATTTATAGGAAAATGTTAGAGCCAGCAAAGGAGACTAAATTAATAAATTATTATTATTAAAATCAAATTTCTCGCATGCTAGCCATCAAAGACCAGCATGCCACTCTTGAAAATAATTTTCCAAAGACCCACATGTTGTCAAACAAGAGTGGGTCCCACCCATTATTTAATAAAATTATTTTATCTTCCTAAACTTCAATAATTCGTAGAAAATAGCTCGCTTATCGTAAAAATTGAAACTCATGCGATTTTCCATGGGAAATTCATTCTCTACAACTTTGCGTAAGAAAATTTTTCCAAATTCCAAATGTAAATTGACCGAAATCCATAAACAGACGATTTTTTACGCCTATAATCAATTTTCTATTAAGAATTGTGTCCACCGACACACAAAACATATGTTAAACATTTAATGCCACAAAATACTCTACCTCCTCATATACTCATATATCCCACAATCATTATAAAAATATCACCATTAATATATTATTAAAATAATATATTTAAATGTATTATTTTATCGTAAAAAGATAAAATATTAATTTTCAACAATTGTCACATTAAAAATTTTCTCCATCTATATCCACATAAAATAAATATTTTCTTTATCATAATAATCAATAATTAATTATTCAAAATAATATTACGAATCACAAGATCGACAACCGGTGCCGCTCCTGTGAGAAGGAGCTTTCCAATAAGGATTTCTCCTTACTTGGCTTGCAATTAGGTGACCAAACCTCTCTTGAGACGTAACTTTCTAGACATTGCCAATAATGTTATCTCGATAATATTATTCAAATAATATGAATTATTGATTTGATAATGGAAAATATCTTGTGTAATGACAATTATCAAAACAATAATAATATAAATATCAATGCAAAGAATTATTGAATCAATAAGATAAAATAATGAATAAGAATTCTTCGTAATAATTATTGAGTAGTGCCCTTCTCACGTAAGGATCAATAATTCAACAATATCATCGTAATACCGCAATTGTCTTCTTGTGCGACCACGCCATTCATCAGATTTTAACCACCGTGTAACCCAACAAAGTTAATAACGGTAATAATTTACGTCGTTATTTATAAAACTCAATCTTTGTCGCTTTTCTTCATCCAACCGCTTTTTAGTTATGGGGCCCACTAATGATCACTACCGGTCGCGGAGATTCTCCGACAAAAAAAGAATATTCCACGACCAAACGAATATTCCCCGACAATAATAAATATTTTATAACCACTGCTTATTTTGTAAACTTTGCACATTTCACCCATAACCAAAGAATTATATCAAATTAACCCTTATTAATTTAGAATAATGAATAAAGAAAAATTCAATTTTATTTATAATAAGTTGGGGGTCTTACAACCTCCTCTCCTTATGAAATTTCGTCCTCGAAATCGACATACGCACTGTATATCGAAAAGGTGAGGGTACCTTGCTTTCATCTCCGATTCCAACTCCCATGTCATTTCCTCAATTGCATGGTTTCTCCACAAAACCTTAACTTGTGGTATAACCTTCGTAAGTAAAGACATGCTCTTTCCTATCCAAAATCTCAACAGTATCTCATCGTAGGTTAAATCTTCTGCTATCTCAAATCGGTTCTAATGCAATAATGTGGTTCGGGTCTTTCACATATTTACGAAGCATAGATATGTGGAATACATTGTGAACACGAGACATACTTGGAGGTAACGCGAGTCTATAGGCTACGCTCCTATTCGTCGAAGAATCTCAAATGGACCAACAAACCTTGATTGAGCTTTCCTCTTTTCCCAAATCTTGTAACTCCTTCCACGGAGCAATACGTAATAATACATGATCTCCAATATTAAACTCCACGTCCTTTCTACGAAGATCAAGATAACTCTTTTTGTCGATCTTGTGAAGTTTGAATACGTTGTCAAATCATTTGGATCTTTTACGTAGTCATGCGTTTCTAATTCTCGTCCCAACAATATTGCTTCTCCCACCTCGTCCCCAAAGATATTTTGGAGAATCGACATTTTCGGCCCATACAACGCCTCAAATGGAGTCATGCCTATACTTGCTTGATAATCTGTTGTTGTAGGAGAATTCCACCAGTGGTAGTACTTATCCCAACTTCCTTTGAAATCTAGGACACGTAGTCTTAATAGATCTTCAGGGTTTGAATAGTCCTCTCCGATTGTCCGTCTGCTTTGAGGATGGTATCTTCGAATCAATCGTAAAATCTGCGCTCCATAGCTTTCTCGCAAGCTAACCCAAAATCTTGAAGTGAATCTCGGGTCACGATCCAAAACTATGGATACCGGCATGCCATGCAATCGACAATCTCATTCACGCATATACAGTAAGACGTTCAAGGAATAAGTCTCGCGTTTCGGTAAGAAATGGGCGACTTGGTTAATCTATCAACAATAACCCAAATCGCATCTACGCCTTTGAGAAACTTTGGGAAGACCAGAACAAAAAATCCATAGTAATGTGTTCCCATTTCCATTCCGGAATCTCAAGTGGTTGCAATGGACCTTTTGGCACTTGATGCTCCGCCTTTACACGCCGACAGTTAAACATCTTGAGATAAACTCCGCAATCTCTCTCTTCATATTGTTCCACCAAAATGTATATCGAATATCATGATACATTTTGGTACTTCCGTGATGGATTGCAAACGGGGTGTTGTGTGCCTCCATCATGATTTTATGCTTCAGTCGTAATCGTTAGAACGCAAAGTCTAGAATTGACTCAAGTATTCCTTCCTCATCAATTCTTGCTTCCTAATAGCTCCTTCTTGCACTTTCTTCTTCATACGCATCACCCTGGTCCGTAGCTTGAAGCAAATTTTAACTTTATCGATTAAAGTCGGTTCTACTCAGATATTCGCCATCATCATGTGGGGACCTCGAGTCTTTAATTCTATCTTCATCCTTTGTAAGTCGATATAAATGGGCCTTTGCGTTGACAATCTCAAGACTCGATTTGCATATGATCTTCTACTCAATGCCGTCGCCTACCACATTCGCTTTTCCGATGATATTGAATAAAGTGATCATAATCTTTTAATGACTCCACCCAACGTCACGCCGCATGTTGAGTTCTTTTTTGGGTGAAGAAATATTTGAGGCTTTTATGGTCCGTATAAATCTCCACTTTCTCTCCATACAAGTAGTGTTCCATATCTTCAACGCGAATACGATCACGCCAATTTGAGATCATGAGTAGGATAATTCCTCTCATATTCTTTGAGTTGTCGTGAGGCATAGGCTATGACTTTCCCATGTTGCATGAGAACACATCCCAACCCCTTTCCGTAGAAGCATCGTTGTAGATAACAAATCCATCCGAACCGGATGGTATTGTCGAAACAGTCTTAAATGAGTCTCCTCTTGAGCTCTTGGAAGCTCTTCTCGCATTCCTCGCCCATAAGAATTTTGCATCCTTCCGAGTCACCGAGTTGAGTTAAGCGAGATAGCGATTCGAGAAAATCCTTCCACAAATCTCCGATAATAACCACCAAGCCCGTAAAGTCACGACTTCCTTCACCGACTTTCGTTGCTCCCAACTTTGTATTGCTTCAATCTTCGTCGTCAATGATACTCCTTGTTTTTGACACCACGTGCCCAAGGAATGCTACTTCTCAAGCCGAACTCGCATTTCTTCACCATAAAGCTTGTGTTCACGAAGTCTTTGTAGTACCGAACCTTCAAATGGTGCTCACATGATCTTCACGGCTTTTGGAATAGATGAGGATGTCATCAATAAAGACAACAACGAACCCGATCCAAATATTCCTTAAATACACTTGTTCATCATATCCATGAAAGCGGCGGGAGCATTAGTCAATCCAAAAGACATGACCAAGAATTCATAATGCCCGTGATCGAGTCCTCGAATGCCGTCTTTGGAATATCCTCGCTTTTAATCTTCAATTGATGATATCCGAATCGAAGATCGATCTTTGAAAAGAATCAAGCGCTCAGAATCGGGTCGAACAGTCATCAATGCGAGGTAGCGGATACCTATTCTTGATGGTGACATGGTTCAATTCTCGATAGTCAATACAGTCGTCGCATACTCCCGCTTTTCTTCTTTACTGAATAAAACAGAGCACCCCAAGGAGACGATCTTGACTTAATGAAACCGATGTCTAATAACTCCTGTAGTTGGACTTTTAACTCCTCGAAGTTCAATAGAGCCATTCGATATGGGGTTTTAGAAATGGGCTTTGTACCCGATTCAAGGTCAATAAAGAATTCAACATCACGTTACGGGGTAGAATCGGAAGCTTCTTCGGAAATACATCGTGGAATTCTTTAACCACGTAAATATTATTCAAATCGACTTGTCTTTATTCAAATCCATAACATGGGCTAAGAAAGATTGACATCCGCTTTTCAATAAACGAATAGCTTTGTGACGCTTGATATGATAAAGGTCGATTTTAGTGGTTTAGTGGTTTGAATTGCATTATGTGCGAGGTTGGTTAGAATATGAAAACTAACAACCTTACGAAAACAATCAATTTTGGCATGATGAGTGGTTAACCAATCAATTCCTAAAATCACATCAAAAGCAAGTATCTTTAAAGAGATAAGATCAACGTGTAATGTGATAGTGCCAACTTGGATCATGCAAGATTTATAAACCGTAGATGTAACGAAGGTTTGACCCAACGAGTTTCAACAGATAAATCAAAATCTAATTTCTCCGAGTCAAGTTTAAACGTTGAGCACAAGCGAGAGATAAAAGAATGGGTAGAACCCAGTATCTAGTAAGGTATAAACTTCGCAAGAATTCAAGATTAAACTTACCCACGATCACCTCGTTTGGGTTCCTCACGCTTTTGTCCAAATCGCGACAAACGCCTTTCAGAACCTAACCGATTTCGACTTATCCGGATGACCTTTGGAATCACCACTCCTGCTTGAACTTGGTTTCGCGATAAGACAATCTCGGCGATGTGGCCTTCCTTTCCACAAATGTAACATACCTTGGATTGTTGTGGATGGTTTGGTGATATGTCCCTCCTTCCCGCATTTATAACATCTAACCAAGGCCGTTCTCCTCCCCTAGCATTTGTTGTTGGTCTTTGGTCTTGCCGTTGATATCTTCCCGTCATTGTTGAATCTTCTTTTACGAAATTTCCACTGAGTCACCTCTCCTATTATCATGTCCACGATTACCACCGAGTGGTTACCGCCTTGTCCGTGATTCTTTCCTCCTCCCCGTTATCATCGCTCGATGACTACCCCGATTAGGGTCCCTCGGTTGAGTATACTCACTATATCTCGCTCTAATAACTCGAGCCATGTTGACAACATCCGAATACAGAGAAAATTTATGAGAGATAAGGTACTTGACGAATCTCCGGTTTTAGACCTCTCGAAACATACACGCCATTCGCTCCTCATTCTCCACCAAATGAGGTGCAAACCTGGATAACTCTGCGAACTTTGCCTCGTACTGAGACACCGTCATGTTGTTCTGTTTGAGTCTAATAAACTCTACCTCCTTCATATGACGAATACTTTCTGGAAAGTACTTGTCATTGAACAGTTTCTGAAATCTTTCCCAAGACATGTTAAGTGCATCTGGCTGGGTACGCTTCACAGATTCCCACCAAGTCTAACTTCACCACGAAACATAAAAGGTGGCGAATGGAACCTTCGTTCCTCCGCGCACCCCAAGACATCGAATATCTTGGTAATTTGCTTGACCCACGTTTACGCTTTGATCGGATCCGCTTTCCATGGAAATCGGTGGTCCCAACTCCTTAAACCGCTTGGCGTTGTGATGCAATACGCATTGCCATCATTTCCACCCGTATTTTGGACACGAGTCTCCTTATGCGATTTTGCATGAACTGCAAAAAGCTTCTAAACATCCGTCGCTCATCATTTGCTCGATGGCGTTGTTCACAGGAGAACATTGCCACTGTTGCACGTTCGCCTCGTTGGTGAGTAAAGGCGTCTCCACGGTCTCATAAACTCCATTGTTAACGCTTCTCACAGACCATTCTTAACATCGCCATAAAACAAGGGTTAATTAAACAAATTAACATATCACATAATATCCTATATTATGACCGACCAACAAATAAGCTTAGTAGGACACACTAACGAAGGATTTACTCGCCTCTCCCTCCTAGTTCTATTTCCCGATCTCCGCCAGAGATCATATCCCTAAGCTCGATATTAATCATGGCGCCCCCAAAATAGGTATACAACACCCATTCTCGAGTCGCCAAAATACATGGTATAGAAAGCAAACTACAACTTTGACAATACAGGATGTCGTGTAGAATACGACAATACAACCGTGAGTTTGAATACAAATATTGTCTTTCTGGCATAATATACACACCCAAATAAGTCCTCATTAATTATTCATACACTATTTTACGTAAGTAGTGAGGATATACTAAAACATCTTCCTAGAACCATCACTCCATACCCCGACTCGATCCTCGCTATGTTCTCACCTCCCGAGAAGAAAAATGGAACAAAAAGGAAAAGGGTGAGCTCAACTAGCCCAAGAAAGAATATTATGACTAAGATAATATACAACAAATTATCGTTAGTCTTCAACAGAAAAATCTAATAGAATACAATAGACAACAAGTTTTAGATCAACAAATGCAATGGGAAGCAAAGAATCCATTGTAAGAGTCACGTAGAAAAGAATTCTACTTGCCTTCTAAGGTTTAAAAGTCCATCATCAATAGTTTATCCTCTAATAACAATCAATATACATCTTTAATCATCTTTGCACTACAGCCAAAGATATTCATTTAGATCACCAATTGGTCATGTTCATCTCAACACTGCTCATCTTTGCACTACTGGCCAAAAGATATTCATCGATTAATCGCTCATCTTTTGCACTACAGTGCCAAAGATATTCATTTATATCACCATTTAGGATTGAGGATGATGAAAAACATTTTTAAAGAAACGAATCCAAAGTGAAACAAAATAACAAGGATTAAGGATTAAGGATTCGTACTTTGTTTTACTCATGTCCAAAAATACTTGAAAATAATCATATTGGTGTAAAATTCAAGAATGATCAAAACATGGATACAATCAAATCTAGTATCCGAATATAGATATTTTGGACAAAAAGAAAAATTTTATTTTTCTTGAATAAAGTCGTATTCGTGAATAATTATCGATACGTGAATAAGTCTTAGATACGTGAATAAGAACTCCGACACAACAAGTTCCAAATTTGATAAAAAGTTCACCAATACTTGGCATAATGATATTGAAGAAAAAATATCATTTAAGAAGAAAATAATACCCTTACCTCAAAATAATCGTATTTCTTGATCGAATTTCGGTATAAGGTTGATGAAACCATGACCGATATAGCAACACTCAAAGTATACTCACAAGAATACGCTTCGATAATTTAGAGAGAGAAAGAGAAAACTTAGTTTACAAATTGTGATTTTCAATTCTAACTTAGCCTCTATTTATAGGAAAATGTTAGAAACGCCAAAAGGAGACTAAATTAATAAATTATTATTATTAAAATCAAATTTCTCGCATGCTAGCCATCAAAGACCAAAGATGCCACTCTTGAAAATAATTTTCCAAAGAAATTTCACATTGTCAAACAAGAGTGGGTCCCACCCATTATTTAATAAAAATTATTTTATCTTCCTAAACTTCAATAATTAAGTAGAAAATAGCTCGTTTATCGTAAAAATTGAAACTCATGCGATTTTCCATGGGAAATTCATTCTCTACAACTTTGCGTAAGAAAATTTTTCCAAATTCCAAATGAA
This sequence comes from Panax ginseng, assembly GCA_020205605.1. Classification (NCBI taxonomy): domain Eukaryota; kingdom Viridiplantae; phylum Streptophyta; class Magnoliopsida; order Apiales; family Araliaceae; genus Panax; species Panax ginseng. Next base: position 8,686,612 of record CM035138.1, on the reverse strand, counting down.
ATTGACCAAAATCCATAAACAGACGATTTTACGATTACTATAATCAATTTTCTAATAAGAATTGTGTCCACCGAAACACAAAAACATATGTTAAACATTTAATGCCACAAAATACTCTACCTCCTCATATACTCATATATCCCACAATCATTATAAAAATATCACCGTTAATATATTATTAAAATAATATATTTAAATGTATTATTTTATCGAAAAAGATAAAATATTAATTTTCAACAATTGTCACATTAAAAATTTTCTCCATCTATATCCACATAAAATAAATATTTTCTTTATCATAATAATCAATAATTAATTATTCAAAATAATATTACGTAATCACAAGATCGACAACCGTGTAGTTCCTCGGAAAGAGGGGCTTTCCAATAAGGATTTCTCTCTACTTGCCAAGATTAGTGACCAAACCTCTCCTTAGATGTAACTTTCTAGACATTGCCAATAATGTTATCGATAATATTATTCAAATAATATGAATTATTGATTTGATAATGGAAAATACTGTGTAATGACAATTATTGAAACAATAATAATATAAATATCAATGCAAAGAATTATTGAATCAATAAGATAAAATAATGAATAAGAATTCATCGTAATAATTATTGAGTAAGCGCTTCTTACGTAAGGATCAATAATTCAACAATCTTTATGCAATCTGGTAATCTTCATTGCTGCAACCACGCCAGACATCAGATTTTAACCACCAGTAACCCAACAAAGGTTAATAGCGGTAATAATTTACGTCGTTATTTATAAAACTCAATCTTTGTCGTTTTTCTTCATCCAACCGCTTTTCCGTTATGGGGCCCACCAATGATCTAGGCCGTCGTCATTTGGAGATTCCTCGACAAAAAGAATATTCCACGACCAAACGAATATTCCCGAAACAATAATAAATATTTTATAACCACTTTATTATTTTGTAAACTTTGCACATTTCACCCATAACCAAAGAATTATATCAAATTAACCCTTATTAATTTAGAATAATGAATAAAGAAAAATTCAATTTTATTTATAATAAGTTGGGGTCTTACAAAATGTGCTTTGTTCTATCTCCCTTGATGTACCCTCCTCTAAGTTGAGCAATGCATGCAGCGTTATCTTCATACAGAATTGTAGGAATGTCTTTGATTGATGGTAATCCACATGACTTTTAAATATCTTTCAATAATTGATCTCAACCAAACACACTCTCTCTTTAGCTTCATGATATAGCAAAATTTACGAGTGATTTGAAGATGTAGTTATCATGGCTTGCTTTGTGGATTTCGAGGATATAGCCGTGTCACAATATGTAAATACATAACTTTGTTTGTGATCTTCCATTGTGTGGATCTCGATAAATATCCTGCATCGGCATATCCAACCAATCAAGACGTTGAATTTCTTGGATAAAATAACCCAAGATCTATACTTCCACGGAGGTATCTCAAAATATGTTTGATCCCATCCCAATGTCTCTTAAGTAGGAGAAGAACTCAGATCTTGCTAATAAGTTGACAAAGAAAAGTAATATTAGTCGCAGACAGGTTTTGCGAAGATACATAAGAAAGCACTATTGCACTTAGGTATGGAACTTCTGGTCCAAGAACTTCTTCCCCACTTTCTATAGGCCGAAATGGATTTTTATCAACTTCTAAAGATCGAACAACCATCGGGGTAGTCAAAGGATAAGCTTTGTCCATATGGAAACGACTGAGAATCTTTTCAGCATATGTAGATTGATGAACAAAAATTCCAGATGCTAAATGCTCCACTTGTATTCCCAAACAGAATTTTGTCTTTCCAAGATCTTTCATTTCAAATTCATCTTTTAAATAAGTAGTAGTTCTTGTGAGTTCTTCAGGAGTGCCTACAAGATTCAAATCATCCACATATACAGCAATAATGGAAAATCCACTTTGTGATTTCTTAATAAAAACACATGGACATACTTGATCATTTATATATCCATCTTTTATTAAATAATCACTAAGTCGATTATACCACATACGACCAGACTGTTTCAACTCATACAATGAGCGTTGTAACTTGATTGAATATATATGACGTGGCCTTTGTGATTCAGCCATTTTCAATCCTTCAGGGATTCTCATGTAAATCTCACTATCAAGTGAGCCATATAGGTATGCTGTTACAACATCCATCAAACGTGTTTCCAAACCTTCCATGGTTGTCATACCTATCAGAAAGCGAAAAGTGACTCCATCCATTACTGGAGAGTATGTCTCCGATAATCAATACCGTGTTTTTGTGAAAACCCTTGAGCTACAAGTCGGCTTTGATTTCACAATTTTATTTTTTCATTTCGCTTTCGTCTGAATACCCATTTGTTTCCGGTAGGGATTACACTCAATGATGTTTGACCATCGGTCCAAATACTTCTTTTCAATAGAGATTGTAGCTCAGTTTGAATAGCATCTTTCCATTTTGGCCAATCTTTTCTTTTCCGACATTCTTCCACGTTTTATGGTTCAGGATCCGTGTCAGGAATCAAAGTAATATCTGATGCTATAGAGAAAGCAAATATATTGTCAATCATGACTTTGCTTCGATCCCATATTTTTTCATCATGTACATAATTTATTGAGATCTCTTGGTGTTCATCTCTTATCCCTTCACTGAGATTTTGAACCTCTTCTGGGGCTATTCCCACTCTTGGAATATGTGCTTTTTCTGAAGCGATTTGTACCTCTTCTGGAGCTATTCCCACTATTGGAATAAGTGCTTTACTTACGGGCGGGTATTCTTTCCGGGATTCCTTTATTTGCTTTTGATTTTCGGTGGTACGTTGTCTTTTTGCACCAATCGGCCTTCCACGCTTCTAGCGTGGTTTAGATTCTTCTATTACCTTATTCGAATTCTCCGTGAATTGATTTTTCAATAGGTATTTCTATCCTTCTTTGGAGTATTCACTGCGGTGTATGTGACTTTATCATTTTTCTAGCATCATTAAATGCATCTGGCATTTGATTTGCAATATTTTTTAAATGAATAATTCTTTGAACTTCAATTTCACATTGTCCTGTCGAGGATCAAGTGAATTTAAATCGATGCATTCTATGATATTTCAGAGGGTTTTTTATTTAAAACTTTCCCTCCTCCTAATGTTGGAAATACAGATTCATCAAAATGACAATCTACATAACGTGCAGTAAAAACATCTCCAGTTAAAGGTTCAAGATATCTAATAATAGAAGGAGAATCAAAACCAACATAAATACCTATTCTTCGTTGGGCTCCCATTTTAGTTCTTTGTGGAGGTGCAATTGGAACATATACTGCACTTCCAAAAACTCGAAAGTGTGATATGTTGGGTATCCGTCCAAGAACTAATCGTAGAAGGAGAAAAAAATTTATGAAGAGCCGTTGGTCTTACTCGAATGATGGTCTGCAGCATGAAGAATTGCATGACCCCAAACCCGAGGTAGGTAAGTTAGCCTTAACATTAATGGTCGTGGCAATTAGTTGAAGTCTTTTTTATTAAATATTCATTAAGCCATTTTGTGTATGAATATGAGGAACGGAATGCTCAATGGAAATTCTAATAGTCATACAAAAATCATTAAAAGTCATTGATGAAAATTCAGCTGCATTATCAAGTCGAATTGACTTGATTGGATGATCAGAGAACTGAGCCCGTAACTTTGATTATTTGAGCAAGAAGTTTTGAGAAGGCAAAGTTTCAAGAAGAGAGAAGACAAACATGAGACCATCTAGTTGAAGCATCTATTAAAACCATGAAATATCGAAATGGGCCAGACAATGGGTGAATAGGCCCACAAATGTCTCCTTGAATTCTCTCTAAAAATTTTGGGGCTTCATTATAAACTTTTACTGGTGATGGTCGAATAATTAATTTTCCTCGAGAACACGCAGCACAAGGAAATTCACTACTAGGAAAAACCCTTTTATCTTTGAGAGGATGACCAGTAGAATTTTCAATAATATGACGCATCATAGAAGTACCTGGATGACCGAGTCTTTCATGCCAAAGCATAAAGGATTTGGGATCTATGATTTTTGGAATCATAACAGTATGAGACTCAATTGCTCTAATTTTCATAGTATATAATCTAGAAGAAATTGAATGAAATTTTTCTAAGATATTCTTTTTTCTAGAAATAGTAGAAGTAATGAGAAGATATTCATTATCATTCTCATTGGTTGTTTCAATGTGAAAATCATTTAGTCGAATATCTTTAAAACTAAGCAAATTTCTTCTTGATTTACTAGAATATAGAGCATCTTTGATAAAAATTTGTGTCTCATTTGGTAGCAAGAAACTAGCTTTTCCAAATCCTCGATTAAATTTGATGTGCTGTAGATAGTTCCTATATAATTCCTTAAGCTTTGATTAGTTGTGAAAAATATTTCTCACTTTGAAGGATTGTATGAGTTGTTGCAATCATATCTTTAAACATATATCCTCCATATCCATTAAAGATGGTCCGACACATATAAAAACATAAATAAGAAGGTTATATTTCAAATATAATTTTATTCATGAGAAACACATATCACATATAGAATGAAAACTAATAATATTATACATGCAGGATGTTTAATTAAAACAAGAAATTAAACGATATCCCAAAAGATACTTTCAAAAGGTTCAGTAATATCATCAACCTTTTCCTCATTGTTGGTCATTGGTGAATCATCAACAATATTCAATTGATGATTAACAAAGTTTGTTTCTGCCTCCATTACTTTGTTCTTTTGAGACTCTTGGAATAAATTAGTTAGATGCCTCGGCGTACGACAGGTACGCGACCAATGCCCTTTCATCCCACACCTAAAACAAACATCTGGTTTGTTCTATATCGGTGCTACATTTTCTTTATTTTTACCCGACCCAGACACTTGCCACTTCTGATGGCCTGAATTGTCGCGGTTCTGGAATTTGTTGTTACGATGGCCTCGTTTATTCTTTCATCCCCAAGACTTCTTATTATATGACCATCTATTGTCACGTTTATTACTGCTTTGGAATGACGTCTTTGTTATATCCGTGAATGGGGTAGCACCCGTTGGTCATCTTGATGGTTTTTCAACAACAATTCATTATTCTTTTCTGCAATAAGGAGGATAGACAACAATTCACTAAATTTTGTGAACTTACTCTGTCTATATTGTTGTGACAGAATCATGTTGGTGGGATAAAAAGTTGAGAGTGTTTTCTCTAACATTTGGGAGTCAGAAACTGGATCTCCGCACAAAGTCAAAGTAGAGGTTATTCTATAAACATTAGAACTATATTCCGTAATTGATTTGTAATCTTGTAGCCTTAAATTAAGCCACTCAAATTTGGCATTCGGGAGAACAACCAATTTTTGGTGATCAAATCTTTCCTTCGATTACATCCATAAAGACAAAGGATCTTTGATCGTTAAATACTCGATCTTTAATCCTTCATCAATATGGTGACGAAGAAAAATTATAGCTTTTGCATTTTGTGTCAAGTAATTTGTATTTTTCGATTCAATGGTCTTTTCTAACTCATTTGCACTAAGGTGCAATTCTGCATCAAGTGCCCAAGCCAAATAGTTATCTCCAGATATTTTTAAAATAGAAAAATCTATTTTTGCCAAGTTTGCCATCTATTCTAGGTTAAAACACAATTATTATTTATTAAAACAATAAATAATTGCATGTATGAAATATGAAAAATAAACTACGTCACGACCTCAAGTGGTGATAAAATGCAAATATAAATATTCTTATATTTATGTTATTGGCATAATGCAAATGGATCTTCACCCGGCAGCGGTAGTTCGCACAGACAAATTATTCTAACAGAATAATAAATAATGGAATAACATAAGAATTTCACCATGCATACGGTAGTCCGCGTAGGCAGGTTATTCCAACATAATAATAAATGCGGAATAATAAATGATGGAACCAGTCGTGAAATTCACCCAATGAGATATTCCAAACGAGAATATTAAATCTTGAATAATAAATGATGGAACCCAGTCCCAAAGAAAGCGCATAAAAACGAGGATATTCCAACAATTTAATAAGAAATGAATATAAAGGATTATTCACTAGGTATACGATATTTCACATATACAGGTTATTCCCATAATTTAATAAGCGGTAAAAAGGTTCCCACCAAGTCTTGTAAGATCAACAAGGATAGATGGTACCATTGTAAATAATGTAATTTAAATGCAATTATAAGAATAAAATTATATTATTGGTGGTATAGCCAACCCCAATATAATAATAAATTGCAAGAATTTAATTTTACTGAATTAAAGCTTCGTCTTTGATAACGTGTTATAAAACTTTAATGAAGTGTATAAAATATACTCTTATAATTCTTTGCACAAATTTAGAGAATAAAAGCGAAGAGAGAGAGAGAGAGAGAGAAATTCTTCAGAGAAGTTTTCTGCTCTATTTTCTTTCTTCAGTTATCAATCCTTTATATAGGCGCAAGGCTGAGTAGTCATGGGAGAGAAGGGACAAGAGATGGGAGAGAAGGGACAAGAGATGGGAGTCACGGGAGAAAAAGGAATGAGAAAAGGGGGGGACAATGCCTAGTGGAGTTGGTAATCAAGATTCTAACATGATGACAAATTTCTTTTAATGGGAAAATAGGAATTTATGCACTAAAAGCGGATGTTAATATAAAAAGGATTATGGTTATTTGTTCAAAGTCAGAGAGCTTCCATTTTCAAACTCAAGTATGTATGTATGTATGTATGTATGTATGTATGATGCTGAATTTTTATTTTTTTTAGAGCTGAAAATTAAATAGTTGTGCAAATATCCATATATAGCGTGTAGGGACTATTGGGCCAACATAAGGGCCTAAGCTTAGGTCCAACAATGTCTATTAAGAGTTTTGGGAAAATATAAAAACGATATATAATAAAATGTAATTGAAAATAACATTTTTTTTTAATAAAAAAAGGAAAAAAAAAAGTGTTAACGCTTGAGTTTAAATCTGCCCATCCAATCACGAATCCACGCATTTGAAACCTCAAGACATAATGTATCACACGTAGCAGCGATTACGTCGTCACGGGATAAGCTCGGTGTGAGAATAAGTGTGAGCGTTCACAAGGTTTAACAATGGAGGCTAAGTGTTTAGTGCTCAAAAGTAGGTATTACCTGTTAATTGTAACATTGATCTTGTATTTATAATAATACTCTTACCACCTTAGAATCCTTTTTCAAGTCGAATTAGGACTCCTAAATATGGTTGTTACCTATATTTGGGTCCAACACAATTTCTTTAAAAGGTGCAAGTAGAATCCATTTCCAACACCACCTTTGGAGTTGTCTTATTCACATACGGCCTGGTCTGTAGATTCTGTGCGCAGGACAACCCACTGCACAGGTCCAATCCCACCAAGCCCGTTATTTGGTTCGGGCTTCGGCCCAAAGCACTCGAAGGCCCGACCCCGAACGCCTTCCTTTTCAGAATAAAGAACCGGCACCAAGGACTTGGATACTCGTACCCAACCACTATGGCTTTGCTGATTCCGGCCCAGGAGACCCGAACGTCCGAACTCTTCCCTGGGTTTCGGCCCAAGGGGCCTGTTAATCCCTTCCAGTGTCAGATCTTCGGTCCACTTGCAGATCGATAAAATGCTCCCAAACAAAAAACATTATACAAAAATTGCCAGGTTCGAATTTAAATATCAATATTATTATTAACTGAATACCCAGTATAAATATTTTTTATTAAGAGGATTGAGTAGAAAATTGGCAAAAAGATACTAAATAGGTAAGGATAATGGGGAGGACAAAATGATAGGCATTGAGCAAACACAATCCAGATAGTTTGACTCACTGAAATTATGGCGACCATATGGTCAGTCAGTGTCACACCACCTCCACCTTCCTCCACTACCCATTACTATTTACATTCTCTTTCTCTAATGAAAATATATATAAGTGATAATTTTAAAAAATATTTATATGTTACCAGATATATTCATAATACTATAGGTTAAAAATTTAATAATAATTGTGCGAGGGTAAAAGTGATAATAACAAAAATTAGATATTGAGTCATTTTATAGTTTTAAATTAAAAATATTTCTTTTTTTAGAGAAAAAAATAAAATGTATCTCTAAGTTTGGAAGAGTTTTATCGATCAATTTTTTATATATATGTATATTTTTAATGGTAAGCTTTGAACAAAAATACATGTTTAATATTTGTAAATTTTATAAATAAGATTTTTTTTAGGGTACTGATAGAGCATATAATAGGAAATTGAAATTTTCACATGAATATGGATCCCGTTTATAAAAATATCAATTTCCTAGTATATATTCTACCAATAATTGAATTGCACTATTAATAAAGTGTATTATGACAAGGGTGGAAGGAAAGAAATATATGCATTTTTGATTAACTATGGTTTGGTTTAAAGGGTCCATCGAAGGTAAAGTTGAAGGGTGTTTTTGTTCATTAAGTGATTTATAAACTGTACGTGTTTCAGTTTACCTTTGGGCTTTGTGTTCATTTGTTCTCTCCATTTACTTTCCTTTAGTATCATTTTTACACGCATAATTAAACTCATTATCACTCAAATGTAATCATGATTTCAAATTACCGTTTGATTCGGACGGTAAAACCAACCTACGTTCAAGATCACCCGGAGAGTTATAGTTGACATTTTATATACCATGTTAAGATTCCAAAAAATATGCCTAATTCAATATTGGAATTTACCCTTTTATTATATAATTAAATAAGAATTTAAATATAAATAATTTTGTTATTTGATCCACTTTCTTAAAATTGCATAAAAAGACAATTAAAATTTAGTTGTATTTGTGTTGATTTTGTTGGTCTCCAACAAATTAAAAGGAAGTGGTTAGCATGAAGTTTATTTTTGAGTAAGTTAGCTATTGATCGATAAGTAGCATAACACGCGATGCGAGTTTTATGTGTCAAGATTCTATGGTCAATCGACCAACTTAATCGAAAAAATAAACTTGATACGAACCAGATCCAAATTAAAAGCAACTAGTCTAGTTCTACAGACTTGTATTATCCAAAATTAGAAGTCCCTGCTTGGATATCGTTTTCCATTTGCGAGCTCTATCCAATTCCGTCAATTTGAATTATACTCAACTTTTTTAAATATTTAGACATCAAATATAAAATTGTTATTGACTTTTTAAAAATATTTTTAAACTTAAAATTGATATGAATTCTTTTAATTTTAGTTAATAAAATAAAGAAAATTTTAAATTATTTAAAAATTATTACTCATAGTAAAATTTATTATTTCATAATTTTTGATAAATTATCTCAATTTAGAGTTTGAAAATATTTTAAATTAACTTTTTAAAAGTCAATAATTATCATATAATTTAGAACAAAAATAGTATAGGATATTCCTTACATCCCGAATTAATTATATGCTCTTTCCTAGGCTATTAAAGTGGCTATATTACAAATTTATCATTTTTATTTATTCTTTCTCCTCATAAATGCATAATCCCTAAATATAATATAAAGAAGATAAAAAATGTTGAGCTTATTTCTACCAATGAAAAAAGAGGAGATAATTTATTGTGAAAAATGCTCTTATTTCAAAACACAATCACGTGGGTGGTAAGTTTTGATGTGTAATTTTAAATATGAGTATAATTGTATTTTTAATAATAAAATTGGTATAATAATTACGTTTCTTAATAGATTCTCAATGTTTTATTTATTTCAAGATACATGTAGTTAAGTTAGTTATATTTTTAGAATTTTGGGGATGTTATAAAAAATATGGGTTATTTATGAATCATTAAACAAAAAATAAGAAATAGTCAAAGTGGGTGGGTGGGTAAAATTCCAAAAATGTGTGCCATTTCATTTTAATGCACTCCTAAATCCTAAATCCTAAATCCTAAATCCTAATGATAAATTACATACGCCCTCCTCCATCTCAAATAAGATTTCTATATATGATTTTTAAAAATATTGAAAACTAAATTTTAAAAAGTGAAACTTTGTATTTATTAATGTCTAAACGGACTAAATTATAAATCTGATCTTTTTATTTGTTATGTTTTTATTAAATTATTTTTTAAATTTTTTTTTAGTACAACTATTCCTCATAGATGCATTAGTCATGTAAACATGTTCCTCCAATGTTCCATAAACATTTTTTTAATACAACTGTTCCTTATAGATGCGTTAATCATGCAAATGTGTTCATCTAATTTTTTAAACATATTAAAATTTTATTTTCTCTCTCCTCATTTTTTTTTTTACTTTTTATTTAATTTTAAATTTGTGTAAAAAGTATACTATTCTTTTTTTTATTTGTTTATTTTTATATTGACATTTTGAATTCAATATAAAATATCTCTAAATTCAAAATTAGTATAAATTAATTAATTTTTAACAATATAATTATCAAAATTATAAACTTTATTATTTTTTTATTTAATCTAAATGGTACTAATAACGGTATGATTTATTTTAAAATTGAATATATCTCAAATTGATTTGAACAAATCAAACCTGGTCCTATATTTTAAACAAAAAAAAAATATAAATTTAAAAATATTTTCATCATACAACTATTATTAAAAGTCAAATTCAATATTTTTAAAAATGTGTTTGTTTGTCTTTAAAAGTCAAACTTTTGTTAGTAGTAGTATAGTATTATTTTAAACCTTGTTATTTGGTTGGTATAATTATATGACTCACACAAACTTATGTAAACAATTCTCTATTATTTAATAAGTAGTTTGAAATGCTGGTTCATTTATTTTTTTAACGGAGTTGGGTCAACGGTTGTGCGGATCATCTGACGGAGTTGGGTCACTGTTTAAATGATGTTTTAACATTGATTTTGTTCGGCCTGTTATGGAGTCCATTGCCCAAAAAAAAAAAAAAAACTTATCCAAGTACTTTGTGGGCTTTGATAATATTTAGTTTAGCAACCCAACTTTAAAATCATCACCAACCTACTTATAGTAGGTGTTGCAAACAAATAATAAGATTGATGTAGAAAACATTATATTGATGTGTAAAAGTTTCAAATAAGTTTTTTGATCAACAAAAACTCTATGTGAACATTAAAATTGGGCATGTATATATTTGAATTTTGACCCCAATATTGCGTAAAAATACAAATAGATAAAATTCAAATACACTCGTGTCCAATTTTCATATCCGCCTAGAAGAGCTCTTTGATCAAAGTACAAATCTAGTGTTTTAGATGAAAATATTATATATCAATAGAAACTTAATATATTTTCTTGTCTCAAGATAAATTCATATCATAATATATATATTTTTTGATTAAGATTAAATAATATTACTACTAGGATTTTAAAAGGTACACAAATCTAAATCTTTAATTTCAGTCTCAACAGAATATTTAGACTCTCACTACAAAATCCATGAGCCAAACGGAGCTTAGGGACAAATGTTTTTTTTTAGTTAAATCTTTATTTCGAGTGAGAAGCAGGAAAAAAATGTACTAGTAAAATTGTGTCCCACACACAGAAACAATGAAATTCACAATATCATAATGCATAAAAAGATTAACGGAAATATAACTTTTTGATATTTTTACGTACAGGAGAGATTCTCTCGATCTATCTTGCTGGCCGTACATTGTGACAGCAAAGCATCCAGCGTGGATTCCAACTCTGTGGTGGGAGTTGGGACCCATCAACTTTTATCTTTTTATCATAGTACTAGTAATTACGTATATAGGCTGAATTTCCATTTAGACAAGACAGACAATCGTAGCGTAGCCTCCAAATATTACTAGTTGTTTATTTTTATTTTTATTTATTTATGCTGTGAAAACACAAGTATTTATTTGGCGTAACGGTATAAGTCTCCTTCGATCTGATCTTCGGTGACAAGCAAGCAAGTATTTCAACTGAATTTAGCTGCTGCTCCTCTCTCGCTATAAAACTTTTCCCTCCCTCCCCTCCCCTCCCCTCCAATAAAATTTATAACGAAAAAAATGGGGACAAGAAAAACTATTTCTACACTCAAAATTTCTAATCATACAATCAATAACACTAATCAACTTTCTTTACATCTATACATTTATACAAACAATAATGCAGATCCAAACAACCAGAAGAAATTATCTGTTTTGGTTTTCATTGAGTAAATTCTAAAAAATAAAATCAACATCTCCCTGGTTAACCCTACCAACTGAAATAAATATGGCTACTTTTTGTAACAAAATTCAACTGTCCGTATATAAAAAAAAATAAAAATTTAACAATTATAATCATGAAATACTTCAATGTTATACCAATACATACACATACAATAATACTGTACAACAAATACCTACAATGGACCTCTCTATGCCTCTATCTCCGGCGGCCTCCGATCTTATTTCACTTTGAAACACCGGCGGCGAGGATAATTGACTTGAGGGCCCATACGGCGATGTCTCCGGGGAAACGGAAATTCCCGGCGGCTGAGCACCACCCATTACACCCTTGTTGCTAATTTGGTTGTTATTTCCAAAAATCTCCCTAGGCAACAAAACTTTGGACACCCCAAAAATGGCCACCGGCTTTTGATCAAATACTGTTTGAGTCACGGAAGCTTGAACAATCCCAGAATTAATGGCCACCGACCCATTCACCCGAGAAATATTTAATGTAAAGCTTCCGGCTCCCATATCTTCTGTGGCTAGAGTCGGCTGAACCGGGTTCACTATCGACTCGAGCGACCCGAGTGGGTAATAGGAATGCAGGACATGGAATTTCAGAACAACAGCTTTTTGATCAGCTGCTAAAGATTGGAATCTCGCATTGGGTGGGAGATCGGAGAATGATTCGTCGGTGGGTATGAAAAGGGTAATTCCTGCGCCGTTTTCGTCTGCCTCAAATTCATCCACTACGCCAGAAGCCAGTAGCATTGAAGCCGCGACGTTGAAATTGTGACCGTCGATGAGTGCTTTTGTGATGTTGAGGCCTAAAGGGGGTCGGGATTCCGATGACATGAGATCGATTCCGATGGGTATAAGGAGGGAATTAACGGAGTAGATGGTAATATTGAAGGGGACGGATTTGATGAGAGAGAGAATGGTGGCGTTGGAGGAGGCAGGGGACGACGGGGAGAGGATGGTGATGGAATTGGTGGTGGGGTTGCGGGTAATGTTGACGGAGCCGAAATTGTTGGTGGCACGGCCGGTGGTTTGGAAGAGGGTGGTGATGAGTTTGCCGGCAGCAGGGAAGCGGCGGAGGTCGGCGGGGGAGAGGTATTGGAGGAGGACGTGGTAGCGGAGGACGTCAGCGATGTTGGGGGAGAAGGAGGATGTGTCGGAGGAGCGGAGGAAGGAGTTGGGGACGGCGAGGAGGGTGAGGGAGGAGCGTTGAGCGAGATCGGCGGCGACGGCGGTGGAGAGGAGGAGGTTGGCGAAGTCGGAGAGTTCTGGGTAGGAGGAGAGGAGATTGGAGATGTTGGGTATGGAAAGAATGGGGATGGGAGTGGTGGTGATTAGGAGTAAATAGAGGAGTGTGATAGGTGTAAAAAGGAAAATGGGAGAAGTAGTAGCCATTGTTTTTTCTTGATTTGCAGGGTGAAGCAGTGAGGGACTGAGGGGGGAGTAGTCGTAGAGAGATGTGAGGAGGAGGATGGGATGACTTGATGATGATGATGTGGTGATGTGGTGGTGTATGATGGTTGAATTTAGTATTACTATTCTATTTGTAAATTTTAAGCAAATAAATTAGATTTTTTTGACATGATTTTTCAAATGCTTTTTTAACCAACTATATTGTTAGTACGATTTTATTTTAAATTAATAATTATGAAATAATAAATTAGTAATTTTTTTTAAAAAAATATAATATTTGTTATTGTGTTAATTAAATTAAAAAGTATATATTATTTTGAGTTTAAAAACTAATAATAATTTATATTTTAAAATATTCATACATATGAAATGGCATTATGAAACTTATGTTTTTATATATTAAAATGATATTTTTTATGTAAAAATAAAATTTATTTACTATTTATATGAGAAAAATTATGTAAAGATATTAATTTTTGATATGAAAATATTAGTTCCATAATACGAGTATCCATGTATTTTTGGACCGGAGTATATAGTATTAAAAATGACAACCTGTCGTGGGTTGGAAAATTCTTGTAACACGAGGGGGTTTCCCAAAGTAGAAACATCAGCACCTAACACTCAAAGCATTAATAGTAATACGGTGAGAATATGAGAAAGTAGTTACATTACAGAGTGCGTAAAACAAACATCAACTTGCCAACCAAACACATTATGACTTGTGAGCGCACACTTGTTGCTGCCTCTTGGTCCCAATGCCATAGTCTGACTGACAAGTTTATTCGAGGGAGGGAGGAACCGTCACACACAGACGGAGAAATCAACATTCTGCATGTGTGTCATTATTGTATTAAACATAAAGATAAAATTCATTTCATCTTAATCGGATCTGTGTAATTGATACATACATATATATGTTGTTTTTCAATGGGTAAGAAATGTGACTTTTAATCTAAATTCAATGAAAGATGTATTGAAGGGAATCTTAATGGAGTGCTCTCTAAAACCAACATATGTGAATCAAATCAATTTTATTTTTAAAAAAAATACATCCTTGTGCTGTGCATGATGGAACCACTCGCACTGTTTTCCTTGTTCCAATACAAACTTGAAATGGACTTGACTCAACTCCCGTAAATATAGGCTTGTCAAAGAAAATGACAACATATGATATGGAAAGTCTACAATGAGGCATGAGGGGACCTGACCTGATCAAAGTGGTCACCATTTTACTACTACAAAACCAAATCCTTATTGTTGTTTGGGCTCCACTAAAACATTTAGCATCATCTGGTTCTGGTGGTGTGTACTAAAATGATTTTCTGGATGTTAATTTAATTTATTTGGACTTTTTTTTATATTATGGATCATGAATTTGAATTTAAATTCCTCAAACTAGGAGTCATCGATTAGCTCGGCATGTCCTATATATTCACTTAATATCTCATATTGGAAATTTAGTTCGCTTCGTCATCATTTGACTAATTTTATATTGTAAATTATAATAATTATAAATTATATAAAAGGTATCATTAATTATAATATTTTTTGTAAACAAATATTTAAATTGAATTTAAAATTACAGCACTAAATATGTTATGCTTTTTTTATTTTTAATTTTAGTATTTTTTTGTTTCGATTAATTTAAGTATTTTGATTAAATGATGTAAATATAGTTTTCTGTTTTGTCACGTCAGCAAAAATTATCCACGTATTAACAGAGTTAGTCTATGTGGCATCTCCGTTAAGGGCAGGGGCACGGTTGACCTAAAATATGTAACGTTAAGGATACTTTTGAAAAAAAAATTAGTTTAGGATGGAAGTGGGACATCCGTGTAAACATCAGGGGCATTTTTGCACCTTTGCCCTCCTAATAAATTATTTGGGCTGTCCGAAATTTGGGATAAATCTCATCTATACATAGTCTTTTAGGAGCCTTGCAGAATGTATTCTTAGTAAGACTATATAGGAGTAATTTACTAGTACTAGTTATTTACAAATCTACAAATAAATGAGTTCAAATTATGTATACAATACCCATGTTGAATTGGGTCTTCCAATCATCCAAGATCTTGAGGCTGGGCCAGATAGCCCATTAGCCACTCTCGTGTAGACTACTCTTACTCTACTCCCTTTGTTTTTATGCCTAGTGTTGATTTCATTTTTGTTTATTAATAATTATATAAAATGCTATAATTTTTTCAAATTTATCATAATTTCATTATTTTGTAATTATTATTATTAAGTTTACAATTTTTTACTTAGAAATATAAACATAGAATAAAAAAACTGTCCTTGATATATAAAAATCCCGTTTGGTATGGTGAAATAAAGGCTCTGTTAGATAATTTTAGTTAAGTAGATATTTTAATCCAAAAAAAAAACATTAGAGATACCATATTTTGTTATTTTTAAAAGCATTTGATGTTGAATTAAAATCTTAAAGTGGATTTCAAACTTGTGCTTCAACAAGTAGTACGAAATGAAGAATAACCAATCAAGCTGGTCCCCTTAGCCGAATCTTGGATTCGGTCCACATTTATGTTAATGTAAACGCCCAAATTTTAGACCACAAAGTTATAAAAAAACCCGCAGACAATATAGAAACAGAGAGAGACTACTCATATATATATTATGACAATTATAAAAATATCAACCATCCACGTCATCGTTCAAATAAATTTTATTAATTTTTTGAGAGTCGGGAAAAAAAGGCCCTAGAAAATTTCTTTTATTTAATGTATACCCTATTTTTATTATTTTGGATAGTATAATTAAAATTAACACGAGTCAATTTTTTTTGGTGTCTTATGATTGACCATTTTCATGATCAAGTGTTATTCTGTTTAAAATGATTACATTTTCAATTCTTTTTATTGTAATATTTTCATCATTTATATTTGTTTACAATTTTAATATATTTCAGTGGATTAAACTATTTGATCAAAAAATAATAGTTTATACTATTGAGGAGTATAATTGTTCCAAAAATATAAGTAATTGATATTTATTTATCATTTGATGAACATGTCAAAATTTTAATGGTTGAAATCTTTTTAAAATTTTAACAGTCAAAATAATTTTAATGATTCTAAATTTTGGTGGAATTGATCTTAATATTATTAATTTTTTATTAACATATTTTGATTATTACTAACAAAATTATTAAAATTAAATAATGGATGTGTTAGGAGTATGAAATTTAAGACAAAGCATAATGAAGTGGAGCCAAGTCCTAAGAAATCAAAATTTGGCACTTACTGTCATTAGTCTAATTTGGCGTCTTAATTTGGTACAGGGTAGAGGGGCATAGATATCATGAAGTTGTTAACTTCTGCATGGCTTAATTGCCATATTGCATATGATATGTTATGTTTCCTCTATATTGGGTTGCTCCTTTTGATTTTGGGGGTTCCTAATGAAAGGGACACACATATACTCACACACACTTGAGAGAATGTACATGTTATTTTGAGGACCCTCATAGGTTAAAAGTACATGTTATTTACTTTAGACATTATGCTTTTCATTTCAACAAATGGCCTAGCTAAAGATTTGATACATCAAAAAACGTGAACCTCATTTTATACATTGTCTTACAAATTAAGGGAAAAAGAAGAAGAAGAAGATAAAATTACACACAATGTTTGTAATTTTTATACTTAGAAATTTTAATTGGCCATTTGCAAGTCCTATTTTTCTAAGTACGTTTAAGTTCGACTCAATTTGAGTTGGTTTACTGAATCGAGTTAGAACAAATGAAAGTTGAGATTTTAACTTGAGAGTCTGACATATGAGTTCAACTCTTCTACCACTGAACAAGACGAGCACGTTTTCTTGTGGGTTTGAATTAAATGACACTATTAATCTTTTGAACCAATAGCCTCCCCCTCCCCCTCCCCCTCGTATTGAGGACTAAGAATACCACCTCTCCCTCTAATAATTAAGTAATTAGTCCCTTTTACAAACATTATTTTGAAAAGCTGAACCCATAATTCAGTCCGAAAATAACAAAACAAACACAAAAAACCAAGTGAGGTACTACAACTAATAGTTAGCTCAAGTTGGGTTGACTTGAAAACGATAACTACCAATCTTTTTATTTTATGTTAAGGTTGGTATTCTATTTTCTCATCCGTCTAACTTACTCAATTGACTCCGTCCTTATTGTGTTTGCACCTCATACATACACACGCACAACTTGCCCATTTCCAATTTCTTTCATTTTATTTAGGCAAAAGCAGTTGACGGGTAAAGTGCCCGCCTAAATTGGGTTGGCCGTTGGCGTCTACTTCTTCTAGTCTTTATTTGAAAGTTGAAGAAAATCATCTCTTTGACCATTTTCTTGAACTTTTCTTGGTCTGATCGTCTCTCTCATTTATCCATCATTTACCTTAAATAAACTCAATTAGTTATATTACTTGGTGTCTTAAATCTTGCTTATTTAGTAGAGTACATGTATTTGATATATTAATACCTACAGTTATAAATTTAATCCAATTTAAGGAGTCTCTATCTCAGCCTTCTCTTTTATACTTGTTCTTATCTGCTAGAAGCCGTTATCACTCCTTAAAATTCTCAATTAATACCAAAACTACTTTTCTTCTATTTCATCCCCTCCAACCAGTTTCGTCTCAGAGGTTAGATTTTAGTTCTTGTTACTTTGGGTTGTTTTCAGGGTCTGATAATTCTACCATCAGGATTAATTCCTTTCTGGGTATTGTTCTTTTTCCTCTTAATTTTTTGACTAATATGAATAACATATGTATCAATTTTGATTCTTGTTAGTTGCTCACATGGTGTTTGGTTTTTATTTTCATCAGGGCAAAAAAAGTGGTAGTTGAATTCCACTTTAGAGCAAAGTTCGAAGGAATATAGTTACTTTTGTTATAGATGAGAAAGCTATAGCCAGTCTACTACCATGCCAATGATCAAATGGAGGATAGTCATCCAGGATGCATGTGGGGAATTTTTCATGTTCTTGACTACCATCATTGGCACGATAATGTCAAAAAGATGCTTCCCCACAGAAGGCACAACAAGCGAAAACATGCCAAACGTTTGTAGACTATTTGCACAGTTTCTCTCTCCTCCCCCCCTTTTTCATCATCTCCTTTGATCTCATGAATCTTGTCAGTTCTGTTTTCAGTTATGTAGCTGCGGGAACCATGTATAAACATGCATACGTATGCTTTGATTATAGATTTATTACTTTGTAGCATGTTAGCCTCGTACAAAAGGTGCATGTATTTCAGACGCAAGATCCTGAGCATATGTGGAAGCATGCTCATGAATTTTTTTTTCTCTTCTTTTTCATTGATGTGAACTAGCTATTCCTGAACTATTTAAGTCAAGTTAAATTCCCTAGAATTTCTTGAGACTTTACTGGTGTTTGAACAATTGTGTTAAAAATTATTTTGCCTAGTGACTAATGTGAATTGCAGATCCTGTTTTTCAAGATTTACCCTAAATTCCCAGGTTTTAATATTCCAAACATTTTTTATTTGTCTAATTATGTATCACTTGAGAAGAAAACTTAAGACTTCTGCTAATTTCTCTCCCTACTTAGAACAAGCAATTGAATTGATGCTATCAGATGTTATTAAACAACGAAATTTGAAACTTTAATGTAAATGTTCTGAGATTTTTGTTTCTCCTTGTATGTAGGCAATAAAAGTCCCAAGGCAATACTTGGTGTCCAGGATGCTGGCGAAGTTCCGAAACTTTTGGATGCTGAAGCAAGTCATTTCCTTGTATGTTTATTTGATACATTTGCTACTAAATATATTACGGAGTTGCAATTTCTTCTTGTCAAATGTGATCCTTTTTAGCAGCAGAGAATATGAGATAACAGAATCTTCATTTCAAATGTATCAGGTAAATCAGCGTACCACAGAGGCTAACTCAACCCACAAAAAGTCTCTCAAAGCTCGCATAAAAGCACTAGTTGCTGAAGAGATTAGTAGGGAAGATGATTGCAAAAAACGAGGTTCAAAATTTCCTGCACGTTCAGGGCTGGGACGAACTCTTTCTATCCATCATCTAGAATCATCGGACCATGACTTCAATAAAGCAAACACTGAATGGAGAAATCCAATTATTTTCCTTCCCAAGAAGACTAAACCTGGTGCCACCAAATTGCAGCATCCAGCCAGGTTGACAGCCACCGAATGGAAAAGGTTTGATATGTGTACTGCAGAAAATTTGATGGACTACTTGGGGCACCACAAACCTTCTCAGAATGACTCATTTTCCCAAGAAAAGTGTAATGAAGCACGGGGATCTTCTTTTAATCAAGCACTTAAGAAAGCTAACCAGCTTATGCAAAATGGTTCCCACTGCCAGCTGAAGGAGTATGTGGATGTTTTGGAACTATATCAGGTAAATAGGGAGCTGTTCCAAGAGTTTCAACATAATACAGATGTTGGCAAAGCAACTTGCTTTGAGATGCCTCAGGCTTCCAATACAAAAGCAAGATTAACAAAATCAGGGTCATTTCCTGTGGCTGATTTGTACAGTAGAAACTTTAAGCCAAGTAAACTCAAACACAAGCAAACTGAAATATGGTCCTTCCCAAGGGGAGAAAAGTTTCATGGTGGTACTCAAGAACGTGAGTTCGTTGCGCCCAAGTATTCAGAGGATCCCTGCACAAAGTCAGGGCCTGTGATTGCTGATGGTAGTCGAAGCAGATTGTTAAATAAAGAAACTAACTGGTCTTTGGGTATATCCGAAGGATCAGTTGATCAAGGGTGTAGTAAAGTGGTCACACCTTTGAAGGATATTAGGCAAAGAATAGAGGTTGTTTTCGAGGAGGATGAAAATGAGTCTAATTGCACGTTTCTGGACGAAACTTCCAAAAGTGGGAAAGAAATGACTGGAATGTGGGAGACAAGTACAATGGATGATAATAGCAGGGACCGTTTGAGCAGTTGCCATGATACTTCTGGTTCTGTTCATGATCTCAGCAAGGGTACTCCAAGGCACAGAAGAACATCCTCCCTAAATGAATCATTGCATCGATATACTCATTTATTTGAGTATAGCTTCAGCATGAAGACCAACTGGAATAAATCCAAGAGTTTAAAGTTGACAAATGAATATGAGATCTCATCAGGTGGGAGTGCTCCAATATCCTTCAAAAGAAATCGGTCTCTCCCTCATGTTGATTCTTATTGGCCGCTTCAAAATGAGGAGTCTCATGATACCTTTTATCCAGATATGTCAAGTAGGACTGCTCTCACTGGCAGAATACACACTGAAGATAACATTCAGAGTGAATCAAAGCCAGTGGGACTCCCTGTGACTGAGAATGAAATGAAGTTGTTGTTACCATTAGATGCTAAGGAAGAGAGCGAGCATGTAGATAACATGGTAGAAAGAAGTGATTGTAGTCCAGAAGTGGAATATTTGGGGAGCTTGACAATGGGTATCAATGAATGTGACACTGCTAAGATGGATGGACAGTGTGAGGGAATAGATGAGCCAACGGTTGAGCAAAACAATTCTTACAAAGATCAGAAAATCACCTTCACAGAGATTGATGGCAACAAGGACCCGGAACAACCAGGTCCATCTGTTTCAATTCTTGGAAGCTGTTTCCAAGAGGAAGTAACAAGCCTTTCAGAGTTTTCAACCTCAAAAGGTAAATTATTTCACACCTCATATCCAGTGCACTAAATATATTTTTGGTGTCATATTTGCAATTCTTCTTCATTATTTTTAAAAGCAAAAGCTAAAATAAGCTATCCATAAGGCGTTGATGGCAAATTGTTTCCATCTTTGGAACTTTTGCCTCATGTTAATTATTCCTTTGCCGAGACAGTAGTTTGCTTTAGTCTCATTTTATTCTGTAGATCATTCTTCAAGAGATTGCAACAATAACTATCTAATTCACTTTTCCGTATAATTTGATTTTTTTATTTTTGTTTTGTTTTGGTTCGTTGTTTTCAGGTGTGGAGTATAATTATAATTATTCTGATGAGAGGGACTCTCCACTCAACTTGCTTGACAGCTTGGATACAGGAATTCTCTCACAATCTTGTAGCACAACATACCCTGAAAATCCAAACAAGAGTGTAAAGAATCACAACCTTATCGAGTTTCATACAGGTAATTCTGCTGACTTGAATTATGTGAGAGAAGTTCTTGAGAGGGCAGGGTTCAATGAGAACGGCTTCCATGCGGCATGGTACTCATCCGACCAGCCATTGAGCCCTTTGCTATTGGACGAAGTTTCGGAATGTTGGTGGCCCCATGAAGCAGAATGCATAGGTCGTCATCAGCTTCTGTTTGATTTAGTTAATGAGGTAATTCTTGAGATATATGAAAGATCATTCACGTACTACCCAAAGGAACTGTCATCAAGTTGCCGCGTCCGTCCAATGCACGGAAGATTCCATGATGAACAAGTGTTGAAAAGTATTAGGTTGGATCAGACAGTGGATGATCCAGTGACTCAAGATTATGCGAAAGAAGATGATTGTTGGATGAACCTCCAGATGGAATCTGAATGCGTGGCACTTGAGTTGGAGGATTTGATTTTTGACCAACTTTTAGAAGAGATGGTTGATGAAGCC
The DNA here is from genome assembly GCA_020205605.1 of Panax ginseng. Taxonomy (NCBI): domain Eukaryota; kingdom Viridiplantae; phylum Streptophyta; class Magnoliopsida; order Apiales; family Araliaceae; genus Panax; species Panax ginseng. The sequence continues at coordinate 8,664,469 of CM035138.1, read as the reverse complement.
GGATTAAAGGCAATATCAAGCTCTGCTGCTGCTCTTGTATCAGGGGGCTAATTGTTGTACATACAACCATGCGGAATAAGATCCTCTCCATTCCAAATAAATAGAGATTTTCTATTTCATGGTCCAGATTTAAAATGTGTTGAAATGTGATATCATGCAGATAGAAAAGAGAAAACACATTTTAAATCTGGACCAGGGATTGCTTCCACTTAGTTGCAGGTTAGTGAGAAAAGTTCCATAATATACGAATTCTTTTGACAATCTCATTATGAATGGAAAAATGTAGATACAAGAAGTTGTGAAAATGTGGATATAATAATTATATATACCAAATTTCAATTAATATTTTAATGAATTTCCATTTTTTTTTTATTTCAATTCCTTTTGTCTGCAGCATCATGTTATGTTATGAAGCTGGTTGGGGTGGTTCTGCTGTTGATTTAGGCATTTATGATATATGCAACAAAACGGAATTACATGTTTCTCATTTTAAAACACAAATAATTTAATATCTAATCTTTAAAATTTTACAACTAGTTCAAAATTGTACCGGAAACATGGTTCAAAAATTGACTCAATAAATATTTTTCTTAAACATTCTTTTTGGTAGCAAGAATTTTTTCTTAGTAAGATTAAATATTTTTAATTATATTTGATGACTATTTTATTATATTTTAGTTGATCAAAATGGCGATGTTTTACAATCTTATTAGTAATAATATTTTTATATTTTATGAAATTATGATGCTATTAGTTTAACAATTGTTCGTCTGATAACTCATTCAATTAAAAAAAAATTGATTCAATGATTAGCCCATGTGTTAATCTCATTTTTTTAATAATAATATAAAATAACACAATATTCTAAAATTTGTAAGCATAATTTAATTATTATACCAATATTATCAAACAAACAATTTATTATTTTAAAAATAAAATTGCATTCTTATTATTTACAAATTCATAAATACCCCCCCTCCCTCTTCTTTTTTTTTTTTTGTGGTGAAGTGTAGGGAGTAATATAACAATAAATAAAATCATAAACCCAAATCAAATTAGAGTCTCTCAATTAACATTTGCATGCCCATTTCAGTAAAAGGTTAGCCTTAGTTACTTAGGCATTGGCGCCGCCCAATAAACTTTATCATCCATTCATCCTCAGTCAATTTAGAGGGAAATTGAATTTCTGCTAAGCAATGGGAGTTTGTTTAGGGTTTATGGCCACGGCGGAGAGGAGGAAGTGAATTTGTGTTCCGACTAGGGTTAAGAGTTTGAAGAGAGAGTTGGCGTATAAGAAGAAGCCAAGAGAGAGTAAAGGTTTGACAAAATTAAGCTCCGACTTTGAAGGAGGAGGTAAATGATTACTGATGATTTGTTGTGTTTATTGAATCAACTCCGTATAGTTTTGCGCCCCCCACCCCCCCAAAAAAAAAAAAAAAAAAAAAAAAAAATTCCAGTTATGCAATTTGCCATAGCTAGTTTTATGGTAGATACGCCCCTTTAAGCTGTTGTTCTTGTTGTTTACTTTATTTTATGTTTTTGCTGGAGACCCTTAAAACTTATTATCTGTAGCTTGGTAATTATGGTGGATTAATATACATTCACCTCGAAACAAATTCTTAATTGATAGTGCAAGTTTTTTCTTTATTGTTTTAGGTGTTGCAAAAATCATAAGAAGAGTGTAAAAAATTTAGAAATCCAAATTTTAGACATTTACTACCTGTCACCAGCATGGGTTTATTGAACCTCTGAAGAGCTTAGGGAATATAGAGTATAGCAGAGATGTGGTTACACTGCAAAAAAACCCTTCAGTACTTGCAGAATATTGGGAAATCCTCTAAATCACCATGGCTTATGCAAACCTGTTCTTACACTCCTTTCAAGAAAGTGAAGCTTGTGCCCCTACAGGTCATCTCTCTCTCCCCTGCTGATCGTTGCACATAACATGCTCAATCATTTTTGAAAATTATCTGGCCTTACTATGCTATATCAACATTTTTGTTGCAGGAGCGGAAAATGATAGACCGGTTCAGGCTAGCTGCTAAAGGAGGTGATGGGGGGAATGGTTGTTCCAGCTTTCGCCGCAGCCGGCATGATCGGCGCGGTAGACCTGATGGTGGGTTTTCCTTGATTGTAGGCCTATAATTTTAATAATCAAATGTGGATGTGGTGTATTATGCATTATACATCTCATCGGCTTAGTTCAATAATCTTGTTTTTGTTTTTCTTTTCGTTGACTAATTATCATCTGTTTCATGTAGTTATGCCCAATAATTTGATTCTTACATCTATCTATGGCTGTCCCCCAAATTCAGTTTCCTACTTAAGTAACAAAATTAAGTACTCTTATTCTTCTACCAGTAAATTTGACTGAATTTAATAATCTACATTCTGCTTTTCTTATTTGTGTGGAATCGATATAGGTGGGAATGGTGGAAGAGGTGGTGATGTGATATTAGAATCTTCTTCAAAACTTTGGGATTTCAGTAATCTACAGCATCACATAGTTGTGTATTTTCCCTTCTCCTTCAAATCTCAGTGTATTTTGCTCTGATTTTTCCTCCTAAGTTTTTACTACATACCTTGACATTGCAATAATGATTGTACTACAGAATGCAAGGCGAGGGGGACATGGTTCTTCAAAAAATATGATAGGAACACGAGGAGAGGATAAGGTTATAGTAGTTCATTAGCCTAGCATTTTGTTGTTACATCCACTCACATTTCTGTTATTTACATCTAATTTGATTAAATAAAAATAACATGGTTCACTGGCAACTTTTTTTGTCTGGTAGGTCGTTCTAGTACCTGTTGGCACTGTAATTCATCTAATAGATGGTGACATTCCTGCTGTAGTTGAAAAGAGTTCATCTACTGCTTTGGACCCTTGGGATATTCCTAGTACAATTGACGCCAATCAATCTGAATTAACTCCACAATCCACCTACACTAAAGCAAGTAGCTCCAGGGCGGAGAAAACGAATTATATTGATACTGTGGTTGAATCAGCTACTATAAAGAAAGTTGGTGGAATCCCATCAAATGAATCACTTCCTCAGTTTTCACCTTTATGTAGTAATACTGGAGTTCAGGCAGAAGAATTTAACTTGTGGGAAGAAGGCAGTGGGAGTGAGTTGGAAGCTCTGGAGACTGAGACTGAGATTGGGACTGATGATGAAATGTTGGAAGCAGAGTGGGAAGAAGAAATGGAGAACGAAGATCAAGTTCAGTACAATCTTGCGGAATTTACAGAACCTGGTCAACGGATAATTGTTGCTCAGGGAGGAAATGGCGGCTTAGGCAATGTGTGTTATCCAAAAGCCTTCAAGAACGCTAAACTTGGGAAGAAAGAGGTGCAAAAGAATAAAGGAGTTGATGATGAGGTATCCAATGATGATGAGCATTCATCACTTAGTGTTGGTTTACCTGGTACTGAGGCTGTTCTTTTATTAGAGCTTAAAAGTATTGCTGATGTGGGCCTCGTGGGGATGCCAAATGCTGGCAAATCTACTTTACTTGGGGCTTTGTCAAGGGCTAAGCCTACAGTAGGCCATTATGCCTTCACAACTCTAAGGCCTAATTTGGGGAATGTAAATTATGACGATTTCTCAGTCACAGTGGCTGACATTCCAGGACTTATAAGAGGTGCCCATGAAAATCGTGGACTTGGACATGCTTTTCTGCGTCACATAGAACGCACAAAAGTTCTAGCGTATGTGGTAGACTTGGCTGCAGCATTAGATGGAAGAAAAGGAGTCCATCCTTGGGAGCAGCTGAAAGACTTGCTTTTGGAGCTTGAGTTTTATCGTGAAGGTTTATCAAGTCGACCATCCGTAATTGTGGCAAATAAAATTGACGAGGCAGGGGCTGACCAAGTGTATGAAGAATTGAAAAGAAGGGTATCTGGTGTTCCCGTTTTTCCGGTCTGTGCAGTTCTAGGTGAAGGGGTACCAGAGCTTAAAGCTGGTCTTAGGATGCTTGTGAGTGGTGAAGAATCACACAGACTGAATCTTGATAAAATAGAGCTCGACTAGGTTATCATTTTGTTGATTGAGCTCTTTGCATACTTGGCCAAAAAACAAGAAGTTATGCATAGCAGTAGGATATTCAGTGGCACTGGATTTAGAGTTTGTGACATGTAAAAGGTTTTGTATTTTGTATTTGGAGGAAATCCAAGTTTCTATAGTCATCTCTCTTTTCTATGCCATGTATGCCCATGGCTTGCTTATTATTTGTCATTTTCTAATTCTTTAAGAGCCTCAATTAAACATCTGAGATTGTTGCAGAATCAAGAAGAGCTGGGTGTGCAACAAATATTAAAAATTACACTATCTGAAAGAGTGATAATCATCTTTTACATAATCTTAAAGGGTCAAGAAACCTTAAAAATTAAATTGCTCCATTGAGGGAGTGATATTATTAAACCTTGATGGATCAAGAACAATACTTACAAAATTTGAGATTTTAATTAAATCAAACTAGCTAATGCACGAGTTTATTTTTTATTCTTTATTTATTCTATATATATATAATGATTATAAAATATTTTTCCAAATTTTAATTTAATTTATTGTAGAATAACTACAAATTTTACTCAAACAAACAATTATCAAAGAATGTTAGTAATATGTTTATTTTTTAAATTTAATATTTAGCTTATATATAGTTTTTAAATTTAATATTTAGTTTTTATCTTCAATCTTTCGAATTTTTACATAGTTATTTAGAGTTCAAAAATTAAATGAGTGAAACTTAAAAGCCTAAACTTGGTGTTTAAGAAATTCTATATGACATAAAATTGTTGTAAATTAATAAGTTATCATCATGGTTTTTCGTTTTTAATGGTAACTTAAATTTTAATAACTATATAGAAGTGAGATGTGTTTCTAACATTGACTAAGTAAAGATTATTAAAGTTTAATCATTAATATATTTTGTAATACATATTACATTGTTTAATATTAATTATTATTTTCCCATAATATTTTTTCTATATTTTTAATATATAGTTATTTAGGAATAAAATTATTGTAGAATAATAAGTTACCATTATGATTTTTAGTTTTAAAAATTAACTAAACTTTAATCACAATATATAAGTCATAATTATTTTTAACATTAATTAACTAAATGTCTCCTATATTAATTATTATGTAATCATAATATTTTTCTTATATTTTTAATATTTAGTTATTTAGAGTCTAAAGTTGAGTAAAGTAAAATTCTAAACATGTTTTTTAAAGTTAAAATTTATTGTATGACTAAATAATTAAAGAACCATAGGATAAAATTATTGTAGAATATTAAGTTAACATTAAAATTTATAAGATCATTAAAAAAAATTGTGTTCTCTAACATTAACATTAACACTAACTATTATTTTATCTTTAATAGTGAATAATTGCTCAACTTAATTTACTAATTGCATATAATTTAGTTTTATTTTATTATTTTATTGTTTAATATTAAAATCTTATGATGTTACGTCATGATCATATTTTGTTGGGGTTAGAAGACAGTTATCACTTCTGGATCAAATAGATTAATATCTAAAAGAGGTTCATCAAATAATATAATATTAATTATAGTAGACAATCAGATGTGGTTTGTATTTTTCTAAGCAAATATTGTAATCATTCTAATACCAATAATAAGTTAATTTGTGAAATTTAATTTTTTTTATAAACATCATATATAAAACAAATAAAATATTAAAAATAACGTTATTTATAAAATAAACACGTGTTTTGTGTAAGACCCCAAATTTTTATAAATGAAATTTATTTTTCTATTTATTATTTTGAAATAGTAAGGGTTGATTTGATTAATGTGAATAGTTATGGGTAAAATCGCAAAATATTTCGAATAAGCAAGTGGTTATAAAATATTCATTATTGTTTGGGAATATTCGTTTGGTCGTGGAATATTAAATGCTTTGTCGGGGAATATTAAATGCGGACGGCAGTAATAACCATGTGTGGCCCCATAACTGGAAAGCGATTGGATGAAAAAATTGACAAATATAAGTTGTTTATAAATAGCAGGCGTAGTTATTCTGAATTATCTTTTGTTGGAATACCCGGTGGTTAAAACACACTAATCTGCGTTGTTGAATAAAGATGACACCAGCACGGTATTGCACCAATTATTAATTCTTACGTAAGAAGGCACTTTCTCAATAATGGTTACGATAATTCTTTATTCGATTATTTTATTTTATTGATTCAATAATTCTTTGCGTTGATATTTTATATTCTTTTTGTTGTTTGATAATTGTCATTACACGATATTTTTCATTATCGAACCAATAATTCATATTATCTGAATAATATTATTAGATAACATTATTGGCAATGTCTAGAAAGTTACATCTAAGGAGAGGTTTGGTCACCTAATTGCACGCCTTGATGAGAGAAATTCTTATTGGAAAGCCCTCTTTTCTGGGAACCGCCAGTTGTCAATATTGTGATTACGTAATATTATTTGTGAATAATTAATTATTGATTCATACGATGAGGAAAATATTGATTTTATGAGGATATAGATGGAGAAAATTTTTAATGTGACAATTGTTGAAAATTAATATTTTATCTTTTTACGATAAAATAATTCATTTAAATATATTATTTTAATAATATATTAACGATGATATTTTTACGATGAATGTGAGATATATGAGTATATGTGGAGGAGGAGTATTTTTGTTGTAATAAATGTTTAAAACATGTTAAACATGTCGATTGGACCCCATTTATTGGTGAAATTTGATTATAGCTTTATAAAATCGCCCATTTGTGGATTTGGTCAATTTCTGTTTGGAATTTGGAAAAACTTTCTTCTGTAAAGTTGTAGAAATTGAATTTCCTATAAAAACTCATGAGATTCAATTTTCTGATAAAAGGGCTATTTATTGTGAATTATTGAAGTTAGAAGCTCAAAAAATAATTGATTTTTGGAAGTTTAAAATATTTAAAATATGAAAAACGTTTTTTTTTTTATTAGTGGGTCTAGCATGTGGTTTGAATTCAGATTTTCAGAATTCAAAGAGTGGGCGTAAAATTTATATATATATATTATTATTATATTAAATTTTACTGCTTTTGGTGTTAGCAATTTCCTATAAATAGGTCTTGGGTTAGAATTGAAAATCACACCGAAAAGCTGAAGTTTTCTCTCTCTATATTATCGAAGCGTATTCTTGTGAGTATTTTGAGTATACTTTGAGTATTGCTTTATCGGTGAAAGTTCAAGTCATAGCTTTATATCAGGTGTTTTATTTAAAAATCTTGTCTTTCGAGGTAAGGGATGTTATTTTCTTCTCAAATGATATTATTTCTTCAATATCATTATCTTTGAAATATTGGTTGGAACTTTTTATCAAATTTGGAACTTTTTCATGTATGGGGTTCTTATTCATAAGATTCTTATTCATGAGTTCTTATTCACGAGTTCTTATTCACGAGTCTTATTCACGAAGCGTGAAGATGTTTTTTATGAAATTTCTATCTTTTGGTGTAGAGTTACTTATTCACGTATACTGGCCTTTATTCACGTATCTGACCTTTATTCCGAATCTGACCTTTATTCATAGAAAAATGAAATTTCTTCTTTTTTCCAAAATATCTATTTTGGATACTAAACTTTGATTGTATCCATGTTTTGATCATTCTTGAATTTTACACCACTATGATTATTTTTGAGGTATTTTTGGGCGTGGATAAAACAAAAGTCGAATCCTTAATCCTTAATCCTTGTCATTATTCAACTGGATTCGTTTAACAAAAATATTTTCATCATCCTCGATCTTAAATGATGATATTATGAATATCTTTGGCACATGTAGTGTAAAGATGAATGATTTAGATGAATATCTTTGGCTGTAGTGCAAAGATGAATGATTTCGATGAATATCTTTGGCCGTAAAGTCTGAAGATGAGCAGATGTTTAGATGAACATGACCAACTGGTGAATGTCATTGGCACATAGTCTGAGGATGAATATTTGATCTCGGATATATATTGATTGATGTTACGAGGATAAAAATAGATGATGAACTTTAAAATTCATACATAGAAGATAGTAGTTTGCATTCTCTACTTAACTCTTCTAATGAATTATTATTTTATTGCGAATATTGATTTAAAACTTGTTGTCTATTGTATTCTATTATATTTTTTTCTGTTGAAGACTAACGATAATTTTATTGTATATTATCTTAGTCATAATATTCTTCTTGGGCTATTCAAGCTCACCCTTTTCCTTTTTGTTCCATTTTTCTTCTCGGGAGGCGAGAATGTAGCGAGTACTTAGTGGGGTATGGAATGAAGGTTACAGAGAGAGTTGTTTAATAGTCCTCACCATTTTTTGTAAAATAATGTATCAATAATTATGATGGGGATTTATTTGGGTATGTATATTATGTCAGAAGACAATAATTGTATTTAAACTCACAATATATATGTTGTCGTATTTTGCACGACAAATGTATTAATAAAGTTGTGGTTATTACATACCATGTATTTGGCGACTTCGAATGGGTTGGATGGAATGGACCTATTTTGGGGCGTCACAACCGATCGTATGTTACAAATACGGAAAGAGGGACATATCATTGGCCCCCCTAGCAGTTTAAGGTATGCTATAATTGTGGAAAAGAAGGACATATCGCTCGAGAGATTGCACTATATGGCGAAACCAGTCCAATGAAATGGTGACTCGAAAGGATGTCCCAAAAAAGTCAAAGTCAACGATTTACGGAAGAGCGTTTGTCGTGGTGGTCAAAATACAAGGAACGAGCGAGTTTAGCATGCGGGTTAGTTAATTATAAATTCTTGCGAAGTTTATACCTTCTTGAATCTGGGATTCTGCCCATTCTTTTATCTCTCTTTAACTTTACTTGCTCGATGTTTGAACTTGACTACGGAGAAATTAGACTTTGACTTATTTATGGAGACTCCGTTAGGAGAAACTTTCATTACATCCGTTGTTTAGAAATCTTTCTTGATTCAGGTTGGCACTATCACATTACCTGTTAACCTTATTTCTATAGAGATATTTGTTTTTGATGTGATTTTAAGGTTAACTACTCATAATGCCGAAATTGATTGCTTTCATAAGGTTGTTAGTTTTCATATTCCTAAGCAACCTGTTATTCGAATTCAAGCAACCAAACCATTGAAGTCAAACACTTTCATATAAAGCCATGAAGTCATTCGTTTATTACGGATGTCAAGTTTTCTTAGTCCATGTTATGGATTTGAATAAAGACACGTCAGATTTGAATAATATTCTGTTGTTATTGATTTTTTCTGGCGTATTTCTGAAGAATTTCTTGGCCTACTCGAGGCGTGATATTGAATTTGTATCGACTTTAAATCCAATTGAAAAACCCATTTCTAAAATTTCATATCGAATGGCTCTATTGAACATCGAGGAGTTAAAACCCAATTGTAGAAGTTGATACGAGCCTTTATCTGGTGACTTCCTTTTGTGGAATGCACCGAAGCCGGACTTCTCCGTAGGAACACCATATTCGTCACGATAGTAAATTGATAGGTGTCATTGTAATGTCTTTATCCAAGGTTGGGATATGAGTCACGATTGAGAACAACCTAAATCGATGTCGAAATATGTAGCTTTCTATGCTTAGTTGGTTATTATCGGAGATTCGTTGAAGGATATTCTCGAATCGTTATTCCATTAACGCAAATTGACTCGTAGAGATACAAAAATTCGAATGGAGCAAAGAATGTGGGAAGAGCTTGAAGAACTCGAGAGAGACTCATTTCAAAGACATGTTACGACCATATCATCATCTGGAAAAGCGAGCGTGGTAGGCGATGTGTTGAGTAGAAGATGTATACAATCTGATGCGATATTGTTAAAAACTAATTTCAGTATAATTTACAAATAATAGAGATGGAGATGAAAACTCTAGGTACCCACGTGATGATATCTGAGTATAATCGACTTTAATCGATCTGATTAAAAAGTTATTCAAGCTACACACCGGTGATGAATTTGAAGAAGAAGGTCTGAAAGTTTGTTATTTCAAAAGCGAGAATCGGTGAGGTGAGAAAGCTCAAATCTTGATTTATTAATCCATTTGAAATTCTCGATCGAATAGGAGCTGTGGCCTATAGACTCGTTTTACCGCCAAGTATGGCGGCGTGTTCATAACGCTTTTCACGTATTGATGTTACGTAAATATGTGGACGACCCGAACCACGTCATTGAGTTAGAACCGGGACGAGATAAATTAAGACTTAACGTCGTGCGAGTGGTACTGTCAAGATATTGGATAGGAAAGAACATGTCCTATGTCACAGGGGTTATACCACAAGTTAAAGTTTTGTGGAGAAACCATGCTATTGAGGAAATGACACAGGAATTGGAAGCGGAAATGACAAATGAGGTATTCTCATCTTTTGAAACACTAAGTAAGTCGTCGTCAATTTCGAGGACGAAATTTCATAAGGAGGGAGGTTGTAAGACCCCAAATTTTTATAAATGAAATTTATTTTTCTCTATTTATTATTTTGAAATAGTAAGGGTTGATTTGATTAATGTGAATAGTTATGGGTAAAATATGCAAATATTTGAATAAGCAAGTGGTTATAAAATATTCATTGTTGTCGGGGAATATTCGTTTGGTGGAATATTGGAATATTAAATGCAATGGTAGCGACCATAATGGGCCCCCATAACGAAAAGAGATTGGATGAAGAAAGCGACAAATATAAGTTGTTTATAAATAGCAGGCGTAGTTATTCTGCATTAATATTGTTGGAATACCCGGTGGTTAAAACACACTAATCTGGCGTTGTTGAGCGATGGCACTGCGGTATTGCACCAATTATTGATTCTTACGTAAAAGGCACTACTCGATAATTATTCTACGGTAATTCTTTATTCAATATTTTATTTTATTGATTCAATAATTCTTTGCGTTGATATTTTATATTCTTAGTTGTTTGATAATTGTCATTCATGTAAGTATTTTCATTATCGAAGTAATAATTCATATTATCCTGAATAATATTATTAGATAACATTATTAGCAATGTCTAGAAAGTTACATCTAAGGAGAGGTTTGGTCACCTAATTAAGGCTTGTAGGTAAGGAAAAATTCTTATTGGAATGCCCCTCTTTCCAGGAGCGGCTGGTTGCCGATGATTGTGATTCTGTAATATTATTTGTGAATAATTAATTATTGATTTATATGATGAGAAAAATATTGATTTTATGTGGATATAGATGGAGAAAATTTTTAATGTGACAATTGTTGAAAATTAATATTTTATCTTTTTCTGATAAAATAATTCATTTAAATATATTATTTTAATAATATATTAACGGTGATATTTTTATAATGAATATATGAGTATATGAGGAGGAAGAGTATTTTTGTGGCATTAAATGTTTAACACATATTTTGTGTGTTGGTGGACACAATTATTGACCGAAATTTGATTATAGCCTGTAAAATCGCCCGTTTGTGGATTTCGGCCAATTTCTGTTGGGAATTTGGAAAAACTTTCTTCTTCAAAGTTGTAGAGAATTGAATTTCCTATAAAAACTCGCGAGATTTGAATTTTCTGATAAAAGGGCTATTTATTATTAATTATTGAAGTTACGAAGCTCCGAAATAATTGATTTTTGGAAGTTTAAAATATTTTTAATTACAAAAACGTTTTTTTCATTTTTGAAACTCATTTAACATGTGTGGCTGAAGTTTGGACCAGATTTGTGTGCGTAGGAAATTTGATTATATATATTATTATTATATTAAATTTTACTGCTTTTGGTGTTCTAAGCATTTTCCTATAAATAGGGTCTTGGGTTAGAATTGAAAATCACACCGAAATCTGAAATTTTCTCTCTCTATATTATCGGCGTATTCTTGTGAGTATTTTGAGTATACTTTGAGTATTGCTATCTGAGTTCTGAGTTAGATTCGGTATTATTCCAATGTCAGAAATCTTTGCTTTTTTTTGAGGTAAGGGATATTTTTTTTAAGTAATGATATTATTTCTTCAATATCATTATCTTTGAAATATTGATCTGAAGTTTTTATCAAATTTGGAACTTTTGGTGTGGAGATTCTTATTCACGTATCACGGCCTTATTCACGTATCTGATCTTATTCACGAATCGACCTTTATTCATCGAAAAATAAAAATTTCTTTTAAGTCAAAAATATCTATTGTGGATACTAGTTTTGATTGTATCCATGCTTTGATCATTCTTGAATTTTACACCACTATGATTATTTTTGAGATATTTTTGGGCGTGGATAAAATAAAAGTAATCCTGAATCCTTAATCCTTGTCATTTTGTTTCACTTTGGATTCGTTTCTTTAAAATATTTTCATCATCCTCGGTCTTAAATGATGATATTATTGAATATCTTTGGCTGTAGTGCAAAGATGAATGATTTATGATGAATATCTTTGGCCCGTAGTGCAACGATGAATGATTTCGATGAATATCTTTGGTAGGTAGTCTGAAGATGAGCAGTGTTTAGATGAATATGACCAATGGTGAATGTCCTTGGCATGTAGTGCGAGGATGAATATTTGATCCCGGATATATATTGATTGATGTTACAAGGATAAAAATAGAGCGATGAACTTTAAAATTCATACATAGAAGATAGTAGTTTGCATTCTCTACTTAACTCTTACAATGAATTATTATTTCCATTGCGAATATTGATTTAAAATTTGTTGTCTATTGTATTCTATTATATTTTTTCTGTTGAAGACTAACGATAATTTTATTGTATATTATCTTAGTCATAATATTCTTCTTTGGGCTATTCAAGCTCACCCTTTTCCTTTTTGTTCCATTTTTCTTCTCGAGAGGCGAGAATGTAGCGAAAGTCTTAGTCGGGGTATGGAATGAAGGTTACAGAGAGTTGTTTAATAGTCCTCACCATTTTTGTAAAATAATGTATCAATAATTATGATGGGGATTTATTTGGGTATGTATATTGTCTGAAGACAATAATTGTATTTAAACTCACGGTATATATATTTGTCGTATTTTTTTGCGACAAATGTATTAATAAAGTTGTAGTTATTCTGTACCATGTATTTGGCGACTCAGAATGGGTTGGATGGAATGGACCTATTTTGGGGGCGTCACAACCGGTCGTATGTTACAAATACGGGAAAGAGGGACATATCATTGGCCGCCCTGACAGTTTAAGGTATCTTATAATTGTGGAAAAGAAGGACATATCGCTCGAGATTGTCTTATAAGCGAAACCCAGATCCAAATGAATGGTGACTCAAAAGGATGTCCCAAAAAGTCAAAGTCAACGATTTACGGAAGAACGTTTGTCGTGGTAGTCAAAATACAAGGAACACGACGAGTTTAGCACGGGTTAGTTAATTATAAATTCTTGCGAAGTTTATACCTTACTGAATCTGGGATTCTGCCCATTCTTTTATCTCTCTTGCTTTACGCTTTCGATGTTTGAACTTGACTACGGAGAAATTAGACTTTGACTTTATTTATAGAGACTCAGATTAGGAGAAACTTTCATTACATCCGTTGTTTAGAAATCTTTCTTGATTCAGGTTGGCACTATCACATTACACTGTTAACCTTATTTCTATAGAGATATTTGTTTTGATGTGATTTTAAGGTTAACTACTCATAATGCCGAAATTGATTGCTTTCGTAAGGTTGTTAGTTTTCATATTCCTAAGCAACTTTTTATTCAATTCAAACAACCAAACCATTGAAGTCAAACACTTTCGTATCAAGCCATGAAGTCATTCGTTTATTACGGATGTCAAGTTTTCTTAGTCCATGTTATGGATTTGAATAAAGACACGTCGATTTGAATAATATTCTGTTGTTATTGATTTTTCTGACGTATTTCTGAAGAATTTCTTGGCTTACTCCCCAGGCGTGATATTGAATTTGTATCGACTTTAAATCCGGTACAAAACCCATTTCTAAAATTTCATATCGAATGGCTCTATTGAACATCGGGAGTTAAAACCCAATAGAAGTTGATACAGAGCCTTTATCTCGGTGACTTCCTTTGTGGAATGCACCGAATTCTCCGTAGGAGACACCATATTCGTGCGATAGTAAATTGATAGGTGTCATTGTAATGTCTTATCGAAGGTTGGGATATGAGTCACGATTGAGAACAACCTAAATCGATAATCGAAATATGTAGCTTTACATGCTTAGTTGGTTATTATCGGAGATTAGTTGAAGGATATTCTCGAATCGTTATTCCATTAACTTAATGGTGACTCGTAGAGATACAAAATTGAATGGAGCAAGAATGTGGGAAGAGCTTGAGAAGAACTCAAGAGGAGACTCATTTCAAAGACATATTACGACCATGTCATCCTGGAAAAGCGAACGTGGTAGGTGATGTGTTGAGTAGAAGATGTATACAAAATCTGAGTGCGATATTGTTAAAAACTAATTTACGTATAATTTACAAATAATAGAGATGGAGATGAAAACTCTAGGTACCCACGTGATGATATCTGAGTATAATCGACTTTAATCGATAAAGTTAAAGGCATTCATTCTGCTACACACCGGGTGATGAATTTGAAGAAGAAGGTGCGAAGTTGTTATTTCAAAAGCGAGAATCGGTGAGGTGAGAAAGCTCAAATCTTGATTTATTAATCCATTTGAAATTCTCGATCGAATAGGAACTGTGGCCTATAGACTCGTTTTACCGCCAAGTATGACGCGTGTTCATAACGTTTTTCACGTATTGATGTTACGTAAATATGTGGACGACCGAACCACGTCATTGAGTTAGAAACCGGACGAGATAATGAAGACTTAACGTCACGAGGTGGTACTGTCAAGATATTGGATAGGAAAGAACATATCACATGTCTGGGGGGTTATACCACAAGTTAAAGTTTTGTGGAGAAACCATGCTATTGAGGAAATGACACGGGAATTGGAAGCGGAAATGAAAGCGAGGTATTCTCATCTTTTGAAACACCAGTCGTCGTCAATTTAGAGGACGAAATTTCATAAGGAGGGAGGTTGTAAGACCCCAAATTTTTATAAATGAAATTTATTTTCTCTATTTATTATTTTGAAATAGTAAGGGTTGATTTGATTAATGTGAATAGTTATGGGTAAAATCATGAAATATTTGAATAAGCAGTGGTTATAAAATATTCATTGTTGTCGGGAATATTAGTTTGGTGGTGGAATATTAAATCTTTGTCGGGAATATTAAATGCGGCCGGTAGCGACCATGTGTGGGCCCCATAATGAAAAGAGATTGGATGAAAAAACGACAAATATAAGTTGTTTATAAATAACTTGGCGTAGTTATTCTGAGATTAATATTGTTGGAATACCGGTGGTTAAAACACACTAATACTGCGTTGTTGAGCGATGGCACGGTATTGCACCAATTATTGATTCTTACGTAAGAAGGCACTTTACTCGATAATTGTTACGATAATTAATGTTCAATATTTTATTTTATTGATTCAATAATTCTTGCATTGATATTTTATATTCTTAGTTGTTTCATAATTGTCATTACATAGTATTTTTTCATTATCGAAGCAATAATTCATATTATCTGAATAATATTATTAGATAACATTATTGGCAATGTCTAGAAAGTTACATCTACAGGAGAGGTTTGGTCACCTAATTGCACGTAGGTAAGGAAAAATTCTTATTGGAATGCCCCCTCTTTCCTGGGAACGGCCTGGTTGCCAGTATTGTGATTCTGTAATATTATTTGTGAATAATTAATTATTGATTTATATGATGAGAAAAATATTGATTTTATGTGGATATAGATGGAGAAAATTTTTAATGTGACAATTGTTGAAAATTAATATTTTATCTTTTTCTGATAAAATAATTCATTTAAATATATTATTTTAATAATATATTAACGGTGATATTTTTATAATGAATATATGAGTATATGAGGAGGAAGAGTATTTTTGTGGCATTAAATGTTTAACACATATTTTGTGTGTTGGTGGACACAATTATTAATAAAATTTGATTATAGCTTTGTAAAATCGCTTGGTTTGTGGATTTGACCAATTTACATTGGGAATTTGGAAAAACTTTCTTCTTCAAAGTTGTAGAGAATTGAATTTCCTATAAAAACACATAAGATTTGAATTTTCTACGATAAAAGGGCTATTTATTATTAATTATTGAAGTTCGAAAGCTCAAAATAATTGATTTTGGAAGTTTAAAATATTTTTAATTACAAAAACGTTTTTTTCATTTTTGAAACTCATTTAACATGTGTATGAAGTTTGGACCAGATTTGTGTGCGTAGGAAATTTGATTATATATATTATTATTATATTAAATTTTACTAACTTTTTTGAATGTTCTAAAGCATTTTCACTATAAATAGGGTCTTGGGTTAGAATTGAAAATCACACGAAAACTGAAATTTTCTCTCTCTATATTATCGAAATATTCTTGTGAGTATTTTGAGTATACTTTGAGTATTGCTATTTATCTACTGCAAGTTAGATTCGGTATTATTCCAAATCAATTCTTCTTCTCTTTTTGAGGTAAGGGATATTTTTTTTTCGTAATGATATTATTTCTTCAATATCATTATCTTTGAAATATTGATCTGAAGTTTTTATCAAATTTGGAACTTTTGGTGTCGATTCTTATTCACGTGTCTCGACCTTATTCACGATATCTGATCTTATTCACGAATACGACCTATTCATCGAAAAATAAAAAATTTCTTTTCGTCCAAAATATCTATTGTGGATACTAGTTTTGATTGTATCCATGCTTTGATCATTCTTGAATTTTACACCACTATGATTATTTTTGAGATATTTTTGGACGTGGATAAAATAAAGTACGAATCCTTAATCCTTGTCATTTTGTTTCACTGGATTCGTTTCTTTAAAAAATATTTTTCATCATCCTCAGTCTTAAATGATGATATTATTGAATATCTTTGGCCTGTAGTGCAAAGATGAATGATTTATGATGAATATCTTTGGCCCGTAGTGCAACGATGAATGATTTCTGATGAATATCTTTGGCCGGTAGTGCAAAGATGAACAGGTGTTTAGATGAATATGACCAACTGGTGAATGTCCTTGGCATGTAGTGCAAAGATGAATATTTGATCCCAGATATATATTGATTGATGTTACAAGGATAAAAATAGATTTATGAACTTTAAAATTCATACATAGAAGATAGTAGTTTGCATTCTCTACTTAACTCTTCTAATGAATTATTATTTCATTACGAATATTGATTTAAAATTTGTTGTCTATTGTATTCTATTATATTTTTTCCCTGTTGAAGACTAACGATAATTTTATTGTATATTATCTTAGTCATAATATTCTTTACTGGGCTATTCAAGCTCACCCTTTTCCTTTTTGTTCCATTTTTCTTCCTCGGGAGACGAGAATGTATGGCAATAGTCTAGTTGGGGTGAAGGTTACAGAGAGTTGTTTAATAGTCCTCACCATTTTGTAAAATAATGTATCAATAATTATGATGGGGATTTATTTGGGTATGTATATTGTCTAGAAGACAATAATTGTATTTAAACTCACAGTATATATGTTGTATCGTATTTTGCACGACAAATGTATTAATAAAGTTGTAGTTATTACGTACCATGTATTTGGCGACTCGAATGGGTTGGATGGAATGGACCTATTTTGGGGCGTCCTGATCAGTCGTATATATTACAAATACGGAAAGAGGACATATCATTAAATCGCCTACAACAGTTTAAGGTATCTTATAATTGCACTATAAAAAACCAGTCCAATGAATGAATGGTGACTCAAAAGGATGTCCCAAAAAGTCAAAGTCAACGATTTACGGAAGAAGCGTTTGTCGTGGATCGGTCAAAATCTGAGGACCCGACGAGTTTAGCACGGGTTAGTTAATTATAAATTCTTGCGAAGTTTATACCTTACTAGATCTGGGATTCTACCCATTCTTTTATCTCTCTTTGCTTGCGCTCAATGTTTGAACTTGACTACGGAGAAATTAGACTTTGACTTTATTTATGGAGACTCAGTTAGGAGAAACTTTCATTACATCCGTTGTTTAGAAATCTTTCTTGATTCAGTTGGCACTATCACATTACTGTTAACCTTATTTCTATAGAGATATTTGTTTTGATGTGATTTTAAGGTTAACTACTCATAATCTGAAATTGATTGCTTTCATAAGGTTGTTAGTTTTCATATTCCTAAGCAACTCATTATTCAATTCAAGCAACCAAACCATTGAAGTCAAACACTTTCATATCAAGCCATGAAGTCATTCGTTTATTACGGATGTCAAGTTTTCTTAGTCCATGTTATGGATTTGAATAAAGACACGTCAGATTTGAATAATATTCCTGTTGTTATTGATTTTTCCCGATTTATTTCTGAAGAATTTCTTGCCTACTCCCGAGCGTGATATTGAATTTGTATCGACTTTAAATCCGTCTTCAAAACCCATTTCTAAAATTTCATATCGAATGGCTCTATTGAACATCGGGAGTTAAAACCCAATTGTAGAAGTTGATACGAGCCTTTATCTGGTGACTTCCTTTGTGGAATGCAAAGCCGCATTCTCCGTAGGAACACCATATTCGTCGATAGTAAATTGATAGGTGTCATTGTAATGTCTTATCCAAGGTTGGGATATGAGTCACGATTGAGAACAACCTAAGTCGGTAATCGAAATATGTAGCTTTTATGCTTGGTTGGTTATTATCGGAGATTCGTTGAAGGATATTCTCGAATCGTTATTCCATTAACGCAATGACTCGTAGAGATACAAAATTGAATGGAAGCAAAGAATGTGGGAAGAGCTTGAAGAACTCAAGAGGAGACTCATTTCAAAGACACATGTTACGACCATGTCATCTGGAAAAGAGCGTGGTAGGCGATGTGTTGAGTAGAAGATGTATACAAAGTGACGAGTACGATATTGTTAAAAACTAATTTCATATAATTCTGAAATAATAGAGATGGAGATGAAAACTCTAGGTACCCACGTGATGATATCACGAGTATAATCGACTTTAATCGATAAAGTTAAAGTCGTTTCAAGCTACACACACGGAGTGATGAATTTGAAGAAGAAGGTGCAAGAAGTTGTTATTTCAAAAACGAGAATCGGTGAGGTGAGGAAAGCTCGAACCTTGATTTATTAATCCATTTGAAATTCTCGATCGAATAGGAGCGTGGCCTATAGACTCGTTTCTACCGCCAAGTATGACGCCAGTTTCATAACGTTTTTCACGAATTGATGTTACGTAAATATGTGGGCGACCCGAACCACGTCATTGAGTTAGAACCCGGACGAGATAAATTAAGACTTAACGTCACGAGTGGTACTGTCGAAGATATTGGATAGGAAAGAACATGTCCTATGTCTGGGGTTATACCACAAGTTAAAGTTTTGTGGAGAAACCATGCTATATTGAGGAAATGACACAGGGAATTGGAAAGCGGAAATGAAAGCGAGGTATTCTCATCTTTTGAAACACTGAGTGCGTCGTCAATTTCGAGGACGAAATTTCATAAGGAGGGAGGTTGTAAGACCCCAAATTTTTATAAATGAAATTTATTTTCTCTATTTATTATTTTGAAATAGTAAGGGTTGATTTGATTAATGTGAATAGTTATGGGTAAAATACGCAAATATTTCGAATAAGCAGTGGTTATAAAATATTCATTGTTGTTTGGGAATATTCGTTTGGTCGTGGAATATTCGTATCGTCGGGAATATTAAATGCGACCACAGCGACCATGTGTGGGCCCCATAACGAGAAAAGATATTGGATGAAGAAAACGACAAATATAAGTTGTTTATAAATAACAGGCGTAGTTATTCTGAATTAATATTGTTGGAATACCCGGTGGTTAAAACACACTAATAATACGTTGTTGAGCAAGATAGCACACTTGGTATTGCACCAATTATTGATTCTTACGTGAAGGCCTTCTCGATAATTGTTACGATAATTCTTTATTCAATATTTTATTTTATTGATTCAATAATTCTTTGCGTTGATATTTTATATTCTTTGTTGTTTGAATAATTGTCATTACATAGTATTTTTCATTATCGAAGCAATAATTCATATTATCTGAATAATATTATTAGATAACATTATTGGCAATGTCTAGAAAGTTACATCTAAGGAGAGGTTTGGTCACCTAATCAATGCCACCAAGAAGAAAAATTCTTATTGGAATGCCCTCTTTCTTTCGGAGACGGCACAGTTGCCAATATTGTGATTCTGTAATATTATTTGTGAATAATTAATTATTGATTTATATGATGAGAAAAATATTGATTTTATGTGGATATAGATGGAGAAAATTTTAATGTGACAATTGTTGAAAATTAATATTTTATCTTTTACGATAAAATAATTCATTTAAATATATTATTTTAATAATATATTAACGGTGATATTTTATAATGAATAATATATGAGTATATGAGGAGGAAGAGTATTTTTGTGGCATTAAATGTTTAACACATATTTTGTGTGTTGGTGGACACAATTATTAATAGAAATTTGATTATAAATTTAAAATCGCCTGGTTTGTGGATTTCGGCCAATTTCTGTTGGGAATTTGGAAAAACTTTCTTCTTCAAAGTTGTAGAGAATTGAATTTCCTATAAAAACTCGCGAGATTTGAATTTTCTGATAAAAGGGCTATTTATTATTAATTATTGAAATTCTGAAGCTCAAATAATTGATTTTGGAAGTTTAAAATATTTTAATTACAAAAACGTTTTTTCATTTTTGAAACTCATTTAACATGTGTGGCTGAAGTTTGGACCAGATTTGTGTGCGTAGGAAATTTGATTATATATATTATTATTATATTAAATTTTACTGCTTTTAGTGTTCTAAGCATTTCCTATAAATAGGGTCTTGGGTTAGAAATGAAAATCACACCGTAAAGCTGAAATTTTCTCTCTCTATTATCGAATGTATTCTTGTGAGTATTTTGAGTATACTTTGAGTATTGCTATCTGTCTGCAAGTTAGATTCAATTATTCCAATCGGTCAATCTTCGCTTCTTTTGAGGTAAGAGATATTTTTTTTTTTCGTAATGATATTATTTCTTCAATATCATTATCTTTGAAATATTGATCTGAAGTTTTTATCAAATTTGGAACTTTTGGTGTCTGAGATTCTTATTCACGTGATCTGGCCTTTATTCACGTATACTGATCTTATTCACGAATACGACCTTTATTCATCGAAAAATAAAAAATTTCTTTTAATTCAAAAATATCTATTGTGGATACTAGTTTGATTGTATCCATGCTTTGATCATTCTTGAATTTTACACCACTATGATTATTTTTGAGATATTTTTGGGCGTGGATAAAATAAAGTACTACGAATCCTTAATCCTTGTCATTTTGTTTCACCGGATTCGCTTTTTTTAAAAATATTTTCATCATCCTCGCCTTAAATGATGATATTATTGAATATCTTTGGCACATAGTGCAAAGATGAATGATTTATGATGAATATCTTTGGCCAGTAGTCAACGATGAATGATTTCGATGAATATCTTTGGTAGGTAGTCTGAAGATGAACAGTGTTAGATGAATATGACCAATGGTGAATGTCCTTGGCATGTAGTGCAAGGATGAATATTTGATCCCGGATATATATTGATTGATGTTACTGAGGATAAAAATAGGCGATGAACTTTAAAATTCATACATAGAAGATAGTAGTTTGCATTCTCTACTTAACTCTTCTAATGAATTATTATTTCATTGCGAATATTGATTTAAAATTTGTTGTCTATTGTATTCTATTAGATTTTTTTTCCCTGTTGAAGACTAACGATAATTTGTTGTATATTATCTTAGTCATAATATTCTTTACTGGGCTAGTTGATCTCACCCTTTTCCTTTTTGTTCCATTTTTTTCTCGGGAGCGAGAATATAAGCGAGTACGCAGTGGGGTATGGAATGAAGGTTTTAGGGAGAGTTGTTTAGTAGTCCTCACCATTGTTGTAAAATAGTGTATCAATAATTATGATGAGGATTTATTTGTATGTGGATATTGTCTAGATGGCAATATCCGTATTTAAACTCACAGCTTCTTATTGTAATAATAAAGTTGTAGTTATTTACATGCTGTGTATTGACAACTTTCGGAATGGGTGATGTATACCGCTTTGGGGTGTCACAGGTTGGTATCGAGCTTAGGGATATGATCTCCGGCGGAGATCGGGGAATAGAATTAGGAGGGAGAGATTAGGTAAATCCTTCTCGCTAGTGTGTCCTACCTAAGCTTATTTGATAGTTGGTCAAGATATATAGGGATATTATGTGATATATTGATTTCCTTAATTAACCCTTGTTTTATAACGATGTTTTGAGAATGTCGATCGAGAATATTAACAATGGAAATGAGATCAGTGGAGACGCTCAGTACTCACCAACGAGGAGAGCGTGCAACAGGCTGACAATGTTCCTCTTGTGAACAACACCACTGATCAGACGATGAACGACGCAATGTTTAGAAGCTTTTTACAGTTCATGCAAAATCGATTTAGGAGACTCGTGTTCAAAACATAGGAGGAAATGATAGCAATTCACGAAGTTGTCACACCAGTAGTTCAAAGAGTTGGGACCACCGTAATTTAAGGAAAGCCAAATCCGATCATGGCGAAACATGGGTCAAGCAAATTACCAAGATATTCGATGTCTTGGGATGCACAGAAGAATGTAAGGTTCCATTCGCCACCTTTATATTCGTGGTGAGCGGACTCTTTGGTGGGAGTCTCGCAGCGCACCCATCCAAATTACTGACTCAAGATGTCTTTGGGAGAGACGTTTCAAAAACTATTTAATGATAAATACTTTCACGAAAGTGTTAAATCATATGAAGGAAGTGGAGTTTATTAGATCGGAGCGAGAATAACATGGCGGTGTCCCAATGCGAGGCAAAGTTCATGGAGTTATCCGTGTTTTGCACCTCATTTGGTGGAGAATGAGGAACGTATGTACGGATGTTTCTAAGAGGTTTGAAACCCGACATACGTCGATATCTCATTTCTCATAAATTTTCTCTCTGTTCAGATGTTGTCAATGAGGCTCACGGTTGTTAGAAGCGAGATAACGAGTACAGTCCAACCGAGGTACCACAATCGAGGATCATCTGGGAGATAGCAGTCAACAAAACAACAATAACCAGTGGAGAAAGAAAAAGACGGACAAAAATGGTAACCACTTTGGTGGTAATCGTTGCGATGAGAATAGAAGAAGCGAGTCGGGAGGAGATTTTAAAAAGAGGAGATTCAACAACTACCATGTGAAGAAGTCACCAAAGAAGAATCGTTCCAAGGAGGAGAAAAGACCACCGGTCGTATGTTACAAATCTGGAAAGAGGGACATATCATTAAAAACTTGGTGACAGTTTAAGGTATGCTATAATTATGGAAAAGAAGGACATATATCGCTTTCGAGATTGCCTTATAAATAAACCCAATCCGGTGAAATGGTGACTCAAAAGGATGTCCCAAAAAAGTCAAAGTCAACGATTTACGGAAGAACGTTTGTCGTGATCGGTCAAAATACAAGAACCCGACGAGTTTAGCACGGGTTAGTTAATTATAAATTCTTGCAAGTTTATACCTTACTGAATCTGGGATTCTACCCATTCTTTTATCTCTTCTGCTTTACGCTCAATGTTTGAACTTGACTACGGAGAAATTAGACTTTGACTTATTTATGGAGACTCAGTTAGAGAAACTTTCATTACATCCGTTGTTTAGAAATCTTTCTTGATTCAGGGTTGGCACTATCACATTACCGTTAACCTTATTTCTATAGAGATATTTGTTTTTGATGTGATTTTAAGGTTAACTACTCATAATGCTTAAAATTGATTGCTTTATATGTCATGTTAGTTTTCATATTCATGTTGAACCTTGTTATTCGAATTCAAGCAACCAAACCATTGAAGTTAAACACTTTCATATCAAGCCATGAAGTCATTCTTTTTATTACGGATGTCAAGTTTTCTTAGTCCATGTTATGGATTTGAATAAACACACGCCGATTTGAATAATATTCTGTTGTTATTGATTTTTCCCGACGTATTTCTGAAGAATTTCTTGGCTACTCCCGAGCGTGATATTGAATTTGTATCGACTTTAAATCCCAGTACAAAACCCATTTCTAAAATTTCATATCGAATGGCTCTATTGAACTTGAGGAGTTAAAACCCAATCAGAAGTTGATACCCGAGCCTTTATCTGGTGACTTCCTTTGTGGAATGCAAACCGCTTCTCCGTAGGAGACACCATATTCGTCGCGATAGTAAATTGATAGGTGTCATTGTAATGTCTTTATCCAAGGTTGGGATATGAGTCACGATTGAGAACAACCTAAATCAGAATCGAAATATGTAGCTTTCATGCTTAGTTGGTTATTATCGGAGATTCGTTGAAGGATATTCTCGAATCGTTATTCCATTAACGCAATTTGACTCGTAGAGATACAAAATTGAATGGAAGCAAAGAATGTGGGAAGAGCTTGAAGAACTCAAGAGAGACTCATTTCAAGACACGTGTTACGACCATGTCATCCTCGGAAAAGCGAGCGTGGTAGGCGATGTGTTGAGTAGAAGATGTATACAAAGACGAGTACGATATTGTTAAAAACTAATTTCAGATAATTTATAAATAATAGAGATGGAGATGAAAACTCTAGGTACCCACGTGATGATATCTGAGTATAATCGACTTTAATCGATAAAGTTAAAGTTGCTCAAGCTACACAATTTGGGTGATGAATTTGAAGAAGAAGGTGCAAGAAGTTGTTATTTCAAAAACGAGAATCGGTGAGGTGAGAAAGCTCAAATCTTGATTTATTAATCCATTTGAAATTCTCGATCGAATAGGAACCGTGGCCTATAGACTCGTTTTTACCGCCAAGTATGACGCGTGTTCATAACGCTTTTTCACGTATTGATGTTACGTAAATATGTGGACGACCCGAACCACGTCATTGAGTTAGAACCCACGAGATAGCCAAGACTTAACGTCACGAGAAAGGTACTGTCAAGATATTGGATAGGAAAGAACATGTCCTATGTACTGAGGTTATACCACAAGTTAAAGTTTTGTGGAGAAACCATCTATTGAGGAAATGACACGGGAATTGGAAACGAAATGAAAGCGAGGTATTCTCATCTTTTCAAAACACCGGTGCACGTACGTCCAATTTAGAGGATTAAATTTCATAAGGAGGGAGGTTGTAAGACCCCAAATTTTTATAAATGAAATTTATTTTTCTCTATTTATTATTTTGAAATAGTAAGGGTTGATTTGATTAATGTGAATAGTTATGGGTAAAATATGCAAATATTTGAATAAGCAAGTGGTTATAAAATATTCATTGTTGTCGGGGAATATTAGTTTGGTCGTGGAATATTAAATGCTTTGTCGGGGAATATTAAATGCACGTACAGTAGCGACCCATGTATGAGCCCATAACAACGAAAAGAGATTGGATGAAGAAAGCGACAAATATAAGTTGTTTATAAATAACGGCGTAGTTATTACAGATTAATATTGTTGGAATACCCGGTGGTTAAAACACACTAATACGCTATTGTTGAACAAAGAAGCGCGCAGTATTGCACCAATTATTGATTCTTACGTGAAGGCCTTTACTCGATAATTATTCTGATGATTACTGCTTCAATATTTTATTTTATTGATTCAATAATTCTTTGCATTGATATTTTATATTCTTTGTTGTTTCATAATTGTCATTCATAGTATTTTTCATTATCGAAGCAATAATTCATATTATCTGAATAATATTATTAGATAACATTATTGGCAATGTCTAGAAAGTTACATACAAGGAGAGGTTTGGTCACCTAATTGCGGCTAAGAAGTAGGAAAATTCTTATTGGAATGCCCCTCTTTCTTGAGGAGCGGCACAGTTTGCCGATATTGTGATTCTGTAATATTATTTGTGAATAATTAATTATTGATTTATATGATGAGAAAAAAATATTGATTTTATGTGGATATAGATGGAGAAAATTTTTAATGTGACAATTGTTGAAAATTAATATTTTATCTTTTACGATAAAATAATTCATTTAAATATATTATTTTAATAATATATTAACGGTGATATTTTTATAATGAATATATGAGTATATGAGGAGGAAGAGTATTTTGTGGCATTAAATGTTTAACACATATTTTGTGTGTTGGTGGACACAATTATTGGTAGAAATTTGATTATAGCACAATAAAATCGCCTTGGTTTGTGGATTTGGCCAATTTCTGTTGGGAATTTGAAAAATTTTCTTCTTCAAAGTTGTAGAGAATTGAATTTCCTATAAAAACTCATGAGATTTGAATTTTCTGATAAAAGGGCTATTTATTATTAATTATTGAAGTTACGAAGCTCCGAAATAATTGATTTTTGGAAGTTTAAAATATTTTTAATTACAAAAACGTTTTTTTCATTTTTGAAACTCATTTAACATGTGTGGCTGAAGTTTGGACCAGATTTGTGTGCGTAGGAAATTTGATTATATATATTATTATTATATTAAATTTTCTGCTTTGGTGTTCTAAGCATTTTCCTATAAATAGGGTGCTTAGGTTAGAATTGAAAATCACACCAGAAACTGAAATTTTCTCTCTCTATATTATCGAGCGTATTCTTGTGAGTATTTTGAGTATACTTTGAGTATTGCTATACGGTGCAAGTTAGATTCATAATATTCCAATCAATCTTCGCTTCTTTTGAGGTAAGGGATATTTTTTTTTTCGTAATGATATTATTTCTTCAATATCATTATCTTTGAAATATTGATCTGAAGTTTTATCAAATTTGGAACTTTTGGTGTCAGATTCTTATTCACGTATCACGACCTTTATTCACGATATCTGATCTTATTCACGAATACGACACTATTCATCGAAAAATAAAAATTTCTTTTTAAATCCAAAATATCTATTGTGGATACTAGTTTTGATTGTATCCATGTTTTGATCATTCTTGAATTTTACACCACTATGATTATTTTTGAGATATTTTTGGGCGTGGATAAAATAAAAGTCACGAATCCTTAATCCTTGTCATTTTGTTTCACCGGATTCGTTTTTTTAAAAATATTTTCATCATCCTCGGTCTTAAATGATGATATTATTGAATATCTTTGGCTTTTGTAGTGCAAAAGATGAATGATTTATGATGAATATCTTTGGCACCAGTAGTGCAAAGATGAATGATTTATGATGAATATCTTTGGCCGTAGTAGCAAAGATGAATGATTTCGATGAATATCTTTAGCCGGTGGTCAAAAAGATGAACAGTGTTTAGATGAATATGACCAATCGGTGAATGTCCTTGGCATGTAGTGCGAGGATGAATATTTGATCCCGGATATATATTGATTGATGTTACAAGGATAAAAATAGGCGATGAACTTTAAAATTCATACATAGAAGATAGTAGTTTGCATTCTCTACTTAACTCTTCTAATGAATTATTATTTCATTGCGAATATTGATTTAAAATTTGTTGTCTATTGTATTACATTAGATTTTTTTCCTGTTGAAGACTAACGATAATTTGTTGTATATTATCTTAGTCATAATATTCTTTACTGGGCTAGTTGATCTCACCCTTTTCCTTTTTGTTCCATTTTTTTTCTCAGGAGGCGAGAATATAGCGAGTACGAGTCGGGGTATGGAATGAAGGTTCTAGGGAGAGTTGTTTAGTAGTCCTCACCATTGTTGTAAAATAGTGTATCAATAATTATGATGAGGATTTATTTGTATGTGGATATTGTGCAGATGGCAATATCTCGTATTTAAACTCACAGTTTACTTATTGTAATAATAAAGTTGTAGTTATTTACATGCAGTGTATTGACAACTCAGAATGGGTGATGTATACCTGTTTTGGGGGTGTCACATTTTGTCTTCTTTTAAAAAAAATTAAAATACTAAGCACTCATAAAACACTATTATTACGTGTCTTTATAAGTTAATCGTAATTAATTATTACGATTGTATATTTTAGTATAGTTATATTATAATAATTTTGTCGTTTATGTTGTAAATATTAATTTAAATTGCTTCAGTTTAATATAGTCTCCTTGTGTTTCAATATTTTAGTTTGTGGATAATTATGATATAATAGTAGAATAATTTGTTACTATGATATATGATTGTTAAATATATTAACAATAATTTGTAGGTGTTTTAATTTAGAGTCATATTGAGAATGAATATTAGTAAAATACTTTTATAAGTTGCTCTAAAGTTTTTCAGGATCATCAATAGTATTTTGGTTCTAGTTAAATTGTAGGTTTAAAAAATATTTTAATAATAGTTAATAAAATAAAATCAGGTGAGTTTAAAAAATGATTTAGTAGCAGTTAAATTCAAGTTGTATACCAAATACCAACTACCAAAAAACTTAATTAGTTTTGTTATTATATATGTATACAGACAAGGCAGTATACAAAAAAATATTGGTGAGTTCAGATGTTAACTTTGCCATTGACAAGCATAAACATCCACTCCCTTATTATTGCTTGAATGCTTTTGCCATTGCTTTTTAGTTACTTTTAAATATATATGTTTTTTTCTTTTGTTGGGGTATAAAGTGTAAACAATCAAATATTTTTTGAAAAAAGATGGATGAATTTAAAAATTAAAAGAATTAAGCTGTTAATGATAACTTAGTGGGAAGAGTGAAACAAATTGCAAGATTTATTCGTTCTTTAATTATATTCGAAGAGAGTCCACTATAGGAGGATAGAGGCCATTTTGGACCCACCATTATGGATTAGACATGAAGAACTGAAAATATAATATAATTTTAGAACTGAAAATCTAATATTTTATGAAAATAAAATTTGGTCTGTTTTACTCTTATGTTTGTTATATAGTATAGTCAATAGTGTCCCGTCCGTCCTTCCTTTTCACTCTGATAGCATGTAGAGAAAAGGTGTTTTATAAGGAGATTGCAATGTAAGTGGGGTATCAAGAACATGTTATTCCTTAAGTATTATTATTATATACTAATTAAATATATAAACAGAATTAGAAGATAAATAATTTTTATAATAATGACTTACTAGATTTAATTGACAAACTTTTAAAACTAAGTCAACTGTTGGACAATCTCTCCTTAAAGCAGATTTAAATCCATTATCAGTCTTTACGGATGGAACAATGGACGTCTACTTCCCAGGATAAAATGGTCTTCAACTCTCACAAGAAGCACTTCAATGGAAGAATGGAAGAGTTCCACGAATCAACAAAATATTGTATATTCTCTATGACTCTTAATGAATGAAGAATGAATTAATTTTTAAGAACTTGAGAAGGATTAATGGTGAAGATGAAGTAATTATTTTGGGTAGATTTGGAACCTATTTATAGGTTTCCAAATACCCCTTTGAAGATATACATCCTTTCAAAAGGTTACATCCTTTTTGAAAGGTTATACCCTTTTGAAAGGTTACACCCTTTTGAAATGTTACATACTTTTGAAAGGTTATGTCTCTTTGAAAGGATACATCTCTTTGAAAAGATACATCCCTTTGAAAAGATGCATCTCTTTGAAAAGGTATGAACCAAAGGTCACACCTATTGATTTTATTTCATTCATTTCTATATATATATCCAACAGAACAGACTCCATTCTTTTCCTAAAGAAATTCTATCATGAAACCAAGCACCAAAAGCTTCTTGATTGCATAATGCATGAACCTTTATATTTATAATTAATTCTCCTATGTTAGTTAGTGTGTGTGTCCGATTACTCATGGTATTTTGTCACGAATACCTTTTAATTATTTGTAGATTTTTTACACTAAAATGAAGTGTCTAATACCCATACGTATGAGCTTAAAATCACAAGGGCTGCAGCAGGAGCTGGCTAAGAATGTTCAATAATTATTAGTGGTGATCAGAACTTCATCAGGCAGGGCATAGCAGGCAGCATGTTTCATGCCTCTTCTTGCTTGTGTATAATTTGCCTAGACTAGAAGAAACTAATGGTAGGGGCATGCATGGTGCTTTTAAAACTAAATTGATTGATCGACCGACTCTGTTCCTCAGTGGACATTAATGTCTCTTCCTGCGGAAGGCATCTCTCTTTTTATTGGCCCAAGGAATATATTGATAAGGTTTTGAATTTTAAAAAAAAAATAAAAATTAAATAATAAAGGGGAAGAAAAGTTGGAGACAATGAGTGTGTGGGTGGTGGTGGTGGTGGTGTTTAACTAAAGAATAACCGCTTTAATTTCCTGCGATTCATACACGTGGACGGTGGATAGCCAGGCTTCATCTCCTCCTTCCTTCCATTATAAATAGAGCTGATTAGTCTAGTCTAGTATAAATAACCTTCTTAGTCAGTAATTCTCTTATTTTTCATTCTACAAAAATGTCTTGCTGCTCAGGAAACTGTGGCTGTGGTTCTGGCTGCAAGTGCGGCAATGGCTGTGGAGGGTGGGTAAATTTTAGATAGATAGATACTTGTTATATATAGCTAGAGCTACTAACTAATTAATTTTTGTCTAAATTTAATTAATTGCAGATGTGGAATGTACCCTGATGTGGAGAAGGCAACCATCATTGATGGGGTTGGGGCTGCACCAAAGATGTAATTAGTTAGTTTGATGAAAAATAGATTTGTTTCAATTTAATTGGTTTATTATAAGTTGTGCAATTTCCTTAATTACAGGTTCTCAGAGATGAGCATTGCAGCTGAAGGAGGGCATGGGCATGGCTGCAAGTGCGGACCAAACTGCAATTGTAACCCATGCAACTGTTAATGATCAAATTAAGCAGCTGTGTTTGTGTTTGAAAGAATTAATTAAAGCATTATGTGATAATTTGTACGTATAATAATGCAGCCTCCAGTACTTGTGCAATTTCCGCTAGTACGTGGACTTGTGTGATGTCTTAGGCTTCTTAATTTCTTAGTTTACGTTTTCTATAACTATATATGTTGTTACTTTCTCTGCTTAATTAATCTGTGGGTGCTATTGGAAGTATAATAATTTACTATGCTACAGTATGTGTGAAGGAGTTATGAACAAATATATTACATTAATTCATCCTTTTCCACTTGCTGAGCAGGGCAGGCCCAACTGACAACTTGTCTTTTCTGCAAAAAACAGAAAAGCTCATTTCATGTCTTAGTAAAAACATTTTATTTTTTCAAAATGGTTAAAAGCACAGGTACCAAATGAGTTAAATTAATGGACTCTTCTTAATATAATCTACTACACTTTCAAATTATGATCAGTCAGGCACACACACACACACACACACACACACACACACATATATATATATATATATATATATATATAAGAAAAGAATAATTTAGTTTGCAGATCATCTTCTGCATTGTCATCACTTACCTTACATGTGCTTCTCATTAACCAAGGAGATAAATGATTAAGATGAAATTTCCACTGCTACAAATTTCTGTAGGTGTACAGAGGGTATCTCAGAGGTAGAGATAGATAGATAGATACGAAGGCACAATATTTTATCAGGAGTTGCGTAGGAAAGATCAGCAGCAGCACAGTGAAAAACAACAATTATAATGCCTGGGATAGCCTCTCTCTCTCTCTCTTCTCTTCTCTTGCATTATAAATAACTAAATAAGAGCAGAGCAGTTGACTCGATTCAAGAAATCAGGCTCAAGCGTTGTTGGGTTAATCGAACCCGTCGCAGGAGTACGAATCAATTTCAATAATAAAAATATTTATCTATTAGTATAAAAAATAATTTTGCCTACATTAATGATAAATCTTGGATTCACTTCATGGATTTGTTTGATGTCTTTAGGCTATTTATTTGGTGTCGTTATGTATGAAAGAATATTTTGCTAATTACGAAGATAAATAAATTTATTGACTCTCTCTAGTTCAAAATTAAATTAAAATTTGATTTTTAAAATCAAACGTAGATATATTAATTATTAAAATTTGTATGACTTATAATAATTTAAAATAAAATAATTTTTGTTATTAATAATTTTTGTTATATAATAATACTATAATCCCAATCTATCCCTAGTTGGGATAGATAGGCCCACCACTCTCCTAGTGGGGGATGGAAGTGATTAATATTTATAGTGTCGACACGTAGATCGAGATGTGATATATCTGTCTGCATGATAACCCAATTCGATACGAAATGTGATTTCTCTGTCTGCGTGATAACTGAATCTGAGATAGAAGTGATTAACATTTATAGTCGAATCCGATACGGAATGTGATCTTTCTGTCTGCGTGATAACCGAATCCGAGATGAAAATAATTAACATTTATAATATCGACACGTAGGCCGAAATTTTCTGTCTGCGTTGCGTGATAACCGAATCCAAGGATACCTAGGTGCTCAACTTCAACTGTTTTTATTATAAATAATCATTTCCCTAGTTAGTATTAAGCTATGTTTTTATTATGGCAGTCGGCAGATCGGCAATTTTTATGGTGATAAAAAAAAATGTGAACCCGACGTGAATCGAACACGCAGCCTTCTGATCTGGAGTCAGACGCGCTACCATTGCGCCACGGATCCTTGTAATAGATTAACAGATAATTAATTACTACCACAAACAATACGGCCAATTAAGTAATACCCAGACTGCCTTTTATAAAATGAGTTCTACTTTCTTTCCTTCTTTTTTTTTTTCCTTCCAAAGATTAAAAGATTTGCACGTAACACACTTCAATATAATTCTTTGAAATTTTAAATAATAAATTTTATTCTTTCAATTAATGATAAAAAAGATTGTCGAATAAATTTTAGTCAAACCCTAACATTTTAGGAAAAGAGTTAACAACATAAAAAATAGGAATATTTTTTTCTTAGAACACTTGCTACAGATGAATATATTCAAAATTTTGTTTATGATTTTGTGTTTTCACATAATGGGAGGGCAGAGCCGCAGAGGACATTGAGAGCCCACAATATATATCTATATTAATGAGATAGAACCTAAATTTGAGCGGGAAAGCACAATGACGATTCAGATTCAGATTCATTTTAATTGATTTGGACGGAAAAGGATAAGGAAGGTTTAGATTCATTGCGATGAATGATATAGTTATGCCGTGCCTTCAGACACGGACAATTACTAGTATATATATATGACAGGACTCAGGAGAAATAAGAGCATACTCTTACTAGTCCTATAAAATTTTACCAAAAGAGTTACTCCTACTATCTTACGAGTTATGAGCAACAAGAAAAATATATCTCCTCCTGGCTCCTGTCCTTTTGAGTATACATGATTTTAGAATTCATTTTCACATTCTGTCATTGTTCCAGTAAGACTCCGCTATGATGTGATGATCAGACCTCATAATAATCTATCTCCAAAACAAAACAACACGTTTTTATCATACACAAATTTAGTAAAGATCTATGGATGTGAACATTGACAATTTCAAACCTTTTTATTTGGCGGGATTTGTAAAGATCCAATCCACCAAAGTCTTGCAGTTGGAGTTGAAGGGAGGGGTTAACAAAGATAATATATATATATATATATATATATATATTATTATAAAAAATAAAATAAATAAATAAATTTAAGGAACATTTATTTCGATGAGTTTTTAAGTATCTTCCAAACTCGCTTTGCACTTCAAGAATAACCCCTTTTTTATTTATTTAGTGATGGTTGATAGACAGGGAGATTGATTAAAAAAGGGTCTGAATAAGATGAGAAGAAACAAAGTTGGAATTGAAAACCATTCATTTTTGTATCAAGTGGCCAATAACTTACACCTTACGACACCAACATTTAATGTTAATTGACAGGTGAAAATGAGAGGCTTAGGAAAATACACCAGGACCAAAAATAAAAAAATTAAGTGGAAACCAGCCAATTACATTCATACACGTGTACATTGGGTAAGCATTGTCTCTCCTCTCTCTTGTATTATAAGTAGTAGAGGGTTGAGTACAATATATGTAGAATAACCTTAATTCATTCATCATCCATACTCTTAATTTCCTACTTTGAAGAAAAATGTCTAGCTGCGGATCAAATTGTAGCTGTGGTTCTAACTGCAAGTGTGGCAACGGTGGAGGGTAAAACTTCTTATAACATATCTCATTCGCACATCCAAACATGTAGAAATATTCAGTTAAAAGCATAGTTATGTACGAAACATGCACACAAATTTCTTTCTTTCAAAATTACTAAAATGTTTGAGTGCAGATGCGGGATGCACCTTGATATAGAGACCACCACAACTGCCACCATCATCGTTGGGGTTGCACCAGCAAAGACGTATGTATAATTCATCCGAAATAAGCCTTAATTTCTTTTCTTTGAATCAGTACTCTAATTAAAAATATCTATAATATAAAACTCTGGCGAATATTACAGTTACTTTGATGGGTCTGAGAAGAACTTTGGAGCTGAAGGAGGGCATGCCTGCAAGTGTGGATCAAACTGCAACTGTGATCCATGCAATTGCTGATCGTCACCAAACGTACCGATGGATGATGGGATACCAAACGAAGCAGCTTGTGTTTGTGTCGTTATGTTTTATCTAAATAAAGGAATATGATGAAGCTTAATAAGACAGCCCCCAGTACATGAGAAAATTCATTTCTTGGATTTTGCTCATGTCTTAGGTACTAGGCTACTTTGTGTACCTATTTATGTTGCTCTCTGTTTTGTTTGTTGGTATCGAAAAATATACTCTTTTATGTGTGAATGTTGCGTGGAACAAATATCATGCATTAATTTATCTCATCTCCTTCAATGATTTACATATTTCTAAGATTAATCTTCAGTTTTAAACTTAGAAATTGGTTTCTTTGGCTCAAGTAATCTATGAATATTATTCTATATTTAATGCAGTGCGTTTGAGACTCAAACATACGTTTGTAAGTTAATAAAACTAAATTTGAAATAAATAATTTCTAAACAAACAAGATTTTAAAGTTCGTTTAAGCTTTCAAAAACACTAAAAACACTTTACGTATCAAATGTCCTCTAACCAAACAAGCACTAAATGTACTTAAAAATCTTATTTATTTGAAGAAAACAATTTTCAAACTCAACAACTACACGCCTCCAGAAGCACCAAATGAGTCAAGGCCCAACAACGTGTTAGTAAAGAACAAATATATGAGAAACAAACTCAAAAATATCTACCCAAGGCTTTTGGCCCGAATGGTATTACTCAACCCATGGTTACCATGAGGTTGGGGTTCCAATCTTGTCATGTCAAGTGGGTTGTGACAACCCAAGCATGCAAACAGTAATCCTTTCAACTTCCAAGTGAACGAAAGTTCTTTGGGGCAATTCGTCGAACACTTCCCATCTCCTGGACTATCCACTCATGACTGAATTTCAACTTCTGTACCTAAGCAGCTAATAGCTCGCTTGTGGAAAGTTCGGCCAGAGAAGAAGAAGCCAAGGCCTATTGTTGGAGAATTTGAGAAGCTACCAATAGGAGAATGATGATTGCTCTGCCTTGCAGAGCTGGATGAGTGACGGCTTCCCAATTCATAGAAGCGATATTTTCCATAATACTTGACCTTTTGGCCCAAGCGTAAATTGAACAAGCCTGCCCTCGAAGTCTCTTAACACTTTAATGATCTTGCTTATTTGTTTTGTTTGCAATTTGTTTGTTTATATAACTGATAGAGAATGCTTTTGGTGGGTGAATAGGTGAAAATGTTTTAAGTCCTATTTACCTATCTTTAATTATAGTTGGTTTCTAATATCCAAACACTTTTAACTTTTCAAATTAATATAATCCGAATATTAACAAAAAATTATAATTTGAAAAGACTCGAGTAATTTATCGAACATTAAAATTTACTTAAATCGTTTATATTTCAAGTTGAGCTCGAATTAAATTTTTAATTGTATGAGTATGAATATTAAAAATTATATTTCACAAAATAACTAATTATAGGAAAATATATATTTCACATAATAAATAATTTAGAGAAATATATAAGAGATTAAAAAACAAAACAATATAATCACCAAAGACGGGTATAACACTTTCAATCATCGTCTTCCTCCTCCAACCCGATCAATCCCTTCTAATCACCGTCAATTTATTGTCCCACATCCACAGTGTTTCGAAAAGGTCCGAAGCAATCACAGTCCCTTCCAATTTTCCAATTAAGGTTTCAACTTTTGAAAAAGTATTACTCCAATGGAAGTAAAGGGTGCCAACATAATATTCTGATATCTAAGCATATATATCAACATCAAGATTGAAAGGACTATTAATTTCAGTTGATGAAACTCATTTTTTTTCCTTCTTCCTCATTCTATTACACCTCCACTACATTGGTAATACCCACCATGAAAGCTAGCCGCAATTAAAACAGTAGCCAAAACAAACAAATTGTGAGAAATGGTGAAGCTTTAGTGTCTAGGAATATTGATTAGGATTTATTTGGGTTAGAAAAAATCTAGTTTGGATAATTTCTTGGTTTGAATCGATTTGTTTCCCTGATGATTAAAGAGAGTAGCAGAAAGAGAAATTTTAATGGTATTTTGTTGTATGAAATTGATATTTTCACATGATTTTTTGATATTTTTACATAAAAATCATCGATATACATTTATTCACGTAAAAATATCAATTTACTTGTTTTAATATCTTGTGTATAAGTATAGGAAAAAAATAATAATTTATTTATGGACGTGTATTTTAGGCGAGTCATTGGCCAAAAGGAACAAGATTGTCTTTTAAAAATTAAAATTTTGGGGTGTTGATTGTTGATTCCAAACATGTGGGTTAGAAATATATAAGTTGCTAACTTTATGGTAAAATTTTGTCATTTGCCCAAAATTTTGTACACAACCGGCATATCGAAAATCTGTAAATTCTAAATCGGACTGGTCATATCAACTATTACGATCAATTAGATAGAGCTATAAAACTAAAAGACACGATAGCCAAGTTGTCGCTTATAATTGTACATGTTATGTCATTGGTAGCAAAATACTAAAATATATTAAAATTATAATCTGTTATAAAATATAAAAGAATTATAAAAAAATAATAGATAATTAAGAAAATAAAAAAAATTTAATCGTAGCAACAATACTATTTGACATCAAATAAACTCCTGAAATACAGTCATATGCCAAAATAATAATAGAATAGACACATCCGAGCTATTCTTCAGCGAAGCACCACATTCAAATCTGAAAAAATCTCATCTTGATAATAATGAATCAATCTATTCACAAAAGAGGAAGAAAGAAAACAAACTCCACAAGAGGACAGAATAATTTATTTGATTAAAATGAGAGAGATTTAGATTACTAGCATGAGGAAAGAAGCATATAGGTATTTTTGAAATTGAACCCGGGTATCTATCAACAGGTGATGGAATGGGTGACCCAACAGGCTAAAGCAACTTTACCACTACTATCTACTGTAATTCACCACTAAGCTTCACAGGGTTTCGCAAGGTGAGGGACTCTTCCTCGCGTCCCATCTGAGTTCCGAACCGAGTTGCTTTACAACAATCTTGTAATGGAATGCTTGGATAAGGGCCAAGATATCCCTTTCACTTGCTTAATGAGGGAACTTGGTTATCCTATCTCGTCCTTGAATTTCAATCGGCTCATTATTTTCCATTCCTTCCCTAGCCATATGAAAGTCTGAAAATTCTCAAGCTAAATGTTCGAATCGATTCGAAATATAAATGATTCAAATATAAACAAATTTTAAAATTCTATAAACTATTCTAAACTCTTCAAATTATAATTTTGTATTGATACTCGTTCGAAAAGTTCAAACTGCTCTGTCTCGATTTATCTAAGACCGAGACCTGTGTGAAATGTATTCTCTTCTTTTATGTAACGTCTGATTATTATCGTAATTTCTCAACGTTGTGATACTGTAATGATATTGTATACTTCAATAGTGATTTGACAATGTACAAACAGATGCTGCTTTTAACTAACTACATTCTTATGATTTCATATAGTAATACTTTAACTACATTCTTATAATTTCATGCAATATTATAGAGATGTACCTTCTTTGTAAGTACTGTTCACCAATGGAAAAATATCAAAACTGAGCTGATCAGATGACAGAGAACATACTTGCACCGAATAATGAAAGACTACGTGGTCATAGCTTTGAAGTTATTTTATCAAATTAAAGTGCTGGGTCTCTCGAACTTGACAGATTTAAAATAACAGGAAAGAACAATTACAATAATACTTCATCTGGCAAAGAACAAAGGTGAAAATTTTGTTCTTTATATTTATGTGAGATAGTTGAGGAACTCCGCAGCAGTTGCGACAGCCCCTCCTGTGATGGCATCCATTACAATTTTGTCCCCTTTGTTTTTGCTGGCTGCAGATATCAGAGCCCCGGTGAGTGCACCACCAATCAGTGCATTCTTCTGCAACATGCAAAAAGGAAATGACAAAGCAGGAAAGTGACTCGTGCTTTAGAAGCAAAGAAAAAAGAATGAGATATAATCAGGCAATCTGACTATCAACAAATAAAAATTAATTAGGATAAAAACACAAGAACCACCTTCAGCTCATTTGATAGATACCAAAGACTGGTCCAGAAAATGAACTAGGGCACTTTCGAGAGTTTAGGAAAGTTAATCAAGTATATGTTACTAGCAAAATTGTGGAGGTGGGGTGGGGGTGGGAGTGGGGGTGGGGGGGGGGGGGTTGAAAGATTTTGATAGTAAGCTATCAAAATAATACATGAATCAAATCAAAAGTACGATGAAGAAAGAATCCTATGGTATAGCCATATGATCAACTTAAAAAAAATAGACTGGAAATTTCTTAAGCTTAAAAGTAAAGAGGATCAACTATAATATGAAAGATATTTGATAAAACACATAAAAAATTACCCAGTCTCTGGTGCCACGGATCCTCTCCACTCCATAATCCATTCCAACATATACCCCGGCTAATGTTCCTGTTGAGGCGATTAATGAATTCTTAGGGTGATTTCGCAGAATAAAAAAACCAAAAATATCAAGAGGAACCAAGTAATTTCCTAGTTTCTTATGTGTTAGATTTATAATGAATGACACTTACCCCAATAAGCGCCTTCTTTACACATGTTCTTTAGCTGCAACAAAAGTAACCATGTTAGATTTTTCCTTTGACACTGCTTAATTTTCTTTCTTAAAGAAAACAATAGAAAATGTTTACTAGTTCTGCAAAAACATCCAAGACTACAAGAACCAAATGGATCAAAAGAAATTGACACTTGAAAGCCGAACAGATCATGGCATGGAAACCACCATACACACCAAGCATAAAAAGTGTTCCATACCGTGGTAACCCAGAGAACTCACTTTTCTAGCAAGATATCAGAAGTGAGGAGGGAAAGAACAATATCTGAATCACGTATTAATTTCCATGAGGTTAGATGTGAATATACTACCTTAGTGACAGACCAATAGTATTTTCTTTTCTTTTAGGTATGTACTGGGAGATATCATCTCTTGCATTGGCATAAATAGCAAATGCTTAAAAGAAAGGCACAAGTTTCATTGTGCAATTTTTCCTGTCACCATGAAGAGTTCCATATTATAGAAACAAGATTATCCTAACTTATAGCTACCAGATTCAGAAGTGAACATGTATCCACCTCAACAAAAAAAAGTTTTTTACTCCCCCAACTAAGTCACCCTCAGGTTAGTTGATAGAAATCGTGTTCCTCCCCTATTAAATAGGTTCAAGCCAGCATAAAATGGTTTACATGCTGCATAACGAGCACACACATATTCATATACGCAGAGCACCATTATATGAACAAAGTAAATGACAGGATTCAATTGAAGAAATCTCACCGACTGCTCAAATTTGTGATGTGAAATATCCCCTGCAAAACCCAGTTCCATCAAAACAATTAACCAAAAACACTCTCCAAAAAGAAAACATCAAACAATTCAACCATGAAGTTAATTATTAATATTCCAAATACTCATCACTAGTGAAAAAGTCAAGAAATCTAGTTTTGTCCAATCATGCCCGGCGACATCCCCCAAGTTCTAATAATGCCATATACACCGTACAGCTGGTTGCTTTTCAATTTATATATACGAAGTAAAGAATTACCAAAAATTACTATCATTTAAATATAATTAAACAAGTCATCAAAAGTAACCAAGAAATAGGGGAAACCTCGTTTGACAACATGATAAGTTTCCTCCACAGCTGTTTTGGCCGCAGCAACCTGAGAAATGAAAAACGAAGAGAACCCATTTACAATAATGATCAAATGATTAATAATCTAATAAAACAAAGAGAACCCGTTTACAATAATGATCAAATGATTAATTATCTGATAAAAGGAAGAACAGATAAGTAAAAAAGGTGAGAGAATCAAAGAAAATGTAATAAATAATTATACAGCGCCGATCTTCAAGAAACCGTCGACGGTGTGATTTAGAAAAGGATTGCCCATATCGATGATCACATCCACCTTCGGAGAGGTTACTGAGGCTCCGAATACGCTCCGTGTCATTCTTCCAATCGTCGTTCTTTAGCAAACACAGTGGCACTCTTTTGCTGATTACTGTCTTTCTATTAAGAGTATTATTATTATTATTGTTATGAATGATTGATCTTCTTTTTAGGCCCTTTCTGTCCGCTTATATTAACAAATAATATTATTATATTTTATAAGTAACAATTTTTTACGAAAGTGACCATCAAATTTATTTTTGAATTAGTTGATCAATTGACCAATAGAATACTAACACATAGGCGATACTCTATGTGTGTCAATATTCTATTGAATAATTTACTAACTTAAACTTCATGCTAACCGGATTCATTTCTTACTTTTTATAATCATTTTAAAATAAATAAGTGTGACCAAATATAAAAACTATTTTACCATCATTTTAGTTATTTTTATAACTTATTTTAACTTATAAGTCATTTTAACCAAATATCTTATTTTAACTTATAAGTAAAATGATGCCAAATATTTTTTTATTTATAAATCATAACTTAAAATAATTTATAAGTTATTTTAAATTCCAACTTATAAATCATTGCCTAGGTATCTCACATTCTCACCTCTTTAGTTTCAAATATATAATTAAAAATATTTATTAAGTTATAAACTAAACTGTAAATACTTGAAAAAAGTGTTGTACTCAGCTTATAATATATTTTAAATAAATTAAAACAATTATTTTTTTTAAATTATAAATTTTTGTATTTTAATTAGAGCGATTGAGAGCATATTGAGCTGAAAAAGTCTAGGGGGACATTGCTTGTGGCGATGGGTTCAATTTTTTTTTTTTTTAATATATCTAAAATAATTTATAAGATTTATTGGAAGCTGGATTTTTTGAATAAAGTGTTTTAGATATCGTTTGGATACATATAAAAAAATATGCCTGCATGCACTGTGTAGAGGCATATTTTTTACATGTATCCAAATGACATCCAAAACACTTTATTCTATAAAAATTTCAGTTCTAATAAATCTTATAAATTATTTGACAGACATTTAAAAAATAAAAAATAAAAAATTCCCGGTCGCTGGACCGGTCGCCAAGACCCGGTCAGCGTGGAAGAACTCTATTGAGCTTGAGAAAGTCGCAAAATGGTTACACATAATCCAAGGATTAGAATCACGGGTTGTTGTTGCTTCCAAAAGCATCAGTCGGTGGAGGAATATATAAATATATAATACTAGTAGTAGACTAGTAGTATTAGCGCCATCATCGTATTCGTACCGTGTCTCCTGTGTCCTGTCAGAAATGGCTGGACAAACGTTCGAAATGAAACTAGGGGAGGGGAGGGGTGTATGTAATTGAAATTTGTGAAAAACTTTGGGGGTAAAAATAGATCTTAGCAATACTTAAGTGTTTACATTGGAGTTTAGACGCCAATAATGGCCAGCAGACTAAACGACGTCATTTTCGTTGGGCATTGCCGCATTTGCTCTCTCTTTGTTCAGAATTCTAGGGTTCATCACGCACATCACCTATAAAGTTGAAAGAGACCTCAGAGCATAAAACCCTAGTTTGCAAGTTCAAAAATTTTACCCGAGAAATCTAGGAAAAGTTGGCTAGGAGAGAAGATGGACAAAAACATGCTAGGAGACCTTTCATCTCTTCCTCAAGAAGATCAGGCTAAAATGGCTTCCATGATCGACCAGCTCCAAATCCGCGACAGGTATATATATATATATTTATATTTGTGTGTGCTTGTTTATCTGTGTTTTTTCATTAAATTATAGGTAACCAGCACTCTCTCTGTGTGCCTTAAAGTATTCAAATAAGCTAAAATGACGAATTGTAGAGTTAAGAAAAAGGGTCCTTAGAATGTATTTTTTGCATCCTTCTCAATTCCTATTGTTTTATATAAAAACTTCAGCGGTTCTCATACTTATTGATTATCCATGGTGCAATGAGCTTACATAAGTTGAAGATTGAGAAATTAGCATTTCATTCACAATTTTAATTTGCTGTGTATATGTGACATCTGATGTGAAGGAAGGTTTAGTAAAGATTGCCTAAGATTGTCATGTTTTTTGTGAGGTTTCTTTATCCTGAAATCCAAATTTAATCATGTTTTTGAGCCTTACTGCAACCAACCAATTGAGTTTATTATCAGCACCTCACTTCAAGTCTATAAAATTAGCTGACAGAACTGTAACAAGATCTAAATGCAAATTGCATAGTCGAATTGACCCCTAATAAACCGCGTCAATTTCTTAGAAAAAACTTTCCTCCTTCAAAAGACCTAATCTTTTACTTCCCTGCCTATCAATTTATTGCAATGTATAGTGAATTGTAATTCCACAAGAAAATATGTTAGTTCCAAAAGCTCCTCTCGCATGAATAGTAGGTGGTATTCACACTTGTGAGAGGGGAACTTGTGAAACTAGAAAAGTAATTTGTGAAAATATGCCTCTCATAAATATATTATATTAATACATTTGATGTGTCTCCTATTCTCCATAGCTTCGAACATCTATGCTGTTGTGAGAGATTTTGTACTCCTTCTGCCCAACTTTATTTGAACACTTGCTTTTGATTGTTTTCGCCATGAATTTTAGACGTGTTGAAAAAACAAGTTTATGCATTATATCTTTTCTGTATTCTAAATATAGTTTTAAACTATAATATAAATATAACTCAACACAACAATGCCTTTTATCTCTAACTAGCTGGGTAGGCCGAAACTGAATCTCGTATGTCAACGTAAAGGATAACTATAAAATACAAAAATATTAAAAAATGTAAACAGGTGAAAAATATAATCTTTGATGTTTTTTCAAAGTCCGTGCCAAAAAACTCAAGAACAAATGGCCATATAACTTTGGATAGAGACGGTTTAATTCTATAAGCCTAAGCAGAGTGTATCTTATTGTTGTCCTTTTCTTTTGGCTTCTCAAATCATGTTCTTTGGGTTACATAATTGTTCATATTATGTGACTTTGTTACTTTGAAGCCAGAATAAAGTTCTCCTCAATACCAGTGCAAGTTTTATATTGCATATGGACGTTAAGGGAACAATATCATGTATCGATGCAATTATTATATATTTGTACCACCTATATATGTGAAGTTTTTTGAAGTCTCATATTAGCTTGGGACTTCTGTGCTGTTGCTAGAAAATTGGTATAATGTTAATACAAGGCCAAGGCTTTGGCTTCTCAACCCACATTCAGTGTGTTACAACTTACATACATGGTTTTCTGTCATGTGACTTATTGTGAAGCCAGAATAATGTTCTCCTCAATACTAGTGCAAGATTTATATTGCATCTGGACGTTAAGGGAACTACATTATGTATTGCTGCGATTGTTATAAACTTGTACTAGATGTCAACATGATCTTATTTAGCCTTGTAGGTGAACTTATTTTCTTGATTATAATTAGCTGGTATTATGGACCTGTACTTCTGGAAGCTGAATGTAATCTGCATAACGTTACATAGTATTTCTTGGGGTGGGAGAATCGTAACTTTATTTTGTCAATTCACATCCTCCTATGGGTCACATTTTCATTTTTTAAACTTGTGCAACTGTGAAGCCAGAAGGAGTGTGTACCGAGTACATTGCAGCATTTTTCTTTCATTTGGACATTAAGGGAATGCCAGGTACTCTAATGTGCTAAATTGCTTTTGAAACTTCTTTGTATGTTTTAGGTAGAATGTGGAGGAGAGAGATTTTGAAGTACCTTAGTAGAATGTATCAATAAATAAATAAAATTAGTTCATGAAAAATTGAGGGCCTCTCATTACTCTTTCTTTTCTGTCCAAGGCTGTGATTTGGATTTGTCTTTTGGCTACTGCAATCTCAAACATAGTATTGCCGTTTTGGTTGTCTAATCATGATTCATGGGACAACTTCTCTAATGGTTTATTTTTTTCGATTTCTTTTCAGCCTGAGGATGTATAATTCCCTTGTGGAGACATGTTTTACTGATTGTGTGGACACGTTCAGACGCAAAACCTTGGACAAGCAAGAGGAAACATGTGTAAGGCAATGTGCAGAGAAGTTCTTAAAGCATTCGATGCGGGTTGGCATGAGATTTGCAGAACTCAACCAAGGAGCCGCCACCCAAGATTAAGCAATTGCACTTGAAATTTATAATTTGACCACACCCAAGATTTTTGTAGTGAAACAATTTCTAATTCTTATGTTATCATTGTCAATTGTGGTCATGATGAAAAATAGATAGCAAGTTATATCCATCAACGAAGTTCCTTTTTCCTAATAGTAACCTTAGGCAGGAAGCCTCCAAGGTGCTTTTCACATGACTTGTTTTGTTTGTAATTTCTTGAACCAATCTTTGGAGTTGTAAACATGGGGATATCTATACCATGTAGCTGTACTGTCATATTAATGTGCTATACGTGTCAGAAAATTATGTTATTTCAGAGATATTTTACTCG
This sequence comes from Panax ginseng, assembly GCA_020205605.1. Classification (NCBI taxonomy): domain Eukaryota; kingdom Viridiplantae; phylum Streptophyta; class Magnoliopsida; order Apiales; family Araliaceae; genus Panax; species Panax ginseng. Next base: position 8,619,505 of record CM035138.1, on the reverse strand, counting down.
GGTTTCAATTCATGTCTGAACTGCCAAGGAGGATTAGGGAGCAAGGTAAATGAACTAGTGCAATAGACAAGGTGGCAGTTTTGCTATGTTTCTTTGTGATTATATCTAGGATGTTTTTCTGACCTTTATTTTCAGTGCGACAAATGCCAAATGAAGAGGGTGAAGGAGTCTCCGATCAATTTTAATTGGGAAAAAGGTAGAAACCAATTTAGTAACTTTAATAGAGGAGACAACACTTGAAAGAAAAACAAAGTAATTCTCTTCTTACAAAATAATCCTCTTATTTTAAGATGAAATAAATAATTATTCAGTATAGAATAGAATTACAAAATACACAATAAACCCTCAAAATTTATTTTTCTTTCTGTCCTAAAAAAATTATGTTCTAAAATAAAGTCTCACTAGCAAATCTGTAAATATTAAGAATATCTCTATGTTGTGTTTAATATTAACTTTATCAAAGTATTTAGTTTAATAATAATTACATGATAATAGAATTATTATGATAATAAATTTAAGATTTTTTGTTATTTATATTAACATTTAACATGAGGAAAAGAGTATTTAAATAACAATTACTCCCAGCAATTTACCCATTAGACTCTTTCGGTCAAGAATTTTACAATTTGACGTTTCACTTTGGTTTTCCTTGTATAATTGCCTAATAAATCAACATCATGCTAACGGATTTTTAGTGCAAGTCACTTTTGCCCCCAGCAATTGATGAATCGTTACCTTATTGAGTATTGACCTATTAATACTTCCGGCAATTTAAGCATTCATTTCCGGTTCGGCAGTACTCCATTAATCCCCGGCAATCTATCAGGTCTGAGTTATCCCTTCTTCTTATTTCGCGTTTTACTTTTTTTGATTTTAAAGAAACACGAATTTGTTTAAGTTCGAAAAAGGATAGAAGTTAAAGAATTGTGAAAATGTCACATACCCTTCAAGCTTTTTCACTGATTCCGAAAATGGTGAAAATCCCTCCACTCAAAGCTCTCTCACTCTTCAACTCTTCGACCCAACACTGTGAAAAATCCATATCCACAATCCTCCAACTCCTTCTCTCTTCCAGAATGCTCTCGCATGCCCAATCTCTAGTCCTCCAGCTAATCTCTGGTCGATTGGCCTTCACACTTTCTTCTATTCTACACCATTTGCCTCCATCCCATTTGAACTCTGCTCCTCTCTATGAATCAATTATTAATGCACATGTACAATCTCAATTACCTGAGCAAACCCTTTTCTATTTTCATCAGATGCTTGAGAAAGGCCTTGAACCCACTTCTAATACCTTCAATAATATCTTAATTTATCTTATCAAGTCTAGTAGTTTTGATAAAGCATGGTCTTTTTTCAATGAAAATAAGGGCAGAGTTGTATTGGATTTGTATAGTTTTGGGATAGTGATCAAGGGTTGTTGTGAAAATAATGATTTAGATAGGGCTTTTGAGGTTTTAGGGCTGGTGGAAGAAATGGGGTTTTGTCCAAATGTTGTTATATACACTTCTTTGATTGATGGGTGTTGTAAGAGTGGGGAGATTGAGCGGGCAAGGCAGTTGTTTTATAAGATGGAGGAGTTGGGGTTGGTTGCTAATCAGTTCACTTATACAATTTTGATTAATGGTTTCTTCAAGAATGGTCTTAAACGGGATGGGTTTGAGCTGTTTGAGAAAATGAAGCTTGATGGAATCTTGCCGGACTTGTATACTTACAATTCTGTAATGAATGTGTATTGTCAAGATGGTAATGTGAGTAAGGCTTTTAAAGTGTTCGATGAAATGTACGAGAAAGGGGTGGCATGTAATGTTGTGACGTATAACACTTTAATTAAAGGATTGTTTAAAGAAATGAGGGTGGTGGAGGTGGAGAGGTTAGTCGATCAGATGAGGAGGGATGACTTGAATCCAACTGTAATAACTTATAACACCTTAATAGATGGATTTTGTAATATTCAGAGGTTTGACAAGGCTACAAGTTTCTTCAATCAAATGAAGTTTTATGGTTTATCACCCTCTTTGGCTACTTATAATGTTTTAATTGCTGGGTTTTCTAGAGCTGGAAATCCAGCAAGGGTTGCAGAGTTAGTTCGGGAGATGGAGGAGAGAGGCATTTCCCCGACAAAAGTGACGTATACAATTCTAATTGATGCTTTTATTAGATCAAGTAACATGGAGAAAGCCTTGGAAGTCCATTCCTGTATGGAGAAGGCTGGTTTGGTGGCAGACATATATACATATGGTGTCTTGATACATGGTTGGTGCAATCAAGGCAATATGAAGGAAGCCTCAAAGATGTTTAGATCAATGCATGACATGGAATTGCAGCCAAATGATGTTATATATAATATGATGATTTATGGCTACTGCAAAGAGAGCAACTCCTATAGAGCCTTGAGGCTGGTCAAAGAAATGGGTGAAAATGGAATGGTTCCTAATGTGGCTAGCTACATTTTGACTATTGAAGTTATTTGCAAGGATGGAAAGTGGAAAGAAGCTCAAATCCTTCTTAATGAAATGATAAAGTCTGGTTTAGAACCTTCAGTTTCTATCTTCAATATGATTTCTAGAGTCAAAGTGGTTGACACGTAGAAGATTTTGAAGAACACTCATGCAGCTAGTAAGTGAAAGACACTGATATTGCTTCAAATCAATCATTCCCTGGTCCTAAACATTCCCTGGTCCTAAACATGGTAACTTTCAGAAAGAGTTTAAGATGACCATTTTTGGGTAAGTTTCATTCACCTCTTTAGCACTAGTCAATCCATTTTATTTAGTATCTCTTAATTGAGTCGCATAACTCTGTATCATGAACAAAATTTCCTTTCTACATTTTGGAGCATGATTTTAATATATTGGAAACACTTATTTAGCTTGTAAGGGCAAAAATATGATTTCAAATGAAGGGTAATCTTGGAACTCTAGCATAACTCTGTAACGTGAACAAAGTTTCCTTTCAACATTTTGGAGCATGATTTTAATATATTGGAAGCAATTATTTTGCTTCTAAGAGCAAAAATATGATTTCAAATGAAGGCTAACCTTGGAACTCTATATAGGGGTTTCCCCTTGTACTTTCTTAATGCATAAAATTACAATGGAGACATCTAAAATCGAACGGAAGGAATATTCATTTTATTCAATTAAATAACAACAAGCGAAATTCAATCATACCGGTTTTTTTTTTGTAAAACATTGTTATCGAATTAAAAGTCATATGTGCAAAGCATTTAATAGATAACTAAACTGTGCTATCACAAGAGGTGCTTAAGCTATATGAATTGATAATAAACTTATGATTTAAAGCAACATTTACATGACTATGGTGGACACTCTATTTGCAATACTATTATATTTTATAATTGATATTTCCACAAGGGAAATTGATATTTCTACAAAGCTCTCATGAATAGTAAATGGGACCCACATACCTTGTGAAAGTATTAATTTTTCATTGTGGCAATAGTAAATCCCTTATATTTTTAAACCATCATACCATTTGTAACAAGTTTGATAACTAAAATCTTAATATTTGATTTCCTAGGACACAATTTCCTTTGGGAGTGGCTAGTCTATGATGTGAACATAGTACTTGATGCGTGAAATTATTTTTTTAGTGTTTAAAGTTATCTCACGTCTCTTTTTGACAAGAATTCTTTAATTAACTTTTGACCTCAAATATTAGCCGATGATCTGTATAATTGGGTGACCGTGGACTCTAGGATATAATGATTTATATTTCAGCCCTTGGATAAACTTACTAGTGCACTATAAAATTTGCTTTAGGGTTCCACAATTTACAGCCACGCTTCTTTTCTTCCCACATCACAACTCCACCAAAAAATAATTATTTGCCCCACCCCTAAATTCTTTAGGTTCCATCGCATTTGGATTAGTTGTGTTTAGTATGAAGAGAAGAAGATTAATTCAGCCTGACGGTGATCCAGGCTACCAATCCAAGGTACGAGACTCTGTGAAGGAGATCATGAGATGCGAGATCTAAGTTATCAAGATTCAGAAGTGTGTGTGCAAAGAAATCAAGATCTATATAGGTATGGTATATATAGTAAATTTCACATTGTTTCTATACAAATTCAAGTTCAAATAACTCTCTACATCAGAATAACTTGGTAAAAGATGGTGATGAGAGATCACTAACTATTCCTATTTCTTTGTCTTTCTAATTCTCTTCATTCTCTAGTTTCTGCATAAGCATTTGCTCAAGTGAAGACACTTCTCAAAAGGACAAGGTCGATGTTCATTGGATTTCATTTCAATAAAGAGATCATTCCCTTGTGTGCAAGGTTAGAGTCAATTATCATAGTTTAAACTTGCATTGTTTGAATTTTGGTAAAATTCCATATATGAAAAATGCTATTTGCCAATTTAAATTATTTTCTCTTTCTTTCTCTTTAAAGAATAAATAGTAATCCGAACACACATATTTGTGTGTGCATTTTTTATTAATTATTTAATATAATTTTCCCCTCCTTAGAATTTCATTCTAAATTAAAATGTTAGTGATTATAGAAGTGAGGAGAAATTAAAGTAATGGAAAGAATTATTTTTAAATGGATATGGAGCCATGTCGAAATATTTTAGTATTTTATAATAATTTGAATATGTCATTGGTGAATTTTGCAAATGCTTCATTGATATTCTAAGGTTTGGAGAAAAATAGTGGATTTTGGCTATGTCAAGAGTTTCAATGAAGGAGATGAATGACAATTGACAACTACGAGGGTCAAAAGCTATTGATCCAGCTAAGTTGGCTCTCCATATTTAATACTCCTTTTTTTAAGCTTGTAGAATAAACTCTGATAGAATGAATAAGCATCCATGGCACAGTTGTTTAAAAGCCGGCATGATATCTAAGGGGTGAGTGGGGTTGAGATTTTGGTCTTATCTCATGTGCCATACAAAAAAATTCCAACTGTTTATAACATTGCTGGGAGCATGCATTTCCTTATTATTAACCTCGTCAATTATAGGTTCTAACGAAACAACGATGGAGCGAACAAGACCTGTACATGCCTAGCTGACATGATGAAAAGCATGGAAAAAATATGTCCTGCAGCTTACCCAGAGATTGGGAAGATGCAAGGGCATGATGCTTGGGTGCATGTCAGAACTCCTTACCAAGGATCTGTTGAACACTGGGGAAGAAGATCTTTTGGTGAGAATGCGCAGTTTGTAATTTGGCAATTATGGGCAGCTGCAGGCAACATTTTCCAGGGGAGAGCTTACTCCTGAGGAGCGCATCAAGGTGATTATTGAATATACTACTACTTTATTGTAAAATCTGACTCTGCAATTTAATTGATTTCTAGAATGGTGGAGATAAGTTTGTCTTTTACTAGTTATGTAAGGTTGATCATGCTCGTGTAATAGACAAATGTATTAATACTACAGGATGCTACATAAGATCATGCTTATATGTAATTAAGGGAACTGCATGCATGAATTCAATATGGGCAGTGGGCACCACCGTCTCTCATTTTATTTATTTATTAAAAATGCATTTTAACTTTTTAAAGTTAATTTGTAAAATTTAAAATTTCAAAAGTGTTATAGTTTCATTTAAATTTTGAAATCAACAAATAGAATTAGTTATATTATTATTTTGAATTTTATAATTTTGCAAACTTTTCTACATTCAAGCGATTTCATCAATCAAGTTTCTTAACAATTTACATAATTTTGTGGATATATTATAGATAATTTTTTCAATAATATGACGTCTTTGCACATAGTCTGTACATCATCATCATCAAATTAAGGAACCAGAAAGAAACTTCATTCATTTACAAATTCCAAAAATTAAAAATAAGCTACTACACCTACCTATTCGCATACTAATAATATTCAATTATTTTTGTAAAATCAATTTGGTGGTTAGCAAAAATATCAAGTGAGGAGGTGCTTATACAAGTTTTGGAAGATCGATCGGAGTAATAATTAAATTAAGAAGCAGGCCGACAGACAGGTGGATCATGATATTTGTACTAACAAATAATAATAACAAGTTCTTGCAAAATACGTACTCCATCAATCCATGCACCACTAAGTAATACTAGTAAACACTTTGGATTATTATCAGATATTCATATAAAATTCATATATGATTGTAGTACGTAGTGTATATATATATATATATATAAAATCAGATCGTAAGATTTCTTTACTTTTTTAAAATGAGTGACTTTTTTTTTGCTTTTTTTTTTTTTTTTTAAAACAACTAAAAAAAAAGTTTAATATTTTATGGAACTGAAATTTTTCATAATACAGATGTTTTGGGTGTGATTTGAGTCGTATAACAAAACATATGTATGTACCGCAGGCATCGTACCACCACTTTTTGGTATAAGTATTCAAAACACGCCCAAAAACATTGTATTATGAAAAATTTCAGTTCCATAAAATATTAAACTTTTTTTAGTTGTTTGAAAAAAAAAAAAAAAAAAAAAAAAAAGTCCTCATTTTAAGAAAGTAAGGATCCTCATACTTGATCATTTTTGTATATATATATATATATAGTTGAAGGAAGAAGATATATAGAAAAAAGAAAAAGAAATGGCAAACAAAGTTGAGACGCATGGTTAATAATATATATATATATATATATATATATATATATATATATATATATATATATATATTACCATAAATTAATTCCAAGAGTTCATTAGTACTGGAGTTAACATACATATATATGCTCCAATGTAATGAAAATTAAACCTGCTAGCTGCAGATTAATTATTGGAAGTTAGTTAATATTAGCTAGTACGATTGGTTTTGGTGGAGCTATATAATTAAATTAATTATATATGCGGAGTACCGAAATTCAGTAAAAATTGTCTCCCTAGCCAGGACAGGTGATGGAGGAACAAAAATGGAAATTGCTAGCTGTTCGTCCTGCACCAAATCTAGAGCTTGGTAGTAATTTTTAGATAATTTAAGTAATTTTTATATATGATTGTATTATGCACAATTAATGAATGTAATTTAATTTTGTATTAGTTATATGCTTCAAAATCTCATAATTGTTCTTATATTTTGTAACGGTTAATATATTTTGTCATCATTTAACATCGTATCAGTACTTCACACATAATTTCTTTTTTATGTAAAATGTGTTTCCTCTTTTATGCGAGCCTTGTTTGACTTGTTAGTTTGTTTCTTTCTCTTCTTGTGAATTTTGATTGATCTTGATATTATAATAATAATAATGTACTTGATTATGAATTATATTGTACTCCCAAGAATTAAGACTTTAAAAAAAAGTATCATGTTATCAATTAAGTATAAACCTATTTCAAGCCTTGATATATTTCAGAAAAATATAAGCATTAAAAACCAGCAAAATGGGAGCTGTAAATTTATCCAGCGGCTCCTTTAACATGGCGGCAAGTCAAGTGGTGGCGGTAACATTTTCGCATTAGCATCCCTTCCATTTCTCACTATGAAGGTCACATCCATCCCCCAAGTTTGATGACGATCAAAATGACAATGCATAAACCAAACCCCTAATATTACCAACAAAAAGGTTAAAAAATAATAATTTCAGAATACCAGTAACGTACATATATAATATATAATTAATTTGACATTGAAAATGCTTACCGGGGTTGTCTGCCTTGAATCTCACGGCAGCCCAGCCATTCTTAGGGACAACAAGAGTGTTACGCAAAGGTGGATCAACCAAATTATACGTTAAAGGATCCTTTTCTTTGTCAAAATTACCAAAACCCCAGCCCACAACATAAAAACTATACCCATGCAAATGCATGGGATGATCTATTGCAGCTACTAAACTTGTCCCTTGAAAAACCAGCTCGACGTCAGAATTATACTCTAGTAATTTTACTGCTGTCCCCTTTCTCGTCGATTCTAGACTCAACAACTGATAATCAGCCGTATAATTAAATTCCACTAGGGGAAAACTAGGGAAATCTTCGACAAATACACCATTTAACCGTTTATAATAAGCCTGTAAAATATCGATAGATGGATTCACAAAACTAATGTTGTTCAAGCTGGCAGCGAGTCGCGTACCATTTGGCCCCTGACAAAATCTATTTTTTGGGCACGGACTTGTGTTTATTGAAAGAGTGATGAACAATTTTGTAGTTATTTTAAATGGAACAAAAATAGGGTGATTTTCAGTAGCCAAGCTTCTAATTTCGCCGAGGACGTTAAAAGCAGCAGTTGTATTAGTATATGAAGGAAGATAAGGCAATGGAGGAGTTAACTTTTTGGAGTAACTAGTTTGATTATAGTGCAATATTGCTGTGGTGATTGTTTGATCGAAATCAACGTGGACCCCGGTGGAGTATGCCCTTGCAGCCATGTAATATTGACCAGGATGCTGGTTGGCATGTAACAAGCAGTCTAGGGTTTGACCAGGGGCTATTACCATGTATTCTTTTGTTAATGGCTTGGTGTAGGAAGCATCTGTTGCAACCGCAGTGAGTTTATGGTTGGCGATGGCGAAGAAGAGAATGTCACCCAAGGCAGCGTTGATTATCCGGAGAAGATAAGTTTTGCCATATTCTACATTTAGTTTGAATGTTTCTGCATATTCATGTAATTAATAGGGAAATATGAATATGTTAATATTAAAATGACAAAAGTATATATAGATTTATTTATTTTTTTTGTTAGTCGCACATTAATTATCGATCTTAGTACTTAAGTAGTATTGTTTGTTGTACTACGTACCACGTTTTGAGCAAGGGTACAAGTGGCCAGGCTGACCATTTATGGTAAAAGAATCAGAGGTTCTTGGGTTACGTCCGGTTAGAAGCGCTTCCTTAAGGACTTGCCTCACATCTCTCTTCCACCATTCGCCTAAAATGATCGGCACTTGTTGATGAGGGTTGGGGAAGGGGTAGCCAGTATGATGGTTGGGAAAGATGATAATAGGGCCATAGGCCGTGGCTCGTGACCAGTCGCTATGAGCATGCCACCACAGAGTACCTTCCTCTGTGGAAAATATCACCTTTTGCCTGAAAACTTTGCCCGGTTGGATGGGGCATTGCGTGATATATTCTGGACCATCTGACCATGGATTTCTAGGCTGCTTCACTCCATGCCTGCAATTTAATTAATTACCTAGTAGTAGTATATACTAGTACTTATTAATAAATTTAGTGTACGTACGTACGTACGTACCAGTGAATAGTGATGTTGTGTTTTCCTTGGTTATGAACGTTTACAATGATTGTGTCTCCCTTGTGAACATGCAGCGTTGGACCGGGAAACTGTCCATTAATTGTCAAAATCTTATTTTTTTTGCAAAGCCTTGTGTAGGATACTTCCTTCACCTGCAAATAGCTAAAATCCTCAATTAATTTGACTTGAAATTGAGCTATAAAAATTAAAAGTTTTTAATTACCACAAAGTCATAGTTGCGAATCGGCCAAGCCTGACAACGGATGAAGAAGAAATCAAATAATAGAACATAAAAAATTATGCCACACCGCATGATTGTTAAGCAAATAGAGAAGTAAAATATAATTTCCTGTGTGTAAGTGTCAGTCAGGTTAGGTTAGTTCTTCAAGTTTATAGAGTTTGTGAGACGAAATTAAATGTTTAATAAATGCTGCATGTGGAATCAAACTGAGACTCTCTATATCTCGATCAGAAAGGTGGCCGAATACAATGATCATGACTGCTCGTTAGTCGCAAAGACAAATCTGTCAAATTAATCATGTTCTGCGTAAAACGTAGTACCACATCTTTTCAATACCAAAAAATTAAATTCAGATAGGCTTGACTACGATGGTATGGTATGTACGATTAAGGAAAGTGATGTCTCCATCCGTCTCTTATAGAGAAATGTTTTTTGTTTTTTAATAAAAAATTGATAAATTCACAATAAAAAATTATGTTTTCACATTTTTTATGTGAAAATATCAATTTCTTTCTAAGTATTAATTGTTTAGTTTCTATATTTTAATAAATTGTATTAATTAAGAAGATATTTTATCTTGTAAATACACTGTATATCAAAGTTAAGGGCAAAATAAATAAAGAGTAAATTATTAATTAATTGTATATATGTTAAGGATAATATAATATGTTTAACATATTTAAGTGTGAGTAGAGTCGTTGGAAGTATAAATTCCAAATGCTAGTCGCCCATTGTGACAAATTTTATGTACGTAGTAGATTCCTATGTAACATGTACTGACAAATTTCTATGCTCCCATGGCCATGGGAAGAAAGCATGTAAAACGACGTCATGTTTTGTAATTAGACCTATATATGCATTGCATCAATTTTGGTGTGTTATGCATCAGTTACAAATATATACTCTTTTCGTCCTATAGTTATAGGCTGATTTTTTTTGGCACATAATTTAAGAAATCAGTTTAAGTGGTAATTTTTAACATAAAATTTTCACATATACCCCTTAATATGAAATTAATGAATAAGTTAATTACTCCTTACTTATCACACTTGTAAGACCCCAACTTATTATAAATAAAATTAAATTTTCTCTAATTATATTTGTGAATAATAAGGTATTAATTTGATATAATTCTCTAATTATGGGTGAAATGTGCAAAGTTTACAAAATAAGCAAGTGGTTATAAAATATTCATTATTGTCGGGGAATATTCGTTTGGTCGTGGAATATTCTTTTTGTCGGGAATCTCCGTGACGAATTTCGCAAGCCGATCATTGGTGGGCCCCATAACGGAAAAACGGTTGGATGAAAGAAAACGACAAAGATTGAGTTTTATAAATAACTCAGGTGTAAATTATTACTAATTAACTGCTTTGTTGGGTTTACGGTGGTTAAAATACGATGAATATCGCGTGGTTCTTGGCGAAGCACCAGCGGTATTGCACAAAGATTGTTGAAATTATTGATCCTTACGTAAGAAGCCTTTACTCAATAATTGTTACGAGTAATTCTTCGCTCAATATTATATTGATTCAATAATTCTCATGCGTTGATATTTTGTATCATTGTTGTTTCAATAATTATCATTACACAATATTTTCATTATCAAATCAATAATTCATACTTATTTGAATAATATTATCGAGATAACATTATTGACAATGTCTCTGAAAGTTCTGCGTCTAATGAGAGGTTTAGTCACCTAATAAATAAGGCACCAGAAGGAGAAATCCTTATTGAAAGCCCTCTTTTCTGAGGAACTACCGGTTGTCGAGATCTTGTGATTCTGTAATATTATTTTTAAAATAATTAATTATTGATTATTATGATAAAGAAAATATTTATTTTATGTGGATATAGATGGAGAAAATTTTTAATGTGACAATTGTTGAAAATATTTTATCTTTTTCTGATAAAATAATTCATTTAAATATATTATTTTAATAATATATTAACGGTGATATTTTTATAATGAATGTGGGATATATGAGTATATGAGGAGGTAGAGTATTTTTGTGGCATTAAATGTTTAACACATGTTTTGTGTGTCGGTGGACACAATTCTTGACCGAAAATTTATTATAGATTATAAAATCACCCGTTTATGGATTTTGGTCAATTTCTGTTTGGAATTTGGAAAAATTTTCTTCTGTAAAGTTGTAGAGAATGGAATTTCCAATGAAAAGTCGCGAGTTTTGAATTTTTCTGATAACCGAGCTATTTTCTACGAATTGTTGAAGTTTCAGAAAATAAAATAATTTTTATTAAATTAATGGGTGGGACCCACTTTTTGGTTGGTGAGTAAAACACATGGGCTGCTGATTTTTATTTAAAGATGGCTGGTATTGAGTCTTGTGCAGCATGCGTAGAAGAAAAGTTTGAAAATAAATAATATTAATTTATTATTTTAGTCTCCTTTAGCGTTCTAAAGATTTTCCCCTATAAATAGAGGTTAAGTTAGAATTGAAAATCACACCGAAACAAAGTTTTCTCTCTCTCTCTCTATATTATCGGTATTATTCTTGTGAGTATATTTTGAGTGTTGCTATATGGTCTAAGTTTACATCAAGATTATAATCAAAATTCAATCAAGAAGATTGCTTATTTTGAGGTAAGGGTATTATTTTCTTCTTAAATGATATTTTTCTTCAATATCATTATCTTAAGTATTGGTGAACTTTTTTATCAAATTTAAAACTTGTTGTGTCGGGATTACTATTCACGTATACGGCACTATTCACGAATACGGCACTATTCACCGAAAAATAAAAATTTTTCTTTTTGTCCAAAATATCTATTCTGGATACTAGCTTTGATTGTATCCATGTTTTGATCATTCTTGAATTTTACACCAATATGATTATTTTTGAGGTATTTTGGACACGGGTAAAACAAAGTACTTAATCCTTAATCCTTGTCATTTTTGTTTCACTAGATTCGCTTTCTTTAAAAATATTTTCATCATCCTCGGGTCTAAATGGTGATATAAATGAACATCTTTGGCCCGTAGTGCAAAGATGAATGATTAACTAATGAATATCTTTGGCCGTAGTGCAAAAGATGAGCAGTGTTGAGATGAACATGACCAACCTGGTGATATAAATGAATATCTTTGGCACAGTAGTGCAAAGATGATTAAAGATGTATATTGATTGTTATTACACAGGATAAACTATTGATGATGGACTTTTAAACCTTAGAAGGCAGTAGAATTCTTTCTACGTGACTCTTAAATGGATTCTTGCTTCCATTGCATTTGTTGATCTAAAACTTGTTGTTCATTGTATTCTATTAGATTTTTCTCTCACAAGACTAACGATAATTTGTTGTATATTATCTTAGTCATAATATTCTTTATTTTAGTTGAGCTCACCCTTTTCCTTTTTGTTCCATTTTTTCTTCTCGGGAGGTGAGAACATAGCGCAGGATCGAGTCGGGGTATGGAGTGATGGTTCTAGGAAGATGTTTTAGGCGCTTTCACTATTTCGTAAAATAGTGTATGAATAATTAATGAGGACTTATTTGGGTGTGTATATTATCTGAAGACAATATTTGTATTTAAACTCACAACAGATTGTCGTATCTACACGACATCTGTATTATCAAAGTTGTAGTTTGCTTTTTATACCATGTATTTTGGCGACTCAGAATGGGTGTTGTATACCTATTTTGGGGGCGTCACAACACTGGAACTCTCAACTTCATTGATTGACATGTACTGACCATTAAAATTCATAATAATAGAATTTTAATTAAAGAGAATACAACAACATTAAATGTGGTGATAAAAATAATGACATTGAATGTTGTTTCTTCAAAAAAAGAGTAATGGTTGAATATTTATTATAAATGCATAAAAGTAAAACAATGAATCAACTAAATTTTATAAATACTACTCCCTCCGTTCCTTAATATAGGTCGTTTTAGACATGTGCACAAGAATTAAGGAAATGGTTGAAAAGCATTAACTATAGTATCAATTGTCTATAATACCCTTCACCTCACTTATCTCATAAATATGGATCAAAAGATTAGGTGAAGTAATAAGGGCAATTTGGGAAAAATAGTAATCAATTCTCCTAGATAACGACATACGACAAATAATTAGGAATATAAAAAAAAGTCTAAAATGACCTACATATAAAAATGGAAGGAGTAGTAAGTAGCCTATATATTGGGACATCTCAAAATAAAAAATCAACCTATAACTATGAAACGGAGAGAGTATTACGTTTAACAGTTAAATAAATTGTTTCTAAATAAACAAAAATTTTAAATGTATTTTGACTTTCAAACACTCCAAAACGCTCTAAATACTATGTTATCAAACATACACTTTACAACTTATAGGCTATGTTTGTTTTAAATAATGATGTGTGAGATAAAATTATTTGTACTAAATTATTATTCTTGATTTATTCTATAAAATCTTTTTTGAGATATTAACAAATGACCTTAGAAATGATAGTAAATAGTTTATAAATTATATAACGAATTAATCATAAAATAAAATATTAATGATAATAAATAATTATATTTTATACATTATTTTTACAAACAAACGAAACTGAAGTAAAAATTGATTCTCAAAAAAAGCAATCAAAACCGGGGCCACAGTCTAGATGTGGGACTGTCTGTGGGAGAGCAAATTAGGCTCGAAACGGGTAGGGGTCGAAATCGGGCTGACCTGAAAATAACCCAGCCCCGAAACTAAATAAAGTGTGAACAAGCCCGTCCTAACGATGTATAGTGTTGGGTTGGATCGTTATAATTGGAATTACTGAACCAGCAGCAACCCAATAAATTGGCCTAGCCCTGATCAAAGAAAGCTGTCTCGGCCCAGATATTTTAGCCTTATTTATCTTCTTCTTTTATAAAAAAATAAAAAATTCTTACTCTCAAAATTCAAGCAAAAACACAACCCGAATTCGGCCCATAGTGTCAAATTCAGGTTCCGGACTGAGCTCTCTTCTTCTTGTTGTCATCGATTCTTGTTTCATTGGAAAAACCATGGCTAGAAAGTTCTTCGTCGGCGGCAACTGGAAATGCGTATGTCCTGACTTTCTCTAAATCTTTATAAATATAATTATGCATGTGTGTTGATTTTAAGGTGATGATATGAAATTGATTTGAAAGCTCAACTCTCGTATTTTAACTTTTAATTAAAATTGTATCTATTTTGGGAGCTTGAAATCGTTAGTATGATCAACTTTTTCAGATTTTCAAGACTGTCCTCACTTATGATTCCAAATATAATTAGCATCGTGGTTTTATGGGTCCGCTAATTAGTTTCAGTATCCCTAACTAGAAATCAGGAAATTTGGAACTGAATTGAGTTTTGCTGATCTCAGAACTGAATTGAAGACTTTTATATGAATTTACTTGTGCACCAACTCAACTAAGTATCTATAGCCTGTAGGTTGAGAAACAAGTTGGGGATATTTTTGCCTCAATAAAGGTCTCAGGTTTTGAGGTATGAATGATGGGAAGCTAGGTTGATATGTGTTTCTGAGTTTTAAAATGGAAGGAAAAGAAAACAAAATAAACGGACGGAAAACACAAGTTTGCTGTCCAATTCTTTTGTTTCTGATTTTTTGAGTTTTTTAATAAACAGAAAATATTAAAAAATGTCAAAAATGTTGGTTACTTTTCTTGTCAAAGTTTCTGTACAAAAATGGTCGGATTTAGACGGAAAACTAAATAACATAAATAAATCTTTTATAATTCCTACCTCTACATATGATCACAACAAAATTAATATAAGGGTAATATAGTAGTAATCTGAAGTTTTCTTTTCTTTTCTTATATTTAAACTCCTTAACAATATGAAAGAAAACTTATAAGTTTTATGTTCTTTTCTTTTCTATCCTAATTTAATTTTTTCCGTGTTTTTCTTTTCCGTCAAAACTCGGTAGATATTCTATTTCTAATATTATTTATGATCATGGCAAAATTTGGTATCCCAACATCATATAGACAGTTAATTTAAGTCTTATTATCTGATTAAGTTCCAGTCCTGGGTGTAATATTTGTGGTCTATTTCGGCCAATTAATATATTTTTTACTTGGTATTTAATAGTGTTTGCATGCCCATATTGTGTCAAAGATATGATGTGATCAACTGATCGTATGTTTGTGTTGTGTGAAGTGTCTTATAAATTATGGCTTAAAATATATATCCATGCAGAATGGAACAGCTGAAGAGGTCAAGAAGATAGTTACCGCATTGAATGAAGTTGAAGTGCCTTCAGAAGATGTTGTTGGTGAGTTAATGAGCAATTAGTCAGAATCTTTCATGTCAATTTGACGTAGTTACCTCAGCTTGTACTCTTAAACTGCTGTTATGTTGTCTATTTTTTCTTTATTTATTCTTTAAACTGTATTATCTGTCGATATCTTGTTAGATTTGAAATATGTTTTCAATTGATTCTGCATAATGTAATCACATAGTAATAAGTATGTTGAATCATGATGAATAAAGGTCCTTTTGTAACAACCATAACCCTTGATCATAAACTTCTACTCCATTAGAGTTCATGTTGTAGCTAGACTGTTAACTGAAAGTCAGGATTGGGTGGTCCTTGAAGGTGTTGTGAGTATGATCTGCTTTGAAATATGTTTTATTCTATTAAGAAGGATGCTTTCAGTTTTTTCTACTCTCTTGGTTGGTTGGCTGGGTGGGTGTGTCTGTTGGGGCATGGGTGTGATAAATAGCTGCTAAGAAGTAGTTGTTAATCTCATGAAGGGAAAAAACTAAAGCCACTATCTGTTGCATTGTGTAGTTACTTGGAATTTTGACCTTATAAGTCTTATAGTTTTTTTATGAGATATTATGTGTTTTTCTTGCAGATGTTGTGGTTAGCCCTCCATTTGTATTCCTTCAATTGGTAAAAAGTTTATTACGCTCCGATTTCCAAGTTGCTGCACAAAACTGTTGGGTTCGGAAAGGAGGTGCTTTTACTGGTGAGGTTAGGTATGTTTTGATCTGATCATATCTATACTTCATTCTAAGTTCTTATCTTTTCCGATGGTTACGTTCATACACGGTCAGAATTAATCATAAAACCTTTTTAGTCCACAGAAGAGTTTCCTTGGTACTTTCGCATATTCTTTATTTTTTACTAATTTGTCCTGTGAGATCTATACTCTTATTTAGTTTAGGGATTAGAGCTGCAGTTATTCAGCTCTTTTAATAGAATTGTTATCCTAGTTTGAGTAGGAAAAAGATTGGGAGTTTTTAAATTGTCTGTACTTGTGTGTTTTTTTCAACTGATCCTTGAGATTAGGTTGTCCTCTTATTCTTTTTTTCTCATCTTCTCCTATTTTGTTTTTCCTTCTCACATGTCTTATATAATTTGGATGGAGAATATGAAAAGGACATTATAGCTTGTGGTTTAACAAGGACATGGACTTAATTAGAATGATGAAACAATATTTATATAGTTGATCCCAAGTAGTTGAGATAAAGTATTTGCTTTAGATGTTGCTAAACTGCATCTTTAGACTCTTGCCGACATAAAATCTACAATTCATATAGCGGCAGACCATGTTGTAATGAAAATTAAACCAGTTTATTTTGCAATGAAATTGAGATTAAATGTCAAATTCCTGTGATCTGCAGAGTGAATCTCTCAAGTGTTAGGAAAAAGAAAATTATCTGCAATTTTTACTAGAAACTTCACAAAACTCATTATGTATGCAGCCATAAATCTTTTCAGCTAAGATTGTCTTGGGCATGCCATTCGTTAATTTATTTCCTTAAGGAAGCAAGTCTGGTGCTCTTTTAGTGTCTCAAAATGTTTAGGGAAAAGGAATGAAATAAGAGAGGTGTGTGATCAAGCTACGGTATTTTGATATTAAAAACAATGAGGTTTAGAATCACCCTTTTGTAAAAGTTTTATTGGTTGAATATACTTGAGTGTAATGCGAAATTAAATTTATTTCATTTGCTAAGGTGCTCTTGGGCGTGTTAGCTTCTTCTTTTTTATTACCATACAGGAGAATTTTTGGTGTTTCTCTTACTAGAGGGGTGTGTTACAAGTTACACTAGTTAGATTATCAGAAACCATCGACATTACAATGATCCTTTCTTTTAATTGTTAACATCAAAGTAATTTTAACTTGGTGGAGTATAATGTAAAATGAGTCTGGTTAAATTGTTTCTTCTTTTCATAAATATTCTTACAAATATATTCTGTGATGTGTTAACTTGATTTTTTTTTTATCTTCACAGTGCTGAGATGCTAGTTAATCTGGGCATTCCTTGGGTCATTCTTGGTCACTCTGAACGAAGACTTATTTTAAATGAATCAAATGAGGTAAGCAGGTAGCAATGTCATTGGTTACCTTCTTATCCATCTGTGCGCTATGTCACATTGTGACTTTGCTTCACTTTGTGCTTGTTATATAGATTAATTTATCTTTTATTTCTCACATCTGCTAATAATTTTGCTTGTGAATGAAGTTTGTTGGAGATAAAATTGCTTATGCACTTTCTCAAGGCTTGAAAGTGATTGCTTGCGTTGGAGAAACTCTTGAGCAACGAGAATCAGGATCTACAATGGCTGTAGTCGCTGCACAAATAAAAGCAATTGCAGGTAACATCTTCCATACTGTCTAGGAAGGGAATTACACATGTCTAAAGAAGTTAGGTACTTAATGATCTCATATGAGATGGCTGGAACTTATTGAGAAAACTATTTCTGATAACTGAAACTGAAATACAAAATAAGGCATAGACTAAATAAGTTAAAGAGCAAAAAGCTAAAAGTTGGTCTTTCCCAGCTTCTCAATTTATTTCATTTTCAATTCTAAGTTGGTCGAATAAGTTATATCAAACAACTTAGCTTTGTTTAGTTTTTGATCCGGTATGCTATCCCACACGGGATCACTGTCAACTTGCACTCTAAAGAGTTCTACGGATAGATAAAGGTATGCTTGATTTTCTAATTTGTGGCTTTGCATCTTCTATCACATTTGCATATGAGATTTGACATTGCTTCTAAGGATTCATCTTATTATTTAGCTTCATTTTTCAATTAATGCTCCTATCTGCTTGCTGAATATATTAAGAACAATGCATCAAACACTTTCTGCTACTTCTAAATCTCTGTACTTATCTTACAGCATAATTTTAAATTTTCTCTTGCAGAACATGTATCACATTGGTCCAATATTGTCTTGGCTTACGAACCTGTTTGGGCAATTGGAACAGGAAAGGTCGCAACCCCTGCTCAGGCTCAGGAAGTAAGTCTAGTCCATCTTGACAACTATGAAGATTGACAATGACTGACATATTCTAGCATTACTATTTTTGTTACAATATGTGGACCCTTTAGAGTTGCATGCGGATGACATTCTAGACATTGAAATATTAGCTTTATCTACATTGCTGTTTCTTTTTTTGCAAAACAAAATTACTTTTTAAATATTAAATGAAGACTTCTCTCTTGCTGTATACTTGTAGTTATCTGTTGATGTATTCAGATAATGAACTGATTGCATGGATTAAGAACATTTGGTATTCAAAATCTGAAAGTCAAATCATGTCGTCGTTGCATCTTTCTTTCCACAAGTTAATTAATCAATTTCAGGCTTCCATCAGCCTGTGTATGATAATAGATCTAATGCATTGATGTTTTTGTTTCCTCGTCTCATTTGCAATTAACAATAGTAATTCTCATATATACTTTTTATTTCTATATATGAACATCAATATTTTTTAATAACAGTATGGCAACCGTCTCATCGAAATATATTCGAGAATGGTAGTTTTATCATATTGTACTGGACAAGGATATAAGGTACCTGGCTAGTGCTTTGATACTTGCAGGGCCATCACCTAAACTTGGTAGGGTGAATTGACTACTGCAATTAGGTCTTGGATAATTTTTTTAACAGGAAGCTTAAGACCGAGGCTCTTATCAATCCTATATTAATTCCATACGTCTTCTGATTCTCAGTTATCCATCTTATGCAATGCATCATCATATTCTTATTAAATTATCCTTCCATTGGATTTTTGAAGCGGCTTGTTTGATGCATCGATCAACTTATATTAATTGGTGTACTTGGATGTCAGGTCCACTATGAATTGAGGAAGTGGCTTAATGTCAATGTTGGGGCTGAAGTTGCTGAATCCACCAGAATCATATACGGAGGTATCTTCATTCCTCCCTCTCTTCAAGATGTTCTTGTTACCACCCCCTTTCTGTTATCCTTTGAATACTTTAAAAATCCCGACATACTCTCATACTCTCTCTCTCTCTCTCTCACACACACACACACACACACAGACACTAATGTTATCATTGTCCTCAAATACCAATTCCCAGGCTCCGTCAACGGAGGAAACTGCAAAGAATTGGCAGCACAGGCAGATGTAGATGGATTTTTGGTTGGTGGAGCTTCATTAAAGGTGCTATATTCTTATCCTTCTAAGATGTTTGTTAAAGCAAATGTTTTTTATACTTGCTTCAGCTTTTCAAGTAGTCATGGCTGACCTCACTTGCATCCTTTTCTTGTAAATCAGCCGGAGTTCATTGACATCATCAAGTCTGCAACCGTGAAAAGTGCTTAACCTTGACATCAGCTTCTTCTCTTATGTAGTTATGTGGTTCATGTACTTGGTGCTGAGGATGTTTTTGTTTTGGTCGGTGTTTTTTTATAATAGTTTATGTTTTCTACTGTGACATAAATGATACCAGTGGTTATTTTTATGGGGGTTGTATTCTTATGGGCTTATACAGGTGCTTAAATTGTTGATATGGGCTGGCGGACGGAGCTTAACAAATCGAAGGGATGTTCCAAGATTAAAATAAAAGATGGAGATGATTAGCTTAGTCTTTAAATGGTGGAGTTTGAATTTGATTTTGAGGCAAATAGAGAGGGGTGTGCTGCTATTGCTATGCCCATGGGCGGGCGGGCTAACAGGAAGGAAAAGGTGAAGATTTATCTATCTTATCAGGAAGGAAGGAAGGAAGGAAGGACAGACAGACAGAGGAGAGGGAGTGAGGGAGTGAGGGAGTCGAGCTAAGATTGCAGGAGGCAAGTAAAACCGAGTTAATTTCAGAAGAAAAAAAGTAGCAGCCGAGTGTTGGGAATTATAGTGCTTTATTTTTATTTTTATCATGGGAAATGGGAAATGGGAAGTGGTAATGTTAAGATGGGAGACAGCGAAGAGTAGTGTAACAAGTCGTCAACAGCCACGAGCGAGAATGTGTGTGTGTGTGTGTGTGTTTGTTTGGAAGGATCATACTCATCATAGCTCATAAGTCATATGGACACGTGAATGAGGCAGCCAGCCTTGTTTCATTCATTCACCATTTTATTTAGTGGATGCGCACTCAACACTCATTCACCGCCTTTTCAATTCCTCCCGCCTATAACAACAACAACTATAATCATAACTCTCTCCTCTTTTGTACTACGGTTTCCGTCCAAATAACACATGCAAGTAATGTATTTTATTTTGAGAACCAGGAAATTAAATTAGGAAATACTAATATCAACTGATCACTAATTAACTATATCAATCAGTCCTGCTGCTTTGTGCTCCGTTGGTCAAATACAATTTTATCCAATATATATTAATTTTAAAAAAATGGTAGTATAATATGTCAAAGACAAGTCAGCAGTTGAATGCAACCGTACATCAGCACAAAAATTGGACTACCGGTCCCCCGTCCAACTTGCTCAATCAACTAGTAGTTCATTAAACAATGCTTCAAAAAGCTGGTAAAAACAAAACAGCTGCACTGATTGAACATTTGAATTTTTTTTATTATTAAAAATTAAACAGATTTAATTTCATATGTTCAAAAACCTGTGGTATTAACAATTATAATTAGATTTCAATTTGTAATACTGTCTTCCGTTACTCATTCAGTTTTTAGAATTGATCAAATTGTATTATTTTTGAGTAACTTATAGATTCTTAATGAATTTTGTTGTTTGGTTTTTGTAACCAACCTCATTCTTAATGGATCATTTCACTTGCTGTCATTTAATTTCTGCAGCTTTATTTTTAAGTGGTTTACTATATGATTTGGACTAAACTCTTGGCTAATATTATTTATTTATTTGTCTTCAAGGGGTTTTTCAAGTAACTTATTTCGCTAACTGACTTGATTAATTGTTTAGTAAACTTTTTAAAAAAATTTATTCAACCCCCTCTTTTGTGCCTTTGGATCTAACACAACACTCCTAAAAAAGTTGAATCACACTCTTTAACTCTCTTTTTTCTTTAGATGCAGTGTGCAATTGAGTAACGCCTTAACTTTAGTTAAAAACTAAAATGGGATAGAAAGGGCAAAAGAATATAGTATGTTTTATATAAAATACTCCATTAAAAATATCAAAAGTTATATCTAATGCATGATGCATATCCTTTACTGCATTATTTTAAAATATGACCGACAGGTTGCCAAACCTTTGACTAATGTTTGGTACACATGTGGATGGCGGAGACAAGTTTGTTGGTTCCACATTGATTATTTTTTGTTCACCATAAATTTCATATACACACCTAATTATACATTCAAAAACACATTTAAATATAAAATTATAATAAATAAAAAGAGATAAAAATGTTATATTATCATTTTACATTTGGATGTGTTTTTAAATGTATAATTTAGATAAGTACATAGATATGTTTTTTTATTAGAAGGATAACTTGTAATCTCTCTATAGCTTAAGATATAATTATTTTTATTCTCAAAAGGATAATAATGAGTCACGGATGCACATAATGGCAAGTGATCAATTGACTACTAGTTTTTTCCTATGTCCGTCGCTAGTTAATAAGTAGATAAAGTAAATATTAAGTAAGACATTTAGTGCAACAAGTCCACTAGTTTATTTATTTATTTTATATAAAAAAAGACTTATTACTTTATATAATCTACTAAAGATAATTTTGAACATTTTTTTTAATTTTATTTTTCTTAATTTATGTTAAAAATGTACGTGGAATATTTTTTTAAGAACGAATAGAGTAGCGTGATGATAAGGGGTGAGCTTAAGATATATTTCGTATATATATATATATATATATATATATATATAGAGCAAGGAAAAAGAGCATTCATTTTAAATAACATTTCTTCTTAAATAGCACTCTTTTATTAAAACGACGTCGTTTTGAAGTGACTTAAAAGAGAGTGATCTCATTTTTTTTTTTTTATTTATAAAAATAACATCCGCGGCCACTCCAAATGTAATTGTGGTTGCCAGTAATAATTTGAAGTAGTGAAATGATTGAATGATAAAATAATATTGAGTAGTATAAATGTTAAATGACATAAGCGTGATTAACAAATTGCAAGAGTAGCTATGAAGACTGCATTTTGTGTTATCCCTATTTCATATAGACAACAATTTTAATCAGAATAATAATTGAAATGGACTTAACTTGAACAATGAAGAGGAATGAATATTAAAAATAATAATAATAATGTTTCAACCTAGTTTATGAATGAATCATGAATGTATACACTGCTACTGCTATCATATTTGCAATTTTTCGTGGTCACCTTCTTCAGGAAAGTCATTGTTTGGTTTTTTCTTTTTCTTTTATTTTTTTTCCAAGCCGGCCGGCGAAGAAACTCAGCAGCCAGCTCTGTCCTGGCTTATCTTCTCTCTTTCCTTCTAAATTCTACTAATTCTCTCTCTACAACTTAACTAGTGAAGAGAGTCTCTCTCTAGAACTTAACTAGAGAGAGAGAGATTTGTGCCCCAAAATAACGTTGTCGTTGGGCGGGACCAGGTCGCCATTTAATGCCCATTTCTTCCAACCTTCATCTCTCCTTTTATCTGCTGCAACTTACAGAAAAAAGTTGAGATGATACTGTTAAACAAATTATTATGACCACAAGCTCATCAATATATATATATATGTAAACCCAACTTGCTTAAATAGTTAAATCTCTCTTCCCAGCTCCAAAATAACCTCACAGAACACTCAATAAACAAACACTTCTATCTCTATCTAACCCTTTCTCTCCCTTTAGTTCTGGGTGTGTTTTCACATAAACAGAGGTGGGTTACTAGTTTCTTGATTATTATGTTCTGGGTTTCTGCTGAATTCAAATTTTATACTCGATTTTTTATTTTAAAAAATCAATTGATGAGCTGTGTTTTTGGTGAAAAACATGGTTTCTGTACGAGTTTTTTCCTTCCAGCTTTTCACACTCAGATCTGCTTTTTTATTTTTTTGTGTGCAGCTCGTGAAGATTAGTAATCCATTTTCGCTGAACTGCAGGGTTAAAAGGAAGAAGAAACTTGGAGCAGGCCCTTGTTCATTTATTGGTGTAGTTTCATATGGGGATTTGCTTGAGTGCTCGAATTAAAGCTGAGAGCCCATGTCACACAGGTACTAATATGCCATTTCTTTTTTGTGGAATTAACCGTTATTTGTTAATTTTAGTTGCAAGATCAGTTAATTCTTATTTGATTTATATAACTTTCAGTTTTCTGGTTAGTTTTTGAGAATTAATTACTTATCCTCTTATGTTTTTATTCCTTGCAAGTTCATTTTCAGGCATCAATTTCATGGGATTGGACAATCATTTTTTGTTTCTAATTTAGATTATAGAAATGTTCTGGTGGGAGTTGGGAATGTTTTTTGCACCCAAAAAAAAGAAAAAGAAAAAAAAAACGTTATACTGCTGCTTATCCTTTTCTCTACCCAGGCCTAGTCGCCTAGATTATTAACATTGATTGATGAGAGATATATTTGGTTTTTTTGTTTGTTTTTTTTATAATAATTTTGATTAATTTTTATGAAGTAAGTCTCCTATTGTCTTATTCTCTAAGATAATTTACAAACTACCATTAATTTACTTTGTAGATTGTCAGCATTCATAGTTTGTCATTTGGAAACAAAAACTTAACTAGTTTTCTTGTGTGTGAGATTTAATTTAAGAGGTTATCTTTCAGAAGAGAAGCTTTCTGCCATATGAACTACCAGTATGTTGACTAATTATGTAGATAATAATATATATTGGCTTCTTCAGGGGTAAATTCAAGATATAGTATCTCTGATGGGAATGGTCTAAGCAGTTCAAGTAGCAAGCTCTCGTCAGTTTCAGTGCCACCTACACCGAGGAACGAGGATGAGATTTTACATTCCTCCAATTTGAAGAGCTTCAGTTTTGCAGATCTCAAAACCGCCACCAGGAACTTCCGTCCTGATAGTGTGTTAGGAGAAGGAGGTTTTGGCTCAGTATTTAAGGGTTGGATTGATGAGCAATCATTTTTAGCTGCCAAACCTGGGACCGGCATGGTTATTGCCGTGAAAAGACTTAATCAAGAAAGTTTTCAAGGTCACAAGGAGTGGGTGGTGAGCTTCTCACTTGCCATTAAAATAAAAAACGTTCAATTGTTCCTTTCCTAGGATTGAACAAGCTTACTAGGGATTAATTATACTGGAAATACTCATTATAGTGTTCCAATTGATAGGATTGAAATTGTCTTCAGAGTTTGTTCATTTGATATTGTGCATTTCTTATTTACTTTTTACGTCTCTGGTCAAGTAGGCAGAAGTGAATTACCTGGGGCAGCTCTATAATCCTCACCTAGTGAAACTGATTGGCTATTGCTTGGAGGATGAACACCGTCTTTTGGTGTACGAATTCATGCCTCGAGGCAGCTTGGAAAATCATTTGTTCAGGAGTGAGTTCTTATTTCCTTGATCCAGATTAAAAATTAATTAGCCAAAAAATTTATGAACTGACGGAGTATAATAATTAACAGGAGGCTCTTATTTTCAACCACTATCTTGGAACCTTCGCATGAAGGTTGCTCTCGGAGCTGCAAGTGGGCTTGCTTTTCTTCACAACGCTGAAACAAAAGTGATATATCGGGACTTCAAAACTGCTAATATCTTACTTGATTCGGTACGTGCCTATAACTAGGTAATTTTTATGTTCCATTTGGTTTATACTAGAAAGCTTTTATAGTCTTCCTGGATCTGATAACACCTTTTTTCCTAATAATATAATACACAGAACTACAATGCAAAACTTTCTGATTTTGGATTGGCCAAGGATGGGCCAACAGGTGATAAAAGTCATGTCTCTACTAGGGTCATGGGAACTTATGGATATGCAGCCCCTGAATATCTGGCCACCGGTACAATATAATGCACTAACTCATGTTTTCTGGACATTTAAATTTGTGTTGTCATTGTTGAAGTTTTTGTTTCCACTTTGTCACAACTTGTGTTTCCCCCATTATGTTGGAATATCTTCATCTTACTAGAGAAAACTATCTTAAGGCTACAGGTTCTACACAGGGGAACTATTGCAAACTTTTCTTTTCTATGGGTGCTAGCTTGCTTTTCTTCAATTTCTACTCAAGTTAGCTCAATTTGTCATCGTTTTACCTAGCTGTTAAAATAAGTTTATATTTTGTGTGCTGAGTACATCTCCTCGTCACAGGGGAAATAAGATATCAGTGATTGAATGGACAGGTTAATGCCTTTCTCTTTCCAGCCTTGTTTTGTCGTGCACTATATTTTTCGTGTGTGGGACTGCCGGACTGGACTTGCTAAGAGGTGTAATCAATCTAGCCATGGCCTTGAGATATTTGCTCCCCTGTGGGATTTGACTGTTTTAGGTGCCAAATAGCATTTACCCACTTATTAAAAAATCCATTTCAGAAACCATACCCACTGAACTTATTATGCATTTATGTTCATGTATATCAGCACTTTCCCCTGTCCAGTAATTAATCCAGACATTTTCTTATGTTAGGTCATTTGACTGTGAGAAGTGATGTGTACAGTTTTGGGGTGGTTCTTCTTGAGATGTTATCCGGCCGACGAGCAGTCGACAAGAATAGACCATCTGGAGAGCACAACCTTGTGGAATGGGCAAAGCCTTACCTCGCCAACAAACGTAAAATTTTCCGCATTGTGGACAATCGTCTCGACGGCCAATACTCCCTAGAGGTGGCCCATAAGGTTGCCAACCTCGCATTAAGATGCATATCAACAGAACCCAAGTTCAGGCCAAACATGAATGAGGTTGTAAAAGAAATAGAGCAGGTCCAGGATTCCAAGGAAGCAGGAAACACTCGAAGGAATCCAAACAACGAGCCAAAGCATCGTAGACGAAGTGCTGGTGACGCTACAAATGTAACCCCCGTTGTCGCATATCCCAGGCCATCAGCTTCTCCCCTTTATACAAAGTAAATCAAAAACACTTCAGCCTTTTGTTCTCCTAATCGGATATATTGTACCTGTCTGGGAAGTAATCTCTGGAATTTGGAAATTTACCAATATTTGTTCGACTGTACAGTTATGTTCACAATGTGTTAGGATACCAATTTTTTTGTTGTCATAATATCTAGGTGTGCTCCTAACTAGGGATTCTGCTAGCTACCTTGCCTCGGATATATATATAAAAATTATTTCCAGGGACTCCACTGTTACTAGTGCACTTTTAGCTGTGCTCTAGCACACCAGTCCCCAAAGCGTGCTAGCCGTTAAGCGACCTTTGCTTGTTTATTTGGTCTATTACTTTAGTGAAATGTTTTTCAATCTGAATGCGGTTGCAAATGCTTTTGCTTTTCCCTTGAAGAGAAGGTAGTTGTTTTTTTTGAATTTAGAGTTGGGTCTGGGGTTTGTCTTTTTTTGCTCAAGTGCACATCAATAAGAAGCTCATGGAAAATAAAGACAAACAGACGGGTTGCAGTTTGTATAAATTGAATTGAAGGTGGAGAGGAATACGCACCTTGGGGAGCGTCGGTGCAGTTATTGACCGGTAACGTCTGGTGCACTTTTTTTTTTTTTAAATCACAATTATGAAAATAATAAATAAAAAATAATATAGCAAGTTTGAACAAAAAATTATAAAAGAATTATATTATTTTTTATTTATTATTCTCATAATTATGATTAAAAAAAAAGATGTACCAGACGGTACCGGTTTAGAGCACCGGACCGCCCCCCAACCCGTTGTGACTTCATCTCGCGGGACCACGTTAATATTGTCAAAATAATAAGTTTCCCTTTGTTAAATTAGTATAGTGTGGGGAATTAAGTCAACACAAGTCACATAATAAAATAACACGAGATTTGATGGAAAATATTCAAAAAGAAAAATCACAAGTTAAAATCTGAATATTCACTATATCAATATAATTATAATGGACTTACAATAATCCTCACAAATTTTACGTCCTAAAACTTGAGTTTATAATACAATAATTCTCTGTCGGCCGAATAGCGAATGGAAATGAATGACCAAACCAAATTTTTTTTATTTTTTTATAATGTCTCTCAAATAATTTATGTGATTTATTGGGACTGGAATTTTTACAGAATAAAGCGATTTGGATGTCATTTGTACATGTAAAAAATATGCCCGTGCAATCTGTCCAGACATATTTTTTACATGTATCCAAATGATATCAAAATCACTTTATTCTGTAAAAATTTCAGTTTCAATAAATCACAAATTATTTGAGACATTATAAAAAATAAAAAAAAAAAAATTTGGTCATCCTTCTATTCCATAATCCCTCATTCGCCGTGAGAAACTCTTTATAATATCACAATATAACCTTTTTGGACGAAATATAAAAACGGCAAAAGCTCTCTTAAACAAACACAAAAGGACTAAATACACTTATGTCCCTTAAAGTATGATCTCTTTTACACTTCTGACCCTAATGTTTAAAACTTTACATTAACACATTCCAAGTACACTTAAGTAAACAAAAGTAACCCCCAAAATGAAAATATTATTTTATACAGTTTAAGTGTATATACCACTGTTCTAAAAATTCCCGCCTAGGTCCGTCTAGGCCCCCCTTGGCGTCTCGCCTAGGCGCTAGGCCCCCCCAGGCGTCTCACCTAATCCCAATGCGGCAAAAAAATCCCTCCAGGAAATTAGGTGGGGCCTAGGCGGAGTCTATGCAGAGAGATTTTTTTTATTTTAATAACTATCCAAACCAGATCTTTATATATATATATATTAATGATTTACCATATTCATAAAACAGGTTGTAGCATATCAAATCATAACAAGTGAACAATATCAAGTCAAAATGGATAATTTTATTATAGTTGTAATTTTTTGAACTTGAACCAACTTCAAATTATATAAAAGATGATATATTTGTAATATTTAGTTTAATTCAATATAATTCTTAAATTTATGTTTAGTTTCTTAAGTTTTAATATGTAATTAAATTCTTGAAATTTTAAATTTTATTATTTAATAGCAATCTTGTTTATAAATTTATAAATAAAACTAATACGTTAAAAATATGTTTGAACTTTGAACAATTGCATGTTTGTTTTTGAGTTTTGACATTAGTAGCAATATGGATGTGTTTGAACTTTAAGCAAATGTCTTTATTATCTTTATTATAGATTGTTTTGCTATATATTATTGTTTTATTTGGATAAATGTAAATTAAAATATTAAAATTGGTTTAAAAAGAAAATCCCGCCTAGGCCCCGCCCAGGCCCCCCTGGCCGCCCGCCTCCCGCCTAGCGTCTTTTAGAACATTGTATATACTATTACAATATACTGAACTAATTACTAAATACAAGTAAAATACAAGGACTTTATTCACTTTGACATATATAATTGAAGAAAGCTTTTGAAAACAGAGTTGGATAAAAGCTAGGGTTAGGTTGTCCCTCACGGTTGAATGATCGACATCGATAATGACCCTACTCACATCCTCTCTCGAACTCTTAAGATACTAGATAACTTTTGATTTGTTACACTTCAATAGCTAAATATAAGCATTTATTTATAGAGTACCCACAATTCTCCTCTTTCTATTCAAAAGATGACAATTCCAAAATAATAATACTCCTACCAAAATTAAAATTTCTTCTCATAATAGGACTCCAACATATAATAAATACCTTATTAAAAATAGGACACCTTTCTTTTCATAATAACAATTTTTTTTTAATAGGATTTTAGGAGTAACCTAAAAGTTTATTTCATTTATAAAATAATAATTGTTTTTTGTTAAATAATAAGAGGCCCCACCACGGTCGAGTTCATATAGGAATTAGGAAATCAATGTTTATGCCTCTTGGAAATTAACATTGCTATTATTTATATTGTTACAGAAAAAGAGCCCTGGTTTTTAGCATGTGTTTGCAAGGTACTGTTTCTCTTTCATTTTTATTTTTAATCGGTGAAATTTCTATTTCTAGGTAGATTAAGTAGTTATACGCCACCACTAATACATTTCTAAGAAATGTTAGAAAACTAGTAGTTGTATTCAGAAAAATAATTTTTTTCTTCTTAGAAAGTCTTTTGAAACAGAAATAGAGGAAGTAAATATGTAGCTGACTTCTCCTCTGATAAAACGTTTTCATAATATATATATATATATATATATATATATATATATATGCGACTTAGCTCTTGAAAATTAAGAGTTGGGTGTAAGTAGTGAGAGTTGTTTATACGAAGCATTTTTATGAGTATCATCAAGTGGTAAAATCCGACGCCTGTTGGGGCTGGACCTGCACCAGGAGAATTTGGTTGTCGGCCACGGGCACATATAAAAAGACGAAAATAATCCAGGTTGATATATAAATGAGAATTGAGCTGCTGCTTTTGTCTTCTTAATATCTTCAAGTAGGGTCTTGATACACTTAACATGTCTAAAACAATGCATGCAGGTGTCTACTGAAATTGATGGCATGGATCAAACTCCATAAAACTTGGACGTACAATGAAACTAAAGTAATGACAGAAGGCCACGAGGACAATGTGACGATGCAAGACATGACTGACCATGAAGAACTGATGGAAAGGGAAATTGCAGATCAAGTGGAGATGGAGGAGGAGGATGAACTATAGGAATTGCTTACACTAAACAAGCTCAGGAGGGATGAAAGGATACGTAAAGGGCAATATCTAATGAGTAGGAAATTTTAGGAATGACAGCTAGGCTATTCATGTGCTCTGTAATAAACGACCAATCAAAATGATCGAGGAGTGTGTTATTTAAATTTATGTACCAGTGATTGTATTTAAGCATTCATTTGTAATCAGAAAGGGGTATTGAATGAATATAGAAAGTTTCCTCTTTTATCTGTTCTCTCTGTTTTCGTTAGTCTAGCTGTAGACTGTAAACTACAGCACCAGGTCTAGATACCTCTTCATCCACGAACATACAAGTGGAAATACCAACTTTGCACCTCAATATTTGCTGAATAAAGAGAGTAATACAGTCACTACACCTAGAATAGACGAGGTGAGGTGAGGTGAGGTGAGGTGAGGATCGACAACCATTAGATGAAAAAATTGGACTTTGCTTTGTACAAGACCAAGTCCAGTACCTTGGGTATCCTTGTGCAGGAGAGGGGAGCCCATGACCGAATCCAAATTTCTTCATGACCTATAATTACAACCATCTCACGGATGGAATACTGGAAAGAAGAAAAAAACCCTCCTAACGACTAAACAATGGCCAATATCTCCCATCTCACAAAGAAACGAGTCATGGTAATTACCATGTTCTGACCACGGCAGGTGTCCAGTTTCTCCAATCCAACTTCCCAATAGATCTGTTTCTCAAGCTTACCATTTCTCTGAAATCAAAAACCCTCTTTCGCAAATTGGTCGCCTGTTTGCCCGACTCAACTTCCTCTATAGTTTCTTCCTTTACATCTTCAGTTTCTTTGTAAGGTTCAGAAGCAACTTGCTCCTGTGGTGAGGTCTGACTAATGATGATTCCAAGCATTGCTACGACCTCACTCATTTTAGGCCATGACTTGGCTTGCTTCATTAGGCACTTGTTGGCAAGTAAGGAAAGTTTCAGGGCTGACTTGATGAAGTGTTGCCCTTTGAGCTGCGGGTCAATGATAAGGTGAAATTTCTTTGAATCTGAAACATAAGGTCTAATCCATTCCAAAAGCTTCTGCTCACTTCGAGGCAAATTTCTCTCCACTGCTCGTCTTCCTGTGATTAGCTCGTAGAGAACAACCCCAAAGCTCCAAACATCACTTTTAGCAGTTAGCCTTCCTGTTTGAACATATTCAGGGGCTGCATAGCCTACTGTACCAACAACCTGAATAACAAATGAAAGACGGATAAGATTATATGTGAGATGGGGAGAATTAAAAAATTGCTAATAATTAAATAAATTCAAAGAAATAGATAAATGAAAATTGTGATGCGCTGCCTGTAATGGTATGTTAGGATCTGAAAGGCTGCTCAATTAAGAATCAGACTCCAAAATATAAACATTTCGTATCAGACATGAGATAGATATAGTTATATACCAGCCTCATCAATTTCCTTGTACTGCTACAGAAATTCGTAATCATGGTTTTTGTAATGATAGCATTAATTTAATTATTAAGTTTCCACCAATATATCTCATGGCAGATCTGAAAGCATATATCTGTGACTTGAAGGATGCAAGTCTACAAAATTGTGTTTCTGTTTATCCCAATCCCAAAAGAAAAAAAACACACAGGAGAACATACAGATGTTGATACATGACTTAGTCCAGCAGCTGGGCCTTGCCTAGCCAGTCCAAAATCTGAAAGCTTTGCAGTGAAGTCCTCGTCCAGAAGAACGTTGGATGTTTTAAAATCTCGAAATATTAACTGCACCAAAACCCAAAAGATATGATTAATCAATATACAGAATTGCAAACTAGCAAGTCTTCAGGAATTATCGAAAAATGGAAAAGTAAAACAGAACTACATTTTTTATCATTTATGAAAGAAGTTTTGGGTTTCTGTTTCATTTTTCTCTATTTCTTTTCTTTACTTGTGAAAGACGAACATATCTTATTTTCACAATAGATAAATTATTTTGGGAATTAATATTTTCACAAGTAAATTTGATAGCTCCACAAGCTACTCCTCACGTGAATAGTAAGTGGGGTCCACCCTCATGTAAGATAGTACCTTGTGGAACTAACAATTTCACTTACGGAAATATCAATTCCCATTATTTTTTTTCAGCATAAAACATTGAACCTGGCAGGAAGGAGCAGCTCTAGGGTAAAATTATAAACCTTATTGAAATGATTAAATTATACTTGAGACTTAACTTGCATGTAAATGCATTTCAATTTAATTATTTAAGATTCTTAACTAATTAAACTCACAATTAATGCAATTTTGTTATAGCCTTATAGCTTGTCACAGGAAACACAATCTCAAGTCTGCATCTATAATTATTGTCATATTCGCAGACAACATATTATGGTTATCAATAACCATTTCCATTAGCCAGTGAGTCAAAAGGACATGATACCTCTAATCATGACACTGACTGCCAAACAACCAAATGCCAAATGTTTTAGGCCTTTAAACAAGATAGTCGAGCAAAATACCTGAAAATCCATTTCTTCATGCAAGTACGCCAAACCACGAGCTGCATCTTGAGCAATTTTTAATCTTGCCATCCACGAGAGAGGAGATGGTATTCGAGCCAATAAATGGTCCTCCAAACTTTTATTAGGCATAAGTTCATAGACCAAAAGTCGTTGAATACCTCTTTCATCATCCTCTGCACAATATCCCACTAACTTGACTAGATTTGGATGATTTACAACACCCAAAAAACTGACTTCATTAATCCACTCCTTGTGCCCCTGAATTCTAGAACAAATTAAGAAATCATAAGGTAACAAAATTTTAAAACCTATGTTTTAGTTGATGCACAAGCATTTCACGCAGAGCACTTACATAATTAAAAACTGATGAGAAATTAACATTTCCCTAATTAATAGATCAAATCATGCTGCCACTCTATTAGAAATTCTACCAAGACTTGTATTCTAGTGATAGACTGGCATTCAATTAGGTTTTCTGCATTATCCGTTGAAACAAATTAATCAACAAACTAACATTTAAAAATCACATTATATGAACTCTATGCACTGAACAAACATTTTTTCTTTTTTAAAAAACTCAGATTAAACATAAATTGATAGGAAGAGGAGAGAGAGAAGCGTGCCTGGAATCCATTGCGATTGAGCTGTTTGATAGCAACATCCGATTTGGAATCATCATCATCACCAGAAGCCCTAACAACTCCCCTGTAAACGCAACCAAACCCTCCCTCTCCGATAATAAGAGCCCGGCTGAAGCCTCTAGTAGCCGCTTTCAGGTCGGCAAACGTGAAAACCCGCAGGTCATTAGCCCTACGCTGACTCAGGAACTCGCAGAACCCAAATGAGTCAGTAAAATCCCTCGAGTCCGAGTCGAACTCGGACCGCCGAGTGTCAAGGGAGCTGGAAGCCAGGCTCAGGGAGCGAGCCCAGGACACCTTGGACGACCTAGAAACGACGCCATCCTCGGCATCTCCTGAGGTATCTCCGTTGGTGAAATGAAAGCACTTCATGACCGTAAGAAAGCAGTAGAAATTAACATGAAAGATTCTGAAAAAATGTTTGATTTTTCAGAGGGAAGATATAGAAAGAGTCAAAGTGAAAGGGGCGGCTAAGCATAAGGGGATCAACCAACCAACAAGTTTTGTTTATGGGAAATGCAGAAGATTTCGTCAACCAATTATATATAATAAAGTGGTTTACCGTTATTATTTATCATTCGTTAATATGAAGATTATATCTATAATATATTAAAAAAAATTTTGCAAACTCAAAGTAATAACATGGAATCGGTCGATATTAGTATCAATATATGCATTATATTGGTGGAAGACAGAATGAGCAGGTTGGGGTTGGGTTGGTTCGGGCAGAGTTGTGTCATGGTGCAGAGGAGAGATAAGGAAGAGTCACGAGCAAGGCAGAAAAAGGTCAGATATAATAAAAGGTCCAACTTCAAAAGTTGTACTTATAAAAGAGGGTATTATGGAGAAACACCTTTTGCAATTTTGTTGGTCACCACTATTTCATCGTCTATTTTTGACATTTATGCATAGTTTCTTCTCATATAAATGAGAGACCCACTGTATGTTCATATAAAAGAGGATCATATAAAAATATAAAATATATGTAAAAATATTAGTTTCCTTTTGTTAGGAGTTTTGGAGAGAAAGGAAAAGAAAATAGCCCATTTTATCTCCACTTTTCCATTTTTAATTTTTATTTTTACTTCTAATTCTAATTGTAGGGGTGTAAGACGATCCGAGTAGTTCATGCTCGACTCGAGATCGACTCAAAAATATGATCCAAAGCTCGAATTCGAAATTGATCCGAGTCGAATCTGATCCATACTTGTTTTCTGTTTAATGATACATTAGTCGAGTTCGAACATTCCAGTGTTCGCTCAGATTAGGATTCGAGTATTTTATTTTTTTCAAACCATACTTGATACCTACTCGATGGATCATATTTGAATACTGATCTAATCCATACTAACAAGCTAAATATGTGATATTTGTATCAATCTATATAATTTATAAAGTGTAGTATAAAATTGTATAAATTTGTACTTGAATAAATCAATGAATTGATTTTCAATTTGTATTACATTCTTTATAATTTTTTTACATAAATAAAAGTGAAAAACTTTTATATATAAACATTAGTTCAATAATCAATTTAGTATGTAGTGGTTCAATTTTAAATGAAATTATTCATATTCGAAACTCGATTTGAAAATTAAGTGAGTATTATTAACGTAAGCGAATGAGAGTCTTGTCTGAACCAAAGAGAAGGTCCGGAGTAATAATAAAAATCTATCACTTAAAAAAAGTGTTCATAAATTTTAATTGAATACAGCCCTTGTGGCGGTGGGGTTGGGTGAGATCGTAGTAGTAGTATTTGAGTAGTTGTAATTGTGTGTTTCTAAAAGATATCACCTTATCCAAGGGAATAGAGTAGTTGTTCATTTTGGGCATGATTTTGTTAAAGCGAGCGATAAGATACTCATTACTTGGACAATACCAACCACCTGTGAATAAAGGTTGGTTTGTTTGTGAAATACAACTCATTTTTCCTGCCACTTGTTCTTCTTCTTCCACCACAATTGTGAATTGCCAATTGCTGCGATAACGATTCATCATTTTTCATTTAAGTGGGATTTCAGTATATTTTAAGAAAACTCAAGTTTCATACTTAAAACAATTCTAGAGATAGAAAGTGAAAATTTTCTAAAAATAAAAAAAAGTAAAATTTGAAATATATACATATATATTTATAACATAATTAAGTCACAAATGTATTTTGGGTTAGAATGGTAGAATGAAAAGAGTAACCCAACTGTATAGTAGTAGTAAGAAATCAATTGATAGAAATTCCATTTTTACCGACCAACAAAATGGACCAAAACACAACAGAAGACCATCTGTTATAGCCAGTAGCCAGTATGTTGGGCATATAAAACCAAAACGCTTGTGGGAATGGGAATGGGAACCGGAACCGGCAAGCGAGCGTTTGAGCTGAACTAAAAAGTTTGATGTTGCATGGAGTAGTACTTTACCTTCAACTACAATGCCTGTTTTTTACTACACATAAATTAAGGGGGTTAAATATATTTTTCTCCACTCTACTAAGGGTTAGGTTTACAAACGATCTCCTACCGAACTAATTTTTTTTGATCATTCATTGAACTTCAAATATTTATCAAATCGTTACAAATTCCGTTAAATGAGTTGACTTTTAACAGAATATCCACCTCAGCTTTTAAATGATCATCCACGAAGATAAAGTCTGGGTTATCATCCTAGTTGTTGCCACATTGGAAGTGCAATAGATTTAATTATTTTTAGTATATTACAAATTAAAAGAAAAGTTAAAAAAGAAATCAATTCTTAAATTTCTCTCTCTAAATTCAAACCCCCATTTCGTTTCTCTCTCCAATGTCAAAACTCCATTTCAACTCTCCAAAATCAAAACATGATGCAACAATGAATATATTTGTGGATATATACATCTGAGATGGGGAAATTTTTTAGCAATGGTTGATTTTTAGCAATGAATATATACAATGTTGTACAGAAAGAAGAAAATTTGTGGATATAGATCTGATATATATCCATATATATATATATATATATATATATATAGAAATTTGTGGATATAGATCTTGTGAATCTGAAACCTAAAATATGAATTAAAATTTTAAATTTGGATTTCGAGTACTCCAGTTCTCTCTCACTTATAAGCTCCATAGACTTGTCAAACAATTTCATATGAGTTTTAAAATTTTAATTTCGAATTATTTTGGATTTGGATTTGTGGCGTAGATATTTGAGTTATTTTGAATTTGTTGATGGTTTTAGCATCTGGAATCAGAATCTCAATTTTAAGCTCATCACCGATGAAGCCACCCAGCCGTAAGAGTTCTGAGTTGGCCTTTGGTTGGGTTCTCATGAAGACCACCATGCAATCCGCGACCGCTTTCTCGACCCGTCGAGATCTCGATCACCCAAGGCGTCACCAAGGGTTCTTAGATAAAAGATGAGATTAAATCTCGCTTAACTTTCCAATCAATGCTAGCATCGGTAACACTAGCACTTCCATTGAGATCCGTAACTTCCTTAAACCTCTATGAGGAAGATGATGTTTTTATATTTTTTTCTTTCTTTTATTTGAAAAAAGGAATATAATAATAATAATAATAATAATAATAATAATAATAATAATAATAATAATAATAATAATAATAATAATAATCCCTCCATTTCAAAATATTAGATAATTTTATATTTTTAAAGTGAAATTAAAATATTTAAAAATTTAAAAAATATGAATCCATTAATTTATTTTATTATTAATTAATTATTTAATTTAATTATTTGTTATGTATATTAATTTGATTTATATTTTGATTAACTATTTGTTATAGAATTGAGTATAATTTAATTTAATTATTATCCAATTTAGCTTCTCTCTCCTTGTCGCGTGACACATAGATTTCCTAGTATTGTCACGTCTTTTTTCTGTTAAATAGTAAACGGACATAGACGGTAAAATCACTTTTTGTAAATAACGTATAGTTTAATAAGTTGACCGTAAAAAAAATCAGTTCAATGATGTATTTATAAACCGAGGTCCAGTAGAGTGAAGAAACATGTATTTAACCCTAAATTAAAGGAGGTGATGTCACATCTTTCTTTCCGTACAACAATAGAGTTGATAAATATGCCCTTTAATGCAATTTGTTGTTGTGATAGATAGGGATCCAGTCGTGAAGTTATTTTTTTGATAAGTTGGTCAATAGAATACTGACACACATACAACATCACCTGCGTGTCAGTATTTTATTGGTCAATTGACCAACTTAACCTAAAATAAACTTCATACTAACCACTTCTGATAGACAGACAGACTGACTGAATGTCAATTACTACTACACTCATTAGCTGGATACGAGGGGTGCTTACATTTTAACGCAAGGAAGAAGGTAAACTTAAATAATACCCGCTAGGCTTGGTTCGGTTCGGTTCGACTATCATTCTTATCGCTATATTGATGGAACCACTACTTGATTTATTATTTGTCATATAGTCTTAGGAGTAAGAATATAATTTATGAAATTGTTATCTTAAGATTAATTCAACAATCTTAAAACCTAAAACTACACTCACTATCTTTGGATGAATTATTTTATACTATTTGAATAAAATTCATAACCATTTCAATCGCAATCAAACACAATTCTTTTCATTTCATAAGAATAAGAATGAATTATTATATTTTTACCTTCATTCCGACACTGTTTGATTTTTAAAAAGGAGAGCAAGGAAAGAATAAATTAAAGAAATCTTTAAAAATTCTTTGTTTTGAGGAGATAAAAAAAAAGAATGAGATAGTTTGTTTGTTTTTTAAATAAATATTAATTTTATAAGATTTGAAAGAAATTTATTAAAACCTTATATGACATACTAAACTAAAGTATCAAAAATACCTTTCTATTCTTCATGGAGGAGGCTATCTGCCTGTCTGCACAGTGCTTGCTCCATTCAACTAAGGTAAATTCTTTCAGAATCATTCATATCTATACATCCTCCATCACAGAGAGAAACATTTATATATATAAATGTCAGGAGGTACAACTCCGAATGTGGAAATTCAATCCCATCATTCAATTCAAATATTTCCACCACCTGAGCCAAGCTCTGCTCCGCCGCCTCAACGCCCTGATCCCAATAAGCCCTCTTTATTCTTCATTCTGGTAAGTTCAAATTTAACTTGACTTCTGAGCATATCACTATGGTAGGTATATATTTGATTAATCGGTGTTTGCAGCGTACGGGCGTTTAACACATCAAAATCGACAAAAAATTAATTTAGTTTAGTTATGGGTTACAAAATATATAGTTATAATTCCATTAAAAACTAAAACCGTACTATTTTTTATATTTGTTTTTCCCTCTCTAATTTTTATACTTTCTCTCTCTAAATTTTTTTTCTCTCTGATGTTAAAATTGCCAATTAATCCCACTACCTTGGTTGGGAAACGCTGCTATTTTGCAGAGTCTATGTAAGACTACCATTATTCTTTCTCTCTACACCTAAAACACATTAATAATTGAGTTTGAATCTAGTAAACATTGGCATAGCCTGAATAAATTTGATTTGATAAAAAACGAAAAATTGCTCATGAGTTCTCTTTACCTTTTGTTATCGCATAATCAATATCAATCCACCACGTTTGGCCTATATATGAATGTGTGTTTGTCTTGAGGGTGAATTTGTGAAGTGAAATTTTTTTATTGAAAATTTTAAAAAAGTAAATATAAAAACTTGTATCCATATATTGATATCTGTGTTTTTTCTGT
Organism: Panax ginseng; assembly: GCA_020205605.1. Classification (NCBI taxonomy): domain Eukaryota; kingdom Viridiplantae; phylum Streptophyta; class Magnoliopsida; order Apiales; family Araliaceae; genus Panax; species Panax ginseng. Next base: position 8,580,392 of record CM035138.1, on the reverse strand, counting down.
GTCAAATCGATGTTGTGGTTTGCCTTGATTATGTTCCAAAATAAGGTTTAGGTGATTTCAATATCCGTTAATTTTTTCCGACTAAACATGACATATAAGGCATACTCAGCAGAAATCCACTTAACCTTTTTGTTAATAGAAATTTGGAATGTGGTTATGGTGTATAAGTTTTTTGCTTGGATTGACACAGAGAAACAAAGGGAAAAGTACTTTGATATATGTTTGCCTCTGTACGAAGCTGCACTTAAAGGTGACTGGCAAGCTGCCAAAGGACTCATAGCTAAATGTCCCGATGTAATAAACGTTAGCATTACCAAGAATTATGATACTGCCCTTCACATTGCATCATCCACAAAACACATTCAGTTTGTGGAAGAGCTGGTGAAGTTGATGAAACCTGAGGACTTGGAACTTCAAAACAAAAATTGGAACACAGCTCTCTGTTTAGCAGCAGCAGCGGGAACCGTCAAAATTGCTCAAGTATTGGTGAAAAAGAATAACGGCCTTCTAAGGATCCGTGGCAACAATCATATGTCACCACTCTTTATGGCTGCTCTGTTTGGGCACAAAGACATGGTGTCATATCTCTATTCTAAGACTAATAATTTGACAGATGACGATTGGAATGGCATGGATCGAATCATGCTACTGAATGCTTGTGTCAGAGCCAATCTATATGGTAAATCTTCCAAACTTTCTCCTCAAGTTGTTTTCTCCATCTTCTATATATGCTCTAGATCAAAAGTTAATTATAATTTTCCTCTTTTGTTGGGTGCTGGGATTTTTGGGTTTGGTTATTTAAGCATGCATGTTATCACTGAGCAGAAAAGGAGAAATAAGGATTAAGGGTGCTGCAAAAATGCACGCAGATGCAAGACATAATAAATACATAGTATATATTTAGTCTCTTATTTATGTGATATATGCCTCACCAGTCACCACCACAAAACATACATTTCTCATTTTAAGTGTGATATTATTCCAACAATTGATGGCCTATCCTCCATTATAAGTAACATAGAAGCCTTACATTATTGCATTTTATCCTATAACTACTACCACCCAGTTATCCAAAATAATAGTTACACACTGTAATGGATACATATATAGTTTGGGTTTATACTTTTCTTATTTGTTCAACTTGCCTCAATCACTCTCCCTTTTCCAGATGTCTTTATTTTGTTTATTTTTTCTTCATCCAAAAACTGTCCATTCACCCCTTTTGTATTTTTTTTACCCCGAAGTTCACCCTTCTATACGAGTTATCTTTAGATGAAGAATTGAAGTGTTGTTGAATACTCAAGGCCTTCTTTGGTTACATATTGCAAAACCTATAAATATTCATCGAATTTCTTATGAAAGCAACAACTCATAAGGATAGTGTTCTATATGTTCTCATGCGTGCATCTATAATTTCTTTCTCCTCCTGTTTTATTCGTTGAGAACATGAGCTTGTATCGGAATAATGGAGAAGATGTGATTCCCTTAAAATATATCGACAACAACTAGGCAACGTAACTAGGTATCTGACATGGTTTTAATGGATGTCGTGGGGTCCCATTGGATGCTAATTACTTCAGCTGCATGGATCTGGGGCATTACAAATGGTATCACAGAAATGTAGGGAACTCCTACTTCACCTGCGGTATATATGTGTAGTCATAACTAAAATGTGGGTTAAATAAGGAATACTTCAATCCTATGTATGTTGGAATGTGAGAAAGTTGTGTTTTCTTGATATTGTACTTTCAAAATAACTCACCCGTTGTTTTTATATGTAATGCTATCCCATTTAGTTTCATTTGGATCAATCTGCTGCTTTGGATCCAGGGTGTTACTATTCCTTGATGCAAATATTATTAACAAGCAACTGATTATTTCTTTTTAAATATTTTTTCTCATATTATGATTGAGCCTTAGAATAGCTCTAATATCCTGATGAAGCTTACCCTAGACTCTGAAGCTTCCTCCAAATCATACATGTATTAAAATCCAGGTTTAATGGTTAAAGGTGTTGATAGCATGCAATAGCATTCATTTGTTGAGCAGCCCAGCCCCTCGTTTTGTGTTTGATGTTGCAAGGTGCTGAAAATTTCTTAAAATTCCCATCTCCATTCAGTGTCCTCAGATTGGAACAACAAATTAAATAAACTAATACTCTATTGCTACATCTTTTGATTGGTTTTTTTTTACATAAATTTTATTATAACAATTTATAAAATCATGCAGATGTTGCATTAAAAATATTGGAGCACCACAACAAAGAAGTGGCTCTGGCAGGAGATTTGAATGCACTGCATGTTTTGGCTCGAAAACCGCTTGAATTTGATGGAGCAAGGCAGCCTGTTATCTGGAGACTTGTCAATAGAAGTAAGTTTTTAACTGTGAAATACTTTAAGAGTAGTCAACTTCATAAATAGCTCTAACATGAAAATAGGTGGACCTATCTATTTCCTCAATGGCTTATGCAATTGAACATACTTTTACTTCTGACATTTATAATTGTCTCTCAATATATACCAACTCATTTACAGTAGTACTTCCTGGACTAAGAATTGGGCCTGTTGAAAACAAGTGTCAAGCACTAGAGATAGTCAACATCATTTGGAGAGAAGTTGTTAAACTGAAGGATGACGACATATGGGACATAATCAGAGGCCCACCAGATAAAATAAAAGTCAAAGAAAGTAACGACCCTTCTGCCAAATTAGTTGATAAAATAATAGGACATCGCTCTCGGCTACTATTCATTGCTGCTGAATTGGGAAACACTAAGTTCTTAGTCGAGCTTATTCGATATTGTCCGGAGCTGATATGGAAGATAGATGACGATGGCCGAACAATATTTCACATTGCAGTTTTAAATCGTCAGGAGACTGTCTACAATCTATTATATGAGTTGGGCTCAATTAAGGACTTGGTAACTTCTTTTAGAGACACTAATGATAATACTATTCTACATCTAGCTGCGATGAAACCAGATGAAACCAGATCAAAATCGACTAGATATTGTGTCAGGAGTAGCTCTTCAAATGCAACGTGAACTACTGTGGTTTAAGGTACATGTTCCTATCCTTCCTTCTCAATACACACTTTTTTCTTTGTTTCTTTCATTTAGAGAAAACCGAGAGGTGGGAGGTTTAATACCAGCATATCTATCTAATAAAATACAAATAATTTTAAATTTCCCGCTCACTCAATAAATCATCTGGGCCGTCCAAAGTTTGGGATAAATCCCACCATCCATCCATCTATCTATCTATCTATCTATCTATCTAATAAAATACAAATGATTTTGAATTTCCCGCTCACTCAATAAATCATCTGGGCCGTCCAAAGTTTGGGATAAATCCCACCATCCATCTATCTAATAAAATACAAATGATTTTGAATTTCCCGCTCACTCAATAAATCATCTGGGCCGTCCAAAGTTTGAGATAAATCCCACCGTCCATACAGTGCCGGAGGCACGGGATACATCTAGTATATATATATGGCACATACTGTATAGTTGGTTTCAGCAATTAAAACAAATATAAATAGTGTCATTTTTCACTGAGCGAACTCGACCTCTCACCTCCCATTACAATCTTAGTAAATTTAGACAATAATTTCAAAATTTTTATTAGTATTGATATCTGATTTAGGCCTTTCAGTTATATCCTCCATCCTATTTTTCCCCCCAATTTGACAAATTGCCATACCTATTGGTCACACACACTGGTATGATATATAGATTTTTACCTTTTAGGAAGTTGAGACTATGGTGCATCCTTCTATGAGAGAAAAGAAGAACAATCAAGGGAAAAACCCCCAAGCTTTATTCACCAAGGAACACACAGAGTTAATGGAAATGGGCAAAACCTGGATGAAGGACACATCATCCCAATGCATGGTTGTCGCTACTCTTATAGCCACGATTATGTTTGCAGTAGCATTTAGTTTACCTGGAGGAAACATATTCTTGAACAAAAGTGCCTTCATCGTGTTTGTGATAACAGATGCCATATCATTATTCACCTCTTCAGCTTCCATACTCATGTTCTTGGCTATACTCACGGCACGTTATGCAGAAAATGATTTCTTAGTATCTTTGCCTACGAAGTTGATGGTTGGACTCCTAGCACTTTTCATATCAATAACTACCATGATGGTTGCTTTCAGTGCGAGCTTTTTCCTAGCTTATACAAATGGTATGAAATGGGTACCTATTCTTATCACTGTATTTGCTGGAGTACCTGTTCTTTTATTTGCTAGGCTACAATATCGTCTACTTTTTGACGTGATTCGCACAACATTTGGTTCAAGGGTCCTATTTAGGCCTAAGAAACATATGCTTTACTAGCAAATCCGTGTTGTATTGTTGCTGGTGATTTACGGCCTGTTTGTGAGTTTTATTTGACGGGGAAGAGAAGAGAAAGTTCAAACTTTCTTTCTAATTTTAGAAGGGAAAGGCTCCAACTTTTCTTTCCCTTCCCTTCCCTTCCCTTCCCTTCCCTTCCCCTCCCCTAAATAAAACTGGTCATTAATTTCGTCTTCTAATTCATTTTCTTTTCAAAATGTACTTTTATGGCTCTTTTCTTTCTGTATTTGATGTTATAATATACATTGACCATTGCCAATATACATGATTGTTAATAGTAGCTATGATTTTTTCCCAGGAAAAGCTTAGAGTTGTATCAACTTCAAGATGAATCCATCGTCTTTTATTTCTTTTTTTTTCACTTTTGGTACCATTATATTGAGTTTCAAGATTTGTTTGCACCCACATGAGGCATGCCTTCAGTGGAGGGGTTGGGTTTATGTCTCACTGCGCTGCAACCTTGATCTCATAAACATTGATAATTGCTTCGTAATACACCCATCTTGTTGGAATATTTCACATGAATCTCACATAAGATAAATTTAAGTGTAGATGGGTTAATAAATATGATAGAGTGTCAACTTAATAAGTAAACTTTTTAGATAAGGAGGTGATCTTGTTAGAAACCAGATAAATTAACAACAGTTAGCAGAAGCAGTGCAATAGCAGTAGCGAAGCAACAACAGCAAGAGCAGTTAGGCGAACAAATTGGAACAACTTAGCTGTTATATGAAAGAAGCCGAGGCGTAGTAAAGCTACTGTCATAAAAAGTGATTCTACCCTCACTATCCATGGCGTTCACCCTCCAGGATTCAACAGCAAGCCTTCAATTTCCTCAACCATGTTACTAAGTCTATAACAACAAGTACTAATATGCACTATGAGAGTTCCAAGAATAGCCAATGTGGGACTTTGCAAAAAACATAAGATTTTGGAGCATAACCAACAGATCTAACATGGTAAACTCATTATCTTATCATCATAATCATCAAAGCCTTAATTACCATAGTCAATATGAGCATAGCTAAACTCATTATTTTGTCTTCCCCTGTGGTGGCTGTACTGTAATTTGGGATGAATTATATCTTCAATCCCTTGTTGATAAAAATTCTTACTCCTTTCTGGCGGTTGCACTTGATAATAAGCGTTAGCCTGGTATACCGGCTGTTGCACTTGAGACCTTTGAAAATAAGCTGGAGTGTGGTGATCATAGATTAAATCTTGAGGTGAGATTCCTTTTGGCTGTTGCCCTTGATAATCAGAATGATCTGGTTTATGGGAATGTAGGGCAGGTGCAATCAATGAAATTGATGAGAACTTTTCATGGGGCCCAAAGTATGCTTCACCGGAATGTAGTGCAGGTTCAAATGACGAGTACTGATTATTGGTTTGATAATCTAATTTTTGGGAATGTAATGGAGTTGCAACGGATGAAATCAATTCCGACACAACTTCAGGAAACCGTGGTGAGACTCCTTTTGGCTGTTGCCCTCGATACCTTTGATAATCAGAATGATCTACTTTATGGGAATGCAAGGCAGGTGCAATCGATGAAATTGATGTGAATTTTTCATGGGCCCCAAAGTATGCTTCACCGGAATGTGGTGCAGGTCCAAATGATGGAGTCAATTCCGATACAACTTCAGGAAACCATGGCATGGTATTGGTAGGATTCAATTGTTTGCTCCTTGACTGCATGTTGTGGGCTGCTGAATATATAAAATCAACCAAAAAAATTGGTTGTTTTTTTTTTTTTGGGGGGGGGGGGGTTGGGTTCAAAAGAAGCTGCTTATCCAACCATAGACTAAATTTAACCTACAAAACGATACTTATATAAGGGAGGGAGGGAGGGAGGGAGGGAGGGAGGGAGGGAGGCATTTTTTTGACCCATAAAAACTCGGGCTTTTTTGGTCCGGCCCGCCCGCAAGGTTCGCGGGCTCAAAAAAGTACCAAAAAATAGATATAAACCACCTTCGGCCCGCGAGTTATGAGCTTACTTTTTTTGACCCGTGAAAATCCTAATCATTTTGGCCCGATCCGGTCCGCGCCCGCCCGTTTGTCACCTCTATCAACACTTGACAACTTGTATGGATTCTATTCGTACCTATAATATTATATAATATAGTAGTAGTATATATTCCACAATTTTAGTTGCCGATGCTTAATTGATAATGTTTTATATTCGATTTCCCCGCATGCACCAATAGTGCTGCTTTTTTTTTTTATTCTTCAATTAGAAAAACATATCCTTTCAACCGCACCAATCCAATCGTCAATAATACCTTAAATTTGATGGTTAAGATGAGATGGTATTGGATTCTTGGTTTTCTCCTTCTTGTTGGTGTGGGACTAGACTTTCTGTGTGGTTCATTGTACTTGTATTGATATCCATCATAATTAATGGGTTCAAAAATGTTAGGATCTTGGGTATCTAAATGGGGTCCAATTCATTTGATTTAATTAACCGTTTTTCCAATTGACAAGGTCAATAGAGCCGTTCATTATTTTGAACGTGGCTTGACTAAGTGTGGAAAAAAAGTTAGGAAGTGGTTCAACAACTTCGATATTAAATACGTCTCCTTTTGTTCGACGCATCACAATTAGTTCAGTTGACCAAATATAAAAAGTTATCCCAATACAGGCCTAAACCAAATTATTACGAACTGTGAGATTGTGTTCCGTTCTCATACTGTAGTTCAGAGACGCTGTTAGGTTTCAGAGGAAGATTGGCAGGAGATTTTCACGCTACAAGAGGTAAGACTTTGACTCTATTGTTATGTGTAATATATGAAATAACATGCGTACTAAACTCCTACAAAAAAGAAGCAGCATCAAAATCTAAGTTGTGCCTGTATTTAAGGTTGTAAAATGAACAAACAGTTCCAGTTCGAGCTCGATTCGTAATCGCTCGATTCGAAATATAAATGATTCAAATATGAGCAAATTTTAAAGTTCGATAAATTAAATAAATCGAACTTGCTCAAATTGCAATTTTCTATTGATATTCGGATCATATTCGTTCAAAAAATTCAAACTGTCCGGGCTCGATTCGAGATTGTGCTCGACTCAGTAGCTAAACAAGTTTCAATCAAACCTTATTTTATACTCGATAAATTTTGTAAACCAAATCTATGTAATCATTTACACCCTCCCTTGCCTGTATCAATATTCAATCAATAGTTGAAAGGAAAAGATGCAGTGAGTTTGATTGTGGTGTTAGCATGGATTTATCTTGGGCCTTGAATTTTCATATACAGCAAATGTATGCCAGCCCAAGATGGTATGGTATAGGGCATACATTGCATGGGAGCGGTAGGTAGGTAGTTTGGTGTTAATGGATTGAATGCGGCTCCGATAGAATTCGATCCCCTTGGTAAGATTAAGCATAGCTGGAGCTTGGCCGCTTCATGTGTCGTCTAATCATCACTGCTAGCGCTAGCGCTAGCGCTAGCTTTACCTACAACTACATACATTAATATTGTACGTACTTGGCTGGCTGGCTGGCTGCTCCATCCCTTCATTTCTATTTCCCGTACCCTGGCTGATATCTCTCACTCCCCATGCCCACATGCATATATACTCCTTTTTTTACCTAATAATATAATTATCTTTAATTTTACATGTTGTCGTTAATCGTCTTACATACATACATACATACATACATACATACATATGGCTCTTATTCGCCCACCTTTTAATTGGGTTGTCATATATATATATATATATATATATATATATATATATATATATATATATATATATATGTACACCTCAAATTATTAGTACGTAGTTGCACATCTAAATATAAATAATTGACTAATTTATTCTTCATAAATGAAACCTCAACTCAGTCATTTAATTATCATCTTTTAATTTTGTGTTTTATCCTATTATACATAATAACTATAAAATAAAAAACAAATATAATCGATCATTACCTAAAATGATTAAACAGTATATTCTCCTGTATAAGAAGCAAGATATGTAATGTAACAAGGGAATTAATACGTTATTTCAGCTACCACAATACAATAGTGTATTTCATCCTCCCCTTTTCTGGCGTTATACGATAATGTTTTCAAGACTCAAAGTTAATAAAGGCCAAACACTGGTGTTGGGTTTTGACACTTTCAACTATTTGCTTGCTGAACATCCAGATTTTGACGGTGTAATGAATGGAGTCCAGGTCGAGAGAGGCGTGACTTCTTGATATTTATTAAAAAAATAAAATAAAGACAAACTTAACCTCATATATATTATCTCATTGGCAAATATAAAATGTTCAAGTCTTCAAAAAAAAATAATAGTAATCCCATTTTTCAATAATAATACTAAAATAAACTCATTATTTGATAGCTAAATAATTGAAATGATGAATGAGTATAGGATGAATAATAGTTTATTTTGTATTATTATCGAGAAGTTGGATGACTATTTTTTCGACTAATTTTCTTTTTTGAAGGCATGAACATTTCTAATTTTCCGAAGATCATATGAGATTAAGTATGTCTTTCTTTTTTAATAAGCATTATGTGGTGTTTAGCTATGCATTTTACATAATAAGTTGTAATTGTTTAAGTTGTTATTTATTTTATAACACTATCATCATGTCTCATAGGATCAATGACAAAATTAGAAGATGGTAAATTATAAGTGAATTGGGGACTTATTTATTAAAGATAAAATGGACACTTGCTTATAATTAGTTGTGCAACTAATAATTTAAGGTGTGCATATATCACTCTCCTTTTAATTGAATAAGTGAAAAATAAAATAAAATTTGTGTTTATAATTAATGAACAGACTTGATGAGTTATGGAGCATTACCTTTGTAGAGAGATACACTAGAGTGTCGATTTGGCCGGAGCCGATACTAAATTGTCATATCTTTGGTTCGCAGTGAAAGAGAGAAGAGTTAGAGAGAGAAAGAGGTTGCATAAAATGAATTTAAATGAGTTTTTTTTATTTAAGTCAACTGACTCATTTGACACCCAACCCAACCAATCTAACAACCTCCATATTTTTTTTAAGTCCGTCTTTAATTCACAAAATTGGTTCGCTTAAGAAGAATTTCGTGTATATATTCACGGACAGAACTACTTGCGCTCCCGTACAAGATAGCACAAAGTTATGAGTTAGTATAAGATTACAATTAATTTTGTAAAAATTAATTTAAAATTGATACGATTAATTTAATTTTTAGGAATAATAAATCTTACAACTAGTAATACTTTTTAAATAATTTATGATATTTATAATTGCATTTACATCAATTAAGTGATTTCAAATTAATTTTGAGTTTGAAATTAATTTACTTTTAAAAAGTCAATTATAGCTAGTCTTCTAAATTAAAACAGAGGAATTAAGTACTACGCCATTTTATAACAAAAATGCACATAATGAAATAAATTAAATTACAATTTAAGAGAGAGAAGTCGATAAGATCTAACTTGTTGGTTACACGTTTAGACTTAACTAATGGTCTCAAATTCGCTTTTTAACTATGGTGTGGATCTGTATTTATTTTCTTCTTCATTTGGTGACTTAAACTTATTAAATACAAAACTTACTGATATTGTAATTAATGTTGATGAAATTTATTGGTTTAATATAAATAAATTAGAATAGTACAATCTTATACAGCATAATTAAAATTAAACATCTGTTTTGTACATATATTTAACCCCCATAATAATAATGAAAATATTTAAAGAAAAAAACTCATAATTTAATTTGTGGGTTATGGTTATGCAGCAACCATTCATTCATTTTATGACTGATTAATTAAATTAAAATTAGCTAGAATATATATATATATATATATATATATATATATATATATATATATATATATTCCTCCTAGGGTTAGGGGAAATGAAAATATAGTAGTATAGTATAGGCGATGCATGGTCCTATTCTAATTCTTCATAGCTCCATGCATAGGAAATTAAATAAAGATCCGCAAATATTAATGGGATAGGACATAAATACGGCTATACAAAGTACAAAAGAAACCAGCTTAATTCACTATTCAATCGAAGCTACCACTCTGCAACTTAAATTGCAGCTTTTGTATATAATAAACAATTAAACATAGCCTATACTACTAGGTTACGGAAGATATGATTCTCTATATATATATTACTTACCAACAGTCATGTGACTCCGGCGACTTCAAATTTTTAAAATGAACGAAATATTTAAAATTATTTATATTTTATTATATAGATATATTTCTCATTAATTTGTTTCTTTCTCATTTCTTGTTATTACTCCATGACACTTGGCCCTGCAATTCTATCGGGCCAACTGTAACAATAATCACAATTAATCTTTTAGCGGCAAAAATAATTACTATTCGTACGGACAAATTCATATAGACTTTTAATACCTCTCTCTAAATGTGATAAATTATACAATAATTTTAAGAGGACATTTTTTTACTAACATTCTAACCATATTATTTATTTTATTTTATTTTTTGGTATTTTTTGTAGTATTTTTTAAAAAATATGTATAATATTTATTCTAATTAAAATTTTTATAAAAAATAGTGTTTTAAGTATAATTTGAATACATATAAGAAAATGAGGTTATGCAGACCGCATGCACTCACGCTTTCTTTATATATTCAAATTACACATAAAACACTGTTTTTTACAAAAAATTTGAGTTAGAATAAATACTATACATTTTTTGAGAGGTACTACAAAAAAAAATAAAAAATATATATATGTCGCTAGAATGTCAGCAAAAAAATATCCCCTAGAAGGACTCTAAATTATAAACTTTACTCCTTTTTTAATTAAGACTACCAATACAAGTGCAATGAGAAATTAATTACTCACATTACGAATGATTTTTATATTTTAATAATCACTAACGACTTCACTAGCTCAAAGAAACAATTAAAAATAACAAACAAACTCACACAAGTGCGATAGAATAATTAAGATAATAATCAAACTTGCTTGATTTCACATTGTTTGTTTGTATTTTGAAATGCCATTGTGCTCTTATAAAATATAATTACTGCGCACCTTAAATAATATAATTATATTATCATACTAGTCGAGCGTTGAGCTCACTTGGTTAATATGCATGTAACTCAACATTGATCTATTAAGTAACCCATAAACAACTTAATTAATATCAAAGAGAGATTACTCGAAGATCATATCGATCTTCAACTAATTAGAACTGATATATATATATATATACACACACACACACATAAAAAGTTGCCTCCCAAAAACTGACGTTCATATATCATCAGCAAATTCACATGCATGCAAGTACAATATTTCAACATAAACACTCAAATGGGAAAAACAATACCACCCCCTCCATAAAGTTAATTAATCGACCAACTACCACATTTTAGAACCAAAAATTATTATTATATATCTTTAATTTCATTTAAAATTAAAACCCAACCAGGCCACAAGTCAACTGTTAAACTCTTCTTTTTCTACCCATTGCTAGCTACAGTACATATTAATTCTTAACTTACCTACGTACTTAGCTAATTAACCACATGATAAATAATAATGGCGCAACTTAGCAACAATGAGTCTTGCAAAAACAGAGTATATATAAATAAATTTGTACCAGTTAGTTTAATAAAGAATTCAATACTGACGGTAATGACTATCGTGCGCCGTGGGGTCACGGACTTCGAAGAACGAACGGTTCTTCACCACGATATCGTACATATGAAGGGACTTGAAGTTAGAAAACCTTTTAGGGAGAGAGATGAGATGGGCCGAGTCATTGGAGCGGTGGAACTGAATGAGCTCCAACTCACCCGGGTTATGGTAACGGCTCCACCCGAGTTCGGCTAGCCGGAGCTCCAGCTCGTCGTAGGACCGGATCACCTGGTTCGTCGGGAGGTAGACAAGGACTTTGGGGCGTGCACCGGGTGCGGTGGCTGTGCCCGGGCATGGTGGGTCCTTTTGCTCGAAGGATTCACGGGTCGGGTTGGTGACTAGGCGGGCTACGCCCTTCTTGTCGAATATCCATACCCCGGACATTGTTGTTGCAGAAAAGAAAGAGAGAGGAGAAGGGTACGGACGGAAAAGAGTGGGAAAAGTGGTGAAAATATATTTAGGCTTGAGGCGCTATGCATATATAGGATAGGACTATGACAACATGTGAATGCCTAAAGCATAGGACCAAACTATCCTTTTTACATGCATGTGGCGAGGAGATATATAGGATGTTTAGACCCTGTGTTTTTCATCAATTAATGCTTACTTTTTTCTTTTCTTTTTGTAATATACATACATATACTTATACAGGATTTTATTTTTTTGAGAGGGTCGGAACATAATGTAATGTAAAATAATTTAATAATAAAAAATATATATAATAAACAATTCACATTTTTATATTTCCTTGCAACTTAAAAGAACTATTATTTTTGTTCTTTTATTCTTTCGCAATTCATTTTAAAGAGAATTTTTCTCTCAACAATATTCATCATCATATCATATAATTTTTCAGCAATTTCTTTTATATGTCATTAGTCTTTACCAAAAAAACTTAGGGGCCTTGAGAAAAAATCAACAAAATTTAAAGGATAAAAATATATATTATAAAAGATAAGGTAGCCTACCCCCAGGCCCCTTAATGGCTTCGTCTCTATACCTATGAGATTAAATATAATTATAAAATTAGTTTATTATATTAAATACGTTGTTAAAATATTATTAAATTAATTAATTTACTACTAAAAAATAAGAATACGTGACGGAATTTTATGACAGTTTTTAAAAATAATTACAAAATATAGTAATTTGTGATGAACTTTTTAAGCAATCATAAAATAATATTATATATGATGGCTCTCAGTGATGACTAATTTTGTAATCAATGTATTATAATTGTGCTGACCATGTCAATCACACCAAATATTTGACGGAAAATAAATTTTCTTTTTGTGATGCACCAAGTCATCACTTAAAGGTATACCCTTTTCGTGATTGCATTTAAGCTATCACTAATATTTTAATGTAAGAAATAATCAAAACAATATTTTATGACAGTCATGACAATTATTAAAAAATATAAATTTTTGTGACGACTTTTATTTGCAATTACAAAAAGAAGGTATTTTGTGATTGAATTTTCAAGCCATCACAAAATAATAAAATATATGATAGCTCTTAGTGATGACTAATCTTACCATCATTATAGAGTATATGTGATTGCCATTGCAATCACCAAATCTTATGTGGAAGTAATTTTGTTTAGTAAGTCAACTCACATATGTTTTCTTTTATATTTTATTTTAAAATTATAATCATGATTTGGACTTTGGTGTAGTGATAATACTTATTATTAATTTGCAAATGGGGGAGGGCTCAAATCCTACAAGTATTAAATTGTCCAAAAATATAAATTCACGTTCTTACTTGTCATTCCTAAATTCTTGTTTTTTTGTACCTTGTCCGTAAATAGAAATTCACATTCTTACTTGTCATCCCTAATGTAAGACCCTAACTTATTATAAATAAAATCGAATTTTCTCTAATTATATTTGTGAATAATAAGGTATTAATTTGATATAATTCTGTGGTTATGGGTGAAATGTGCAAATTTTGCAAAATATACAAGTGGTTATAAAATAATCATTGTTGTTGGGGAATATTCGTTTGGTCGTGGAATATTCTTGTTGTCGGGGAATATTCGTGACGACCTGCCAAGCTTTATTTGGGGCCCCATAATGTAATAATAAGCTTGGATGAAGAAAATGACAAGTTTGAGTTTTTATAAATAACGGCGTAGTTGTTACCGTTAACACTGTTGGAATACCCGATGGTTAAAATACAGTAATACGCGTGGATGCACGGTATTGATGAATTATTGATCCTTACGTAAGAAGGCACTACTCAATAATTGTTACAGTAGTTACTGTTCAATATTTTATTTTATTGATTCAATAATTGTTGCGTTGATATTTTATATTATTGTTATTTCAATAATTATCATCGCACGAGATTTCCCATTATCGATCAATAATTCATATTATTTGAATAATATTATTAGATAAAGATTATTGGCAATGTCTAGAAAGTTCACAAAGGAGAGGTTTGGTCACCTAATTGCATGCTACCAATAAGGAGAAATTCTTATTGAAAGCCCCTCTTTCCGGAAACTACCGTCATTATAAATGTGATTCTCAGAATATTATTTGTGAATAATTAATTATTGATTCATATGATAAGAAAATATTTATTTTATGTGGATATAAATGTTGGATATATTTATTGTGGCTAAAAATGAAGGAGTTAATGTTGAAGTGTTTTATCAAGATTTTTGTTTGAATGAAGGTATTAAAAATTAAACCAAAGTTTTTTTAGATATATTGTGTGAGTTATAATTTTAATCCGACCGCTGATCGTTGTAATTTTTGGATATGTTATACATATATAAGTTGAGTATATGTCCACAATTTTTGAACCATCAAAATGAACGTATGATTTGTTATGAATTTTAAGAGGTGACCGATTCGTAAATTAGGTTTATAAATGATTTTGGTGGAAAATTCTAGAATTGAGTGGGCCCCACTTGTGGTTGGTGAAGAAATGTGCTGAATTTATTTCAAATGTGGTGGGTGGGAATAGTAGCAAGTAAAGCCATCGTCACAGTCAAGTCTGCTAACATTTTCCTCGTAAATAGAGGCTAAGTTAAAATTGAAAATCACACCGTAAACAAGTTTTCTCTTTTCTCTCTCTAAATTATTGAGTGTATTTTGTGAGTATTTAGATACTTTGTGAGTTTCATTCATCATCAAAGCAAGTTTTCTTCACCTTTTATACCGATATTCCGATCGTAAGATCTTGATATTTTGAGGTAAGGATGTTATTTTCTTCATATATGATATTATTTCTTCAATATCATTATGCCAAGTATTGATCTGAATTTTTATCAAATTTGGAACTTTTTGTGTTTGGTTACTATTCACGATACGACCTTATTCACGATATCTGACACTATTCACGAATCACGCAAGACTATTCAATCGAAAAATGAAATTTTCTTCTTTTTGTCCAAGATGTCTATTATGGTTATTATCTTTGATCAGATCTATGTTTTGATCTTTATTTTTGAATTCCGCTTCAAAATTGGTATTTGTGAAGTATTATTGATCTTGGATAAACCAATTATACTGAATCCCTATTATTTGTCCTTCCGTTTCACTTTGATTCATTTTCTTTAAAATATTTTTTCATCATCCTCAGTCCTAAAAATGATGAAATTACTAAATATCTTCTACCAGAAGAGCAAAATATAAATGATTAATCGATGAATATCTTTGGTCGTAATGCAAAGATGAACAGTGTTGAGATGAACACGACCAACCCGATGATACAAATGAATATTTTTGGCCTGTAGTGCAAAGATGGATATTTGATTAAAGATGTATATTGATTGTTGATACAGTGGATAAAATATTGATGATAGACTTTTAAATCTTAGAAGATAGTAGAACTCATTCTCTACTTGACTCTTCTAATGGATTGTTGTTTCACCGCAGCTTGTTGATCTAAAACTTGTCATTGGCTATTATATTTTATTAGATTTTTCCTCGTCAAGACTAACGATAATTTGTTGTATATTATCTTAGTCATAATATTCTTTATCGGGCTAGTTGAGCTAACCCTTTTCCTTTTTGTTCCATTTTTCTCGTGAGATGAGAACATAGCGAGAATTATTAATGGGTACGGAGTGATGGTTCTGAAAGATGTTTTAGCGATCCTCACTATTTCGTAAAATAGTGTTTGAATAATTGAACGAGGACTTATTTGAGTGTGGATATTGTCTAGAAGATAATATTTGTATTTAAACTCACGAGATGTGTTGTCGATTTTGCACGACAAATTGTATTATTGAAGTTGTAGTTTGCTTTCTGCTACTGTACATGTATTTGGCGACTCGGGACCGGGTGTCAGATACCTATTTGGGGGCGCTCCATAACAGTATCGAGCTTAGGGATATGGTCTCTAAGCGGAGATCGGGGAATAGAACTAGGAGGAGAAGAAAGTAAATCCTTCGTTAGTGTGTCCTATCTAAGCTTATTTGTTGGTCGGTCATAATACTGATCAAGCGAGCTTCCTGGAGTTGGGACCACCAAAATTTAAGGGAAAGCCATTATCCGATCATTATGTAAACGTGGGTCAAGCAAATTACCAAGATATTCGATGTCTTGGGATGCACGGAGGAATGTAGGTTCCATTCGCCACCTTTATGTTCATGCCAGTGAGTGACTACCTGGTGGGAGTCTCAGTGAAGCGTACCAAATTACCGCACTCAAAGATGTCTTGGGAAACATTTCAAACTATTCAATGACAAGTACTTTCCCGAAAGTATTCGCTATATGAAGGAGGTGGAGTTTATCGACTAGAACAAAACAACACGATGGTGTCCCAAAGACAAGGAGAAGTTTGCAGAGTTATCCAGTGTCGCACCTCATTTGGTCGAAAATGAGAACGAATGACAAGGATGTTTCGAGAGGTCTAAAGCCCAGATTCTCGCAATATCTTATATCTCATAAATTTTCTTTATATTCAGATGTTGTAAATGTGGCTCAATTATTGAGAGCGAGATAATGAGTATGTTCAACCGAGGGACCACAACCAGGGTACATACACGGATAAAGAAATCATCGTGAGCGATGATAACCAACGAGGAGGAAAAATATTTAACAAAGGCGGTAACCACTCTGTGGTTATCGTGGCCATGATAATAGGAGAGGTGAGTCAAGTAGAAATTTCGTAAAGAGGAGATTCAACAATGACGAAAAGACATCAACAAGAAGACCAAAGACCAACAACAAATTCTAGGGGAGGAGAACGACCGCCAGCTTAGATGTTACAAATGCGGAAAGAGGGACATATCACCAAAATCGTCCCACAACAATCCAAGGTATGTTACAACCGTGGAAAGGAAGGCCACATAGCTCGGGATTGTTCAGAAGCAAAATCAAGTTCAATCGGGATGGTGACTTCAAGGGTCATCCGGATAAGTCGAAATCACGGTTCTCGGAAGAAGCGTTTGTCGCGATCGCCAAAACGCGAGAACCCGAACGAGGTGATTACGGATAAGCTAATCTTTGAACTCTTGCATAAGTTTATACCTTTTACTAGATACCGGCCTCTACCCATTCTTTTATCTCTCCTGCTTGTGCTCAACGTTTAAACTTGACTCGGAGAAATTGGACTTTGACTTATCTCATTGAAACTCCGTTGGTTGAAACCTTTGTTACATCTACAGCTTTATAAATCTTGCATGATCCAAGTTGGCACTATCACATTACCGCTGATCTTATATCTTTAAAGATACTTTCTTTTGATGTGATTTTAGGAATTGATTGGTTAACCACCATCATGCCAAAATTGATTATTTTCGTAAGGTCATTAGTTTTATATTCCTAACAAACCCGCTATACAAATTCAAATAACTAAACCACTAAAATCACCACTATCATATCAAGCCATAAACCTATTCGCTTATTGAAAAATGGATGTCAAGCTTTCTTAGCCCATGTTATGGATTTGAACAAAGACAAGTCGATTTGAATAATATTTCATTGTTAGAGAATTTTCCGATGTATTTCAAAGAACTTCCTGTGTCTATCCCCGAACGTGATGTTGATTTCTTTATCGACCTTTGAGCCGTACAAAAACCCATTTCTAAAACCCCATATCGAATGGCTCCTATTGAACTTCAGAGTTAAAAGTCCAACTACAGAATTGTTAGACATAGGTTTCATTCGCCCCAAGACATCTCCTCGGGGTGCTCTGCTTTATTCAGAAAGAAGAAAGACGGGAGATGCGACTTTCAGATTGACTACCGAGAATTAAACCATGTCACCATCAAGAATAGGTATCCGCTACCTCGCATTGATGACCTGCTCGACCAATTGCAAGGAGCACAATTCTTTTCAAAGATCCATCTTCGCTCGGATATCATCAAATCAAGATTAAAACCGAGGATATTCCAAAGACGCCTTCTTAACCCTAAGACGGCATTATGAATTCTTAGTCATGTCTTTTGGATCGACTAATGCTCCCGTTGCTTTCATGGATATGATGAACCATGTATTCAAGAAATATTTGGATCGGGTTTGTTGTTATCTTTATCATTGACATCCTTATCTATTCCAAAAGCCGTGAAGATCATGAGCACCATTTGTTCGATACTTGAAAGGCTTCGTGAAAACAAACTTTATGCCAAGTCAAAGAAATGCGAGTTCGGCTTAAGGAAGTAGCATTCCTTGGGCACGCAGTGTCAAAACATGGAGTATTTGTCGACCGGCGAAGATCAAGCAAAGACAAAGTTGGGAGGAACCAAAGTCGCTGACCAAGTCGTAGCTTTCAAGCTTAATACCGGTTATTATCGAGATTCGTGGGAAGGATTTTTCAATCGCTACTCTCATAACTCGCTTAACTCTTGAAAGATACAATATTTGTATGGAGCGAGGAATGAGAGAAGAGTTTCCAAGAGCTCAAGAGAGACTCATTTTGGCACTGCTCGCAATACCATCTAAGACGGATGGATTTGTTATATACAAACGATGCTTCGTGCAAAGGGTTAGAATGCGCTCATGCAACATGGGAAAGTCATAGCCTATGCCTCACGATAACTCAAAGAATATGAGAGGAATTATCCTACTCATGATCTAGAGTCAAGCAGCAATGATTCAAGCTGAAAATTTGGAGACACTACTTGTATGGGGAGAAAGTGGAGATTTATACTTTTACCATAAAAGCCTCAAATATTTCTTCACCCAAAAGAACTCAACATGTGACAACGACGTTGGCTTGAACTATTGAAAGATTACGATCACACTATTCAATATCATCTTAGAAAGCGAACGTAGAGTTGATTTATCGAGTAGAAAGATCATACGCGAAAGACGAAAAGCGATATTGTTAATGCAAAGGCCCATTCTCGTATGACTTGCAAAGGATGGAGGTAGAATTAAAGACTCAGGGACCCACACGATGATGGCGAATATACGAGTAGAACCGACTTTAATCGATAAAGTTAAAGTCGCTCAAGCCATGGACCGGAGCCGATACGTATGAAGAAGAAAGTGCAAGAAGGAGCTATTCCGTGCGAGAATCGATGAAAAAGGAATACTTAAATTCAACTCCGCACTTTGTGTTCCTAACGATTCTCGACTTGAAGCATAGAATCATGATGGAGGCACACAACACACCGCTTGCAAATCCATCTCGGGAGTACCAAAATGTATCATGATATTCGGCATACATTTTGGTGGAACAATATGAAGAGAGAGATCGCGAAGTTTATCTCGAGGTGTTTAACTTGTCAACGTGTCAAGGCGGAGCATCAAGTGCTAAAGGGTCCATTACAACCACTTGAGATTCCAAAATGGAAGTGGGAACACATTACTATGGATTTCGTTACAGGTCTTCCCAAAGTTTCTCAAGGCATAGATGCTATTTGGGTTATTGTTGATAAATTAACCAAGTCTGCTCATTTCTTGCCTTTACGTGAGACTTATTCCCTTGAACATCTTGCTCACATGTACGTGAATGAGATTGTGAGATTGCATGGCATGCCAATATCCATAGTTTCGGATTGTGACCCAAGATTCACTTCACGATTTTGGGTTAGCTTGCAGAAAGCTATGGGCACGGATTTACGATTTAGTTCGGCATACCATCCTCAAATGGACGGACAATCAGAGAGGACTATTCAAACCCTCAAGATCTATTAAGACTTTATGTCCTAAATTTTAAAGGAAGTCGATAAGTATTTGCATCGGTGGAATTCTCCTACAACAACAGCTTATCGTTAAAGTATAGGCATGGCTCCATTTGAGGCGTCAGATGGATTTAAAGTGTCGCTTCTCCAAGATGCTTTGGACGAGGTGGGAGAAGCAATATTGTTGGGACCGTAATTAAATACGCATGACTACGTAAAAGATCCAAATGATTCGACAACGATACAAACCAGACAAGATCGACAAAAGAGTTATGCTGGATCTTCATCGAAAAGACGGTAATTTAATATCGGGGATCATGTATTGTTACGTGTTGCACCATGGAAGGGAGTTACAAGATTTGGGAAGAGAGAAAAGCTCAATCCACGATTTGTTGGTCCATTTGAGATTCTCGACCGAATAGGAAATGTGGCCTATAGACTCAAGATTACCTCCCAAAGTATGTCTCGTGTTCATAATATTTTTCACATATCCATGTTTCGTAAATATATGAAAGACCCAACCATATTATTATTGCTAGAACCAGATTTAGATATCCAAGATTTAACGTACGTAAGAAGTACTTACTAAAGATCTTGATAGAAAGAGCATTCCTACGCACTTGAAGGTTATACCACAAGTTAAGGTTTTATGGAGAAACCATGCTATCAAGAAATGACCGAGTTGAATCGTAAATGAAAGCGAGGTATCCTCACCTTTTCAAACACAAGGTACGTATGTCAATTTCGAGGATGAAATTTCATAAGGAGGGGAGCTTGTAAGACCTCAACTTATTATAAATAAAATCGAATTTCCTTTAATTATATTTGTGAATAATAAGGTATTAATTTGATATAATTCTCTGGTTATGGGTGAAATGTGCAAATTTTACAAAATATGCAAGTGGTTATAAAATAATCATTGTTGTCGGGGAATATTCGTTTGGTCGTGGAATATTCTTATTGTTTTGGAATATTCGTATTTACGCTGCAAGCAAATATTTGTGGGCCCCATAATGTAATAACCGCTTGATGAAGAAAACGACAAGTTTGAGTTTTTATAAATAATGGCGTAGTTGTTACCGCTAACACTCGCTGAAATACCCTTTGGTTAAAATACAAGAATACGCGCGGATGCACAAAGATTGATGAATTATCGATCCTTCCATAAGAAGGCACTACTCTCAATAATTGTTACAAAGAAGCATCGCTCAATATTTTATTTTATTGATTCAATAATTGTCATGCGTTGATATTTTATATTATTGTTGTTTCAATAATTGTCAACGCATGATATTTCCCATTATCGATCAATAATTCATATTATTTGAATAATATTATTAGATAACATTATTGACAATGTCTAGAAAGTTCTATCAAGGAGAGGTTTGGTCACCTAATCATGCTACCAATAAGGAGAAATTTTTATTGAAAGCCCCTTCTTTCTCGGAAACTACCGTCATTATAAATGTGATTCAAGAATATTATTTGTGAATAATTAATTATTGATTCATATGATAAGAAAATATTTATTTTATGTGGATATAAATGTTGATATATTTATTGTGGTTAAAAATGAAGGAGTTAATGTTGAGGTGTTTTATCAAGATTTTTGTTTGAATGAAGGTATTAAAAATTAAACCAAAGATTTTTTAGATATATATGTGTGAGTTATAATTTTTAATCCAACCGCTGATCGTTGTAATTTTTGGATATGTTATACATATATAAGTTGAGTATATGTCCACAAATTTTGAACCGTTAAAAATGAACGATGATTTGTTATGAATTTTAAGAGGTGACCGATTCGTAAATTAGGTTTATAAATGATTTTGGTGGAAAATTCTAGAATTGAGTGGGGTCCCACTTGTGGTTGGTGAAGAAATGTGCTGAATTTATTTCAAATGTGGTGGGTGGAATAGTAGCAGTAAAGCCATCAGTCAGTTGTGTCAAGTCTACTAACATTTTCCTATAAATAGGGCTGTTAAAATTGAAAATCACACCGTAAACAAGTTTTCTCTTTCTCTCTCTAGAGATTATCGAGTGTATTTTGTGAGTATTTAGATACTTTGTGAGTTTCTATTCATCGCTGCAAGTTTCCTTCAAATTTTATACCGATATTCCGATCGTAAGACTCGATATTTTGAGGTAAGTGGATGTTATTTTCTTCATATATGATATTATTTCTTCAATATCATTATGCCAAGTATTGATCCTAATTTTTATCAAATTTGGAACTTTTTGTGTCTGGGTTACTATTCACGATACGACACTAATCAACGATACAAAATTATTCACTTAATACTACACTATTCACCAAAAATGAAATTTTTTCTTTTTTGTCCAAGATGTCATTATGGTTACTATCTTTGATCAGTATCCATGTTTTGATCTTTATTTTTGAATTCTACTTCAAAATTGGTATTTATGAAGTATTATTGATCTTGATAAACCGTTATACTAATCCCTACTATTTGTCCTTCCGCTTCACTTTGATTCGCTTTTCTTTAAAATATTTTTCATCATCCTCACCCTAAATAATGATATTACTAAATATCTTCTACCAGAAGGTGCAAAGATAAATGATTAATCGATGAATATATTTGGTCCGTAGTGCAAAAAGATTAAAGTGTGTTGATTTAATACGACCAACCTGGTGATATAAATGAATATCTTTGGCTCAGTAGCAAAAAGATGAATATTTGATTAAAGATGTATATCGATTGTTGTTACAGGATAAAATATTGATGATGGACTTTTAAATCTTAAAAGATAAGAGAACTCATTCTCTACTTGACTCTTCTAATGGATTGTTGTTTCACCACCGCAGCTTGTTGATCTAAAACTTGTTGGCTATTATATTTTATCGATTTTTCCTCGTTAAGACTAACGATAATTTGTTGATATTATCTTAGTCATAATATTCTTTTTATCGGGCTAGTTGAGCTCACCCTTTTCTTTTTGTTCCATTTTTCTCTCGTGAGGTGAGAATACATAGCAGAACTAATCTGGGTACTTGGAGTGATGGTTCTAGAAAGATGTTTTAGTAGCAATTCTCACTATTTCTGTAAAATAGTGTTTGAATAATTGTAACGAGGACTTATTTGAGTGTGAATATTGTCTATAAGACAATATTTGTATTTAATACGACAATTGTATTATTGAAGTTGTAGTTTGCTTTCTGTACCATGTATTTGGCGACTCAGAATGGGTGTTGTAAACCTATTTTGGGGGCGTCACACCTAAATTCTTGTTTTTTTGTACCTTTCATAATGGGCGTATACAAAACAGCCATTGTGATGCTTAAAGCCATCATGTAAACTTTTCATGATGGTTTTTCTACTTTTTGTGATAAATTTTGACCATCACAAATGACCATTTTTTTAGTAGGAACTATAATTATTCACATAACTCGCAATTAAAAAGTCGACATATAAAGTCACAAGATATAATGTTATCCATATATATTAAAAAAATAATCTAAGACATGTTCTGTGAAACCCCAGATTTTATGAATAAAGAATTAATTTTCTCGAAATAATTTTTTTTATATTATGGTGTGAATTTGAGATAATGTTATAGTTGTGGGTAATATTTATAAATTTTGCAAAAGTATGCAAGTTGTCATATTATATTCGATTGGTGGGGAATATTCGCTTTAAACAGAAATATTCAGACGACGACACAATCATCGTGGACCCTACAATGAAATTATTATTTGATCGAGAAAACGACAAAAATATTTTATTGAAAATAACTTGGCGGAAGTTTTATCATTGATACTCTTTGTTGAACTACTCTAGTAGTAAAGTACAATGAATACGTTGTTGCATAAAGAAGACACCTGTATTAAAGAATTTTATCGAGATTTTGTTTTGAATGAAGGTATTAAAATTAAACCAAAGTTTTTGAGATATATTGTGTGAGTTATAATTTTTTAATCCGACCGTTGGATCGTTGTAGTTTTTGGAAATGTTATACATATATAACTTGAGTATATGTCCACAAATTTTGAACCGTTAAAAATGAACGTATGATTTGTTATAAATTTTAAGAGGTGACTGATTCAGAAATTAGGTTTATAAATGATTTTGGTGAAAAATTCTAGAATTGAGTGGGCCCCACTTGTGGTTGGTGAAGAAATGTGCTGAATTTTATTTCAAATGTGGTGGGTGGGAATAGTAGCAGGTAAAGCCATCAGGTTGCAGGTCAAGTCTGCTAAAATTTTCCTATAAATTGATGGCTAAGTTAGAATTGAAAAATACACCAGAAACAAGTTTTCTTTCTCTCTATATTATTAAACATATTTTGAGAGTATTTAGATACTTTGAGAGTTGCTATTTAGTAGAAGTTTCCTTCGATTTTCATCCGATATTGCAGCTAAGTACTTCTTTTTTGAAAAAGATTTTTTAAGTGGTTATTATATTTTTCAATTGCATTTCTTTTGACCTTCAGAAAATTCTGGAAAAATATGAAATGATATGTTGATGAGTTTTATTGATTGTGTCCAAAAATGGTGATTTTTGGATGTATAGATTAAGAGTTATGAATTTTATGAGAAAAGACTATTTTAAAAGTAACCGCTTATAACTCCTTATGGTTAACTCCAAAATTGATGAAATTTTTATTGGGAGTACATCTATATAATATCAATTATACTGTGAATTTTGAAATTTTGGATAAAAGTACAATTTATGATCAATGTCTAAATATTCATGGTTTTTGGCCATATGAAAAATAGTAAATGAATTTTAAGAATTCTAAGAAAAATATATGTTCAATATGGGACTATATTCTGCTAAATCCTAGAAAAGAAATATTTTTAGAACTGATTTGGTATTTTTCATGAAAATGGACTAGTTATGAATAAATGAGTTAAATATATTATGTGAAGGAAGAAAATTAGAAAATATGATTTTATGGCTTGAGAATCATATATGTGGTATATGCAGATTTTTGATGAGAGTTTTGGTTATTGGTGATGAAATCTTATAAATTTGGCATTTTATGATGATTAAATGCATTATTTAGTAAAGTCTAAATAATTAAAATAAATTGTTTATAAGTTTAAGAAATGTTATTCTTTCAATATCATTATACCGAAATATTGGTATAGATTTTATTGTAGAATTTTTACCTTTTTGTGTCAGGGTTACTATTCATGAGTTACTATTCACGAGTTACTATTCACTACAAAATTGGTTTCTTTTTCTAACCAAATTATAGTTGATTTATGAATATTACTCTGGAGATTAAAACTATATATTGATTATATTGATTTTATTATCATATATAACATTTTTATAACCCTGATGTTGAAATTCTCGTTCACTGGAGTGTAAAGATGAATAGATTATTGGTATGATCATGACTAGGGTTCTCTTTGGCCAAGAGGTGAAAAAAGTGAATTGTGACCCAAATATGATCATGACCATTGAATTTATAATTGAATATCTTTAGCTTAAGTGCAAAGATGAATTGATCAACATGGTTATAATTATTGTTTATATAAATTATGAAATGATTTTATATTTCTTTGAGATATTAATATCTTTGGCATGAAGTGCATAGATAAATTGTTGATGAATATCTTTGGCCAAAGAGTGCAAAGATGAATCAAGTTAATGAATATCTTTGGCCCGTGGTGCAAAGATGACTGTTGTTGAATATCTTTGCCGCAGCATGCGAAGATGAATCAGGATGAATATCTTTGGCCCGTAGTAAAAAGATGAATTTATTAGTATGATTATGAGCGAACGTGATTTGGTATAACCATGACCTTTGATGTTTCGTAAAGACATGTGATAAAATTATATTCGGCCCGGGTACGAAGAGAATTTAGAATCACAATTATGATTATGAGATATTCATATAATTGTGGAAAGGAACTGTTGATTGATGTTACGAGGATAAAACATTGTCAGGACTTTTAACATGGAGAAGATAATAGATTGTATTGTCTATTTGACTCTTCTAATGGATTGCTTCGTTCACCGCAACTATGGTTGAAATTTTTATCATCTACCATATGTTCTAAATCTTTGATTTGTTATTGATGAAGGCTATTGATAATTTAATTATCTTTAGTCATGATATTCTTTATCGAGCTAGTTGTTTCACCCTTTTGCTTCACAATTCCTTTCGTGTAATAAAAGTGTAAATTTGAGTCGAACCTGGGGTAACAAGGGAATAGAATCGGTGGTCTCTAGTCGTGGAGTTCTCCCAAATAAGATAGACAAGTGTGTTGTATACATCTTTTAGTAGTTATATTTGGTGAATCATATAGGAGAGGCAAACCCAACGTTGGAATGGTGTTTTGCCACTATCATACAAGATGTCTAATGATACACAACCTCGTGTCATCATAAGATGCGGGTTGTGCTCATCCACTTCTTTGAGTATATTTACTGACACTACCTATATAATCTTGGTGTTTGTTTGAAGTATAATTCTCAATTTGAGGCAAGGGAGATAATGATAAGTCAAGAGAAAACTCACCATTGGGAAGAATATGATAAGTAATCTTCTCGTTTTTCTTTAGGGGTCTATTGGGTCAACCAAGGATAATTTTGTGGCCATATGATATCTATCATAACCTGTAAGCATGGCCTCCATGTATACGAAGGTTTCTCGAAAGACTTCCCAAAGATTCTAATTTCTAAAATAGTTTTTGACTATACATTTATGTAAGCTGTCATTGTGACGCGCTATCCAAGGTTGGGATGAGAGTCACAGTTGGTATATATATTTGTATCCAAACTCACAATATATGTGTTGTTGTATTTTGCACGACAATTGTTGTAATAAAGTTGTAGTTATTTTCTGTACCATGTATTTGGCGACTCAGAATGGGTTAGATGGAATGGACCTATTTTGGGGTTGTCACACTATTATTCTGTCTTTATTATTCTGTCGGAATATCCTGTCTGTGCTATACGCCGGACCTGGTTCTATTTTATTATTACATCTTTTTATTATTACGTTTAATATCCTCGTGTCGTGCTATACGCGACTGGTTCCATCATTTATTATTCGCGATTTATTATTCTCGTTAGAACATCCTCGCTTGGTGAGAATTTCACCCGACCCGGTTCTCATTATTATTATTCTGCTTGAAATAACCGCTCATGCGTCAGACTGCATGCACGGTGATATCTTTTGTTATTCCATTCGGTTATTATACTCATTGATTAAAATTTTGACTTCTATACTCCATGAAATTAGTGGAATATCCTTGATATTTGCGCTTCATCCAAAGATCTTTTCATGGAAATATTCTTCTCGAGCATTCTTGAATTTTACTCACTACAAAGCAAAGATCATGTTGACAATTTGGGCGTTATTGGTTCATGGACAAATTAATTCTTGAACTTTTTAATTAAATTCTTATATCATTATCATCATCCTCATGTTTATGTTATGTTGAAAGTCATCTGTGGCTTGTGTAGCATGCATAGATGGACTTGGTATGATTATGACCGAGGATTATTCGTATAATCATGGCCGTAATGTTACAAATGATGTGAAAATTAAAGTCCTCATCGCCCGTAGTGCATCACGGACGCTTTTGGTATGATTATGGCTATGGATTCTCTTCTTGCCAAGAGGAGCAAAGTTGAATTATTTTATGGCATGATCGGATCGTTGATGAAAACACGATTATCTTTGGCCCGTAGTGTATGGATAATTCGTGGTCGTGATACTAAAGAATATCCTTGGCTTTAGTAGTGCGGGGATGATTTAATGATGTGAATTATTTATCGAAATGAAGTTTCAGATAAAAGTGATGAAAAACTTTTTAAATCATAAAAGATAGTAGATTCTATTCTCTATATGACTCTTTTAATGGATTGCTTGTTCCATTGCGCAGCTTAAAGTTGATGTCTATTATATTTTATCGATTTAACATTGTTGGAGACTAATGATAATTTATTCTCGCATTATCTTAGTCATAATATTTCTTCTTGGGCTAGTTGAGCTCACCCTTTCTTTCACCGCTTTCTTCTTGAAATGAGAATATAGCCGACGACGAGTGGGGAGCGGAGTGATGGTCCGTGAGGATAGCATTAGTAGTCCTCACTATTCTCGTGAAATAGTGTGATAATAATTGTAATGAGGACTCCTTTTGAGTTTGTATAATCTCTAGTAGATAGTATTGTATTCAAACTCACAGCTTTATGTTTTCATCGATTGTACACAACAACATTGTATTAGTAAGTTGTATTTGAATTACATCATGTATCTCATGACCCAAGATGGGTGATGTATACCTAATTTTGGGGGCGTCACAGTTGGTATCAAAACATAGGGATATGATCCCTGACTAGAATGTGAGAATAGAACTAGGAGGGGAGAGACTGGAAATTCCTTCGCTAGTATGACCTACCTAAGTTTATTTGGTATTTAATTGGTCGGTCAAAGTATAGGGATAATATGTGATATGTTAATTAACCCTTGTTTTGTGGCAGTGTTTAAAAATGGCATCCGAGAATGTTGAGATGCACAGGAGACCGTTGAGTCTCCACAGATCAATAATCATGATAATGTGCAACCAGAGGACAATACTCCTTATGAAAACAATAACACCAATGAAATGGTGAATGATGGGATGGTCAGAGGCTTTATGCAATTCATGCAACAACAAAGGAAGGCGCATCCTCATCCATAATGCAGTGTGGAAACAATGGTAACCCACTTTGGTGGTCACCGCTAAGCGATTCAAGGAGCTGGGACCACCGGAGTTTTTGGGAAAGCCAGAACCACTTAAGGCGAGACATGGATAAAACAGATTACCAAGATATTTGATGTCTTGGAATGCTCGTAGGAGCAAAAAGGTTCCATTCGCCACCTTTATGTTGCGTGAAGAAGGAGATCATTGGTGGGAATCAGAAATGTACCCACTGACGACTCAAGATGTCTTGGGAGAAGTTCCAAGAATTATTCAACGACAAGTACTTTCCCGAAAGTATTCGTCACACGAAGGAGGAGGTAGAATTCATCAAGTCGAACAAAACAATATGACCGTGTCGCAAAGACGAGGCTAAGTTTGCGAGTTATCCGTGTCAGCATCGCATTTGGTCGATAATGAGGAGCGAATGACGCGAATATTTTTGCGAGGTTTGAAACCCGATATACGCCAATACCTCATTTCTCACAAACTTTGTTTATATTCGATGTTGTGAATAGGGGCTCGCTTATTGGAGTGCGATAATGAGTCAAAGACAACCAAAAGCGCAAACGACCCAACAACACGATAATAATCATACTCGGGCAGCAACGGCCATCGTAACAACGATAACCATCTCTTGGGAAATTATCATGCCAAAATGGTAACCATTTCTATGGTAATCATGGCCAAGATAATAAGAATGGACATTTTAAGAAGAAGGTTCAACAATGACGTGAAGACGTCGACACCAAAGACTCGCTTCAAAGGAAGAAGATCGCCCATCTATTCAGATGTTTCAAATGCGACAAGAGGGACACATCCGTTCAAACCGTATGCGCAACAATCCAAAGCGTGTTTTAATTGCGAAAGAGAAGGTCACCTAGCTCGATTTTGTCGTATGGTGAAGTCAAGTCCAACCGGATAGTGATGCCAAAGGATGTCCCAGCATGCCAAAGCCCGCTTTAAGAGAGCGCGTTTTTTTATTGACGAGGAACCCGAATAAAATTATCACGTAAGTTAATCATAAGCTCTTACGAAGTCTATACCGTGTTGTGTTAATCTTGCCTCTACTCACTCTTTTATTTCACCTAGTTGTGTTCAATGTTTGTATTTAACTCCTGAGAAGTTAAACTTTGATTTATCTATTGAAACTCCATTGGGAGAAACCTTCGTTATCTCCACCGCTTATAAATCTTGTTTGATTCAAATCGACACTTTCACGTTACTCCGCCGATCTTATCTCTTTGAAAATACTTGCCTTTGATGTGTTTTTTTTAAAAAATGATTGGTTAACTACTCATCATGTTTTTTTTAAGAAGGTTATTAGCTTTCATATTCTAACCAACCTATTATGCGAATTCAAGAACCAAACAACTAAATTCAATCATTGTCATATCAAACCATAAGTAAAGAGCCCCTATCCTTTCGTTGTTGACTTTCTTGTGTGGAATGCAACGAAGCCAGACTTTCTGTAGGCAACGTCGTGAATAACGATGGCAAGTTGATAAGTATCAATGTGACGTGTTATCCAAGTCTTGGATGAGGGTCACAGTTTGAATGATATTTCTATTATTAATAAATCTCTTGACGTATTCCTGAAGACTTCTTAGCCTACCCCAGAGCGTGAAATCGGATTTTGTATTGACACCAGTACAAAACCCATTTCTTAAACCCTCAAAATATTTCTTCAACTAAAACGAACGTAATACGCGCTAAAGAGACGTTGACTCAGTTTGTTGAAGATTACGATCATACTATTCAATATCATCGTGGAGAAATAACGCGGTAAATGGTAGGCGGCGTGTTGAGTAGAAAGATCGTATGCGTTCTAAGTCGCGATGTTGTTAACACAAAGACTCATTTCAGATAACTTGCAAATGATGAAGATAGAGTTAAAGACTCTAGGGACCCACGTGAAGATAACGAATATACGAGTAAAATCGACTTTTAATCGATAAAGTTAAAGACGCCAAGCTACATACCCAATCTAATGAATGTGAAGAAGAAGGTTCAAGAGGCGTTATTCTAGAAGCAAGAGTTCTTGAAGAGAGGAAATCTCAACCCTCGATTTAATCGGCCCATTTGAAATCCTCGATCGAGTAAGAACTGTGGCTTATAGACTTGTTTTACCGCCAAATATGTCAGCGTACTTTCATAACGCTTTTTAAACGATCAATGTTACGTAAATATGTGGATGACCCAACCACATTATTAATTTAGAATCGGACGAGATAGCGGATGATTTAACGTATGAGATCTCGTGTTAAAATCTTAGATAAGAAAAATTGTATCTAACACTCAAGGGTTATACCTCAAGAGTTAGAATCTGAAATGAAGTCAAAGTATCCTCACCGTGCTCTAAGATACCGTGCACGTCACGTAAATTTTGAGGGCGAAATTCCATAAGGAGGGGAGATTGTGAAACCCCGTGATATTATGAATAAAGAATTAATTTTCTCAAAATATTTTTTTTATATTATGGTGTGAATTTGAGATAATGTTATAATTGTGGGTAATATTTATAAATTTTGCAAAGTATGCAAGTTGTTATATTATATATTCGATTGGCTTAGGGAATATTCATTTTAAATGTAAAAATATTCGTACGATTTATTACACAATCATTAATGGACCCCACAATGTAATTATTATTTGATTGAGAAAACGACAAAAATATTTTTTATTGAAAATAATCTCGCGGAAGTTTTACTGCTGATCTTGTTGAACTACTTTCGGTAAAAGGACAAGAATAATGCTGCTATCGTTATTGCATAGAAAGCATTACCAGATTGATTATTGATATTTATGTGAGAAGTCACTCCGCTTTTGTTCAATTATTGCTACAATAGTTCTTTGATAGTATCTCACATTATTTGATTCAATTATTGTTGATTTAGAAGTTTTGTTTTATTCAGATTATTAACGTAATAAAATAGAAACATCTTTTATATAAAATGTAATACTTTATTAAAGTTATTCTATAAATAGAATATATTATATTCTATTATGCATAGTGTTTTCATAGTAAAATCTTTTAATATAAAATAGAATACTTTATTAAAGTTATTCTATAAATAAAATATATTATATTTTATTATGATATAAGTTTGATAGTAAAAATCTTTTTATATAAATAGAATATATTATATTTTATTTAAAAGATTTTTCTTTAAATATGGACCGTCGATTAAAGTAAATCAATCTGGACCATTCATGGATTAGTTACTATGCATTCCATTTTCCTATAAATAAGCTCATTCCTTCATTATTTTCTTTTAATTCACCGAACTCTCTGAGAGAGAAACTATAGAGAGAGACTATAGAGATAGAAGAAAAGTTTTCTCGCTACTTCACTACTCTTATATCAAGTATTATTTTACGGTAAGGGATATTATTCTTTTAGGAAATTGTTAAATCTACACTAGAAAATGTTATTTCCACAACAAAAGTGTCGTTATAGATCCTATAGTGACGGTTTTCACCGTCGCTATACATCTACCATGACACTTTTGTTGTGAAATAACAAAAAATAATAGTGGATTTAATAATTCCTCTTTTTATATTCATGAAGAGAATCAGTAGTTATTCCATTTCTTATTATTCTGTTGGAATAATTTGTATACGCTTGATAATACCCTATACTTGGTGACATTCTTCTATTATTCCGCTTAATATCCTCGTACATGGCTATATCGTTGGACCCGATCCCATTTTTATTATTCCGCTTTTTATTATTCTCGCCTTAATATCCTCAGGTGCTATACTGCCGGACTGGTTCCATCATTTATTATTCAAGATTTATTATTCTCATTTGAACATCCTCGCTTGCGTGTTTTTCACCTGACTGGTTCCGTTATTATTATTCTCGTTGAATAACTTGCTCATGCGCTAAGCACCGCATGCATGGTGATTTCTTTTGTTATTTCATTCGGTATTATACTCAATGATTA
This sequence comes from Panax ginseng, assembly GCA_020205605.1. NCBI lineage: Eukaryota > Viridiplantae > Streptophyta > Magnoliopsida > Apiales > Araliaceae > Panax > Panax ginseng. The sequence goes on along the minus strand of CM035138.1, from coordinate 8,547,673 downwards.
AAATTTCGACTTCTATACTCCATGAAATTAGTGGAATATCCTTGATATTTCAAGGCTTCATCCAAAGATCTTTTCATGAAAATATTCTTCCGAGCATTCTTGAATTTTACTCTACAAAGCAAAGATCATGTTGACAATTTGGACGTTATTGGTTCCTCGACAAATTAATTCTTGAACTTGTTTAATTGAATTCTTATATCATCATCATCATCCTCATGTTTATATTTATTGAAAGTCATCCGTGGCATTTGAAGTGCATAGATGGACTTGGTATGATTATGACCACGGATTATTCGGATAATCATGACCGTAATATTATAAATGATGTGAAAATTAAAAGTCCGCATTGGCCCGTAGTGCATTGATGGACAGTTTTTGGTATGATTATGGCTATGGATTCTCTTGGCCAAGTGGTGCAAAGATGAATTGTTTTATGGCATGATCAGACTGGTTGATGAAAACACGATTATCTTTGGCCCGTAGTGCATGGATAATTCGTGGTCGTGATACTAAATAATATCATCGGCTCAGTAGTGCGGGGATGATTTAATGATGTGAATTATTTCTTGGTAGAAGTCTCAAATGATAAAAGTGATGAAAAACCTTTTTAATCATAAAAGATAGTAGATTTTATTTTTCTACTTGACTCTTTTAATTGCTGCATCATATCTCTCATATTATTGATTCGATTATTGTCATAGTATCATCTGCATAATATGTTATTTTATTAAATCAATAATTGAGACGACAAAGTTATTCATATTATTAAATTGCAATATTTATAATGTCTAGAAGTTCTGTCAAGGAGAGGTTTGGTCACCTAATTGCGCGCCAATAGGGAAAAATCCTTATTGAAAAGCCCCCTCTTTCCTGTGAATGACCTGGTTGATAAATATTGTGAGTTATAATATTAATGATGAATTTTATTAAAATTGAAGTTGTGTTCAGAGTTGAATTTGAAGATGCGAACGTGATATTTGAGTCCGGAATTATGAAATTAGTAAAAATAGTCTATAAACACAAAATTTTCCGGAATTCACTATTTGGTCAAAAAGTCAACAGTTGACTTTTTCGGGAAAAATCAAACTTCAAAATTTCAAAATTTATATATTTGATAAAAATGGTTTCATTGTGTTGGAATTATTTGTGTTAGTAAAAATCGATAATTATTTCGATAATAATTGATGTCTGGAGGTTATATTGACCAATCGAATTATTTAACCTGGGATAAATGAGCAATTGATTGCTATTATTTCACATGATTATAACTATTTATTCACATGTGTATACTATTATTTCACATTCTTGTTACTATTAGGGGAGTTGGTGCAAGATTGATAATACTTGCATGACAAAGTTAAAAATTGAGGTATAGATGGAGGTACTATACTGTAATTCGTATTTTTTCACATGATTATACTATTGATTCACATGATTGAACTATTGATTCACATTATTTACTATTAGGGGAGTTGGTGCAAGATTGATAATACTTGCAGGACTAAATTAAAAATGAAAGAAAAGTTGGAGGTATTGTACTGTAATTTTCGAGCCCCAAAACGTGCAATTATCGAAACTATATTTTTCTATAAATTGAAGCTCATTCTTCCTTCATTTCTCACCAATTCACAAAAGCTTTAGAGCGATTATTATTGAGAGAAATTATAAAAAAAAAAAAGAGAAGTCTGCTACTTCACTATTCCAGTATCCAATTTTTCTAAAGGTAGGGAGTATTATTTCTTTCTTATCCATGAAGAGAACTTCTGTTATTCCATTTTTTATTATTCTATTGGAATAACCTATATACGCGGGCTACCCTATACTTGGTGAAATTCTTCCATTGTTCCATTCTTTATCATTCTGCTTGGAACATCCTGTCATGCGTTTACGCCGACCGACTGTTCCGCTCTTTATTATTCTCACGTGGAATATCCTCATCTCGCATGCGCTTTCTTACCGGACCCGATTCCGTCTTTATTATTTTTTGGAATATCCTCGCTCGCATGCGCTTTTCGCCGACCGATTCCGCTTTTATTATTCTTATTACTTGGAATAACTCGCATGCGCGCTTCTATCGCATTCCCCGGTGATTTCTTCTCGTTATTCCATTCCTTATTATACTCGCCAGTTAAAGTTTTGACTTCTATACTCCATGAAATTAGTGGAATATCCTTGATATTTGCGCTTCATCCAAAGATCTTTTCATGGAAATATTCTTCCGAGCATTCTTGAATTTTACTCTACAAAGCAAAGATCACGTTGACAATTTGGACGTTATTAGTTCCTAGATAAAATAATTCTTGAACTTGTTTTATTGAATTCTTATATCATTGTCATCATCCTCATGTTTATATTTTATTATCAGTAATATGTGGCCTATATAGTGCATAGATGGACTTAGTATGATTACGACCGTGGATTATTCTGCATGTAATCATGGTAGTAATGTTACAAATGATGTGGTAAAAGTCCTCATTGGCCCGTAGTGAATTGATGGACAGTTGTTGGCATGATCATGGCCATTATTGAATACACAAATATTCTTGGCCCGTAGTGCATGGATAATTGTGGTCGTGATACTAAAGAATATCATTGGCCGTAGTGCAGGGGTGATTCGATGATGTGGATTATTTATTAAGTTGAGTCCCGCGATAAAAGTGATGAAAAACCTTCTAAATCATAAAAGATAGTAGATTTTATTCTCTACTTAACTCTTTTAATGGATTGGTTGTTCCGCTGCAGTTAAACTTGATGGTTGTTATATTGTATCAGTTTAACACTGTTGAAGGCTAACGATAATATATTCTGCATTATCTTAGTCATAATATTTCCTATTGGGCTAGTTGAGCTCAACCTTTTACTTTTATTGTTCTCTTTAGGAAATGAGAACGTAGCATGGATTAGTCGGGGAACGGAGTGACGGACCAGATGATAGCATTAGTAGTCTTCACTATTCAGTGAAATAGTGGAAAATAAATGTAATAATATTGAATTTGAGTTTGTATATTGTCTGTACGACAATATTTGTATTAAAACTCACAACTTATGTTTTATCGTCATTTTTACACGATAGTTGTATAATTAAGTTGTATTTGTATTCGTACCATGTATTTGGCGACTCAAAGATAGTGATGTATACCTATTTTGGGGGCGCCACGGAATGGATTTGTTGGATTTTGAGGGCCAAACCAAAGATTTGTGAATATAGAAGAAAGAAAAAAAAGCGAAGCGTATTTGGTTTGATGGCATCTGAGATAAGAAGAAAGGGAAGGGCTTTCATTGTTTGGGCGGTGTAAAAACTTGAATGGAAGTATAGATCAACAGTTCGGTGCAGAAATTACAGAGGGAATAATATATACAAAATAAGAAGAAAAGATATGTGGGATTTAGAAGAGAGAGAAAGATTGAACATGTGATTAGGTGTGTATTTTATTTGAAGGAAAATGGGGTGAGATGTGTTGTAGATTTTGGGGACAAAGCCGTGTGTGGGAGGAATTTTTAGTTTTCCAGTAGTGAGCAAGGAGATGACTGATACTGTAAATTAAAGAATCCTAATTGTATACTAATTCCCTAAATTAAGGAATTCTAATTGTAGTAATATTATAAATAAATATGGAAAGTGTATTAATTGTATAAATATTTTATGAGTGCACTATTTTTGTAAGACCCCGAATTTTATGAAATAAAAGTATTCAATTTTCCTATTTAGTAAATGGTTAAATTGATAAAAGTTAAAGTTAAGGGTGATATATGAAATTTTTTCAAAATACGCAAGTGGTTATAAAATATTCATTATTGTTTGGGAATATTCGCTTAGTAAGTGGAATATTCTTTCTCGCTTGGAAATATTCGTGATTTACCACAAGATCCATTTAGGGTCTCATAATGTAATAACTGTTGGATGAAGAAAACGACAAAGTATGAGTTTTTATAAATAATCTACGTAATCGTTATCGTTAACACCGCTGGGAATACGGTGGTGGTTAAAATACGATGCGTACGTCAGCATTGCAAGAAGGCACCAGTATTACATAATATTTTTTGAATTATTGATTCTTACGTAAAAGGCACTACTCAATAATTATTACAGTAGTTAATGTTCAATATTTTATTTTATTGATTCAATAATTGTTGCATTGATATTTTATATTATTGTTGTTTTAATAATTATCATCAATCAGATATTTCCCATTATCAGATCAATAATTCATATTATTTGAATAATATTATTAGATAGCATTATTGGCAATGTCTAGAAAGTTCTATCAAGGAGAGGTTTGGTCACCTAATTGCGCCAAAGAAGGAGAAATCCTTATTGAAAGCCCCTCTTCTCTCGAAACCGCCTCGTTTGTCATTATTGTAATTCTGTAATATTATTTGTGAATAATTAATTATTGATTTATATGATAAGGAAATATTTATTTGATGTGAATATAAATGATGGGTTTATTTATGTGGTTATAAATGAAGGAGTTAATGTTGAGGTGTTTTATCAGTATTTTGTCGGATTGGAGGTATTAAAAGATCAAATCAGTGTTCTTACAGCTTTATTGTGTGAGTTATAATTTTTAATCTGACCGTTGGATCGTTATAATTTTTGGATATGTTATACATATATAAGTTAAGTATATGTCCACAAATTTTGAACCGTTCAAAATGAGCGTATAATTTGTTATGAATTTTAAGAGGTGACTGATTCAAAAATTAGGTTATAAATGATTTTGGTGGAAAATTCTAGAATTGAGTGGGCCCCACTTGTGGTTGGTGAAGAAATATACTGAATTTTATTTTAAATGTGGTGGGTGGGAATAGTATCTGGTAAAGCCATCAGGTTGCAGGTCAAGTCTGCTAAAATTTTTCTATAAATAGAGGGATAAGTTAGAATTGAAAAACACACCAGAAACATAAGCTTTCTCTCTTTCTCTCTCTAGATTATTGAGTGTATTTTATGAGTATTTAGATACTTGGTGAGTTGATATTCATCAGTGCAAGTTTCCTTCAATCAAATCGATATCCAAATGTAAGTCTTCTTTCTTTTGAGGTAAGGGATAGTAAAGGATTTTAAGTGGTTATTATGTTTTTCGATTCGTTCTTCTCCGACCTTCAGAAAATTCTGGAAAAATTTGAAATGATATGTTGATGAGTTTTATTAATTGTGTCCAAAATGGTAATTTTTGGATGTATAGATTAAGAGTTATGAATTTTTTGAGAAAAGATTATTTTAAAAGTAACCGCTTATAACTCCTTATGGTTAACTCCAAAATTGATGAAATTTTTATTGGGAGTACATCTATATAATATCAGTGTACTCTGTGAATTTCGAAATTTTTGGATAAAAGTACAATTTATGATCAATGTCTAAATATTCGGCGATTTTGGCCATATGAAAAATAGTAAATGAATTTTAAAAATTCTAAGAAAAATATATGTTCAATATGGGACTATATTCTGCAAAATCCCAAAAAAGAAATATTTTTGAAATTTATTTGGTATTTTTCATGAAAATGGACTAGTTATGAATAAATGAGTTAAATATGTTATGTGAAGGAAGAAAATTGGAAAATATGATTTTATGGCTTGAGAATCATATATGTGGTATATGCAGATTTTTTATGAGGGTTTTGGTTATTGGTGATGAAATCTTATAAATTTGGCATTTTATGATGATTAAATGCATTATTTAGTAAAGTGTAAACAATTAAAATAAATTGTTTATAAGTTTAAGAAATGTTATTCTTTCAATATCATTATACCGAAATATTGGTATAGATTTTATTGTGGAATTTCTACCTTTTTGTGTCAGGGTTACTATTCATGAGTTACTATTCACTACAAATTTGGTTTCTTTTTCTAACCAAATTATAGTTGATTTATGAATATTACTCTGGAGATTAAAATTATATATTGATTATATTGATTTTATTATCATATATAATATTTTATAACCCTGATGTTGAAATTCTCTTTCACTGGAGTGTAAAGACGAGTAGATTATTGGTATAATCATGACTAGGGTTCTCTTTGGCCAGTAGTGAAAAGTTGAATTATGACTCGTATGATCATGACCATTAAATTTATAATTGAATATCTTTAGCTTAAGTGAAAAAGGTGAATTGATCAACATGGTTATAATTATTGTTTATATAAATTCTGAAATGATTATATATTTCTTTGAGATATTAATATATTTGGCTTGAAGTGCAAATATGAATCGTTGAGGAATATCTTTGGCCGTAGTGCAGAAGATGAATTGTTGATGAATATCTTTGGCCAAGTAGTGCAAAGATGAATCATTAATTAATATCTTTGGCCCAGTAGTGCAAAGATGACCCGTTGTTGAATATCTTTGGCCAGATTAAAGCGAAGATGAACTGTGGATGAATATCTTTGGCCCGTAGTGCAACGATGAATTTATTAGTATGATTATGAACATGAACTGTGATTTGGTATAACCATGATCTTTGATGTTTCAGGTAAAGACATATGATGAAAATTATATTCGTCCTGGGTACGAAGAGGAATTTAGAATCACAATTATGATTATGAGATATTCATATAATTGTGGAAAAGGAACTGTTGATTGATGTTACAAGGATAAAATATTGTTGGTGGACTTTTAACTTGGAGAAGATAATAGACTGTATTGTCTATTTGACTCTTCTAATGGATTGCTCGTTCCGCTGCAACTATGGTTGAAAAGTTTTATCATCTACCATATGTTCTAAATCTCTGATTTATTATTGATGAAGGCTATTGATAATTTAATTATCTTTAGTCATGATATTCTTTATTGAGCTAGTTGTGCTCACCCTTTTGCTTCACAATTCCTTTCAGCTAATAAAAGTGTAAATTTGGGTCGAATGGGGGATAACGGGGGAATAGAATCTGGTCTATAATCGCTTGAGGGTGAGCGAACCCAACGTTGGAAGGGTGTTTTTGTCACTATCATACAAGATGTCTAATGACATACAACCTCGTATCATCATAAGACGAGGATGTGCTCATCCACTTGCTTTGAATATATATACTGAGCACTACCTATATAATTTTGGTGTTTGTTTGACGATAATTTTCAATTAGAGACAGTGGAGATAATGATATGTCAAGAGAAGACTTACCATTGGGAAGAATATGATAGTAATCTTCTTGTTTTTTTTTTGGGGTCTATTAGGTCAACCAAGGATAATTACTGCGGCCATATGATATCTATCATAACCTTTAGATGTATGGCCTCCCATGTATACGAAGGTTTCTTGAGCACTTCCCAAAGATTTTAATTTCTAAAATGCTTTTTGACTATACCTTTATGTAAGGTGTCACTGTGAGGTGTTGTCCACGATTGGGACATGTGTCACATTTGGTATATATTTGTATCCAAACTCACAGCATATGTGTTGTATTTTGTACGACAATTGTTGTAATAAAGTTGTAATTGTTTTATGTGCCATGTATTTGGTGACTCAGAATAGGTTGGATGATATAGACCTATTTTGGGGTCGTCACAATTGTTGTAATTATTTAAAAAAATATAATAGAATATGTAATTGATCCTAAATTTATTTAATATTACTTAATATAATAGTTAATATTGTAAAAAAATTAAATATAAAATACTTCATTCAGCAGTCATTCACTACATTCAACCAAAAAAATTATAATTGGCCATTGAGCCCAAAAATCAATTTAATTCAAATATTCGATTTATTTTTTATTCAAAACAAACGACTTAAATAAATTTAATGGATTCTCGCCCTTCAACTCTAAGCAAACACCCCCTTAAATAAAACTACTTGATAAAACCTTAGTAAAACGACGTAGTTTTACCTTCATAGGGCTAAATTTTAATTTTTGAGTTTTATATAAAAAAAATTTAATTATAAAATATAAAATATAAAATTACGTGATTTTGTTAAGTAATCATATATATATATATGTATATATATATAGACACACTTTCCATCTTGTTGCTCAGTTAAAAAAAATCAATATATAATTAATGAATGAACAATATTAATATGGGATTAGGTAATTGTTATGTGGATGGCTAGTTTTAACAAGTATGGTAAAATATGGAGATTTGGTTTTCTTCTATTTTGATTCTCCATATTCTTTGATAGTTGTAACTAAGGATAATAATTGAAACTCGTGCAAAAATGTTACTACGTATATGACTTATTATTCATTGGATGACTTGGGTCATATTGTGTAGATTTCAATATTTGAATTATGTTGCAAACCCCCCTTTCTTGAATAGATAGATTCTTAATAGTCAAAAAATGTTTGATTTTGTTTCGTATTTGTTTATAAAAACTTGCAAAATACTAGCTCATTTGCTAACGTTTTGTTTTGTTTTAATTTTTTATTTTCAGGGGAAAAAAAATAATTAAAACGTTATTGTTATGTTTTTGAAAGACAAAAATGAAAAGTGGTTTGGTTGACACCTATGCTGGATTAAAATTTTTAAAAAATGATTTAACTTTTTACTTTTTTTTTACAAGTTTTTTGTTTTTATTTTAAATTTCAATTGAATTATATATGTAATTTGATATATTTATAATTAATTATTAATTCTTGTATAATAAATTCATATGTAATCTACCATTGTCATACTTACATATATACGGTTCGATAGTGATAAATGGATTATAAGAGTCATATTTAAATGGGTTATATATAGATGAGAAAGTAAAAGTTATGGAAAGACAGTTAAAATTTAAGAAAGCAAAAGAAGGAGAAAATAATTAAAGAAGAAAATGAAGTTTTACAAAAGATAAAATTAGAGAGAACATGAGAATCTTTATAGAGAAAGAGTGAAAATAATTAGGGAGAAGAAGTGAATAATTTTAGAGGAAGAAAATGAACAATTTTGAAGAAAGAAATTAACATTAATTACATAAAATCATTTTGAAGAAAGAAAGTGAACAATTTTTACACATCTTTGCTGATTTGTATTACATGAGTCCTACTAATTTTTTTATATAGTTTGTGCACATAAAATTATTCATAAATAAAATTATAATATTGAACTTATTACACGAACCTGTAATAAATAGAAAGATTAAAATTGTTGAATAATAAATAATTTAAATACATGTTATTAATACCAAAATGCAGTCTGTTTAGTGTTTAATTATAGAGTTAAAATATAATTCTTTTTCATATTAAATAATACTCATAATAAGAATATGTTTGGAATTGTTTAAAAAATGTAATTAGTGATTTTGATTAGTGCTTTTGCTTATAATTAATTTAAAAAAAGTAGTCTGTATTTGGTTAAAAAAAGAGTACTTCAACTAGTCAGAAGTGTTTGGTACGTATATCAAAAAAACTAATTATCAAGAGTAAATTATTAAAAATAAAGGTTTGGAAAAGTAGTGATAAGTAATCGATAGAATTATTAAAATAAGAAAGGATATATTTGTAATATACTTAATTAGTCGAGCCTAATTATTATATTTGGCAAATAGTCAGAAGCTTCAAACAAACTAGAGTTCTGATATATTGTGTAAAAAGTGATTTTTAAGCCGTTTTAAATTAAATTACCAAACACTTTTTAGTTATTAAAAATGTGTGTAAGTGATTATAAGATATAATCTCAAAAACCCTTTAAAAACAAAGTATCAAGTTATGAATGTTAATACATTGACTAAAATATATAATTACGCTTCAAATGTATAAAATTGTCAATTCATTAAATTTATTGGATCTTTTTAAAATCATTGAAGGGATTAATTTTGTTCATAAATTGTTTTTGATTTTTCAGGATAAAAGAGAGATTAAATATTTTCAGAAAATATTTCTATATGTAATTAACATGCTAATTCTGAGTTGATTATATATATATATATGGTAATTCAAGATGAAACCATATATGCATGTACATTCTTTGTATTTCTTTTTCTTTGGGGTTACTTACTTACTCACTCTGGATCATATATTACTGGTCGTTGGTCATTTCATTTCATTTCTTCTTATTCTCGGCGTGCAGGGTGAGTATGTATTAATTCAAGTCAACTTAGTTTGAAGTACAATGTCTGGATTTTGTTTAAATTAATGTGTCTTGATGGTAATTGAAAATAATTTGTAATTTGAATGATTTTAATTATGCTCCGATATATTGATCCTGCTTGAAGCATCATAAGTAGTACGAACTAGACTTAATTAGGTTACTACTGTAACCAAGAACTCAGCTTCTTAATTTTGCTCTGTCAGACTGTCCTGTGGCATGCATTTAGTGAATTTAATTTTATAGATAGTTTGTTTTTTATCTTAAATTCTTATTAATTTCTATACCTTTAGCTAGCAATAGCCATGCACTTTGACTTTTGAAGTGAAATTCGTTGTCTTTAATTGGTAGTTGAGGACTGACTTATGATAACATCAACATTGTAATCATATATATATATATATATATATATATATATATATATATATATATATATATATATGAAAAAATATATTTACATTATTATGTGAAGACACAATGACTATGGACTATAGCAATGATTTCATCCGTCATATTATAGCTATTATGGGCTACGGATGAACTGTCGTATAACCCAAAATAATGTCCATATAAATTTCAATCAGATAATACACAATCATGTATATATATATATATATATATATATATATATATATATATATATATATATATGTGTGTGTGTGTGTGTGTGTGTGTGTGTATGTATTGTTAGAACAACATATTGGAGAAAGAATATTGAATTGAAAGAATAAATAATTGCATAAATAATAACTTGATAATTATCTCTATTGTTTACATTGAGAAGATAAGAGATATTTATACTAATACAACATAAGATGGGTGACTAACATATTATCTAACTCAAGGAGATAATCATGGAGATAACCATTACATAATTATTGGAGATAATCATGGAAGACTGAATGATGGAAACTATAAGTCTATCCTAACAATATAATAATATCTAAAATATTATATTTCTAAAATATCGCCTAATACGCCCCCACAAGCGAAATGTAAGGAAATCAAGCTTGAGCTTACACTTGGTTGAACATCCATGTAAGTGAAGAGTTAACAGAATAACAACTCCTCGAATTAGAGAAAACACGGACAACTTCCATGAGAGGTTGAACAAAGATGTAGCATGCATGATAATAACATCCAACCAAAGAAAGGTAGGTGGCATATGTTGAATAGGTGGTGGGCATGTCGTCTTGGACTGTGAAAGCATGATGTCTGAAGTATCCATGGTTGCAGATCGTGATTGCCCAAATTTGGAGGAGAAAGCAATGAGGTAGAACATGAGAACCATAGAGAAGAAATGCATTAGAGATCCATCATTGCAAGTCTTGCAGATTGATCAGAGATATAGAGAAACGAGAGCAATATTGCTCTTGGTTCCTGACGGTGGAGAAGTGGCAAGTGAAAAAGGATAAGCAATTGGAGAAAATTGGGAGAATGCAGACGGGTCAGGGTGTCTGAGTACATCTACTTTTACTTCTGATGCAGACGGATCAGCCTGTCTGGATTGATACACAGATTGTCTGGATTAGGCAGAAGACAAGTGCTCATCAGAATATTCTGTTGGTGGAGAGTGAGCATGTGAGTAGACACAGCAAAATCGGCCGGCCATTACATCCATCAAAAAATTGGGCATGGGCTTTACTTTTTTAGCCCATTAAAAGTTGAGCCGTTTTGGCCCGGGCCAATTTTAGCTCGGCCCGCCAGCTTCTTTTTTAAAAAACCTTATCCTATCTTAATCTGAGAAATAAGTCCTCATTAATTATTAACAATTACCTTTATTTTACGAAATAGTGAGGGCAATTAAAACATCTTCTAGAACCATCACTCCAAATTTACAAAGTTGTGTGCCCATTTCGATCCTGCTATATATTACCTCTCACGAGAAGAAAAATGGAACAAAAAGGAAAAGGGTGAGCTCATTAGCCCGATAAAGAATATTATGACTAAGATAATATCTGACAAATTATCGTTAGTCTTGACGGGAAAAATCTAACGAGAATCTGATAGGCAGCCAAACAAGTTTTAGATCAACAAATCATCGTGAGAGCAATGATCCATCCAGAAGAAAGTCACGTGAAAAAAATTCTCTTTAAGTCTTACAGGTTTAAAAAATCCATCATCGATAGTTTATCCACCAAATAACAATCGATATACATCTTTAATCATCTTTTTTACTTCTGGTAAAAGATATTCATTTATATCACCAGATTAGTCGTATTAAATACCGACACTGTTCATCTTTTTGCTTTCTGGGCGAAGATATTCATCGATTAATCGTTCATCTTTTTTACTACGGGCCAAAGATATTCATTTATATCACCATTTAGGGTGAGGATGATGAAAAACATTTTTAAAAAAAGCGAATCGATTGAAACAAAATGACAGGATTAAGGATTAAGGATTAGTACTTTGTTTTTACCCATGTCCAAAAATACTTGAAAATAATCATATTGGTGTAAAATTCAAGAATGATCAAAACATGGATCTGATCAAAAGCTAGTATCGAATAGATATTTTGAACAAAAAAAAAAATTTTTTTTTGGTTGAATAGTCTTAGTATTCGTGAATAATAATTAATATATATCATGAATAGTCTTCGTATCGTGAATAAATAACCCAAACACAACAAGTTCCAAATTTGATAAAAAAGTTCACCAATACTTGGCATAATGATATTGAAGAAAAAATATCATTTAAGAAGAAAATAATACCACTTACCTCAAAATAATAAATCTTACATGAATTTGATATAGTCTTGTGAAACCATGGTAGTATAGCAACACTCAAAGTATACTCACAAGAATACGCTCGATAATTTAGAGAGAGAAAGAAAAACTTTGTTTACGGTGTGATTTTCAATTCTAACTTAGCCTATATTTATAGGAAAATGTTAGAGCATGAAGAGACTAAATTAATAAATTATTATTATTTACCAAATATTCAAGCCCACCACCAAGGAATCGATTTTAGCCACCAACCACATGTTAAAGATGCTCACCAACCTTTGAAAAACGTTTTTCTTGAAAATAATAATTAAAATTTCCAAAAATCGATTATTTGAACTCAAAACATCAATAATTCACAATAAATATCCCTTTTATCGGAAAAATTCAAATCTCGCGACTTTTTATAGGAATTTCAATTCTCTACAACTTTCTGCGAGAAAAAATTTTTCCAAATTCCAAGCGAAATTATCCAAAATCCTGAAGCAAGCAAATTTTACGATCATATAATAATTTTTCTATCAAGAATTGTGTCCATAAACACACAAAAACATATATTAAACATTTAATGCCACAAAATACTCTACCTCCTCATATACTCATATATCCCACATTCATTATAAAAATATCACAGTTAATATATTATTAAAATAATATATTTAAATGAATTATTTTATCGAGAAAAGATAAAATATTAATTTTCAACAATTGTCACATTAAAAATTTTCTCCATATATATCCACATAAAATAAATATTTTCTTTATCATAATAATCAATAATTAATTATTCAAAAATAATATTCTGAGAATCACGATCTTGTATGACGGGTAGTTCCGGGAAGAGAACTTTCGATAAGGATTTCTCTTCTTGGCTGGCCTTGATTAGGTGACGAAACCTCTCCTTGAAGCGAGAACTTTCTAGACATTGCCAATAATGTTATCGATAATATTATTCAAATAATATGAATTATTGATTTGATAATGGAAAATCTTGTGTAATGACAATTATTGAAACAATAATAATATATAAATATCAATGCGACAATTATTGAATCGATAAAATATAATAATGAGCGATAATTCTTTAACAACAATTATTGAGTAGTGCCTTATACTACGTGGGATCGATAATTCAATAATCTTTGTGCGATCTGGTGTCTTTCTTTATGCGACCACAGCGTATTCTTGTATTTTTTAACCACCGGAGTAACCCAACGATTATTAACGGTAACAATTTACGTCGTTATTTATAAAACTCGATCTTTATCGTTTTCCTTCATCCAATAGTTTTTTTAGTTATGGGGCCCACCGATGATTACTTGTGTCGTCACGGAGATTCCGAAAAAAAAAGAATATTCCACGACCAAACGAATATTCCCAAATGATAATGAATATTTTATAACCAACTTTAACTTTATTTTGTAAACTTTGCACATTTCACCCATAACGAAAATTATATCAAATTAACCCTTATTAATTTAGAATAATGAATAAAGGAAAATTCAATTTTATTTATAATAAGTTGGGGTCTTCTGACCTCCCTCCTTATGAAATTTAGTCCTCGAAATTGGCGTGCGTATACACAGTATATCGAAAAGGTGAGGTACCTTGCTTTCATCTCTCGATTCAACTCCCGTGTCATTTCCTCGATTGCATGGTTTCTCCATGAAAACCTTAACTTGTGGTATAACCTTCGTCGTAAGACATCTTTCTTTCTATCAAAATCTCAGCAGTGTCTCTCTCGTGGGTTAAATCTTGAATTTATCTCTAATGCGGTTACAATGCGATAATGTGGTTGGGTCTTTCACATATTCTGAAGCATAGATATGTGGAATACATTGTGAACACGAGACATCTTGGAGAATTAGCGAGTCTATAGGCTCGTTCTATTGATCGAGAATCTCAAATGGACCAACAAACCTTGGATTGAGCTTTCCTCTTTTTCCCCAATCTTGTAACTCCTTTCCATGGAAGCGATACGTAACAATACATGATCTCGATATTAAACTCACGTCCTTTACATGAAGATCGGCGTAACTCTTTTTTGTCGATCTTGTGAAGTTTGAATCGTTGTCGAATCATTTGGATCTTTTACGTAGTCGTGCGTCTTAATTACGGTCCCAACAATATTCTTCTCCCTTTCGTCCAAGCACATCTTTGGAGAGCGACATTTTAAATCCATCTGACGCCTCGAATGGAGCCATTTTATACTTGCTTGATAAGCTTTGTTGTTGTAGGAGAATTCCACCGGTGGTAGGTCTTATCGACTTCCTTTGAAATCTAGGACACGAGTCTTAATAGATCTTGAGGTTTGAATAGTCTCTCGATTGTCCGTCCGTTTGAGGATGGTATCTTTGAAGCCCAGATAAATAAATCCGTGCCCGTAGCTTTACTGGTAACCCAAAATCTTGAAGTGAATCTGGGTCGCGATCCGAAACTATGGATCTTGGCGTGCCATGCTGATCGTCTGATCTCATTCACGTCATCATCTGACGAAGGCGTTCGAGGAATAAGTCTCGGCGTGTCGGTAAAAATGGGCGGACTTGGTTAATCTATCAATGATAACCCAAATTGCATCTACGCCTTGAGAAACTTTGGGAAGACACATAACAAAATCCATAGTAATGTGTTCCCATTTCCATTCAGGAATCTCAGTGGTTCTGATGGACCTTTTGGCACTTGATCTTCACGCTTTACGTTAACGAGTTAAACATCTTGAGATAAACTCATGATCTCTCTTTCGTATTGTTCCACCAAAATGTATGTCGAATATCATGATACATTTGGTACTCCCGAGATGGATTACAAGCGGGGTGTTGTGTGCCTCCATCGTGATTTTATCTTGGTCGAATCGTTAGGAGCCTTGAAAGTCTAGAATTGACTCAAGTATTCCTTCTCATCGATTCTTGCTTAGGAATAGCTCCTTGCTTGCTTTTTCTTCTTCATACGCATCGTTGAATTCCGTAGCTTGGCGACTTTAACTTTATCGATTAAAATCGGTTCTCTTTGTATATTCGCCATCATTATGTGGGTCCACAGGTCTTTAATTCTACCTCCATCCTTTGCTGAAATTCATACAAAATGGGCCTTTGCGTTGACAATATCGCCTTTTCGTGCTTGCGTATGATCTTCTACTTAATCGTCGACTTCTTCGTTAAACTTTTCGGGATGATATTGAATAGTGTGATCGTAATCTTTTAACGACTCCGATGACGTCGTTCTTAGCGTGTTGAGTTCTTTTGGGTGAAGAAATATTTGAGGCTTTTATGGTCAAGTATAAATCTCCACTTTCTCTCCATCTGAAGTAGTGTCTCCCGTATCTTGTGTTGAATCATGATGCTTGCTGACTCTAGATCATGAGTAGGATAATTCCTCTCATATTCTTTGAGTTAATCGTGAGGCGTAAACTATGACTTTCCCATATTGCGTGAGAACACATCCCCAACCCCTTTGCGGAAGCATCGTTTGTAGATAACAAATCCATCCAGAACGGATGGTATTGTTAGAAACAGTCTTAGAAATGAGTCTCTCTTGAGCTCTTGGAAGCTCTTCTCGCGTTCCTCGCTTCCATAAAAATTTTGCATCCTTAAAGTCGGTGAGTTAGCAGATGGCGATTAGAAAAATCCTTCCACAAATCTCAGATAATAACCGGTTAAGCCCGAGAAATTGCGTCTTGATCATGGAAACTTGGTTCTCCCGACTTTGTATTGCTTGATCTTGGCCGGGTCAGCGAATCTCCTTGTTTTGACACCACGTGCCCGAGGATCTCTTACTTCCTCGAAGCGAACTTCGCATTTCTTGACAGGCATAAAGCTTGTTTCCGCGAAGTCTTTGTAGTACCGAACGAATGGTGCTCTCGTGATCTTCCGGCTTTTGGAATAGATGAGGATGTCATCGATAAAAACAACAATGGCCAGTCGAATATTCCTTAAATACGGTTCATCGTATCCATGAAAGCGGCGGGAGCATTAGTCGATCAAAAGACATGACGAAAATTCATAATGCCGTGTGTCGAGTCACGAATCTGAGTCTTTGGAATATCCTCGGTTTTAATCTTGGTGATGATATCGAGCGAAGATCGATCTTTGAAAAGAATTGCGCTCCTTTATGGCTGGTCGAGCGGTCATCAATGCGAGGTGGCGGATACTATTCTTGATGGTGACATGGTTCGATTCTCGATAGTCGATCTGAAATCGCATCTCCCCGTCTTTCTTCTTTCTGAATAAAGCAGGGCACCCCGAGGAGGCGTCTTGGGGCCAGATGAAGCAGATGTCTAATAACTCACGTAGTTGGACTTTTAACTCCACGAAGTTCAATAGGAGCCATTCGATATGGGGTTTTAGAAATGGGCTTTGTGCGGTTCGAGGTCGATAAAGAATTGACATCACGTTACGGGGTAGGCCAGGGAGCTCTCTTGAAATACATCGAAATTCTTTAACCACGAAATATTATTCAAATCGACTTGTCTTTATTCAAATCCATAACATGGGCTAAGAAAGCTTGACATCCGTTTTTTCGATAAGCGAATAGCTTTGTGGCTTGATATGATGATGGTGATTTTAGTGGTTTAGTGGTTTGAATTAAGTATGGCGAGGTTGGTTAGGAATATGAAAACTATGACACTTACGAAAACAATCAATTTTGGCGTGATGGTGGTTAACGATCAATTCCTAAAATCACATCAAAAGCAAGTATCTTTAAAGAGATAAGATCAGCGGGTAATGTGATAGTGCCACTTGGATCATGCAAGATTTATAAGCGTAGATGTAACGAAGAAGGTTTCACCCAGCGGAGTTTCAGCGAGATAAATCAAAATCTAATTTCTCGGTCGAGTTTAAGCGTTGAGCCTGGCGGCGGAGAGATAAAAGAATGGGTAGAACCAAATTATCTAGTAAGGTATAAACTTAGAAAATTGAAGATTAAACTTACGTGATCACCTCGTTTGGGTTCTCGCGTTTTGTCGATCGCGACAAAACTTTCTTCCGAGAACCGTGATTTTGACTTATCAGGAATGACCATTGGAATCACCACTCCTGCGAACTTGGTTTCGCGATAAATCTGATCTCGGCGATGTGGCCTTCCTTTCCACGGTTATAACATACCTTGGATTGTTGTGGGCGGTTTGGTGATATATCCCTCCTTCCGCATTTGTAACATCTAAGCGGCGGTTAGTTCTCCTCCCCAGCATTTGTTGTTGGTCTTTGGTCTTTCTTTGTTGATATCTTCCGTCGTTGTTGAATCTTCTCTTTACGAAATTTCCACTTGAGTCACTCTCTCCTATTATCGTGTCCACGATTACCACACAGTGGTTCTGCGCTTTGTCCGTATTCTTTCCTCCTCGTTGGTTATCATCGTTACGATGACTACCACGATTGTGGTCCCTCGGTTGAGTATCTCCTTTATCTACGCTCTAATAAGCGAGCCACATTGACAACATCGAAATCTGAGAAAAATTTATGAGAGATAAGGTATTGGCCAATCTACGGTTTTAGACCTCTCGAAAAACATCTGCGTCATTCGTTCCTCATTCTCCACGAATGAGGTCTGAACACAGGATAATTCTGCGAACTTTGCCTCGTCTTTGAGACAAAATCGTGTTGTTACATTAGAGTCTAATAAACTCTACCTCCTTACGTATAGCGAATACTTTACGGAAAAGTACTTGTCATTGAGCGATTCTGAAATCTTTCCCAAGACATATTAAGTGCATCAGGTTGAGTGCAACTTCCACGATTCCCACGATGTCTAACTTCACACGAAACATAAAGGTGGCGAATGGAACCTTACATTCCTCAAATGCACCCCAGACATCGAATATCTTGGTAATTTGCTTGACCCGCGTTTACGCCTTGATCGGATCCAGAACTTTCCATGGAAATCTGGTGGTCCCAACTCTTTGAATTGTTTGGTAGTGACAAGCCAGCGCATTCTTATCATTTCCTCCGTATTTTTGTACACGAGTCTCCTGTCGCGATTTTGCATGAGCTGCAAACTTACAAACATCCGTCGTTCATCATTTGCTCGATGGCGTTGTTCACGGGAGGAACATTGCCCGACTGTTGCGTTCTCCTCGTTGGTGAGTCTGCAGGCGTCTCCACGGTCTCATAAACTCCATTGTTAACGTTCTCGGTGACCGTTCTTAAATCTTGCCGTAAAACAAGGGTTAATTAAACAAATTAACATATCACGTAATATCTATATTATAGCCAGAGCCAACAAATAAGCTTAGGTAGGACACCTTTAGCGAAGGATTTACTCGTCTCTCCCTCTGATTACATTCCCGATCTCATGGGAGATCGTATCCTAAACTACGATACCAAGCTGTGGCGCCCCCAAAATAGGTATCTGACACCCGTTCTGAGTCGCCCAAAATACATGGTATAGAAAGCAAACTGACTTTGACAATCTGGATGTAAATGTAGAATCTGACAATCTGTTTATGAGTTTGAATACAAATATTGTCTTACAGACAATATCTGGCACACCAAATAAGTCCTCATTAATTATTAAATACACTATTTTCTGAAAATAGTGAGGGCAATTAAAACATCTTCTAGAACCATCACTCCATTTACCAGGCTACGATCCTGCTTTATGTTCCGCTCACGAGAAGAAAAAAATGGAACAAAAAGGAAAAGGTGAGCTCAGTAGCCCGATAAAGAATATTATGACTAAGATAATATCTGACAAATTATCGTTAGTCTTGACGAGGAAAAATCTAATAGAATCTGATAGGCAACAAGTTTTAGATCAATAAATCGTGGAAAGCAATGATCCATTAGAAGAGTCACGTAGAGAAAGAATTCTCTTGTCTTACAGGTTTAAAAATCCATCATCGATAGTTTATCCTGTAATAACAATCGATATACATCTTTAATCATCTTTTACTATTTCTGAGGCGAAGATATTCATTTATATCACCCGGTTGGTCGTATTAAATCCAACACTGTTCATGCTTTTACTTCTGGGCGAAGATATTCATCGATTAATCGTTCATCTTTGCTACTGGGCGAAAGATATTCATTTATATCACCATTTAGGGTTGAGGATGATGAAAAACATTTTTAAAAAAGCGAATCCGGTGAAACAAAATGCGAGGATTAAGGATTAAGGATTAAATACTTTGTTTTACCCGTGTCCAAAATACTTGAAAATAATCATATTGGTGTAAAATTCAAGAATGATCAAAACATGGATCTGATCAAAGCTAGTATCCGAATAGATATTTTGAACAAAAGAAAAATTTTTATTTTTAAATTGAATAGTCTTAAATGATAAGTGAATAATTATAATATCGTGAATAGTCTTAGTATCGTGAATAGTAACCCAAACACAACAAGTTCCAAATTTGATAAAAAAAGTTCACCAATACTTGGCGTAATGATATTGAAGAAAAAAATATCATTTAAGAAGAAAATAATACCCACCTACCTCAAAATAATAAATCTTACATTGAATTTGGTATAGTCTTGTGAAACCCATATAGAGATATAGCAACACTCAAAGTATACTCACAAGAATAAACGATAATTTAGAGAGAAAAAAGAAAACTTAGTTTACGGTGTGATTTTCAATTCTAACTTAGCCTACATTTATAGGAAAATGTTAGAGCATGAAAGGAGACTAAATTAATAAATTATTATTATTTACCAAATATTCAAGCCCACCACCAAGGAATCTGATTTTAGCCACCAACCACATGTTAAAGATGCTTCACCAACCTTTGAAAAACGTTTTCTTGAAAATAATAATTAAAATTTCCAAAAATCAATTATTTGAACTCAAAACATCAATAATTCACAATAAATATCCCTTTTATCGAAAAATTCAAATCTCGCGACTTTTTATAGGAATTTCAATTCTCTACAACTTTGCGAGAAGAAAATTTTTCCAAATTCCAAGCGAAAATTATCCAAAATCCTGAAGCGGGCGATTTTACGATCATAATAAATTTTAGATCGAAATTGTGTCCATAAACACACAAAACATATATTAAACATTTAATGCCACAAAATACTCTACCTCCTCATATATATCATATATCCCACATTCATTATAAAAATATCACAGTTAATATATTATTAAAATAATATATTTAAATGAATTATTTTATCGAGAAAAAGATAAAATATTAATTTTCAACAATTGTCACATTAAAATTTTCTCCATATATATCCACATAAAATAAATATTTTCTTTATCATAATAATCAATAATTAATTATTCAAAAATAATATTACTGAGAATCACGATCTTGTGACGGTAGTTCAGGAAGAGAACTTTCGATAAGGATTTCTCACTTCTTGGCGCTTGATTAGGTGACGAAACCTCTCCTTGAAATGAGAACTTTCTAGACATTGCCAATAATGTTATCGATAATATTATTCAAATAATATGAATTATTGATTTGATAATGGAAAATCTTGTGTAATGACAATTATTGAAACAATAATAATATAAAAATATCAATATGATGATTATTATTGAATCGATAAAATATAATATTGAGCGATAACTCTTTGTAACAATTATTGAGTAGTGCCTTTACTACGTAAGGATCGATAATTCAATCTTCTTGTCGATCTGGTGTCTTTCTTGTGTACCACAGCGTATTCTTTATATTTTAACCACCGGTAACCCAACGATGTTAGCGGTAACAATTTACGTCGTTATTTATAAAACTTCGATCTTTGTCGTTTTCCTTCATCCAATAGTTTTTTAGTTATAGGGCCCACCAATGATTACTTGGCAGTCGTCACGGAGATTCCCGAAACAAAAAGAATATTCCACGACCAAACGAATATTCCCAAAAATGATAATGAATATTTTATAACCAACTTGCTTTATTTTGTAAACTTTGCACATTTCACCCATAACGAAAAGAATTATATCAAATTAACCCTTATTAATTTAGAATAATGAATAAAGAAAAATTCAATTTTATTTATAATAAGTTGTTTGAAGGTGATTTCTTATGGTTTCCTAATTTGATCATCTTTGCTTTGAAATTTACGATTTGATTGCTTTGAATAAAGTCCATCTTTTAGGGATAATAACATATGAGATGTGACTTCGACTTCTGAGCATAAAAAGAATTATTTGATTTATTTGATAATAGCCAATGGATATCACATTATAATCGATTTATTTGTGAAAAAGAGTGGTAGACTAATTGCTTAATATAATGGTGAAATGCTATTAATTGTTTCATATCATCTATCTATATGATAAAAATATAAATATTTCTTTTAGTCTTCATTCATTTTACTTGCATGTGTTTGTAGAGTTCTTTATGGATCGGCGAGATCGTAACAATTGATTTGGTGATGGAGGAGTTGAAAGCTCCTTGACAATTTGACACAACCAATTGACAGTTAGAAGAAAAAACGAAGGGAAGAAAGTTTAATTTGGAATCAATATGAAAGAAAGGTAGATCCTTCAACCAAAAAGTTAAGAGCATATTGTAAAACATGCACAAAAAAGTTATCTTATATGGAGATGGTGGTAGTTCTCATGGGACTAGAAATTTATGCACACGAAAAGTCATATCTGGTTTAGTTAACCAAAATGTGAGTCAAATGCATCTAGATCATGAAGGAAAAATACATAATAGAAAATTTAGTCAGCTCATTTATAGGGATAAAATGGCTGAAGCAATCATGATGCATAACTATCCATTCTTGATTGTTGAACATGAAGGATTATGAAGAGTGCATAACTATTTGAATATGGATGTGAAATCGTATACTAGAAACACTGCCAAAGCGGATTGTATTAAAATTTATAAGCTTGAGAAAGCAAAATTGAAATGTGCATTCGAGAACATCCGCGGTAGAATTTGTCTCACTTCTGATTTGTGGTCGTCTGGTACTAGTGAGGGATATATTTGTTTAACCGCTCACTTTATTGATCATGATTGTGTGTTGCATAGTAGGATTATAAATTTTTGTCATTTCCCCCCACCACATACCGGTACTCTTTTATCAGAAAAAATCTTTGAGTTTTTAAAGGATTGGGGAATTGAAAAAAAGATCTTTTCTATCACTTTAGATAATACAACAAACAACTACAACATGCAAAATTTCTTGAAGGCTCATTTGAGAGGAAACTTGCTTTTCAATGGTAGTTTTTTCATGTTGATTATCTCGCTTCACATATTAAATCTCATTGTTCAAGATGGGTTGAAAATTGCAAAGTAAACCTTCGCATAAAAATTAGAGAGTGTCAAATATATTAAGGATCCGAAAGTAGATTATTAAAGTTTGTTACATGTTGTGAACAATTGCTTGTGTCCGGTAGAATCGGGTTTGCGTTTGGATTGTGTGACTAGATGGAATTCTACATGGGAGATGCTTGATAGTGTTCTCAAATATTAAGATGTATTCTTTCAATATGCCATGGTTGAATCATCTTACACAACTTGTCCATCAAATGATGAGTGAAATAAAGCAAGCTATCACTACATTTTTGAAACCATTTTGGAAAATTACGAGAACTTTTTTTCGAAACAGTTTCCAACAACAAATCTTTATTTCTTACATGTGTTGAGGATAAAAGAACTTCTGATGTATAATAGGTCTTGTGAGATTGAAGTAATTAGAAACATGGCAAATGAGATGTTGCCAAAAAGTTTGACAAATATTGGACGACTATGTTGTTATCTTGTCCATAGCTACTATTCTTGACCCAAGGTATAAGGTGTAATTTGTCAAATTTAAATTGAAAAAATTTGAGATGGATGAGTATGTTATAAATAGAAAAGTGGAGAAAATTGTGGATGCTATAAAATCTTTGTTCATGGAATATGCAATAGAGTTGTCAAAAGATGGTTCACAACAACCTCAAGATGGTGTAGGGACTTCAACTATTCTATCAATAACACACGTGAACATAGTGATGATGAGTTTGATGTAAGTAAAGTTTTCATGTATTATAATTTTTTTAATTTTTTGCATATTTATCTATATTGCATATTTGTGTTGATGAACTTTTGATGTTTAAAATTTTAAATAGGAGTTTGTGAGGGAAGTGCAAGGTACTACATCAACAAGAACGAAATTAGAACAATACTTGGAGGAGAAAATTGTGACTAACAAATCTTCTTTTAATATTCTGAAGAGTGGAAAAAACTTTCCTAGAGGTACCTAATCCTTATTTTTTATTCTAGTTTTATACCTTGATTTTATACATGACTATTGACTAATGACTATTTAGTACTTTCAAATATTACGTTATTATAGATATCCAATACTAGCGAATATGGCATATGATATCTTATCAATTTCAATTACAACGGTTGCTTCGGAGTCAACCTTTAGCATTGGAGCAAAAGTTCTCACAAAATATCGTAGTTCGCTTCTACCGGATAATGCACAAGCATTAATTTGTGAACGTAATTGGATTTGTGGATATGATATACAAGGTTTGTTCTAGTTGTAAATATTTTTACTTTAATTGTTATTTTTTAGTTCAATTTTGGGTATTAATATTTTAAATTGGCATTTTAATATAGATGATGGGGTCATGGACGACCAACTTTTTGACCGCTAGCTGTTGCAAATCAAGAGTCAAAGGGTTCTAATTCTAACATTGCGAAATTACAAGGAGTGACTAAACATTACTCACTAGTAAGTACTTCAATTTTTATGGACTATTACTTTGATTTTTGTTTAATTTTTCAAGTACTAAGAAAAGATAATCTTGTGTACAGTCACTTTAGTATGTGTAATGAGACAGTTTTCTTGTTCTTAAGTTCAATTTGCCAACCAGTTTACAGTTTGCTATTTGCTAGTCCAATTTGCCAACCAGTTTAGTGATTTAGTCCAATTTTCTGTTTCCCATGTTAAGAGATTTCCAATTTTCCATGTTAGTCCCGTGTTTAGACTTTCATTTCTGTTTCCCATGCTATGTATGCATTTTAGACTTTCGATTCTGAATACTTTAGTATATGGACATATGGTTGAAGTTTGAATCGTCTTTAAAGAACATGCATTTCAAAGATTTGTCAAATTCTTCTTCTTCAAGACTATTTTAGATGAACCGCCAAACATGGATGCGCTTTTGTATAACAATGGGCTTGCGCTTTTGTATAGAAATATATCGCTTTTGTATGTAAACATGGTTGCACTTATTTAGATGAACTGCAAATGACACCAGTTTGTTTCTTCAATTAATATCGCGTAATTCATGTATTAATTCTTATACTACATGATCATTTGTTCATAGAGACGTTGGCTTGATGGATGTAATAGTAGTGTCTACAATGCATAAGTCGTGTCGAGTGGTTACATCACTAATTTGTTTATACAGTTGTAATAGAGAAATGGGTAGCCAGATATCCCCCTAAAATTGATACCTTTCCCCTTTTCTAATTCTCTCATTGAAGAAACAATCTGGTCTCATTTGCGCTTTCATTGTTTTGCACTATTTTATAATGACAAATTTATTAATCTATTTGCACAGAACAGGATGTCATGCCATTCTTGGGTAGAAGATGGGATTACAAGCATGTTTTGGAGCTTATTTTACAGAGCGTATCTGAGAGATGAGTGAGAAACATCGCTATTCGCTTATTTCCTATGGGATTGCAATTTACAAGCATGTTTTTCTTTAGCAGACTAGCGTTGTTATTTTAATCTTTCTTTTTCAACATTTGAATTGAGGAATGTATTAAGTAAGTTCAACCAATTATTATTTATATGTTAATCAATACTGAGAATATGAGATTTTAGCTTGTTTATTTACAGATTTGGTGTTTTAAAAAAAAATACAAAAAAAGTCCGCGGGCCGGCCCGGCCTGGCCCACCACGGGCCACGGGCTGCTTATTTCTGGCCCATCAAAACCCGGGCCATTTTGGCCCTACCAGAGACAAACTTTAAACTCGTTTGCAGTGTCTACGTGTGAAATATCACACCGTGGAGAAAGAAGGAATATCTTGTAATTTTTCATGATCGAAGCATATGAGAGAGCAAATCTAAAGATAAAGAAGGATTTATCTCATAACAAAGATGCTTACGTAAGTCACTAAGAGAATCATCAAGCCCGTCAATAATGCAATCAATGAGTTCAATTTCATCGATCGGTTCACCGGCGCGAGTAAGAGCATATGCGAGAGATTTTGCCTCGGTGATATAATTTTTCACGGATTGAGAATGAAGTTTCTGAAGAGAGTACACTTGATCTAAAAGATCATTAACATACCAATTCTGGAAAAACTCACAAGCATCATTTGTGGAGGCACTATCATCATCGACTTGAGAGGTGGAAAATTGTGGAGAAAGATCACACAAGTTGTCTTGTGATTCATTAAAACAATCATAAGAGGGAGGATCAAGCCACCATTTGGGATCGTATGGAGAAGAGTGAAAATCTGAGTATGGAGAGAATTTATTTTCCACCATGAAATCGTATGGAGAAGACTAAATGTGCAGCAGAGGTATTTATTGATGGAACACTGATCTAAAGAGAAAATTAGACTAAACAAAGATACAACGAAGGGAATTTAAAAAATATGCAACGGTAGATAGAAGAAAGAAAATGGAGGATCAAAGGTTGCTAGCCTTATGACTTTGATACCATGTTAGAACAACATATTGGAGAGAGAATATTGAATTGAGAGAATAAATAATTGTATAGATAATAACTTGATAATTATCTCTATTGTTTACATTGAGAAGATAGGAGATATTTATACTAATACAAGATAAGATGGGTGACTAACATATTACCTAACTCAAGGAGATAATCATGAAGATAACCATTACATAATTATTGGAGATAATCATGAAAGAGTGAATGATGGAAACTATAAGTCTATCCTAATAATATAATAATATCTAAAATATTATATTCTTAAAATATCTAATATGTATGTATCTTATAATCATATATATATTATTTTAAACAACCCTCAAAAATATATAAATATATATATATATATATATATATATATATATATATATATATATATATCCACGATCTACCAAAACCTTAATCTTTTCTCTCCTTCGTCTATCTCTAGTAAGTTATGACTCACAAAAATATTCTTGGTCGTCCTGCATGCAAACTCCTTTCATACAAGTGCATGTGGTTGCAACATATATTAAGTGAAGAATATGTAGGTAAGGTCAAATTAAACTAATATGTTTATCATTACGTGGCCGTACGTATTGGGTTAATATTTTTTAGGTTAAATTAATTACTAGCTAGTCCCACATCCGAACCTTGTAAATTCATTTGATATGTATATAAGGTACCACCTAGACCATCTTTAACCATGATATATATTTTGGTCAAGATGATTCAATAAAATAAAAAAATTGATAAATACATAATAAAAAATAATATTTTTCACATTAAAATATCAATTTTTTAAAATAAATAAAACTATTGTTATAGTGGATTGAGGCTGGATACAGGGGCCATATTTTGTCTTTACAAATTTCATAAGTTTCAAGGCCCATAGTTATCTAGTAGTGGAGGGAACGGGGTCTATGGACACTTTCTGTTATTTTCTGACTTACAATTTATTTTTGATTTGATAATAAGACTTGATTGAAATGGATCAAAGTTTCAAGGGCCATAGTTAATATGTGAGACATTCGATTCTTCGAATTATATTTTTGCCCGCATATAATTGATTAAAATTTGTTTGGATTTGGGACTCCACTGCCCAATGGATGGGTTTTAAATTTTAAATTAACCCCGTTAACTTTGAATTTAGAAATATCTCATATTAATTATTATGATAAATAAAGTTTGAAAAAAAATAATAATTATAAATTGTTATAATATTTTCACATAATTTCTCTTACTCACATTCATACATTTAAAAGAAATATCAGTTTTTTTAATTAATTTACTTAAATGGGAACTCAAGCCAAGGCAGGTTTATTTTACATTTATATCTATATCTATACAATAGAATATACCAAGAGGTAATGCTAAATTTTTTGTTCAATTCAACTTGGTTGAATTTTTGTTTCATCTTAAATCTGACCGGAAATCTAATATATTTAGATAAATAAAGAGTTGTAAAAGTAAAATATGATATCTAGATAATTAAAGAATTTTACAAGTATAAGCATTAATTGAGTTTTAAGTGGTGATACCTTCAACATTAGCTGTATATTTATTAAAGGTAACATTAACATTTAACCATATTAAAAGCAAGATATATATATATATATATATATATATATATATATATATATATATATATATAAACACAAGAAATAAAAAAGAGTAAATTACATATTCTATTACATTTTTAAAAATAATTACAACAATAGTGCCCTCATAAAATCTTTGCACAACTAATACACTTCCATATTTATTTACAATACTAGTACAATTAGGATTCCTTAATTTAGGGAATTAGTATTCAATTAGAATTCCTTAATTTAAGGATTAGTTATACACATGGCTTCTTCTTCTCTCTCCTCATCTATAACAACTAACTGCAGTTAGTAAATCACCTTTCTTCATTCAACGTATTCTCTCTCTTCTCTCTCTCTCTCTCTCTCTATATATATATATATATATATATATATATATAGAGTACTTGATAATACAAAATAAATTGAAATCTCAAATCATGAATTCAAAATGGAAAACTCTCATTTGGAAAAGTTGATACTAGTAAGCGAGAATCGAGCATCGGTGGTGTATGTGACAATTAATCGTCCCCAAGTCACTGAACTTGCTTACGAGGGGCATGATGGGAGATTTGGCCAGAGCCTTCAAGAGCTTCGACGATGACGATTCCGTACAACTCGTGATTCTCTCCGGGTCGGGTTCATCGTTCTACTCCGTCTCCCTATGATGGTCAGCCGGAATAATCAATCGCTTCTCCGACGTCCTCCTCACCTCCATTCACGACAAACCTTTAATTTTTTATATTGCAGTGGGTTCCAAGGTAACTAATTCAGTTTTATTAAGTTACCAATTATTTTGAATATGATGCAGTTGGTAGCCAAACATTCATTCAGTTGGTTGCCAAACTTTCAGACCAAGGTAACCAATTCATACGGCACACCTTCAGTTTTTTCACCTTTACACCTTCAATTTTTTCATATTGCAGTGGGTATCCAAGGTAACTAATTAAGTTTTATTAAGTTACCTATTATTTTGAATGTGATTCAGTTGGTAGCCAAAACTTCATTCAGTTGGTAGCCAAACCTTCATTCAGTTGGTTGTCAAACTTTCAGACCAAGGTAACCAATTCAATTTTATTAAGTTACCAATTTCGTTTGAATGTGATGCAGTTGGTAACCAACCATTCATACAAAGGTAACCATTTTATTATTTATGAAAAACAAAATAGTTATAAAAAAAATTCAAAACATTATTAATTACATCTATTTATTTTTAAACTTTTTGTAGGGCGAATCTTCTTCTTATTCTCATTGGCGTTTTGGACAAACGGAGATTCACGGCGGTGTAGCGGCGGAGTATGTAAGACCCCAACTTTTTGAATAAAGATTAAATTTTCTCGAAATATATTTTTGAATATTATGGTGTAGATTTGATATAATGTTATAGTTGTGGGTAATATTTATAAATTTTGCAAAATCTGCAGAGTTGTTATATAATATTCGATTGGTCGGGAATATTCGTTTTAACAGAAAATATTCGTACAACCTGACAATCATTGGTGGACCCCCACAACGGAATTATTGTTTCGGATTGAAAAAATGACAAAAATACTTTATGAAAATAACGGCGGAAGTTTCTACAGTTAATTGTTAAAACACCGGTGTTAAAAGTACGATGTCTGGCGTGGTTGCGTAGTAGCACATGGTATTGATTATTGATCTTACGTGAGAAGTCACTTCAAATATACTCAATTATTCTTCTGATAATTCTTTGCATCATATCTATCATATTATGGATTCAATTATAATCAGATCATCCGTATAAAATGTTTTTATTAAATTAATACTTGAGGCGACAAAGTTATACATATTATAAACCGCAATATTTATAATGTCTAGAAGTTACATCGAGGAGAGGTTTGGTCCTAATTGCTTTGCCGATAGGGAGAAATCCTTATTGGAAAGCCCTCTTTCCCGAACGCGACTCGGTTGATAAATATTGTGTTATAATATTAATGATGAATGTTGTTCGGAGTTGAATTTGGAGACGCGGACGTGATATTTGAGTCTGGAACGACGAAATTAGTAAAAATAGTCTATAAACACAAAATTTTTCGGGATTCACTATTTGGTCAAAAAGTCAACAGTTGACTTTTTTGAAAAAAGTCAAACTTCGAAATTTCAAAATTTAGATTTTTGATAAAAATAGTTTCATTATGTTGGAATTGTTTGTGTTAGTGAAAATCGACATTTATTCCGATGATAATTGATGTCTAGGGGTTATATTGATAAATCGGGTAATTTATCGGATAAATGAGCACTTAATTGCTACTAATTCACATGCTTATATAACTATTTGTTCACATATGTGTACTATTGAATCACATTATTTACTATTAGGGGAGTTGGTGCAAGATTGATAATACTTACAGGACTAAATTAAAATTGAGGTATAGATGGAAGTCTTATCTTTGTAATTCGTATTTTTCACATGATTATACTATTGATTCACATGATTGAACTATTGATTCACATTATTTACTATTAGGGGAGTTGGTGAAAGATTGATAATACTTGCAGGACTAAATTAAAAATGAAAGAAAAGTTAGAGGTATTGATCTTGTAATTTTTGAGCCCCAAAGCGTCTGATTATCGAAAACTATATTTTCTATAAATAGAAGCTCATTCTTCCTTCATTTCTCACCAATTCACAAAAGCTTTAGAGCGATTATTATAGAGAGAAATTATAGAGAGAAAGAAGAGAAATCTGCTACTCACTATTTCAATTATCCATTTTTTCCAAGGTAGGGAGTATTATTTCTTTCTTATCTATGAATAGAACTTCATTATTCCATTCTTATTATTACATTGGAATAACTCAGTATCTGCAAATTACCCTATACTTGGTGAAATTCTTCATTGTTCCATTCTTTATCATTCTGTTGGAACATCATACGTGCGTTTTCTACGGACCGGTTCCGCCTTTTATTTTATTATGCATTGGAATATCACATGCATAGCGTTCTACGCCGAACACGATTCCGTCTTTATTATTACATTTGGAACATCATGTTTATGCGTTCTACGCGCCGGACCGGGTTCCGTCTTTATTATTACATTGGAATATCCTGTCATGCGTTTTCTGGCCGGACTGATTCCGTCTTTATTATTACATTTGGAATATCATATGCATGCGTTTTTACGCCGACGATTCCGTTATTTATTATTCTGTTGGAATAACTCCGTCTGCATCTTGATCTATCGCGTGCTGGTGATTTCTTTTGTTATTCCATTCCTTATTATACTCGGTTGGTTAAAGTTTTGACTTATACTCCATGAAATTAGTGGAATATCCTTGATATTTAAGGCTTCATCCATATCTTTTAGTGGAAATATTCTTCTCGAGCATTCTTGAATTTTACTCTAAAAAGCATGATCATGTTGACAATTTGGACGTTATTAGTTCTTGATAAAATAATTCTTGAACTTGTTTTATTGAATTCTTATATCATTGTCATCATCCTCATGTTTATATTTTGTTGAAAGTCATCCATGGCCTATAAAGGTGCATAGATGGACTTGGTATGATTATGACCGAGGATTATTCGATTGTAATCATGATCATAATGTTACAAATGATGTGGTAAAAGTCCTCATTGGCCCGTAGTGCATTGATGGATGATTGTTGGCATGATCATGACCATTAATGAATACCTGAAATATTCTTGGCCCGTAGTGCATGGATAATTGTGGTTGTGATACTAAAGAATATCCTTGGTAGTAGTCTGCGGGGTGATTCGATGATGTGGATTATTTATTAAGTTGAGTCCCGTGATAAAAGTGATGAAAAACCTTCTAAATCATAAAAGATAGTAGATTTTATTCTCTTTGTCTCTTTTAATGGATTGCTTGTTCAATGCAATTAAACTTGATGGTTGTTATATTGTATCGGTTTAACACTTGTTGAAGGCTAACGATAATATATTCGCATTATCTTAGTCATAATATTTTCTCTTTGGCTAGTTGAGCTCACCCTTTTACTTTTATTGTTCTCTTGGGAAATGAGAACGTGGCGAGGACTAGTCGGGGAACGGAGTAGCGGACGGATGATAATAGCATTAGTAGTCCTCACTATTACGTGAAATAGTGTAATAATAATTGTAATAAGGACTCCTTTTGAGTTTGTATAATTTCTAGTATACAATATTTGTATTCAAACTCACGATTTATGTTTTGTCGAATTGTACTGCGACAGGTTGTATTATTAAGTTGTATTTGAATTTTGTACCATGTAAGTGGCGACCCAAGATGGGTGACATATACCTAATTTTGGGGCGTCCACGGTTGGTATCAAAGCTTAGGGATATGATCCACGGCTAAGATGTGAGACTAGAACTAGGAGGGAGGCGGGAATTCCTTGCTAGTATGACCTACCTAAGTTTATTTGGTATTTGATTGGTGATTCGAGTATAGTGATAATATGTTGCATCTCAATTAACCCTTGTTTTGTGGCGGTGTTTGAAAATGGCATCCGAGAATGTTGAGAACATCAATGGAGCACAGAGACCGTTGAGTCTCCACAGATCGATAACGGGACAACGTCATCGTGAAGGCGACAATCCTCATGCAAGCAACAACACTAACCAAATGATGAACGATGGAATGTTCCGAGGCTTCATGCAATTCATGCAACATCGGTGAGAGTGGCTCTATTCAAAATACAGTGTAAACACGAAACTCTCTGACGGATCCGCTAAAGCGATTCAAGGAGCTGGGACCACCCGAGTTTATTGGAGAGGCTAAACCACTTAAGGCGTAAAGCATGGATAAAGCAGATCACTAAGATATTTGATGTCTTGGGATGCTCCGAGGAGCAAAAGGTTCCTTTCGCCACCTTCATGTTATTGCGTGAAGAGGCGGTCTTGGTGGGAATCAGTAAAACGTACTCAAAATTTAACGCACTCAAGATGTCTTGGGAGAAGTTCGAAGAGCTATTCAACGACAAGTACTTTCTCGAAAGTATTAAATCACATAAAAGAGGTGGAGTTTATCAAGTTGGAACAAAACAATATGGCCGTGTCTTACTCTGAGGCTAAATTTGCGAGTTATCCGGTTTGCATCCCATTTTGTTGATAATGAGGAAGCAAATGACACGAATGTTTTAAGAGGTTTGAAACCCAGATATCGTCGATATCTTATTTCTCATAAACTATGTTTGTACTCGGATGTTGTAAATAGGGCTCGATTATTGGAGCCAGCGTAGCGAGTCATCACAATCAAGGAAAGCGGTAAGAACATGAAAATACCAAAGTGGTAATGTACCATCGAAACGGTGACAACAAGCGTGGAGGAATCAACATGCGAAAATGGTAACCACTTCGGTGGTAATCATGGCCAAGACGGTAAAATGGACATTTCAAGAAAAGGAGATTCAACAATGATGGAAAGACGTCAAAGACCAGCGAGTGGTTAAGGAAGGAGAACGACCACCCATCATATGCTTGAAATGCGGAGGGAGGATATATCGGTCTAAATCGCGCAGATGCCATCCAAAGCGTGTTATAATTGTGAAAGACAAGTTCAAATTAGGATGGAGGCACCAAAGGTCATCCCCGGAAAAGTCAAAGCCTAAGAGTGTCTGAGGAGGCGTTTGTTGTGACCTCCCGAAAGCAAGGAACCCGAACGAGGTCATCACGGTAAAGCTTATCATAAACTCTAGTGAAGTCTATACCTTATTTGATACCGGTTCTACCCATTCTTTTATTTCTCCTACTTTCGCTCAACGATTAAATTTGACTCCGGAGAAATTAGACTTTGACTTATCTATTGAAACTCCATTAAGAAAAACCTTCATTACATCCACTGTTTATAAGTCTTGTTTGATTCAAATCGGTAACCGCTTGCGTTACTGTCGATCTTATCTCCTTAAAAATACCGCATTTGACGTGATTCTGTGGATTGATTGGTTAACTACTCATCATGCTAAAATTGATTGTTTTCGTAAGTTGTTAGCTTTCATATTCCTAATAAACCTATTATCTTAATTCTGACGACCAAACCATTAAAATCAATCACGGTCATCTCAAGACATAAAACTATTCGTTTATTGAAAACGGATGTTAAGCTTTCTTAGCTCATATCACAGATTTAAACAAAAATCGTCAAATTTGAAGGATATTTCTATTGTTAATAAATTTCCGACGTATTCCCTAAAGAACTTCCCAGCCTACCCCGAAGCGTGAAGTTGAATTTTGTATCGACCTTTGAACCCCATACAAAACCCATTTCCAAAGCCCCATCGAATGGCTCTTATTGAACTTCGAGGAGTTAAAGACCCAATTGCAGGAATTGTTAGACATTGGTTTCATTCCTCCTAAGACGTCTCCTTGGGTGCTCTCGCTCTATTCGTGAAGAAGAAAGATGGGAGTATGCGACTTTGTATTGATTATCGGGAGTTGAATCATGTCACCATCAAAAATAGGTACCCATTGCCACGTATTCATGACTTGTTTGATCAGTTACAAGGAGCACAATTTTTTTAAAAGATCGATCTTAGCTTACGGATATCATCACCGAAGAAGGTTAAAAGCGAGGATATTCCAAAGATCGCCTTCGAAATCGATGCGGGCATTATGAATTCTTAGTCATGTCTTTTGGATTGACTAATGCTCTCTTGCGCTTTCATGGATATGATGAACCGAGTATTCAAGGAATATTTGGATCACTTTATGGTCGCCTTTATTGATGACATCCTTATTTATTCAAAAGCCGTGAAAATCATGAAAGCAACACTTGAGGTCGATACTCCAAAAGCTTCGTGAATATAAGCTTTATGCCAAGTTAAAGAAATGCGAGTTAAACTTCGAGGAAGTAGCATTCCTTGGGCACATAGTATCAAGTCATGGAATATCCGTTGACCCGCAAAGATTGAAGCTATTCAAAAGTGGGAGCAACCCAAATCGATGAATCAAGTCGTAGCTTTCTCGGTTTAAATTGGTTATTATCGGAGATTCGTGGAAGAATTTTCTCGAATCGCTACTCCATTAACTTCACCGACTCGGAAAGATACAAAGTTCGGTTGAAGCGAGAATATGAGAAGAGTTTTCAAGAACTCAAAAGGAGACTCATTTCAAGACTGTTACGACAATACCATCCGGTTCGGATGGATTTGTCATCTACAAAGATGCTTGAGCAAAGGGTTAGGATGTGTTCTCATGCAACATGGGAAAGTCATAGCCTATGCCTCAAGACAACTCAAAGAATATGAGAGGAATTATCCTACTCATGATCTAGAGTTGGCAGATGTTGTCTTCGTACTTAAAATTTGGAGGCATTACTTGTATGGAGAGAAAGTGGAGATCTTTACGGATCATAAAAGCCTCTAATATTTATTCACTCAAAAGGAACTCAACACGCAACAACGACGTTGGCTTGAACTGTTGAAAGATTATGATCATACCATCCAATACCATTCAATAATATCATCATTTAAGACTGAGGATGATGAAAAATATTTTTAAAGAAACGAATCCAGTGAAACAAAATGACAAGGATTAAGGATTAAGAATTCGTACTTTGTTTTATCCATGTCCAAAAATACCTCAAAAATAATCATAGTGGTGTAAAATTCAAGAATGATCAAAATATGGATACAATCAAAGCTAGTATCCACAATAGATATTTTAGGCGAAAAGGAAAATTTTTATTTTTCGATGAATAGTCTTAAGTATTCGTGAATAATTCAGATATCGTGGATAATTAATCGAGTATCGTGAATAGTAACTCCAGACACCAAAAGTTCCAAATTTGATAAAACTTCAGATCAATATTTCAAAGATAATGATATTGAAGAAATAATATCATTCTGAAAAAAAAATATCCCTTACCTCGAAAAGACAATACTTCTAAATTGAAACAGGATATAAAGCATGACTTGAACTTGCACCGAGTATAGCAATACTCAAAGTATACTCAAAATACTCACAAGAATACACTCGATAATATAGAGAGAAAACTTGAGCTTAGTGTGATTTTCAATTCTAACCCAAGCACCCTATTTATAGGAAAATGCTTAGAACACCAAAGTAGAAAATTTAATATAATATTATTATTTATATTAACCATTCCTACGCACACCTTTGAATTCAATTCAAAGAATTGCACACATGCAAAATGAGGCCCACACATTGAAAAAATGTTTTTATAAATATTTAAAACTTCCAAAAATCAATTATTTCGGAGCTTCGGAACTTCAATAATTCACAATAAATAGCTCTTTTGTCAAAAAATTCAAATCTCTCGATTTTCATAGGAAATTCAATTCTCTACAACTTTGCGGAAGAAAGTTTTTCCAAATTCCAAATGCGAAATTGACCAAAATCCACAAACAGGCGATTTTTGTGCTATAATCAAATTTCAACAAGAAATGGGGTCCAATTTATGTTTAACATGTTTTAAACATTTATTGCAACAAAAATACTTTTCTCTCCTCGATACTCATATATCCCACATTCATTGTAAAAATATCATCATTATTATATTATTAAAATATAATAATATATTTAAATGAATTATTTTATCAGAAAAAGATAAAATTTTAATTTTCAACAATTGTCACATTAAAAATTTTCTCCATCTATATCCACATAAAATCAATATTTTCCTCATCATATAAATCAATAATTAATTATTCACAAATAATATTACAAAATCACAATATTGACAACCAGGTAATTCTCAGGAAAGAGGGGGCTTTCCAATAATAATTTCTCCTTACTGGCGCGCAATTAGGTGACCAAACCTCTCCTTAGACAGAACTTTCTAGACATTGCCAATAATGTTATCTAATAATATTATTCAGATAATATGAATTATTGCTTCGATAATGAAAAATATCTTGTGTAATGACAATTATTGAAACAACAAACAATATAAAATATCAACGCAACAATTATTAAATTAATAAAATAAAATAATTTGAATAATAATTCACCGTAACCATTATTGAGTAGTGCCTTCACGTAAGAATCAATAATTGGTGCAATACTGCAGTGTCTTCTGTGTTTTAACCACCGAGTATTTTAACAATTAGATTAATCTTAACAACTACGCTAGATTATTTTTAAACAACTTATATTTGTCGTTTCTTCATCCAATCGCTTTTTCAGTTATGGGGCCCATACATGGTCGCTACTGGTGCATTTAAATATCCCTGACAGCATGTCTAATATTCCATGACCAAACGAATATTCCCCACAACAATGAATATTTTATAACCACTTGCTTATTTTGAAATATTTGTGTATTTTACCCATAACTATCCACATTAATCATATCAACCCTTACTATTTCAAAATAATAATTAGAGAAAATTAAATTTCATTAATAATAAGTTGGGCTCTTACAACCTCCCCTCCTTATGAAATTTCGTCCTCGAAATTGACGTACGTACCTGGTGTTTCGAAAAGGTGAGTATACCTCGCTTTCATTTCCGTTTCCAATTCCCAGGTCATCTCCTCTATAGCATGATTTCTCCATAAAACTTTAACTTGTGGTATGACCTTTATGCGTAGGACATGCTCCTTCCTATCCAAGATCTTGATAGGTACCTCTTCGTACGTTAAGTCTTCGGCTATCTCGTCCGGTTCTAACTCTATAACGTGGTTTGGGTCTTTCACATATTTACGAAGTACAGATATATGAAACACATTATGAACACGAGACATACTCGAAGGTAACGCGAGTCTCTCTCTTCATATTGTTCCACCAAAATGTATGTCGAAGATCACGATACATTTTAGTACTTCGAGATGGATTGTAAATGGTGTATTGTGCCTCCATCATAATCTTGTACTTCAAATCGTAGTCGTTAGGGACACAAAGTCCGGAGTGGACTCAAGTATTCCTTCTTCATCAATTCTCGCTTCGAATATAGCACCTTCAGTACTTTCTTCTTCATACGCATCAATTTCGGCCTGGTGGGTGGCTTGACAACCTTAACTTTTTCTATTAAAGTTGGCTCTATGCGTATACTTGACATCATCGCACTCCTTCATGCATATGATCTTTTACTTAACGCGTCAGCTACCACATTTGCTTTTTCAGGATGGTATTGAATAGTGTGGTCGTAGTCTTTCAATAGCTCGAGCCAACGTCGCTGCCGCATGTTGAGTTCTTTTTGAGTGAAGAAATATTTGAGGCTTTTATGGTCTGAATATATCTCCACTTTCTCCCCATATAGATAGTGTCTCCAGATCTTTAGCGCGAAAACGACTGCTGCCAACTCTAGATCATGAGTAGGATAATTCCTCTCATACTCTTTAAGTTGTCGCGAGGCATAGGCTATGACTTTTCCACGTTGCATGAGAACACATCCTAACCCTTTGCCTGAAGCATCTCTATAGATAACAAATCCATCCGAACCAGATGGTATTATTAGAACAAGTGCCGAAATAAGTCTCCTCTTAAGCTCTTGAAAACTCTTATCGCATTCTTCGCTCCAAACAAATTTTGTATCCTTCCGAGTTAGCTGGGTTAATGGAGTAGCGATTCGAGAAAACCCTTCCACGAATCTCCGATAATAACCAACTAAGCCCAAAAAAACTACGTACTTCAGTCACCGACTTCGGTTGCTCCCAACTTTGTATTGCTTCAATCTTCACGGATCAACAGATACTCCATGTTTCGACACCACGCCCCAAGGAACGTTACTTCCTCGAAGCCGTAACTCGCATTTCTTCAACTTGGCATAAAGCTTGTTTTCACGAAGCCTTTGGAGTACCGACCTCGAATGGTGCTCATGATCTTCACGACTTTTGGAATATATGAGGATGTCATCAATAAAGACAACAACAAACTGATCCAAATATTACTTGAATACTCGGTTCATCATATCCATGAAAGCCGTAGGAGCATTAGTCAATACAAAAGACATGACTAAGAATTCATAATGTCCGCATCTGCCAGTTCTAAAGGCGCGATTTTGGAATATCCTCGATTCTAATCTTGGTGATGATATCGAATCGAAGATCGATTTTTGAAAAAACGGTCATCAATACGAGGTAATGGATACCTATTCTTGATAGTGACATGGTTCAATTCCCGATAATAAATACAAAGTCGCATACTCCAGGTCTTTCTCTTTACTTAATAAAACAGAGAGCACCCCAAGGAGATGTACTTGGATTTAATGAAACCGATGTCCAACAACTCCCTGTGAGTTGTACCTTTTACTCCTGAAGTTCAATAGAGCCATTCGATATGGGGTTTTAGAAATGGGCTTTGTACTGTGTTCAAGATCAATAAAGAATTCAACTTCACGTTACGGGGTGACCGGGAAGTTCTTCGAAAATCGTCGGAAAGTCAATAACAATAGGAATATTATTCAAATTTGACGTGTCTTTATTCAAATCCATAACATGGGCTAAGAAAGCTTGACATCCGTTTTTCAATAAACGAATAGCTTTATGATTAGATATGACAGTGATTGATTTTAATGGTTTAGTTGCTTGAATTCGTACAACAGGTTGGTTAGGAATATGAAAACTAACAACCTTACTAAAACAATCAATTTTGGCATCATGAGTAGTTAACCAATCAATCCCTAAAATCACATCAAAAGCAAGTATCTTTAAAGAGATAAGGTCAACAGGTAAGGTGATGGTGCCAACTTGAATCAAACAAGATTTATAAACAGTGGATGTGATGAAAGTTTCTCCTAACGGAGTTTCCACAGATAGGTCAAAGTCTAATTTTTCCGGAGTCAAATTTAAACGTTGAGCACAAGTAGGAGAGATAAATGAATGGGTAAAGACCGTGATCTAGTAAAGTATAAACTTCGCAAGAATTTATAAATAGCTTTTACCCGTGATTACCTCGTTTGGGTTCTCGCATTTTGACCAAATCAACACAAACGCTTCTTCGAGAACCGTTGACTTTGACTTTTACGGGACAAATCTTTTGAATCACCGTCCCCACTGAACTAGGTTTCGCCACCGTACAATCTCGAGCGATATGTCCTTCCTTTCCACAATTATAGCATACCTTGAGAATCGCTATGCGGTTTGGACTAATATGTTCTCTTTCCGCATTTATAGCATATACCTTGTGGTCGTTTTCTCCTCCATAGAACCGATTCTTTGCCAGACCGCTGTCGTCTTCATACGGTCGTTGTTAAATCTCCTCTTTTTAAATCTCCTCCTGACTCGCTTCTTCTATTTTCATGGCCATGATTACCACCAGAGTGGTTACCATTTTTGTCCGTCTTTTTATTTCTCTGCTGGTTATCGTTGTTTTGTTGACTGTTATCTCTGGTATGATCCTGATTGTGGTCCCTCGGTTGACCGTACTCGTTATCTCGCTCTAATAATTGAGCCCTGTTTACAACATCTGAATAGAGAAAAAATTTATGAGAAATTAGATATTGTCGTATGCCGGGTTTCAAACCTCGCAGAAACATCCGAGTCATACGTTCCTCATTTTCCACCAAATGAGGTGCAAACCTGGATAACTCTGCAAACTTTGCCTCGTACTGAGACACCATCATGTTGTTTTGCTCTAATCTGATGAACTCCACTTCCTTCATATGACGAACACTTTCAGGAAATTATTTGTCATTAAATAGTTTCTGAAACGTCTCCCAAGACATCTTGAGTCTTGGTGGATGGGTGCGCTTCACAGCACTCCCACCAAGAGTCGCCTCGCCACGGAACATAAAGGTGGCGAATGGAACCTTATGTTCTCTCCGCATCCCAAGACATCGAATATCTTGGTAATTTGCTTGACCCATGTTTCCGCTTATGATCGGATCGGCTTTCCTTAAAATTCGGTGGTCCCAACTCTTTGAATCTGCTTTTGTGACAACCCGTGAATTGCTATCATTTCCTCCTCAGATTTTGAACACGAGTTCCTCGTCGATTTTGCATGAATTGCAAAAAAGCTTCTAAACATCCCCTCATTCATCATCTCGCTTCAGGTGGTGTTGTTCACAGGGAGGAACATTGCTTGAATCATTGCACGCTTCTCCTCGTTGGTGAAAGACAAGCGCCTCTCCACTGCCTCATTTACTCCATTATTAATATTCTCAATCGACATTCTCAATTCTCGTCATAAAACAAGTGGTTAATTAAGGAAATCAATATATCACATAATATCCCTATATCTTGACCAACTAACAAATAAGCTTAGGTAAGACACACTAGGCGAAGGATTTACTCGCCTCTCCCCTCCTAGTTCTATTCCCCGATCTCCGCCAGAGATCATATCCCTAAGCTCGATACCAACCGTGACGCCCCTAAAATAGGTATACATCACCCATTCTGAGTTGTCAATACATGGTACAGAAGCAACTACAACTTTATTATTACAACAGTAAAACTATGAGTTTAAATACAAATATTATCTTCTAGACAATATCTATACTCAAATAAATCATCATCACATTTATTGATACATTAT
This sequence comes from Panax ginseng, assembly GCA_020205605.1. Lineage (NCBI taxonomy): Eukaryota > Viridiplantae > Streptophyta > Magnoliopsida > Apiales > Araliaceae > Panax > Panax ginseng. The sequence goes on along the minus strand of CM035138.1, from coordinate 8,506,390 downwards.
TTTATAAAAATGGTGAGGACTACTAAACAACTCTCTCTAGAACCTTCATTCCATACCCCAGGCAGACTCGCTTATATTTCGCCTCTAAGAAAAAAATGGAACAAAAAGAAAAGGGTGAGCTCAACTAGCCCAAGAAAGAATATTATGACTAAGATAATATACAACAAATTATCGTTAGTCTTCAACAGGGAAAAATCTAATAGAATACAATAGATAACAAGTTTTAAATCAATATTCATAATGAAATAATAATTCATTAGAAGAGTTAAGTAGAAAATGCAAACTACTATCTTCTATGTATGAATTTAAAAGTTCATCGCCTATTTTTTATCCCCTGTAACATCAATCAATATATATCCGAAATCAAATATTCATCTTTGCACTACAGCCAAAGATATTCATCATTAATCATGTTCATCTAAACACCTGCTCGCCTTTGTACTACGGGCCAAAGATATTCATCGAATCATTCATCTTTTACTACAGCCAAAGATATTCAATAATATCATCATTTAAGATGAGGATGATGAAAATATTTTTAAAGAAACGAATCCAAAAAACAAAATGACAAGGATTAAGGATTAAGAATTGCGTACTTTGTTTTATCCATGTCCAAAAATACCTCAAAAATAATCATAGTGGTGTAAAATTCAAGAATGATCAAAACATAGATACAATCAAAGCTAGTATCCACAATAGATATTTTAGACGAAAAAGGGAAAATTTTTATTTTTCGATGAATAAAGTCGTGATTCGTGAATAATGTCGATATCGTGGATAAGTGTAAATATCGTGAATAAGAACTCTGACGCCAAAAGTTCCAAATTTGATAAAAACTTCAGATCAATATTTCAGCATAATGATATTGAAGAAATAATATCATTACGAAAAAAAAATAATATCCCTTACATCGAAAAACAATACTTCTAGTTGAAACACCGGATATAGGTTATGACTTGAACTTGCACCGTATAGCAATACTCAAAGTATACTCAAAATACTCACAAGAATACGCTCGATAATATAGAGAGAGAAAACTTCAGTTTCTGGTGTGATTTTCAATTCTAACCTAAGCACCCTATTTATAGGAAAATGCTTAGAACACCAAAGTAGAAAATTTAATATAATATTATTATTTATATTAACCATTCCTACGCACACCTTTGAATTCAGAATTCAGCAATTGCACACATGCAAAATGAGGCCCACACATTGAAAAAACGTTTTTATAAATATTTAAAACTTCCAAAAATTAATTATTTCGGAGCTTCGGAACTTCAATAATTCACAATAAATAGCTCTTTTGTCAAAAAATTCAAATCTCTTGATTCTCTATAGGAAATTCAATTCTCTACAACTTTGCAGAAGAAAGTTTTTCCAAATTCCAAACAGAAATTGACCGAAATCCACAAACGGGCGATTTTACAGGCTATAATCAAATTTCAGTCAAGAAATGGGGTCCACCGACATGTTTAACATGTTTTAAACATTTATTGCAACAAAAATACTCTTTCTCCTCAGATACTTATATATATCTCACATTCATTGTAAAATATCATCATTATTATATTATTAAAATATAATAATATATTTAAATAATTATTTTATCGAAAAAGATAAAATTTTAATTTTCAACAATTGTCACATTAAAAATTTTCTCCATCTATATCCACATAAAATCAATATTTTCTTCATCATATAAATTAATAATTAATTATTCACAAATAATATTACAGAATCACAATATTGACAACCAGGCAGTTCCTAGGAAAGAGGGGGCTTTCCAATAAGAATTTCTCCTTCTTGGCGGTATTATTAGGTGACCAAACCTCTCCTTAGATGTAACTTTTCTAGACATTGTCAATAATGTTATCTAATAATATTATTCAGATAATATGAATTATTGCTTGATAATGAAAAATATTGTGTAATGACAATTATCAAAACAACAAAGAATATAAAATATCAACGCAACAATTATTAAATCAATAAAATAAAATATTGAATAAGAATTACCGTAACCATTATTGAGTAGTGCCTTCTTACGTAAGAATCAATAATTGGTGCAATACTGTGTCTTCTTCGTGTTTTAACCAATTTAGTATTTTAACAAGATAATCAGTGAATAACTACGCCGTTATTTTTAAACAACTTATATTTGTCGCTTTCTTCATCCAATCGCTTTCAGTTATGGGGCCCACATGGTCGCTACTGTCAATGTATTTAATATTCCCCGACAAAGATTTAATATTCTACGACCAAACGAATATTCCCCTCGACAACAATGAATATTTTATAACCACTTGCTTATTTTGAAATATTTGTGTATTTTACCCATAACTATCCACATTAATCACATCAACCCTTACTATTTCAAAATAATAATTAGAGGAAATTAAATTTCATTAATAATAAGTTGGGGTCTTACAACGTGTTGCTCCATGGAAAGGAATTACAAGATTTGGAAAAAGAGGAAAGCTCAATCCTCGATTCATTGGCCCATTTTTAATCCTCGATCGCGTAGGAACTATGGCCTATAGACTTGCGTTACCGACAAGTATGTCTCGTGTTCATAACGTTTTTCACATATCCATGTTACGTAAATATATAAAAGACCCGAACCACATTATTGAGTTAGAACCCATTTAAAATAGAGAAAGATTTAACGTATGAAGAGGTTCCTGTTAAAATCTTGGATAAGAAGGAACATATTCTACGCTCCAAGGTTATACATCAAGTCAAAGTTTTGTGGAGAAACCACGATGTTGAGGAAATGACTTGGGAATTAGAATCTGAAATGAAATCAAGGTATCCTCACCTCTTCGACATACCAGGTACGCACCCTAATTTCGAGGACGAAATTTCATAAGAAATGGAGGTTGTAAGACCCCAACTTTTTGAATAAAGATTAAATTTTCTCGAAATATATTTTTGAATATTATGGTGTGGATTTGATATAATGTTATAGTTTTGGGTAATATTTACAAATTTTGCAAAGTACGCAAGTTATTATATAATATTCGATTGGTCAGGGAATATTCATTTTAACAGGGAATATTCGTACAATGGCACAATCATTGGTGGACCCCCACAACGGAATTATTATGTTTGATTAAGAAAACGACAAAAATACTTTATGAAAATAACTGCGGAAGTTTTACTAGTTAATCGTTGAAACACCCTGTTTAAAAGTACAAAGAATACTGGCGTGGTTACATAGTAGCACACGGATTGATTATTGATGCTTTACGTGAGAAGTCACCACCATACTCAATTATTATTCACGATAATTGCTTTGATCATATCTATCATATTATGGATTCAATTATAATCGGTATCATCCGCATAAAATGTTTTTTATTAAATTAATACTTGAGACGACAAAGTTATTCATATTATAAACTGCAATATTTACAATGTCTAGAAGTTCTGTCAAGGAGAGGTTTGGTCACCTAATTGCACGCCAATAGGGAGAAATCCTTATTGGAAAGCCCCCTCTTTCTTGGAAACGACCTGGTTGATAAATATTGTGAGTTATAATATAAATGATGAATGTTGTTCGGAGTTGAATTTGGAGAGACGCCGTGATATTTGAGTCCTAAACATATGAAATTAGTAAAAATAGTCTATAAACACAAAATTTTCGGGATTCACTATTTGGTCAAAAAGTCAACAGTTGACTTTTTCGGGAAAAGTCAAACTTCAAAATTTCAAAATTTATATTTTTGATAAAAATAGTTTCATTATGTTGGAATTGTTTGTGTTAGTGAAAATCGACATTTATTCCGATGATAATTGATGTCTATGGGTTATATTGATAAATCGGATAATTTATCGGATAAATGAGCAATTAATTGCTACTAATTCACATGCTTATATAACAATTTGTTCACATATATGTACTATTGAATCACATTATTTACTATTAGGGGAGTTGGTGCAAGATTGATAATACTTGCATGACTAAGTTAAAAATCGTGGTATAGATGGAGGTACTATATCTTTGTAATTCGTATTTTTTTCACATGATTATACTATTGATTCACATGATTGAACTATTGATTCACATTATTTACTATTAGGGGAGTTGGTGCAAGATTGATAATACTTGCGTAACTAAATTAAAAATGAAAGAAAAGTTGAGGTATTGTCTCGTAATTTTCGAGCCCCAAAACGTGCAATTATCGAAACTATATTTTTCTATAAATAAGCTCATTCTTCCTTCATTTCTCACCAATTCACAAAAGCTTTAGAGCGATTATTATAGAGAGAAATTATAGAGAGAAAGAAGAAGAAAATCTCCTACTCACTATTCCAAAGATTCTAGTTTTTTCCAAGGTAGGGAGTATTATTTCTTTCTTATCTATGAATAGAACTTCATTATTCCATTCTTATTATTCTCATTGGAATAACTCAGATACGCTGTGCTACCCTATACTTGGTGAAATTCTTTTGTTGTTCCATTCTTTATCATTCGCTTGGAACATCATGTATCATGCGTTCTTTCGACTGACCGGTTCCGCTCTTTATTATTCTCATTGGAATATCCTCGTGCATGCGTTCTACGCGAACTCGATTCCGCCTTTATTATTCTCATTGGAACATCATGTTTGTGCGTTCTACGGGACCGGGTTCCGCTTTTATTATTACATTGGAATATCACGTGCATGCGCTTTACGCCGACCGACTGATTCCGCCTTTATTATTATTCTGCTGGAATATCATGTATACATGCGCTTTCACGCCGGACCGATTCCGTTATTTATTATTCTCGTTGGAATAACCCGTCTGCAAGCGGTTATCGCATGCTCGGTGATTTCTTTTGTTATTCCATTCCTTATTATACTCAAATTGGTTAAAGTTTTGACTTCTATACTCCATGAAATTAGTGGAATATCCTCGATATTTCAAGGCTTCATCCAAAGATCTTTCGTGGAAATATTCTTCCGAGCATTCTTGAATTTTACTCTAAAAAGCGATGATCGTGTCGACAATTTGGACGTTATTAGTTCTTGGATAAAATAATTCTTGAACTTGTTTTATTGAATTCTTATATCATTGTCATCATCATCATGTTTATATTTTGTTGAAAGTCATCTCGTGGCCTATAGTGCGTATGATGGACTTGGTATGATTACGACTGAGGATTATTCTTGTGTATCATGAATCGTAATGTTACAAATGATGTGGTAAAAGTTCTCATTGGCTCGTAGTGTATCGATGATGGACGATTATTGGCATGATCACGACCATTAATGAATACACAAAATATTCTCGACCCGTAGAGTAAGTGGATAATTGTGGTCGTGATACTTAAAGAATATCCTCGGGTCGTAGAAGTGCAGGGTGATTCGATGATGTGGATTATTTATTAAGTTGAGTCCCAAATGATAAAAGTGATGAAAACCTTCTAAATCATAAAAGATAGTAGATTTTATTCTCTACTCGACTCTTTTAATGGATTCGCTTGTTCACCGCAGCTTAAACTTGATGGTTGTTATATCAGATCGCTTTAACAACGTCAAGGCTAACGATAATATATTCTCGCATTATCTTAGTCATAATATTTTCTACTTGCTAGTTGAGCTCACCTTTTACTTTTATCGTTCTTCTTAAAAATGAGAACGTAGCGAGGGACTAGTCGGGGAACGGAGTGATTTTACCAAATGATAAAGATTAGAGTCCCTCACTATTCTCGTGAAATAGTGTAATAATAATTGTAATAATGACTACTTTTGAGTTTGTATAATTTCTAGTATACAATATTTGTATTCAAACTCACAGTTTATGTTTTGTCGAATTGTACACGACAGTTGTATTATTAAGTTGTATTTGAATTTTGTACCATGTAAGTGGCGACCCAAGATGGATGACGTATACCTAATTTTGGGGGCGTCACAGAGTATGTGAGGTGTAGCGGTGGACTATTATTTCAAAGTGTATGTGAGGGAGATGAAGATTTGAATTTGAATATTTAAATTTGAATTATTATTTTGAATTTGAATTTATTTTTGTTGTTAGATCCAAATATTTGAATTTGAATTTGAATTATTAATTATGGCAGTTATTTGTCCTTGATTTTAGGTTTCCTTATTAATGTGAATTGTACTATTTTTGTAATATGGGTTCTCTTTTTGTAATTATTTGGTTGATGCATTTTTCTTGTAATTATTTTATTTTTATTGTACACTTATGTAAAGAACCCAAATAAAAATAGTTCAACCCAATGAGGCAATGATGGGTTTGGGGCGAGGCCCAAGTGTCCCTTTCCAGAAATTGTTGAACTCTAATTCAGCCCAAGCCAGACTGCCGGAGATGCACCCCTATCCATCTATTAGTTAGTACTAGGACTCCATCTATTAGTTCTTAAATCTATTATCATAATTTTATTGTTATAACATCACACAAATAAACTAATAACTTTTTTGTTTTTAAAGATATATACAAAACTTATCAAAAAAGTAAAATAAAATTGTACACTTGGCGTGACGATGTGTAAGATATAAGAGTTCTTCTAAGCGGACATAAAAATTGAATATCAATGTATTTGTATTTTTATCCACCATTAGGGATCAAAATACAAATAAATGGAATTCAAATACACTCGAGTTTTTGAAGATATAAGATTTTAACATTTATAATTAACAACCATCCTTTGGAATTACAATTTCCATTAAATATGTACTATTTTTTATAAATTAATGCTAATTGATATTTTTACAAATAAAAATAATAATTTCATTAAGGTCATTAATTTTACATGAATAATAAATAAACTCCACACTCTTGTGAAAATATAAAATTTTATTTAAAAAAATATTAAATCCCTAGCTAAATAAAGAGAGACAAAAGTCCAAAGAAATAATTTGTTTTATGGTACCATGCATGTGGTGAGCATAGATTTGTAGATTCTCATGCAAACCAACAAAGTAATTTGTTTAATTATTAAGGACCAACCAAAGCTTTGTGTCCATGTCAATTTGTGATGTGAAAGGAAATTCTGCACGGCAGATCGAGAATGGTGGTTTTGGATGAATAGAAGAGTGACAATGGAGGAGAGGCCGAGAGGGTATCCAAAGCTTTACTTTGCTTTCCCCTTTTTCCAGTAAAAGGAATCCAAAGCAACGACCTCTGTCTTCTAGATTGGAGGAAACCTACTCATCAATTAACCACCCCTCATGTGAACATGGGAAGGCAGGGATCACTCTTCTATTCTACCCTACCCTACCCTCACATCAACACTTTTTTTTAACAATTTACTCAAACATATCATTAACATTTAATAAAAATAAATATAATAATGATAATTATTCAATTTATATAAAGTATATGAAATGACATTTCTATGTCAATTTCATAGTCCAAGAACAAAAATATACACTTAATTACTAAAAGTGGAAATTATAATTCTAATGTTACGTTTGGATTATAAAAATAAAAGTGAGAATGAAATGACTCATTTCTATAGAATGGATAAAAATATTGTTTGATTATTTCATTGAAATGGAATAAATCATTCTCATTTCTTATAAATTTATGAATTTTATTATTTGATGAAAAAGTATATAAAATGACTCATGAATCATTCGACTCTCCATATTATTTATGTTTTTTTATTCAATTCCTTTAATTTACCATTCTATTTCTTCAATCTAAAAGTAACATAATTTAAAAAAAAAAATTATGAGTTAGGTTTTATTTCCTATTTGAAGTTTGAACTTCAAAGTCTTCACATTCGCTGCCAAAAAAGTTGTAGTGCAAAGACAAAGTGAGCTTCAAGGTGAAGTTATCAATTGTACCAATTAAAATATCAATCCCTTTTCTTTCTCTTTTTTTTTTAAAAGAAAAAAAACTAAATGTTAGTCCAACCGTACAATGATACAAATGCAAAAAGATTTAAGATAACAAAATACCGAATGGCTACTACTACTTTTCCCAATTTCATGTTGGTATACAATACAATACAATACAATACATGAGTAATTAAAAGTATATATGAATATATTCATACATTTGCCACCATTAACATAACAATTCAGCAGCAGCAGCTGCGGGCTGCATGTTTTTGCAGCCGCCTCAGCCTTAACTCACTCTCTCTCCTACAAACCCATCTCGATCAGATCAAACCACAACAAAAGAACCAAAAAACACCCCCACTAATTAAACCCAAAATCAACAAGTTACTCATTCCCTCTCTCTTTTTCTACTACACTTAAAATAATCCTCCAGTCTTTTACAATACCACCACCCAAAATTGACCAAAACCAAAACAAATGGCGCCAATGGAAGCAAATTAAGGCGGAATATTTAAATTTAAAATATTGAAGTCGGATTTTTTTGGGGGGGTTTTAGACTCTGAAGTTCTTCCCGGTGAATGTTTGACCGAATTGCCAGTGGGCCGGGACAATGTTCCACGAGGTGGAAGTGCGACGGTCACTGCCTGTGACCCTGAAGGAGAGTGACTGTCCAACCAAAACAGCATTTGATTGCCAATTCTGTCCCCAGTTACGGCTCATGCTCATCCAACCAGTCCTGGATCCTTTCACGCTAACCCTTACGATATCCCCTGCACCAGCCACGTTGCTGATCAGAACCAGATTAAAGTAACGGAATCCGTTGATTGTGAACCTGATCCCGCCTCTCTTCCGGCATGACACTCTGCGTAATAATTACAAACGTTTAGGTTTATTTAGTCATTTCAACAGTTAACTGGAGTATAAAACATATATACCATAAGAAAATATAAAGGATTAGGGAGGGAAAAGAATACCGTAAGAAAAAAACACAGAGCATGACAGAGAAAAGAATAGAGAGACTGTTTACCGGCGGAAAGAGACGGGAACAATTCCGGCTCGGTACTCGGCGATCTTGAGGAACATGGGCATGGCAAGGTCGAAGTGGGTTCGAGGAGGGTTGCACCATCCCCCATTATCGTTTGGAAGAGCAAAATTCGGTGGGCAAAAATTGGTGGCCGTGATGAAGATAGACGGGCTGCCGGAGTGGCACCATTGTGGTTCATTCGCGCACTTGATCTCGAAGCACGCGCCGCAGCTCTGGCCGTTGTTGAAGAGCGCCGTGCTCAGCGCTGCTGTGTTCACGCCGTAGCCTTGGCTGTACAGGTTTCCATACCCACAAGCTCCACCTGTAGGCAGATAATTTAGAGCAATTAGTAGTAAATTTTAATATTTTGAGAAAATTGAACCCAATGTGGGTAGGTAGAGGAGGAGAGGGATAAATTAAAAGCATACCCATAGTGCCGGAGGCGTCACTGCCGCCGTAGAAGGTGGCGTGGGCACTTTGCCAGGAGCCGCCGGAGTAAACTCCGGGGATTCTAGCTTGAGCTAGTGAGAGAAGTGAGATAAGAAGGGAGGCAATGCAGGCCACATTTAGAATACCCATTTTGTGTTTAGTAATGCTAGTACTAGAACAAAGACTAAAATAGATTTAGAGAGAGAATAAGGATTGGGGATGGGGGGAAATGGTGGAGGGAGGTGGACTACTTATGGAGGTGTGATGCGAGGGGATGAGGGGCAGTTTATGTAATTTGAGTGTGATTGATGATCCTCTTGTGTAAAATGGAAGATTTTTGGATGTCCTACGCCTTTTTAAAGTGCGTTTCGATTACGCTCGAATTGTTGCACAGCTGAGGAACAAGATCGTGGGGGTCAACCCAACAATAACTATTTTGTTTTTGTTTATTTTGTTTTTTATTGTAATATTAATTATATCGGAATATGTTGACGATGATTAAGCTTTCAAATTCATATTCAATTTTTTATTTTACAAAACTCAACAAGGAATTAAATTCAACCAAACATGCAAAAAATTAAACATAAATTTCTTTTAAATCATTTCCTAATTTCCCTATTGGTTCCCTGCCTATGCTTCGACTTTTTAATTGTATTTTAATGCATATTAACAACTCATCTCTTAAATCCGTATCTGAATAGTTAATATATAAATATGAGTCTAAACTATTCATAAAAGATCTTGATATAAATATGTGAGTTGTTAAAATACATTAAGAGGCAAGCTATTAATATGTATTAAGATACAATCAAACACAACATAACTTTATTAATTTTTCCTCTTTTTAATGAAGTTGTTTACACTAACTTTATTTATTATATGATGTTGCACATGGTTTCCTTTTTCATAAAGAAGGAAAAAATAGGCCCAAGAAGTGGGAGAATCAGTAGTACAATTAAGTACATGCGACCGAATAAACCTCTTTGCTTCAGTCCGAAGTTGAGGCGTAACAAGCGGTTATGATTTAAAGAATTTATGTTATGACAATCATATGGCCGGACTCAAAAAAAATAAAAATAAAAATAAAAAAAAAGATACGAATGAGCCAACGAACTAACTTACGAAAGGCGAGAGTAGGGTTAAAGTGGGCCCACAGATTCCCGTAATCGTCGGACCATATACTGCGCCGGGCTTTCTTTACCTGTTAAAAGTTGGGCCGCCCCGCCCTCGAGCCTCACGCGCCTACCGCTAATCCTTCCTAATTGCACCTCCTCCCTATTGGAGTACTATTAATTTCTAACTTTTCCCAACATGCATTTCTTATTTTTCTTGACTCTTTTTTTTCAGCTTTTATCCCCCACCCCACCTCACCTCACCTGATTATTATTATTATTATTCTGAATATAATAAATAATTTAGTGTTTGAGAATTTTATTAGAGTTATTTATATTCACAAATGTTTTTGAGTAGACATTATACATTAGAGAAGCGTGTTGATCAAGTATTGTTTAATATACTCCCTTTGTCTTAAAAAAAAAAAGAAAAAAATAAATAAAAAATAAATAGAGATTTTACTCTCTCCATTCTATTAAAATAATCTTATAAACAAGTTTTTTCATAAAAGAGTTTTTATTATTGATACCAACTAGTATAGAATGAAAATGTCATCACATTAGTCATATAACTTAATTATTATGACAGTGCAATTAAATTTATAATTTATTATTTGTAAGACTAAACATGAAAAAAATATTTTTAATATTTTATACTTTTGTAATAGAAGATCATTATTGTTGACTTTGGGGGAAAGCAATCCCTAATATATAGTAGTAATTTGTTTTTGGCATGAGGAAAATTAATTGATAGTTGACTTTCCATATATTCTTTCTTTTGACGATATTGACTTTGCAAATCTAATAAAATGTTTGACTTCTTTAAATACACACGCAAGCTTAACATATTTTTATTTATTCAATTTTTGCCATTTTGTATTCCTCATTCCAATTACAACTTAATGTCAAAAACTAATAATAATAATTAAAAAAGTACTTTTCTAATTTTGAAATTCATAAAATCAACATAATTTGATAGCATTTCTCAAAAAATTTAATTTCCTTGTGTTTAAAGTTTCTCGTCTTTCCCTCTCCATTTAAATACTTGTATACTTAATACTTGCATAGAGTAACTGCTGAGAAATGTTTTGTAACTTGTATAAATATATATGAGTACTACGACTCTTGTAACTTGTTGTAGTACAAACCAAGCAATAAACAAAATTTGAAAATTTAAAATTGATATAAAGTTATTTAGTTTTAATACAAACAAATATAATAATTGTAAACTAATTATAAAATACTACAGTACTAAATATTATTTTTATTGCATGTTTTCAAAACTTGAACGAAATTATATCAATTTTGAGTTTTAAGATTTTGTTAATTAATTGATTCTAAAAATTCAAAATGTATATCTAATTTTAGAAAGAAAATAGGATAATATTATCTTCATCCAGAAAAATTAAAGGTCCATGTCCATCTAAAAATGCTAAACATCCATAAAATACTTCCCAAATATAAAGAAAAAGAAGCTTCGTTTCCAATTAAGAAAAAAAAGGGGTTATCCAATTGAACAACCCATGTAAAATGATATGGTTATCATGAAGGTAAGTTAGTCAATTTATCAATATAGTGCTGACACGTTTAAAGAGATCATCTCCTGATCTGCGTATTAGTACTGTATATATTGATCAATTAAATAAAGTTAACTTCATATTAACTATTTCTCATGTAAAACATCATGCATGATGTGAGCATGAAATTTTATAATTAATAATTGGGTCCGGGTCCGGGTGCGGGTGCGGGTGGGGGTGGGGTGACTCTACCATCCACTCATCATTTACACCATGCATGCTTCTCACTTCCCCCTACAAAATTTCTACAATTTCGAATCAATTCTCACCAGTCAGATTAACCAGTTTTTGGCTGCTCTTCCCTGTCTCCATCATCTACCCTTAAAAGAATATTAGGCCTTATAATACTTGTCATTTCGTTAATCAAACTTTTACATGTAAAACGTTACCATCATTGATCACTTGAAACTCTATCATTCCAATATTAAATAATCGTTACAAAATCTACAATATTATTTGGATTTGGACAATATATATTAAAGTACTACTCCATAATACACATGATTCCATCGACCTAACGTGTGTGTGTATATATATATATAGAACCCTTCCATAAATAAATTTCTTGGCCAAGGCTCTGCTGACAACAACCTTTTGAATAGTTGATAAAACTTATTGGAAGGTGAGATTGAAACATAATATATCAATGAGACAACTTATACCGCTTTTTTATTTTAATATGAGGACCCCATATAGTCAACATGTTGTCGGTTTGTTTAAATAAACGAATTTTTAATATTAAATAATGCCCGATCAGAATGCACATTGTATCATTGTTTTTTTTAAGCATTTCCCCATTAATAGTCATGACTTCAAATATTATCACGTAAACTTAAAAAATATAAAATACTCCCGACCATGCTACAATTTCTTACTACATTAATAAAAAAAAAATAAAATAAAATAACAACCAATCGCACAAGTTTATGCTGATTGGAATAAAAAACAAGATCCAACATATATCAAGATTAATACATAATAATTTATAAAACAATAGCATAGGCATAATTTATATCCTTATTTTATATCCTATTTTTATAACAATAACATATATTTGTTATATAAAGAATTATAAAAATATTTTTATATCCTATTATAAAATAACAAATAAAGAATATAAAATATTTTTATAAAAATAGTAAATAAAGAATTATAAAAATATTTGTTATTTTATAATAGGATATAAAATAGGATATAAAAATATTTTTATAATTCTTTATATAACAAATATATTAATTTCTTCCCACTTTAATTTAAAATATTAATTCTTTATGTTATTTTATATCCTATTTTATATAACAATAAGCATATATTTGTATTTTTATAATTCTTTATATAACAAATATATTAATTTCTTCCCACTTTAATTTAAAATATTAATTCTTTATGATATTTTACATCCTATTTTATATAACAATAGCATATATTTGTATTTTTATAATTCTTTATATAACAAATATATTAATTTCTTATCACTTTAATTTAAAATATTAATTCTTTATGATATTTTATATCCTATTTTATATAACAATAACATATATTTGTGATATAAAGAATTATAAAATATTTTTAAATCCTATTTTATATCCTATTATAAAATAACAAATAAAGAATATAAAATATTTTTATAAAATAGCAAATAAAGAATTATAAAAATATTTTATATTCTTTATTTGTTATTTTATAATAGAATATAAAATAGGATATAAAAATATTTTTATATTTCTTTATATAACAAATATATGCTATTGTTATATAAAATAGGATATAAAATAAGGATATAAATTATGCCTATGTTATTGTTTTATAAATTATTATGTATTAATCTTGATATATGTTGGATCTTGTTTTTATTCCAAGTCGTATAAGCTTTTGTGCTTATTGATTGTTATTTTTTTTATTTTTTATTAAAAATGTAAGAGCTTGTAGATGCCATTTGAGTATTTTATATTTTTTAAGTTTACACAATGTACGAGTCATGACTATTAATGGGGAAATGCTTAAAAAAAAAAAACACAAATTTTATGATAAACCTGCAATTCCTACTTGACATTATTTAATATTAAAATTTGCTTTATTTAAACAAACCGACAACATGTTGACTATGTGGGGTCCCTCATATTAAAATAAAAGTCAAGACAAGTTATTTTTACGGCATATATTTATGTTTCAATCTCACCTTTCCAATAAGTTTATCAACTATTCAAAAGGGGTTGTTTACGCTCTAATGACAACCTACTTTGAAGGGTTCCTATATATATATATATATATATATATATATATATATATATATATATATATAATATCTATCCATCCAAAGAACTGTTGGGAGAAACTCCTTTACCGCCACAAATTCAACCTGTGCGGATTATAAAAAAAAAAAAAATTGTCTAAGGCAGTGCAGTTTGTAGCGGTTGGTAAAAGAGTTCTTTCCCAACAATCGATTCTTTGTGTGATTTTAATCCCTATATATATATATATATATATATATATATATATATATAAGAGCTCTTTTTATATTGAAACTTGTAAAATACTGTACTATTAATGTCACAAATTGACATGGCCTAGCTATTTGGTATAGGAGAGATTGATGGACGTAAGTAGGCACTACTTTTATTTATTTATGGAAATGTTAATATTAATTTAATTCGGATTGTCCCGATCGATAATTTATCTTGATATATAAAAAAGTAAGATTAAAGTCAATTATTAAAAAATATGTCAAATTAATTGACTAATACAAATCTTAATATTTAAAAAAAATAATAATAAATTAGATTTTTTTATAAAGGACGGATTGGTGAATTCTCCCACGGCCAGGCATTTCCGATAGTAGTAGTATTAGACATGCATGTACCGTTCGTACGTACTTAAATTATTAAAATTCGAATTTTTCCGTCCGTAATAGCCGTGTACGTACTCACCAGAATTCATGTCAATTGTCATATCATCGTATTCTAAAATTTGAATTCAAAAAAAGAAGAAACATTATCACATAGATGTATATACTATATGGGAGCGGATCAGGTGCGGGATCCCGCACCTTATTAAAATACGGATTTTTTTTTTTTGTTTTTTTTTAAAATAACTAAAAAAAATAAATAAAAAATTATGGAATTGAATTTTTTTCATAATACAGTGTTTTGGATGTGATTTGGGTACGTATAACAAAAAATAGTGGTACAGTCCCGCACCTGATCTATGTCCTATATATATATATATATATATATATATATATATATATATATGTATGTACATGCTACTGTTTAATCTTAGACTTGCAATACCAAGTGTGGATATGTTGCCACCAATCCAGGCTTAATTGCCGGAACATTCTGCCTAGTTGGCCAAGTGCTTTGGACTATGAAATAAATTGAGGAGGATAGACATTGAATTGGCTTAGATAAATTGATTTCTCCATCCAGTGTGAATATTTGACCCACTAAATGCTAGAAAATGAGATTAATATGGTGTTTCATTATATCGTAATACATCTTAACAGTTTATCTTTTAATACATCACATAAATAGCTAAAATACAAAATCATTAAATATGTCTTGTGTGAATCTTATTATTCGTAAAATATAAGAAAACAAAATCTTTTTCACCTCTTTTTATTTTATTGCTTTGTGAATTTGTATCTTATCTTTTTTCACCGAGCATTTATAAACGAGGTAAACATGAAAATAAGACATAAAATTTAGGGTTAATTACATATTATAGTAAATTTTCAAAAGTAATAAAAAAACAAAACATCCACAAAATAATTACAAAAATAATACATTTTTCCATATTTATTTACAATATTAGTACAATTAGGATTCTTTAATTTAGGGGATTTAGGAGATTAGTATTAGGATTTCTCATTGATTCAAATACCCAGTACTATCTTCCTTTCTACCGTTCATTCTCTCTATTGTCCACCAGGATCACCGCCACATTTACTTCCAAAATCTGAATTCATCTTTGCTATTAGACCACCGCCACCCACCAACATAATCACGCTTGTTTCTTAGATGCTGACTACTCTAACTTTGACTACAGTGATGCTTTATATACTTTTTTTTCTCTTTCCGTTGCATCCCCTAACCACCGCAACTCTTGTCACCCTCCGCTTACATTTGTGGGTTTCTGGTGGAAACCATCTAATTTTGCCGCTTACATTTGTGGGTTTTTAGTGGAAATTACAGAAATGATTGTTGACCTGATGAGCAGTGGTTACAATTTTGGTGCTAAAATGGAAGAAACCACCGTCCAAGAAGCTGCCATCGTCGAACTTCAGAGCGTCGAGAATCTCATCAAGGATCTTTCTCACTCCTCCCAACAATTTCACAATCAAAACCCAACAAATCACTCATCTTCTTCCTCAAGCTCCATGGATTCCAGCAATACCAATTATAGAGCAGTAACAGATATGGCAGTGAACAAATTCAAAAAGTTCATTTCTCTGCTCGACCGGACCCGAACCAGTCATACACGGTTCAAATTTTCTATATATTAGTATATGTTATATTTGTTTGAAATAAGTTTAGACATATCAATCAGGTTACCAACATGTTTGGCCGGAAATGAAATTTAATTGGCAAATTATTGTCGGTTTAAGAATTGGATTACGTGGAGTTGCGATTTGAAATGTAAAGCGGTGTTGGTGGTGGTGACATATTCGTCCCAATGCTTACCTTGATTATTGGATTTGATCCAAAATTAGCAACCGATAGAAGAGATTGGTAACTAAACAATCATACTAAGGTAACCAAACCTTCATATCAAGGTTATCAAACCTTCATACCAAGGTTATCAATCCACATCCACCCATGTAGTTTTTTCATAGTGCAGTTGGTAACCAAACATTCATATCAAGGTAACCAAACTGTCATAGCAAGGTAACCAATCCACCTCCACTCCTTCAGATTTTTCCTACTGTAGTTGGTAACCAAACCTTCACACCAAGGTAATCAAACCTTCATACTAAGGTAACCAAAGCTACTGTTGAACCAATCCACCTCCACACCTTCAGATTTTTCATAGTGCAGTTGGTAACCAAATCTTCACACCAAGGTAACCAAACCTTCATACCAAGGTAACCAAAGCTACTGTTGATCCAAAATTAGCAACTGCTAGAAGAGATTGGTAACCAAACATTCATACCAAGGTAACCAAACCTTCATACCAAGGTTACCAAACCTTCATACCAAGGTTACCAATCCACATCCACTTATGTAGTTTTTTCATAGTGCAGTTGGTAACCAAACATTCATATCAAGGTAACCAAACTGTCATACCAAGGTAACCAATCCACCCTCAGATTTTTCATAGTGTAGTTGGTAACCAAACCTTCACACCAAGGTAACCAAACCTTCATACTAAGGTAACCAAAGCTACTGTTGAACCAATCCACCTCCACACCTTCAGATTTTTCATAGTGCAGTTGGTAACCAAACCTTCACACCAAGGTAACCAAACCTTCATACCAAGGTAACCAAAGCTACTATTGATCCAAAATTAGCAACTGCTAGAAAAGATTGGTAACCAAACATTCATACCAAGGTAACCAAACCTTCATACCAATGTTACCAATCCACCTCCACACCTGCAGTTTTTTCATAGTGCAGTTAGTAACCAAACATTCATACCAAGGTAACCAAACTGTCATACTAAGGTAACCAATTCACTTCCACACCTTCAGATTTTTCATAAGCAGTTGGTAACCAAACCTTCACACCAAGGTAACCAAAGCTACTGTTGAACTAAAGAAGAAGATAATGGAGCTAGAGGTCTTCCGTGATTCAAGAAGAAGGTGGAAGAACTTCGGACATTTTCGAATCTAAGTATCGAAGATGGAAAAATAAAGAACTTAGCTACAAGAGCTTCTTAGATTTTCGATGCGATCACTCTGAGTTTGCATCAACCGTCATGTTTATGAATTGTGAGTTTGAGTGAGTGAATGTGTGTGTGTGTGTATATATATATATATATATATATATATATATATATATATATATATATATATATGTTTCACAATTTATTTATTTTGACATGAAGTGATGAAACTACTCAGGAATTAAGGGTGGGTTCCAATTCAATAAAGCAAGAGGTGTTGAAGACGCAGAAATTGTATTTATAAGAAATTAATCGCTTAGATAGTGTCAACAGTCCAATCGTATTGTTTAGTATTTGTACTTTCAGAAATCTTATGTTTCTTTGCATTTTATCATGATGCAACCTGTGAAGAAGGAGATTCGCGGCGGAAGAGAGAGCTACTGTGAGAAAGATGAAGATTTGAATTTGAATTTGTTTTTGTTGTTAGATTTCAGATATTTGAATTTGAATTATTAATTATGACAGTTATTTCTCCTTGATTTTAGGTTTCCTTATTAATGTGAATCGCGTTATTTTTGTAATTATTTTATAGATATTTTATTTTTATAATTATTTTTTAATTGTTGTATATTAGTGTTAAGGACCCTAAAATTTAAATATAATTTTTGTTTATCAACTTTTAAGGAATGAACAATTGTGGACCAAATGTTGGTCCAATGCTATGCTGGCCAACCACCCAACGAATCCTACTCCCCTCTCCCCAGGGTAATATAATGTCTTAACGGCCTACTACACTTAATAACTGGACCCATAGTCCATTGCCTAAGAAGGGCTTTATATCGGGTGGCGCACCAACTATTTGAATGAATACTTTAGTGTGTGTAGGCAAATTTTAATATGAATAAAAAAGTCGAGCAAATAAAATAGAAATAATATAATGGCTGAATGATATTTTTTTTCCTCCAAGTTGTCACTAACTTTTAAAGTCGTTTGTAAAGTGATATTTTTTTGACGTTTTCGTTCTTTTTATACGATTTGACCCCAACCAGACTCATTTTGACCAAAATTTGACCCAACTCGAACTAGTTCGACCCGACCCCAATTTATGAAACTTTTCTCATTCTGTGAAAAAAAAGTTTCTAATAATTTTTCCTAAAAATAATAATTATTTTTAAAAATATTTAAAATAATAATAAATTTTAAACTTATTAGTTTTTTCTTAAAAATATTTAATTGGTGTCAGGCTAAACTAAGTCGGGCTGGGTCAAAATTTAGTCAAATTGAGTCGGAATTGGGTCAAATCGAGTAAAAGGAACGAAAAATGTCAAAAAATATCATTTTAAAAACCTAATTAACGAAAAATAAACTTTAGAGACGATTTTAAAAATGAATAGTAATTTGAAGGGACATGCAGTGTCATTGAACCATAATATAATTGATCGAGTGATTAAATAGCATTCAATATTTTTCATTTAAAGTAAGTAATCATAATAACCCTAACAATTTATTTTACAAGGCAACAATAAACAATTGAAACAATTTTCAAATTTAAGTCGACACAAATCAATTAACCTAATAAATTGAAATTAAGACAAATTGACTCGCACATAATGATAGTGTGGTATAAATATGTACTTACAAGGCGAAGCTGCATAAGAGATTGTGCGGTCAATTGACTAAATTGAAAAAAAAAATTATTTTATAATATAAAATAAATTTTAATTTCACCCCTCTCTCTCTCTCTATATATATATATATATATGTGTGTGTGTGTGGGCTATATGTATATCTGTATTTATGTATTACACAATGAGATTTATGGCGACGAGGTGGCTATCATTATAAATTAAAAAAAAATTATCATGGTAAATTGATGTAATACATGGTTGTGTGTACATATATTTTTTTTTCTCTCTATATATGTGTGTGTGTGATCCGAAAGTAGAAAATTATTAAAAAAAATTGATTCGGGTACATTGCTCCCGAATTTCTGTCAAATTATTTATAATTGAAAATAATCTTGACTTATGAACAGTTGTGATTAAAAAAATTTATTATGAGTCAATATAATGTATATATACCATATATTATTACTTATTATATTGTCATTATAATATAGTGTGTGTATATATATATATATATATGTGTGTGTGTGTGTGTGTGTGTGTGTGAGATCTAAAAGTACAAAATTATTATAAAAAAAATAATTCGGGAACACTATTACCGAACTTCTGTCAAATTATTTATAAGTTGATAATAATTTTTACTCGACTGAAAAATAATCTTGACTTGGCGACTGCTTACAACTCGCATGCATGCTGGGCATGGTCCTTTTTAATTATAATGCTGTGGTCCTAGCTAATAGGCAAAAGCCAAAAGGGACCATGTTTTGTTAGGAAAAAAACAACACATAAATAAATGTGTTTTACACTTGAAGCAATTCCACCCTTCAAATTATGAAGTAGCCCCTTGCCTCTCTATATGTTTGTCAATCAAGCAAACTGGATTCACAATTTTCAACTTTAATTGCTCTACACATCTCTCTTATCTAACTCCTATATATATATATATATATATATATATATATATATATATATATATATATATAAACGAGATCAGTCAAGATACCTTTAGCTTATACGTCTTTCTCCTCTTTTAGGCAGCGGTTTTAATACAACTATTATCGATCATACTTTTTAATGACAGGACAACATATAAATAATCAGCTAAAAGTATGATTTACGATTGTATAATTAAAACCGTCGCCTAAAGAAAGTGTATGAAATAAAGACAAAGGTATTGACTTGATCCTATATATATATATATATATATATATATATATATATATATATATATATATATATATATATATATATATATCTAATCTTAAATTTTCATTTTCATCAAAACTCACAAGCTCATCCTCGCTTTAGCGGATGACCGGACGTGACGGTTCGATATACAATCAAGTAAATATATACTTTAGCGACAGACATACATATAACGTCGCTAAAAGTATGAGACGACATTGTGTGAATCGAACCGTCAAATCATCCGCTACAAAGAGG
Organism: Panax ginseng; assembly: GCA_020205605.1. NCBI lineage: Eukaryota > Viridiplantae > Streptophyta > Magnoliopsida > Apiales > Araliaceae > Panax > Panax ginseng. The sequence continues at coordinate 8,485,561 of CM035138.1, read as the reverse complement.
TAACTGAGGTCAGTGAATGAATATGGAGAGCTTAAGATCCGGACTCTATATATATAATAAAATACAAATGATTTTGAATTTTTCGCTCACTCAATAAATTATCTGGGTCGTTCAAAGTTTGAGATAAATCTCACCGTCCATACATCTATCTATCTAATAAAATATAAATGATTTTGAATTTCTCGCTTACTCAATAAATCATCTGGGCCGTCCAAAATTTAGAATAAATTCCACCATCCATATACAGTCTTTAGGACACAAACACAACTAGTGTATATATATATATATATATATATATATATATATATATATATATATATATAGTATCCTTTACAAATTGAATAATACATCTAGTTTATGCATACTCCCTCCCACATTAACTGCCAAAATACTCAAAGATCGGTATGTGATCGAGGCCTGAGGGGGACAAACTACCAATTAACTTAACTAACCTCTTATGATTAACATAACATTTATTAATATATATATGCTCAGCTCAAAAGATCCAACTCTAATTTGTTTGGGATATATAGGATTAGGGGCCGGGACTACTGATGGAAATCATAATTGATGTCACCCACCACATGCATAAAATTAGGGCAAATATTCCTAGTTCCAACTCTCACTTCTCTTCTACTCATTAAACACTCTCATGGATTTCTTATAAACAAAAATATCATTAAAAATTGTTTACTAAATGATGAATCTATGATTAAACTTAAAAATCTATTAAAAAAAATTTAAAACTAATATAAGATTTATTAACAGCCCGTTTTTACATATATTAAATTTATTAACCGTTTCCAAGTTTGTAAACTTTCTCAATCTCTCAAAATTTAGTATTTGAGTCTTACTATAAATTGCGAGTTTTAATTTGTCAAATTATAATTGTAATGTATATCAATACATGAAATTGAGTAGGATTATAAAATTGGTTCACCATATCGTATACGTCATTAAAATATTGTCAACCATAATCATTCACGTCGTAACTAAAAAGTCTAACATATAAAATTATAAAATATATATCATTATCCTTAGTATTTTAAGCAAACCTTTAAGTAACCAAACATTATGGGAAACTCTTATGGGCAAAATCCAAACATTATGGGTAACTCTTCACGGAAGTGAGACCATGAACGATAGATATACAAGTTCTCTTGTAATATCTGATAAAGGTGCAAAAATATTAGTGATGTTTATTTCGAAATTTTATTTTATTTTTAATTTTTTTTCCTAAAAGTATATTTAATGTTATAAAACGTGACTCAAATATGTTTTTTCGTTAAAAAAATATCATCTAGACAAACGAATGTTAATTTATTTTTAATATGACTGACACATGTCTAGATTTGTTGACGTGTCAAAAATTCATTAACACAAATAATTAAAAGACCTCAATAATTATTAATTATTTATTTTATTTTTCTTTAAAACAAAATAAATATTTATATTTAATTTATAAATATAGCAAAGATACATAAAACTAAAGGAGCTGAAATCATCAGCTAAAACATGGCATTATCATCATCATCACTGTTCTCAACACCACAAATCGAACTTCCCTCTTTCCCCACTTCACTAAAATTTCATTTCTCCTCCACCAACCACCACATACAACCTCCCAGAAAAGAAGCGGCGACAAGCGTAATATCCACCCCAACTTCCATCAATCCTCTCTCAATCGTCCCTCCGGCGGCCGCATATCAGTCGGTCACGCCGCTAGCCCTTGCAACAATCGTAGCAGTATGTAGTCCAGGTGGCGCCACCGCTTCAGCCCCTTCCACGTGGTCAGTGCCGCGTATTGATTTTTTCATATCTACAACTATGTAGATCAGCTATATTTTTTTTTACTTTATTTTATTTCCTTGCCTTGTTAAAATTGTTGTTATTGTGTTGTGGTTTATTTTATTGTGGGTGATGGTGGTGATGAAATTTTCTGGTGGGTGACTTCCTTCCATCTTCTTTTCTTTTATTTTTTTTAATTTGGGTTATGGTGGTGTTGTGGTGGGTGGTGTAAACGCCTTAACGTTAGGCGTAGGTGGTGGTAGATCGGGGTGGATTTCGTGGTGGTGGTAGTAATTCAATTGATGACGTGATTTTGAGAGGCGACAGTGCATGGTGGTGGATAGTGATGAATCTGGATTTTGTTGGTGGATCATGGTGGTGTATGCTGATGGATCTGAATTTTGTATTTTGTTAGTGATGTTGATGTTCCTAGTGGTGATAGTGGATGGTGGTGGTGGTGGTGCATGGTTCACAACATTGAAACCTGAAGAAATAATTAGAGAAGAATACAAAAAAAAAAACTTATTTCACTACGTATTGATATGATAATTACTTTTAAAAAAACAAACCTGAAGAGAAATAATTACTTGCATAAAATATAGTTACTTAAAAAAAAAGGCATTCCACAATCATTTTTACTTAATAAAATTATTAATAAATAGAACTAATTAATAAAATACACATAATAAATAAATTATAAAATACTCAATAAATATTATTTTTATACACATCAGATGTCAGGTCAGCAAATTTGGCCAAGTGTCAGCCATATCAAAAATAGACTAACATTTGTTTGTCTAGCTGTCTTTTTTTCAACTGGAGGAGCATATTGGAGCTACGTTTAAGTGTATTTTTGAAAGAAATTTTTTTTTTAAGTGAAAGTGAAATTTCGAAATAAAAATCATAGGCGTTTTTATACTTTTACCCTTCAATATCTCTTGGGCAACTTTTAGTCCAATTTACTCGTGGTTCAATTTCTAAAAATCTAAAGGCCGAATAACATTGGACCATTGTTGAAAGGCTTGTGAAGAGACTACTTGTTTTATTAGAATCTTATGGCTAATTATTTTTCACCTTACTTTTAGGAAATCACTGTTTCCACGTGAATTTTTAATATTTATCCATTCTTAAAAAAGACATTTTAATATTATCTTTCAAGGTCATATAATTTGAGGTTAAAAACACATTTACTAACTTTATTTTTTAAGGAAACACTTTTCACATGATTCATACACTTTCTTGCCGACTTTGCACCGCTCATCTACTAAAAAGTTTGTCTCCAAATTAGATATCCACCTAATCATTCATTAAATGTTTACAAGCACGATTAACACTCCGCAAGAGCCAATAGTATTAGAGAGACTCGGAGTAGCAAAGAAAGCTTAGAACAGGCAGATGAGTCCACTTGACACAGCAACTACATTTTCAATTTTAAAACCTAATAGCGATGCACGTAATCAGGCAGCGCACCCGAAGAAGAACGAAACTCAGTTGGAGGACCTACAAGACGGTATTCATGTGGCAAGCCTGCTGGAGCTAGGTTTTCAGTCGGTATGCCTGCAGCACGGTACTCCGCTAGTAAGCTCCCCGAAGAATGATACTCTGCCGGTAGGCCCGCAGAGGAACGGTACTCTGTTGGTAGGTCTGCAGTAGTGCGGTACTCAGCCTCTCTGCCTACAGGACGGTATTCAGCAGGCAAGGCTGCTGGAGGATAGTACTCTCGTCGTAACCTTGAAGAATAAACAGGTTCACGGTATGAAGGAGCTTCTCTTTCTCTATAAGATAGATAAGGATCAAGTCTTCCAGTCTCATAATGATGCCTTGGTTCCAACTCTACAAGCTGGAGACCTCGCTCTATTACAGGTTCACGTCTGTAAGGATCCATCTCCAAGGTTCTCTCGTAGTAAGGATATAATGGGGCAGGAGCTCTAGGCAGGGGTGCCACTTGAGACGGAAAAACCTCTGTCGTATATCTAACGGAATGCTCATGGTGCCTTCGCTCCCTCCGCTCCTCTTCAACCCGACCACGCCGTCTAATTCTATCTCGATCTCCAGATATATGTCTCTCTGTTACAAGACTCTTACTGACCTTTTGAGGCTTAAAGCCTTTGCTAGCAGAAACAAAAAGCTTACACAACTTCTTCACCTATTTAAACAATATATCATGTAATCATTGTTTGTCATGAAATGCAAAAGCAAAGACTACTAAATAGTTTCAAGCTACATATACTTCTAAATTTAAATCTTTCAAAAGAATAAAGGACAACAAACCTGTTCCGAGTTCAGTTGACAATCAAATTTGTTCTTGGAAAAGTAGTTATCTTTGATGACCATCTTGAAATTTTCTTCTGCTAATGGCAAGCAATCCTCCAAAACAGTAAATCGGACCTACAACAAATAATTGACTTCTAAATTAAAATTAAAATCTCAAATAAAAAGAAGTCAAAGAAGTAATCATCGTCATTTTCTTCTGTTTATTGAAAGACATTTTTAGCAGCACACTGCACACGCTCTACAATAAGAAAAACAATATTCTGGGCAGAAAGTTTAAGATAAGAAGTTTTCTTGCATAAAAAGGTACATCAACTAGAAGAAAAACTCTAAATGCAACTTGAATTATGAAAAAGAAATACAAATGCTACATAGAGCTAATGAGGAAAGCTCTAAATTATTATTATATACAAGTCTATGATGCCATGACAAAAACCACCAAGACAGAACGAGCAAAAAAAAGAATTATAAAACTATTGGCTAGATAAACTGAACACAGGTGACCATATCCAGTTTTCAAAAGATACAATTGTCATAATTCTGGTCCTTCTTTTAATCCCAAATCAGGAGTCAATTCATGAAAAACTGCCGAGCCTCAACCATTCTGACATCTACAGCAGGGAGATTGAACAAACTTGTCAAGCTCAACACTTGTTCAAGGTAGACTGAACCTACACTACCAAAACTTGTAGTGAGAATGAAAGGGAACCACCGAGCCAGAGCAGAGTGCTCAGTCTAGGAGAATTATGAGATCTACAGCATTTTTCTGGATAATTAAGAGCTCTTTCTGTAAAATGTAACTATGTAAACTACTTAGTAATCAGTTAATAATCAAAACTTGCTCCTTACATAGTCTTTAAAGGGTCTCATGGCTCGTAGGTAATGGGTAACTACTGTTCCTACATTCAAGACCTCTAAAGCTAAGCTCCTCGAAGACTTGAAGACTCTTCAATAAAGTTAGTGTCCATGCCTTCAAACCCTTGTTGCGAAAGTAAAAAACATAGAAAGGGAGTTCATAGCAACCGTTGATCAATTAGTATCCTATGCTTGATCACAGAATTTATCACCAAGTGGGCTCAACTCAGCACGCCTGCTCTAGCTAGGACTGAATAGTTTGAGCAGTAAAAATGTAAACCAAACACCTCTGAAAGACTTTGACATATGACAAATTTTTCATACACCAAAAGGGTTTGGGCTAAGATGTTGCTCTCATGCTTCTGTGTGTTGTATATACAACATTCTACCTCACATCATAGAATAATGTCAGCTTTAAAACATCGGTATAATATTCATTTCCATAACTAGGAAATAAATAAATATGTCTTATCTAATCAAGCAATGCTCCTAAAAAAGCTGATCGAGTGATAAATCCCAACTCCAAATTCAATAAATAGATTCTTATCTTTATATAAGGTGAAAAGGTAAAATGAGGCAGGCAGAGAAACATGGAAATAATGAAAAAAAAGACTATTTACACAAGTGTTAATACTGGAGTATTTAGACTCGATGAATTATCAAGAGAAAATAGAGAAGGATTGAACATAACAACAAAAGAATACAATCCCCTTCGCCACTACTAGGGTGGTAAATGCCAAATGGTGTCATGGTTTACAGTTAGGTGTAAGCTTATAATCTTGTGACGTGGAAGGAAATATAAAATATGTTTTTACTAGTGAATTTTTGTTTTTATTTTAACTCTAAATAATTTTTTATGAGATAGAAAAGATGGATCAAGTGCCTCAGAGAGAAACTTCCCATTTGGTTTACTTTCAGGCAAAAAAATATGAATAGCATATGTACTATTGCAAGAATATATTTATCCACGATTTTTCTAGCAAATAAGTTTTTTTTATATAAATAAAAAAAATAAAAATAAAAATAAAAAGCTAAGTTGGCAGCTTATTTTAGAGCATTAGATGGCATGGGTCCAAAAAAAGAGCAAATCCCATTTGTTTAGAAGTTTGATTCCACCAGCAATAGCATGAATGCGCCAACAAAAGAAAATCACAACAAGGGTAAAACTAAAAATTGGAAAGAATAAAGTAATATAACAATCTATGTACTCAACAAGAATTTATGTCAACTTCAAAGCATATATTTAAATAATTTTGTCAAAGGTACACCATAATAGATTCAACTCAGTACATTAGCCTTGACAACAAAAGGACTCTGATATCAAATAGGTATATCATTCAACCCACAGCATCTTGCAATCAAGAGGAGAAAAAAGTTGGGGGAAGAGCGTAAGGGAAAGGGATAAAGGGGGTTTATGTATATGTCAACGTCCACCAGAACAAGAAGAGAGAGAGAGAGACAGTGATTGTAAAATACGCCTCTAGAGCTAATACACTGACAGAAAAAGTGAGGGTTTATGTATATGTCGACATCCACCAGAACATATCCATTGTTTGCAAAAAGTAATTGGGTATTGTTGCATAATGCAAGTGTGGAAAACCAATAACGATTCAAACAAATTTTAAAAGTTCAAACTAACCTGAGAAGGGAATGCTGACTTAAAAGCCTTGGGTTCAATGTTAGAACCCCCAGGTCCTGCAGCTTTATAGATCCCATACATCAGCCTCAGATCAAAATCAAACAAAAACAGCCTCATTCCTTTATAAATCTTCTGTACTATATCCTTCTTGCTTGCAGGCAGTCCGAGAACCTTGTAACGGTAGCAATCCTTCTTGGTCTTTGAACTGCACATGAAAATCATCCCCATGCTTGCAACCTTTTTTGAAGCCTGTTTTTTACCTTTAGACTCCGGCATATCTTCATCTTTACTTTCCACCTTATCAGCAGCTCCATGCGTAACCTTCTTCCTTCTGTTCCTTTCCCTTGGTTTTCTGACCTTCTCGTTCAAATTTGCATCTACCTTTTCTTTAGTATGCTCTTTAATTTTATCTTTTTCAGCTTCTTCGTCTTCCATTGCGTTTTCTTCATTCTTTTCTTCTTTTTCTTCCATTGCATCTTCTTCAATCTTTTCTTCTTCCATTCCGTAGTCTACATTTTCTTCATCTTCGTCTTCTTCTTCTTCTTCTTCTTCTTCTTCATCATCATCTTCATCTTCTTCCATTGAAAATTCTCCATTCTTTTCTTCATTTTCTTTTCCTGCATGTTCTCCATTATCTTCTTCTTCTATTGAATTTTCTTCATTTCTCACAACTATTATTGCTTTTTCTTCATTCCTCACTTCTTCCATTATGTTTTCCACTGTATTTTCACTTTCAGAAACAATCACAATTTCATAAAGATTTGATTTCGTTGGGCTGGACACAGTGAACTCTGTCAGAGTTGACAAATCATTATCAATTTTTGGACTTGAAATTATTAATTTCCTTTATTAAAATACCTTAGATAACTTGGGTAACTGAGTGGTTCCAGCCAAAGCTCCCACCCAATAGCAAAAAGGTATCTGACAAAGAAACCAAATCATTATGAGAGGAAAGAACAACCATTAGAAACTAAACACCAGAAATAACATATCAAAGATAATCATGGTCAAGGGTGAACCTGAATTATACTCCCTCCATTCCAAAAAAAGGTTCCGAGTGTGATCTAGTTAATTTGAGAAATCTTAAAATTCAATTTGTGAAGTGAATTTATTTTAATTTTTGAAATAATAGTTTTGTCATTAGGTCCGACCAAATGCAGTAGCTCTTGTTGGTACATATGCACCTAACTTATAAAAATGACTTCTTTTTGTACAAGGAAGTAAACATAGAACACCAAACCAAAGTTATCATGATTCAGACACATAAAATCACAAATAAATATTTTAATATTAAATAATACTATCAAACCCATTGTTCAGCTGCTGATAGAGGATGGATAAATTCAAAAGGATTCTGGTGAGTGAATCTCTCTAATACTTCCTCTCCCTACCTTTTCACAGGAATCAGAAACAAAATTTGGCAGTAGAGAAAAGCGAGAAGAAATACATACAAGACAATAATAAAAATAATTCCAATCTGTTATCAATTCAAAACCCTAGTTTCAGAAACAGTGACAAAACTAAAAAAAAAACAAATTGTATGCGGTAGAAAATACAAACTAACGAAAACGAATGAAATTATAGTGAAAAGGGAAAGACAAATCACCAATTATTTGTACAAAGGATTGAGAATTGAGGCCGACAGACGGAAAGAAATGGGTTCCCCTGGAGGAGATAACGAGGTCCCTTCTGAGTAAGTTTTTTTTTTCACTTCCTTCCAATTTCCAAATATTAGGTTTAAAGTTGATTAAAATACAATTTGAGTCCTAAAATTTATAGGATAGTTGAGGTTTGTAACTCATGTTTTTTCCGAGGTTTTAAAAGTGAATGTTCATTTTGTTTAGCTTAATAAACTTTGATTTGTATTTTGTTGAGTTAAAAAGACTTTTGGAGTACATTTTGATTAGTTTAAATATCGGAGGGTATATTTTATTTAGCATTAAAAAAAATTGAAATGCAAACTCTAAAAACTTTGGGATATTTTAGTCTTTAAATTCTTTTTAATGTTATACTAGATGTTTAAAATTTTATTTTCTATTTAAAAAGGAATGAGTAATACGCAAACTCCTTGTAGTATTTCTAAAGATATTTCACTACATTTTAATATTTAGATGGACTTTATAATTGATTAAAAAAAACAAGATCAATTCTCTTATTAGGGACACAAATACATTTAAACTTTTTTCTTAATCAACTTTTACCATCCATAATTACAATAAACTCATACAGTTGGTGAGAAATATAATTATAATCAAAATAAACTTTGTGAAAACTAAATATCCGTTTCAATTTTAACCATCGTTAGCCTAATTCTCTCAGATTCATGTAGCCATTAATTAAAAAGGGAAATTAGCATATAGTTTTTACAAAGCCATAAAAAAGATGAAAGAGCCAACACACAAATTTTCAATTTAGTTTCAATTTAGTTTCATTTTCTGATGATAAGAATTTATACCAAGATATGTAACACTATCTATCCAAAGTACAAATCCTCATTTGAGCTACAAAACCTAATTAAATTGAACTTCCATAACTAGGGTGAGCATGGTGCGGTTTGAAGTCCAAACCGCACCCGAAATCGCTTGTGATTGGTGCGGTGCGGTTTTAATTAGTGCGGTTTCAATTCCAAAACCAATTGAAACAACAAAAAAATCTAAGCTTTCAATAAAATTTAACATAAAACTTACATCGAGCAATTAACTTAAATGATGAGCTAAGAATGAAAATTATATCAAGCATGCTTTAAAACTAAAATATGCGCTATATAAAACAACGGAGACCATATATTCGATAACAAGCAAGAATGTTTATCTAGTTTCCCAAAAATTAAAAGTATATACTGGAGATAGAATGAAATATATTACAGGGAGGACTAAAAATAATCTATTAGACTATTACAATTATAGCATTGACATTAACCAATGTATCAAGTGCTCGAGCCCCTCAGCTATAATCCCCTCCAATAACGCATCAAACAAATTTGAAATTCCAAAACCCAATTGCTTAATTTTTGACTCTATAACCTCTAACATCTTCTTTCAATTGGTGAAAAAATGACAATGCAAGATTGAGTTTTCTCTGAGCGTGTTCAAGTGAAAAGTAACTTTAGAATTTACTAGAGATAATACATACACATACATGGTGCGGTTTCGGTTTTATGCGTGCGGTTTTGGCTAGTAACCAAACCGGAACCGTAAATTTGGTTATTCAACCCACCTAAAACCGCCACATACGCCAGAACCGTTGGTGTGATTTTAATTGGTGCGGTTTTTGGTGCGATTTCGGTTCCAATTTGGTTACTTGCTAAGCCTTATCCACAACTAATACAGAAAATATATAATCGGCACCAGATTATCTGCACGTGCATTACATCAATGGCAAAGCTGCGCAACCTCATCAGTGGCGGTGTAATTGTTGCTCTTCCCATTGCCTAGGCATGTCAAGTACACTTAGGTTTTATTCTGATCCACAACCTGAAAACATAAAAAAAAAAGATTAAAAAAATAAAATAAAATAAGCAATAAGAAGTAAGAACAGCTAGCCACAGATTCTTCCATGCAAATCATATTCGACAGCAATAATCTGATGGGGGAATTTGGTTCATATTTGACAACGACAGCTTAAAATTAATGGGCATAAATTCATGCAAAAGATACCCAGAACCTGGCAATGTTTGTCACATTTCGAAAATTATGGGGTAGGGAAACAGCTCAAATAGTGACACCAAGAACAGTATTCATTTCCATTGACTCCTCCAGCCCAACAACAATTCTGACAGAATAGGTTAAATTAAGTCATAACTTCCCAAATTTAGTAATGCCAAGCAAACGACAAAATGAAAAAAATGTCAACCATTATTACACAAACTTTGAATTTACAAGTATGAAATCACTGGAGCAGGATGAGTTTCCAACAACAGGGACTAACGTTAGGGGTGATCATTCGGTTATTAACCGAACCGAATAAGCATTTCGAACGAAAACCGAAATTCAACTGTTTTAAGTATCCAAATTACTAACCGAATAACCGAATTAGTTATTCGGTTAATCGGTTAATAACCGAATATGATGGTTTGCAACTTTGCATAAAATCAGAGCAGCAAAGAGCCAAAGATAAAACAATATATCAGATCTGAAACAAGACCACAACTCCACAAGGTAACAAACAGATCTGAGAAATTTTATATATATGAATAGCTTTACATTTGCATTCAGTCATGGTGGTAGAAAACAAAGGGGGGAAATGGCTGAGATCTTGGACGACTCCGCCACCGCCGATGGCTGAGATCTTGTCCAAGAGGACAACAAGCACATATTAGTGGAGAGAGAAGGCAGGAGGAAGAGAAGGAAGGGGGCAAAGTTCGTGAATCGTGAGCAACATACTCCAACTTAAGATTCCTGCACAACCATCATAAACAATTAGGAATTAATCAGAAGATGAAAATTTTCAATTTTTCATCGCCAAAGAACTTACTGCAGAGTCTTTTTAAGGGCAGGAACGACATGTTCGCCATGGGCGTCAGTGCACCAGAGCTTGGAGGTAATAAAGAGTTCATCACGAGAGTTAATTAAGCCGAGACTAAGAGCTTGGGATATGGCTTCACCCAGATATTCCTCTGTAAAGTAAGCAGCTGCGGCGTCAAAATTTCTGTAACCGAGCTCAATTGCTTCAAGCACCGCTTGAACGACGGTTTCTGGAGAAGATCAGAAGAGTAGCTCTCTTTTTCTCTATCAATTGATAGAGAGAGAAAATAGGGTTTTGTTGATGGGTCGAAGTCTCGAAGAGATAGTGACGACTGAGAAAAGCGAGAAATGAAAATTTGATATCTGAAGTTATTATTTCAAGTAGCAAGGTTTACCGAATAACCCAAAAGTAATACCCGTACAGCTAACCAAAAATCGTACAAAAATTCGAATATAACCGAAATAGTAAAAATAACCGAATTGTCAGAATATTTCAGTTAAATTATTTCGGTTGTGTTCGATTTTTCGGTTATACCCATTTTTTGTTCAGTCCTAACTAACGTCATCAACTTTGTTTCTCGAGTTTGGTGACTTGACTCTTGAAATATAGGCTGCTTTTGGTAGCAAGATTTAAAAATCGGATTCAAAGATGTCAAACTATCATGACATCGAATAAACAGCGACTACAACAATATACAAGACGATTAAAGTAAATACTACAAACTGTACTATTCTCCAAAACATTTAAAAAGTAAGATTAAAATAAAGTAATCAATATATGACTACCAACACTATTTTAGCTACTAAACTTCCTTACACTCGAGTGTGTGTACACATATCGAATTGTTTCATATTGCTCTGATAATTAAATAAAATGTCATTTGGAATCAGAGTACTTTAATAATACACCCCGAGTCTAGACCACTGGTTTGCTCAACATAGTAACCATTTCTATGTAAAAACAACTTTCCAACCTTCCTAACCATTTTCCAGATAGGTGTATATGTAAAACCACATGAATCAAGATGATTCCCATTAAAGGATGTGATACTTCCAGTCACAAAACCAGGACAAAGTCAAATTGTTGGAGAACCAGAAAACCTCAAAAGGAAAAGTATGTGGAGTCGAGGCCTTATAAAAATTGTCCTTTCATCAGGTTTGTGACAATGGTTAAAGTCTGACACAGAACCATTTAATGGGGAAGAGATTATGGTCATCAACTTAAAATTTGGCAAAGATATATGGAACTGAAGAAACAACAGCTTGAGTGAGCAAGTTCTATATTTCAACTTCAGGTAGAGTTCATTGGGAAATCAGAACAAAACTAACTAATATGGTTGAACTAAGTTATGCCCTTGAAATAAATCTTGGATAAGAATGGCTTGTATTAGGTAGAACTAGCAGTACGATAGAAAAGCTATTAATAAAGTTAACCGCTGATGAGTATAAAATAAAAGTTTCCTTTAAAATCTTTGCGAGGAAAAAGCATCATTTGGATTAAAAGTTAAACGAAACGGGCCTTGGGACATACCCAGCAATCAGAAGTATCAGAAAGAGCGCAAATAGCACATACTGGTACGTCTTGTACTTGGATAGGTGTGGGCGCAAAGTAACCTGGAGGAGCACTTTTATGGTTAATCCATACTGGAGGCGGACCAGAACAATGAACCCAAGTAAAAAACCAGTAACGAAGCCTCCAAGATGTGCATAGTTGTCCACATGAGGAAGAACTCCAACAGCTAAATTCATTGTGATAATAAGAACGAGAGTCATCAATGCTGAAAGCTGATGAAAACATGTCAGACAATCATACAAAATCCATTAACTAGTAAAAGAGATATGGCAGGCTCAGCTAATCAAACAGTTGTTTCCAAATACCTTATTGGCATATATTGTCCAATTTGTAAGGAGTTCTGAAAGCATGCCTCCAAGTAATCCAAATAATGCACCAGAGGCACCGACCGAGACAGTGTAACGGATAAACAAACAGGATAACAAACTCCCTCCGATTCCCGATAATATATAAAGCAACCCAATCCGCACTGTTGAAGAATTAAATTATTTAAAGGGAATAAATGATATAAAGTTTCAGGTGTAGAAGGAACTAAATCATTCTTAACCACTTGTATGTTCTTGGTTTGACTTTTGTTTTTAAAACCTAAAAAAAACAAGAAATAGGAAACTGAAGAGTAACTCCTGTAATATTGCAGTTTCTTCAAGTTTGTTTTATTCATAGATAATATCCAAAAATTATGAGACAAAATCTCACTACAGTTTAACACTGTATTTGGGAAGTCTTCTTTGAACAGGAATCCAAAAGATTTAGAGCATTCCCTTACTAACACAGGATTCACCCAAATCCTATCCCAGCTAAACAACATTTCACTTTTGGCAGGACAAAGCCAAGATTGTGACTAAGGTTTTTGGCTGCATGCAAAAGGAACTTCAAAATCCATAACCCCAATATATGGCAGCGTTTAGTCCATCAAATTGTCATTAATTTGCACATATTTATTGCATATACTGTCATTAAATACCCGAATCTAATAAAGAAAATTCTCCCCACCTTCTTTACATAAAGAAATTCTATTCCAGGACAGAGAATGAGCTTTCGAACATACAAATAGTTAAACCAAGTTTTCAACCTTCTTTTATATAAAATGCACAAAGCTCCTTATGCAACTTATTTTCCATAGTGTGGTTGAAACATAAATTTTCTCTTTAAAACTTTTAGATTATCATAAAAAAGGAAAATGAACAGAAAATTGTACAACTTGATTAAAATGACGAGTACTTTCAAGCTAACAAGAATGAAGCCAGTAAACATGTAGTGTTTTTAATGAAGTACATAATGATTGTAGCCTTGGAATTTCACAAATAGTAAAATGCAGATTAGATAGATGTCATGGCAGTTAAGATATTAAAGACGCATTCTTTCTGAGTTACAGATTAAAACTATAAGTAAAATATCAGACTTAAAATGGTATATTTTCCCAACATTCAATTTATCAGAAATAGAGCTGAAATGGAGAATGCTAAAGCACATACCAAATCCAAACTCCTACTCGAGCCGAATGCCAACGAAAATCAGACTCGCCATATTGGAAACAACGTGGACCACCCCGGCATGTAACCACATACAAGATGCTATGCACCATGCCTGGTGTTGTTCAACCACATTTATCCATTTTAGTGCCGCCATCTGCAGCAGCCTGAATAATTAGAGTAGATAACTACTCAAGAACTGATTAATTGGATGTATGCATTTCAAAGATTCAAAGTAGTTCAAATTGGAAAGTAATTCTCTAATGAAGATTCTATTGTCCATAAGTTATTTATTATGCTATATGCAAGGTACAAAGCTGTGCACAACTATTACCACTTGGCAAATCCTTCAGCAATACAATCCCTTAATAGATATAAAGGTAAATAATGATTTCTTCATCTTCACCTATAACGAATAGTGGGATTAAGTTAGTAAGATACCCCAGTCCCCTTGATCACTAGTTACAAAGAACTTATAATTAACAACTATTGGTTTGCAGTAAGTTATTAGCCATGTCTCCAAAATAGCTGGGAAATTTTCATTGCTCTTTCCAAGGCTATCTGAATTACGGCTATGAAGAATACTGTTTGTAATTTTACTTTTCTTAAGATTATACAATATCTTGACCATACTGTACACTATAATTAAAAAAAAGTACTCAGAAGATGTTTAGCTTCATAAAATCCATCCACATTTTTAAGTCCAACAAATATGTAAAGAATACAGCCACAAATTTAAGATGTCCAAACCCCCAAAAAAAATGCTGCATCATAACAACACATTAGTGTGAAAAAAAAAACTTCAAAGATTTTCTCATAGTGATAAAAAAGAATTATAGGGACTAACGTTTTGGCAGAAGGACCAAGGAGAGGATTATCGCGGGTGGGCTGGAAAGATTATTTTGGTACATTGCAACTATGAAAAGGACAATGTTAGCCATAGCTATGATTGGGGCCATCAAAGGTAACCACTTCGTGTATGACTGATAGGCAGGTGGAGAAGGACGAGGCGGCCGACCCCGTGGAGGCGGCGATTGTGAAATCCGGCGGTGATCGGTTTTCCGGGGATGGACCTTGACCTCCCCATCACGGCCGTTCAACCAAAAATTGAGACAAGTAAGTTGTTATATTATATTTGGATGAGAATCTGCATTTGTTTATTTGATTTTGGGAAAATAGGACACCTTAATAAAGAATGGATGGTGATTTTTGGCTATATTTAGGAAGAATGTAGTGTCAGTGTGTGTTATAGAGAGAAATACACGGAGAGGGGAAAATAAGGGCAACGGTATTTAACCACTTGGGTTGAGTTCCTTGGTTTGACACTCTCTCACGTGACTACTCTTCAATCCATCAATCCATATATATAAATACAGCACAACCAATTAATTTGAAACAATTGACAATCAATTTCAAAATTCGGTGAGTCAATCCCACTTAATTTACTGAGTTAACTCGGTTCTATTGAAGAAGTACATTATTTTTTATACGCCTTTTCCAATTCTTTCAAGAATGTTTCATTTTTCTCCCCCTTTTCTTCTTCCAATTTCAGTTTCTCTACTTTTTGCAATTATTTTCTTCTTCCTCTTCTCTCGATCTCCTCCCCATCCCATAAAACCCTAGAATTGGGTTGCAACAACAACTCACAGCCATAAACGATATCAATGGCGGCAGAGGATGAAGGATGGAGCAATTCGATCGTTCGATTTTTGTTGCCGACGAAGTTAACTGGTGAGTATCTTTGAGATGCTTTTGATTCCATAATTTCTCTTACAACAGATTGTAATTCTAAGTGACAGAAAAATGAAGAACAACCAGAATAATCGAATTGAGTGCGGATTAATTCACAGCTCACATCTATTTCCTTTGTATTTCAGGTACGTATACATACATATAATATATATCAATTGGTGTATGTATTAGCAGATCGGTAGAATAATCCGATTGAAGTTTTTTGTTAATTTTTGTTTTGCAGGCTTTGTGAATAATTTTGAGTCTATTAGAGTAAATCGTAGAGGTCAATTAACCATGTTTGCGCGAGTTTTTGGCAAACGCAAGAAGCAAATGCCGTTGCAACCTTAGACAAGTTAAATGAGGTATTTTAGATTAATTGTTTAGTTAGAATTGGTTTTCTGATGTAGTTTTGTTAATATGAGTGGAATATGGTTGGGTTGAAGATTTTTGGCAATTTATGGAGCTTTTGAGTTTACAACACCTGCTTCTGATGATGTAATTTATCAACCAATAAAAATTGTAATTGTTTACTTTTTTGTTGATGTGAAATTGCCTGAGCTGTGGATATATTTCATAAAGATGGTATTTTTTTAATTATATTGTTTCATGTTCTTTGTTGGGTACCTAGGGCTATTATCAAAATATAAATGAATATATATATATATATATATGAAATAAGTGTTGATCAAAAATCTGACGATAATCAGACACTGGGTGACTAGGTTTTGATGAGGTAGCTTGGGATTGACTAGCAAAAATATCAAACGGCTTGGGCTAACTAGAGAGAACTGAGGAGTAGGGCTTAGGGACTGTACCAAGCACCTGGAATTTATTGTGTGTTTGTGTAACTGGATGAGGAAGTAAAATTGTACTTGATTAATGTTTTCATAACTATGTTCTTCCTGGTTGACTATGTCAGGGACAGGAGGCAAAGCTGACCTGTTACTAACTGTATGGTCAGATCTCTTTAATCAAACTTCTCTTTACTTTTTCAAAATTATCTTCTTCATCAAAGTTCTGAAGTCACTTTATTTTCCTGTAGTCCACCTAGTTCGTGTCTAACCTTTGTAAGTCTCTGTAGGTGTGGCGGTGTCGGGTTATAGAATATGGTACGAGTAGCTACTTTGGGTAAACGGGGTATGTATGAATGAACCTTGAGTAAGTTTTTACTTTGAAACAAAGAAAGATTAGTAGATTATTCGAGATCCGACTCTTGATTAATGTGAATCGACTTTGCCTCCGTCCCCGACATAATCAACCAGAAGATCATAGTTATGAAAACATTAATCAAGTTTTACACAATTGGAACATACCTAGAGTATCTCCAAAGATATTTATCAATCGACCTTTTCGGATAAATTCAAAAGCGACTAAAATGTCAAAAGCAGGTTGAAAGAGTTTATGCAATTAACAAGGAATACGAAAATTGTAGTCTTTTTATCACTTTGAAGTTATTAAAACATATAAAAAAAAAGGGTTACAATTTTATTCATATAAGTCTTGTTCAAGTTGCAGTTAAACCACTCAACAGAAAAGGAATTAATTCATCTATCTACCTCTTGCCTTAGAGATGCTAGATTTTAAATTATTATCCAAGTATTATTGGTGCCATGTGGAAGCAAGTTTGCATAATGGACTATCAATTTCAATTGCTTTCTGATTTCACCTTGAGTCTTAGTGATCAAAATTTATTTAAAGCTTTATCATTAAACATTAAAAGCGATGGAGAGATTACTCAAATGATTGAAGGATCTCAAACCATTGCTTTGATTTACAAGATTTATTATAAGACAATGAAATCAAACTTAAGCGTTCATGCTCTTAATAAAAGTCCAAAAGATCAAACGGTTTTAATTCAAAGTTCAACTAGTGATCTTAATATCCGGATCCCAAGAATAATTCTTTGGAAGGATATTGCCTTACTAATCAATGGACTTTCTTAGAATGAATTACCACAACACGACCATGTAGTTAACAATTTGTTAAATATTGAAAACATCAACAGGTTTTACGATGGAATTGTTAAAATTAGTTTTGAACGTCTTTAGAACACCGATTATCATAGAAGACATTTCGAGTTCTTGACCCTTGATTATCCACACTAGAAGAGATCTGAAGTCCTTAGTAATCCTTGATTTAGAGATATCAAACTTAAAGGTATCCTTAATCAAGGACAAGTTAGTCATCCTTTGCTTATACTCGAGAATGATCTCGTAGTAGAAGATGAAGGTTCTTTCTTATAAAGCATCTCGATATATCCTACGATCGATATTAATGCTCCAATTCATAATCAATTAAGAGTCATTAAAAAGAATTTCGTTTTAGATTGGGATAACTTAGTAAAAGATTTTAATTCAAAATTTAATAAAGAAAAAAGACATCTATTTAGATCTAATCACCCAATTGAAAAGGAAAGAGATAAGATAGTAAATAGATGGAAAAGATTTATTAAAAATGAAGAAATTAATATTATTTTTTACGACTGGTATGAACAATATCAAAGTAAATGTAATGTTATTAGTGAAACTCGATGGATTAAAGAAGAGCGGATCTAAAGTATCGTCTGATCATCCTCCTTTAGAGGCGATTCTAATTCCGATTAAAAACACTTGATTATTCTTTAGTCCTTGAGATTCACGAAAGAACTAATGATGATAAAAAATAATTGAACAATTAAACTTTAGTAATCAATATCTAGCAACATGGGAAAAGCAGACTAGATAGGATTGAAGAAAAATTTGAAGAAAGTATTATTAAAAACACGATTCAAAGATTGAACGACCTCTAATTAACTTACCGGAGGCACGAGATATAATTTAGGTTTACTAATAAAGAAAGTGAAAAAATGTAATTACGATAATCATTAATTCTTTGTAAAATTCTTGATTCTTTGTAATTACTTTTATCATAATTTTATTATCATTTTGGAATGATAATTCTTGTGATGACAAAATGTTACTAGCTAGGCGAGGAGAGGTTTGGGGAAAATATCATAGCACAAACCATACCTTGTCCCATGAAAGGATAAACCATTTGGGAATTGACTTTTGAACTTGTGGTGAATTGGAAAAACCACGAATGACTATGATGATATTGAATACATTAAAGGTAGTAACAACTTCGGTTCTGATTTCCTCACGCTGTGAGTTCCTTAACGCAATACTTACAAAGTGACAGGTGTGCGAGGAGGATCATCTTCTCCGTGGTCATGGCGCATTACTGCGGTCGATTAATCGATCGAAAAGGCTATTGTTCTCATCCGATTACAAATACCTGATAAATTCGGTGCTTTGATGCGGTCCCCTGACCTACTCCTCGATTCTCTACGAAATCATTGGCCGTTTTGATATTTTTGCTAAAAATCGATCCCAGAGCTACCTCGTCAAAACCCTAGTCACCCATGTCGATTATCGTCGATTTTTGATCGACACTTATTCCGTATTGAGTTACTATGAAACCCAAGAATGACCCGATTGATTGGTACGCGATGTATTTTTCTCTTGGATGGCATTTCTCCTCTTCTTCCTTATAAATCACTTGTATATTATAGGGATATCCTTATTAAACAGTGGGTCTTCATTAAACCAATTTATGCCAGCGATGATAAATCAAAGCTCCTTTATCATTACGTTTGTATATTAAACAAGTTCTCAATCTATCGATTGGGTGGTAAATCCATCAAATCTCAAGTCACTTTACAATCACACTAGTTCGGTCTCAAAATTAGTCCATGGGTATTGAATGACGACTTAGACATTTTCCTATTTCTCGTATACTACCGTAGTTTTTTCATTAAATGGTGGGATAAATTGATGTTGATAGAATAGTTGGCGAGTTCGAGAAAAAATTTCCGCGCCTCCTTTATTGACTCCTGAGTTGTCAATACATGATACGAAAACAACTACAACTTTATTATTACAGCGATAAAAGCGTGAGTTTGAATACAAATATTATCTTACAGACAATATCTATACTCAAATAAATCCTCATCACATTTATTGATACATTATTTTACAAAAATGGTGAGGACTCTAAACAACTCTCTACAGAACCTTCATTCCATTTTTGAGAGCTACGTCTTACTTCATTATATTCTAGCCTCTGAGAAGAAAAATGGAACAAAAAGGAAAAGGGTGAGCTCAACTAGCCCGATAAAGAATATTATGACTAAGATAATATCTGACAAATTATCGTTAGTCTTGACGGGAAAAAATCTAATAGAATACAATAGGCAACAAGTTTTAAATCAATATTAGCGTGAAAATAATAATTCATTAGAAGAGTTAAGTAGAGAATGCAAACTACTATCTTACATGTATGAATTTAAAAGTTCATCGTCTATCTTTTATCCTGTAACATCAATCGATATATATCTGAATCAAATATTCATCTTTTGCTACTGAGCGAAGATATTCATCGATTAATCGTGTTCATTAAAACACTGTTCATCTTTTTTTTTCTGGGCCCAAAGATATTCATCAAAATCATTCATCTTTTTGCTTCTGAGCCAAAGATATTCAATAATATCATCATTTAAAATGTGGGGATGATGAAAAATATTTTTAAAAAAGCGAATCCGGTGAAACAAAATGACGAGGATTAAGGATTAAGGATTAAGTACTTTGTTTTATCCATGTCCAAAAATACCTCAAAAAATAATCATAGTGGTGTAAAATTCAAGAATGATCAAAACATGGATCTGATCAAAGCTAGTATCCTGATAGATATTTTAGACGAAAAGGAAAAATTTTATTTTTTAGATGAATAATCTGTAAGTATTAAGTGAATAATATAATATCGTGAATAGTCTTATATCGTGAATAGTAACTCAAACACCAAAAGTTCAAATTTGATAAAAACTTGGATCGATATTTGACATAATGATATTGAAGAAATAATATCATTCTGAAAAAAATAATATCCACTTACCTCGGAAGAGCGATCTTACTAGCTGGAATCTTTGGATATAATTTATATAACGAACTTGCAGTATATAGCAATACTCAAAGTATACTCAAAATACTCACAAGAATAAACGATAATATAGAGAGAAAACTTTAATTTACGGTGTGATTTTCAATTCTAACTAAGCACCTATTTATAGGAAAATGCTTAGAACACCAAAAGTAGAAAATTTAATAAAATATTAATATATATTTATTAAATTCCTACGCACTTTTAAAATCTGATTCAAACCATCACCACCAAGAGTGACTCACACTTAACTAAAAAAAAAAAAACGTTTTCTTATTTAAAATATTTAAAACTTCAAAAATTAATTATTTGAGACTTGAACTTCAATAATTCACAATAAATAGCCCTTTTATCGGAAAATTCAAATCTCGCGAGTTTTTATAGGAAATTCAATTCTCTCTGAACTTTGCGAAAGAAAGTTTTTCCAAATTCAAAGCAAAATTGGCCAAAAATCCATAAGCAGGCGATTTTACAAGTATAATCAAATTTGATCGAGAAATGGGGTCCACAAACATGTTTAACATGTTTTAAACATTTATTGCAACAAAAATACTCTTTCTCCTCGTATACTCATATATCACATTCATTGTAAAAATATCACCATTATTATATTATTAAAAATATAATAATATATTTAAATGAATTATTTTATCGAGAAAAAGATAAAATTTTAATTTTCAACAATTGTCACATTAAAAAATTTTCTCCATCTATATCCACATAAAATCAATATTTTCCTCATCATATAAATCAATAATTAATTATTCACGAATAATATTACGAAATCCTGATATTGACAACGGTGATTCCCCAGGAAGAGGGGCTTTCGATAAAATTTCTCTCACTTCTTGGCGCCTTGATTAGGTGACCAAACCTCTCCTTGAAGCGAAACTTTCTAGACATTGCCAATAATGTTATCTAATAATATTATTAGGATAATATGAATTATTAGCCGATAATGAAAAATCTTGTGTAGTGACAATTATTGAAACAACGATAATATAAAATATCAACCGCGACAATTATTGAATCGATAAAATAAAATCTTTGAGCGATAATTCTTTGTAACAATTATTGAGTAGTGCCTTCTTACGTAAGAATCGATAATTGGTGCAATCTGGTAATGTCTTCTTGTGTTTTAACCATAGGTATTTTAACGATGTAACTTGATAACAACTACTGTAGATTATTTTTAAACAACTTATTATTTATCGTTTTCTTTTCCTCCATCGCTTTTCCGTTATGGGGCCCACATGGGCTTTGTGTAAAATCGTCGAATATTCCCAAACGTCTGAATATTCCTCGACCAACGAATATTCCCAAATGATAATGAATATTTTATAACCAACTTGCTTATTTTGAAATATTTGCGTATTTTACCCATAACTATCCACATTAATCAAATCAACCCTTACTATTTCAAAATAATAAATAGAAAATTAAATTTCATTAATAATAAGTTGGGGTCTTCTGACCTCCCTCCTTATGAAATTTAAATCCTCGAAATTGGCGTCGTCGTACAGTGTTTGAAAAGGTGAGGATACCTCGCTTTCATTTAGTTTCAATTCCCGGTCATTTCCTCTATAGCATGGTTCCTCCATGAAACTTTAACTTGTGGTATAACCTTCGTCGTGGGACATCTTCCTTTCTATCCAAGATCTTGGCAATTACCTCTCATACGTTAAGTCTTGGTATCTCGTCGGTTCTAACTTTCTATAACGTGGTTGGGGTCTTTCATATATTCTGAAATGCGGATATATGAAACACATTATGAACACGAGGACATACTCTCGGAGATAACTTGAGTCTATAGGCTACATTTTCTACTCGGTCGAGAATTTGAAATGGACCCGATATATAAATGGATTGAGCTTTCCTCGTTTCCCAAATCTTGTAACTCCGCTTCCATGGAGCTACTGGCATGACAATCGTGATCCCCCCGAACTAAATTCCACGTCTTTTCGATGAAGATCTGCATAACTCTTTTGTCGATCTTGTCTTGGTTTGTATCGTTGTCGAATCATTTGGATCTTTTAGTGAGTCAATACGTACTTACTTCGGGTCCCAACAATGTTCTTCACCCACCTCGTCCCAACATATTGGAGAAGCGACATTTTCGTCCGTATATAATGCTTGAATGGAGCCACACTTTATACTTGCGATAAGCTGTTGTTGTAGGAGAATTCCACCATGGTAAATACTTATCTCAATTGCCGCTTGAAGTCTAGGACCAGAGTCTTAATAGATCTTGAAGAGTTTGAATAGTCTCTACGATTGTCCGTCCGTTTGAGGATGGTATCTTGGCCAGATAAATAAATCCGTGCCCGTAGCTTTTTGCAAGCTAACCCAAAATCTTGAAGTGAATCTTGGGTCACGATCCGAAACTATGGATCTTGGCGTGCCATGCAACCTCACAATCTCATTTATATATATCTTAGAAGGCGTTCGAGGAATAAGTCTCCGTGTCGGCAAAAAAATGAAGCGGAACTTGGTTAATCTATCAATGATAACCCAAATAGCATTGATGCCTTGAAAGCCGTAGGAAGACCACGTAACTTGAAATCCATGGTAATGTGTTCCCACTTCCATTTGGAATCTCAGTGGTTCTGACGGACCCTTAGGTACTAGATCTTCACCTTTACGTTGACAAGTTAAACACATCGAGATAAACTTTGCAATCTCTCTTCGTATTGTTCCACCAAAATGTATGTCGAAGATCACGATACATTTTAGTACTTCGAGGATGGATTGCAAATGGTGTATTGTGTGCCTCCATCATAATCTTGTACTTCAAATCGAGTCGTTAGGAACCTGAAGTGCAGGTGGACTCGAAGTATTCCTTCTTCATCGATTCTAAACTTAGGAATAACTCCTTCTTGTACTTTCTTCTTCATATGCATCATTTCAAGATTGGGTGGCTTGAAAACCTTAACTTTTTCTATTAAAGTTGGCTCTGTCGTATATCTTGACATCATCGCACTCATTCCTGCGTATGATCTTCCTCTACTCAACGTCAATTTACCACGTTCGACTTTTCGGGATGGTATTGAATAGTGTGGTCGTAGTCTTTCAATAGCTCGAGCCAGCGTCATTGCTTGCGTGTTGAGTTCTTTTTAGTGAAGAAATATTTAAGGCTTTTATGGTGCGAATATATCTCCACTTTCTCCCCGTATAGATAGTGCCTCCATATATTTTAAGCGGCAACATTTATTTTGCTGACTCTAGATCATGAGTAGGATAATTCCTCTCATACTCTTTAAGTTATCGCGAGGCATAGGCTATGACTTTCCCACGTTGCATGAGAACACATCCCCAACCCTTTGCACGAAGCATCGTTGTGAGATAACAAATCCATCCGAACGGATGGTATTGTTAGAAACAGTCTTAAAATAAGTCTCTCTTAAGCTCTTGGAAACTCTTATCGCGTTCTTGGCTCCAAACAAATTTTGTATCCTTAGGTTAATTTGGGTTAATGGAGTAGCGATTAGAAAAAACCTTTCCACGAATCTCCGATAATAACCGGTAAGCCCAAAAACTACGTCTTGATCCATGGACTTTGGTTGCTCCCAACTTTGTATTGCTTGATCTTGGCCGGATCAGCGGATACTCCATGTTTGACACCGTGCCCAAGGAATCTACTTCCTCGAAGCGAACTCGCGTTTCTTGACTTGGCATAAAGCTTGTTTTCACGAAGCCTTTGGAGTACCGAACTTGAATGGTGCTCATGATCTTCACGACTTTTGGAATATATGAGGATGTCATCAATAAAAACAACAAATGAATTGATCGAATATTCCTTGAATACTCGATTCATCATATCCATGAAAGCCGCGGGAGCATTAGTCGATCAAAAAGACATGACTAAAATTCATAATGCTCGTCTGCAGAGTTAAAAAGCGATCTTTGGAATATCCTCGGTTCTAATCTTGGTGATGATATCCGAGCGAAGATCGATCTTTGAAAAAATTGTGCTCCTTACTGGTGGTCGAACAAGTCATCAATCTGAGATAGAGGATACTATTCTTGATGGTGACATGGTTCGATTCCAGATAGTCGATACAAAAGTCGCATACTCCGTCTTTCTTTCTTTCTGAATAAAATAGGAGCACCCCGAGGAGATGTCTTAGGGCCAATGAAACCGATGTCCAACAATTCTGTAGTTGGACCTTTAACTCTGAAGTTCAATAGGAGCCATTCGATATGGGGTTTTAGAAATGGGCTTTGTGCAGGGTTCAAGATCGATAAAAAATTCAACTTCACGTTACGGGGTAGGCCAGGAAGTTCTTGAAATCGTCGGGAAAATCGATATGACGGAATATTATTCAAATTTGGCGTGTCTTTATTCAAATCCATAACATGGGCTAAGAAAGCTTGACATCCGTTTTTTCGATAAGCGAATAGCTTTATGATTAGATATGACGGTGATTGATTTTAATGGTTTAGTTCTTGAATTGAACAACGGGTTGGTTAGGAATATGAAAACTAACAACACTTACGAAAACAATCAATTTTGGCATGATGAGTAGTTAACGATCAATCCACAAAATCACATCAAAAGCAAGTATCTTTAAAGAGATAAAATTCACGGGTGAGGTGATGGTGCCAACTTGAATCAAACAAGATTTATAAGCGATGGATGTGATGAAAGTTTCTCTAACGGAGTTTCCACGAGATAGGTCAAAGTCTAATTTTTTAGAGTCAATTTTAGCGTTGAGCACAAGTAGGAGAGATAAATGAATGGGTATGCCAGGTATCTAGTAAAGTATAAACTTCACAAAATTTATGATTAAACTTTTACATGATCACCTCGTTTGGGTTCTCGCATTTTGACCGATCGCGACACAAATGCTCTTCTTCCGAGGCAGTTGACTTTGACTTTTACGGGACAATCTTTTGAGTCACCGTCCCCATTGAACTAGGTTTTCCTTCTGCGTCTGATCAAAAGCGATATGTCCTTCCTTTCCACAATTATAGCGTACCTTGAGCTATTGTTGTGCGGTTTGGTGATATGTCCCTCTTTTCGCATTTATAGCATCTGATAGGTGGTCGTTCCCTCCCTTGGAACCGATTCTTTCTTTGGTCTTTGTCGTCTTCACATAGTGGTTGTTAAATCTCCTCTTTTAAAATCTCCTCGGACTTCGCTTCTTATTTTTCATGGCCATGATTACCACCGGAGTGGTTACCATTTTTTAATCCGCTCTTTTTCTTTCTCCGTTGGTTATCGTTGTTTTGTTGATTATTATCTCGGTATGATCCACGGTTGTGGTCCTCGGTTGGCCGTACTTTCGTTATCTCTTTCTACAATAATTGAGCCTTGTTTACAACATCCGAATAGAGAAAAATTTATGAAATGAGATCTTGGCGTATCTTAGGGTTTGAAACCTCTAAGAAACATCCGCGTCATCGTTCCTCATTCTCCACCAAATGAGGTCTGAAACACGGATAACTCTGCAAACTTTGCCTCGTCTTTGAGACACTTCGTCATGTTGTTTTTTCTGTCGATGAACTCCACTTCCTTCGTATGAATGAACACTTTCGGGAAAGTATTTGTCATTAAATAGTTCTGAAATGTCTCCCAGACATCTTTGAGTCTTGTTGGATGGAGTACAACTTCACAGAGACTCCCACCGATGATCTCTTTCGCATCACGGAACATAAAGGTGGCGAATGGAACCTTTGTTCTCCGTGCGTCCCAAGACATCGAATATCTTGGTAATTTGCTTGACCCATGTTTCCGCCGCTGATCGGATCTGGCTTTTCCTTAAATTCGGTGGTCCCAACTCTTTGAAGGCTAACTTGTTTGTGACAACTTGTGAATTCTTATCATTTCTCCTGTATTTTTTGAACACGAGTCTCCTCAAATGCGATTTTGCATGAGCTATGAAAAGCTTTAAACATCCCTCGTTCATCATCTGCTTTCGGTGGTGTTGTTCACGGGAGGAACATTGCCGACTGTTACCGCGTTCTCCTCGTTGGTGAGTCTGAGCGTCTCCACGGTCTCATTTTCATTTGTTAATATTCTCGATCGACATTCTCAAATCTTGTCATAAAAAAAGGGGTTAATTAAGAAAAATCAATATATCACATAATATCCTATATCTTGACCATTAACAAATAAAGCTTAGGTAGGACACCTTTAGCGAAGGATTTACTCGTCTCTCCCTCTGATTTACATTCCCGATCTCATGGGAGATCGTATCCTAGCTACGATACCAATTTGTGGCGCCCCCCAAAATAGGTATACATCACCCATTACGAGTTGTCGATACGTAGTGCGAAACAACTACAACTTTATTATTACAACGATAAAAAAGCGTGAGTTTGAATACAAATATTATCTTACAGACAATATCTATACTCAAATAAATCCTCATCACATTTATTGATACATTATTTTACAAAAATGGTGAGGACTACTAAACAACTCTCTCTAGAACCTTCATTCCATACCCAGGCTACAATACTTTATATTACCGCCTCACGAGAAGAAAAATGGAACAAAAAGGAAAAGGGTGAGCTCAACTAGCCCGATAAAAAATATTATGACTAAGATAATATACAACAAATTATCGTTAGTCTTGACGGAAAAAATCTAATAGAATACAATAGGCAACAAGTTTTAAATCAATATTACATGTGGAAATAATAATTCATTAGAAGAGTTAAGTAGAGAATGCAAACTACTTATCTTACATGTATGAATTTAAAAGTTCATCGTCTATCTTTTATCCTGTAACATCAATCGATATATATCTGGAATCAAATATTCATCTTTTACCTACGAGGCCAAAGATATTCATCGATTAATTAAGTATTCATTACAAACACTGTTCATCTTTTTGACTTTCTGGGCGAAGATATTCATCGAAAATCATTCATCTTTGCTTTTCTGACATGCCCAAAGATATTCAATAATATCATCATTTAAAATGAGGATGATGAAAATATTTTTTAAAGAAAGCGAATCCGGTGAAACAAAATGACAAGGATTAAGGATTAAGGATTAGTACTTTGTTTTATCCATGTCCAAAAATACCTCAAAAATAATCATAGTGGTGTAAAATTCAAGAATGATCAAAACATGGATCTGATCAAAGCTAGTATCCACAATAGATATTTTAAGCGAAAAGGAAAATTTTTCATTTTTCGATGAATAATGTCGTATTAAGTGAATAATATATTATATCGTGAATAGTCTTGGTATCGTGAATAGTAACTCAGACACCAAAAGTTCCAAATTTGATAAAAACTTGAGATCGATATTTGACATAATGATATTGAAGAAATAATATCATTACGAAAAAATAATATCCTTACCTCGGAAAAGCAATATTTCTAAGCTGGAATCTTTGGATATAAGCTATAACTTGAACTTGCACCGTATAACAATACTCAAAGTATACTCAAAATACTCACAAGAATAAACTCGATAATATAGAGAGAAAACTTCAATTTACGGTGTGATTTTCAATTCTAACCTAAGCACCTATTTATAGGAAAATGCTTAGAACACCAAAGCGAAAAATTTAATAAAATATTAATATATATTTATTAAATTCCTACGCACCCAAAATCGATTCAAACCATCACCACCAAGAGTGACTCACCTTGCTTAACTAAAAAAAAAAGCGTTTTTCTTATTAAAAATATTTAAAACTTCAAAAATTAATTATTTAGACTTTGAACTTCAATAATTCACAATAAATAGTCCTTTTATCGAAAATTTGAATCTCGCGCATTTTATAGAAAATTCAATTCTCTACAACTTTGCGAAGAAAGTTTTTCCAAATTTCAAAACAAAATTGATAGAAATCCATAAGCGAAGTATTTTACAAATTTATAATCAAATTTCGATCGAGAAATGGGGTCCATGACATGTTTAACATGTTTTAAACATTTATTGCAACAAAAATACTCTTTCTCCTCATATACTCATATATCACACATTCATTGTAAAAATATCACCATTATTATATTATTAAAAATATAATAATATATTTAAATGAATTATTTTATCAGAAAAAGATAAAATTTTAATTTTCAACAATTGTCACATTAAAAAAAATTTCTCCATCTATATCCACATAAAATCAATATTTTTCTCATCATATAAATCAATAATTAATTATTCACGAATAATATTACAGAATCACAATATTGACAACGAGCGGTTCTTCAGGAAAGAGGGGCTTTCGATAAAATTTCTCACTTCTTGGCGCGATTGGGGTGACCAAACCTCTCCTTGATGCGAAATTTTCTAGACATTGCCAATAATGTTATCCAATAATATTATTCAGATAATATGAATTATTGCTTCGATAATGAAAAATACTGTGTAGTGACAATTATTGAAACAACAGTAATATAAAATATCAACGCAACAATTATTAAATCAATAAAATAAAATAAAATTATTGTAATAATTATTGAGTAGTGACGTAAGAATCAATAATTGGTGCAATCTGCGTATCTTCTTGTGTTTTAACCATAGTATTTTAACAACGATAATACTGATATAATAACTACGCCGTTATTTTTAAACAACTTATTCTTGTCGTTTTCTTTTCCTCCATCCGCTCTTTCCTGTTATGGGGCCACACATGGGCATTTGTGTCGTATCGAATATTCCCAAAAGACGAATATTCCTCGACCAAACGAATATTTCAGGCAAATAATGAATATTTTATAACCACTTTGCTTATTTTTGAAATATTTGCGTATTTTACCCATAACTATCATCCACATTAATCAAATCAACCCTTACTATTTCAAAATAATAAATAGAAAATTAAATTTCATTAATAATAAGTGTCCATTATGGAAACTTGCTTCCATAGCACCAATAATACTTGGATAATAATTTAAAAATCTAAAGATCTAAAGAAAAGAGGTAGATAGATGAATTAATTCCTTTTTGTTGAGTGGTTTAACTATGACTTGAACAAGACCTATATGAATAAAATTGTAACCCTTTTTTTATGTTTTTAATAACTTCGTGATAAAAGACTCTGATTTCGTATTCCTTGTTAATTGCATAAACTCTTTCATTCAACTCATTATAATCGATTATAAGGCTGAATTTATCTGAAAAGGTTGGTAATAAATATCTTTTGGAGATATTACAGGTATGTTCGATTGTGTAAAACTTGATTAATGTTTTCATAACTATGTTCTTCCAAGTTGACTATATGGGGGACAGGCAAAAGTGACTTATTCTTAATCGAAGAACTGGATCTGAATAATCTACTCATCTTTACTGTTTCAAAATAAATTTCTACATCTTTGAATCTGTTAAACTGTAAAGTTACTCACATAAGTTTTCTTAAAGAAGAAGTTAGGTATCAACAAGTTGAAGAACAACTTAAAATGTGAGAGTTCAAGAAAAAAAAAAAGAGTTAAAAGATTATTTAAAAAAAAACTTATGTTCTGATTCTCCCAATGCTTTTTGGCATAGGAAGAAGCACACAGTTAGATTACCCTATGCTAAAGAATTTAAAGAACATTTAATTCCCCACTAAAGCTAGGCTTATTCAAACGAAGTCAAAGCAGATGGAGTTATGTAAAAGTGAAATTAATGATCTTCTTAGTAAGGGTTTAATTAGACATAGTAAGTCACCATGGTCTTGCCCAGCCTTCTATGTTAATAATGAAGTTGAGAGAGCGCGAGGATTCCCTCGGTTAGTCATTAATTACAAGCCATTAAACAAAGTTCTAGAGTGGATTAGGTACCCTTTGCCCAACAAGGATGATCTCCTTGGTAGGTTAAGTGTCTCCACCATCTTTAGTAAATTTGACCTTTAAGTCTGGATTCTGGCAATTTGCTATTCATCCCGATGATAGGTACAAAACTGCATTCACCACTCCGTTCGGACACTACGAATGGAATGTTCAGTCATTTGGACTTAAAAATGCACCCAAAGAATTTCGAATATTCATAATAATATTTTGAATCTTTATCATTTTTTATTGTTTACATCGATGATATCCTTGTATTCTCCAAGACTATTGAAGAGCATATTAAACATTTGAATTAGCTTCTTCAAAACAGATTAAAACTAATGGTCTTGTCCTTTTTTCCCTTCCAAGTGTAGTACATTTACGACTAAAGTTAGGTTTCTAGGGTTAATCCTCTATCATGGACTCACGCTGACCATGTTATTATTGTAACATTTTATCACGATAATTTACGTTACTCACATCGCGAATCGCTTTTGATTACTAGTGGTAAATGGATATAATAAATATATAAATGGTAAACCTAAAATGATTTTGTCGATAAGATTGCGAACTAAAATAAATGAGGTCTTAAAACACATCTTGTCTTGACAAATATGTACATTAGGTAATTTATATTTTATTTCCATTTGACTCACAATTAAATTGAATTTAGTTTTTCACTAGTTTTCTTATAATATCTGGTGGGGATAATACCTTCTTGAATACAGATTCAAGTCTCCACACTGATGATGATCAACCAAAAGCGAGGGAGTTTGTCATGAGAAAGTTTTATCAATAACTAAATTAATAGGGATATACCATTTTTGAATAGTAATATCTTTAATTCTTTTAAGGGAGAGACCTTGAATAAAGAGATCAGAATCTTTAGCACCTGATGTGACGCTCCCAAATAGGTATACATCACACATTCTGAGTTGTCAATACATGGTACATAAACAACTACAACTTTATTATTACAGCAGTAAAACTGTGAGTTTGAATACAAATATTATCTTCTAGACAATATCTATACTCAAATAAATCCTCATCACATTTATTGATACATTATTTTACAAAAATGGTGAGGACTACTAAACAACTCTCTCTAGAACCTTCATTCCATACCCCAGGCTAAATCTTTCATTTATATTCTCGCCTCCCGAGAAGAAAAATGGAACAAAAAGGAAAAGGGTGAACTCAACTAGCCCAAAAAAAATATTATGACTAAGATAATATACAACAAATTATCGTTAGTCTTCAACGAGGAAAAATCTAATAGAAGACAATAGACAACAAGTTTTAAATCAATATTAGCAATGAAATAATAATTCATTAGAAGAGTTAAGTAGAGAATGCAAACTACTATCTTCATGTATGAATTTAAAAGTTCATCGCCTATCTTTTATCCTGTAACATCAATCAATATATATCTGGAATCAAATATTTATCTTTTGCTACTACAGCCAAAGATATTCATCACTAATCATGTTCATCTAAACACTTGTTCATCTTTGCACTACTGGGCCAAAGATATTCATCGAAATCATTCATCTTTTTACTACTGAATGCCAAAGATATTCAATAATATCATCATTTAAGGTAGGGATGATGAAAATATTTTTAAAAAACGAATCCAAAGAAACAAAATGACAAGGATTAAGGATTAAGGATTCGTACTTTGTTTTATCCATGTCCAAAATACCTCAAAAATAATCATAGTGGTGTAAAATTCAAGAATGATCAAAACATGGATACAATCAAAGCTAGTATCCACAATAGATATTTTAAACGAAAAGGAAAAATTTTCATTTTTCAATGAATAATAATGTGATTGATAATTGTGAATAGTATAAATATCGTGAAATAGTCCGTGATATCGTGAATAAGTAACTCAGACACCAAAAGTTTCAAATTTGATAAAAACTTCAGATCAATAATTGACATAATGATATTGAAGAAATAATATCATTACGAAAAAAAAATATCCACCTCGGAAAAACAAGATTTAACCTGAAATCTTGGATATAAAATTTATAACTTGAACTTGCACCGTATAACAATACTCAAAGTATACTCAAAATACTCACAAGAATACGCTTCGATAATATAGAGAGAAAATTTCAATTTAAATTGTGATTTTTAATTCTAACCCAAGCACCTTATTTATAGGAAAATCTTTAGAATACCAAAGCGAAAATTTAATAAAATATTAATATATATTTATTAAATTCCTACGCACCAAAAATCTGATTCAAACCATCGATACCAAGAGTGACTCACTTGCCTAACTAAAAAAACGTTTTTCTAATTAAAAATATTTAAAACTTCAAAAATTAATTATTTCGGAGCTTCAGAACTTCAATAATTCACAATAAATAGTCCTTTTGTCAGAAAATTTGAATCTCGCGTATTTTTATAGAAAATTCAATTCTTTACAACTTTGCAGAAGAAAGTTTTTCCAAATTTCAAATGAAAATGGCCAAAATCCATAAACGGGTATTTTACAGTTTATAATCAAATTTCGAATTCGAAATGGGGTCCACCGACATGTTTAACATGTTTTAAACATTTATTGCAACAAAAATACTCTTTCTCCTCGTATACTCATATATCACACATTCATTGTAAAAATATCACCATTATTATATTATTAAAAATATAATAATATATTTAAATGAATTATTTTATCAGAAAAAGATAAAATTTTAATTTTCAACAATTGTCACATTAAAAAAATTTCTCCATCTATATCCACATAAAATCAATATTTTTCTCATCATATAAATCAATAATTAATTATTCACGAATAATATTACAGAATCACAATATCGATGACGAGCGCGGTTCAGGAAGAGGGGCTTTCGAATAAGAATTTCTCCTTCTTCGCGCCGAATTAGGTGACCAAACCTCTCCTTGATGTAAAATTTCTAGACATTGCCAATAATGTTATCCAATAATATTATTCGGATAATATGAATTATTAACTTCGATAATGAAAAATCTTGTGTAGAAGGACAATTATTGAAACAACAAAGAATATAAAATATCAACGCAAATTAATTATTAAATCAATAAAATAAAATCTTTGAGCGAGAATTATCTGTAACAATTATTGAGTAGTGCCTTCTTACGTAAGAATCAATAATTGGTGCAATACAAGTAATCTTCGTGTTTTTAACCAATTTAGTATTTTAACAAAGATTAATTTGATAACAACTACGCCGCTATTTTTAAACAACTTATTCTTGTCGTTTTCTTCCTCCAATCGCTTTCCGTTATGGGGCCCACACATGGGTCACTTGTGGCATCGTGCGAATATTCTCAAAAGCATTCGAATATTCCTCGACCAAACGAATATTCCCAAACAATAATGAATATTTTATAACCACTTTGCTTATTTTGAAATATTTATGTATTTTACCCATAACTATCCACATTAATCAAATCAACCCTTACTATTTCAAAATAATAAATAGAAAATTAAATTTCATTAATAATAAGTTGGGTCTCTTACACTTTGATGATTACGGTTCATCGTGACTTTCATCACTGTAGAAGAGAATCATGAACTTGAAGATCTCGATTTTTTATCGTCGATCTCTTTTCTTAGATTGGAAATATCTAATTTTAAATTATATATATATATATATATATATATATATATATAGGTGAAGGGATGATATTTCTTTCCATTTCTTTTTTTTTAACCCAAAGTGAGAAAGTTAAGGCAATGTTTGACTACATAATTTAGTCTTGAGGTTATCCATGAAGAAGGAACCTAAAATTACTATATTATTATAAAGGGTAAAAGAGGTAGTAAAGCTCACTTCTTATATCTCGTGTCTAAAGAAAAACTATGCAATATCTAGATGGTAAAAGGAGTTTTCTCAAACATACTAGGTAAAAATGAGATTGGGTTGTGAGTGGTCATCACTTTCATCTTTGCATTAGTAGGTGTGTTTTGACAACAACACAGGGCATGCAGAAGATTTATTGTTGTAATTTTAAGTTCGGTTTTAGAAGCGATTTTAAATAAAAATATATAGATGTTTTGGAATATTTGGGTTGTGGTTCATGACCTCTGATGCCCGATGTTATTTCCATGCTAACAAATGAAAATGTGGTTGATATGAAACATGATTGAGTATGTATGTGATTAATTGTATGTGAGTTGAAGTTTTACATTTAGGAAAAGTTTTGTTATTCTTTTTAGAGGTTTCAATTGTCAATTTTATAATTTTTAATTCAAATCGTGAAAGCGGTCTCTATTATGGTTTGCTTTCGATCTGGAAGAATCACCATCATGGGGTCTCAAAATGTGAACAACTTCAAGAAATTAGAGCACATTATCGACAAAGGCAACTTGCGTGTAAAACTAATTATTAGGTGAGCTTTTTTATATATGAATTCTTCTTTTTGCTTCATATTTTGAAATTAATTGTTGTAATATGTTTATTTGTTGGTAGTAAAATGAAGGGAAAAAAAAAACTTAAATATATGCTTTGATCTCAATTATTAATTTTTCATTTCGTTTGTATAGTCTATAACTTTAGATTTATATATTCTCATTGTCTTCATCTTTTACTAATTACTAGGTGATCTTTTTATATGAATTCTTCTTTTGTTTCATATTTTTGGAATTAATTGTTGCAATATGTTTATTTGTTGGTAGTAAAATGAAGGAAAAAAAACTTAAATATATGCTTTGATCTCAATTATTAATTTTTTATTTCGTTTGTATAAGTCTATAGCTTTAGACTGTATGATCTCATTGTCTTCATCTTTTAATTTTATTTTGAACTTTCTTATATTATAGCTTCTGAAGGCCGAGGGCTCGAGATCTCGAGTTAATTTCAAGGTACTGCATATTGTAGTCATAATTTATCTATTATCGATGTTTGAAATCATGACATTTCTATTTGTTTCTTTTTTTGGACTGTGGAGTTAAGTCTAATCAAGGATGATGCTACTGTTTTGATATGATAATATTTTGTTTTATGTTAGCTCAAAATCACATGTATTAACTTTCGACCCAATTAACTTGGTTAAATTAAGTTGATGTTTGGCTAATATTTTTGGGTACTATTGGAGCCATTGGAGATGGCATGTCAACAAACTGTTTATTAGTATATGTTAGCCATCTTTTTAATACCTTGGGTTATGGTAAGACTCTACAAAGTCATGGCAACTTTATGACTGAGATTAAAAATGTACTTTACTACCTTCATTTCTAGCTATAATCTTTAATTTTTCTTCTTATATATTGCTAGCTAGCTTAAAGATCTCTCTTTTTCTCATCTTTTTTATTTTTATATTACAGTGCAGTTTATATTTTGTACACCTGGGATTAGAAGTGATGGTGGCTGCTTTTATAGGTAAATATATAATCTCTTTCAACTATTTTTCCCCCTCAATAAGTGGTATATAGGCCTTTTTTTTGGATATATAATGTGTCATGATAGATGAAACTAATGATCACATTAGATCACTACTTTGGTGTGTCGAAGTTGCAGTTCGTTTCTACTGATGCAATATTTTTCTGATGGTGATTCTATAATAATGCTCATTTTAATAGCAAAGTGCTCATTTTTGGTATTTTTAAACAATGGCAAGGTAGTACTTGCAAGAATATACATTCTTGATATTTAAACTATCAATTTATCTATTGTCAATTGCCTTAAAAGGTTGTAGTTTTTGTTCTATGCTGAAATAATAACTATTATATTTTGATTATATATATGAGTATATTATGTAGTTGAACTCATTAATGTTGCTTAATATATAATGTATTATATTTTTGTATTTTTATTCTAACAAATTATATAATCAGCTTTTACAACTAGTCCGTGCATTGCACGGGCTACCAACTAATTTTAATTAAACACGTAACTTCATATTTTGACTATGATTGTAATAAGTTTATTTTAAGAATAATACAAGATTAACAAATTATATATAAAAAATTGTGTACAAAAAGTAGAATTTATGTATTATTTATTAATAAAAAATGTAAAATGTCGAATTGTTGGTCTAATTTTTTATATTGGGCAGCCTGTGATGACTTAATACTAGCTTTGTAATTTGAATATTCATAATGTCATAATTGAGAGATTTATGCAAGTTTGGAATTCCTAATATGCTTACATGTCTCATTAATAATTTTCAAATTTTCTTGTTAAAATACTGAAAAATACAGTTAGGAGGTTAATCAAGTGACAGACACCTCAGCTAAGAAAGCAGATGAAATGCATTTCGAAATTTGAATTGTAATAGAAAAAGTTCATAAAAAATAAAAATTGAATGTGAATTGATTTTTAAGACTTGTAACATACAAAAAGACAATGTTAAATAAATAAGCAATATAAATGGTTTGCAAAGTGCCCCAAACAAGAAGCGCTTGTAGTCCAAATCTTCACTTCTTTAAAGAAATACCCCTATATCATTACATCACACAATAAATCGGTACATATTTTTAAAATTTGGCTACTCTCCCATTACATTATTTTATATCTTAACAACTTTCTACTCCTATATGGCTATATCAGTACATCACACATCAAATCAGTACATATTTTTTGAATTTGGGTCATCTTCATTACATTTTCCCATTACATTATCCAATACACTAATTATTTAATTTTGTTAGTAACGATCAAAATATATAAATAGATAGTTGATGATATTAAGATCAAAAATTAATATAATAAAAAATATTTTCACCGTTAAAAGTTCAAAAAAAACAATTAAAATTTTGATGAAAAATTCACATGTTCAACAAATGATAAAAAAATATTAAATTACTTTTATTTTTAGAACAATCATAATATTTAATATAATAAATTAGTTGATGAGTATTGATTTCAATTATGAGTAATAATCCCTAGCATGTATTTGTTATGAATTCTTACATGACATGCACCATCTATACTATTAAAAATGAGAAAGAACGATTAAAATTATAATTTGAAAATAATAGTAAGGGACGGTAAAAAAACACACATACCATCCACTACTATTAGTAGTAAACGCTAATCAAAATAAGGGTTTGACTTTATTTTAGAATTTGATATTTATTAATTATGATTTAAAGTTTATTAACTAGGGATTAATAAGGTTAATAAACCCTAAACACAACCAAAAAACGAGTTAATAAATCCTAACCCTAGATAATAAACACATGATAATCAAACCCTTGACCTGAATCGATCGAGGAAGACACAGGCAAGAGGTCTACCAGGCGACCACCAGGCCTAAAAGTTGAGGAGGGCCCAAATTTTTTTAAAAATTATGTATATATGTGTATAAAAAAATAAAAAAATAATTATAAAATATAATATAAAATAAATCAATAAATTGATATGGAGAATCAAAATAGACTCTTAGCCACAAAAAAAGAAAAAGAAAAAATCCTTCAACCCTCTCAGGTTCATATTTGATTCACTATTTAATCAAAATTTAAAATATTTTGTATTAACTGCGGCGAGAATAAATATTTGATTCACTAGGTTTAAGCTGCAAAATAAGGCATACTTAATTAAGAAAAGCATTTATATTACACATCTCTATATCATAGATCTTAACAACTTAAGAAAACACAAAAGTCCTATTTTGATTTTTGATTATGAGTTTTAATATTATATTTATTATTCCTCCGTAATATGATAAAAAATTTAGTTGACTTTTTATGTATATTAAAAATAAAAAAATAAAAAAATAAAAAAATTATCCATATTTAAATTTTCATTTAATTGTATAATTTATTGTACATAATTAATGATATTTCATAAATATGCATTTAAAATAAAAATACGACAATTGAACTTAATATATGGCCAGGGCAGGGGCAAAACTGCTCTCGAGATAGTAATTAACCTTTAACAAAAAGATATTAAAGTGAATTTTATATAGTTATATAAACAAACTAGTACTAATATATAATGAATTTTATATAGTTATATAGTGTAAATTATATGTCTTGTGTTGAATACGCCTTCAAAAAAGTCACAATCCGTACCAAATAGAATTATTTTGCAACAATCCTTGTATCTGTAGATATGTAATAATCCTAGATATTTTAAAAGTTAAATAAATTATATTAATTTTAAAAATTAAATTTGATTATATACTTTGAAAATAATTTATAATACTATTAGAATTTTAATTGATTGAGATATGTAGTTAATGTAGGTAATTAGAATTATTGTTTATTATAAATTATTTTATTATTTTTAATATTTATTATTATTACTATTTTTGGTGTAGTAAGATTTTTCAAATAAATAAATAAATAAAGGAAGAACCACGGCTCTACCTTGACCAAGTCATTTTGGACCCGGCCGAGCTTGATCACGTCACGTCCGTTCTTACTTCTAAAAGGGGTACACTTGAAATTTTTTGCCTTGGGCCTTGTAAAACCAGGACTCGCTTCGTATGTCGTCGATTCGAATTCCAGAATAAATCTAAATCAGTCCAGTTCAAATAAAAAACTATTTTTTGTCAAAATCCGGTCAAATCCGATGACCCGACGATTAGACCGGTCAACCCAGTGACCTGGTTATCGGGAACCTCACTTTTTTTTGCTAAGCCTTTTAATTTGATTGAATGAATGTATCATTGATTGAGTTTTGAGTTATGATCATGATTTAATATCTTTATTTTATATAGATTTAGTTTTTTTTTTTTACCGAATTTGATTGAACTAGAGATGTTTATTATTTGTGTTTGATTTTATCATTCTTGAGTTTTGAGTTATAATCATGATTTAATATATTTTTTTTAAATAAATTTAATTAGTATTTATTTGAATTGTATAAAATAAATACTCTCTCCGTTCCTTAATATAAATAGTTTTAGAGAAATATTTTTGTTCATAAATATAAGTCGTTTGAGAATTTCAAGTAAGTATTAATTGCTTAGTTTCCAATATTATCCCAAGTAATAAATATAATTTTAGTTCTCTCACTATTTTTTATCCAATAAATAACACTCTCTTCTTCCAATATAAGAGCTATATAGACAATTGATAGTATATTTAATACTATACAATCATTTCCTTAATACTTGTGCACAACTCTAAAACGACCTATATTAAGGAACGGAGGGAGTATTATACAAATAAGTTTAATTTTTATGGGTAGATAAATTGATCAATTTTATATATTTACTAAATATTATATATAATATATAACAATAATTAATATATTTAATTATTTATTATTTATTATATATTAATGATATTATTGGATCAATTAATATATTTAATTATTTCACTTTTTTAAAAGAAATACTCGTATATCATCAGTACATCAAATCACTAAATCCGTACATATTAGTAAATGGCAATTGTTGGCACATAAAATACGCCCAACCGCTTCTCGTGAATCAAACAATGGGATATTTTCTCAAAGGGCATTTTCGTATCAACAACACTAAAAATAAGCTGTGCCATTTCCTTTCCTAATCTGTGGCCACAACTCCAAGTCAAAACCGTCCAATCCAATCCCAACCGCAAAGTCTGATTCGTTCGAATCTCTCTACCACAAGCTGTTTTGGCACTTTCATTCGCTCAACCCATCACTGCAATCACTCCAAAATCGGTCGCCGATCACTTCATGGCCTCCGGGAAGATTCCCTGTTACTTCTCTCCTCATTTAATTGGCTCTAATAGCAGCCGGACCGGAGCTCGGTTTTCTGTTCGTATCTCCGCCAGGAGCAGCGGTTTCTCAGCTCGCGCGGAGCGCGGTTCACTCTCGGTTCTAGACGAGGCTCCGTCCTGCATATTCGTCGGTCCTATCGAAACCGCCAATAAGGAAACTCTAGAAGCCCTCTATCGTCAAGTAAAATAGCATTTTGTCTAAACTATCTCATATTTCTGTGTGCTCAAATTTTGTTCTTTAAATTTTGTGTTTTTTTTTTGTTT
Source organism: Panax ginseng (assembly GCA_020205605.1). Lineage (NCBI taxonomy): Eukaryota > Viridiplantae > Streptophyta > Magnoliopsida > Apiales > Araliaceae > Panax > Panax ginseng. The sequence continues at coordinate 8,445,156 of CM035138.1, read as the reverse complement.
ATTGTAGGCGCGGGAGGCATATTATAATGGGCAGCCTTTGATAATTGATGATATGTTTGACAGAGTTGAGGTAATTTGTTTTGAATTTGGGTACTGTTGTCAATATTCAAGCAAGCACAATCTGATGTTGGTAGCTCTGCAGCTAATGTTTATGTTTGCAATTGAAACAGTTAAAATTACGGTGGTATGGTTCAAAATATGTTGTCAAGTACCCTCGTTGTAGTCTTAGGCGGCAATCAACATATGCTGATGCTGAGGTAATTTCTGGCTAAATAGAAATGGGCTAATGACAAAACTGTTCCCCAAGTTTGAACGAAAATCAATTTGAGTTTGGAAATCTACAATCAATACCTCTAAGTATTTTAAAACTTCCTGGCCAGACCGACCAATTTTTCACCGAAGATTGCCATGTGTCAATTTTTTTAATATGTATTATAAGTTTTAAATGTAGGCATATATGTATTATGATTTTATACAAGTACATACCAAAAAATTATTATAATTTTTTTTTATTAAATTGATTTTCGTCCAAATTTGGGGGACGATTTCATTAACCCAATAGAAATTTGTTTGTAGAGCTAACATAACATGCATATATGTAATTGTGTTTTTTATTTCCTGATAAGTAATGAATATAATTGTATCCTGCTTGATCTTCTCTCTCTTTTCTATGAAATTTTCACCAAGTAGTCAGACGTCAGTGATTATGGTCGATTGCAATCAAAAAACGTAAATATCAGTGTCTTTTACTGAAGTAAGTTAGTAGCCGTGTTATAACGATTTCCTTTAAATACTTTCAGTAACTTATCTATCTGTATTTATATTATAAAGCGTCACAAAAAAGTAACCGCTCTTGTGTTAACAATTTTGTGAAGTTTTTTTATGTTTCCCTTTCTATCATTTCCATTCTCTATAACTACTTTTTCTCTCTCACTCTCTTATCCTCCCTTTTATCCCACTCCTTTATCACTCTCTATTTTCTCTCTAATATATTCTCATTCATTTTTTTAAAAAATAAATAAATTCGCACACACGAAGTGTGTGCCATTAATAGTAGTGTATATCAAACCGAGCCGCTTGACTCAGTGATTTAAGAGAGAGCTTGAGATTAGTTCTAAACCCGGACAGGGGCGGATCCAGCCCCACTATTCAGTGGAGTCAAATTTAAAAAAATATATATTAATAAAAAATAAAAATATAATCCAATAAATCATAAAATTAAATAGTGTTTATATATTTTTTACAATAATATTTTTCAAAACTCCACAACTTAAAATTGTTACATGATTGTCTCATTTTCAATAGCTACAAAAATGTCATGTTCAATAATGCAAGTTACTAAACAATCATTCATTGATACTGTTACTAGAGCTTTCAATGCTACTTTTCTTTCTTTTTTTATGGATCAATGTTGTTGTAAAAATATCATGATAGCCTCATTCTAAACAATTGCAAAAATCCACAAACAATTACTAAATTTGTAAAATTATATAAAAAAAAATTACCATATGTTTTAAGATTTTTTTTGATGGGTTAACGTTGTAGTTAGAAATAAATAAATAATGAAATGTGACCAATTATGTCACTCTCTTGTCTTCATATAAGGCCTCCATTTTTAATATCCAGAACATTTTGGATGGGCCTAATCCCGGAAAAAATAGGCTAACGTTTGTTTTTAGCAGATGGTTTACAAACTCCCACCCAATTGATAGAGAAACAACGCCGCACAACGTTGCTACTCTGTTTTCTTAATTTCTTTCATCCCATTTCACATATTATTCTCTGCTGAACAGGAAGAGAGAGAAAAACCCTCACTCAGGTCTGATTCCTCCAATCAAAAGCCCTAATTTTCCATTTACCCCCAATTGCAACCCCCAAAAAACCCCACATCCGGCGAACTCCAACCTACCACTACTCGCTAAAAGTATCGTCCACTACGCCGCACGCAAGCGATACCCCCACAACTGGTGCCCAACATAGGATAGGAATTGTCGTTGATCTTACCCCACGTCCGACCTACATCTGAATTCTACGGCTTGAAAACCTGAAAATTCAGCGGGGGCAATTTCCCCCTCTGCCCTTAAGGTGGATCTGCCCCTGAACCCGGATGTCTTGAGTTCGACTCTCACTTACATCAAGCATAGGGTTACGGACCACAGACGTAAGCCTGTTATTATATCAAAAAAAAATAGTAGCGTATATAAAGTGACTTTGCGGTTTTCTTGAATTTGGTTAGAAGCGACTAGCGAGAGTCTAATAGCATATTTATGTATGATAAGCATCTTTTGCAACACTCCCTCTACACCAAAAAAGAGTCACGTTTGTCAATTTTTTTATAGAACAAAAACAATCCTCTTTTTGTTCCAAGTGTTATAAACGACGCCATTATAATTTCTTTGACATGATAACTAGTCAACTAATAAACTAAAAACTTATTAGTTTTAAGGGTAAATATGAAACAAAAAACATCCTTATTAATAAACAAACAACTTATTAATATTTGCAAATTTTACAAATTGGACTCCTTTTGTGGGATAGAGGGGGTAGTACTTTTCATATTCAAACCATTTTTTCAAGAGCTTTTTTCTTCTTCAGAATCAAATTCGATTCCAATTTGAGTATAAAATTCTCTTTCCTTTCTTGTTAGATTTATTGGAGGATCATGGTACTCATAGATCAACCTAGAATGTCCTTTAAGAAGCCAGACCATACAATTCTGGAATTTATTCCATCCTCATTAATCAGAGTCCCTGAATTCTTGACTATTATCAAGCATCCTATTCAATTTCCCAGTTAGAGTTACAAGATGAGACTACACTGCAAATTCGCTTTTTAGGAATTCGAAGATAGAATCTTTTCATGCTATACGGATGTAGATTAATCTGTTCTGACGAGTGACCAACCAAAGGACATGAGCATAAGAGAGATTGATATTGATGTTGTGTTGAAGAATTGGGCAGAGTGGTTTTGATTAGTACATTTTAGAAAGAGAATAGTTAGCCGGACAATCTCCATTGTTTCTAACAGATTTCTAGGTGGAGAAAAGCTCAAGGAGGAAGGTGGAGGGAAGGTGGATTGAAAGTAGGATTCTTGTGACTGATCGAGTCAATCAAAGGATATTGTTTGGTAGAAAAACCAATATTCCACTATTTATGTTTTTTGTCTTGTCAATAGAACAACTTGAACACAAATACTGTTTATTTATTTTGTTATTTCAAATGTACCTTTTAAGGACAACTCGAACACTAAAAATTACTTCTTTGCATCTTCCCTCAAAAAATTTCCATGAGAAAAGTGTCACCAAACAGTATCTAATCTGCTTTCATAAATTTGTTTCTTTAGTTGCCTTGGCTCATATGAGAATCTATTTCTCCTGCTGTTATAATTTAATTTCACTGAATAGAAAGTAGATTTTTCTCCACTTGAAGAGTGAATGACGTGGATGTAGGGCAGGAAGATCCTTCACAGGTTTTCGCATTAGCAAGTGTATGGCTCTTGTTTCTTGGTATTGGTGGTACAGCTTGTCTTGTGCCTCTAATCTACATTATCACTCGAGCTTATCAAGATGCATTCAATTCAGGATTTACATACAGTAGCCAAGCTTCTATGAACTCTCTTGCCATGTTGAATGGCATGCTCTTCATGGTGCTCGGATCCATGATTGGTTATCCAGTTGCTTCAGCTTCTGGTAAAATATATGAATTCTCTCACCTCTTTATGTTCATAGACTTTAGTGTAAACTGTGTTACTGGTAAGAAATAATTTTAAGTATAAACCATCTTCATGCATCTGCAACCCACCCATAAAATGAAGCGTCAATGCGGGAGTTTTACTTGAAGATGCTTTTATTTAGTATGCTATCTAAAGAATTTATTTTTTTGGTCTTGTTTGAATGTTATTATTTACTGCGTCTCAAATAAGTAACACGAAGAAACTTCACAGTTTTAATATGTTGTTACTTCCCTGAAAACAAAAAAGTTAATAATACATCTAAGATATTTCGATTGCTTAATGTTATGTTTAGATTTGATATAACTGAATATTTTTACTGAGCTTCATCTGTATGTGAATGTAAAAATTTGTATGTAGCTCTTCTGAGTTTCCTTTAGACTCTAAAGCCAGTTAGGTTGGGAAGATTATTAAATACTGGAGTGGATGCAGAATTTTAGTATACTTACTTCCATCTGTTTGCATGCAGTATACCTTGAAGTTAATGCAGAATCTGAGCATATTTACTTTAGTCTACTTTCCCTCAGTTACTTCATCTTGCCATAAGGCTCCTTTTATTCCATTTTTATTCTTTGTTTGGTCCGTTGTCGTTCTTTCCTCTGTTTTTTTCTTGGTTGCTTCGCGATCAGAAGCAAAAGTTGCTTAACCCCCAAACCCCCTTTCGCTTACATGGTTCCAGGGACAAGTAAAAAGACATGGAAAAACAGAGTCGTAGGGTCAAAAATTAAATTTCTTCAGTTATCTAGGTGCTTATAGTTGAATTTAAAAAATTAAAAATTTCAGCTTCTCTCTTTTTTATTAAAACTAATTGCCATTCTCTATATCATATTTATTTTTCTGTAACATTCAAATATTTTGACCTCAAGTTGTAATCTTCAGCACCAGTGAAATATATCAACCATAAAACCAAGAGACCTTGTTGCATTTGTTCTCAGTATATAAGGATTAACAGTACTGCTTTAGGCCCTCTTAGAGGTTGACTTTAGGATTTTATATAATGTCAAAACTGTTGCGTAGAATCCTCCAAGAAAGGTTGAAAGGTCATTTTGAATGTAATAATGGTTGGATAATATCATTTGGGACGGATACAAATGAATTGGCATATTTTGGCAATATGCGGAAATCATATACACGTGGTTAAAATGCTATCACACATCTTGCGGTGGTATTGTGCAATGCTTAAATCAATATTTTGTATATTAAGCTATATGAGTGTTTTTTAGGATGTTGACACAATCTATCTAACAAAATACAAATGATTTTGAATTTCCCGCTCACTCAATAAATCATCTGGGCCGTCCAAAGTTTGAGATAAATCCCACCGTTCATGTAGTACACGGGACACAACTAGTCTTATATATAACATAAATACTAAAACCTTTAGGAGTTGGAGAAATGACTGAGCCCTTTAAGGAATAATCTAAAGATCACATGTTCTTGTCCCAACACCTGGGGCCAGTTATACCCATGCCAAAATGTAGAATACTACATGAAGCTATACTATTGTTTCTGTAAAAACTCCTCCAATTATTCTCACTTACATAAAATTCCCGACAGTTGGAGCACTTCGAGGCCTCTGGAAGAATGATTTGGTGGCACTAAAAGGGGCATGCCCGAATTGTGGGGAGGAGGTCAGTTTAGTGAAGTTCGCTTTTATTGATTAGTTGAAGTTCAGAGGAGCTTTATTGTTAATGCCAACTTGATTTTGATCTTGTTTGGAAACAAATTTTTTGCATTGAACTTCCATGCTGAACCTTAGAGCTTGAGGCACCATTCTTCTGCAGGTATTTGCATTTGTGAGATCAGGTCAATCCAACAACTCACCGCATAGAGCAGATTGTCATGTATGTGAATGCTCTCTAGAATTTCGCACCAAGGTTAAGGTAATTAGTGTGATTTTTTTTATTCCCCCCGTTGCTGCGTGTTTTTATTTTTGTCTGTTTAAACTTTTTATTGACTACTTGACTTTCTACTTTTACACTTACAATATGGAATTCGTTTTTAGCCTATCATTACTAAAAAACATTGTTGAGTTTAATTTGTCTGCATGTTTTATTATATTTTTCATCTGCTTTAGTCCTTTATCTTTTCTTTCCAGCACAAGTATAAAGTATGCTCTTATATAGCATGTGTCTTTCTGTTTTAGAATTTGGTTAATGTTTGAGAAATAAGTTGAAAAGTAATTACTATATAGATGAAACATTATTTTTTTCCTGAAGGGGAATTTTAATTTCAAACTTGAAAAAGTGTGAGCTCATTAGGGGTGGTGGATTTAAATATATTGATTTTGACTTTGATTGAGTTGTTTATCATGGTGTTTGGATGCCATGAAAACATTTTTCAGAAAGAGGATATTTAGATTCATCCTCATAACCACTTATTTTCACACACAATATTCGTAGATTAGCTTTGTATCTAGTCTAGTGTTAAATCACAATCCTATGTTGAACGATTATCTATTTACAAGTCATATCCATGTGTTAAAAAAGGTATTAATTTGCTTCATGTATAATTTCGTTGGCAGCAGCCCATCTCCAGTCCAGGAAGACGGTGGGTTTATGGGCGGATTTACTTGAAACGAGAAAGAAGAAGAAGCCGGCGTCAAGTATGGACATGAGTTGGATGAATCAATGTTTTGTTTAGTATGGACAGTAGTTGGATGGATCAATGTTTTGTTTTGTTTTGTTGCATGGAGATGGATCAATGTTTCTTGACAAGAGTAGTAAGATTATTTAGCAATTATGTATGTATGTATGTATGTATGTATAGGAGCAGGAGCAGGAGCAGCAGCAGATTCTTTTCTTCCCATGTCTTCTTCATCTCCCCAAAATGTATCAATCTAAAGGAAGTACTTTTGGACCAAATAACATGTAATGCAACAGAGTCACATTTTTACTTGAAATTTGATATGTACAAATTCCTCCTTTTCCATATTAAATAGTTAAAAGAGTTGCATTGTGAATTAATGTGAAACAGAGGAAAGAATTGGTATAAATAAAAAAAAAAAATATATATATATGTATGTAATATTTTTATGTATCATAATTTTAATTTTCAAAATATGAACTATATATAGATCAAGTTATATTATGAGACGGTAAAAAAAAATTACATATTCTATTACATTTTTAAAAATAATTACAACAATATTGCACTCATAAAATATTTACACAATTAATGTATTTAAAGTTTTATTTACATAATTAGTACAATTAGGTTTCCTTAAATTAGGGAATTAGTATGCAATTAGGATTCAATCTCTCATCTTTCAATTAATAAATTCATCTTCCATAATACCACCACCATCTTCTGGGCGAACATCACTTGGAATACGGCAGTTCTCAATGTCCCAAAGAATAGCAACAAGAACATCTATGGAGTTCTGGAGTTGGGAAGGAGGTTGATGTAAGTTTGTGTTAGAAATTGTCACATTTGCTTGTGTTGTCTCATCTTCTTCGCCATCGTCGGAATGGCTTCTACCGCTGCCACGACTGCTGCAAAGCATGCCACATCATCCATACCGACGGAGGGGCCTTCGGATGAGATCGGAACTACCGATGGAAGTGACGATGCCGCACATGTTGTTGGAGGCGGTGGTGGTGGGTTCCGTCCAATGGGTAGTGGTGGTGAAAATTGCGGTGGGCTTAATATTGGTTTACTTAGTAAATTAAGTAATTAATATCTCTACCAAACTACCAAATAAGTTACAGTCCTTCTCTCATCGTGAATCTTCATTAACTCATCCGCCGACGAATCCTTCCGACCGATTGTACAGTTGGTAGCCAAACATTCATACCAAGGTAACCAATTCAATGTTATTAGGTTTCTAATTTATTTTTAAAAAATCTATTATAGATTTTTTTATTTAATAGTGCAGTTGGTAGCTCACTTTATACAAATGTTACCAATTCAGTTTTATTGGGTTACCAATTAATTAAAAAAAATTATTGTAGATTTTTTTTTATAATGCAATTGGTAGACAAAACTTAATACAAAGGTAACCAATTCAGTTTTATTGGGTTACCAATTAATTATAAAAAATCTATTATAGATTTTTTTTCCATAAATCTTGATTGGTAGCCAAACTTTAATACAAATGTAACCAACAAAAACTAAAATTGTTACCTTTGAAAGTTTTGGTTACCAACTGCACTGAAATTTCTATTGGTTACCCACAAAAACTAAAATGGTTACCTTTGTATAAATATTTGGATACCAACTGCACTAAAATTTATCTTTTTCTCCTTTTAATTTCGGACTAAATCAACCTTACGTCGTAATAATGGCGGTATGGCAAAGCGTCCATGGTGTTGAAGCGGCGGCGAAGGGGAGGAGGAAGATGACCGGCGAAGGGGAGGAGGAAGATGACGTTGCCAAACTTGGAATATTTGAATTTTAATTATTATTTTTGAATTTGAATTTGATTTGTTTGTTGGATCCAAGATATTTGAATTTGAATTATTAATTATGGTAGTTATTTCTACTTGATTTTAGGTTTCCTTATTATTATGAATTGAATCCTATACTAATTCCCTAAATTAAGGAATCTTAATTGCACTAATATTGTAAATAAATATAGAAAGTGTATTAATTATGTAAATATTTTATGAGTGCACTAATAGTGTAATTACTTTCTAAATATTGTATACTTATGTAAAGGACCCAAAAAATTTAGTATCAGATGAAACCATGAAATTTGAAAAAAGTGCGACGGGGGAAGCCCAGTTATTTTTAGTAACAACCAAACGGGGCAGGCAGTACGAGAAAAAAAGGACATTTAATCCTTTGTCAGCATTAGCCCACTAAATTTAAAATAAAATAAAATTAGCCTACTAATTTTTTTAAACTTTTTTAATTAATCCAAATTCGGTGAGAGGCGTCAAATAAAGTGTCCAAATTTCCTACGTGACTTAAAAAAAAAGAAGAAAAATGTAAGACCCCAAATTATTAATAAATGAAATTTAATTCCTCTATTTATTATTTTAAAATAGTAAGGGTTGATTTGATTAATGTGGTTAGTTGTGGGTAAAATGCGCAAATATTTTAAATAAGCAAGTGGTTATAAAATAATCATTATTTTCGAAGAATATTCGTTTGGTCGTGGAATATTCTTACTGTCGGGGAATATTCGTACGACGGCGTAGTCTTGTGTGGGCCCATAACGGAAAGCGATTGGATGAAGAAAACGATAAGTATAAGTTGTTTATAAATAACGACGTAGTTATTACTGAATTATCTTGTTGGAATACCCGTGGTTAAAACACACGATACGCGTTGTTGTACAAGAAGACATGATATTGCACCAATTATTGATTCTTACGTGAAAGACACTACTCAATAATTGTTACAATAGTTACTGTTCAGTATTTTATTTTATTAATTCAATAATTGCTGCGTTGATATTTATATTACGGTTGTTTCAATAATTGTCACTACACAGTATTTTTCATTATCGAAACAATAATTCATATTATCTGAATAATATTATTAGAAAACATTATTGACAATGTCTAGAAAGTTCTGTCTAAGGAGAGGTTTGGTCATCTAATTTCGCTACCAAGATAAATTCTTATTGAAAGCCCTTCTTTCCTGGAAACTACCGCACAGTTCTTTAATCTTGTGATTACGTAATATTATTTGTGAATAATTAATTATTGATTTATATGATGAGGAAATATTGATTTTAAGTGGAAATAGATGGAGAAAATTTTTAAAGTGACAATTGTTAAAAATTGATATTTTATCTTTTCTGATAAAATAATATTTTATTATATTATTATAATATAATAATGATATTTTTAAAATGAATGTGGGATATATGAGTATACGAGGAGGAAGAGTTTTTTTGTTGCATTAAATGATTAACACATGTTTTGTGTGTCGGTGGACCCTATTTCTTGACTGAAATTTGATTATAGCCTGTAAAATCGTCCGTGTGTGGATTTCGGTCAATTTCTGTTTGGAATTTGGAAAAACTTTCTTCTGTAAAGTTGTAGAGAATTGAATTTTCTATAAAAACTCGCGAGATTCGAATTTTCTGATAAAAGGGCTATTTATTATGAATTATTGAAGTTCCGAAGTTCCGAAATAATTGGTTTTTGAAAGTTTTAATTATTTTTAATTAGAAAAACGTTTTTTGCAATCCCACATGTGTGGTAAATGAGCTGAATTCAGATTCTTGGGTGGTGTGCTTGAATGTTAATAAATAAAATTATTTTATTAAATTTTCTGCTTTGGTGTTCTAAGCAATTTCCTATAAATAGGGTGCTTAGGTTAGAATTGAAAATCACACCAGAAACTAAAGATTTCTCTTTTCTCTCTATAATATCGAGCGTATTTTGTGAGTATTTTAGTACTTTGAGTATTGCTTTATCTGATTGCAAGTTCTTTCAAAGATTATATCCATTATTCCAAATGTAAGATTATCCTTTTGAGGTAAGGGATGTTATTTTCTTCGTAAATGATATTATTTCTTCAATATCATTATGTCAAAATATTGGTCTGAATTTTTATCAAATTTAGAACTTTTCATGTCGAGATTACTATTCACGAGTTACTATTCATGAGTTACTAATCACGAGTACTATTCACGAAGCATGATGATGTTTTTTATAAAATTTCTATCTTTTGGTGTGAGAGTTACTATTCACGATATCATTACACTATTCACGATACTCTGACTATTCACTTATTCACGAATACGACACTATTCACGTAAAAATTAAATTTTCTTTTACGTGTCTAAGATTGTCTGTTATAATTCCTATCTTTGATTGGATCTATGTTTTGGTCTTCATTCTTGAATTTTACTCCACTCTGGTTATTTATGAGTATTTTCGAACTTGGGTTATTTAAAGTATGAATCCTTAATACTTGTTCTTTTGTTTCACCGGATTCGCTTTTCTTTAAAATATTTTTCAACATCATCCTCACCCTAAATGATGATATAATCGAATATCTTTGGCCGTGGTGCAAAAGATGAATGATTTTATGATGAATATCTTTGGCCCGTAGTCAGAGATGAATGATTTTATGATGAATATCTTTGGCCCGTAGTGCAAGATGAACAGTGTTTAGATGAACATGACCCATCGGTGAATATCTTTGGCAGAAAGTGCAAAGATGAATATTTGATTTATGATGTATATTGATTGATGTTACGAGGATAAAATATCGATGATGGACTTTTAAATTCATAGATGATAGTAGATTTCATTATCTACTTAACTCTTCTAATGAATTGTTGTTTCCGCATTGCAGATTGTTGATCTAAAACTTGTTTGCCTATTGTATTCTATTAGATTTTTCCCTCGTTGAAGACTAATGATAATTTGTTGTATATTATCTTAGTCATAATATTCTTTTACTTTCATTTAGTTGAGCTCACCCTTTTTCTTTTTGTTCCATTTTTCTTCTCGTACAGGCGAGAATATAGCGGGAACTAATGGGGTGTGGAGTGATGGTTCAAGATAGTTGTTTTAATATTCCTCACTGTTTTGTAAAATAGTGTATCAATAATTGTAATGATGACTTAATTTGAGTGTGGATATTGTCTAGAAGACAATATTTGTATTTAAACTCAGAGTTTATGTGTTGTCGTATTTTGCACGACAATTGTATTAATGAAGTTGTAGTTGTTTCTGTACCATGTATTTGACGACTCAAAATAGGTTAGGTGAATTGGACCTATTTTGGGGGCGTCACAAAAAAACTACAAATTTCCTACATGGCTTTTTAATTGTTGCTGGCTCCTGTTCAGCCTTCCCAATCCACCACCAAACACATCCACATTGCTAGGGTTTCGACTCAGAAAATCTCCAATCCAAATCAATTTTCTCTTTCCTCTGTTCAACGATGGCGCTACGAAGAACAATCTCCGGTCATTTCGATCCAACAGAAACATATATTCACCGCCGACCATTTCGATCCAAAATGCAACCAAAACAAACTTCAACCGCGAGCTTGTCATGGAATCGGTTGGCAAAGGCTTCCTCAGCCGGTTTCTCCACTGGCCTTCATCAACCACTCGGCGAGGCTGCCGGAGTTCCTCTCGATTCCGGTCGGTGACAAGCTGAGGGAAAATAGCATTGCCGAAGATAGTATCCGTTTCGACGGACTGATCTCTTCGGTGACTGCTCCGCCAGAAGGAATCTCCGTCCATGACCTGAAGAAGATTCTCAGGTCATCGCAACTGGAGAAGCTCCGATCGGCATTGAAGGAGATTCCGGCGAACTCGATTTCATACTCCGAGTTCGTTAAGGTTTGCTGTGAGGTGTTTGAAAACCGTGAACATGGTTTGGAGAATGCGAAAATGTTGGATGAGGTCGCATTTTCGGGTTCGTGGTTCTGTTTGGACACTAAATAACGGTATGAAAAAATATAATTAATAAAAAAATAAAAAAATTCTAATTTAATTAAATTTATTATTTTTTATTAGTGTCATTTAGATAAAATAAAAAATAGTAAGTCTATAATTTTGGTAATTAATTAGTTTAAAATTAATTAATTTATACTAATTTTGAATTTAAAGATATTTTATATTAAATTCAAAATGTCAATATAAAAAAAATAAAATAAAAAGAAGAATAGTATATTTTTTACTTATATTTTAAAAATAAAAAATTTAAAAAATGAGGAGGGAGGAGGGAGGAGGGAGGAGGGAGGAGAGAGAAAATCAAATTTAATTGGTTAAAAAATTAGAGGAACACATTTGCATGATTAACGCATCTATGAAGAACAATTATGCGAAAAAAAAAATTAACAAACATTGAAGGAACACCTTTGCATGATTAACGTACCTATGTGGAACAGTTATGCTAAAAAAAAAAAAATTAGAGAACAATTTAATAAAAACATTTAGCATAAAAAAAGTTTAGAGAACAATTTAATAAAAACATTCAAATAGGAGGATTAGATTTATAATTTAGTCTAGGAAAATTAGATAAATTATTTGACGCGGGTCAGTCAAATTAGACGGAATTACCAAATTAATAAATTTTAAAAATTTTAGTGGGTTAATTTCATTTGTTTCACAGTGGGTATGAGTAAAGGTCCATTTTGCCGAAGTCTCGGCTGCTAATACTTGTTTTGTAGAGGAAGAAAAAAAATTCTGTAGTTTTTGGGCGACTCAAAGAACTCAAAATTTTCAAATGGATGGCTTTTCTGGGATCAATTGCAGCAGAACTGGAAACACAACAAAACCCGCTTGTTCTGTCTTTGTTAAAGACTCCACAATCAATCAAAACGTTAAACCATCTAAAGTCCCTCCATGTCCACCTCCTTCGAACAAATCTCCACCAAAACAGCTTCGCCGTCGGAAACTTTGTGACCCATTGTGCCACGTTGGGCCTCATGGGATACGCAGCTCAACTGTTTGACCATATGCTCGAACCAAACTCTTTCGTTTGGAACACCATGATTAGAGGCTTCCAACAGAACCACGAACCCGGAAATGCGCTTATGTTTTTTGACCATATGAGGAGTAAAGGAGTTTTCCGTGATAAATTTACTTACCCATTTGTAATAAGGGCTTGTAATGATTTGTTGGAGCAGTCCAAAGGGCTTTGCGTTCATGGGGAATTGTTTAAAGTTGGGTTGGAGTTGGATGTTTTTATAGGGACAAGTTTGATTGAGTTTTATAGTGGTTTGGGGGATATGAAAATGGCGGACCAGCTGTTTGACGAATTGCCTGTTAAAGATACGGTTGCTTGGACGGTGATTTTGTCTGGTTTTGTGAAAAAATGTGGTGACATGGAAAGAGGGCGTGAGTTGTTTGATAAAATGCCTCACAAGGATCTTGTGGTTTGGAATACAATGATTTATGGGTATGTGAAAGTTGGGAATGTTGAACTTGCTAAGAAGTTATTCGAACAAGCACCCGTTAAGGATATATTAATGTACAATACAATTTTAGGCGGGTATGTGAGATATGGTGAAGTGGAAGTACTCTTGCAGTTCTTCCATGACATGCCAAAGAGAGATTTGGTGTCTTGGAACTCAGTTATTGGAGGGCTTGTACGTCATAAACGGATCAGTAAAGCTATAAAATACTTTCAATGTATGCAAATGGAAAATGTATATCCGAATGAGGTGACCATAGTGAGCATTCTTTCGGGTTGTGCTCAAGTTGGAGCCTTAGATGTTGGCAAATGGCTACACTCGTATATTGATAGGAATAATCTTGGCTTGAACATTGTGGTCGGAACCACTTTAGTGGACATGTACTCGAAGTGTGGTGACTTGGAGAGTGCCAAATATGTCTTTGAAAAGATGCCAAAGCGTGATGTCGTTTCTTGGAATGCAATGATAATGGGATTTTCGATGAATGGACAGAGTAGAAATACCTTGGAATACTTCAGCTGTATGAAAAATGATGCCGTGAGTCCCAATGATGTAACTCTTCTTGGGGTTTTGTGTGCCTGTGTGCACGCTGGATTGGTGGATGAAGGAAGAAGGTGCTTTGATAGTATGTCTAAAGAGCTTAGGCTCACTCCTAAAGTAGAACATTATGGTTGCATGGTTGATCTCCTTGGTCGAGCTGGTTTACTAGAGGAAGCTTATGGGTTAATTCAAAGAATGGAAATAGCACCACATACTGGGGTCTGGGGTGCCTTGCTTGGTGCATGTAAAATTCACAGAAACGTAGAGCTTGCAGAGGTGGCAATTGAACACTTGATCCAACTTGACCATGAAGATGGGGGTTATCTGGCAATTATGTCCAATATATATGCTAATGCTGGAAGGTGGGATGATGTCTCTAAGGTGCGAGGATTGATGAGAAAGAAAGGGATTGGTAAGTTACGTGGGTGTAGCTCTATTGAGATTAATGGTGAGATGCATGAATTTGGGGTAGAGGAGAAGACTCACCCTCGAGCGAAGGAAATTCATGGTATGTTAGATGAGATTTCTCATCGTTTGAAAATGGCAGGCCACATAGCAAGCAAAAATGAGGTGTTTTTTGACTTGGAGGAAGAGGAAAAAGAAAAGGCTCTGGTTTTTCATTGTGAGAAGATGGCTGTCGCCTTCGGACTAATTGCCACAGAGAAGGGATCTATCATCCGTGTGGTGAAAAATCTGCGAATTTGTTCTGATTGTCATGCAGCTATAAAGTTGATCTCAGGAATTTACGAGAGGGAAATAGTGATTAGAGATCGTAGTCGCTTCCACCACTTTAAGGAGGGTTCTTGCTCTTGTGGAGATTATTGGTAATTTAATTATGAGTTATGACAGCAGGTCGATGCAATGAGGCTTTGAGAGACAGACATATATGCATGGATTTTCAGAGGATACATGGATTTGTCGGCTCGTAGAACTAAAAGATGGAAGCACATAACTACCAACGGATTTCCTTAAGAAAGTGCTTGAATTCTAGACGTGCACATGCATGATAAATTTTTAAGGGCAAAATATAATGAAATTAATTACTATTATTTTTATTGTTTCATATCCCTGCCAGAAAATCTACACTCTTGCATTACTGTATTTATTGTCTTTGCTTGACCAGGTTAAAAACGTGAGAATCTCGTTTTGAATTCAGAAGTTCGAATGTTCAAAAGGTGATAAATACTCTCTTTTGGAATTGTCTTGAAAATTAGTAAGATGGCAATGGCAGTGGCAGTGGCAGTGGCAATGGCAGTGGCAGTGGCAGTGGCAGTGGCAGTGGCAGTGACATTGATAGAGTTAGCAAGTCAATCAATTTACACCTCAACCAAATTCTAGCGTTTCCCCCTTCACCTTCAGCAATTCTTTTACTATGGAAAGTAACAGTTTATTTAATTTTTCTACATTTTCAAATTCAAAGTTAATATTATTTAAATGGCAATTTAATATTATTTAAATACTAATGTTTAGTACAAAATTTATTATTTTTACAATGTAACTAAAAACTACTCTCTCCGTCTTTGGGATTGTCCAATGTCCAATTATTATTATTATTTGTCCTTTAATGAATGAGAATAAGTATATAAAGTATGTCATTTGGTGGAATATATTAATATTAAAAAAAAAAAACTCATCCCTCTATATAATTTTTTAAGGCCACTAAAGATATCATAGTATGATATAGGCCCTTCAATTGCAAATTAGTTGTCTGTTGGAGTATGTGAATTCACATCGAATAAATTTAATTGTACATAGATTGTATTAATAAGTAGGCTTAAATATGAATTAATACTCTAAATTATAGATCATATTTTATTTCGGTGATTCACTTTTCAATTTTGTCAATTAGGTAATTAAACTATCAATTTTTTTCAATTACAACAAATTAAACACGCCACGTCAGAAATTGTTGACGTGGCTAATTGTGTGGGGGTATTAAGCAGCTTATGTGGCAAAAAAACTATTTTTTATTCATTACATAAACAAATCTGTTTAAATAAAGGACAAAATTGTCAAAACCTAACTTAAAATCCCTAATTAAAATAAAACAAACATATCGATGAAAAGAAAATCAAATTAAATCGATCAAGACCAAATTTCTCCCCAATTCGAACGAAAAAACCTAGCTCAACCGAAGCACCGAACTTCTGATAATCAACCATTCCGACACGATAATCGGTTGAGCTACCTTTTGCATGTATACCCTGTAAGGATTTGGATTATCAAATCTCTTACTGAGCTCAATTTCAGCTCAATTTAGAGAGATCTGTGACTTAGAAGAAATTTAGAGAGAAAAAGATAGATAGAGAGAGTTCAGAAGAAGTAGAGAGAAGTTCAGAAGAGGGAACAATTCATTTCATAGCCCAACTTATTACAGATAGTTTCTCTTATATACAATAAAGTGAACACTACGATCACTAACCGACTCAATTATTACACAAAGACTATTATGCCCTTAATGGATATTTATTCGTAGAGTAGCAGCTGATCGTAGAGTGATAACTGCTCGTAGAGTGATAGCTGATCGTAGAGTATCAGCTGGGTTCCTTACAATCCATCCCTCTTAAAAACCCACTTGTCTTCAAGGAATAAAATCAGGAAATTTATCATGCAAATCAGACCACAATTTCCAAGTTGCCTCTGAAGGTAGAGTGTTAGCCCATTGAACCAAAACTTCAACCTCAGCTGCATTATTTTTCTTAACCATTCTTCGATCCAGCACGACAAGAGGTTCAATAACAAACTGGCCATGAACATCAACTGGAGGCAGAATTGGGGAAACCTGAGCACACACCAATTTTCTTCTTTAATTGAGACACGTGAAACACTGGGTGTATTTGAACAACAGAGGGCAGTAATAATTTGTAAGCAACAGAGCCTATCTTGTCCAGCACTGGAAAGGGACCATAGTATTTGGAGGCCAACTTGGAATATTTAGATTGTGTCATGGAATGTTGTTTATAAGGTCGAACCTTTAAATAAACCAAATCACCCGCATTGAAGACCCTTTCCTGTCTATTGGCATCAGCATAATTCTTCATACGACACTGAGCTTGGGAGAGATTGTGCTTCAGAAGTTGTAACAACCGGTTTCAGACCGCAAAACAATCTAGTCAGTAGGATCAAAAATAGTACCATATTGATGATAAGAAACATATGGAATCGCATACCCATACAAAGCTTGGAAAGGAGTCAATCTGTGTTCCATTGTGGTAATGCGTATTATACCACCACTCAAAGTAGTGATAACCATTCACTCCATGATTTAGGTCTCTCGATCGCATATACATCTCGAGATAAGCCTCCAAGCACCGATTAAGTCTTTCGGATCGCCATCACTCTGTGGGTGATAGGTTGTCTAAGTTGAAGTTTATTACCCAAGAATTTGAATAGGGATTGCCAGAAATGTCCTATGAAAATTCTATCCCTATCTGAGACTATAAAATTAGGTAGCCCATGCAGCTTATGAATATGATTGAGGAACAAGGTAGCAACATCAGTAGCAGTAAAAGGGTGCTTTAAAACCAGAAAATGGGCATATTTAGTGAGTCTATCTATAACCACCAATATGGAATTGTAACCATGAAAAGCAGGTAATCCTTCAATGAAGTCCATAGAAATATCCTTCCAAGGAATATCAGGAATAGGGAGTGGTTGCAACAGCCCTGGCACCACAGTAGTTTCATGTTTGCTCAGTTGACAGATGTCACATTCTTTAACAAAACTGATTACATCCTTCCTCAAAGATGGCCAGTAGAAAAACTTTGAAATCCTTTCAAAAGTCCCTCTTCTTCCTGAGTGACCTCCCACAGGAGAAGTATGAAATTCGTGTAAAAGCTTAGTTTTCACAGCTGGAACATGACCAACAACTAATCTATCCTTGTATTTAAGTCTGCCATTAACAAAAGAAAAATCTGGCAAGGACGTAGGATATAATGCAAGTTGAGCTATCACCTGCTGAAATTGAGGATCAATTTCCCAAGTTTGAGCTAGCTCTTGAATCCAAGTAGGAGTAACTGAGGTAATGGCCAAACAATGGGAAACATTGTTGATACCTTCTTGAGACACATGATGAAGCTGCCTGGACAAACCATCAGCTGCTAAATTTTCTTTTCCCTTCTTGTAACAGATTTCATAGTCTAACCCCATTAACCTTGTGATCCATTTCTGCTGATTGGTAGTAGTAATTCTCTGATCCAACAGATATTTGAGACTTTGGTGATCTGTTTTAATAATAAACTTGTTCCCCATTAAGTAATGCCTCCATTTCTGTACAGAATAAATGACAGCCATCAACTCCTTCTCATAAGTGGACAGGCCTAGATGTTTTGAAGCAATGGCTTTACTTAAAAAAGCAATAGGCCTGCCATTCTGCATTAATACTGCTCCAATTCCAGTAGCACTAGCATCAGTTTCTAATACAAATGGAATACTGAAATCAGGCAAAGCCAACACAGGAGAAGAAACCATAGCTCTTTTGAGCATAACAAAAGCCTCTTCAGCTTCAACACTCCAATGAAACTGATCCTTTTTTAGCATATCAGTCAGTGGTTTACTTATTAAACCATATTGTCTAATAAACTTCCTGTAATAGCCTGTGAGACCCAGAAATCCCCTCAAACCCTTAAGGTTCGTAGGCTTTGGCCAATGCACCATACACTCTATCTTTGCAGGATCAGTAGAGACTCCCTCCGGTGTGATGATATGACCCAGATACTGAACTTGTTGTGTTGCAAAATTACATTTAGATAATTTGGCATACAACTGATGTTGCCTCAACAACTGTAATGTCATTTCCACATGCTGTAAATGAGTTTCATAAGTAGGACTGTAAACTAAGATATCATCAAAAAAAACTAAGATGAACTTCCGCAAATAAGGGCCAAAAACAGTGTTCATTAAGCTCTAAAAGGTAGCAGGAGCATTGGTTAGCCCAAAAGGCATAACCTTAAACTCATAATGCCCTGAATGAGTCCTAAAAGCTGTCTTAGGAATGTCAGGTGGGTGTACTCGTATTTGATGATAACCAGACCTGAGATCCAACTTTGAAAACCAGCTCGAACCATTAAGTTCATCCAGCAACTCATCTATTACAGGTATATGAAATTTATCTTTAATAGTAGCATCATTGAGTGCTCTATAGTCAATACACATTCTCTAAGTGTTATCATGTTTCTTTACTAACAAAACTGGAAAAGCAAAAGGACTGTTACTATTCTGAATAACCCCACTATTCAAAGAACTCACCACTATTTTCTCAATTTCAGATTTCTCAACATATGGATATCTATAGGTCTCAAATTCATAGGTTTGCTCCTTCTTGCAAATTAACATGATGGTCATGAGATCTTTCGTGTGGCATACCTTTTGGTTCTTCAAAACATCCGAGAATGATTTCAAAATCTCTTTAAGTTTTGGACAGGTAGGTTCCGAAGGTGGACAGTCTTTACATTCCAAGATTCCATATAAGCATCCAAAAAACCCATGAGATGTTGTTCACAACAAGTTCTGAAACTCACTAGATTCCATTAACTGTATTATTGGAGTAACATTAATGTCTTCCCTTTCATCAACACTTGACTCCCCATTTGCACAAATTGAGTCAGCGGTGTATTGAAGTCAAAAGTTACTGAGAACTTCATCGCCCCTCAACCACCGGACCCTATAACAGCATCAACACCACCCAAAGGCAGAATCCTCATCCTTGTAGTGTATTCTCTACCCTGCACCTTCCATTTGAACTCTGAACATACTTGTTCACTTTGCACCTTAAAACCATCTGCAATTGAGACTGTCACTGGTGGAGTATTTGTTAGCTTAACCTTCAGTTTCTTAGCAGCGTGAGGATCTAAGAAATTTCCAGTGCTACCACTATCAATTAATATGCTAACTGATCTACCCCCCACTGTCCCTTGTACTCTGATGGTATTGTTAGCATTATGTCCAGATAAAGCATGCAACATTATTTGGACATCATCCTTTTGATCCTCCAGTAATGGCCTGTTTTGCTCTTCATGCATCTCTACTTTTGTTACACATTTTGTTTGTTCCTCGGTTTTTCAAAGCACATTTCTCCTCCTGGATGGTATCATCATGAACAAATGAGGTTGTTTGCATACACATGACCAAATACATACGGCTCATCACAGAAAAACATAGCTCTTTCCTCATTTTCTCAAATATTTGATCTCCGTCGATGCTTAATCGGTATACCTCTTCTCTGCTCATTTCAAAGAACCTTTAGTTTCCCTACATTAGGACTAGAAAATTCTATTCCATTATTGCTGACACTTTTATGCAAGCTAGAATTCATTACTACATTCTTGCTGCTTCACCGGAATTATTAATGATGTAAGATTTTAATACAGTTCTGCTTCTATTAATCCATGCTTCCACTTTAGCTTCTTCAACTCTAGCCAAATAGCCTCTCCTAAGAGTAGTAACTCCTAACTCCTGAATACCTAACTGAATATCCTCCCTTAGTCCACCAACAAAGTAATCAATAAAAAATTCTTCATTCAACTTTGAATTTTTTATCAGTGCCCAACCTCTTAGTTCCTCAAACTTTGTTCGGTATTCATCTATAGTTGTTGTTTGTTGCAATTTTTTAAGTTCAGCTATAGGATTCATCTTAGTCTCAAGACTAAATCTAGCAAGCAATTCATCAATTAAACCATTCCAGGTCAGGTCAACACCATTTTCAACAAAGTTAGAGTACCACAATTCAGCCTCTCCTTCGAGATGCATAGTTGCTAGGTATATTTTTTGATTTTCAGCAACATTATGATAGGAAAACAATTTATTGCACTTCCTAATCCAAGTCCTTGGGTTAGATCCATGGAATTTGGGAAATTCAAATCTAATAGTCCGGAATATACCTTCATTTATATTGTTTTGTGTACTACCTCCCTCAAACGTTCCAAGGATTGATCCATACCTTTGTTGATTTAGATTTGGATTTGGAGGAGTTTGTTGATTGTGATTGTCAGTCCTTCCATTATCTTGCTTATGTCCTTGTGCTAACAGCATCGCTTCTACTCCTTTCATTAGCTTCTCAAGCTTATCATTGAATCCTTTTTGTAGAGACTCCACTGAAGATTGCAATTGAATTTGCAATTCCTGGAGGTTAGTTTCTAGATTCGTTAATCTCTGATTGTTAGCAGCCATATCCACTGATCGTAGCAAGCTTTGATACCACTTGTAAGGATTTGGATTATCAAATCTCTTACTGAGCTCAATTTCAGCTCTATTTAAAGAGATCTGTGACTTAGAAGAAATTTAGAGAGAAAAAGATAGATAGAGAGAGAGTTCAGAAGAAGTAGAGAGAAGTTCAGAAGAGGGAACAATTCATTTCATAGCCCAACTTATTACAGATAGTTTCTCTTATATACAATAAAGTGAACACTACGATCACTAACCGACTCAATTATTACACAAAGACTATTATGCCCTTAATGGATATTTATTCGTAGAGTAGCAGCTGATCGTAGAGTGATAGCTGATCGTAGAGTAGCAGCTAGGTTCCTTACATACCCTCAGCCGTCACGATCAGAGATGGAAACGGTTCTCCCTGCGGCTTCCCCTCTCGTTCGGCCACCAAAGCCTTAGTCATCTTCTGCATACTTATCAAAACATTATGCCAAGTATTAACCTAGAACTCAGAAATTAGAAGAAAGCGCCATTGCCAAATCATCGGTTTTTATACTCAAGACCTCCTCCTAAGTGCTCATCTAAAAATCCATACCAAACACGAACAAAACCCCTGGTTTATGTCCGAATCATTATCCGCCTTAAATCTCATTTTTCCTTGGTTATCTAATTTTGTGTCGAGCCAAACTGAGCGGTTACATCCCACGACTCGATTGGAAATCACTTTTAAGTATTCATCTGAGGCGGGAGGAGAGAGCGGCGTAGTGTAACAAGCGCTTGACGCTATCGATTGGCTCGGAGAGATATTGGAACTTCAATGATGGCGGTGGAGCTTGGTTCTTGGCGAGATCGAAACCCATGATGGAAAAGAGGTAACAATGAGAAGGGGAGAAGGACGATGTGGAGGAAATAGGGGTTTTAAGATTGGACTTGAGAGGAGAGGGAGATGAAGGGTTGAGATGATCAGAGTTTGGTGTTTATGTTAGGGATTTTAAGTTAGGTTTTGACGATTTTGCCCTTTATTTAAACAAATTTGTTTATGTAATGAATAAAAAATAATTTTTTTTGCCACATAAGCTGTTTAAGACCCCACAACAATTGGCCACGTCAGCAATTTCTGACGTGGCGTGTTCAATTTGTTGTAATTGAAAAAAATTGATAGTTTAATCACCTAATTGACAAAATTGAAAGGTGAATCACCGAAGTGAAATATGACCTATAATTTAGGGTACTAATTCATATTTAAGCCTAATAAGTATGATAAAATTTTAACTTAATAAGTTAATTTAAAGGTAAAAAGGTGTTCCAACATGTTTAGTGGTACCGAAAAGAAAAATTAGAATAACAAAATTAATTGAGTGGGAGTAATACTCAAATCAAATAGCAATGATCTACACGTGCATTAAAGTGATTACAATTGAGAAGTATTTAACATAATCAGATTTAAAATTGATTTCATAAATTAATTTAGCTTTAGCCAATACATTGATCAAAAATGTAAATTATCTAAACAGTACTACGATAAATCACATCAATATTGGATTGAAAATATCTCCTACTGATTTTGAAAAACAAACTTGCTCCTACAAATCAAAAGTGTTGGCCTGAACTGCTGCTTATATTGCACAATCAAGGAGATGAATAAGAAACGTTTAATAATTGGAACTTTAACTTTGTTCATTGTTTTAGGGCACTGAAGTACAAATGAGCTGAGAGATAATTCAGCTATCAATCTGAGAGGTTTATGCAGACTGTGATGCCGTGCTGAGATTCTAGCCAATTAGAAATGTCCCAAGCTGTATACTAGAGTCCACGCAAGCTGAAGAGAGAACATTTGTGAGTCACTAAATAAGTAAAGCCAACTTTGCTAGCATACAACTAAAACAAGTTTCGAATACCAGAAAGAGCGTTATAGAAGCAAAAAGCCCCTCTTGCAAGAGGGCACCATGACCGCCAAAATCTTCTTCATCAACCTTTAGCAACATTGCATAATAACTGTATATAATTGTGGATGAAATAACCAGGAATCTGAAACAAACATTAGGCAGCACAAAATGAATGCTTCAATATAGAACGCTAAAGACCTTGACAGAAAATTCATGAAATTCATGGGCCGACTGTTCATCTGTAACAGGCATAATTAGCATAAGAGCAATTAAGAGCTACAAGACTTGAAAAGAAAAGGACTATTTCAAAAGAATAGAATCTTTCTGCTGAACCATACAGCAGGTTACCAACACACATACTTTTACTTCAATTTCTATAGAAGGGCAAACTGGGAGAAACTAGTCAAACTACAACACACCGCCCACCTTCCAATTGAAACTTAATTGCCTAACAACTTCAAAAATTCTCAGCAAACTGGATTGTCCCAAAGGAAACATTGGCCGTCCTAAAGATAATGATTCTTTGCAATTGACTCACCTTCCGCTACTTAATCAAAATCCTTCGACGAGATCAATGAAGACGAGCATTCTTGAATTTACCTTAGCCATGAATTCACTCTGATTTACACTACCCAGTCCACTCAATGCTTGAAGGATGAAGAGGCTCGGGAAAGCAGATCGTATCAAGTTTACCTGTTGAAAAAGAGGGCTCTTTTTAAGCCTTCATTCTTTTTCTTTTAGTCCTGTGCCCTCCTTTTGGGAACATTGATGGTGAAAACTTTCTTACCCGCCAAATTCCCAACACCCAAGTACAAATAAGCTGCAAGGAGGCTCTCTTCTGTAAAATTTTATCTTCAAGGAAAAAAAAAAGTCCAATCCTCATTTAGATGTTGAATGGAGAATGTAACCAAGGAAAGGGTGGCTTCATTAACTTGGTGGCTACCAATGTCAATGAAAATTCCTCCAGGAATAGGCTAACAAGGTGCATTCGTGGTGTTTGAGGGACTACATGATAACCATGACTCCTACTAAAGAACAAGACAGCGACTTGTTTTCAATATGGGCTGGGAAAGTTTTCTCAGACTTGCAATGTTCTATACTAGCTTTGGATGAGAGATAATCCAACTAGCAGAGCGCTTGCACACACATGGGATTTTGCTCATCATTAAGGAATTATAAAGCTTTTTAGGTTCACAAAGAAGTGTCGCTGGTAGTTTGGGAAATTACTTAGTAATATTATTTTAATTATATTATACTAGTTCGTTACGTAATTATAGTTATTTCCTTATTTTTAAAATCATTGTCCTAGTAATACTGTAGTTGGTTTTTTAGTCTTATAAATAATGTTGTAATCCTTACTTTTGGTGTAGATGAATACTACTAATTTGAGGACAGGTTCTTCTTCTCCTTATTTACTTATTCTTCTCCAATTGTTTTTGCATTTCAAAGAACTTTGACATGCAAAAAAGGCGACCAAGATATTGAAGCAACAATTTAAATGCTTATCCAATCATATTTTAGCGAAGAAGTCTACGAGACCGCTTTGTCCATCAAATTTGGAGAAAGCTACAAAATAAAATGTAAATAGATCCCCACTCCCCAGTATTGCAACGTTTATATTCACTCATCCTCTCAATAGTAAGCCTGTAAAGAATTAGAAGTAGCTAGAATGACAAAATAGGGGAAATGATATTTCCAGCGTAAAGCTTCCCCGCCCAGTGCAAATGTACAATTTTTAATACACATGGTACAATTAAGTATTGCATTATTTGTGTTTGAAAGTAAACTTTTGCGCTGAAAATATATCAACTCCCTAAAACAGGAATGATAGTGCTATTCTTCAGAACTAGCAGTAATAGTCATGTGAAATCTATTAGAGGATACTTAGATCTGTTTCTTTTATTTTCTGATAGAGAATCACTAGAATCTCTCTTTATATATTGTAGCTAAGCCATGCAGACTTGTAGTCATCATGCTTATAAAATGAATTGAATCAAGAGAGTTCTCTTTGGATACTTCTTTATCCTCTCTCTCTCTCTCTCTCTTAGTTTTATTCATCTAAATTCTCTGTCCCCATTCTTGCTTATCTAATATAAATTATAATCTAATTCTTCTTCTTCTTCTCTGCATTTTTTGGTTACTCAATAATAGAAATTGGTTAAGCTCCATTGGAGGGATTAACAAAGTCTCTGCAACTCAACTCATTTACTGCCTTAATTCCCTTCAAATCTTTCAACCTCCAAAAAACAAATATTCCACCAACAATTCATAGCATAAACATCAAGCCTCAGACCATTAGAAATAAAAACCAACTACAAACTTACCCAAACAATGATGATATTGAAGCTTTACTTTGACATATTCCTATACATAATAGATACACACAAATATCTTCACAAAATTAAAATTCCCAAAAAAAAAAAATTAGTTTGATTCATCAGTTCTACATCTAAAGAAAGTTTAAGAGAATTAACTTACGCGACAATCCATAAGCCCCCAGTTAAAGGAATGGCACCCCAGATTAATCCACATACAAGGGCCACAATTTGTCGAATCCAATGTAATACATCTCCCAATTGATCCTGTAACAAGGAGGGTAAAAATTATTAGCAAAATTATTAAGAAAAATACCATTTTTTTTCAGATAACTGAAAAGCATTAAAATTTATGTCCAAAGTTGTATAATATGAAGCATTACTTTCATGGTCATCCTATGGTAATATGAAACAGCTAGTGTTCATTTATGCCTAAAAATAACTCTCACTAATTTTCTCCATTCACCTTAAGTGATAATGGTCATTATGGATACAACCTTAGAAAAGATTCAAACAAACTGCATTCAACAACTGATACTGCCAAAAAGAGATGAAAGATGGAACCTCATCAAAATACATGTTTGAGTATAGTAGCACGTCTAAAAGAAGCTGAAAATACAAGAGCTTCACTGATGGTTCAAAGTCCTATTAGAAAAAGAGATGTCACACCTGCCTCAACTCTCCACTGGCCTTTGCTTAGACAACATTTTGGACTGGCACCAGGACAGTGAAACCAAAGGGGACCCATGATAACATTTATAGAAGAGATGACCCAGCAAAAACTAAATAATGCAGAAAGTTCTGGAATCCGATAGATAGCATGGACTTGATATGCTTAGGAAACATTACTTTAATGTATAATTACACTTACGTCAGTAAGCCAACCCTCACCCTTTTTCCATCATCTCATACACAAGTAACACAACAAGCATACTTACAGTAAAAAGAATAACTAGGAATAGCAAGATGAAGAAGGCCTCCCTCCCTCCCTCAAATATACTTTCTGGAAAAGATGCTTTATGAAGGGTTGAAAGGAGGCTTATTTTGTGTGCTGATTAGAGAGATTAAACATCTCAGTAGGTGATCGTGAGTGGCATAAGGAGCAATGGGGCATGAGATGAGGCATCATCTATTGAGAACAGAGGAACAAGTTGGGGGGCAATGGAAAAGGTCCATGAATTACAAGTGGGTTCTAGCATAAACAAAGAGAGGATTCTCAAGAAACTTGTTTCTTGGGTAACTAAGACTTGAGGAAGCATCATTAGTGAAAAATGACCTTGGCGAAATGGGTAAAAGGAATTGCATATTGCAAACGAGACTAAAAATTCTTTCTTGGAATGTTAAGAGATAAATGGCCACATTAAAAGTGTGGTGAACGTTGGTGAAACTGGTGGGAAAGAAGTGAAAGCAGAATTATGTCCCTTTAAAAGAATTAGATGGTCCAGACCAAGCTTAAGTTTTTTTTAAGTTGATGGGATAGTAGATGGATTAAATGCACGTGTACAAATGTTTTCAATTGAGGAGGGGCCATTTCATGATTTGATAAATTAAGGAGATTGAGATGTAGGATCATGTTCATCTTCACCTCTATTGGAGAAGTAAATATGGATACTTATTTTATTTTTTGGATAAATGTGATTTGCGAGTTCAAGGGACAAGCATCAGATATTACATACATATGGGATCCCTCCTTTCTACATAAGGAAAATTCGTTGTAATGTGATATTCATGTGAAGGACTACAGATAGGGTGCCTGTGGCTTTTTGATGCAGACAAGGAGATTAAGAGATAGAGAGATAGAAAGGAAGAATGAATGGCTGGAATACTAGGGCAGAATTGAGTGTAGGAGGAGTCCACCTCCTTCATCTGGTCCTAAAACAATATCTGATCCAAAGAATTCAGCTATCAAAGCTGGAATAAACTATAGAAATTCAAATCTTCCTTCCAAAGCATAAAAGAAAGCCCTTTTGCAGAGCTTAGAACATTAAAGAACTAGATGTACACTTTGGAATATTGACTGGTGACCACATCTAATATGACTTGAAAGACCAATAAACATTGCTATTCTAGAGAATCTAATATATAATAAAACATGGACACAACAATAGTACCATCAAGGCGTCAAAGTGATCAAACTAAACTTAAAGGACAGATTTGTTAGCTTTCCAGTTGAATCCACTTTGACTATGAATTGCCAAATTAAACTTTCACATATGTGTTACTCTATTGTTGTGACTAGCTAAAGACTTAATTGGACCTTCTCAAACTTCACCTAGCATATAGCATAACAAAACAATCATGCCAAACTAGCATTAAAAGAACATATCACTTATAATCACTACCCATCGCTCCAAAATATGCCTTTCGAGTTTTGAACAACATTATTACATGTTAGTAACTTATTGAGGCCACATATAAGCACATAAATCTATTCACAGCTAGCAAATCCATTAAGGCAACTAAAGACTTCAATGCAGCTAAAAAGTAGTAATCAATTTGGAATCTAATAAGTTACTAGTAATAGCCTGTGCCCAATTTGATTTTCTACTATCAATATACATAAAAATAACAAGAAAATACCAATCAATTTGAATTTAAAAGTTGAAAGATATACAAATTGAAAACCTTGTCCCAGGAAGCCTCGGGATCAACCAATTTGGCAAACTTGAAGGGAGACAAGTGACCGTTCTGATGCTGCGATTGTTGTTGCTGCTGTTGATTGTTTAATTTCGCCGATTTTCTCTCTTTCATACTGATAATTCAGGAATTAAACGCCGTGGATACCAAAATTGACTGAAATTTAGGGTTTTGGTGCAAGACAAAGACAGAGAGAATCACAACGTTGATCGATTAATTTAATAGGGTGACAGGCAGACGAGAGTCGATGAGTGAAATTATTATTTATTTGTTTGTTTTTAAAATAAAAATATATAATTGAGAAATGATTGATGATGTATATAGGTAGATCTAGTATTTCCTTTCTTTCAAAATTAAAAACATGTTTGTAAAAATAATTTAAAAAAAACAGTATTAAATTTGACTTTTAAATATGTTATAATTTTAAAATTAATAATATTATTACAAATATTTTTTATATGGTTTAAACAAAATTTATTTATATTAGTTTTAAATTTAAAAATATTAATTTATATTTTGATGCATAGAAAGTATTAGGGATTTTAGATGTATAGATAAAAAAATAAAAAAATATTTTTAATCTTTAAAAGAAATTACATTTATATTCTAAAAGGAATTTTAAAAAAAATTGTATGTCTATTTAAGAGAGTATGTAGTGTAGGTATGTTTATTTATTACTATCACATAAAATCGCTCACATACATATTAGTATAATGTAAATGATTTGCTCTGCATGTAGACCATTCCAATATACATGTGAGTGTATGTGAACCATTTTTATGTGATAGCAGATTTATTAATGTTTATTTATGAATGATAATTCTTGGTTTTATCGATAGCACGTGTTTGCATGGACGGACCCAATGGCCCTTGGTATGAATGAGTGTAACTTAAGTCTCTAGACAAGTTATTTGTACTAGCCTTAGGAAATTTGTGGAGCAGTTGGACATATTTACTACGAGTATGCGGTTTTGATTGATAGCCTTAGGAAATTTGTGGACCAAATATTTATTCGTTTCTTAGACTTATTATACAAAGAAATACGTACAACATACCTCCATATAAAGGACTTCCAAACTCATTAAACACTTTTAATTTTAATGTCCACATGATAGAAGAAGAGGAGAATCAATTTTGCTTTTGATCGGGTACTTCGGTCACTCAATTCGATTAGACAAAGGTTGAAGATGTGAAGAGAGAAAGTAAAGATTAGTTAATATATAAATCGTATTTTTAGTAATATACAGTATCAAATTAGTTTTTTTAACAAGTCAACCGTAACTAATACGGTCAAAGTATATAAACCCATTAAGATTCTACCGGATTGCCATCCAGGTCCGGTTTTTCTACCAATTTCCGTCAAAAATTAAATTTGTGGGCTATATTGTGTGAAATTAAGTACTAAATGTAACGGATGTGTAAGCCTAATTAGTTTAGGGGCCGAATTGTTAGAAGGGTGGAACTTGATGTCTAAAGTGTAGTTTGCCATTTTTATTAATAAATAATACAAAAGTCTTATTTTTTGTGCACAATTTTTGTTACACACACACACACACACACACACACACACACACACATATATATATATATATATATATATATATATTATTCTTCTTTCTAAATGCGATTCTTAAAGAATGAACCAAAGGCAGGCAACCGTAGTCTTTGCTACTATGATGACGAACGGTTGGATCTGTCGCCATAGTCATGTAGTCTTTGACGACGGGTCGAAGCATAGTCATAGACATAAAAAACGACGGTTCGTCTTTGATTCACTCTTTAAGATTCGTTTTAGAGTATCTCTATATATATATATATATATATATATTGAGGGTTGTGGGTGTCTCCGTACGTAGGATTGCCGCTTATCAAACCCAAAATTGATTGTTCATTAAGCAAAAGTCATGATTTGACCTTTGAACATTTAGTTTTTATATATATTATCTACTAATAATTTTTAATAAGCACTCTCTCCATTCTTAAAAAATAAATAAAGTATAATTAAATTACACATATATTAAGAAAAGTAAAAGTAAAGAAGAGAGTAATTTTTTTTTAAAAATTATTCTTAGTTGTTCCATAAAATTATATAAAATAGAGTACTTTTAATTTTTTTTATACTAGCAGATTCCACTAAATGACTTAATTACCCTTCACTTTATGTACTTTATTTCATCATTTTGAGGACACAAAAAATTGTATCTTTAATCATCATGTTAGAGATGGAGGGAGTATAATATAAGAATATTTTAAATATTTTTCCTTTTTCTTATATATATATATATATATATATATATATATATATATATATATATATATATTGGAGCCGATTCATAATTAATAAATGGTGACTATAGATTTATTTCTGATCACCATAACTACACAATTTATTTATAGATCTTACAGTAGTAGTGATTTAAAAGAATAAAAATTCATGTATATAGTTTGTAATACAATAGGCAAGTCTCGTATTGCAATGCAAGTCTTCTACAACGAGTAATAATACATGTGTTGCGGTAATTAATAAAATTATATTTTTAAATCATGACACTTAAAAGTTGTATTTTTAAATTATGACAGTCAACTATTGTAATGAATGATATTATGGAAATAATATTAATGTTTGACCATTAAATTTGAGCATGTTGGAACAACTTGACAACTATCAGTACAGTGACATTTTTTAGTATGTTCAACAGAATCAATACAAACACGTAAGTAATTACTTATGGGGTGTATGATAAAAATTGAATGAATTTAAATTTGAATGAGCTGAATCTAAATGAACTGAATCTGAATCTGAATGAAAAAAGTTGTTTGATAATTGATATGTCTGAAATATCTGAATAACAGTATTTTATTATTTTACTCCTCTAAATTATGCTCTAAACTATGCTGAACAAATATATAATTTTGGCTGAATGTATTTAAAAAAAATTAAACCTCTACTGATACAATTCTACATACTTGGATTGGCTTGTAAGCTCGCAATATAAGAGTAACCCATTATTGTATATAAAGTCAGAAGGTAAAATTAAAATGACCCATTTACTAATTGAACCTCTACTGATACAGACAATTAAAAAAAAAATATAAGAAATTACTATTGATAAAGACAATATAATTGAACCCATTTACTATTTAAATGGTGTTCCGGCCCCTTAATCCGTTGTATATATATTTCTGATATATCTATAGAGAGAGACGAAGCGGGGAAAATAGCAAAATTGGCACTTCCTTAATTACTAGTTTATCATTTTCGAGAGTGATTATCATGAAGTTAATTTTAATCGATTGATTATTACAATTAATAAATACGCAAATGTAAGATTAATTAACTTTCATTCTGTGTCAAGACCGTTATGGCCAATCGACCAACTTTTCATAAAATTAACTTCATAATTAATAACCATAATCGGATCCATCATTTTCATATCTATCCCTCTATGTGTCGATCTCGTGGAGCAGCTAGGTTCCCGGCCAAAATAGTTAACTTCCCATCAGGGACAAAACCACCTCATGGCTGCAGGGGGCATGGCCCCCCCAAGATTTGGAATTTTTTTTTTTTTTGTTGCTAAGTGATGTATAATTTTTTAGGCCCACTTATCCAATACAAGCTATATTAATTTCGTTATTGTCTAAAAGAAATTGCGAAACAGTTCAGTACAGAATAGTTAACTTCCCATGTATGATAATCGGATCCATCATTTTCATATCTCTCCCTCTCTGTGTCGATCTCGTGGAGCAGCTAGGTTCCCGGCCAAAATAGTTAACTTCCCATGTGCTCCTCCGAAGCTTTCAAACATTGAAAGCCATATTATGATGGGCTCCAACCAAGCTCCCATATCTTTTCACTTCTTTTTAATTCATGCATCTTTTCTTCTTTTACATCTCAAATGGGATATTTGTTTTATGATGAAAACCTTAATAATGAAATGATTACCTTTAACACACACAGATTATGAGTTTTATATTATATGAATTATGTAAGTCAATAAGTTGCATATATATGATAAACTTTTAACACACACAGATATATACGTGTGTGTGTGTGTATTTTTTTAATTGAAGTTTAATATTAAAAAGTCCAAATCTAAAATTATTGATGAAATATTTCAACTGAATTGACAGGGTTCAATTTAGTTAATTTGTTGTTGCTTGTACGTACGTTGTATACAAAATGCAACAAGGAGGAGCTGTTTTTTCCAGCTTATCTGGAAGACAGCAACTTAATCGGCTGGCAAGGCTTAAATACATACGTCTTTCTCTGGTGGGGCAGCTAACTTCCAGACAAAGTACCATGAGTTGGTCATGTCATGTATACCAACCACAATGGAATATTAAAGCATTATTAATTAATTATTTTTCTGGTGAGAATATATATAAACATCGTTAAAAATTAATAAACTTAAAAGTATAAGTCTTTGAAGATGTGCCAGTGTTATTTATTTTTATATTTAATTTTACCATCTCTCTCTCTCTCTCACTCGCTCACAATTTCCTTTTCTTTTAACTTTAACGAATTTCATATAATATAAAACTCATAGAAAAGAAAATGTATACCACTTTCATTATATATATTTTTAAAAAAATGAAAAGGAGAGAAACCACACTTACATGTGGGTGGTAATTGTGTTTAGTGGAAGGTCCATATTTGTAGGAACAAAAACAATATCCAAATTATCCAGTTTGTCTAGGACCCGAACTAAACTAACGCCGAGTGAATAGAACTTCTGTAGTAGTACAGATCCATTCCCGCACCGCCACGTACTCCCATGTCACTGGTTGAAAAGTTACTACTGGAGTAGTGGTTATTTTCTTTCTCTCTCGGTAATTGGCAGTGCGTAGTTTTCTCTGGTCAGGAACAGACAGGTGTCGGTCATTTAGAACAGGACACCTTTTTTGACGTTGTAACCGTCAGTCAGTCAGTCAGTCACCTAAACTAAAACGTCTTCGTGGGTAAGCGTCGTGTTCGAAATAGTAAGTAGTAGTATAAACTTAACTTGGGCTTTGACACCTTCAATGTCCCCATCCTCACCGGGTCCCACCCATCTCTCTTTAACGCCGTTCCCTATCTTGGCTCTCCTCCTGCCACGTAACCCTCATCCTCCCGTCATCCTTATCGCCGTCACGTCTTTTTGTTAGGGATTGTTTCGGTACAAAATACTTGTGCTAGTGTGTAATTTGGTAGGTAGTATCTCACTTTAAAAACAAAGAATAAATACTCCCTTTGTTTCTAATTTATAACATCATTAATATTAATATTAATATTAATATGATGTGTTTAGATAAACTTAAAATATACTACATGATTCATTGGTTTAACAAAATTTATAATCAATACTACCTTTTACATAATTTACACTGTGTTTCATTCACATTGTATAAGTAAACCATGAATCATTCTGCATAATTAAACTCACGTATAACAAGAATATAAATTCATTAATAATTTTTACACATATATACGAATAAATTTGCACTGTTGTGACATAGGATTTGAAATCAACAACTTTATGAAAAAAGTTGTAGTGTATAAGCTACATATATATTTTCCAAGTAGGGACTCATAGACTTATAAGTTATAACGATTTAGATAAATTAAAAGAATATATGTGATATGATATTACGGGATAAATATAATGACAACTTTTATTAATTTGTTTTAAAATAAATAAAAATTACCCCATCTATCTATCCAACTTAAAAGTCAAAATATTATTTTCCTTTTAATACTTTAACAGTAATTATTGATACACTATGTTATGTGTTATGTTATGTTATAAACTCAAAATATTCTTTAAATTTACTAAACATAAATAAATAATGGAGTAAATCAATTTAGGGTAGGTATTGTAATATATTCCATCCGTCCCATGATAAAAATTATGGTGGATTTTTAACGCATATTAAGAAGAAGAATGAAATGATAAAATTGTCCATAATAATATGTCATTAATTATTTTTAATGTAGGTGAGAGAATGACTTTCTAACTATTCAATTCAAAATATTCTCTTTCCATACTTATTAAATATAGAGAGATAATTAGAATAAGAAAAATATGAGATATTTAATGCTACAGGCATAATAAGAAAAAATGCGTAAAATTTTGGTTATTAAAAGAAAGTGGATATTTAATATGGGACTACTCAAAATAGTAATAAGGATTTTTATCATGAGACGGAAGGAGCATATGATTCATAAGCCAGCCGACCTGAAAACCAACTAGTAGTTCATACTTCTAAGGTCCTCCAAACAAACAAACAAACAGTCCTTAAAAAAGAAAATAGAAGGAGAAATGACAAGATAATATCGAACAAAAAGTAGCCAATAGAAGGTTGTACATTTGCCATGTAAGATTAGACACTTTATCCTCCGTGGCAAACATACGTGAACAATGAACCGTCCGTCCGTCGGCCACATAGCGTAGTACTCCCCGGTTTTTAAATAAATAACGTTTTAAAAGAAAAAAATTATTTTAATTTATTTGTCGTTTATAATTTTTTAGAAAAAATAAATTATTTATTTTTTTATATCATTTTTACCTTTTCTTATTGTTCCAATAAATTTTCTCAATAATTTTTAATGATGAAATTTAACATAAATTTTAATTATTAAATAATAATATTAAAAATTTTAAACCACACTTATTTAAGAAGTATTTTAATCACTGAATTCCAGGGGTACGTAACATGCTTTATTGGGGACACAATTTAAATAGTAGTACTTTATTGCCAAATGTGTCCCTACTTAACTTGTTTAATTGCTACTATCAGATCTGGAGTATCTTTGCCATCATCAGATGGGATGATGATGGCAGAATTATTATACTAATTTATTAGTATTATTTTAAGTGAAGACTTAGATCTACTCTACAGCCACGTGATTTTAACAAACTTGTTCAAGTTATAATACATTAACAAATTGTATCAGAAAATTAAATGGGTAATTTCATTATTTAGTAATCTCCTTCAATGGATATTCATATATAATTATTATGTTGGGTAATGATCAATTATATATAATTATAATGGCATCCATATATATATACTAAGCATGCATTCCTCATTAGGGATTTATTAAAAAGAAATTGATGCTACGTACGTACTTCATATATCAACTAAAAGCATGCATGCAAGTATGCAACATTAAAATTAGTATTTTGTATAGCACTACTACTTATATTGAAATTCCTTATTATTTACAAATTAAATCAATTAATTATCAACTGCATGCATGCATGCATGCTAGATTGATTATAACTTATAAGCACGATGTTGAAAGAACGTAATTCATAAACCTTAAAATGAATTATGATAGTACGTACATACACTAATCGCTGCTACTATATTTGAATCGCTAGTATAACTTTAAAATAGATCACTAAGTAACGTGGAAAAGTATTGAATTACCAGTGGCGGAACCAGAAGATTTTCATAGGGGGGCAAAATACATCAGTAAAAAAATTTTATTTATTGACGCTTGAAGTCTTTTCTTTCGGTTTCTGATTAAGAAGAGAATCAGATTACGCGAAGTCAGATAGCTTTAAAAAGCGTCTCAAAATTTGCTCGTTTTCAATTGTTGGAAAAATATAATAATTCAATGTGTTTGTAAAATTGTAGGAATATAAAAATGAGCATATTTGATTGAATCTCTTCACAAAGATTTCTTGATTACATATTAACTAAATGTTAATTTGGAGTTTTTCCGAAAAGAATGCATTTAAAAATTGAGATGCTTATTATATCACCCATTAATTAAATTAAAGGCTACTTTGGAGTTTCTAATGCATCAAATAAGAAATAAATTGTGTTTTCATGCAACTTTTAATAGATTTTGACTATTGAGAGCGTGTACCGAATTTTTTAAAAATTGAAAAATTATATTAATTTAGAGTTTAAAAATATCTTAATTTGATTTTAAAAAGTTCAAAATAATTTTATATTGAACAAAACAAAATAGCCTCTTTATTTTTTTTTTTTTATTTGCAAACATTTTGTCATTATTTAGACAATTCAAATTTACGCTTTCACTCACATCGAGTTATAGGACCTATATAAAAAATACGTGAAAAGATATAAAATATATGTAAATATCATTTTTTCTCTCCAAACCTTAATCTTAGTACCAACCTCACCGGGCAGTGCCCCTGCCCTGCCCCCCCCCGGTTCCGCCAGTGTGAATTACTATATTATTTTAAGAGAGGGATAAAATAGAAGGTCCATTAAATTTGAGTCATGGTTTATGAGAATTAATCACTAAATGAAGTTAGGCTCATGCACTATATACTCATACCAAATTATTAAATTCAACCTATCTATCTATCTATCTATCTATATTTGGCTTAGCTTTTGGCACAAGTTTGGTGAGTTAAAGCTAACCCCTCAAACAAAAATAGGTCTTCATTAGTTCAACTGTTTCGAACACACACACACACACACACCCATTAATTAGCGCGTGTGGTCCACTCCACTTTTTTTGTACTGTACTAACAATCAATTCCCAAATATAGAAAATAAAATTCAAATTAATAAGTCCCCACAAATATTATCACAAGAAAATAAATTGAATCTCTCTCTCTCTCTCCCCCCCTCCCTCTTTCTTTGTCTTCGTGACCCAACGTTTTTCTCGATCGTGCAAATAATCCGTGTCCGCTAAGATCTGTAAGGGCTCCACGTGGCGCCATCTGGATCAACCTGGTAAAAGTGTTGGGTCACTGTGTGGCGTAGAACCGGTCTAGAGGTAGTTTATCCAACCTGCTGTAGCCAGTTACCTTATTGGGCCTCTACCGGTTCGTCCGGTACAGGGGACAATTGGTATAAGAACTGGGGTTTAAGCATTTTTCTTTTGATGGTTTTCACAGGGTTTTTCGCCCTCTCTAAGAATAATTTGATAGAGAGAAATTCGAGGGTAGCGTATGAAACAATGATTGGTATCTGGGAAAATAAGATAATAAAAAAAGTATGGGGGATGAGTTTTGAGGTTTTGGGAGTTCTGATTTTTCTGGGATTTCTCCATTGAATTCTCCGATCTTACATTTGCCGGTAAATTCTACCAGAATTTCAGTTTTCCGAGAATAAAGATTCCAACTTTCGAAGGACATTTGTCGAAAAATCGTTTCTTTGGAGGTTAGAGATGATTAACTTTGTCGGTTTTATTTTCCCATTCTAAAAACCTGTTTGGCTGGGGAAGATATCTTAAGACAGGAAAATAAAAGTTGAATTGTATTGTATGGGGTTTTTCTTCCATTTTCCATCGATTTTAGTGCACCCAAAAGAGCATTTTTAAAATTACTTTTGTTTGATGATATTTTTTCATTTGATTTGAATTTTAGTTCTGATGGACTCGATCTGAGGGTTTGCGTCTAAATTATGAGAATTGGTAAATTTGGTAGTCATTTAGATCCATAATTTCCTTTCTTTTTTCCTTTCTCTTTGTAAATCATTTGATATTTTTCCAGATTGATCTGCCCTTGGGTTTTAGAGATCATCTATGCTTGCTATAAATCTGACGTGGATTTTAATTAGTTCTTTTGTTGTTTGAATCGCTATAGTTTATTCTTAGAATAAGGGTTTTGTGAGGGTTTTTTATTTTGTTTTTCTTTCTTTTTCAACACTTTCCCTTGGCGCTTTTAAATTTGTTTTATTAGTTTCCCCACAACATTTTTTCATGTTTTTTACTCCCTTTCCTTGAAAACTATATTTTTTTTAAGTTAAAGGGGAGTTTTAAATTTTAAAGAAGAGACTTTTGGTATTAAACTGCCCTGAATATATATATATATATATATATATATATATATATATATCTTGATGAGCAACAGCAGATAAGGTGTATTATATTCCTATTGCTGTCATCATCTGTTGTTAATAACTTATATATTTTCTTTGCTTTTGATGTATTCCTGCCCTGCAGAAGATTTATCTCCGGTTGAATTGTACATTTCCCATTTCCTTTCTTGTTGAAATTGTACTTGTTTATTTCAAGAGATGTTCGCGTAATTCAGAATTTCAGATATGCAGATCTATAGGAATTGAGTCCCTCCTTTGAGATATTTATAAAGTAACGCTTCCAATTTGTAGTATGTTTGTCGTTGAAGGTGTGGCCAACATTCACTTGGATTCTTTAAGGTTTATGGTTGTGCTCGTCATTATTTGGTTTCATGGTTTTTCTTCTATTGGAATATAATATATTTTTATGATTGACAATTATAAGACTCTAATATCTGATTCTTTTGGAATTCTATGACAAATTACAATTGGATTAGCCGTCAAAAGGTTTCAACATCTTGTTGTCATTTACTGGCATTCATTAGGGGTTCAATTTATTCTATTTTATTTAAGTTAGCGATGTTTTCAAGGTAATCAGAGTTTGACAAAGTATCTTGCAGGATAATGGCACTTCAAATGGGGCAATTCTTTTCTTGAATAATTTTAGTTTGTGTCTTTGTGCAGTTATATTTTTGATTATTTAAATTGACAAAATGCTTAATTTCCCTATTTGCCTGCATTTTGGATGAACTAGAAATGCATTGTCATGTTCTTGTACCCGTTTAGTTAGGAAACCAAGTAACGACATTATACCCGGCAAGTAACGACATTATACCCGAATGAAGCCTTGTCATGTAGTATTAATTATTTTGGTTTTGACTGGTTTCTATTTAAGACTTATGACATATTTCCAGGTTTTAGAAATTTGTATCTTTATCTTGTTTTCTATGTTAATTCAAAAATAACAGTATATTACCTAAAAAGGTCTTGACTTATGCAAAATATATGGGGTTTGCCTTCATTTTCCTTAATTTTCCATTCTTCTTTCTCTACATATAGCAGAACTAGACAACTTTTTTTATTATTACAACATTCATTTTTGTTTTGACATTTTCTTCCTCTAGCATTGCCTCATTTTTTGTGCTTGTTGCGAACAGGGTTGCTTATTTTGTGTTCTGAGCCATGGGGTGACTGCTAGTTGTATGATGGTGTGGGGTTCTTTTAGACTTTTAAAAGCTTCAAGGCAATGCTGATAATTGTGTTTGATGAGTTATGATATGATTACTGAGATATGGTGTTGCAGAAGAGGTTAGAGTATGGATTTAACGGGTATCAGGTGCCTCCAACTCCCAGAGCCACCAGATCAGCCAGGGTAAATGTTGTCTACTTTCCTCGATAGCTCCTCTTCTTTATTTTTCCTCAATTTGACTCGATGTTTCTTAAATGCTTATTTCTATTTTAAATTTGTTTTTCCTTGTTTTAGAGGAGGGTCCCGTTTAGGAAGAAAGTTGATGACGAACAAATGAGTGCATTCGACTTATTGGCAACCGTCGCTGGCAAGTTATTGCTGGAGGGAGATAATATTCCTAGTTCTAATGAGATGTTTACGGCAAAAGAAAAGTTTGCTGTTGAGAAAGATTATGTTAAGAAGGAACAACTGGCTGAAGATAACCCTGATAAAGCAAACCTTTGTGATGAAGGAAGCTGTGGCAGGAATTTTTTTGTCTCTGAAATTGTTTCACAAGCACCTGCTGTGAAGCAGAGTGTGAAAGAATTGTCACATGCTCAGAATGATGCTTGTTCAGCACTTGCATCTGTAGTAACAAATTCTGACTGCTCAGAGAAGTTTAGTTCTACCACAAAGTTGGTCAATGGTGAACATAAGATTGAACATGGAAACTCTTCTACCAATGTAGATGTGGAATTCTATCGCAAAAGTCTCTCTTTTAGTAGTAAATTAGATGATAAAAACGAGAAACATATCAAAATTGAGCCACCAGTGATTGGAAAGGAGGCAATTAGTGCCAGGGCTGATGTGTTTTGTTCAGAGGATCCTGTTGTCTGGGACGTAAAACCCCCTGCACTAGCAAGTTTTGACACTAGTGTCAAGGTACTGGTCAAGCCTTCTTTCCTGAATGAAAGCCCGCAGAAGACCTTCAGGGACCAAAATCCTCGTGGTTCCATCCCTGCCTGTAGGGATAATGTAAAGTTAGTTAGCAGAGATGATGACGAAAACTCTTTTGGGTGTACTCAACCTAGCACCCTCAGTAAGTGCTTTAGGCAACCACCACGTATTGGTGGAAGAAGAATAAGGAGGTTGTTGGCATCCAAATATTGGAAAGTAACTCCAAAATTGAAGGATGAGGAGCTTTTCGGTACTGGTGAGTGGTTGCTTCTCTTTTAATCTCAAGATGTTGTCATCTAATTTGATTTCGTAATTACCTGACTTTATTTACTTATTTAATGTAATGACAATTGTCCTGGATCAGAAACAAAATCTGTTTACCACAATAGGGTGAACTCTTACAAACGCCAAAGGTCTTTAAGGGACTATCCATTCAAAAAGAGGAGACTTTATGATCGTAGCTTCTTGACAAATGCTGATGAAAGGGTTAACAGTGATGATACATCTAGTTCACCTGGGAAGGGCTCCAGTGAAGATGCTTCTGGTTCTGTTTCAACCATGCATGAAGGTTTATCTCCGTCTTTCATATTATTAACTCAGTCATATGCAACTTACTGTTGTGTTCAGTTTCTCAGCTTTTCTCTTGAATCCTTAATACCTCATGCAGAAATCGGGGCATCAGCTTTTACAGCAGGTCAGCAAACAAGCTTTCAACCGAGGGATTCTCACGGTATGAGTTTCTTTGATGGAGTAATTCATATGTACTCTTTTGACTTAATCAGTAACTAGCAGTCAAAGAGGTTCTTATATGAAGATGTTTTTCCTTTTACTCAGTGAAGCTTAAGATCAAGTCTTTTAGGGTTCCCGAGTTATTTATTGAGATTGCAGAAACTGCAACTGTTGGTTCTCTGAAGGTAAGTAATCATATGAGTTTTTTGGTAAAAGTTTTCTGCATTCCTTTAAACTAATGTAGTAGTAGGTTTGATGAAGTTAAGGCCCACATAATTCTGTCGGACTGAGAGGAGTTATGCCATGCCAAACCATGCTTTTACCTCATTTGTTAGCAGTAATGTTCACTTTTTTTGGGGGAGAATTAAAAACTAACTCTTTATGCCTAAATCCTTGGTTGATATACAGCTTTTATACTTTTTCCCAAAATTAACATTGCATGCCATGGGTGATGAGTTGGATCATTTTTTGTAATAAACGCAACTCCATTTTTGGGAAGTACTTCATGACATGGTGTTTTGTTCTTGGAGTCCCGTACATTGGAATTCCAACAATTAGTGCTGTTAACTATACTTTGTTTTAATTGATTGGTGTGGACCTTCTGCAGAGGGCAGTTATGGAAGCAGTAACTGCTATACTTAGTGGTGGATTGCGTGTTGGTGTAGTTCTTCAAGGGAAGAAAATTAGAGATGATAACAAAACCCTAGTGCAGATGGGAATAACTGGTAATAACAAAATTGATGCTCTAGGTTTCACTCTGGAGCCCAACTCTTCACAAGTTCCCCCGCCTCTATGTCCTGAAGATCATTCCTTTATACTCCCTTGTGATACACCTCAACCACTAACAAGGTAAATAGGTAATCTCTATTTGGCATTTACTTTCAGTTTTGCACACATTTTTTTGGCCCTGTTTGCCTTCCATCACTCTCGAGTTGTTTACATGTTTGTTAGTTTGGTACAACTGGCCAGGTTGATGTTTACTGGTGAACTTGGACGTTTTATTGGCGGCAGTCCGTATTTTTCATCATTTTTCATGCAATAATTGTGTGGGAATAATATTTAAAGACATTAGACTTGCTTCAGTAGACCCCTTGCTAAAAATATGTAATGTTTTTTTTATTAGGTGCCCTCGTGCTCCCATCATAGTTCAACAGGGGACTTCTGATGTCTCGCAAGATATTCCCGTATTTGGCAACATAATTGAAAGTGATCATGATTCAGCACCCTCTCCTCCCAACATGTCAACAGACAGAAGCATGACAGATTCAAGAGCTTTAGTTGCTGTTCCAGAAATGAACGTGGAGGCGCTGGCTGTTGTTCCCATGCGGAAATCCAAGCGATTAGATGTTGGGCAGCGGAGAATTCGTAGACCGTTCTCTGTTTCTGAAGTGGAAGCATTAGTCCAAGCTGTTGAGAAGCTAGGAACTGGAAGGTATGGTGGTGAGACCAAACACTGGTTTTATACACGATTATATTATGCGTCATTTCAGCCAAAAACCATCTACCACCCGTAACAGGTGGTTTCACATAAATAGTTTTAACGTTTAAATGACGATTCTTTTGTAGGATTTATTTATTTATTTTGGGTTGTTGGGGGCAGGGGGTGGGTGGGTTACTTACCATGACTTAAAATCCACTGTGTTTGAATTCTTGTTCATTTACTTTAATAATGAATATTTTGTTATTTATTTCCCTTCTAATGGTCTATTTTCCCGCAGATGGCGTGATGTTAAACTGCGAGCTTTTGACAACGCTAAGCACAGAACTTATGTGGATTTGAAGGTTCGGAAGTTAATTCTTTCTTTGCACGTATATAGTGCCTCTTGATTTTAGCTGGTCCTATATATTGGTCATGCCACTCCATAAAGTTTCTTTTGCCTCCATGTTTGGTACCTACAATTTGGTGCTTCAAATTAGTCACCAGTCTTTAACTAAACATTAAGGAAGTTTACTTTATAAAATTGGGCCCCCATTGGCTCTTAATTTAATTGGTTCAAGGCACAACATTTTAGTTGCTTGTCTGGAAGGCAAATGATTAGTATTTATTGCTTTATCTTTAAAAACACCTATTTCAAGGAATCTCTTTAATAGTCTCGCACAAATTTCCTTTCTTAGTCGTACAATCTATCTACTCAACAGAATCATTTTCCCAATTTATTTTATTACCTTAAAAAGAATGCATGCAAATAAGAACATTTAAAGCTGCATCCCTGAGTTTTTAAACATCTTCTTTATTCTTGTATAACTAATCATATAATTGAGATTTATATGGTGGGGGCTTGTGCAGGACAAGTGGAAAACATTGGTGCACACGGCAAGAATATCTCCTCAGCAGAGGCGAGGTGAGCCTGTGCCACAGGACCTCCTAGACAGGGTCCTAGCCGCCCATGCTTTCTGGTCTCAGCAGCAAGCCAAGCAACAACTGAAGCAGCACTCGGAGGCTTGCCTCCTCTTCTGAAAAAAATCAGCGACCCAGACCAACAGGTGGCGGTGGCGGTGGCGTAGATGAATTTAGTGGGGGTCTAATTATTTTTTGTTAATTATTACAACTATGTAAAAAGTAATGACAAAAGGGGAGGAAAAATAGTTAGTTTTATATTTGATGGGCTCTCGTGGCGATACTTTTCCTGCGCGGAGAGGTTGGCGTCTTTCTTGTAAATGGATATGACAGAATAAGGGCTTGCTAATGGAATTTTTTTTATGCCGGTAAACTGGCATATTCTTGGTTTTTCTATACATGGGTTATTTCTTTTCTTGGGTTAATATTCAAATGTGATTTCTTGGATTAAGAGTCTTGTAATTAGATATTCAACTAGATACAAACCGGCGCGTTGCGGTGGGATTATTTAATTTTTTAATAATAAATATGTATCTACAATTAATAAATTAAAATATAATAAAAAGATGATAGATTGTTGTGCGATGATCAGATTTTACACAGAAAAATAAATGAATATACATTGTAGGGGGTATTGCTGGAATTCTGATATGCTTGTCTTTTTGTTTTGCTCACCAACTTCTTCAAATTTGTCACGAATCTATCGACCTCCCAAAGAGTCTCAGTGTCCAGTGCATTTCTAAATATCGAGCTCAATTTCATCACTTTCCTGTGCCAATTTCAAGTTCCTCTTCCTTAGTATTAAACATATTATAGGAGTAAATAGTCCAAACCCCAATAGTACTTGCAAACAAACATATCGTCTAAACCTTGGAACTGTAGGATTAGATATATTAGCCATTACCTGATAACTATATTAGAATGTAATATTCACTAAATAATTGAACTCGCTAAAAGAAGCTAGGAAGCTGAAGCAGTGTTGAGTAGTAAAGGAACTCGCGCACAGTTAGGGATCCAATAAGCGTGGGTTTCCTTTCAACAAATCCCTGTGAAGTTTTAAGAGAATACAATGTCAATTTTGTAATCCACAAAATAATACTCTAATAACCATT
The DNA here is from genome assembly GCA_020205605.1 of Panax ginseng. Taxonomy (NCBI): domain Eukaryota; kingdom Viridiplantae; phylum Streptophyta; class Magnoliopsida; order Apiales; family Araliaceae; genus Panax; species Panax ginseng. Next base: position 8,400,988 of record CM035138.1, on the reverse strand, counting down.
AAATCAACAAACTGCATCCCCACTGTGAAGACCAAGTGTTGGGTGTCGAGCACAATCTTTCATCCAGAAATTAAAATAAGTAAAATGCGACTTATCAATCCTAAAATAATAATAATAATAATAATAACCCATAAGTTAACAGTGAAAAGAATTTTTTGAATATACCACAACTTCTTCTGGATGCTGCAATATATTAAAACCTCGGGAAAAAAAAAAAGCAAACTTAAAGAAGAGGGAATATCAAAGATTTGTTATTTCCTTATATCCAGACCTACTTGCGTGGTGGGCCTTTAATTAATTAAGTCCTCTAATTATTAGATTCCTATTAGAGTAATATATAGATTAGTTATGCATAGATTTGTATGATACCTCTGTTTTATTCAAATATTTTATGGTTAATAGTTTAGGGCATTTTCATATATCAATGTTTGCTGGACATGGGAGGTAGTAGTAACCCACAGTTATTATTTTGTTAGTATATTTATTATTAGGGATTTTTTTTAGGTATTTAATAATTTCTACACAAATTTAGTATCAAGAGTATTAAGAGCAATTGGTATAATTGGTATTAAGAGCAAAAATTTGTAGTACTTTGTTTCTATGTTAGATAGGGATGCCTCATAAATTCAAAGTCTCCACAGAACAAGAATTATGACATGCAAAGGGTTGATCATGCAACTAATTTGCTAGGTCTGCTCATAATTAATCCAATGTCTGGAGAGGCCCAATCCCTAACTGTTTGATGATAATTTTGTGAAAATAAAACACTATGTAAGCAGTCTTTGGTACACATAACTGCATTATGATGTTAGAAAATAACTCAATTTATTGGGACACATACGATATTGTTTTATTAGGTAGAAATTGGAAACATATTAATTTTATTACAGGAACACACAGTTCCATACAAATACACTCCTGCTATGTATGGCAACTCAATTAAAATTGAAAGCACATTTGCAATTCCCTAGAATTAAAATTTAGTGAAAATTTGGCAATAAATTCCAATTTCAAGGGTTGAAATTTCCTTGCCAAACATTGCTTCAGGAAAAATCTACACCTACTAATATGGAAAAGCCCAAATTGAAATCACATAAAAAAACAACATAAATAGATATTCATATGATGACAACAAACATGTGGCATGTTTAGAACTTACATAGGACCCGCATGGTAGGTGAGACTTTGTCCTATTCAGGAAAACCTCGCCATACATTTTGGCAGAATCTTCCAACCTTCCTAATTAGAATGAAAAAACAGGTTCTTTTAGATTTTACTCAGCAAATTAAAAATGATTAGAAATCATGCCAGTTAAATTGGTTTATAGTAATTGGGGAGGTGAATCTTGAATATACATTTTCTAAATATAGTAAAAGCATAAAATAGGGTTTTATTGCGATCTTATACTCTTTTTACTCAATGTGTACTTTTATATATTATGTTTTATGGAGCACAAATAAAATTGTTGCTAACTCACAAAAAATCATACATCAATAAAGTTTTAGTTAAGGAATAAAATCATGATGTCTCAGTGAAACCCCGCTGACATGCATAAAGACCCCAAATAATTAATAAATGAAATTTAATTTCTCTCTATTTATTATTTTGAAATAGTAAGGGTTGATGTGATTAATGTGATAGTTATGGGTAAAATACGCAAATATTTCAAAATAAGCAAGTGGTTATAAAATATTCATCATTGTTTGAGAGATATTCGTTTGGTCGTGGAATATTCGCATCGTCGTGAATATTCGCATTTACTTGCCACAGCAATGGCGTGTGGGCCCCATAACTAAAAGCGATCGAGGAAGAAAACGACAAAATATAAGTTGTTTAAAAATAACTACAGAAGTTGTTACCGCTTACACGCTTGAATACCCGGTGGTTAAAAACACAAGAATACGCTGCTGTCGCACAAAGAAGACACTCAGATTGCACCAATTATCGACTTTACGTAAGAAGGCACTACTCAATAATGGTTACAAAGAATTACTCGCTCAAAGATTTTATTTTATCGGTTCAATAATTGTCATATTGATATTTTATATCATTGTTTGTTTCAATAATTGTCATTACACAAGATTTTTTTCATTATCGGCTAATAATTCATATTATCTCAATAATATTATTAGATAACATTATTGGCAATGTCTAGAAAGTTCTCGCTTAAAGGAGAGGTTTGGTCACCTAATCAAGCGCCAAAGAAGTGAGAAATTTTATCGAAAGCCCTCTTTCCTGAAACCGCCTCGTCATTAATATCAGGATTCTGTAATATTATTTGTGAATAATTAATTATTGATTCATATGATGAGGAAAATATTGATTTTATGTGGATATAGATGGAGAAAATTTTAATGTGACAATTGTTGAAAATTAATATTTTATCTTTTTCTCGATAAAATAATTCATTTAAATATATATATTATTATATTTTAATAATATAATAATGGTGATATTTTTACAACGAATGTGGGATATATGAGTATACGAGGAGAAAGAGTATTTTTTGTTGCAATAAATGTTTAAAACATGTTAAACATGCTCTGCGGACCCCATTTATCGATCGAAATTTGATTATAAATTTCTAAAATCGCCTCTGCTTGTGGATTTCGCCAATTTCTGTTTGGAATTTGGAAAAACTTTCTTCTGCAAAGTTGTAGAGAATTGAATTTCCTATAAAAACTCGCGAGATTCGAATTTTCTGACAAAAGGGCTATTTATTGTGAATTATTGAAGTTCCGGAGTTCCGAAATAATTGATTTTTGGAAGTTTTAATTATTTTTATTATGAAAAACGTTTTTGTCATTAAAGGTGGGGCTTGCATGTGATGAAAATGCTGAATTTCAGATCTTAGAAAGTGTGCGTAGGAAAATTTAATATATATTAATATTTTAATTAAATTTTCTGCTTTGGTGTTCTAAGCATTTTCCTATAAATAGGGTGCTTAGGTTAGAATTGAAAATTACACCGTAAATCAAGTTTTCTCTCTATATTATCGAGCGATTCTTGTGAGTATTTTGAGTATACTTTGAGTATTGCTATACTACTGCAAGTTCAAGTTATAAATTTATATCCAAAGATTCCAAATGAAGACTGCCTTCCGAGGTAAGTGGATATTATTTTTTTTTTTAATGATATTATTTCTTCAATATCATTATGTCAAATATTGATCCAAGTTTTTATCAAATTTGGAACTTTTTAGTGACGGAGTTACTATTCACGATACTAAGACTATTCACGATACTACACTATTCACTATCATACTAAGACTATTCATCGAAAAATGAAAATTTTCTTTTTCGTCTAAAAATATCTATTCGGATACTAGCTTTGATCAGATCCATGTTTTGATCATTCTTGAATTTTACACCACTATGATTATTTTTGAGGTATTTTTGGACGTGATAAAACAAAGTACTAATCCTTAATCCTTAATCCTCATCATTTTGTTTCACCGGATTCGCTTTTTTAAAAATATTTTTCATCATCCTCACCTTAAATGATGATATTATTGAATATCTTTGGCCCAGAGAGTAAAGATGAATGATTTATGATGAATATCTTTGGCCAGTAGCAAAGATGAATGATTTCTCGATGAATATCTTTGGCCCGTAGTGCAAAAAGATGAACAGTGTTTAGATGAACACGACTAATCGTGTGAATGTCCTCGCCTCAGAAGTAAGGATGAATATTTGATCCCGTATATATATCGATTGATGTTACAGGATAAAAAAAATAGATTTATGAACTTTAAAATTCATACATGTAAGATAGAGTTTGCATTCTCTACTTAACTCTTCTAATGAATTATTATTTCACCGCGAATATTGATTTAAAACTTGTTGCCTATTGTATTCTATTATATTTTTCCTCGTCAAGACTAACGATAATTTTGTTGTATATTATCTTAGTCATAATATTCTTTATCGGGCTAGTCGAGCTCACCCTTTTCCTTTTTGTTCCATTTTTCTTCTCGTGAGGCGGTAGAATATAAATGAAAGACGAAGCCTGGGGTAATGGAATGAAGGTTCTAGGGAGAGTTGTTTAGTAGTCCTCACCATTGTTGTAAAATAATGTATCAATAATTAATTATGATGAGGATTTATTTGTATGTGGATATTGTCTAGATGGCAATATCTCAGATTTAAACTCACAGCTTTACTATTGTAATAATAAAGTTGTAGTTGTTTCGCATCTGTATCGACAACTCGTAATGGGTGATGTAGACCTATTTTGGGGGTGTCACAAATTGGTATCGTAGCTTAGGATATGATCTCCCAGAGATCGGGAATGTAACTAGAGGGGAGAGACGAGTAAAATCCTTCGCTAAAGTGTGTCCTACCTAAGCTTATTTGTTAGTTGGTCAAGATATAGGATATTATGTGATATATTGATTTCCTTAATTAACCCTTGTTTTATGACAAAGATTTGAGAATGTCGATCGAGAATATTAACAAAGGAAATGAGACCGTGGAGACGCTCAGTACTCACCAACGAGGAGAACGCGCAACAGTCGGGTAATGTTCCTCCCGTGAACAACACCACGGAGCAGATGATGAACGAGGATGTTTAGAAGCTTTTTGCGCTCATGCAAAATCGCATTTGAGGAGACTCGTGTTCAAAACATAGAGGAAATGATAAGAATTACGTCAGTTCACACAACAAGCAGCTTCAAAGAGTCAGGACCACCGTAATTTAAGGAAAGCCCGATCCGATCATGGCGTAAAAACATGGGTCAAGCAAATTACCAAGATATTCGATGTCTTGGGATGCACGGAGGAATGTAAGGTTCCATTCGCCACCTTTATGTTCCGTATGCAGGCAGCATCATCGGTGGGAATCAGTGAAGCGCACTCCATCCAAATTCGCTACCAAAGATGTCTTCGGGAGACGCTTTCGAAAACTATTTAATGACAAATACTTTCCTCGAAAGTGTTCGCTATACGAAGGAAGTGGAGTTTATTAGACCGAGCAGTAACAACACGACGGTCTCAAAGACGAGGCGAAAGTTTGCAGAGTTATCCAGTTCAGCACCTCATTCGGTGGAGAATGAGGAACGATGACGCGGATGTTTCGAGAGGTTCAAACCCAGATATACGCCAAATTCTCATCTCTCATAAATTTTCTTTTATTCAGATGTTGTTAATAGGCTCAATTGTTAGAGCGAGATAACGAGTACGGCCAACCGAGGTACCACAATCGTGATCATACCGAGATATAAGAACAACAAAACAACAATAACCAAAGGAGAAAGAAAAAGGCGACAAAAATGGTAACCACTCGGTGGTAATCATGGCCATGAAAATAAAGAAGAAGCGAGTCGAGGAGATTTTAAAAAGAGGAGATTTAACAACCACTATGTGAAGACGACAAAAGGCAAGAAAGAATTGGTTCTAAGGAGGAGAACGACCACCCATTATATGCTACAAATGCGAAAAGAGGGACATATCACCAAACCGCCCACAACAGCCTCCTGTATGCTATAATTGTGGAAAGGAAGGACATATCGCCGAGATCGCACACTGAATAAACCTAGTTCAATGGGGACTTGCGACTCAAAAGATCGTCCCGTAAAAGTCAAAGTCAATCTGCCTCGGAAGAAAGCGCTTTGTTGTGATCGGTCAAAATGCGAGAACCCAAACGAGGTGATCACGGTAAGCTATTTATAAATTCTTGTGAAGTTTATACTTTACTAGATACCTAAGTATACCCATTCATTTATCTCTCCTACTTGTGCTCAACGCTTAAACTCGACCCTGAGAAATTAGACTTCGACCTATCTCGTGGAAACTCCGCTAGAGAAACTTTCATCACATCCACTCGCTTATAAATCTTGTTTGATTCAAGTTGGCACCATCACCTTACCGTCAACCTTATCTCTTTAAAGATACTTGCTTTTGATGTGATTTTAGGGATTGATCGTTAACTACTCATCATGCCAAAATTGATTGTTTTCAGAAGGTCATAGTTTTTCATATTCCTAAACAACCTGCATTGTATTTAATTCAAGCAACTAAACCATTAAAATCAATCACTATCATATCTAATCATAAAGCTATTCGCTTATTGAAAAACTGGATGTCAAGCTTTCTTAGCCCATGTTATGGATTTGAATAAAGACACGCCAAAATTGAATAATATTCCCGTTGTTATTAACTTTCCCGACGATTTCAAGAACTTCCTGCCCACCCCGTAACGTGAAGTTGAATTCTTTATCGACCTTGAACCCGCACAAAGCCCATTTCTAAAACCCCATATCGAATGGCTCCTATTGAACTTCAGAGTTAAAGGTCCAACTACAGAATTGTTGGACATCGGCTTCATTCGCCCCAAGACATCTCCTCGGGGTGCCTCTGCTTTATTCGTAAAGAAGAAAGAGACGGAGTATGCGACTTTGTATCGACTATCGAATCGAACCATGTCACCATCAAGAATAGGTATCCTCACCTCAGATTGATGACTTGTTTGACCAAATTGTAAGGAGCACAATTCTTTTCAAAATCGATCTTCGCTCGATATATCATCACCAAGATTAGAATCGAGGATATTCCAAAGACCGCCTTTCGTAACTCTGCAGACGGCATTACGAATTCTTAGTCATGTCTTTCGATTGACTAATGCTCCCGCGGCTTTCATGGATATGATGAATCGAGTATTCAAAGAATATTTGATAAATTCGTTGTTGTTTTATCGATGACATCCTCATATATTCCAAAAGTCGTGAAGATCATGAGCACCATTTGAAGTCGGTACTCCAAAGGCTTCGTGAAAACAAGCTTTATGCCAAGTTAAAGAAATGCGAGTTCGCTTGAGGAAGTAGCATTTCTTGGCATGTGGTGTCAAAACATGGAGTATCTGCTGACCCGCCAAGATCAAGCAATACAAAGTCGGGAGCAACCAAGACTTGATCAAGACGAGCTTTTCGGGCTTAAATGTTATTATCGAGATTCGTGGAAGGGTTTTCTCGAATCGCTATTCCGCTAACTCAGCTTAACTCCTAAGGATACAAAATTGCTTGGAGCGAAGAATGCGAGAAGAGTTTCCAAGAGCTTAAGAGAAGACTTATTTCTAAGACTGTTTCTAACAATACCATCCGGCATGATGGATTTGTTATCTACAAATGATGCTTCTAGCAAAGGGTTAGGATGTGTTCTCATGCAACATGGGAAAGTCATAGCCTATGCCTCGCGACAACTTAAAGAATATGAGAGGAATTATCCTACTCATGATCTAGAGTCAAGCAAGCAATGCTTTTCAAGGCTTAAAGATATGGAGGCACTATCTATATGGGGAGAAAGTGGAGATATATTCGCACCATAAAAGCCTTAAATATTTCTTCACTCAAAAGAACTCAACACGCGGCAATGACGCTTGGCTCGAGCTATCGAAAGACTACGACCACACTATTCAATACCATCCCGAAAAGCTTAACGTGGTAGCCGACGCTAAGAAGTAGAAGATCATATGCAGAACGAAAAGCGATGATGTCAAGTATACGACAGAGCCAACTTTAATAGAAAAAGTTAAGGTCGCTCAAGCCACCGAATCTTGAAATGATGCATATGAAGAAGAAAGTACAAGAAGGTGCTATTCCTAAGCGAGAATCGATGAAGAAGGAATACTTCGAGTCCACCTGCACTTTGTGTTCCTAACGATTCTCGATTTGAAGTACAAGATCATGATGGAGGCACACAATACACCATTTGCAATTCATCTCGAAGTACCAAAATGTATCGTGATCTTCTACATACATTTTGGTGGAACAATACGAGAGAGAGATTGCAAAGTTTATCTCAACATGTTTAACTTGTCAACGTAAAAAGCGCGAGCATCAAGTGCCTAAGGGACCATCAGAACCACTTGAGATTCCGAAATGGAAGTGGGAACACATTACCATGGATTTCAAGCACGGGTCTTCCCACTCGCTTTCAAGGCATATAAATGCTATTTGGGTTATTGTTGATAGATTAACCAAGTCTCGCACATTTCTTGCCGATACGGAGACTTATTCTCTCGAACGCCTTGCTAGATGTATGTAAATGAGATTGTGAGGTTGCATGGCATGCCAAGATCCATAGTTTCAGATCGCGACCCAAGATTCACTTCAAGATTTTGGGTTAGCTTGCAAAAAGCTATGGGTACGGATTTATTTATCTGGCTTCGCATACCATCCTCAAACCACGGACAATCGTAGAGGACTATTCAAACTCTTGAAGATTTATTAAGACTCGTGTCCTAGACTTCAAGGGCGCTTGGGATAAGTATTTACCATCGGTGGAATTCTCCTACAACAACAAAGCTATCGTGCAAGTATAGTGTGGCTCCATACGAAGCATTATATGGACGAAAGTGTCGCTTCCAATATGTTGGGATGAGGTGGGTGAAGCAACATTGTTGGGACCCGAAGTTAAGACGTATGACTCACCGAAAAGATCCAAATGATTCGACAACGATACAAACCAAGACAGATCGACAAAAGAGTTATGCGATCTTCATCGAAAGGACGGAAATTTAGTATAGGGGATCATGTATTGTCATGCAAGGTCATGCCCCACGGAAGGGAGTTACAAGATTCGGAAGAGAGAGAGGAAAGCTCAATCCACGATTTATCGTCCATTTCAAATTCTTGACCGAGTAGGTAATGTAGCCTATAGACTCGCTAAGCATTCTCCGAGTATGTCTCGTGTTCATAATGTGTTTCACATATCCGCATTTCAGAATATGTGAAAGACCCAACCACGCTATCGAAGTTAGAACCATTTAGATAGCCAAGACTTAACGTATGAGGAGGTACCACAAGATCTTGATAGAAGGAGCATGTCCTACGACGACGGGTCATACCACAAGTTAAAGTTTTGTGGAGGAACCATGCTATAGAGGAAATGACCGAATTGAAACGAAATGAAAGCGAGGTATCCTCACCTTTTCAAACACTGTAGTATCGTATGTCAATTTCGAGGACTCTAAATTTCATAAGGAGGGAGGTTCAGAAGACCCCAAATAATTAATAAATGAAATTTAATTTCTCTATTTATTATTTTGAAATAGTAAGGGTTGATGTGATTAATGTGGATAGTTATGGGTAAAATACGCAAATATTTCAAAATAAGCAAGTGGTTATAAAATATTCATCATTGTTTGAGAATATTCGTTTGGTCGTGGAATATTCAGATCGTTTGGGAATATTCGTATTTACGGCAGCAAATGCGTGTGGGGCCCCATAACTGGAAAGCGATTGGAGGAAGAAAACGACAAATATAAGTTGTTTAAAAATAACTACAGAAGTTGTTACCGCTATAATCGTTGAATACCCGTGGTTAAAACACAAAGAATACGCTGCTGTCAGACAAGAAGACACTGAGATTGCACCAATTATCGACTTTACGTAAGTAAGAAGGCACTACTCAATAATGGTTACAAGAATTATCGCTCAAAGATTTTATTTTATCGGTTCAATAATTGTCATATTGATATTTTATATTGTCATTGTTTCAATAATTGTCATTACACAAGATTTTTCATTATCGGCAATAATTCATATTATCCTAATAATATTATTAGATAACATTATTGGCAATGTCTAGAAAGTTCTGCTTCTAAGGAGAGGTTTGGTCACCTAATCAAGCGCCAAAGAAGAGAAATTTTATCGAAAGCCCCTTTCCTGAACCGCCTCGTCACAATATTGTGATTCAGTAATATTATTTGTGAATAATTAATTATTGATTCATATGATGAGGAAAATATTGATTTTATGTGGATATAGATGGAGAAAATTTTAATGTGACAATTGTTGAAAATTAATATTTTATCTTTTTCCGATAAAATAATTCATTTAAATATATATATTATTATATTTTAATAATATAATAATGGTGATATTTTTTTACAACTAATGTGGGATATATGAGTATACGAGGAGAAAGAGTATTTTTGTTGCAATAAATGTTTAAAACATGTTAAACATGCTCTGGTGGACCCCATTTATCGACCGAAATTTGATTATAAATTTCTAAAATCGCCTGCTTGGATTTCGCCAATTTCTGTTTGGAATTTGGAAAACTTTCTTCCAAAAGTTGTAGAGAATTGAATTTCCTATAAAAACTCATCGAGATTCAAATTTTCTGACAAAAGGGCTATTTATTGTGAATTATTGAAGTTCCGGAGTTCCGAAATAATTAATTTTTGGAAGTTTTAATTATTTTTATTATGAAAACGTTTTTGTCATTAAAGGTGGGGCTTGCATGTGATGAAAATGCTGAATTTCAGATCTTAGAAAGTGTGCGTAGGAAAATTTAATATATATTAATATTTTAATTAAATTTTCTGCTTTGGTGTTCTAAGCATTTTCCTATAAATAGGTGCTTAGGTTAGAATTGAAAATTACACCGTAAATCAAGTTTTCTCTCTATATTATCGAGCGATTCTTGTGAGTATTTTGAGTATACTTTGAGTATTGCTATACTAAAGGCAAGTTCAAGTTATAAATTATATCCAAAGATTCCAAAATGTAAGATCTGCCTTTTTCGAGGTAAGTGGATATTATTTTTTTCAGAATGATATTATTTCTTCAATATCATTATGTCAAATATTGATCTCAAGTTTTTATCAAATTTGAACTTTTTAGTGACGAGTTACTATTCACGATACTACACACTATTCACGATACTAATACTATTCACTTATACGCAAGACTATTCATCTAAAAAAAATGAAAAATTTTCTTTTCGTCTAAAATATCTATTCTGGATACTAGCTTTGATCAGATCCATGTTTTGATCATTCTTGAATTTTACACCACTATGATTATTTTTGAGGTATTTTTGACGTGATAAAACAAAGTACTAATCCTTAATCCTTAATCCTCACATTTTGTTTCACCGATTCGCTTTTTTAAAAATATTTTTCATCATCCTCGCCTTAAATGATGATATTATTGAATATCTTTGGCCCGTAGAAAGCAAAGATGAATGATTTATGATGAATATCTTTGGCCCGTAGAAGGCAAAGATGATGAATGATTTCTCGATGAATATCTTTGGCCCAGAGTAGCAAAAAGATGAACAGTGTTTAGATGAACACGACTAATCGGTGAATGTCCTCGGCCTCAGAGTGCAAAGGATGAATATTTGATCCCGTATATATATCGATTGATGTTACAGGATAAAAAAATAGACGATGAACTTTAAAATTCATACATGTAAGATAGTAGTTTGCATTCTCTACTTAACTCTTCTAATGAATTATTATTTCACCATGTAATATTGATTTAAAACTTGTTGTCTATTGTATTCTATTATATTTTTCCCCGTCAAGACTAACGATAATTTTGTTGTATATTATCTTAGTCATAATATTCTTTATCGGCTAATGAGCTCACCCTTTTCCTTTTTGTTCCATTTTTCTTCTCGTGAGGCGAGAATATAATGAAGTACGAAGCCTGGGGTATGGAAATGAAGGTTCTAGGGAGAGTTGTTTAGTAGTCCTCACCATTGTTGTAAAATAATGTATCAATAATTATGATGAGGATTTATTTGTATGTGGATATTGTCTAGATGGCAATATCTCAGATTTAAACTCACAGCTTTACTATTGTAATAATAAAGTTGTAGTTGTTTCGCACTGCATATCGACAACTCGTAATGGGTGATGTAGACCTATTTTGCATTTTTTATGTCACCAAAGCAAAGCTGTATAAATTATACTCTCTACGTACAAATTTATTTGTCTTAATTTTTTCTGCTTCAAATTATATGATCATTATTGATGACTTTTAAAAGTCAATTTAAAATATTTTTAAATTCAAAATTAAGATAATTCATTAAAAATTATTTAACTAACTAATACTTTTTAAATAATTTATAATATTATATAGTTTAAAACTAAAAAGAATATATATGTCAATGTTGAGTTTAAAAATCGCTTAATTTAACTTTAAAAAATCAAAAATTAAATAATATGTAAAACAGAAGGATTACTATTTTTGGTCTTTCCAATACTACTTTCATTCAACTTCAATTTGTTTTTTTTTTGTTAGAAATAACATTACATGCATTAAAAAATATAACACTATTGACTTCGACATTAAAAACACAACTACACTCATTTTCTATCTCCCACTGTTTTATTATTCCAAAAAAGAAAAATAAAAAAATTAAGAGATTAATTCAAACAAACAAACTGATAGTAGGGTAACTAATATGAATATTTAGAGATAATTATTTTTCTTAATAGGCATATATTTTTTTTAAAAATGGTAAAATTAGATCGATTAAGTATTGGTTAAAGGAAATCTATTATTCTATACAGCAGATTAAATACAGCAATTAATTGAACATCTAGCACATTCATAGGAATTCACAAGGACAAACTTAGTAATTAATGTTAAAGTAGACGTTTCTCTAAACCCTCCTTAACACTATTTCACAATCATAATACACTATTTCAAGATGCAAAACCGAGATGAATTCCCATCCTAGAGTGCAATTAAATAACTGCTACTCCAGCTAAGAACTTTTACATTCACTTGTAAAAAAGACAGAGAGACAAAACGGAAAAGAAGAGGAAAATTGACAGTAAAGAAGAAGTCATGATTGCTCTTCACTTATGAGAATAAACAATTAGCCTGATTAATATACGTATATATGCATGGAGGATTAGGTCAGGTGATCATTAACATTATTTCAAACTCTAATTCAGTTAAGAAGTTTTATCCATATAAAATTTTGCTGATTGGTTGTTGAAGAGATTAAATTCTACTTGGTTTGTTATTATTTATCCATAATTTAAAAAAGGAACCTCAGTTGTTTGTCAAGGGTATTTTTGTCAAGGGCTATAAGGAGCATTAAATAGGATGGACATATGTTGAATTTGTAGAAAGACATATGTCAAATTATTGTGTTATGTACTGTGATTTAGTATATACTATATACAAACCCCCGCGTTGCGGCGAGATTATTCAAATTTTTAATAATAAATATGTGCGTAAAATTAATAAATTAAAATATAATAAGAAAATAGTATATTATTGTGCGATGATCAAATAGTATAATCGGATTAGAGATAAGTCAAAAAAAAGAAAGAAAGACAACAATTAAAAAGTAAATTTGTACACGGGACTCGGGAGTGTGGATTAGAACCAAAACTCTACGGGTCATACCAATAAAATACCTCATGTCCTCATCATTTACATACATACTTACATGTTTGTGTTTATTTATAATATTAACAAAATCAAAATACAGACTTAAAATGAAAATACTAAATAATCAAATTAAAAAATAAACTCAGCCTCATCATTGATATATAAAAAGCGTGAATAGCTCTAATCTAAACACAAACTTTTCAATCGAAAACCCACCAAAATTTTCAATCAAACACGATTGACAACACAAATATCAGATCAATCAAATCAATTGCAAACATTATTCCGCATATCAGCAACTAAATGCAAATGCAATAATCTCAAATTTTAGCACATAATATCTAAAAATTTAGAAAATAGGCAAACCAATGAAATAATTTCACCCGCTTCTGGGTTATGTTTCACACTCTTGCATATAGTTGTAACCTGTAAGTAATAATGTGTGTATATAATGGCTCTTCCATCGTGTGAAACGTGAATGGCATAAGTAGAAGAAAGACAGAGAGACAAAACGAAAAAGAAGAGAAAAATTAACCGTGAAAGAAGAAGAAGAAGTCATGGTTGCTATTCACTATATATATGTATGTATATCCATGGAGGATTAGGTCAGGTGATCTTTAACATTATTTCAAACTCTAATTCAGTTAGGAAGTTTTATTCGTATAAAATTGTGCTCATTAGTTGTTGAAGAGATTAAATTCTACTTGGTTTGTTATTATTTATCCATAATTTAAAAAAGGATAGGATATAATTAAGATAATTGGTTTGTTATTATTTATCCATAATTTAAAAAAGGATATGATATAATTAAGATAATTGGTTTGTTATTATTTTTTCATAATTTAAAAAGGATAGGATATAATTAAGATAATTGGGACATAATTAAAACTATTTAAGATGGACAAGTGTTGAATTTGTAGTAGGACATTTGTCAATATATGGTGCCATGTACTGTGATTTAGTATATATAATAGATAATAGATATAAATGTATTATTATACTTGTATATATTTGTACTTTTATTAGTATATTTTTATTATCTCATCTTATGAGAATTGAACTGAAAGATTACCTCGGCAACTTATTCATAATATATATATATATATATATATATATATATATATATAAGTTATCCATAGCAATTCCTATTTGTTGGGAAGAATTTTTGGCCAGTATTACAACAACCTATAAACTTATATAAAAAAAAAAAAAAAAAGTAACAATCGCTACAGATTCAGTAATACCGGCAAAAAAGTTCTTCCCCAACAACCGGCAGATTCTTGTGGATGTAATCTCTCTCTCTCTATATATATATATATATATATATATACGAAGATCAAGAAGATTCTCTAAATAACATTCCGCCTTAAATAGCATTCTTTTATCAAAACGACGTAGTTTTGGAGGGACGCGGTGGTATTTTTGTAAATACAATTCCACCGCGTATTTACAAAAATGTCTCTGCGTCCCTCCAAAACTACATCGTTTTGATAAAAGAATGCTATTTAAGACGGAATGCTATTTAAGAAGAATGCTCTTGATCCTGATCGAATATATATAATACAATTTGTAAATAATTTTGTTTTGTTTGTGTGTAAAACCAAACCAAACCAACAAGAGTGAGTCCGTCCGTCCGTCCGTCCGTTTGTTTACTACTACAGTACTAGGAAACATTATTGATTATGAAACGTTACTTTTACCTACACAATTCAATGTAGTAACACCACAAGTACACAACACAACTTGTCCTCTAACCATTTCCCAACAATTACCAATTAGTAGTTGGGTCGGTATATTTATAGGCTATAACTGTCACCCGTCAGGCGTCAGTGTGGAGGTGGTGGTCTTTCTTTTCTGTTTTTAGGTTACTTAATTTTTTTTTAAAAACAAAACATACACGTGTTGATTATTAGGAAACAAATATTATTATGTCCCAAAGCGTGCTTACACGAATGAATACGTCCAAAATCCATCATCTTAGAATTAGAATGGTTTGACTTATACAACTTACACGTGTCCAGTGTTGTAATACTGTTTGTAAACCGACAATAATAATTGATTCATTTAAAAATTATTTATTAGTGATTTAACTTATTAATGATTCATTATCCATCTAAATCAACTCATTTGTCACCTTTAGTTAAAAGTCCGTTGAAATTTTAATTTTTATCGAATGGTGAAAAAAAATTCAGATTACTTTATTTTTGAAATAATTATATTATTTAATATAATAAATTAATTGATCGATATTAATTTCAATTATATTTTTTGTAAATATATAAATATAGTGTATTTGATAGAATTGGACGAAATATAATCAAATTCTAAAAAAATAATTTAAAAGTAATGATAAATTAAAAATAACAGTATATATCTAATTTTAGAATAAACTAAACTAAAATAATTTTTTTTATTGCAGTTCTCATTTTGTCCTTGACTCGGGGTGCTATTTGTTTACATCTGAATGAATCTGAATCTGATCGATTAAGAGCGTGTTTGATAAAAACTGAATGAATTTAAATTTGAATCAGCAGAATCTGAATAAAAAAAGTTATTTGATAATTGACATGACTGAAACATCTGAATAACATATTTTTATTATTTTATCCTTCTAAAAAAAATTCAAAATTAGTTAATATTGTAAAAAAAACTTCATTTAGCTTTCATTCAGTCCATTCAATCAAAAAATGACACTAAACCATTCAGCCCAAATTATCTGAATGGTTGAAAACAATCGTACTTTAATGGCTGACCGATTCAACTAATCAGACCTAAACAAACAGCCCCCAAGTCATTCAAAATATTTATTTTATAATTTTTAAACTCTAAACGCGTTTGAACTCTGAATGTGTTTGAACAATTTATCCAAAAAATTATATCTGGATCAATAAAAAGTAATATTGAATGATATTTTTATCAAATATCTTTATAAAACAATTAAAAATTATATTTAATATCCATAAATTTATTCACAATAATCTAAAAGGCTAAAATAAAAAAGTACATATTATCAACTTATCAAACACATTATTTTATTTTATATTCAGATCTTAACTCATCTCATTCAGATGAACTTTTCATTGGGTTTGAATTAGAGAGTTTTTATTTTATGGTTCAGATGTCTTAGAATGTGATGATGAAAAAGATGATAATAAAAAATGTATAAAGAATGAATATTTTCCATTTCTAGTCCCAGTCCCATCAACTCGGTTTAACGACAAAACCTGAAGAAACCAGTGGAAAGTTGGCTGAAGACCATTTTTCTTCTGGTCTTACGTCAGGAACCTTTTTCTCTTTGACATTTTAGTAAATAAATATCATCATCTCATCCCTACCTCTTCATCCTCCTCCTCTTTCTCATCTATTCAGGTAAGCATCAAATTTCTCTCCCTTTCACTTCAATTGATTGTTATTATCAACAAATATCTAGGTTTTTTGATTCCGATCTAACTCCTTTTTGGTGTTTTATTACGTCTGTTTGTTTATTTTTAGTGATAAGTAATTTTTATGACTACTGGATTCTAGGTAAAAAAATTTTACGTATAGTTATGTACTATGTCAAGTGTGGCATGTATAAAGTTAGTTAATTTAGTTTATCTGATCAGTTGGGGTTTTCCAAGTTTGATGTTTGTTTGATTTTAGCTACTTTTAGGAGTTGCTTCTTTTGTTTGGCTTCTGATGTTGGTACTCTTATGATTTGCTTCTTTTGGTTAACCTAATTATCTTTCCATTTCTGTAACATGTTGCCTAGTATTAGGTTCCTAATTTATGTCTTGCGGTAGTATGGCTAAAGGGCTTATTGAGCTCTTGGATTTTATCTAGATGGTTATAGCTTGACATTTTAACTAAGGAAAATGATATTTTCACATGTTAAAAGATGATATTTTCACACGAATCTCTCACGTTGAAGTGTGACTCACTCACTATTCACAGATCACGTGGAAATATCAGTTTCCTTTAACTAATTATGATCTAAATTTGTTTCTCCCACAGTATTTGCTGTTATTATGCTGTTGGTCATTATAGGGTTTGAGATTAGTACTTCTTTTGATATATAATTAGCCATCATTTATCTGACATGAATATTTTTCAGGTTCCTAATTCAGTATTGGGGTAGATAATTGGTTCTTTGCTATATGATTATGGATCCACGTTATAGTGAATTTTCTGATGCGTTAAATGGTCTCGAATTCGGTGATGAGATTGTTTTACCCAGATTTGATCATTCTCCTCCAAATCTTTCCAACGGATTCCAGTTTAATGATGACTCTTTCGATCTTAGTTTTTTGGATATTCCTATGCATCCACCTGACCTTGACCCTGACCCTGACCCTAGTAATTCCACTTTGTCTTCTGGTGGCTTGGATGCGAACTCTCCTGATGATAATGTGTTTTCTGATGGCGTGCTTAAGTTCCTTAACCAGATACTTATGGAAGATAAAATTGAGGAGAAGCCTTGTATGTTCCATGATCCCTTGGCCCTACAAGAGGCAGAGAATTCTTTCTATGAAGTCCTTGGTGAGAAGTACACTCCTTTGCCTCATCAGCCCCAAGTTGACACCAACCAAAATGTTGAAAGCCCGAATGATTACTTTCTTGAAAGCTCAATTACGTACAGTACCAGTGCTAGTGCTGGAGACTACATTGATCCTCAGTGGTTTAATGATTCTTTAGATTACAAATCGTCCATTGTGCAAAATCATTGTGAAGAATACTTTTCTTCTTCAAATTCAATGAGCAGCGCACAGGGGGGCTCATTAGGTTCAGTAAACAGCTTTAATAATAATGTCAACGGCCAAGTGGATTCTTCTTTGAGCACCCATCATATTCCAAATATATTTACTGACAGTGAGTCAATGTTGCAGTTCAAGAGAGGGATGGAGGAAGCTAGTAAATTCCTTCCTAGCAGTACTCAGTTAGTTGTTGACTTGGGTAAGTTTGAGTTGCCGTCAGACTCAAGAGAAGGTCCTCCTGAGATTTTTGTCATGGAATAAAAGGATGATGACATCTCCCCTAACGGCTCAAGGGGAAGGAAGCATTATCATCGACAGGATAGTTTAATTGAAGATGAGAGGAGTAGCAAGCAATCGGCAGTTTATGTGGAAGAGGTTGAGTTATCAGAAATGTTTGATAAAGTTCTGCTCTATGAGTCTGCATGCTGCGACAAAGAAGAACCAAGTGAAGTGGACAAGACCTTACATCGAAATGGGCAACCACCTGGATCTAATGGTGGCAAGACTCGTTCTAAGAAACAAGGAAGTAAAACTGAAACTGTGGATCTAAGGACTCTTTTGATTAGTTGTGCACAATCTGTTGCTGGTGATGATCGTAGGTCTGCATATGAACAATTAAAGCAGATTAGGCAGCACTCATCTGCTTCTGGTGATGCATCTCAGAGGTTAGCTGATATCTTTGCTAATGGCCTTGAGGCGCGCATGGCTGGCACGGGAACTCAAATTTATGCAAGCCTAGCTTCCAAGAGGATCTCAGCTACTGAGAAATTGAAAGCGTACCAGGTGTATCTCTCAGCCTGTCCATTTAAGAATATAACAATTTTCTTCATGAATAAAATGATTTTGAAAAGGGCTTCAAATGCTACAACACTCCACATTATAGATTTTGGTATCCAATATGGTTTTCAGTGGCCCATACTTATTCAGCTGCTCTCAAAATGTCCTGGTGGCCCGCCTAAGCTTCGCATTACTGGAATAGAGATGCCCCAACCTGGCCTCCGGCCAGCAGAAAGAGTAGATGAGACGGGTCGTCGGTTGGAAAAATATTGTGAGCGTTTTCATGTTCCATTTGAATACCGTGCCATTACAACACAAAAATGGGAGACCATAAAAGTAGGAGACCTCAAGATTGAGAACAATGAGTTTGTTGCTGTAAATTGTCTGTTACGGTTTAAGAACCTAGTTGACGAGACAGTTGAGGTGAACAGTCCAAGGGATGCTGTTCTGAAATTGATCAGGAAGATGAATCCAGATATTTTCACTCAAGCTGTTGTTAACGTATCCTATAGTGCTCCCTATTTTGTCACTCGATTCCGAGAGTCACTGTTCCACTACTCTGCATTATTTGATATGTTTGATACTACTCTGCCTCATGAAGATCAGCACAGATTAACTTTAGAGAGAGAGTTCTATGGGCGTGAGGCTATTAATGTAATTGCATGTGAGGGCTTAGAAAGGGTTGAGAGGCCCGAGACTTGCAAGCAGTGGCAAGTTCGCAATATGAGGGCTGGTTTCAGGCACCTTCCCTTAGACCAGGAGCTCCTGAAAAAATTAAGGTCTCAGGTCAAGTCAGGATACCACACAGATTTCGTGTTTGATCAAGACAGTAATTGGATGTTGCAAGGGTGGAAGGGTCGTATACTCTTATGCTGCTTCTTGTTGGATACCTGCATAGAAGTCTAACTGGAACACCAGTAGAAGATTAGAAATTTGTTACGGAGGTCTCTTGGCAAGACTTTAAGGTATTGATGTTTTGTTGCGAATGATTACTGTTTGAAGACTCGAGCAAGAATGGATTGAAAAATATAGCCGTTTAAAACTACTATGGAATTGAAAGATATCTGATCCAAGTTATGAACATTGTGGTGTTTTTATAGTTACTTCACCACCATCACCTGTCACTCTATGGTAGTCAATCATGTACTTCCTTAGTTCAATTATCTGTAACTTCTGCTGCGTTAGTTGGGTGTTTACTTGGCAGACATGTCGGTGAAATTTCCAACACAATTTTTTTGCTGCATGGCTTGTTTACTGCATCACTTAATTTTTCCGTATACCAATGTGTAATGCTGTTGTGACAAAAAATAATGTGTAATGATTGTGTCTTGGGCATTTTTGGCTAGATTTCAGTCCATACATAATTAGGGTATGGATAGTAGGGGTGCATTGGGACTCATTTATCCAGTCAATTCAGTTGAATTTGATTTAATTTTATGAAATATAGACATAAGGGGAGCATCAGGCCTGATTTTGTTTTATGAAGACTTGCCTAATATTTTATACTTTTTTAAAGAATATTGAGATCTACTACAGCAATTGAATATATGTATAGCTCAAAAGTTAACCTTATAAAAAGTATAGCTCAAGCTCGCTCACTAATTAAATGAATGAACAAGATCCCTTGATAGAGCTCGGTTCGCTAACAGGACCAGAGTTGACCTAACCCTAACTTAAACAAACTGATCAGACAAGTTTTCAGTTCTTTTACAATCCTAGTGATTGATAACATGTAACTTGAAACTATTGTAGTACATATATATATATATATATATATATATAACAGCATCAGTATTTTGTCCTTGTGCCCACCATCTGCGGCTTCGAGATAGATTAATTATATAGCCAATCCTGGATCTAAGGACTACTGAGATTCTAAGTTGTTACAGAAAAAAAGTACCAAAAATGCACATACATATTAGACATATCTACTACATAGATATCAGGCCACACTGACCAGCTTCATACGTAAATATTTCCAATAGCTCAATCATGCATGCCTTTCTTTGAAATTCAAAGTAGTTTATCTACTGAAAGCCCGTAATCAATTTGTCTTGTTTCTTAAATTTGTAGTATTTTCCAGTTCTAGCAAGACACTCGAGCTCAATTTCTACTCAGTTTCATCCTCTCGACCTTAGGTTAATACTTAGTTTAAGCCTATGGAGCTGGGAGACATTCAAATCTCATCATTCTTTCCTTTCAAATGAACGAATCACACAGTGTAGATACGTCTCTCTGTTTGTCTGCAAGCTCTGAGACGGATATTTCAAAGGAACACAACTTCTTTGATTCTGTCCTAAAGTACATTGATGTCCTCCTGTGATGCCAAAGGAGAGAATTGAAGTAGTTGCCAAGGAGGGACAATTCCCCAGATTCTCCGAGGGGGAAGAAAATCATTATCGAGATGATAATAGTTACCTACGAAATAACAAGCTGCCAAGTTATGGTGAAGATTCTGATCCATTAGACATGTTTGATAAGCTGCTTCTTTGCCCAAGCACAAAGTTTGGATGCCACGATGAGCTAACAGTGTGCCCATTCGGTGAAGACATACAAACAAGAAAAAATTTGCAGCAGAATGAGCAGCCAAGAGACAGTGTGCCCATTCGGTGAAGACATACAAACAAGAAAAAATTTGCAGCAGAATGAGCACAGCCAAGAGGGTCAAAAGTTGGAAGGCCACTCGGTAGGAAGCAAGACAGGAGAACATCAACGGTGGAAGTGGTGGATTTGAGAATTCTCCTCACTCAGTGTGCACGGGCTGTATCAAACAACAACAGAAGGACTGCTGATGAACTGCTGAAGCGGATTACGAAACACTCTTCCCCTTATGGGGTACTTGAACCCCTAAGCCCCCAGCCCCAACCCCCAAGCCAACTTTTATTTATACATCGTAGCATCTAATGGTGCTGCACATAATTAAACTTGAACCCTCAACCTCTTGATAAGTAAGTGTGTTTCCTCTTGATAAGTAAGTGTGTTTTCATTAATTATGATAATATAAAAGGTTACTTTTACTCGAATAGAATTGTGCAAGGTTAATTGTAATGTTAAAAAAATATTTATTGGATAAACAAGCACACTCTTAATTGACTTATCAAAGTAAGAAAGTAAAATAAAATAAATAATCTAACTCAAAAGTCCACAAATCTACTATCAGAAAAATGCTAATTAAGAAAATTAATCAAGTTCACATACTAAGCCTAATACAAAGTTACATTGCAATGATTTTTCAAATATCAAAGATAGAAAACAATTTCAAATAACTGTGGATGTCATCACCTGCTTGAGACCATCCTCATTTGTTTTGAGGCTTTGGAGGTCTTAGCACATTCCAATCCAGCTTTTCAAGCTTGTGTTGCTTGTGGGAACTTCTACTGCTTGATGTTGAGTCCTGATGTCCTTGAACGTTTTTCAGTGTTTTATTGCGATATGGTACTTCAGAGATTACCTCGGCTTGTTTCCTTTTAAGGTCTTCACTGGCATCACTATCATTTCTATCTAGCTTCGAGCTTTCTGTTCCATCCCATGCAGACCCATTTTCTCTGTAATAATTAACCATGAGAAAAGGTGAGCATGCATCTAAGGAAGTCTAATTAACTAATGTCATAAAACCCAATTGTTCATTCCCTTGTAGACTATGCAGCATCAAATCCTTAACATTCACAATTTAACATTCCTAGAGCAGGCAGCATTCCACACTCCAATTTGAATTGCTTTTAATGATTCAACAATTTTAAATTATAAGAGACAACATTTATTTTCTTTCTACTATATTTTGAAGATACTTCAAAATTTTCTTTTAACCAAATAAAAGATACACTAGGTAATATAACAAAAAAATGAGTTGTTAAACAGACATCTTAGCAACTTCCCGGCAATCAAGTGAAGAAAGTGAACCACTTGTTGCTTCACTGTTCAATTGCCACAATCTGTGTGGCCCGGTTCTTTTCTTTTTGAAGTTGCTTGGGTGAAAATATGGTGCGCCGGGAATATAGGCTTCCAAATTGGTTGTGGTGGATAGTTTGGACTTTGGAGAGAAAGGAATAACCTTCTTTGAAGATATAGTAGGTTAATTTCTCATACTTGGTTTTATTTTTATGTATTATTTTTCTTTTGGCAAAATGAAGTTTATCCTACAACTATATATATATATATTAATATATTTTTTGGGGGAGTTTATGATGGGAGCATAGTGGCTATATTTGGCTGCACCCAGGGGAAGTTGAAAGGTTTTGGTTGTTTAGGGGTATATTTGATTCTGGTTTTGGGGAGGCACTTTTAGCTCTCCTTAGTCGCTTTGTATCCGCCCTGTGTACATGGGGGACCCCCTTTCAGCGTCTTTATTAATAAAATTTGTATCAAACAGAATGTAAAGAAGTATAGCAGGAAAAATATGTTTCTCTTTTCTAAAGAGAAAACTTGGCAAAAAAATTGTTGAGCACTTGAAGGGTCAAACAACCAACCTACTAGAACTTCCTCTGCCTTGATTACCAGAAGATGTAGTTGAGCCTTCTGGTTGGTCAATGTTAGCAGCTTCTTCATTCAATTTCTACCAAGACAAGGCTTTGACGTAATCAGAGCAAACAGATACAACAATACATTATACAGGAAGTGAATATTGTTTCAAATAACACTCAAGTTGCACAACCCTTATACTCACATCAACAGAAGGATTAAAACTTTGAAATGACATACGGCCTCTCGTCGCACCTGGACGGGGATCCCCTTCCATAATGACCACACTGCCAGTAGAGATATTTCAAAATAAATTGTCAGACAAAACTCACAAAGAGCTTGGAAATGGAAAGAGTTAAAATTACTGCAGCTTAGGAAGAAATTCAGCTAGAAAAGGCCACTTGATTATTATAAGCATATTCTTTCAGTTTGAGGCTTCTGCTATAATGAAAACTTATCCCCATTCAAAACATAAGGTTCTTTAAAACTTCATTCCTAGATCATCCGGGAGGTAGGACATTATGTAGAAAACTACTTCGGGAACTAATAAAGTTCCCCATCAATAACCTTAAAACAAGAATATTACATTAAACATGTAAGCTTTTTCCATTAGTATTCTAGAAATCTCTCTAATATTGATATAAGAGGAAACAGTGTTATCTTGGAAATAATAAGAAAATCAAAGATTTACACAACTCTGGCTAATATATAAACCGGCATCAAACATTAGCATTGTGAATACCCTACAAGTTGCAACTGAAATTTGCTAGTTGCGAGCAACATATATTGGAAATACGCTAGAGTCTGTCAATAACTTTCCCTTCACAAGTTCCAAGGCATAGTCTTTTAAAATAGGATCATTTCCGAAAGAAAGTTTCAAGTTATTGACAGAACATGTGATTTACATCTCAGTCGAATGCTTAAGAATGCAGGTTTAGTGCTAAATTCTTGCAATGGATTTACTAGCAAGCTTGCCAAGATTGCTTCCTCCTAGGAATAGGGTTTATGTTTATAACATGAACCCGTTTATGACACCAACCTGTTTATGATTCGTGTTCGTGTTTGTGTCGTGTTATCCTGTCCTGTTGAAAATTGCCGCCCCTATACCCAAGCATCACAATTTTCCCTGACAATAACTTCCTAATATAACACGACACATATAATTGGTGTAAAGAAAAAAATTAACTAAACAAAAGCACTTGTAGACCTAGGCAAAAGGTAATACATACACAATTCATTTCAAGGTCTTATTGCAAAACATATTCTAAATTAACTTACCATCAATAATGTAAAATGAACCCTACTAAACTAGACCACAAATCCAAAATGATAGTTCATAGCAAGGGCAACTTACCCAAGCAAGAACTTCTTAGGAACCATCAACAATAAGTTTAGTCTAAACTACAAAAAAGATAAAATATGAGCATGCTGCATGCCCAACTCCTACATTTTACCTCCCAAACTCCATAAACAAAGTGCCCAGTACGACTAACTAATAAATAACATGCTTACGCTAAGGAATGGAAATATGAACTGTTGAATATATATATATATATATATATATATATATATATATATATATATATATATATATATATATATATATATTCAAAATCTAGAATAAAAAAATCAAATTTTGATTACCATTTTCGGGTGCTGCTTGAAGATGGAAAGTTCCCATCAGGTATGACTTCTTCTTCGACATTCTTAGCTTTCTCCTCTCTCTGGGTCGCCCTTTGCATAAACTGCAGTAGAGAACAAGAAAATCCCCAAATTGAGCTAAATTGTTTTGCTTTATATGAAAATTAAAACCCCAGTTCGAATTTTGAGGCAAGTCTATTAAAAATCATATGCATCAATCTGCAAAATAACTATAAAAGCAGCAGTCAAAAGTTGGGATTTGCTCATTGTTTGTACCTTCAAGTTCTTCAAAGTGCTAGATATCTCACGCTTGGCCATTGCAAAGTCTGATTAGAGCTGCTTCTCTCTCTCTCTCTTCGAGAATTAGAAAAACCTTTTTATTTTCTTCGGCGGGATAATCGAAACCAGAAGAAAGGAAAGCCGAGCCTCCGAGTCATAGGGTTTCCGAACAATCAAACTCCGTTTAAGTTTAGGATCGCCATTAGTTTTTCAACAAGTCTAAGGGGACATTTTTTAGTTACATTTTTAGTGACATTTTTATTATTATTATTTTTTTTGGTTTTTTTTTTTTTTGTAGTACTTCCCAAAAAATTCAACTGAAATTTTTATAAAAAACAGTGTTTTAGGTGTAATTTGAATCATCTGACAAAAGGGTTATACAGATCGTCATAGCTTTTGATGTATCCAAATTACACATAAAATACTATACATTTTTTTAGAGACACTACAAAAAAAACTAAAAAAATAATAATGTCGCTACAATGTCGCCGTAGAAGGACTCTTTTTATTAGTATTGTTAATTGAGATCCTGAATATTTAATTATTTATTGTTCTTTCTGTTTTAAGTTTATTATTACTAGTACTTTGTTTCAAACAAATAATAAGGTTTTTTTCACAAGCAGCACATAGAATAGGTTTGCATAATGGATCTCTTTTTCTATAAATACTAAAGTTGTTCATTAATAAAGAGTTGTTTTGTTCTTTGTTAGTGTTCCTCTATTGAATAGTAGTAGTAGTAGTAGTAGATTACACTATTTATAATAATGGAAGCTAATAATCAAAAAAAAATTCTTTAGTATTTGGGCCCTCAACAACCAACCCTCCTCTTCTCCCAAACCAGACATATTTGTTTGACCAACTGTACTCACTATTACATCGGCCCTTCCCTAAACCATATGATACATATCACACCAACTTATTCCATAATTAAAGCATGAATCTTTCCACTAAAATTATAATAAGACTCTGATTTGTCCATTCTCTGAGTTCTTTCACTCAGCAGAGCAAGTGCAAAGCCAACAACATACATAAGCATGCATGGGTGATATCCCTGCTAATAAGAGAAATTCTCTTTCCAAGATATATCCTTGGCCGAAAAGCTCCTGACTGCCAATGGCACAAACCAAACATTTAAAGCAAACGGAAAATTATCTCATTTCATGTACAAAAATCAATAAAAATCCCCATGACACTAAGTTGGGACAACATCTGGTACAAGGGGCGGGATGTCATCTTCTGAATTCCCACCCTCCACGGTAGGTTCATTCTTTTCATCTTCCTCTAGGAACCCTTGCTTAAATTTGTCATAATTTGTCATCTCACTTGGCTTGTAAGGTCGTTCACCTAGAACTCGGAGCAAGTCATCCTGGTGAAGAACTTCTTTTTCGAGTAAAAGCTCAGCAATTTGAGCCACTTGCTCCTTGTGTTCCTCTATAAGCGCGATCGTCTTTTCATACGCCTTGGCCACCCATTCTCGCACTTCAGTGTCTATAATTGCACCCGTCTTGCTGCTGTAGGGCTTGGACATCTCAAAACCGTCGTCCCTTTGAGGGAACGAGAGGAGCCCCACCTTTTCACTAAAGCCATAGACTGCTACTTGTGCGTATGTCATTTTTGTCACTTTCTCCAAGTCATTCTGTGCTCCGGTTGAGATTTTCCCTAATAAAACCTGAACCCAAACAAAATCCATGATCAGCAACTAAGAAGATTGATTAAACTGTAGTAACAGTGATGGGACCTTCCTGCAGGGGTGCCAGGAAATGTTGAAACTTTTCCATTTTATTAACTAATGGTATCTGTTAGCAGAGCAAATTTTATGATAACGTTGAGAACATTAGAAGCAAACTTGCAAGCCTGAAAATAGAATAGAGTTGCAACTTCATATTTCTGAATAAAATTACTATTTATCCGTAACAAAGCATTGACAATAGTGAAAATGTTCAGGTACCTGCTCAGACGCTCGACCACCGAGGGTCATGCATGTCATATCGAAAAGCTGTTCCTTGGTCATGAGTAGGTTCTCATTGGGAACATATTGTGCAAAGCCAAGTGCAGCAGTACCACGAGGAACGATAGTCACCTTCAACAAGGGTTCTGCATGTTCCAAAAACCATCCTACAACAGCATGACCTGATTCATGATAAGCTACAGTTCGGCGTTCACTTTTGCTTATTACCTGTTTAACCAATAGAATTACTTCTTTATTAGCACATTCTGAAAAAGATTTGATAAAAAGAAAGAGAAAGAATCCCCAGAAAGCAGCGGAAAATTTAAATAAATAACATCAAACTCCAGAAAAAAAACAAAAAAATTCTTCATTTGTTATATACTTTAAATTTGTTTGTGGAAATACTATATACGTACATATGCATATATTATTCAGTCAACAAAGTCCCAACAAGATTGATCCCTTTGCTTTGGATCTTGCAGGGAGAACTCCCATGAGAAATAGATGGGAAACAATGAATAGTAGACAGATAAATATTACCACTATATTCACAAGACTGCTAAGCTAAGCTGAAGGAGGGAATTTCTTTGTAAAAGGTAGGATGTTATTTATGCTTTGGGGGACTAGGGTAATGGGAGATATAACCTTTCAACACATTTGTGGTTTTCAGTGTGAAATATGATAAACATACGTCAGCTGTTTAATGACTCCGGGGAATATGAAAGAATGGTAAGTTAGTATTTTGAATGTGACACAACCCAATACATCACTTGTTAGAGTTGTTTCAGTTTATGTAGAAACCGAAACCAAAGCACTAGCGTGCAGTTTGGAGCTTTAGTTCTTCTGAACATGGATAGAATATCTATCTTAAGTTCTTGTAGTATGTCAGTTGTACCTTACTTAAATAAGTATCTAAGAAGCAGAATGTCATACCTACGACAAGTCAAACAATTCAACATTGAACAATGACTCGTACTGCATGGGAGATTGAGACGATTAAGCATCTTTTATAATTTGTGATAATCACCATGCAATATATATAATTATATATTGTAACTAATCCAGTATTTTCTTGAGAAGGACAAAGCATTTAGAAGCAGATTGTCACTTTAATCAAGATAAGGTGACACAAAATGTATTTTCGCAATACATATCATGTCAAAATACCATTCAAGAGATGTACAAACTACAAAAATTAAATACAATATTTATTGTACAATAGATAAAAATAAATTATTCAAAAAAATTATCAAACAAAGTATTAAATAATTCAAAGAATTTGAACACTTTTACACTCCTTTTTATGGATAAGTGGCTTGACTCACATTCACTATTGAGAGGGGAGGCTACAGTAAATAAATAAATAAATAAGGAACCCAAATCAAAAAAGCATTACTCCTATTCCTCCGTCTCCTTCTCAATTCTCTAATATTCCTCCATCCCTTTCCAATTTTTTGCTTTACAGTACTCCTATTCCTCCATCTCCTTCTCAATTTTCTACTATTCCTCCACCCCTTTCCAATTTTTGCCAAAGCAGTGTTATCAGGCAAAATGCCGATAGCTTCCATTTGGGTGAATGTGGCAAGTATTGCAGGGTCATTTTAAAGTTTGATGTAGTGTTTGATTACTGAATTCCAATGTTTAGAGTCATGGGTGGGGTTTTGCTTGGGTTTGAAGGGGAGCTAATGAAGGTTTGATAATACAGGTATGTTCATTCTGAAAGAGGGGGCAACATGTGTAAGGGGAGCTGATGGAGAAGAAGATGAAGGGCATCATGCGTAAAAAATTCATTCAGTGGCTTAGGAATGATTCAGCCAAAAAATACCAGCTTATTTGGTCAGTCCAATTGGACTTACCGATTCAGCCATTAATATCATTTTTATTCAAAACAAACAGACTGAATGATTGACTAATTCAGACCACAAGTTATTCAGATGCATCAAGTCCTAAACAAACAGCCCCTAAATTTGTACAAAGATGAGTTTTAAGTTTCAAAATACCTGACTTCACATGATATTTATTCTTCGTTGGTAAATAGCACATGTGAATACAAAAGATTTCTTAATCAAAAGTCCAGTTTGCTTTTTCACAATTATCTTGTTTCCATGTTCTATATGCACTATAAGATTACTAAAGATATTTAAAGGATCATACATGTTAGCATGCTTTTAAGATGTAAAGACCCTAGACGGAAAAAAAGTGCTCCATAAACCACATGTGATGATGAATCTGTTGAATAGCACAGTAGCATTTCATCAATTAAGTTTAGAACACAATGAATATAGTATTTACATGTTTAGACTTTCTATTGACAAGTTTATGCTTTGGATTTTGTCTGTGACAAGGTTTGGTTTAACTAGTGGTCCTGATAGACCAATTGTTTAATGTTTAAAGAGAAGAAAAAATATAGACAATAGATGAAAGCTCCTTGTTAGTAAATCATGAGCACATCCACTATAGACAATTTACATTCTCTAAAAGCATCTAATTGGCATACTATTTGTAGGGGTACCTGCACGCAACCAATTCTCATGGGAATACTTTGATCTTATACTGGTTATACATGGGTTATAACAGATGTACCGTTGACTATACCCAAGGAAATTATTTTATCAGGTTCTGGAGGTTTGGGGATTTTATTTTCAAATAATAAGGTTTGTTGAGTGAATTGATTAGATAGATGTTACTTATAATTAACATCCTATCCATCATCAAAACATATCTATAGACTATAAATGTAATTTTCATTGTCAGAGTTGTTAGCATGTTCCGATAGCTAATATAAAAAAGTACTAATGAAGTCATTTGGTTATGATTTACCTTGTTCTTCTTTTCTAGCCCACCAATGATCCTATCTATAGCTCCCTCAAAATGATCCATTGTCACCTTTGTTTCATCACACCTTGCAGCAATTAAAGCGGCTTCATTAACAACATTTGCAATATCTGCTCCAGCAAAACCTGGAGTAAGGGCTGCAAGTCTCTGAGAGTAGTATGATGGCTCCTGATCAAGTTTTAATTTTTTCAAATAGATCTGGAATATCTGGTCGCGGCCTTTAATATCAGGTTTATCTATAGAAATTTGTCTATCAAATCTACCAGGCCTTAACAGAGCTTTGTCTAAAATATCAGGCCTATTAGTGCCAGCAAGAACAACTACTCCAGAAGTGGTACCAAAACCATCCATTTCTACAAGCAACTGGTTAAGAGTACTTTCACGCTCATCATTGGAACCTGAGAAGCCCCCACGACCCCTTGCTCGACCAATTGCATCAATCTCATCAATAAATATTATGCTAGGTGCACATTGCCTTGCCTCTTGAAACAAGTTTCTCACCCTAGACGGCCCAACGCCAACAAACATTTCCATAAAATCTGAACCAGATATGGATAAGAAAGGCACAGCAGACTCCCCTGCAGTTGCCTTTGCTAACAGAGTTTTGCCCGTTCCTGGGGGACCAACCAATAGAGCACCTTTGGGGATTTTTGCCCCCAGCTCCTCATATTTCTTGGGGTTCTTGAGAAAGTGCACAAACTCCATGATCTCTTGCTTTGCTTCATCACATCCAGCAACATCTTTGAAATATACCTGCAAAGACAAGTAAGAAAAACAAAATTGAAGTGCAAATAGACGGAAAATGGACATCTGCTATTAACTTTTTTGCACAAAGGAACACAGCAAAAAAGGTAAAAATATATGTGCCACAAACTAAGGGCAGTGGTATTGAACTCTTAATTCATGGGGACAAAAGAAAATTAACCTTGTTTTTTACATTCTTGTCCACTTTTGTAATATGAGCTTTCCCTATGCTGAATATTCCACGACCACCCCTTCCGCCACTACCTCCAACACCAAGCCCACCCTGCATTCGCCGCCCCATGTACATAAGAGATCCCAAGAGCAGAAGCGTTGGTGCAAATCTCATCACTTCTTGATACCACCCAATTTCAGAATTGTAAATAACGGGAACAAAATCATGAGGGTCTATCCCTAAAGCTTCTTGGGCCTCCTCCAACTTCTCCTCAAACGATTCAACGCTCCCAATGTTGAAATAATATTTATATTGGCCTTTCTTCCCTCTTGCATTGGCATCACTATCGGGTCCTTGGACAACTGGTCCTTCAAGAACATCACTTCTTGGCTGATTGCGTGGTGAGTCTCTTACATATACTTTAGCAACTGATTTATTAGTAACAACTATGTGGTCCACTAAACCTGGTTCCAGAAGCTTGTTTTTAAAATGTTGGAAACTAATCTGCAAAGAAACATACGCAAGCATAAAGCCAATAAGATTAGAAGATTGAATCCCCTTAATTGCATTCAAATTACTGTCTCAGAAGAGAAAGATACTAATAATCAACATCATTCATGGATCTAAAAGTAAAACTACGTTATCGACAAAAAAAATAAATTAAGGGAAGTGTTGCTTCCACAAGGTCTCCGAGTAGTTAGTGGGTCTTACACTCATGTGAGACAAGGACTTGTGGGAAAATCAAAAGGGCTTGTGGAAATATCAAGTCCCATCAACTAGATGTCAAAACAACTACAAAGCATAATAGGTAAAAGTCAAACAAGTTCATCGCAAATGTGAACATTACCTAAGGGGAGGCAAAGTCAGGATGGTATATATATTGTGTGTGGAGAAAAAATAAAATAAAATTAGGGGATCGCTATTTCCACACGAGTCTATCTCAAATGGATGTGTGCCCCATTAGCTATTCATGTGCCACCCATGTGAAAATATCAGTTCCCTAAAATTATTAACCAACACTTGAGAAGGTTAATTATTTTCCAACAAAGTGTTGTGCCTTTTCTTCGCTCCATTCATGCTTCTAATTTCTATTCTTTCTTTCTTTCAGCATCTTTAAAACTTCGAATTAAAAAAAAAATCTTTTACAGTACCAAGTGTATTTCACTTTCTTCATATCACCAAAAAGAGAAAAGAAGCATAAACACACATATTCATTCATAAACACATCAATATCATTTCAAAGTAACAAGATCTTAAAACCACATACAGACAACTCAACAAAATCCTGAACTGTATTCATTCATATTCTTACCGGTTTCTCTTCACGTGTACCAAAAGGAAATGATGAAAAAAACAATCCAATCACTAACAAGGGGATTATTAGATTTTGAATTTGCTTCATGAATGCTGTCTGAAAATTTCCATTATCATCTGCATTTGAATCGTCTGTTAAAAGGAAAGAATATTAAAAATGTGAGAGACCTCTCAAACAACTAATTCAAAATTTCAAATAGGAAACAATAAACTCAAATCTAAGTAACTTTGGCACACAGAAACAGATTTCAGATAATACATTTGATGTCGTCACACACACACACACATAAAACATGATCATCCTATTACAAGATGGTATCTTCTGATTTAATGATGCAGGAAAAGGTTGAAGGATGGAATACAAGAATAAAATAGAATAAGAAGAATGCCTGAAGGAAAGAATGGAATAAAACCAATGACAAATAATATATCAAACTCTGAATTCCATTGATGGTTGACATCTGTTTATATAGAACATAAGAAACCCTAATTCTGTATAAAAACATGATTTAATAAGCAAAACAACTCCTGATTAGTTCTTCTCATAATTAAAATATCTAAATAATCTACTTATTATAATCAACAGATATATAATAATACCTACTAAAATAAACTAATTACATTCAATTTACTTATAATTAATAAAATAAAATAATTAACTAATAGTCTCCTACATGTTTTTGTTATGTTTCTCATCATTTAAATTCTGAATCAAGACACAAGTACAACCTCATTCCAATGATTACAAAACACCTTGAAAAACAATAATTTGACAGACAATTTCTTTTTTAACAATATGACCGCAGTACCTTGAGTCCTTGACACCATAATTTGACCATAACAGACAGTTTTTTTAACAATATAACCTTAGTACAAATTTTAACTGCAGTACACAAAAGATAAAATTCTTAACAAGTCAACAAATCACTTAGCACGCATATTGAAAGAGGTGCAAAATGGGATCAAACAAATTATTGTCATTATGAAAGCATTCCCTTGGTCTGTGATCTTAAGGACTAGTTGCGGGTTCAAGGGTATCTTAAGACAAAATATTTTGATCGCTTTCTATTTGCTGTCCTAGCTACTTATCAAATGGATAAATTGTCTGGAAACATCAAAAACCTTGCAAAAGAAATGAGTAGTAAATGGTAGCTATTAAAAATAAACATTTTATCAACTTGCGAACATGAAAATGTATTAAGATCTATCAAGTAGCCGCATCATTTTTTTTTCTTTTGATAAGACTGGCTGTCACATCATTAACTTTCCATCGTTCCCAAAAATATAACATTTACTCTGTCAAGCAATTAGAGTAATTGATAATTAATATATTGTTCATAACAAAGAACAATATAAAACTTGTGAATGGAAGATTTGTTCTAAGCTCATCTCTGAAACCTATGGAATGTAGCACAACTTTCAAAAGTTACACGGAGAAGTCTAAAGCTTAGCCTTTTCTCTTTTCTTTTATTTTCTTCTTGTAAAAACATAAAACAAAAAAATGAACAGCTTGAGAAGTTTAAAGTTGAGCCATTCTCTTCTTTTTTTTACCCTTATAAAAACCAAAAAACTGAAGGGCTCTGAAGCGCTTGCCTCCTTAAGTATAAACTTATTTTAGGCCAACTGTAGATAATTCACAATCCATCAATTTAATTGACTAAGGCTAGTTTCTAGGCTCTTGTGAACAAAGTAAAGAAATAAGCTTTATAAACTAGCAAAGCTTAGAGACCAAATTCACTCACTCATGTTGCATCAAACCACATTGATTTATGAGTTCAAACTTCAAAGCATTTAATGCTTTCTTCTTCCTCCATTCTATATCTCTCATTTCACAGGAATCAGTAATTTTTTAGTAATAATAGTAATTTTGTATAGCACAAAATTTAATCAAAAGTTTCAATTCATCCCTATTTATCCCACAAAATAAATTGAACAAGACCAGCATAGTTTTAAAAGATGGGACTAGTAGCCAACCTTTTGATTGGGATTTCTGCTCATCCCCTTTTGGAATTTCTTTCTTTTCTTTTGGGTAGAAGTTCTCATAATCTGCAGACAAAAGCACAAAGGCACGAAAGTAATGTAAGAAGCAAAAATTAAACAATTCAAAGAAGAAAACTAATACATTTTAAACCCGAAAGAAGTCTTACTCTTCTTCTTGGGAGTTTCTTCACTGGAGAAGGATCTACGCAATCTAGGGTTTGCAAAAAGAAGGTAATTTAAATCTGACAAATACAATTTGGAGGTTAAATTTTTATTAGCTCCTATGGCAGCTAAATAACCCCTCACAGGCCCTAAACTTCCATCCAATCGACTAACCGGAGCTCCTAAAAGTGATTCACCCAGAAAAGCTGATCTTCCATTACTTGTCAAATTCTTCTACAAAAAGCAAAAACAACCCAGTTCATAAGAAGTTCATAAATCGCTATGCAATTCATCAATATATAAGAGAGATAGATTACTGTGGAACGTGACAATGAGCGGCCGATTCTGGAAAATATCATAACTTCGTTCGATCGATCGGAATAAGAAAATGATGGGGATGAGACACCAATAATATTACAGTACAGATACGAAATTTGATGGATTGAAGCTAAATATAGGACCCCAATGAATTCATACAAGGACTTTCGAAGAATGGATGTTAAAAATGTGGGAGGAGATTTGACGGTTTTATCCGAATCAATAGGGACTGTTTGGTTAAGTTTTTATGATATTTCTGTATTTCTTCTTCCTCGAAAGATTGATTGTATGAGGTCAAAGGAGAGAAGGGGTGGGCTTGATTAGAATAGTAAAATGTTAAATTAAAGATAAAAAATAGTACTAGTGGTTTGGGAAACAAGATATGCCCTTTTTATGTCGATGTCATGGTTTCGCACATAGGAATTTGTGGAACCAAACAGCAGAGGGGAGGGCGAGGGGAGGGGGCAGGGGGAGGGCGAGGGGGGGGCGGGGAGGAATGTTTAGGTTCTGTTTGGATGATTAGAATTGAGAGTGTAAATTAGACTTTTATATTTAAACATAGTTGTTTGTTGTCTTTAATAATGAATGAATATAAAAGAAGTATAAATATCAAAAGCTTTATTTCTTTGTGAATTAAGGCTATGTTTGTTTGCAACGATTATATTTGAAATATGATTATTAATCTTAAGTGTTTTATTTATTTTTAAATTTAAATTTGTGATTAGTCTAGGAATTATAAAATGACTTAATAATCTTTAGATTATAATTATAATCCCGAAATTATAATCTTATGATTAATAATCTTGAAATTATAATTATTGTAAACAAACATAACTTAGGAGTGATAATCTTGTTATTAGAACTTGTTTGGATTTGGCTCAATGCTATGATGCGAAATAGGAGTGGGGGCGGTAGAGAATCATGAATTTTGTGAGTAATAAAAATTTAATCTTTCTTATATCCCATAAAAGCTGGTATAATTCTAAGAATTGTGTATTAAAAATGAAAAAAATCTATAGACATCCCACCTAATATAAATACATGTTTTTAGAGGTTAAATATAAATCCAATTAAGTAGCCTAATGAGAGTCCTAATTAATTCCTAGATTATGTTTATTTGCAAGAATTACACTTGGGAGAGAATTACACATAGAAGGAAATGTTTAGGTTCTGTTTATTTGTAAGGATTATAATTCTGAGATTATAATCTATGATATTATAATCCCAAAACTATATATTAATCCTAGCTATGTTTGTTTATAAAGATTATAATCCCAATACTATTAATCATATGATTATAATCCCGCACAAATAACACCATCGTACTAAGCTTTAATTTTGTGATTTCGATGAATTTTTATTTTGTGATTTGTCCATTCTGATCACAAGGCATGATAATTGTAAATTCCCAACAAGGTAATTTCCACAATTTAATTCTATATATATTGTATGTATGTTTTCTTTGGTTGTTTATATAAAAAGTGTACCATGCAGAACTCATTTTGATCTATACCTACACTTAAATTTTGCATAATTTTTTATGATGTTTCTTTTTTAATGATTTAATTGTCGGTAATACTTTATACAAAACCTTACATGTAAGTTCATTCTTTCTCTTGTGATGAGGTGAAAAGTTCCTCAATATTGCAGTATGGTAAAATTTTAATCAAAAATTACATCTTGAATGTATTTTTTGTTAAATATTCTGATTTAGATTAGTTAATCTATTATTCAAATTAATCGGCACGAGTTATCAACTAGTATCTAATAAATTTTATTAAAGATAATGAGCTTGCAATCCTAATTAATTAATCTAGTTGTATTCCTCCAAACGGAGGCATGAATTATATTACACAATAAAACAACATAAATAGTGGGGTACAATGGAGAAACAGTCAAGGACATGGTGGTCAACCAACGAATTGAACATCAATAAGAAAGAGAGAGCAGCCGTGTTGGGCTTAACGTCTAGAAGAAAAGAATCAACTTTTGCCGACGTTCCAATTTGGGCCTAATAGAAAGTAGAGAATATAAAAAATACTTTTAAGTTTTCTTTTTCCTTTAAATTGTTCGTAATTTAAGTATGTATTGCACTATATTTTATTTTTTTGTAAGAGAGAAACAAAGAAAATTCTAATTTATATTATTATTTTTATATTTTATTATTTTTGTTGTGTTTATAAATTAAAAATATAAGAGCTATAAAGTTATTATGTTTTTTTTTTTTTTGTTAAAATTTGTTCGCAAAAAACTTTAGCTATATAATGGTCAATCTATATCTGTATACTCAATACTATACTAACGGCTTGTTTGATAAAATTTGAATGAAATGATTCTGAATTTAAATGAGCTAAATAAAATTAAATATTAAATAAAAAAAATTATTTGATAATTGACATGTCTGAAACATCTTAATAACAGATTTTTATTATTTTACCCCTTTGAAAAAATTCAAAATTGTTGTAAAATTATTTAATATTACTTAATATAATAGTTAATATTGTAAAAAATATATTTCATTCAGCAGCCCATTCAGTCAAAAAAATAACACTAAACCATTCAATCCAAATCGTCTTTATGATTGACTGATTCAGCCATTTAATGTTAATCAAACAGGTCCTAAAAGGTTGTTTGATAAAACTAAATGGAATAGTATGAGCTAAATGAAGTAAAATTTTGAATGAAAAAAGTTGTTTGATAATTGGCATGTCTGAAACATTTGAATAACACTTATTTATTATTTTACCCCTCTGAAAAAATTCAAAATTGTTGTAAAATTATTTAATATTACTTAATATTCCCTCCGTCCCAAATTAATTGCTCAGTTTTGACTTTTAAAAATCAAATTGACATTTTTTTAAACTAATCTTTTTATTATTTTTACTAAAATATAGGTGAAGAAATTATAACCAAAAGAAAGTATATACAATTTATTACTAACCCCAATTTTTATAATTTTAAAAATATATTTATATATGCTTAATTATTAATTTTAAAAATAATTAATTTGACTTAAAAAAATCAAAATTAAAAAATTAATTTGAGACGAAAGAAATATAATATATATATATATATATATATACTTCATTCAATAGTCATTTAGTCCATTCAATCAAAAAAATTATACTTAACTATTTAATCCAAAAATAACAATTTTTATTCAAAATAAACGCAATAATTGCGTGACCGATTCGGCCATTCACCTATAAAGAAACACCCCTAAAACAAAACGCAATCTTTTTCATCTTTATCATTCAGTCGCACCATAAGAGTACTTTCATGTAGAACCCTCACATCGTAAGCCATGGATAGTGCTTCGGTGTTGGTCCAATGCAAATTAACGCCATTTGGCGTTACTCTTTCCAACAAAAACAACAAATTTTCTTTCAGACATTTTAACAAACATCTGGAAGCTGGATTTTCTACAAAGTGTTTTCAGAGCCAGCGCAGCCTCAAAACCATCAAATTCCATCTGAAATGCACCTTATATAGTACTTCCAACTACAATACCCGCAACCCTCATCCATTTTCATTATCACCACTAAGAAGCAGAACCCTTTTGTTTCAATCAGTTAAATGCTCATATTCAAACAATACTAGCTCAGAATCGCAACCCTCAGTACTGAAGAGTCTCAAAAACATATCGTTTGATTCATTGAAAGAAACCCTTTCTCAGTTGACCCCAATTGATATCTGCAAGTGGGTTTTAGCTCTTTCTATCACAATTGCAGCTACAAAATGGACTGCAAATGTGCTCTTTAGCCCTTTCTTCTGGATGTATTTTAGCTGGACTTGGTTATTTTGGCCATGGTATGTTGCTATTGGATTGGCAATTTACGGTCTTTCATGCTTTCGCAAGTATTTAAGTGGACAGGTCAGTGTATTTGAGCAACTAGCCATTGTTACTTCAGCATTTACGTGGTTAACGCTTGTCCCACCTGCTCATTTCAACGGGTTTTTAGAAGGATGGCCATATTTGTTCTTTTTCGTGTATCATTATTTCTTCTTCTTTAATGTGAGTGTCCGAAAACGCCTGTATGGTGATCACTACCCTCGGGAGCATGATCCTAAGTGGGATATTGGCACCCCCAATTGGCTTCGCTTTTTATTTAGTACTGGAGTCATTGTGGGCCACTGGCTTGCTGCATTTGAAGGGCCTGAACTGCACCTCATCCCTGGAGGGTGGAGCAATTTGGGAGTTTGGGCCTTGATAATGATGACCTTGTTTATGCAGTATCACTCGACATTGTACCTTGCAAAATATTCTGAAAAGGTGGTGGTGCCAACTGCTGTTGTGCAATTTGGGCCATACCGGTGGGTTCGCCACCCAATATATGCATCTACCATGCTATTGTTTGTGACTTATTTCCTGGCACTCCGGGCACCTTTCAGCTCGCTATTTATTATTGCGGTATGCTTGATGTATTATGATCAGAAGGCGAAAGAGGAGGAAGGTTTGATGATAGAGACTTTTGGGGAGAGTTATCTGGAATACATGAAGAAAGTTAGGTACAAGTTTATACCTTTTGTTTATTAGTTTGTCTACAAGCAAGTATATAATCAATGTGTGGAATAGATAAATGCTAGATTAGACAATTTAGATATGCTTTATCTCAAGGGGTGATTTGAGAATGTACTCTATGTTATCAGTTTACATTTTTTTTTTTGTCTTTGCTTAATGATGCATTTTGGTGATGGAATGATTTATCGTGTTAGTGTTTTCTTTCGCTGAATAACGTAGAGCTCACACTTGGTTTCTTGGCATAACGTATTGTGTGGAAGTCCATATAAATCATAGGGATTGACTATACTATATTCCTGTTGCTACTTTACCCTTAAAGGATACTGCATTGTACATAGCGAACAAGCATACACTTTTAGCAATATGTGTTCTCCTTCATTTCTTTTTCTTATGGAATGATAGTATTAATTTCTTAAATGTGGTTACTCTAGCTGCATTATGGAAATTTGTACTCTGTTTTTTCAGCATAAGTCAGTGAATACAAATCGTGGAAAGTCACAGTATTGCCCTTGAAATGGGTCATGTTGCTCACCTGAGAGTAAATGACTTGGTGAGAAGCACGTTTTTGGTGATTGGAATGAGAGTATAACAAATGGTTAAGTCACCTGAGATTGAAACTCAAGCCAAAATCATAGGATATCATTTACTTGTAGTTATCATGGTCATGGTAAAAACATATGGTAAAATAAACTTGTTTAATTTGGTTAAAAGGGTTATATTGTAGGACCTTCTGGGAAAGTCACGTGCTTTGATAATAAGAGGGTATAACTTATAAATGGCTTGATAGAGAGTATAACTATGCAAAATTTTGTCTGTTCTCTCTAGCATTTTTGGGCTGACATTCCAAAAGCTGCTTAGTTTGGGACACAAAATTTACATTTATGATATTGAATAAGTAACTTTCCTAAATGAGAATGGAAAAT
The DNA here is from genome assembly GCA_020205605.1 of Panax ginseng. NCBI lineage: Eukaryota > Viridiplantae > Streptophyta > Magnoliopsida > Apiales > Araliaceae > Panax > Panax ginseng. Next base: position 8,361,041 of record CM035138.1, on the reverse strand, counting down.
ATGTAATTCTCTTGTTAAATCTCTCTATTTAGGTACTTAGATTCCTTTGAGTTCATTTCAATTGTTAAGGTGATTTTAGTTGTGTATTTATAGTGATCTTTTGCATTGACCAACTATAACAAAAATTCCTTAACTGGAAACGGGAATATCAAGAAAATGCTAATTTAGTGAGTGTGATTAAGAAATTACATGTCACTACTGTCATGGTCAGAAATGACTACCCTATTAGATCATGTTCTGCCCCATACCCACCAAATGAAATTATGACGAAATAAAGAAGTTCAAATTGTTGGCACAAAAACTGTTTTTGTTTCTTATCTCTGCTCTGTTTCATTTTGTTGCTACCTTGCAAGCAACCCTTCCCCCTCCCTCCTGTTTACTCGCATAATTGCGCAATATTTAGTTTGAGATAAGAATCAGAAATACCTTTGAGGCTTGGCCCTAATCACACTCCCTATGTCGTGGCAAGATTGCATAAATAGGTCTATTTCAAGTGTCCATTTAAAGTTCAACAAATCTGCTTGCTTGAGTGCCCTATGTTGTGGCAAGATTGTATAATAAAAATTAAATTATGATATCAAAAGTTTTTTATATCGAAATATAGTTTCTGTAGAATTAGGATTAGTTCAGCAGGCTATACAAATATTTTATGTAATTACATTATTTAGTGGTGAAGAGTAAGTTGGTTTTATGAATTTGACATGAAGGGCTTGAAGCTTGTGTGATGTTTGTCATGGCCATGCCATTGAATTAGGTGGATTGCTTGCTCTTCATTCTATACTTTTTACTTTTTGTCTATCCGTGTTGACCAACTTTTTTGAACTATACAAATAACAAAACCTACCCTATCAACCCTAATCAATCCTTTACATGAAATTCAAACCTAGCTGGTGAAACACTAAGAAATCCTGAAGTTACTTCCTGGGATTACTTTTCATAGCCCCTTAACAGACCCTCTTTTCTTTTAATTCCACCTCCCTACTTTAGCAGCCTTAACCTAATAATAATCACTCACTACATTTCTCAGAATCCTGTGACCAAACACGTAAAAAACCTATCATGTTGTAATCCTCTTTGGTCCCCATGTTGATGAACTTGTTCCCTCTATGAACTGTGACTTTATATCCACGTATATAAATGATCACTATGGCTTGTAGTAGAGGAATTGGTCTGTTCATCAGGTACACTTGTGCCTTTGGCTAGTGGAATTTGACATTTATTATGTATGGCCTATTATGGGGTTAATAGATTTTCAGCTTTCAGCGGTAGTTTTTGGCATTCCATTGAAGTCCAAACGTTACGTTACGCTTATAATAAATAAATTAGTATTTTTAAATAAAGAAGTGCTGCACCATACATAATTTAGTAGACAAACAAACAAACACTACAGAGAGAGATTAGGGGATAGTACTACGAATGGTTTAATTCTTCCGATTTCAGAATTGAGTGAATTTGAAGACTGTTTCTTCAATTCATCTACAATTATGAAAAGGAAAAGAAGTAATTTGACGTTTTCGTCTTGCGCGCCTTCAATTTCTGTAAACCGCAGCTGTCCTACCGTCACTATTTTCGGCTCTAATTTTGATAATTTATAACTTAGTCGTATTAACTCCAAATTGAGTGATTCTTGAGCCTATTTTATGTATTTTTTTGAACGATACAATTTCATGAAGACATAAAGAGATTTTGAAGACTAGAAAACTCGAAAGTCAGATTATTTGCTATTGTGATTTGTGGAAAGACGAACAAGGAAAGTAAATATTATTTTGTATTATAATTTTAAAATATTTATATACGAATTTTATACAAGGGATTATTTGTAATTACATATAGACATGAAATTAGATATCATGATAATTGCAAAGAGAAGATGAATTTATATATAGAAATATAATTTGATTGAATGTAAACATTAAAATCTAAAAATTAGTTTCTATATTTTAAGGTCTATTGTGTGGGATATATCTCCTAATCCGATTGTTGGATTGTTATAGTTTTTGGATATGTTATACATATATATAATTTGAGAATATGTTCACCAGTTTTGAACCGTTAAAGATTAACGTATGATTTGTTATGAATTTTAAAAAAGGGTTGATCTGTAATTTTTGTAGCAAATTTTCAGCAACAAGTTTTATATTTAAAAATAGATAACTTAATTATTTTAAATCCGATTTGAGTGATTCTTGAGGCTAAATTAGAGTATTTGAAGTCTAGTTTCTGTTAAATTATTTAATTTGTAAACTAGTTATATAATTAGATTGATATGATCGATACAATGGACTGATGTCTTATAAGAATAAGTTGTCATATTAGGGTTTTAAGATTTATTGACTCTCGCTATTAAGTTTTTATACTTTGGGGGTATTAATAAATAATCTAAGGCGAATAATTAAAGGCATCTTGAATAGCTAGGTTAAAAATGCTTTAGAATTATTAATTTACATTGTATATTTAATTTGAGGGTGAATATGTTTAGGTGGTGATTAAGATTTTGTATTTGATATCGTTAACGTTGGAGGTTAAAATTTTGTGGAGTGTTCTATACATGGATTAGATTGTCAAGTACTACTTCATTCCTTGGTTGTTGTTCTATTTCCTATAGTTTGGTGATATATATCTCCATTTGGACATTGTATTTGGATAAATTGGTCTTTGAGACCTTAATTGTATATTTTGGTTGACATTCGAGATTTTAAGCTATACTTGAGCTAACCACCTTATGGGGTACCACGTACATGTCCTCTTGACACCGGAATATGACACCATCCGTGACGTTATGATCAGTCTAGTATAGCGAATCCTTTTGTATAGTGCTCTCGATGTGAGCTTAGACCATTTAATATGTTTGTTCATGATATGTATGGGTCGACCAAATATTTGATTTGATTTGTTTGGAGAATTAGTGACGTATGTGTCGTGCGTATTATCCGGTTTGATTTACATACATCATGGTACCGATGTATTATGTTAGTTTTTGACTATTTATATTTGAGCTCAGTATGAAATTATAACATTATAAATCTTTGATTCAGTCTTCTTCTTGTTTGGGATCCTGAATTGACTATAATTATCCATTCGACAATGTTCATCATTTGTATCTAGTCACATTAATTTTGATATATTCATAATTTGTTCGTAGTTCGCATTCATTCGTTTGTGAAACACATGCAGAGAGACGCAGACATTGGTTGCCAGACTCATCATATATGGTTCTCAAATCGCTCTACATTATAAAAAAAACCCTCTTAATTCTGAGAAGAAAATGTAGCTAGTGGATACATATTAAGTGACCAATTTAACATGCACCGAATTGAAGTAGAGATGATGATCATTTCTTGTTTCTTGGATATAAGGTTATTGGTAAACCTCCTTTGGGCACTGGGAATGGTCCGTATTGTATTCCCTCGTCGTTGCCCATTACTTTCCATCTGTAGATCATAAGCCCACATCAGAAAGTTGAACATAAATTTCAACTTAAGATATGTATGTATGTATGTATGTATGTATGTATGTTTCAGACAGGGAGAGAAAGAGATCGAAGAAAGATGCCTGTAGTTGGTGGTGAGGTGGTGGAGAAGGAGGAGCATCTCAAGCTTAGCTAGCTCACTGCCTGGACACGAGTGCACTCCGTTTCCAAATGGCATATACGTGTTTGGTCTTGGGGCCACCTGTGCATGCATCAAGTATACATACATATATATTAATTTCATCTGGTTAAAATACATTATTATTAATAATTATATCATGAATATATATTATTACTTAACAAAATATATTAAAGTTCGACTATAACAAAATATATAAGAAGTTCGACTATAATAAAAGAAATATACTTCTTCTAATATTTTTGTAGGCAAATTTTTAATAAAATGTTCAAAATCTAGTTTATCTAGCATAAATGCACATGGTCGTCATATTATTATATATTTTTATTTTTAATTTCACACACACACATACACATATATATAGTCTGTTTTTGGTGCATACCAATTTATTTTATATATCCTGCTAACTACCTTTTTAATCTATTTTAATCGAAATGATTTCGTTTTTAATATGTCAGCTCCGCTATATAGAACAAATAAATGGTTTTTATGTTATGGCGATAGTTTGATGCGTCATTAAAAATTAAGACGACGATTTTTTAATATACGCGACGGATCGAACTGTCGCCCAGTCCGTCACTGAAAGTGATGAATAAGGTATATTAAATAAAAGAGTCGATACTCCGGTGCGTGCTTAGTAACCACCCCTGATTTTATATATGGTATTGGTATGTTTTGGCGCTAAAATTAAGTTATTCCCTGTATATTCACATATATAGAGAAAGATCTAGTGAGAGGGAACAATAATTTAAATAAATCCAAATAAGCTTCACATTCAACCCAATTACACTGCATGCATGCGACTACCCTACAAAACCAGCTCACGTGATCAACTGATACTAAAAAAAATTTAATTGAATACCCATCGGATCCTCTATTATGCATGCATACAGATAGAATTAATTCCCAAAAAGATTCTCATATACTGGATGAGATTAATTTGAAAAGGACGACTCCACCAACATAATCTAAACATTGTCAACCTTACATTTCTCCCCATAGATAACCTTACTCAAATCATAAATATGCAACCTCATATACTATGCAACATACCCTTATCATTTTATTCTACTCGTCACGTGTTTATTCATATAAATATGTATATTCTAAAGAGTCTGATGGATACTATTTGAACTAGAGCTTATTTGTTCTGTTTATTAACGGACTGGTTTGTTGACAGATCAGCAACGAGTTTTTTAGCAATGCGACAGTTCATATTGTCGCCATATCCGGTTCATACTATTGAGCATAATGATGAATCGTTATCATAAATTTATTTCGAGAATCCCACTATATATATATATATATATTGCAATATATTCAAATACTTATAAAGGTAGTAGCATACATCAAGCATGTAGAAGCCTGACCTCAAATCTTGAAGGGTCGAACTTGTTGGGGTGAGGGAAGAAATCAGCACAATGATGAATGCTTCTGAAGAGTGGAAGAACCTTCCATCCTTTAGGGATTAAATGGCCTTCAAATTCCACATCTTCCACTGCCTCTCTGAATGTAAACGACAGGATACTCGCCGTTCTTAAGGTTTCTTGGATTACCTGATCATCAATCACAACCTTAACTCATTAAATAAAAAAATTAATAAAAAGAAAAGAAAAGGAATTATATATAATTTAACTTGAAGATATCAATATATAATATTATTTTACTAGTGACAAAGTATATATGTGTATTTATTTATATACCCGGCTAGTCAATGGCATTAGTCGTGTATCATCCCACGTGAGCCTTCGATTTGCTTCAAATATTCTGCATCGAATTTCTTCTTGTTCCCTCTGTATTATTCATTCATTCAATTCCAACAAATACAAATATAGTGGAGTATTCAATATTACATTAAAAAAAGGAAAAAAATTAGGTTCCTTGCTCTACACCTGGAGGGGTTTAAAGCCCCTAGTTTCACGCACTTAATATAAAAATAGTTATAGATATATATGATAGAAGAAGAGAAAATGATCAGGAAAAATAAAAAAGTTCAACCATAAAATCTGGATCCGGTTAGTATTACTTCATGATAAATTCATTTTATACTCAATACAATGCTGACAAACAGACGAAATGGTGATCTTTCTGTTAACTAAGTAACATCTTTTATTTCAAATTAGTCGAATATACCTACCCACAAATATGAATTCAAATAGATATGAAATTAGATATATAGAATTTTAAAAAGAAGTCAAAAATTACCGTAACTGCTTCTAAAAGATCACCATTATCATGCAAGTACTTAAGCACCCATGTTAGGACACTTGCAGTGGTATCGTGAGCGGCAAATATCACTCCAACGATATTATCGGCGATTTGAGAGTCAGTCATGAGATTATTATTTGTCTGGCTTTCAGCTCCCAATAACAATCCCAACAGCCCTCCTCCATGCTTCCCGCTTTCCCTTCCCTTTTTGATTAATTTCCTTAATGAATCATTGAGTAGCTTCCTTGCCTGTTTTATTTTTTAGATAAATATATATATTGGCATAAACCCAATTCAACAAAAAATCCAGAATTCATAATATATTTAAATTTTTATTGCACTAAGTGTGTACTCGAAGACAAAATTCTAGTGATACTTGTTGAGCAATAATATAGATTGCTCAACTCGAGAATAATTAATCCTTGAAATTGTGAATCATTTGTTACCTTCATCGCTTTGTGAAAAGGAGTTCCGGGGAAATTTAGAGGCATGGAGTTGTAACCCTTCTCCAAGCAATGATACAAATGTTTTATTTCTCCAATCTCTAGCTCCATTTCGTTGCCGAATGCCGAAATCACAGCCACATCAAAAGCATACTAATCAAGATCGATCAGGAAAAAAACTAATAAAAATCATTTCTTTATTTTAAATGAAGTTTTTTTTAAAGGGAATTTATATAAGAACTAGAATACCTTCTTCATCTCTTGCAAAGTGTTAATGGTTTTATTTTCCCAGGTAGGTAGAAAATTGATGACAATTTTCTCAATCTCCGAGACCGACCCTTTAAGTGCCGAAGGAAGAAAAGAAGCCTGAACCAACTTCTTGAGCTGAGAATGATAGGAACCTTGATGAAAAAATAGAGCCTCAGGTCCTATCATATTCTCTTTGCTTGGAGGATAGGTTGGCTTAAAAAGATGAGCTTGACTCACTAGAACTATCTTTGCTGCTTCTGGGCTTGAAATCATCACACATGGACACCCCAATATGTGAGTCTTAAATATATCTCCATACCTACAACAAATCAATCAATTAATCAATATTCTTCTATATTAATCAATTACAAATTAAAATAAACGGCGCGCCAATTAAGATTAAGAGTTTCATATACTCCATATTGCAACCTAATTTAATTTGTAAGGCTATATACACCTGCTGATGTGGCATGTCTTTCTTCAAGTTGCGAGACAATCTTACTCAATAAATTTTTAACGATAGTATTGGCACATATTAGTAGGAGCACGATTTAGGTGTATATATTTATAGTAGAAGATTTTTGTACCTTTGTTGCCTGTTGGAAAAGAAAGACTTGGGGTTTTCGGTATAGAGCTTGAGCGTTTCTCCTAAATAAGGCCAACCCATTGAACCCGGTGGTAGGCGTTTTTCTTTGGGGGGACAAAAGCTCCATTGGATGAACAAATTAAGTAGAAACAAGAAACAAGCAATTAGAAACATTATTATTATCGTCATCATCAGAAGAAGAGGAACTAATGGGTAAAAGTTTACAGCAAATTTCTGTAAGAAACAGGACTGCATGATGGAAAATTGCAGCTAATCAGATAGCTTGAGATATGACAACTTTACATAGCAAGGTAGCTGAGGCTAAACTTGGACAGATATAGTACTGGTGTATGCTCAAGCTTAACGTACGGTGCCTTATATAGAGAATAATAATGATATTATCACATACAAATATCACATAACGCTCACATACAAATATCACATAACGCTCACGTACTGCATGAATGACATTCATCATATATTTATTGTTGAGTTAAGTGGGTCATGTCAACCACAAATTCATGAATATAACCCATGCAGTATGTGAGCATTATGTCATAATTTTATGTGATAGTAGCAATATTTTATAAAAAAAATACGTACATATATGTATAGATATATATATAGATATATATAGAGAGAGAAAGGTGGGGGAATTGTTAGGGACAGACGTTAGGCATCTGGGAGCAGCTCATCATCACACAAGACAATAGCCCTTGAAAATGTCCATAGGACTTAATTACATCCCTCAACTTTAACCTTACCCTGCCTGCCTACAGCCTACCTAAATTAGTTCTGTGTTAAACTCTCTATTGACACGTTTCTACATCTAATTGATTAGTGCAATTCTAATTTAGTAGCCTATCCATGCATTAATATCAAACACTTGGTGCATGCATTTCAACTAATTAATTAATCAAAATTGTGGCGGCATCTTTATATTTGTGAAAGTTTTTTCCTAAATTAGTTCATGCAGAAAATAATAAATGAAAAAGATATGAAGGATGGACGACTGTCGACCTCACTTTATAGTTGATGAATGGTATTCCGAAAGCTCAGTTACTTGGTGGGGTAAAGGACATGATCCAACTCTCCTTTCCGCCAACAGAATCATTTTACCCAGTCACCCAGATATAATATTACTATATATAGACATATATGTTCTAGTATATTACTCCCTCCGTCCATGATAAAAGTTGTTATTATTATTTTGAGTAGTCTTATGTTAAATGTCCATTTTTATTTAATAACCAAACTTTTACACATATTTTTCTATTATACCCATAATATTAAATATCTCATACTTTTTTTATTTTAATTCTCTCTCCATATTTAATGATATTATTATGAATAATTTTATTATTTTATTCATCATCTTAATATTTTTAATATATGCGTGAAAAGTCCACCAAAACTTTTATCCTGGGACCGAGGGATAGAGTATAAGGAAATATAGGCTGTAAGGCCCAACTAAGTCTAAGTTGGGGGAGGCAGAGGCCCAGACCCTCTCGGTTAGTTGCGTGTTAGGTAGCCATGCACTAGTCCTCTAATAGATACAGGGCCCCACAGTATTGTTCTTTGAACCGTTCGGATTTCAGTTGGCGGGATATCAATCCACATGCTCTCTATTTAGCTGTAGACATATTTTACATTTAAAATCTTAAGATTAATTAATTACCTATTTCTATCTCATTTACTAACATCCAACACCGCCTAAGGTCGGACGTTTGTGCAGGTTTTGAAGGAACCGAGGGCCACATGAAACAGTACACTAGAGGGTTAGTTAGCTATGGTGATTTATGTAGTACGTGTTTGCTGGCTCTTTTGCTGTTAGCTAAAGGGAAATTTTGTTGTTGCTAATCAATTACGTACATATTTTGAAAATATTCTTCTTCTTTAACACATGTTATTTTGTGTCTAGTCCTAGCTACTAAATTGGATGAATATATATATATATATATATATATATATATATATATTTCTAGTATCTCCTTTTGAAATTATACTGACACATTTTACATCCGATAATGCTAGAACGATATAGTACCTAGCTCTCTTGCAATTTTTTATGTATTTTGAATTTGATTTCCAATCATAAATGAATAAGTGGTTACTGGTTGGTGCAGAAATTAAAGTAGCTAGGAGAAAAGAGAAAAAGTTGTTGGAGATATACGACTCACTTTCCGAAAGCTTATGAACGTGGGAGATAATGCGACACTCGTTGCCTTCAAATGATCACACACACATATATTACATATATATATGTATACATATATAGAGATAGGAGAAGGAGATCGAAAGGGTTCCTTCAACCTGGCTGACACCTGCAGGGACGGCCGGAAGCTCCACCAGGACGCAACCTTACCTATATATACAACTATTTAGAAATTTTATAATCCGGCCGTCTATTCTAAATATACATATAATCAATTTTGATTTTTAAGGTATTTTTTCACAATTCAAAATTAGTGCATATATAACAATTAAATTTAAAGCAATAAATCTTTTAATAAGTATGTATTTTATCTATTTCACAAAAAAAAATATTATTTTCAAGAATTTTATTTTTGAGTAATAAATTATAAATGACACAACATCCACATTATCATGCAATTATTACTACAGTACTAATTAATATTTTAATTTTATATTTAATTTCAAATATTATAAATATGATTCTTTTGTAAAATCAAAATTTTTTTTATTTCATAAAAAAGAGTCTCATTTTGTGTGTATTAATGATAAGATAAAATGACAACAACTACTCGTGACATGACATGGTTATGGTTTTTTGTGTGGGTGGGGTGGGGTGGGGTGGGGTGGGGTGGGGCGGGCGGGGGGGGGTAATCAGCGCCATACTGTACGTTGAGGAGGCGGTGGTGGGGGGTGACAGTGCACCCAAGGGACTCGCAACCTCTAACGTACGTACGTGTAATCATTCTAAACTGTCCAACTTTCCACAAAAAGGTTTAGCTGCTGCCTTACGTTCTGCAATTTGCTTTACTTTCAATCAAGTCCTACTTACTTTGGGAAGGTTTCGGCTGAATAAACTGCTAAACAGATTGATTCGTAACAAGATGGAGTAATATAGAAGGCATCGATACCCTAACCTATGCATGTAATGCTCCATGCTAGCTACTCTTTTATTTCAAACAAAGAAAAAGAAAAAAAGTAGTCTTATTTGTTACCCTATCAGTCACTTGATATAAGTTGTTTTAAAGTTGTGTAAAAGTATTAAAAAATAGTTATATATATAATATTAAATATAATATCAATTGTCTATATTATCATTGTATTAAAAAAAATAATGTTATTTATTAAATAAAAAATATCAAGAGCACCAAAATTATATTTAATACTTGTGGCTAATATTGAAAACTTAACAATTGATACTTATTTGAAATTCTCAAACCACTTATATTAAGAAATAATAATATTTTTCTAAAACGACTTATATTTTATGGGACGGTGAAAGTAGTATTTTATAATTTCAATTTTGTTATTATTATTATTATTATTACGGTATTTCTAAAATTAAATGATGATTCAATTAAAGATAAATATGAAAAGTATATCCTTAACAGTTTAGAAATTATGAAAATGAGTCTTTTAGAGATTTTGTATAACAAGCATAAATGATAGTCACTTGTGTAAACGTTTATAGAGATAGCATTTGCAGTTTTTAATTATGAGAATTGATATTTTAACATAAAAATAAAATTCACATGATTCTCTATCACATGAATAGTAAATAGATTTTATTTTTATGTGAAAGAGACTTGTATAAAAATATTATTTTAACATATGAAAATATAAAATTTCTTTAATTATATCTCTATACGCACCGAACCTTAAATTTAACGATATGTTTGTGAATAAAAAATAAATTACGATTAAATTAAAAAACGAATTTTTTTTTAGTATATTCAGATTTTGCGCTCAACACATGAGCCAAAGAATGTGTAACCAAACAAAAACATAACACACAAAAATGGTCCAACCAATGACACCTTCACGTGTCATGAAGCACCATCCTTAAACTATATACCAGTACGTATACTACTACCACCTCAAAGCAAGTGCCGTCCTTCTAATATCCACCACCGTAGAGGTGGCGCCGCCCCCACACCCAGCCTCCGTCGACGTCACTGCTCCTTAATTCCACCGCCCATTTATAGAAGGCGTAAATTTTATCATATCTTAACCTCCTATATGACACAAATTCTGTACAACCATTGAAAGAGTTAACCAGCACCTACACGTGGCATGCATGCAGCCCCAACCTCAAACCAAGTGCCGACCTTCTTATCTCCACCACCACTGTTGAGGTGGTGCCGCCCCCACACACAACTTGTGTCTACGTCGTCTCTTTTTTTCTGTTAAACAATCAACAACAAACGGAATAATAGCAACCAATTTTTTTATATATATTTTAAGACGGATTTTACGTGATTCACCCAATTTAATATATATATATTATGATTCATGAAAACCTAATTCAACTTAAGAAGTAAAGAAATATTCAAAAGATTTGAAAAACCTAATTTAACCTGAACTTATATATAACACGTTAACTGGAATTATTAGTATAAGAGTCCCTCTATGAAACTGATCACCCTCCCAGAAATTAGTCGCTCATATATATATATATATATATATATATGGAAGGAATTATTTTTAAAATCGGAGTTATAGTATGGTTTAAAATCAAAACAAACACGCAGTACTGGCAACTTAATTCCATAGCTGGATTTTGGGCAATTTTTTAGTAGTATTATATATCACCTGAGCATATGCAAATGGATATGAGAGGAATAGGTTTATAAGATAGAAAGTTTAAGTGAGAAAAAATGGATCTGAGTTTCAACCCAAACTCCATTAATTTCTCACCTTGTTGATTATAACTCTCGATTTGAAACCAGTTGATCTTCCGATTACCCAAGTTGAGTAACAACTCGTATGATTCCATCTGCAATTTGATTGCAGTTTACAAATTCATGTGTGGATCACATAACTAAATCATTTACAATTTGATTGCAGTTTGCCTCTGAACAAAATGTCAAAAGTTAGTTGGCTATATGTCTTTTTAATACCCAATGGAGTCAGTATTAGAAAGTTGGGCCAGATCCAGCTTGAATATTTGTTTTTCTCTTTTTATTATTAGAAATCCAGCTTGATTGGTCCGGGCATATAAATTTTGATCCACCTGGTGTGTGCAGGCCCAATAAACTCAATTTTACCTCTTGTTATGCCTTTTCTTAGGTTTTTCCTTTTCAAGTTGAAATAAATTTAGGATCAATTACATATTCTATTATATATTTTAAAATAATTACAACAATAGTGTACTCATAAAATATTTACACAATTAATGCATTTAAAGTTTTATTTACAATATCAGTACAATTAGAATTCCTTAATTTATGGAATTAGTATGCAATTAAGATTCCTTAATTTAGGGGATTAGTATTGATTTACTTATTAAATTAAGTAATTAATATCTCTACATATTAAAATAAAATCAAAGTGGCGTATATATGAAGCAATAATTCATTTAGGGAGTATTAGTTTTGTCAGTATCATTTTGCATATTGAAACTTGAAAGTGGAGTAATCCATTTATCATGTCCACGCCTCTTTGACTCTCAGATTCTCATGTCCACGCCGGCAAAAACTTGAAACTTGAAAGTGGAGTGATCTAGGAGGTGTGTGGCGACCCAATAGTAGGATAGGTTCGAAGGCCTTGTGGCGGAGGATTTCAGGCTGAATTACCTCGATGGGGACTCCATTGATCTTGATGAGTAGTGTCTGATCTTCAGCAGTACAATGTTACGAGAGGAATTTTCCAAAGGAGATGATCAAGGAAGTTTAAGTAATAATTCTTCTAGTGATCCAAAGGGAGATGATGTTTATCCACACCATTAACGCTATCCTCCACATCTACATCTCATGATTTTTTCATAAAGACAATTCTTTGCGATTTTTTTATAAGATAAATTGGTAGCCAAACATTCATACCAAGGTAACCAATTCAAAGGTGTTATTAGGTTTCTAATTTATTTTTAAAAATCTATTATATATTTTTTATTTAATAAAAATTGGTAGCTAACACTTTATACAAATGTTACCAATTCAGTTTTATTAGGTTACCAATTAATTAAAAAAAAATTATTATAGTTTTTTTTTATAATGCAGTTGGTAGACAAACCTTAATACAAAGGTAACCAATTCAGTTTTATTGGGTTACCAATTAATTATAAAAAATCTATTATAGATATTTTTTTCATAGTGCAGTTGGTAGCCAAACCTTAATACAAATGTAACCAACAAAAACTAAAATTGTTACCTTTGAAAGTTTTGGTTACCAACTGCACTGAAATTTTTATTGGTTACCCACAAAAACTAAAATGGTTACCTTTGTATAAATATTTGGATACTAACTGCACTAAAATTTATCTTTTTCTCCTTTTAATTTTTGGACTAAATCAATCTTCGTCATAATGGCAGCTGTGGCCGGCGTCCATGGTGTTGAAGCGGCGGCGTCCATGGTGAAGCGGAGGAAGATGACCGGCGTCCATGGTGAAGTGGAGGAAGATGGCTGGCGTTCATGGTGTTGAAGCGGCGGTGAAGGGGAGGAGGAAGATGATGTTGCCAAACTTTGAATATTTGAATTTTAATTATTATTTTTGAATTTGAATTTGTTTTGTTTGTTAGATCTAAGATATTTGAATTTGAATTATTAATTATGGTAGTTATTTCTCCTTGATTTTAGGTTTCTTATTATTATGAATTGAATCATATACTAATTCCCTAAATTAAGGAATCCTAATTGCACTAATATTGTAAATAAATGTAGAAAGTGTATTAATTATGTAAATTTTTTATGAGTGCACTAATAGTGTAATTACTTTTTAAATGTTGTATACTTATGTAAAGGACCTATAAATTTACTCTTTATTTTCTATTATGTGATTGTCCCTCCATTCCATTCCATTCGGAAGAGAGACCCATTTGAATTTTATCCTAATTAATTTATTTAAAAAAAATTAAATTATGATGTGAATTTATTTTAATTTTTAAAAAATATATTTTTACTTAAATATAATTAGTTTACAAATTGACTATTACATGAATAAAAATCAAATACATTCAAATAAATTTAATTTTTTATTTTTTGCTAATTAATTAAAACAAACTCTGAAATAGTATTTAAAGGGCTAATCATTTAGCTAGAGCCTTGTGGTTTTTATTGTGAAAAATTAATAAAAAGGAGGTACATGTATTATTATTCTTACATTCCATAGTTACATGTGATCATTTGTTTTGAAGTTGCTCGAAATCGTTGTAAAGCATTAAGTGATTGTGATTATTCAGAACATAAGAATTATCAATAACACTTAAGTCCTAATTATTAGCTACTCTCTTTTCCATTCTTGTAATTTAATAGTAGTTGTATTGATTCTTTGAAATTAATGTAACATATATATACATACTTTTAAATTACTTGGTAGCTAATGTTACCAAGTAATTAAATCTATTGATTTTAAAAGTCACCGTAAAATACATTAAATTTTGAATATAAAACGACAGTTTTGGACTATAACGACGATGACTTTTACCTCCGTTTCTAAAAGATTATCGTTTAAAATTTTTGTACATGGATTAAAAAAGTCATTTAATACTATCATTTACCATTAAAATTTATTTTAAATTCCATCACTACCCCTTTATGAAAAGTTGAAAACTATTAATACAAGAGAAATAATTTCTTGGGACAATGAGACAAGATAATGGTGATATATTAAAGTAAATAATTTATTCACCTAAAAAGTTATAAACGACAAATAAATTAAAATAAATTTTTTTTTTAAAACGACAATCTTTTAGAAACGGGAGCGTAACACTTGCTCTATATTTCTGTGGCTATTTATTCTTTTTTTTTTTCTTAAATTTTGTGCGAAGAATTGCGGTATCCCAGACTTGAATGATGAGAATTAAGAAGAGATTAAACAATCATTTGTCTATGAAGGTATTAATTTACAAAAAATTATGGGAGTTGCTTTATTATTATTATATATGCAACCTTTACACATCGTGCACAATTGAACATCGTACTAGCTACTTGCTAGTCATGATCAAGATTATTGGAGTATGTTATTTTTTAATGGCAAAATAATTTTTATTATTGATTATCTATATAATCCAAGACACCTGGATTAAAATAATTGTGCAAATTGTCATTATAAACTGCCATAATGACAAATATTACTGTAAGACCAGCAGTAAATAATTAAGCTTATCTTAATTCTCTTAATTTCCCCTTGCAAATGAAAATGATTCCATCCATTTTTGACAAGGTTAAATTTTTTCTTTCCTTTTTTTTCCCGAAACACAGTAAAAAAAAGAAAAGTTGGTTACTTACCACTTAATTAACTTATTCCATCAATCATTATAATAGTGAAGCTAGGTAGAAAACTGAAGGAACAAACTCTAAAAATTACTACAGAATTACAAGAATTTATTATTGTTAATAAGATAGTTATAAAATTTTCAAAATAGGTGGGGGTAGGGCCATGATCATCTCTTAATAAAATTTTCAATTTTTTTTTTGAACCTTTAATTCTTGAGCTTGTTTAAGTAAAGCTGAGCTAGGTCGGTGTGCTCACTTCATTTCTGTCATATATATATATATATATATATAGAGGATTCTATTAGTTAGCGTGAAATTTATTTTTTGATAAGTTTCTATTGATTGGCCAATAGAATCTTTGACACACATAGGCGTCAGCATGCCACAAGACTCTATTGACTAATTGACCAACTTACCCAAAAAAAAATAAACTTCATACTAACTACTTCCATATATATATATATATATATATATATATATATATATATATATATATATATATATATATATATATATATATTACGTGCAATCTACGCTAACTTAATTACTAAGGAGAATAAACTCTCAGAGACATACAAAGCCATACAAGTCTAATGGTAAAAGGTTTTTTTTTTAATTTTATTTAAGTTATGGGTCAAATTTATTTCTCTGCAATAGGTCAAAATAGAGAAGACGCTACAGAAGATTAAAAAAATTTAATCGGGTAAGTTTGTATTTTTTTTAAAAACATTCTTAATTTCCTTCCCGCCCCAAGTTTTAGGATGAAATATATTTATAAAATTAAATTATAATAGTATAGATACTCTCACAAAAATAAATAAATTAAAAAAATACTAAATTAATGAACATGGCTAATTATGAAATCCACTTTTTGATATGGTGATCTTAGTTAAGTATATATAATTATGAATCATTTCATTAATAGTGAAATATTCATCACCATAATGTCACTTTTTTTTCAGGTGGTTGGTTTTAAGCCTAAATATATATAGGCGTAAATGAATGAACTTAGAAGACTATTCTTTTTCAATGACATGCATGTTAGAAGTAATAATTTGCAACTGCCAATGACCCAAATTTAATTGGTACCAAATAAGATGATTTTGTTAGTATAAGCAAGTTTAATTCATATTGTAAATAAATTGACATGTTTAATATGAAATTTTAATTAATATGTTCAGAATATGGTAGTGTTAACAATGAAATCTTGACAATTAGCTAGTTAAAATTAATGTATTATAATAATGTTGAACTTTTTAATTCAAAATATATCCCCTAATATGACACAAATTACAATTGACATAGATGTGACAAATACTATTTCCAAAATAAGAAATCCTATCTTTTTATTGATTTTTAATCAAATATTAATCTATAGATTCACACATATATTTTTCAATAATTTATGAATTCGATACTTTTAAGTCAAATATAAAAGATGATAGTATTCCGTAAGATTATGCGTAGATGTGTGTAATGAGAACTTTTTTATTTAATTTTTTTTCATTTTAAAAAGAGAAAAAGTACTCTTATTTTCAAGTGGTGGGTGGAGTATTAATTATGAATTATCTCCGTCCACATACTCCTTCCACCAGTAAGAATAGTTAGGTAAAAAAACAAAGGGACGACGTTAATTATTGAACGTAAAGAATAATAATAGTGATCTCAAATTAATATTTTGTTTTAAATATTAATTCTTTTGAATGATCATAGTTCATGCAAGTAAAAATATCAGTCTTTCACTAGCTCTTTAATAAATCATAGTTTCAATATTCTCTCCTTTATCTTCTTAATTTAGTAGGTTAAAAATTAAAGAGGAGCACTAGCAAGGGTGAATGCCTATGCCCAACCCTAGGTCGTCGTTTGTAGGTTCACATACTTAATTTTCTATATTATCACTATATTAAATACCAACTTATAATTTTAGAAAAATAAATAAATATAAAAATTAAAAAATGTAATTAATATTGTCTAAATAACCAAAATAATTATAAAATTTTAATACTATCCTTATTAAAAAAAAATGAAAGAGAAACAAGTTTGTATAAGTTATTCAACTTCAATTTCTTGTAGTACTTTTGTTAGTTAAATTAATTAGTCCAAGTGGGTCTTTGATATATATATATATATATATATATATATATATATATATATATAGTAGCACAATAGTTTAGAGCTAGAGATGCATGTGTTTGTTTGCTTTCTGATTCTTTTACTTCATGCATTTTTTTCCATGTGAGAATTTAAATAGGGTTTCTCTTTCTCTGTGTCTTTTGCAGTACCATACAAGTTAGTCTTGCATGGGAAGATATCAACCACCATTTTTACCGGTTGCCAGTTAATATTTGGGGATGCCGCATCAACAAGATTCACAACCTAGTAGCTTTTAAGAGTGTGATCTTTAATTCATTTGGTATGGTTTACTCAAAAGTCCCCTTTCAGTTAACTTGGGAATCTTGATGATGCTGCATCACCATATTTATGACTATATATAGATATAATTAGCTGTACTATATATCTTCAATCTTAACGTATAACCCGAAGGATTGAGTTGGATATATATATATATATATATATATATATATATATATATATATATATATATATATATCATTGGATATAGTGGCATCTTACCGTGAAAGTTCCAATTAACAGGTACGTTCCTTGATCATAATTATTATAGTGCAGCGCAGTTTAAATCTCTCAGAATTAATTAATGAACACTTGTCAGATTCTTTAATTTTCTTGCATATATATATTGCTTCTCTATTTTATTTAATTCGTAAAGGCAGTAGTACTGTTTTTTACAGTACATTTAGCTCGAAGCATGCATATTCAAAAATTTCAAGAGTCAAGAAGTATATTAATTCCTTCAATTAATTCGTTAAACTTTGAAAGTACCTGCTGAGTTTTAATAGTACAATATATGTTATACAATCGAAATTAAACAACTAAAACTCGTGCAAAATTGCCTGAAAGATCCCAAATTTACAAAAAGTTTTCATTTTCAAGCCAATTGGAACAATATTAATTAATTACCAGCGGAATTAATTAATGATGATTATGGGGTCTTCATCAGCTGTTTGATTCAGTTGATCATTTGGTGCTTAATTATATGTTACGTGGTGGTAGAATAGAGAAAATGCTTCCATCGGATGCAACTCATTAATTCGACTATTAATTTCTTGGTAGAACGTACAATTCGGGAATGGGTGGACATGCATATATATAATAACAGAAATAATAATATATATTTTAATTAATCTTCTTTTTGACATAATTCCAAAGTTAACTTGCTAGTTGGTAAGATTTACCCAATTAAGCTTAGCTGGTGTACCAAAACAATACCCATTCTTAATCAACTCTCGGTACTCTGGTTATTTTTCACAGAATTATTTACCACCGAATAAATTAGTGCATATATCTACTCGACTACTTCCTTCTCATACATTTATCTTTTTACTCCGTTGATCTAAAAAGAAAAAACATTTCTACTTTAAAATTATAATTTAATTTATTATGATATTCATAATTTGTCGTTACATTTAATTACTAGTAATTCTAATATCACACAACCATGAATCATTACTAAATTTTTAGCTAAATATGAAACGTATATTTAAAAATATAAAATTATTCTTAAAAGTTTTTATCTTTAGAAGAAGTGTCTAATATTTACAATCTCTTTTTTTCTGAAGTGATATTATATAGTACACGTAGTTAAGTACAATGGAATCATCCTCAATAATCTGATCCCATATACACCATTAAGAGTAAGCCTTTCAACTTTATAAAGGAGAATATATAGATGCCTATTTACGGAGTTAAAATCTTAATCGTCAACTAAGATCTCATTGATCAATATTTTCAACCTTGTTTTCTGACATATATATCCTATACGTACTATCATGTAAATCTCAATCTTTGAGGCCTAACAAAAAACCTGGGGAGCTAGGGACTGTATAGGAAAGAAATAAAGTGGGAATATAAGGAAAATTTACTTTTATGTCTTGTTGATTTTGTTGGCAAATATGATTAAGGTGGTGTTTGATAAAATTGAGTAATTAAGATCGAAATGGTTAGCATATATTAATAAATTAAATTTTTCTCCATAACTTAAAAAACTGCTTGGTAAATGGTAACTAAAAATTATAAAACATTTGAATGATTTTTAAATTTAAAAATATTTTAAATTGACTTTTCAAAAATCAATAATGATCTTAAAATTTGGAATGGAGTAAGTACAATATTTACAAAAACTCCATATATTTAAATTAATTTTTCATTAAGAGGTAACTCTTAATGATTTTGATTTTTATCTTACTCTTACCGATTAAGAGACGATTATAGACAAACAAAATTTTACCAAACAACTTTACCATATATGATTATGAGTTGATTTTGACTTACAAAATTTGGTTATGATTTCATTTAACAACTAAAATCACATTACCTATTATTTCTAATATGAGTTGTGTGGGTTGAAACTATATATATAATTATGACCTAAATATAAGTCAACTCATATTATAAATTTTAAATTTATTATTATTATGATATAATTAAATAAATTATTTATGATATTTAATTTCTATATTACTTCGCATGACATGTGGACCGTGATATACTTAAATTTATCCCACTGAATTTTGCTGCTACTACTGACTATGAGCATGACATCCTCCTCTCTTCATTTTTGTTATATTTATTTATTTCTCTCTTTAATATTTGTTTATCATTATCTGAATTTTAATCGGTGTTTGGTCTAAAATCGGCGACAAATAATAAATAAATTTTAGATCAGTGATCAGTTAACACGTACGTAGACTTTCCACATCAAAATTATATATATATATATATATATATATATATATATATATATATATATATATATATAAGACGATTATTTTTAAAAAAATGATTAAATAAAATTGTAACATTTGTAATGATTATAAAAGTGATGGTAAAAGACATATTATTAATATCACCTAGTTTTATAATATAAATTAAAAAATATATTTTAATTTTTAATAAATTAATAATATATCTATAATTTTGAGATAATAGAGCACAGTAAGAATTAATAAAAAATTAAAAATTAAATAAAAATTCTTCTACGCTCAATTTATTTATTATAAATTCTTCTGCTTAAATTTTTATTAAAATTTAATGTCGGAGAAATTTTTGACTTTCTTAAACTAGTTTAGTGCAGTACTAAAAAGTGAGATATAATTCGGTGAATTTACGCAAGGATATTAGTAAAAATAGTTACTAAATCTGAAATGTTAGTAAAAATTGAATGTTAATAATCCTATTTTAATCGTCCAAATTAACTTTAATATATAGTTAAATTGACTACAAAATTAATAAATTATATTATGAATCTTGTTAACGCCAAGTTTCTTGCTAAGCGCGTCCCAATCACGTAATCCACGCTGCTTAGAACTCCAGACAATAACGGATCACACGAAGCTTGACGGCTTATGCCACGGGGATAGCTCCGGTGTGAGAATGAAGTCTGTGCCGCTTACAAGGTTTAACAATGGAGGATAAGTATTTAGTGCTCAAAATAGGTATTACCTCATAATGATAACTAGACCTCATATTTATAGTACTCACCACCTTAGAATCATTCTCCCAAATGGATTAGGACTCCTAATATATGGTAATTACCATAACTTGGGTCCAACGCCATCTCCTTAAAAGGTGCAAGTAGAGTCCAATCTCATCACCACCTTTGAGTTACCTTATATACATATGAATAGTACTTTGGACTCGCTGCACGCAGGAGAGCCTTGTCGCAGCAGCCCAAACGGTCCTATAATCTAACCCAGGCTTCGGCCCAAAGAACTCGAAGACCCGACCGAACATCATAAGACCAAGTTCGGCTATGGTCCCGGGGCTCGAATGTCAATTCAACACCTCCAACACCTTCATGGGCTTGCCCATCGGTTCTCTCCAAATTTTCTTCGGTATTGAATCTTCTACCAATGGAGGGCTTCAGAAACGCCTCCGAACATTGCCCCCAGCCTCCAATCATAACATATTTATGATTGGAGACTTGGCGTCGTCGACTTGAATCTGTGCATGACAGATAATGATGAACCGTCTTGCGTGGAAGCCGTGACAATACTTCTTGATATTTGAAACGTTGTTCGCATTTTCACGCTGAGCCCACCTCAAGTATTTAATAGCCGCTTTGGGGTTACGTGGTCGTCGTCCTTATAAAACTCCCTTCCCCTCATTATCACTTTTCTTCGACTCTTTGCTTTCAAATTCTCCCATGAGGCGATTTCCGGCAAGCTTATCTCTTACCCAATCTGCACCATTTTCCTCAACTGTACTGTCATTTGAGTGCTATTTTTGCTTATCTCCTTCCAAAACTTCTTATTTGCATCACATTCTTTTTAAATGGCCAAATCCAGCACTATTCCTATTTAATCGAGCCTATCACCGCTTACCTCCACTCATTACCACTGCACGACCTTCTAGAGGTCGATCGCAGGATGCTTCCCGCCGACACCACTCCTTCGATCCTCGCTTAGTCCCAGAGCCGCAGAGGCTAGGATTCAAATGCATACTATTCCTCGGGGAGTTTTCTCACCTTCATACTCCTTCCACCATCACCCCTCACAGATTTCACATCCTATTCCTTTTTAAGATCCTGAAGAATACCAACTTCGAGTGCATATGCCCAGGTATGAGAAGATGTTTTGGCGTCCCCGAGGGCGAGGGTGGTCGCCCCCATGACGTTTCTAAAGTACGGGTTTGGTTCCCATTTCACGATTTCATTTCTTCTTTCTTGAGCTTTGTGGAGGAGTCGGGTTCGCAGCATTGCGTCTTAACGCGTACATCCACTTAGTCTCTTTCATAGCCGTCTGCCAAGAGGTGGGTCTCAATCCGGCTCGATCTATTCTTTGCTTTCTGCTCACTGTTAGTGGTTCGAAAGAGCCCTTGGCTTTCTAAGAACTCAACAAACGTCCCCAACCGCAGACCGTCCCGATCAAGACCCTTGAAGCAACAAGGGTGGTATGAGCGGTGGTTTTGCGAGGGAACCGACCTCCAACTCCTTCCCCTGGGCCCATCCAAATTGACCCGGTGCGAAGATTTCAAAGTTCCCAAGGGTGAGCCGATGCCTTCAAGACATTCTACAAGCAATGGCAATGGACCCAATGGAATCTGGGCTTCGATGAACGGCTCGGTTGTCTAAACACTACCATGAGTATCCTTCTGCTTTTCATTATTTTTCCTCCTATTTTCTCAAGCTTTCCATGCCTTAACCCATTTGTCCCAAAGTCAAAGACCATTTTCAAGCCGTAGGCGCGCTCGACGCCTTCATCCTCGCCACTCGTCACCCGGGTTCATCCGACCCCAAATGACCGAGCGATGATGTTCTAAGGAGGATATTTGGTCCCGATCAATGACTCGTCATTGGGTCCACTTCGGGGCGAGCCCCCACCACACAAAAGAGAGGGCGAAGATGAGCCAGCATGGAGAAGGCGGCTTCTTGAAAAAGTCCAAAGCCCTCCAATGGCATCGTTAAAGCGCTTTCTAAAAAGTCGCCCGCCTTCTCTCCGCCGGCCGACTCTCCGCCGCCTCCTCCGTCAACCGAAAGCGGTCGAGGATTCGGAGGACACCGAAGAGTTCCTCCCAACCCCCGATCAAAAGACCTCGGTTGTCGGAAGGTTCCGATCACCAACAGAGAGATGTGGTCCCCGATCCGGGCCAGCTCCGCCACTTCTTCCTATCCCCAGCTTTCTTCTCGGGATCACTGACCACTGTTGGCCCAATAACCCCGTCGGAGGTCTTCCCTTTTACCCTCTTCTATCACTTCAACTACACCGGTGACGACGCCGGTTTTAAAGGGTACTCTCCGATCGCTTATTGGTGGCTTTATGTTCGAGCTCGGCACCAAGTAATTCCTTTGTCAACTGATTCTTTGCTATTAATTTTGACCTTTTCTTCTTGTCTTGATGTATGTGTTTATGCGCAGCTAACGCTTATATTTGCTGAGAGCCATCCTCCCTCGCCCGATCCACAAAGAAAGAAGTTCGACTTGGGGACGGAGGTGGAGTTCTTTGGAGGTCAAGTTCGGGTCTGCAATCGGACCAAGAAGGAACGGATTCTGCGTTTGATACTCGACGCCAGCGACTGAAGCGGAGGGCCGGGTCAAGAAAGGCTGGAGCATGAGCCTGATCTTTTTCCGGCGTAGAGGGTCGTCTGCTCCAAGATGTCGAGGATCGGAGAGCGCTTATTGTGTGATATTACACCTGAGTTCTCCGAGATGCATAACAAGATGATGTTTTTGATCAATGAGAACAACACCTTGATCAAGCATCACAACGCCTTTCTCCGAGAAGATAATCGAAGCAGCACAAAGAAGCCATCGCCGAGTATGAGGAATCTGAAGCCTTGAACGATAAGTGTCATGTGATTTGGTGAAGGGTATGAGACTCATCCGGGGAAAAAGCTAAAGCAAAGTTGATGGTCATTGGGCTTGATGTCTCCTCCTCGACTCTTCTGGATGACGAAGTCCGACAACAAGATGACCCTCCTGTCGAGTAGATATGTAGGATTTGTAATAAAGAAAATTTTCCTTCTTTTTTTTTTTTTTTTGTACTTAAATATAATCGTAGCGGTAGGGTTTGTAAAGTAGAAATTTTCTAAGTATAAATATGATATACTCTTTGCCCATGAATGCTTATTGTCGGGCTTCACTTATGACCGATCTCGATCGATTATGTCCACCGAACCTCCCTGGTCGGATCGTCCTTGGGGTTTATCTCGATTTTAGAGGGTCAATATTGTACAGAGACTTATCTCGATCGGTGGTGTCCGCTCAACCTCTTGATCGGATAGTGCTCGAGATCATACTTTAAGCATTTATTAAACTCTTGTCGATTATGCTCGGGACTTATCTCGATCATGGAGTTTTTCCGAAAGCTCTTGATCGGATAGTGCCCAAGCATGTCTGTTCAAGTAATGTGAAATATATGAATATAGATGAGGTTAAACATTGACAGGAATGGGAACTTTCATTTATATCATTTGAATTGAAACGATTACATGGATAAAACAAGAACGACATAACTATTACTGGTAAAATTTTCTAAGTCTTCCAGCATGCCATGTATTCTTTACCTCCGAACCGTCCATTGCTCAGGCCGGTGAGTTCTCGGCTTGACACTCCTACCACCTCATAAGGCCCCTCCCAATGGGCATTAGCTTTGCCAGGTGTTTTGGGGGTTGATGCCTCCAACTCGGGAGGACCAAATCTCCTATTGCAAACCTCTTTGTCTTCACCTTCGATTATAGTGTCGAAATGTTCATCACGATAGATCGCTAACCTCACTCACGGCGGAATCCGAACTTCATCTAACAAATCTAAATTTGTTCTCAAACCTCGTCATTATATAGCTCTTTGTATTGGTGACTCGAAGAGTTGGAGATCCGATCTCAACAGAATTTGTGCATCGGTCCCTGTTTACCCGACTTTGAATGGGGAGTCTCCAGTTGTAGTCCTTGGGGTAGTTTCGATCGCCCACAACACGGATATAGCGATTCTTGAACCACAAACCCTTTAATGCATCTAATCTGCGTTTAATCCCATTGAGTAGGGTTCGATTGGTCACTTCCACTTGGCCGCTTGATGAGGATGGGCAACCAAGTCTTGCGATATTGGATCCCTAATTCTTTCAAAAAGCCTTCAAACTTAGATCCCACAAACTATACGCCATTGTCTGAGACCATCGCCATCGGGATCTGGAACCTAGGAGACTACCCCTTCTTTAAAAACTTCAAACACTCTGTTTCGGTGATATTTTGCGATGGTTTGGCTTCACCCACTTCGTCATGTAATCAATAGCCACGATCACAAAGCTAACTTGTCCCTTAGCTTTTGGCGGAGGCCCTGTAATGTCGATTCCCCACACAAAGAAAGGGATCGGGACAAGACGGAATATAGTTCCTCGGGGGTTGGTGGTATTGGATATTCACATTCGGTGGCACTGGGACACCTCTAATGAATTCCTTTGCTTGATGTACTTAGTTGGCTAGTAATACCCCTCGCCTCAAAAATCTTATCGCCGGTGACTTTGCTCCCATGTATCCCCCCCAGATTCCTCATGCGTCTCCCCAAGTGTGTAGTCCGCCTCTGAAGAGTCAAGCATTTGAAAGCGAGGAGAGCTAAAGGCCCTTCTGTATAGATCTCCATCTATGAGGGTGAAGTTCAAACTTCTGTTTGACTTGCACAGTTAGGATTCAGTCGAGGGAGGTCCCATCGGCCAAGTATAAGATATAAGGTGTGAGCCAATGAATTGAGCCGGTCCAAAACCAAGATTTCTATCTTTGGGACACTGTGTTTTTCCAGAACCTCCAAGTACACTGATCCATTGAAAGAGCTTGCTTCAATTGTTTCCAGCCTTGCCAAGGCATCTGCTATCGTATTCTCTGACCGGTCCACCCCCTGACAACTGTATGAAGTGAAGTATATAAGCTTATCCTTTAGCTCAGCCAAATATTTGGTCATCCTTGCCCCCCGGGCTTCGTACTCGCCCGATAACTATTTGACCACCAGCTGTGAATCACTGTAGATGATCAACCGTTGTACCTCTAGGCTTCGGGCCAATCGTATCCTTGCTAAGATGGCCTCATACTCTGCTTCGTTATTTGTGGCCTTGAAACCAAACCAAATAGCTTGCTGCACCTTGAACCCTTCGGGGCTTGTTAGGATGACCCCTGTTCCACTGACATCCATAGTTGACGATCCGTCCACGTATAGAGTCCATGAGGTCTGGATTGGTTGTGTTTGACTCTTATATTCGCCTCCGGTTCGGTGAAAGAACACTCAACCACGAAGTCGACCCAATGTCGCCTTTGATTGATTGTCGTTTGGGGACGATACTCTATAACAAATTGTGTCGGTTCCATTGCCCAATGGCTAACCGGCACGATACTTTCGAGGCTTGTGCAAAATCTTCTTCAAAGGTTGGTCTGTAGGTAGACCATCTATCAATGACCACGGAAATAGTGCACGAGTTTCTGCTTTATCAATTATGAGGCGTAAGCAAATTTTTCCGTGTTCGGGTATCTCGTTTACTGCGTCTCGAAGAACATGGTGACATAGTACAATCGAATTGCTTATCTCCTCATCCCTTACCAAGGTCTGCCGCCTCTATCGCCATTGGGCTCGCAACCAAGTATAAGTATAAAGGTTACGTGGGGATCGGTTTCATTAATAATGGTGCCGAACCCAAATATCTTTTGATCTCCTGAACGCAGCGTCTTCGCGTTACAAGTCCATTGGAAACTCTTGTCATTTTTCGGCCTTTCGGAGTGTCAAAAGGGGTAGACATCTCTCACGGTGACCTCGACATGAATCTCCAGAAGGCGAATTCGGCCGTCATCCGTTGGACATCTTTATATGTCTTTGGAGATTTCATGTTTAAGATCGCCGAGATTTTTTCCGGATTGGCCTCGATTCCCCTTCTTGACCCGGATATCCTAGGAATTTTCCCGAACCCAATCCAAGGTGCATTTGGTCAAGTTTAGTCTCGATTTGTGTTACCTCACCGTTTGAAGCGCCTTCTAAGTCCTCCAGATTATCCCGGACTAACATGCTTTTGACGATCATGTCGTCCCACATACACTTCCATACTTCATACAGCACCGCTTTTGGAACGAAGTTCATCATTCGTTGGTAGGTTGCTCCTGCGTTTAGTAGTCCGAAGGTCATCTTTCGATATGCATATATAGTCTGATGAGTGATGAAGCTAGTCTTGAGGTATCCTCCTCAGGCATCGAGATTTGGTGATATCTGAGAAAGCGTCCATGAAACTTCGAAAGATTCCATACCCACAAAGTGGCGTCAATTAGGCTGGTCTATGTTGGGTAAGGGTAGAAGTCTTTTAGGCGAGCCTTGTTTGTCTCAGTAGTCAATGCACATCCTCCACTTCCCATTTTGCTTCTGTACCAATACCACATTCGCCAACCATTTGGGATAATCAATTTCAAAGATGAACCCCGCCTCTAACAATTTGGTAACCTCTTCGTCTATAATCTTCTGTCTTTTCGGGGCAAAGATCCTTCTTTTCTGTATCACCGGCTTCCTTTCTTGCCTGTATGAAGTTTATGTAATGCGATTGATTCACTAACACCGGCATGTCACTAGGTTCCTGTGCGAAGATGTCGGCATACACCGAAGTAATTCCACCGAGACCCGTTCGCACTGCTCGGATAATCCTTCCGATCTTGACCAATTTGTCCGGATTTCCGCACCAACTCAACATCCTCTGCTTTCTTCCTGCTGGTAGAGCCATGGGCTCAAGATCGCCTTCAAGTGAACGGCTCGATCTCGATGGTCATCGTCTGCTTTTACCTTACTAACCCCGACTCCTGAGGAAATCAAGGTATTCCGATAACATCTTCGGGCGATGTCGAGATCTCCGTTTACTTCCCTTATCCCGTTCGATGTCGGAAACTTGATTTTGAAGTGGGGTATAGATGTTACCGCTTGCAGTGCCGATAAGGTGGGCCTTCCCAAAATGGCGTTGTAAGCCGAATCCACTTGTACGACAAAATTTTTTACCATGATTTCTGTCTGCTGTGGGGCCATACCGAACTTGACTGGTAACGTGATTGTGCCCGTCACATGAACCGGGTCGCCACTGAAGCTGTATAACGGGCCTTCTCCTCCTAATTCTATCTTCTTTCCTCCCAGATTCATCCGTTGGTATGCATGTGTGTAGAGTATATCAACCGAAGACCCGTTGTCGATCATCATCCTCTTCTTCATGTCCACCGCCCGACCCGAGCCGTTATTACCAAAGGCTCCGCGTCGCCGCTTCGATCATTCGTAGGGTAGTCATCGTCCGGAAGGAGATGGTGGTCGTTACTGAATATGGCTTCGCCTTTACGGGCGAGGACCCACCCGATGATAATCTGGCCGAGATGTCCATTCTTTTTCTCGCCAACACACGCCCTACAGACCCGCTGATATCACATCAATAACTCCTCGAGCTTGTGGGTTCGGTTGCGGCTGTGCTTGTCGGGTGGGCTCGGTGTTGTCCTCTCCTGGGGCTTCCGACCCTTCTCGGCCAACTACGTACTGTACCAACTTCCCGTTCTGGACATTCTTTTCTATTAAGTCTTTCAAGTTGGTGCAATCTTCTGTCGTGTGACCCCGACTCGTGGTAATACGACAATACTTGTTCGACCCTCTTCACCGGCTTCGGATCGTTTGACATGGTTCAAAAAGGGCTTACTTGTGATCTCTTCCAAAGATCTTGGCCGATTCAGATTGAGTCACGGTGTACACCTTGTTGACCCCTTTATTTGGGAAGGGTGGCCTTCAACCGCCCCCTGTTGTACTTTTTCTTGTGTAGTATCCGACCTCCCACGATTGTCGACTTCGATAGCTCTGTTTGTTCCGATCTCGGTATTTCTCCATGGGATTGAGGTTTGAAGTTCCCCATCGCTTCCTCGATTCTTATGTGATCTTGACCTATGGAAGGCCTCTCGCGGTCGGTACGGGGTTGATCACCGTGTCCTTCATCGGCTTCTTTGATTTTCCGATGTCAAGCCCTGCTTGTGAAGAATCCCAAAGCTTGTGGGGAATTCACTCCACCACCAAACCCCTGACCTCCCCCAAATCTCTTAACATATCGCCCAGGCTCTCATCGATCTTTATCCGACTGCATGAGGGATGCTGTGATTTTCCCCGCGTCTCTTATTACTCCCAAACTGCATGAAATTTTTCCCCAAGGTCTTTCCATGAATTTATCGATCCCGACGCCAAGGTTCCCATCCATTCCGGCGCTTTTCTTGGGGTAATGTAAGAAACATGTGGCACTTGCATTTGCATCGAGTGGCCATAATATCGTCATCAACTCATCATACCCATCGAATGGTCGTAAGGGTCCCCCACCCGTCATAAGTCTCCATCGGGGCATCTTCCTTTTTGGGTCCGCTTATCTCCTGATTAATTTTGGAGAGAAGGGTGACCCTATATAGGTCGGGCGCCTCCGATCGGGCTCTCGACCAACAATGACTTCTCCAATTCAAAGAACCCTTCGAAGCGTGGGGGTGGGTTCTCCTTTGTGAGGGGACGAATGGGGTCTGTCCCTTCACGCCGGAATCTCTCTTTCTCCTCTCCGCCCATCCGAGGCGGGTGTTTCGGAACGTCGTCCCGGCCAAGACCGGCTTTTCTCCGGCTTGACCAACCCTCGAACGACTTCGATACCTATTTTTCTCCTTTCACCCCTTCCTTCGGGTGATCGAGACCGGCTATGGTGCGGCGCTTTTTAGAGGGCGCCTCTTCCTCACCGAAAGCGTTGGCCATCTGCGATTCGAGCTCTTCCCACAAGACGTAGGGTCATTATGGCATCTTTGTTTTCTTTGCATCTTTTTCTGGGATGAATTCTCTCCGATCTCGATTACCACAGCTACGACTCTTTTCCTCCCTCCGCCTTTCATGAATTAATCAAGCTCATTCCAATCTGACCGGCCCGGGTTGCGGGTATCTTGCTCTCATGGAAAAAATCTGCGTCCGAGAGCCACCGGCTCCATCTGATAAATCTGGTTTGGAGCCAGTCGTCTTTCACCGATCCTCTCACCGAGTGGTCTCGGTGTGTTTAACCTTTTCATGGTTCTGAAGCTGCATACTCCACACTCGCCATAGTTCCTTCCCCGAAAAGTGTTCGATTGTGATTGTTATTTAAGACTTTGCCTTCCTTCTAGCCCAATGTTAACGCTTAAGTTTTACGGCGGCGTCAATCACGTAATCCACGCTTTAGAACACCGCGATGTAAAGAATCGATCACACGAAGCTTGACTTATGCCACGGGGATAACTTCGGTGTGAGAATGAAGTCTGGTAGTTACAAGGTTTAACAATGGAGGATAAGTATTTAGTGCTCAAAATAGGTATTACCTCATAATGATAACCTAGGCCTCATATTTATAGTACTCACTACCTTAGAATCCTTCTCCCAATCGGATTAGGACTCTAATATATGGTAATTACCATAACTTGGGTCCAACGCCATCTCCTTAAAAGGTCTGCAAGTAGAGTCCAATCTCATCACCACCTTTGGAGTTACCTTATATATATATGAATAGTGCCGGGACTCATGCGCAGGAGAGCCCATTGTGCGAGCCCCAAAACGGTCCTATAATCTAACTCAGGCTTCGACCCAAAGAACTCGAAGACCCGACCCCGAACATCATAAGACCAAGTTCGGCTATGGTCCCGGGGGGCTCAAATGCCGACCCGAACACCTCCAACACCTTAATGGGCTTCGGCCCATCGGTCTCTCCAGCCCTTCTGGTATTGAATCGTCGGCCCAATGAAGGGTCGGTAAAACGCTCCCGAACAAATCTGAATATTTAGATTAAGAGACTAGAACCATAATAAACAAAAAGTACTACTAACATACATAATGTTCACAATTTAAAAAATCTAAATAAATATTAAATTCTTAAAATTAACTTATAATTTTTCTTGTTCATATCTTTAATAACATTTTTTTACTCTGACAGTTATTTAAAATTTAATAATAAAATCACTCGATCAAAAATATTAATACTTATAATTAAACAACACAGTGTGTAAGAACATGGAGTAGAATTTAACATGATGGATAGCCGCCCGTTTTGAATAGCGAGAGTAGAATTTTGGTGGGGGCATAGATTGCTAAGATATCTATGTAGGAACTCAAAAAAATGGGCCAAAATTAGTTAACTCGTTTCAGTATGTTTTAAAAAAAAATACAAGTTCAAACTTTAATAACTCAAACAATTTAAAATATTTAATCAACTCAAATAGTTCTAGTTAATATAAGTTGACACATCAGTTTATAAATCAAATTATCAAGTCTAAATGTGGAGCTGTTAAAAGATATTAAATCATAAACAAACACCATCTAAGTTATCACGGTTCACAACCTAATATTCACCATCTAAATTATCACAGTTCACAAACTAATATTCTTGGATATAATTAGGTTTTGTCCTATGGTGGAAGAGAGAGAAGAAAGGATGGCAAAAAGGGAAAGGTATATATTTTTCCGGTGAGGAAATTAAGGGAGAGAAGGGTGGCCAACCCCCATGGCAACCTCGTGGTTGTGTTCCTCCTCCCGGCCCCGTTACCGCAAAAACAAAACAAAAAGAAACCCAATAAACCCTTTTCCCCAGGTTAGGATTAATTAATTGGATTCAAAAGTATTGTTTTTTTTACCCTATAAAACCAAAACACTTGCATAAATGTGGCAAATACAAAAAAAAAAAATTGGGTAGGACCACAAGAATTGCTAGGTTCATAAAAGCATTCACAACTACACCTTTATTGACTATGTATTCCGAGCATTTTCTCTAATTCTTTAAGGCATTAATTTAATTATTATTTACACCTTTAGTGCTTCTTATATATGAAGACTCTATCTATATATCCCAATCAAATTAAAGAGAGACAGTAAAATCACCAAGCGATCTATTGTTGATACGAAATCTACCTAGCTAGAACTCAAATGCATGGAGCTTAACTTCTTTTCAATTGACTTTTCTAAGGAAACTCTAAAGAAAGCTAACACTACAAGAAAAAAAGACTACGTTTGACGGAATAGTTTCCTTTGAAAATAGTATACTTCCGACTGATTCCTCGAAGATACTTTCGTCAAACATAGACTAACCCCGACGAAAATCAGTCGGAAGTATAAGGGCCACATTGGCGCCAAATTTCCTGCCAGCGCGAAAGTTATATTCGAAGAAAATATAATTACATCCGAGAGAAAATTCGTCGGAAGAAGTAGCTTATATTCGAGGACGTATATTCGACAAAAATTTCGTCGGAAGTATCTAATAAAAATTTATTACACAGACGCCTTCTCATTTTACTCTTTTCATTTTCTCTCGCCCCCTCTCTCTTCTGCACCGCTCTCTCACCTCGCCTCTCTCTCTCTCTCTCTCTTCACCTCTCTCCGCACTCACCCCCACTGCCGACCACCCTTCCACACAGCCACTGCCGGCGACCCTTCCACACGCAGCCGACGTCGATGACTCGCGTTCTGGCCGGGTTGGACTCTGCTCTCTCCTTCTCCTCCTTTAACCGGTTTTCAAACTAAGGCATAAGGTTAGTCATGATTTAGTTGTATATTTAAGTATAATTTCATGCCCTATATTGTGCATATTGCACTAAAATTGGTAATATATATATATATATATATATATATATATATATTGATGATATATATTACTATATATATTTTGAATGAATTGCTAAAATTGGGACTTAAGTGTTAATTGTCAATATATATAAGGGTTATTATTTGTGTTCTGCCGAAATGGGTTATTGCTTGTGGCTACCTAAGCCTAACTGTGTGAAAATTGTGTTCTGCCGAAAATTATTGTGTTATGCAAACTGTTGTGCAAATTGGGATTAATATTAGTGTATTGATAATTGCGGCTTATGTTTAGTGTATAACATCTGGTAAATGTTTCAATTTGTTCTTCTTTATGCAATTGCAGCTTATTACAGTGTATCAATTGCAGCTTATTACAGTGTATGTTCATAATTTTGGTGAGTGTATTTGATATTCTGACGAAATTTCTGACTGAATTTCTATCATAATTCTTCAATTGCAAATTTTGTGGGCCCATGTAAATTTTTAAATATGTTACTTGATTAATTTTCCAACACTAAAATAAACTAATTTATAGTAATATTTACTTAATTTTGTACTACTAAATAAAATAAATAATATTATAAATAATATATTATAAAATAATAAAATTAAATAACATAAGATAAGATAATTTAAGATAAAATGAAATGACATAAAATAAAATAATTAAAATAAAATAAGTTACTAAATGAAATAACTTAAATTATATCTAATAAATAAATTAAATACATTAAATTAAATAATATAATATAATATGAGTAATAATAAGAAAATAAAATAAAATAATAAATAATAAATACATTAAATTAAATAATAGATTTGACCTTTAAGATCTCTCATTGGGTTATGCGGCGATGTGATTGAAAGCATTATGTCATTGCGAATTCATCTGATTAGGTCAGATGAGATCTGACAGGCGCTTCTTCGGGCGATTGAGACCAATGGGACCACCATCAGAGATCATCAGCCCTGCATAGTCTCTGATTTAGCTTGAGAGGCTATGTGTGCGCACTAGGATGCTGATGACTTCAAGAAAAAGTCTGAGCATGCGAAGAAGAACCGTGGTCAGCTCCGGATAGTACACACAAATACTTAATACATGTTTTATGAATGTTTTTATTAGGCCTTGAGGAGGACCTTGGGACGAGATCCTACCATTTTAGAGTTTTGAGATCGAGTCCACACGCGCCAAGCGCCGAAATAAGCGTTTTATTCTCGACATAACTTCAAATATACTGGTAAAACTCATCTTACTATTTAGCTTTTAGTAATATTCAATCGTAAATAAAATGATATAATTAACATACGTATACAAAACAAATTATAGGACCGATTTTAGAGGTTTCGGGACGAGCGTATAGCTGAGCTGGAGGCTATTAGGAGGGGTTATGAGCCGTTAGATTCCGCCACCCCTCTTCCCGATATTGTATTATATCGGGATGAGGAGATGAGACTATGGATCGCGTCTCAGGATCCCTTACTAGTAGTACCGATAGATATCGAGTTTTGGGTCTGCCGAGGATACCCGCATATACTCTTCCCGGAGGTAATATTTATTATGTTTCACGCAAATTATCCGAATTTATCACATTATATAAATTATTATTAGTAATCGAATTTATATTTTTATAGGCTCTAGCCAGCGCCCGAAAGCACATGTCGAACCATCTTATACGGGCGCTGGCTTGGATGACGATATTTTGCGGCGGCTGATAAGGACCGTGTCGGATAGGTCTTCTTAGAAATTGACATATAATGATTTAGATATAGCGATGGCTCAAGACGCGGGCAAATCATATATAGGTGTCTATAATGCGACGGTCAAGACGCAAAAATCATATAGGGGTGTCTATAATGACGATCGACATGAAACCGCTTAAGATAGAGTTTTTTTTTAGATTAATCACTCCCACTTTCCCCCAAATCATTTCAGTATCTTCACTCTTTCTCTCTCATTACAGACAAACGAAACGAAAAGCCCGATAGTAGGTGAGTTTTCAGGAATAGCCATGAAAGGAGGTAGATCAAAAGGTGAAACGAAAAAGCCCGATAGTAGGTGAGTTTTAGAATAGCCATGAAAGGAGGTAGATCAAAAGGTGAAACGAAAAAGCCCGATAAGTAGGTGAGTTTTTCTTCTTTATTTTGATGTTTTGCGTATTGGTTGAGTTAATTGTTGTCGATCTAGGATTTTGTTTGTATTTTCGTTGTTGATGTTTTTGTGTTATGGTTATAGGCTTGCCGTGAAGAAAAAGAGAGCCATGATGCGAGGCGATAGAAATTTGTAAAAAGCCGGCGAAGAAGGGTAAGGTGGATAAGGATCCTAATAAGCCAAAGAGGCTGCGAGTGCTTTCTTACGTTTTCATGTACGAATTATTGACCTAAAATTACATTTGTGTTGGACCTCTCTGTATATATCTCGAGGAAGTTTATATACTAACGGTTATTTTTATGAAATTTTGTTGAATAAAGGGAGGATTTTAGGAAGACGTACAAAGAGAAGCATCCAAATAACAAATCTGTCTCGTTTGTAAGTTTTTCATGATGATTGGATCTGTTATTTGATTGGCTTTTCGATCGGTTTATTTGTTTAGTCTAATTATTGCCTTGGGTTTATTAGGTGGGCAAAGCTTCTGGTGGTGACAAGTGAAAATCATTGTCGGAAGTGTGAGTAGTTTTGTTGGAATTATTTGATTTTGATTTCAATTGTTTTTTACCCGATTTGTTTTTGTATGCTTAATTAGTTGTTTTTATTTTTCCCTTCAGGAGAAAGCTCCTATGTAGCTAAAGCCGAGAAAAGGAAGGTGGATTATGATAAGAACCTTCAGTGCTTACAATAACAAGAAAGAGGTAATTTAATTTTGTACTAGAAAAAGAATCTACCAGATTTTGATATATTTTGTTTAGTTCTAAGCATTCAAAATTGTTACTTGAATTTCATTTATAAGTAGGAGAGAAAGACGAGGTTTGATGCGGATGAGTCGATAAGTCAAGATCGAAGTTCACGATGATGATGAAGACGACGATGATGAGGCGGAGAGGTTGGTAAATTAACTGTATTTAAATTTGTAAATGTTTATTAAAATTGTGATAATTGATTATTTGGTTGTTTGCGGGATGATGATGATGATGATGAGTAATGAAAAAAAGCAAATTTGTTGGGGAAAGGGATTTGTGGGGAAAAGATTATAGGGATGTGTTTAACCATCCTTGGGATTAGTCTATCCTAAATCCTGATAAATAGCTCTTTTTTATTTAGGTTCCTTTTTAGGGGAACTACTTGTCTTATTATTATTAGAGGAACATGAAATTAGTTTCAGGGGCAGCAGATCTCTTCTGAAGAAGCTCATATCCTTGTGTACTTTTCTTTTCTTGCATATCTGTCACTTCAGTATCTTGGTTTCTGGTCCCTGAATGTTTAATTTCAGATTTTATATACTATGAGCTGAAGTTTTTGGTACTAACTTGTCTCTAATAGTTGGTTGATCTTGAATTCTCAGGGAGACATTCTTTTTGTATTCCAGTGAAAATACCATTTTCAATTTGTGCATATGTTTCCGTAGTGATTTAATTTGTGCACATGTTGCCGTTCCTTCAACCATCACTTTGGTATGACCTTACTTTATCAGGGGAATTCATAATGGATTACATGAATCTGGATGATAGATCAATTGGCATGTTTTGGGTTGTGTCTTTTACCATGGCACAACCCGCTTTTGGAGAACGATGATGAGTTGGTTAACATCACCGAGCTACAGAGTCGCTACCAAAGACCAAATCTACAAATTCAATGATAGACTAATGGTGATGCGGGAAGTTAACCTGTGCCAATATCACTCTTATCGTGGTTTTCAATAAACTTGTGTTTGAAATTGGCTTTTCGGATGGAAGAGTCGATGTTCTCTCGCCAGTACTCTCTTTGTTTCTTTTATTACCCGTGGATTACTTGTCTTTGCTTTTGATTTATTTAGTTTTAGGGTAAGCTACTTGGTTCCATGTTATGAATTACAAAGTATGAAGGGATAAACTAATATTACTACTTAGGGAATAATTCTAAATTAAGACGTGAAGTCCATTGAAGGGCATAGTAGACCTTTTCTTTTGTTATCTCATTGTAGAGAATCCTAGGACTGTCTCTTATAAATTCTAAGCTTAGGTAGTGTAAGGTTCATGCTTATTGCAATGAATTAAAATTGAGAGCTTGTTTGAAGCTTCTCCTTATCCCCCTTTCCTCTTCTCGGTCCCCCATACTTTTCGGTCCAGTTATACCTTAAGAAATGATCACTTCATATGCCTTGTATATAGATCATATGTGCATCCTTTTTTATAGTCAATGAGTGCAAAATATCTATGAGTTGGTTTGTCATAATTTCAAAATATTGTGTTTTATATCAATAATTTTAATACTTTTCATTGCTAGGAACATTTGGTCCAACCACCAAGGGGTTATCTTATATACCACTTTAATATCAATTTAATTTATCAACTTGTTATCACATTTCTACCATGATTACTCGCTTGAGTAATTCTACATATAAAAAGCAAAAAGTGAGTTTTCCAAGAATGATACACAATTTTCGGACTCATTCTCTAACAAGCCTTTAAAGTGCTTGGTGACTTGAAACTTTTCTTACCGAATTTTATTTACATTTTCGAAATCCGACTTATTAGGTAATTGTGACTCCCATCATAGTTATACATTTAAACAATGTTTTACTTTTATTTTATGCGAGTTGTGCCTAATGTTGCGATGGTTGAAACATATGCTAGATTGTCGCTTATAAAGCACCACATTCATTGTTCCGCTCACACTTAAGTGTAACTTCTTTTACCCAACAAAAACTTAATGGTTCAAGATAAAATGTTTAATTTTTTGTGACTCATTGTTCAGGTGTTTAATTTTTTTTGTGTGACTCATTCTAGGGAGAACTTTGGTAAATTTGTTAAGTTGGGATGTATTGAAGATTACGGAAATCACAAGCGGATAACACCACTACTCTTCGATTTTATTCTTCTAAAAGCGAGAGGATTTGATAAGTTTAGATGATTATGTTGAGAACATGGGTGAGAACCAAAAAGCCATCTATTATTTGGCAACAGACATGACTGAAAAGTGCTAAGACCGCTCCTTTCTTGGAGAAGTTGGTCCAAAAGGACATCGAGGTATGCGTATGCACTTCTCTAGTAAGGTTACACTAGATGATAAAAGTCAATGTTGACATAGTTGTGTTGGACTTTTGGTTTCAAGGGTGATTGCTTAGTAAATACAATTCATATGTACATGCTTATGAATTGATTGTATATGTAAATACATTTTCATAGATTCGTATTCTGGATTCACGTGTACTATATCTAGTGGAGCCTATATAGATGAAGTTGCCATCCGAATCTTCAAACATATAAAGAAAAAAAATTTGTTGATATCGCTAAAGGAAGATTTGGAGCTTGGTTAGTTGTAACTATAATACTTGATTAGTGGCGGTCTGGCAAAAACAACTGCTTGCTTACTTTGATTATTCATGGTGCTCTCAAAATGCATCTTTTCCTTACAACCATTGGATATTATGACAATTGATGAGGATGAGGTCAAAGAAAGGGAAACTAAGTAGAGTACAACCTTCTTTGTGATTGGATAAAGCAACAACTTGGTGATAAAGTGGCAAAAGTCCAAGTCTCAAACCGCCTAAGCTCTTCCCCTGTGTCCTTGTTTACGGAAGTTTGGGTGGTCTGCTATTATGGAGAGGTCTTATTAGCGTCTTAACTCTTAAGTCTTCGTATTGCTTGTAAATTATTAATGCAACCTTATCGCGATGATCTAATTTTCGTTGGAGGTTTTCCATAAGCTTTGTTTTCTTTTATAGGTTGATGAGAGCACAGACTCTTGGAGACACTTCAAGCTTGGAGTTCATGAGGGGAAGAAGAATACTGGAGATTATTTCAATTTACTCTTGTTTGTGATGCTTGTAATGTTGTAATGTGAATGATTTTAAATGATGTATATAATATTTTTTATATTTTATTTTATATTGTATTTGTGTTTATTGAATAAATGTGCATTATTATTTTTTTTAAATATGAAAAGGCTATAGCGACGGTCATCGACCGTAGCTATAGTGTTCTATAAAACACATCCCTATAAATGACGGTCACCGAAATGTCGCTATAATTTATCTATAGCTACCACTCATGACCATACCAATAACTCTCAAATGATCAGATTAGTAAAGAAGCAAATACACGATTTTGCCATGACCTATAGCTAGGGTCGGCGACCATCGCTATATAGGCCAAAAGACCGTATGCGCTATAGGCTTTACCGATTTACGGTTCTACATGACGATCGGCGACCGTCATCATAAAACTTTTAATGACGGTCTTTTGGCTATAATGACGATCGGCGGCCGACCGTCGCTATAGTGATTTTCTAGTAGTCTTGCAGATCGATCCGGTCTTTCGGCGTTAGCAGTTGCCTTCCAGTTCTCGTCTTCACCAGATTGCTCAGTAGATTATAGCAGGGGCCTTCACAGAGAGTGTGGGATTACCATAGGAACAATTCGACACTTGAAGTGGCGAGATGCTCCGGATGGTGATTACCCTCTTGGAGGAGGCTTTTCGTCCGCCCTCGCCTACTACGGTATTCTTATTGTTTATGTTATTTTCAATTAAGGCGAGCTTGTTAATTCTCACACACACACACACACACATATATATATATATATATATATATATACGGACTAATGATTTATATTTTTGATTCTATCAACAGGGTGGCGATGGCGAGCAGACTGGTGATAACGAAGCAAGACGACGACAATCGCTTTTCCATACACCAAAAGCGGTCGTTCACCTCACTTAGATGATGATACTTTTACTAGTTTATAGTTCATTTGTATGAATGTTATTGTAGAACATTTGTATATATTGTAGTGTCTAATTAAGGTCGTATATAAGTATTGTAAATTATATTGTTTATCATTTATGGAACATTAGCTTATATTTGTAATTGGTTAGCTTATATTTATGGAACATTAGCTTATAATACGTTTTGGTGGAAATTTGAATGTGAATGTGAATGATAATGAGTTGAAAATTACGTTTTGGTGGATATTACATTTTTGCGCTACGTTGCATATTTGAATGTGAGATACAGATTTATATTACTGTGTATTGGGTTGTGACATGTTACATGTACATAAATGGGTTTAAACACCTGAAAACTGAACTTTTCAAATCTGCATTAAAAAAACACAATTATTTTCGACTGAATAAGGGATCTCCGACGAAAATTCCGTCGGATTTAACAATCATCCAATTTTTAATAAATATCGGTTTATTTTAATTTTTGGTCGGAAATAGGTTAATTCCGAGGGAATAAGTCCGTCGGAAATAAGATATATTATACTCGACGTAATATTCCGTCCTATATATTCAGTCGTAGATAGCTTATGTTCGACGAAATGCCGTCGGAGCTAAGTTCGCCGAAGATAAGGTGGATCCGACGGAATTTCTGACGGAGCTTATCTTCGACGCGTATATATACAACCGAATGTCCGACGGAATATTCCGTTAGAAATACTTTATTCTTGAGGGAATAAGCTTATTTTTGAGGG
The DNA here is from genome assembly GCA_020205605.1 of Panax ginseng. Lineage (NCBI taxonomy): Eukaryota > Viridiplantae > Streptophyta > Magnoliopsida > Apiales > Araliaceae > Panax > Panax ginseng. Next base: position 8,320,758 of record CM035138.1, on the reverse strand, counting down.
AATATTCGTCGAAATAAGGCCTTTTTCTTGTAGTGTAATGTGTCTGAATTCTGAATTTGAATCCAAATTATGTGAAATGGATTAAATTCCGACCGACCATGGTTTTAGTTTGATGAACCTTAAATTAATTGAATTATTTGCAAGTCAGACACAAGTGAGTTGATCATTTAATACAAGAAATGAACCTTAATACTGCGTTTGGGTTTATGGAATGATTGTAAAGGTATTTATTTCAAATATATGTTTGGTTGTTGGTGCCATGGTAGAGATTGGTGGTGTAATATGATGGCAAAATTATCACGTATCTATTCTATATATTATAATGAATTTTATTCCACCATGTACGGCCTGTCACATTTTTCATTTCATGCGTTGAATTGATTTATTCTCCAAAATAATAATCTAATATTTTATTTTTTATTAAATTCTTTCAATCTAAACGTAAAATATATAAATAATTTTTAGATCAACTTGTATACAACCGGCTAAAAGAACGATTATATATGATCTTAGCTAAGATAAGAATTGTTGTAATCATTATTAAGATAAACTAACGGTTGATCATCTAATTATCTTGGATCTAACTTGACCCCTAGTGAACTAGTGCTGTGCATATAGAACAGCTAGTGATTGAAAATTTGATGCACCAATGGATGAACTAACAAATTAAAGAATGACGCATGCATGGGTTGAATGGCGGGGAAGGCCGGAGCATATTGGTAGTATAGTATATACATTTTCTAAAACGTTGATTTAAGATATTATTGAGGTCGGTCGGTTCAATAATCTTTTGTTGCACACCACAAATTAAATCATTGTATGGAGTGCATTTGTGGTTATTATTAACGCACGTAATTAAAAAAAGTTGCATGCATTTATCATTTTATGTATAAACGAGTGTATATAAAAATATTTTACATTTAGTACGTACTTATCCCATGCAAACAAATTATTACAATAATACTAGACTGAGCAAGTAGTCTAGTCCAGTCCAGTCCAGTGGACTAGTGGAGTGGGGCATAAACTCACCTCCACCTTATGGATATGGGGTCAGCGTCTCATTTGAAAAAATCTTCACGTTCTTAATAGTATCAAACGGTTTTGTGGTTCTAGCTCAGCCGTAACTTTTGTCTTATGATTTTATGAGGTTAAAGATTCGATTATTTGAGTGTGTGTGATTATTCTTTGGGTAGGTGGGTGCGGAAATTAGCAATATATATATATATATATATATATATATATATATATATATAGGTATTAAATCAAGCGTTTGTCGTGGATATTATTCAATGAAACAAGTTGATTATCGTTGATCTGAAGACAATGGAAAATTTGAGATTAGTCAAATTTTCTCACTGTACTTCTGAACATGGCGTAATGATCCCTTTTTTTCATTCTGTTAACTTTATTACATTCTCGCTTTAACTTATAATACATGCTGCTTAGTGAGTCTCACCCTATGTATGGCTATGTAAAGATAAGTTTACATTTATGTATACATAATATAAAAATAAAAGATAATGATACATAATATAAAAATAAAAGATAATGATAAGATAAGTCTAAATAAAAGATAAACTTATTTTTATAAATACATAATGTAAAAATAAGATAAGTTTGAATAAAAGATAAATTTATCTTTTATAATAACATAAATTTATATTTTATAAAAGATAAATTTATATATGTTATTATATAAGATAAATTTATTTTATTATAAAAGATAAATTTATATTATTATAAAAGATAAATTTATGTTATTATAAAAGATAAATTTATTTTATTATAAAAGATAAATTTATCTTTTATTCAAACTTATTTTATTTTTACATTATGTATTTATAAAATAAGTTTATCTTTTATTCTGCAATTATCTTATCATTATCTTTTATTTTTATATTATGTATCATTATCTTTATTTTTACATTATGTATACATAAATGTAAACTTATCTTTACATAAATATATGGGAGATTTGATCACCACATGAAATTGTAATAGCAAGCAGCATGTATTATAAGTTAGAAGAATGAATAATAGCTAACTGACAAAAGGAAGGATCATTGCCATGTTCAGAAGCGCAAGTGAGAAAATTTGATTAATCTCACCTTCCATCATCTGTGATCAATTCAGAATTAACTTGTTTGTAATGTTTCACCAAGAACGTCATTATGTATTTAATAATTCTATATATATATATATATATAAATTCATAATTGTATGTAGAAAATGATTTAATCTGGACCTATTTATGTAAGATACGCATGCAGCAGTAACATATATTGGCTTTTCTTGAACACCAGCTAGCTAGCTAGCTAGCTAGAGTGTTTTTTTTTACAAGAGACTGATGTTCTTTACTTCAGTGGTCGCTCATACTAAATGCTTTTTTCATTCGACAAAATTAGTTTTAAGTTTTAACCTAACGGTTAAGATTAAATTAAGTTCAGTGTACTCAATGTGTTGTAATAGTATGATAATCAATTTGACTATGACAATACATTGCACTCTCCAAAATGAGACTGCAAAAGAAAAAAGAAAAAAAAAAGACTACTTTTTAATAATAACAGTATAAAATGACACATATTTTTATATTTATCACTTAATTTTATTATCAGATCGTTATTTTTAAAAAATTATTATTTTTACAAGAAAAATTTAATATTCACGTGAGAGAAGCCGTAAACTATTAAAATTTCTTAAGAAACAGAATCTGTATTTCTCAAACGCCAGCACGCACTTTTGTAAAACAATTTGTTGACCATAACAACTTCATCGCAAAATTATTATTATACATTAGTGGGCTAAAACTAATTAAATTAATAATAAAAAAAGATTTTGACCTGTAATTTGTTGTTGCAAGTGTACTATAAAGTTTCACAAGAGTGTACATGTAGTAGACCACATGTTTGCATGTGGTCCTTCAAATGCTTATATTCTCAACCCACATGACCCCCAAAATACAAATCCTTTAAAAATCATCCCAGACTGACCAGACCAATTAAGGATATGTTTGTAGGTAAAATTAGGTATATATAGGTAAACACCATGTCACACAATATAAATAAAAACACTTTCTTTACCCTAATCAAATGAAACATACCTACCATAAATGGGACTTATGGACTGTTTGATTAACACTGAATGGTTGAATGATTGATCGATTCAGTCATTCAATCCGTTTGTTTCGAATAAAAATCGTCGAATGACTGAATCAGTCAGTCTTTCAGATAATTTGAACTGAATAAACAAGTCCCTTTTTTTTGACTGAATGACGGCCGAATGATTTTTTTTCAATATTAACTATTATATTAAATAAATTTACAATAATTTTAAATTTTTTCAGAAGAATAAAATAATAAAAATCTGCTATTCAAATAATTCATATGTCAATTATCAAATAATTTTTTTGATTCAGATTTAGATTCTAAAAAAAATGTCTTCAATTTAAATCTTAAAGTTTTGCAATAACACAAGGAAATAGTTAATTGTGCACTTGTACCTTTTTCTTCAAGCCGCGTACCATATACTATAATATAATATAATATAATATATAGAAAGTAACCTTCCGATAAACATTTCATCCAAATACATGCATGCACATCTTATTAAAACCAAACCAAACCAAAAATCACTCCATCTTTTTCCTTTAAAAATACTCGACAACCAAACAATTGTATATGAAAAAGATTGTTGACTGGTCAAGGGTTCCAAAAAGCATCATTAGATAATAAAATGAAACAAAACCATCATGATCTCAAAATCCTACATTATTAATCCAATGTTTGAAAACCTGGTACAAATCTGCAGCACACCAACGATTCACTAATAATAAAAATTAAAAATTAAAAAAATTAAGCTTAATTATCAACATATATACTAACAACAATAAATATTGTGTAAATTAAAAGATGGTTGCAGGTGATGCACAAGTAGGAATATAACAAAAATTAGTTTTCTGTCAAATAAGTAGGAATGAATATATAAGTCTTCGCGACTGCATGAATTTCTTTCTGATTGCAGATCGAAATTCAAACTTTCTGACTGCGGATCCATATGGAAGCATGTGCATGTGAATCTTATTTGTTTGTCTCCACTTAAGGTTTGAATTGAAGTAATAAAGATAAGAATGAAATGACTCATTCTTATGGAATGAAAAAAATTATGCTTGATTGCGATTAGAATGGATTGAATATTTTTTTTTTGCTATTTTCGACTGAAATTTAATATTCTTGCCCAAGATTCCATGTCCAAAGTCTTATGAGTAGTTTTTTTTTATCATTGAACCATAAGGGTCTTGAAGGAGGGAGAGCATGGAATAACTCATTCCAATCTCAATTCCATTCCATCAATCTAAATGCAGTAATCCTATAGCTTAGCATTAGTTAGATAATGGGGTGGTTATGAATAGCCTTAACAAGACATAATTATCCTGCCAAGAATAAATATATATGTTTTTAGCACGCTTTAAAGTCGATGGCGAAAATGGTTAAAATAAAAGTAACTAGCTTTACAAGGGAGTAAAAATTGAGGAATCAAAATGAGGATTACCAAATCTAAACCATAGGATAGGATAGGATACCTTACATGGGATAGTGGTAATGGTACAGTCCAATCAAAGAAAACAAAATGTACAACTCACCATATTCAGAACGGTATTGTCCATACTACCATGTTTAAATAATTGACATATATCTTCTACTTGTACTTCAGATATATAACAATGTATTTTTAAAAATAAAATAATTCATGCAGTTAAAATTTGTATTTCCAACATTACGGAGTAGCATATCAGAGTCAAAGAAAGAGCATTATTTATCTATATTTAAAATTTTACCTCAAGAAGACTGCAAACTCGGCACAAAAATATACACTTTGAATACCTTCGGATTCTCCTGTTCTCTCAGAGGCACTGTAAAATAGGCCCCTTTTGCTGTATTGCAAAATGTGCGGAACATATACATTGTTGGGAGAGAACCGGAGTCGGTGCTTCACATATTAGTAGTATTAAACATTAGGTCTCGGCTCCATTCATATTTCATGTTATGTTTATAGAAAGATAAAAATAATACTTGACCTTCACTAACAATTGTTTAATGACCACCGACCTTCTGTACTAATTTTACTGGATTCAGCAATTTTTATCTTTATTTTTTATATTCAAATAGCTGTTAAATTTGCCATCTACTAATTTCTCCAAAGAATTCCTGGTGCAAGTGTGTAACACTCTTGTAACATTTAAGGGTGATAGAATATAGAAATTTTAACAGTAAGATCGTATGGAATCACATCTCCATAAGAATTTGATGGATCTCCATACAGAGGTTCAGGAACCGAGAGGACACTTAAGTGAGAAAAGAAACCACATACAACAAGGGTATATATCACCCAAATGCCTAATGCCAAATAGCAGTAAAAAAAAAGTGTACTCCCTCTGTCCCAAAATGAGACCCTGATCATATTCCATAATGGGACTCAGTTTTGGGACAGTAGGAGTTCATGATCATGTAATCAGACTAGACAGTTGGTCATAGGCCTCCACATGTGATGCTGCCATTGTTAAAGAAACACTCGTCAACATCCACTTGCAATCTCCTCCAACCAATGTCCCTAAACTATTATAAATAGTATCTCCAACTTCTCCTCCAACAGGTCTATCGTCCTCAGTCTATAAATATATATATATATATATAATATATATTGAAGGAATCGGAACTAGGTCACTTGATAAAGTTGGTATGGAGTACTACATGGACGAGAAGTCGAAATTATCAAAGAGTGAATCAAGTAGCCATCATTCTTATAGTAATTCTTCAAAGTCATCTCTAATGAGGAGTATTTCCCAGAAGACCTCCAACTCCAAGTCCTCCCTCCTGAGAAGTTTCTCAAGTAAAAACTCTTCAGTCAAATCTTCACTATCAAGGAGCTCTTCGCAGAAGTGCTCTAATTTCACGCGAAAATGTGGCAACTTGGCCAAGGAACAGAAGGCCAAATTTTACATTGTTAAGCGCTGCATCACCATGCTTGTCCGCTGGGACAAACATGGTGATTCTTGACAGAAATAGACGAAGAAGCATTGATAGCTCGAGCAAGCTAAGGGAGTATCTAATATATCCTTAATTCCTACTCTCCCCCTTCAATCTGCTAGATGGATCTAATTGGGTTCATTAATTTCAAACCCAAACAAAATTTCTGAAATCCCATAAAGAAGGTGGGGGGCTTGCAAAGAGCTTGTTTTTTGTTAATCTCTATGTATTTAGATTTAGATTAAAGTGTAACTTCCATGTAAGTGAGCAGAGAACTTGCAGAGGAGTTGCACATTTTGAGAATACATTAATGTAACATATCCAATAGATTTTGATGCCTGAAAAACTATACTCCTCAATGAGCTTGATTAATCAGTTGTGCAAGAACTGTAGATTAGTTTTTCGTTTTTCTTCAAAAACTTGTGTTGATGATGGAGATTCCCTCCGGCAGTTGGAACTAACAATTTCTAAAAAGACATTTTTAGTACTGCTAATTAAATCTGCATTGGAAAAGCATACATCTTTCCCACTTTTTTAGAATAATAGGGCTCATGGGGATCCGTGACTAAGTGAGCTCATAAGAGAATATAATGACGCAAGCTGAACATGGGATTTGGTAGTATTAAATATAGAGAGGACTGGGAACTCCAAAGCCTTTATTGCTCATCAATTATTAATACAACCTCAAAATTTTCAATGTTTCGTACTGTGTGCAAAGGCTCCCACAAATAACCCGACGTGGGAACGGTCAGATGTAAGAAATCTTACCTCAATACAGGGAGAGGTTCTTGACCATCACGTTCACACCTCAACTGATAAATATACCTAACTTTTATGTTGCAACAACCATACCCTGTACTATGATATTAACCTATCTCTTCCTAACCAACCTTTCAGCTGTGCTATTTCACTCTTTTGCAAAACCGTTCCTGAGATTTTGGTGGTCTAAGAAAAAAATTGAAAACGAGACCCTTTTCAAAACATTGTCAATCACTCAAAAATAAAGGTAAAACTAAATAAATATAAAGTATAAATTGTATCTAAAAAAGTGTATTTTCGGAGCTTAAAACATACTCCCTCCTATTCAGATTAAATATCATTTTAGAGTTAAGCACACTTATTAAAAAATAACACAAAATGTCTTTTGTGTCCCTAATTAATTATTTCTCTCTCCACAATTGTCTCTTCTCATTCTCCACAATTATCCCTAATTAATTATTTATCTCTCCACAATTGCATTTACTAAGCATATTAAATAGAGGGGTAAATTAGAAAAAAATAGTGCAATATTGCATAGAGATTCCAAAACGACACTTATATAGAATAAAATTAAACTCCCTAAAACGTCATTTAATCTGAATAGGATGGAGTAATAGTTCGACTACAATAAAATATATGAGAACTTCGACTACAACAAAATATATGTAAAGTTCGACTACAACAAAATATATGAGAATACATTCATTGAAAGATAATTTCTAGTATTCTTAGAGCCAAAATCTTCAAAATCATATATATATATATATATATATATATATATATATATATATATATATATATAGTATAATTTTAAAAGTTACACGATGTATGATTTTTATCATATATATATACTATATATAAAAAAAAAATTGGGGCCTGTTAACGCCAAGATCTTCTGCCACGTCCCAATCACGTAAGACGTTCTGATCCTGCACAATAAACACAGTCAACACCAAAAGCTTGACGGCTTGGACCGTCGGGGATAGCTCCATGAGAGTCAAGATCTGAAGATCACAAGATTAACAATGGAGGAAAAATAACGTCTAGTACTTGAGAGAGAATCGTAATCCGATTGTGTGTGATGTAATGTTTTGTTACTTACCTTTCTTGTGTGATCCTTGCCCCATACATACCCCAAACTTTTGCCATCGTACCACCCACTATCCCCTGACATCCCCCCCCCCTCCCCCACTCCGGGTCATTTTTCAAATTAAAGCAAGTAGCTCACCTCCTCACTGCTACTATTATCGTTTGCCATCACGGTCATTTTGAGTCTCATCCTCATTAATGCCATGCGGAAAGGTGGCAGATAACAGTCAACTACTATCTTATGTAATGATTACTGGTCAAAGATGGGTTAAGTGGTAATTTGTGTAATGGATCGATCCAAGGATTTGGCCCAATACAATAAAGATGATCCAGACTGACCGGATCCAGCCGAAATAACCCACTAATCGTAATCAAATGATTGGGCCCAAATCATTCGGCCCAACAAGACAAAAGTAACATAATCCAAGGGAAGAACTCATTAGATCCGGTCCGATAATAAAAAGTATCATGGCCCAACAGGGCCCCTCTGATCGGGGGCCAGCGCCCGTGCTCAAGAACGACTTTGCTCTTTTGAGCCGTGATACACGGGTGATATTTTAATGGACGGGAATCACCACTACAATAGATAAACAGGGGCCAAGTAATGAAAAACCAAAAAAGAGAGTAATTTGAACCTCTAATTGACCCTAGTAGAGTCTGAATTCTTGTAAAATCCAGTCAATCACTCCTTTCTTCTATAATTCCTCAGTAAACCCAGTCTAAAAATCACAAATAGCTAGCTACATGTATCAGATGTGGGTATTATATGTCCAGGGGATCTGTCTAATTTTATATGGTATAGGAGATGTATACAAGATGGTATTTGAAAATCTAAACCTCAATCAGGTCCAATAATTCACATCTCCACAAGGTAAACAAAGCAAGCATCCAAAGGAACTTTGAAGTCATATTCGTGTCTTGTCCAAAATGATAGCTGCAAACATCTCCAGCTGCACGCTTGTCTAATACAACCTATATCCACCAGAATATGTTGTGTCTGACATGTACATTAGGCTCAAAATAGTTCACCCTATTAGTCCAACAACAAGTAGCAACTGCCCTGAATCCTGATCCACACATATTAATTACCATCTTAATTAATTGCCATTTGGAGACCTATTAAACTCAACTATGACAACGTCTGTAGTAAGATGGAGGGGGTAAATTTTGGCATGCTCGTTTAATAGGTTAAACATAGAAAAGGACTACATGAATTTTCATTTCTCTGCAATCACCAACTCAATGTTATCATCACTCCATACAGTCCATCCGGTAAACTTGAACACAATGTTAGACCCAATTCTTTCATACCCTAAATAATGATCAATGCGCTCCTCTGGCAAACTTTTTGCAGAGATATATGCTTTGACTACCGACGTGGTATATCGACTTCATTAATTTGACCGTATTTAGATATATAAAACAAACTAAAATACTTTACATAATCAAACCCATATGCAGAAATAAAACCACCTCTAATCCCAATCCATTATCAGAAATTATTTTTGTCAAAAAAATTTGGAAAAAAACATCTAGACAGTAAAAAACATAGAATTCCCAAATTGGTACAGTTACATAATCACCGTGATACAGAGCTCAAAAGTAATTTCATTAACTAAGAAAAGAAGAACAGAAGAGGACAAAAGATACTGACTCAGCAATGTCGCCCAGTCGATGAAACCGGCCATGGCAACGTCTTCAAGTAAATTAGTTGGATTTGATAATCGCCAACCAGCCTCGAATCATCATTTTCCATCAAATCCATGGCGAGGACCATACTAACTGCAAATCGCAGTACCAGTAGTAACTGTTCAGAACAAATTCATTTTTCTCTCGATATATGCAACTCTTTTTGAAAATTTTCTCTCACTGAATTTGTTCGTGGATTTATTTGTGGTGCCTTGGACGGACGGGACTGTCCATTCTTCATGGTATTTTGGATTTGAAATTTTATATATATCGAGAGAAAAATGAATTTGTTCTGGATATGAAATTTTGATCTGATCTGATATGATGGATACATAATTAGGCAAATAAAATACTCCGTCCATTTCTTGATCAATTTTCAAACTCAAAATTAAATTCATTAAATTTTAACTCATATCATAAAAATATTACCAAGGGATTGGGCTTTTGTTCATTTGGAGGTATTTGGCACATTGAAAAAGTACGTTTGGACGACCAACTTATAAACTCCTAACCAGCAGCACAATTTAATTGTTTTTAAAATAAGTTATGTTTAGAATATATTTTTTTGCTGATAAAAAAAAAATCTGACTGCAATTGAAATTTAAAATTATAAATAAAAACTGAATAATTAAAGAGAGAAGAGGTTGGCTAAAACATGAATCGGGTTGCCTTCCTGAATCTTGTCGGTGTCGCCGATAGGTCGTGATGTGCCTTGATCGTCTCGTGTCCCCTTGTTGATGGGGAATTCGCTCCCGGATCGTCACTCTGTTACGTCACTAGACACCTTTAGAAGACAAAGAGTATCACAACGTACACGCTCTCTTTACAAAAAATAATTAGTTAATTAAATATTACATATTTTCAATTAATATACATCTCCAATAGATAAAACTAGTTAGTTTATTTAATATTAAATATTAAAAGTTAGTTAATTAAATATTAATAATAAGTTAATTTCTTGTAAATATTAATATTTAACATTAAAATTTTATTAATATTTCTTGCTACTTTTAATGTTAAATATTAACATTAATTAATGCATTAATAAACTAACTTTTAATGTTAAATATTATAATAAGTGAGTTTCTTGTAAATATTCTAGTTCTTTATTAAGATTTTCATTTTTACAAAATTTTATTAGCTTATAGTTTTTTTTAATATTTAACACTAAAAGTAAAAAATAGAAGAAAAAATAGGGGAGGGGAGGGGAGGACCAAACTGACCTTGGCCTGACATTTGGCCTTGGCCTAATTAGATTGCATTTCTGCAACCAATCGTTCGCCTTGGCTTGACTTGCCAAATCAGAGTCAAAGATCTTACTTGACTTGGTCAAAGCCGAAGGTCTAACAAGCCTAGATCATGTTTGGCTATTCAACGTTTGTAGCATTTGGCGCTTTTAAAAAATTTGAAAGTTTAAAAATACTTGAAATTTAACTTTCAACTGTAACGTTAGGTTCTCAAACGCAATTAATCAAAATTAATACAGTGTATTTGGTACAGGGGGAGTGAGGTCAGGTCGTTCCCCCAGGGAGCTTTTCAAAAAACTTGTTATTTATTTAGAATTGCTCTCTATATGAGTGTACTTTTTTATTATTATTTTAAATATGTCGTATTAAAATTAAAAACTCGTCTCCACAATATAAAATTTATGGATCCCTCACTAGTTTGGAGGTCCAAACACTACAAACGTAGCCCCGTAGCCAAACTATTCTAAATACTAACTCATGACATTTTTAAGCGATCAACTAATAAAGCTTGTTGGACAATATATAAAAAAGCTTCAACCAATTAAAGAAGTTAAGATTCTATTTAATCACTCTCAACATTTTAATTAAGTTAAAAATCCCGACTTATTACTTATGTCTTAATAATATATATGCTTAACTTAACTGTACTACTTTTAAACTCTTTTGGAAAGTTGACCAAATTATCATTAAATAATATTTTTTGTTATTCCTTTTTTGAACATTAAAGATTGTTTAAGATTTGGAAAATAAATTTTTATTTCTAGATGGAGGGATTAGTATCTCTTTTATATAGTGTATAAGAGGGATGGAGTATATTTTCAGCCATATATACTATCTAACATATTTTTCTGTTTTTAATTAATTATTACCAATACTTTTTCCCCAAATCTTATACAACCTTAAATTATATAATACAAAACAAAGAATTGGTTTTTTTGCTGATTAATTATAGACGTCAGTGTAACATAACCGCATAATGGTCAATATAAGAAAATCATCTCTCACATATAATAATACTCTCTCCGTTTCAAAATAAGAGTTATAATTTAATTTTTAAGATCGAACGACATATTAAATTATTATGAATTTATTTGATAAAATTATTATAATGATAAATTATATAACAAAAACTACTAATTACAAAATTAATTTCATTCAACTAATTTTAAACTTTAATGGGGTGACGTTTGTACCGTAACACATATAATTCAAAAATAGATGTAAACTTCATTATACAAACAAAAGATGAATCTAAAGCAAAAAGAAAGTGGGTGTTGATGCGGTCAAAAACTTTTATCAGGTGTGTTTGACAAGAAAACACCTATGACAATCATGTTTACATTAATTAAGTGAACTGTAAACATGCTAAAACTAGTAATCAGCAGAGGCAGCAAGAAACCACAAAACTAGACGCGCGTTTCATTATTTTGCATGTACATCTTTTACAAGTGTATGAGCACAATAAATTTTAACGCCGTGAAATTGTAATTGTGCTTTCAATTCTAATTCTGAAGCCTGTTATATATTCAGTTTTCAAACATGGTCGTAATTTCAAATCTAATGAATATATATATATATATATATATATATATATATATATATATATATATATAATTTTAAGTATTGCAGGTGAGGGAAGAACGCTACACAAGGCTTTGCAAAACAAAAAAGAGTGAACGGACTATTTCCCGGGCCAACTCTGTACGCTCACAAGGGAGATACAGTCATTATCACAGTTTATAACCAAGGAAAACATAACATCACTATTCACTGGTGCAGTAAATTTGGGAAATTTTATATTTCTGTTCATGTGTGTGTATATATATATATATATATAATGATCAGCATACATATATGTAACTAGTAATATATGTAGCTAAGATTTTAAATTAATTGCAGGCATGGAGTGTTGCAACCGAGATATCCATGGTCAGATGGTCTTGAATATATCACACAGTGCCCTATCCAGCCGGAGAAAGTTTTCAGGCAAAAGGTGATACCCATAGCGACTGGACACGAGCCACGGTCCATGGGCCTATTTTTGTCTATCCCAACCATGGTACTAGTTATCCCTTCCCAAAACCTCTTCAAGAAGTGCCCATTATCTTAGGTAAACAACTAACCGTCATTAATTTTGAATACGTTTTAGTATATATCGATCTTAAGAATGGATACTAAATGATGTGTGTATGATTTTATTGATTACAATTATAGGACTCGCATCTGAACACAAGTAATCAATTATTACAAGTTTGTTTTTATTTTATATATATTTTCTTTATATAACATTTATTTTTTGTGATTCATTATGTCCCATTTTCTTGTTGACTAAAGAGTACTAATAATTAAATAAATTTTAAAATAAACAATAATCTGTAATCCAAAAATACGAACTAAATTAATAGAGATTTTTTTCTTTTTTATGAATCAATATTATTATTATATTCGACCACCCAAGGAAAATATCGATTACATGCAGATATAACTAGATTGCATTGAAATTTTACCATTTTTATGTAACTTATTTTTACCTACCTTGTTTTTGTTGACTATTAGGAGAATGGTGGAAGAAAGATGTGAATGAAGTCCTAAAGGAATTTCTTGAAACAGGAGGTTCCCCCAAGGCTCTCTGATGCTTTTACTATAAATGTTCAGCCTGGTGACTTTTACCGATGCTCAAAACAAAGTTGGTACCACAATATTAATTGTCACACTTCCAAATCTTAAACAAATTTGTTATTTTAAAATTAGATTTATAAAAAAAATTCTTTCTCATCTCTTGCATATGCAGAAACATTCAAATTGATTGTAGAACCTGGGAAGACCTATCTACTTCGAATAATTAACGCGGCCTTGAACGAAATACTCTTCTTCGCCATCGCCAACCATAATCTCACCGCGGTTGCAGCAGATGCTTCGTACACCAAGCGATTAACAAGAGAATACATGGTAATATCCCCCGGTCAAACCCTAGACTGCTTGCTACATGCCAACCGGCCAGCAGCCTGGTCAATATTACATGGCTGCAAGGGCATACTCAACCGCTCCTACCATCCATTTTGATAACTCAACCACCACAGCAATTCTACAGTACAATGAACAAATTTACCCTCCAAATTTACCTTACCTTCCATACTACAATGATACAACTGCTGCTTTTAACATCCTAGGTGAATTTAAAAGCTTGGCTAGTAAAACCCATCCAATTTTTGTCCCCTCAAAAATTAGCACCAAATTGTTCTTCACCGTCTCAATAAACACATTCCCTTGTCCTAATAATCAATGTGTAGGACCAAATGGGACACGATTAGCTGCAAGCGTGAACAACATAAGTTTTGTGAATCCGTCGTTCGATATACTTGAGGCTTACTATAAACATATCAATGGTGTTTTTGGGGATGATTTTCCTAATGTTCCTCCACTGGAGTATAATTATACGGCTGATTATCTGCCTTTCGACCTAGAGGTACCGTAACTCTACTGTGGAGTTGATTTATCAAGGGACAAATGTAGCAGCATCGGCTATAGATCATCCCATGCATTTGCATGGGTACAGTTTTTATGTTGTGGGGTGGGGTTTTGGTAATTTTAACAAGGAAAAGGATCCTTTTACGTATAATCTTGTTGATCCGCCTATGCGTAATTCCGTTGTTGTTCCCAAGAATGGTTGGGCTGATGTGAGATTTAAGGCGAGTAACCCCGGTAAGCATCACACTATATATCAATTTCTTTACTTTTCTTTTTTTAAGTAAATAATTAATTTGTTTTTGGGATTAATTTCATTATATCTCCAATATATACTTTTAATTTTTGGGGAACTAGATGAACATTCTTGCTTGTTATCGAATATATAGTTTCCGTTGTTTTATATAGTGTATGTTTTAGTTTTAAAGCATCATTCTTTTATTATAAACTAAAACTATTTACGTGTCTCATTGTTCTATGATTTGATAGTGAATTTGACATGTTTGGCAGAAGGAACTTTGGTTCTATACTTGATATAATTCCCATTGCCAACTTTGTCACTAAGTTAATTACTCGATGCGAGTTCTATGTTAAATTTTATTGAAGGCTTAGACCTTTTTTTTGTTTCAATTGGTTTTAGAACCAAAATCGCACCAATTAAAACTGCACCACACAGTTTAAAACCGCATCGCACCAATTACAAACAGTTTCGTGTGCGATTTTAAATTTGTTAAACCGCACTTATACGATTTTGAGTACGATTTGGACTTCAAACCGCACCCCTACTGGCTGCTCCTTGCTCTCTTGTGGACGGGGTACTGAGAGGAGTGCAAGGCATATGCAAGATGAGATGATGTCACTCTTGTAATTTAGATTAAATTTGATTTTTATATTTAATACGAGATACTTTTAAATTTTCAAATTTGAATTGTGATAATAATAAATTTTGTAATTTAGAGTATGTTTTATGTTTTTGACAATTTTTATAATTATATTGTTCAGTGCTGAAATATTTCATATTAATTTTAAAATTGAAAATATTTTAAATTGATTACAAGCAGTCGGTTCATTGCTCAGATATATGTTTGTCGGTATTACATCTAAATAAAAAAAATTACTAACAGCTTTAGAAAATGAAGGTAGATATATTAATCATGTGCTGCATTGCTATACATAACTTTCAAGAAACAGTTACCACCATCATTACAAAATAATCCAATGTTCATATAGTTTACAATGAAATAAATTCTTATTTACTTGCAAGTTAAATAAAAACAAATAAATTTTGAACAAACTACTTACAACAAATTTTGAAAAATCAAATCAAATTCACTAATTGAAAATTAAACCAATTGTTATACCCAACACCCCCAGAAATAAGGCGAAAAATCTACGGAATGGAGTTTTATAAGAACACTGGTCTTGTGGGTCGAAACCTTTAGCTAGCAGATGATATATGGAAACATGGAGGAAAACTCCACAAGCAATCCCCTGCGTAAGAGCATAGATCCAATCAGCTGCACCTCTTTGAGCTGATTCTTTAATAATAAGAGCTATTATTATTCCAATCGGGGTTGAAATTGCAAAGGCAAAAGAGTATGCTACGCTTGTGAAAAATGGCCTGTTTAGTTGCATCCTCAGCACTGCAATCCCCATGGCTATGGCTAAGAAAACCTTATGAATTGAAATTGTCCACAAATATCTCCATGCGTATCGGTCTCGCTCTGTTTGCATATACAAAATAATTAGAAATTTGAACAAAAAATACACTCTATATCGACTTGTTTTATGGAAGAATGTACTTGTTTACCCAAACATGAGAAAATGATAGAAGAACATTAGATGTAAAATATAAAGCAAGTTTACCTGCTAATCCGATGGTTATGCCCTCAAAAACTGAATGCAGAGCAAGTCCCAAAATAAGAAGAATGGGCACTTCAATGGCTGCTCTGTTCACTAAAATTGGGCTGATAATATCACCTGCGGATTCCTCTGTTTTTATTATCCCTTCCTCCACTCGAACAAAAGCATCATTTTTAGTCTTAATCTTGAATAATATGGACTCGCCAAACAGAGTAAGAACATACCCAATTAAAACAAACAAGAAAGGAATAACAGATGAACCCTCTGTATAATCATCCATCACATCAGCTGAATCCTCCAAGAAATGCATAGAGATTGCGAGAAATACCCCTCCCGCAAATTGATTACCCAGAAGAAGAAAATTAGGATTTGACCGGAAAAAATATGGGATTAGGCCACAGACAAAAGTGGCCAAAAATATAATTATCAAACACGATACTTTCACCACAATTAAACCCCTTTCATTTAAATCTGCAGGTATGCCTTCGTCTTCGTAGTGACCGTTGATCACTGAGAATTGTGAGGAAAGAAAGAGAGCTAAAATTAGAGGAGTTGATTTGAGAAAATTGAAGGAAGCCATTGATGAGCAGGTAGAGGTTGATCAAGTTTGAAAGTTGAGAGTTTGTGACACTAGAAATTTGATTTATATATGCTCCACTGTGGGAATGAAATGATACTACATGAAACTTGCTTAGTTTCTTGGATGGTGCTTGTGACATGCATTTATTATACGAGAGTTAGGTTTAATGAATTGGTTATGCGTCCAAGTCCAATCTTCTCCTCCTTTGTCAATCATTTTTGACCGTTGACTTTCTAAATTAATACCACACGCCATTTTTAGAAATTTCAAAGGGCTTACGCGGTTTGAGCGGATAGGCCTGATCGTTATATTCACTCCATCTCATCATTAAGGGTCTATTCAATTAAGAATTTTAAAAATTTTTAAAAATTTTAAAATTTTAATTGTATTCAATTAAATCATTTAAAGAGTTTATAAAAATTTATTATTCCCTCTTATTCTGATTAAATGACGTTTTAGAAAGTTTAATTTTATTCTATATAAGTGTCGTTTTGGAATCTCTATGCAATATTGCATTATTTTTTCCTAATTTACCCCTCTATTTAATATGCTTAGTAAATGCAATTGTGGAGAGAGAAATAATTAATTAGGAACACAAAAGACATTTTGTGTTATTTCTTAATAAGTGTGCTTAACTTTAAAATGACATTTAATCTGAATAGGAGGAACTAGTATTCAATTACTATAACTTTTTAATATCTTTAAAAGTTAGGTGGTATTGAATTAAGATTTTTATAAAGTCTATAAAAGTATTTTGGTATTCAAAAAGACATAGATATTTTAAATTTTTATTAAATGGTAGAGTTTGACAAACTTTAGAAGAAAAATTATAACTATCAACATATATTCAAAGTCTGACATCATCTCTAAAGACTTCCAAATATTAAAAAGTTTTAAATTTGATAAAAAGTTTCAACCAATATTTCGATATAATGATATTGAAGAAATAATATTATTTGAGAAAAAAATAACATCCCTTACTTTGTAAAAAAGATCTTACAGTTGAAACAGGATATAATTTATGACATTAACTTACAGTATAGCAACACTCAAAGTATTAAAATACTCATATATAGATCGCTCGATATATAGATTTTCAGAAAGAGAGAAAATCTGCACAAAGTAGAAAATTTAATAAAATATTATTATATATTAAAAAAATTTCTACGCACTCATACTTTGATTTCCAACTTTATTTATAACAAAATCTTAATTAAAACTTCCAAAATCAATTATTTAGAAAATTTTATAAAATATTAATATATATATTAAAAAAAAAATTCAATTCTCTTTCAACTTTTCATACAATTTCCAAGATTTCCAAAATTCTTATTATATTTTCTGCCTAATCAAATTTTACATAAAAAAATTAAAACTTTTTAAAAAAATTTTAAATTATTTCTCCTCTAAATATTTCATAAAAATATCAATTATTATATTATAATTTATAATAAAATATTATTTTCGATCGAAAAGATTTTTCGATAGAAAATAATTGTCATTCTCTTTGACTCCATACATATCATAAAATTAATATTTTTTCATCATAAATTTTAATCAAATTCAAAAATTCGATTCGAATTAATGATTTTGACAAGGGTCCTTGATTAATGGATAAATTTATGATAATATTTAGTAATAAATAATTGAGTATCGATATATTTATTCATGTTTTATTTTTTTGCAACAAAAATTATTTCCATATACATGTATTATCCCACATAATTCATTATAAAATTCATTATTATAATAATAATATAATAAATATTATTTATTCAAAAGATATATCGATTTTCAATAATTATCACTTTAAAATTTTATTATATCCATATTTTAATAAAATCATATATAATGCGATTATTGATTGTGATTAAACGATTATCATGCTTCTTAAAATTTTCCGTTATAGTATAAATCGATAATTATGATTCCTGAAAATATTAATCATTATCTGATCGAAATTGAATCTCGATAAGAATTTTATTTCTAATTTGATTAGGTTAACCGAAATTAACATTTTTATAGACATTATTAATTTTCTAATAATATTATTAGGATAATATTGAATATTATCTTCACCGTCTGTAAATCTTTAATAAATGACAATTATTGAAATGATTTATAATATATAATATCAAGTTGAATTGATTATTGAATCGATAAAATAAATAAAATCTATTGACGATAATCACGGTTATAAAATATTATTGAGCGTATTTTTCGTAAAATAATCGTTCAGTCAGAATATTCGTATTATAACGGAAAATAATTCTTGTGTTTTAAAGTATAAGTTGTTTATAAATAGCTACAGAAGTTACTTACAATTAATATATTTTCATGGTTATAAACACAAGAATACGCTGCAAAGACAAGAAAATTACACCAATTATTGATTCTTACGTAAGAAGGCACTACCAATAATTGTTATAGAATTATCAGCGCTTAATTTTATTTTATCGATTCAATAATCGTATTAT
The DNA here is from genome assembly GCA_020205605.1 of Panax ginseng. NCBI lineage: Eukaryota > Viridiplantae > Streptophyta > Magnoliopsida > Apiales > Araliaceae > Panax > Panax ginseng. Next base: position 8,301,566 of record CM035138.1, on the reverse strand, counting down.
ATTTTATATTAACTTAAATTTTATTTTTATTATCGGCAAATAATTCATATTATCCTTAATATTATTAGATAACATTATGGCAATCGAAGTTTTGTTCTTCAAAATACCTAATCAAAAGAATTATGTTAAAAAGTATTTCTTGGAACTGAAAATTTGGATTCTGTAATATTATTTGTGAATAATTAATTATTGATTTATATGATGAGGAAAATATTCATTTTATGTGAATATAGATGGAGAAAATATTAAAAGTGACAATGAGGATATTTTAAAATAAAATAATATTTTTTATTATATTATTATAATATAATAATGATGATATTTTTACAATGAATGTGGGATATATGAGTATATGAGGAGGAAGAGAGTATTTTGTTGCAAAATTATTTAAAACATGTTAAATATGTCTCATGGGCCCATTTCTTTGATTAAATTTGATTATACAGTAAAATCGTCTGCTTATGGATTTTGGCCAAATTCTGCTTGGAATTTGGAAAAACTTTCTTCTATATTTGCAAACTTGTAGAGAATTGAAATTCTATAGGAAATTGCAAGATTGATTTTTTTCTGACAAAAGGCTATTTATTATGAATTATTGAAGTTCGGATTAATTAATTATTATTATTTTGGAGTTTTAAATTAATTAATTGAGAAAAACATTTTTGTGGTTGTTATTGAGGTGTGGCTGATGTCTAGACTATATTGGTGTGCGAGAAATTTGAGAAAATAAATTATTATTTTATTAAATTTTACTGCTTCGCATGTTCTAGCATTTTCCTATAAATAAGGTCTTGGATTAAATTGAAAATCACACCGTAAACTATTTCTCTTTCTCTCTCTCTATAATATCGAGCGTATTTTGTGAGTATTTTTATACTTTGAGTATTGCTATACGGTGCAAGTTCCTTCAAAGACTATATCTCGATATTCCAACCGTAAGATTATACAATGGCAGGTAAGGGATGTTATTTTCTTCATAAATGATATTATTTCTTCAATATTATTATGCCGAAATATTGGTTGGAAATTTTTATCAAATTTGGAACTTTTTCATGTCGGGGTTACTATTCACGAGTACTATTCACGAGTACTATTCACGAAGCATGATGATATTTTTGTGAAATTTTTATCTTTTAGTGTCAGAGTTACTATTCACGTATACGGCATTATTCACGATATCAGATTATTTCACGAATCATCGACACTATTCACAGAAAAATTAAACTTTCTTTTCTGTGTCCAAGATTGTCTGTTATAGTTTCTATCTTTGATTGGATCTATGTTTTGGTCTTCATTCTTAAATTTTACTCCACTCTGGTTATTTATGAAGTATTTTTGAACTTGGATTGTTTAAAATACGAATCTTTATTATTTGTTATTTTGTTTCACTGGATTCGTTTCTTGTAAAATATTTTTCATCATCCCTCGGTCTAAAATGATGATATTCTTGAATATCTTTGGCTTCAGAGTGCAAAGATGAATGATTTCGATGAATATATTTGGCCCAGTAGTGCAAAAGATGAGCAGTGTTTAGATGAACATGACCAATGATGAATATCTTTGGTCCAGAGTGCAAATGAATATTTAATACCGGAGATATATATATTGATTGATGTTACGAGGATAAAATATCGACGATGAACTTTTAAATTCATATATAGAAGATAGTAGTTTGTATTCTCTACTTAACTCTTCTAATGAATTATTATTTTCGCTGCGAAGATTGATTTAAAATTGGTTGTCTATTGTATTCTATTAGATTTTTCCCTGTTGAAGACTAACGATAATTTGTTCTATGTTATTTTAGTCATAATATTCTTTACTGGGCTAGTTGAGCTCACCATTTTCCTTGTTGTTTCATTTTTCTTCTCAGGAGGCGAGAATGTAGCGAGTACTTGTCGGGGTATGGAATGATGGTTCTAGAAGTGGTTCTAGTAGTCCTCACTATTCTATAAAATAGTGTATTAATAATTATAATGAGGACTTATTTGAGTGTGGATATTGTCTAGATAACAATATTTGTATTTAAACTTACAGTTTTTATGTTGTATTAATAAAGTTGTAGTTGTATCTGTACCATGTATTTTAACGACTCAGAATGGGTGTTGTATACCTATTTTGGGGGCGTCACACTGTCCATACAATGCCGGAGGCACGAGACACAGCTAGTATATAATATAGTAGTAAAGCAACCAATATGGTATTGAATCACACACTCACACAAGAGTGTGGATTTCGTTTTTTGCGAAAGAAAATAAAATAAAATTATGGAGCCAATAATTGAATGATCAGAAGTCATGTAATAAATATATTATAATATATATGAATTCTAATGCTTAGATAAAATAATATTGTCAAAACTTAATATTTTTGTATAATATATTTTTCTGAAAGTTGTTATTATAAGCAGTGGACTATTATTTATAATATATGCACTAAAAAATATAATAAATAATTTAACTGTGTAGCAAAATTTTAATCTTAAATTTAATAATCTTTCAATTTTATATATTAGAAGTATACAAAAGTCTATCACATTCTTGATAAAAAGTTTATAAAAATCTAATATTTTTTTTATGGAGTCTATAAAAGTCATTTTAAAAAAGTCTTTAAAAGTCATTGAAATCCACAAATTCTACAAAAGTTTATCACTTAAAAAAATCTTTAAAAATCTTAATTGAATGCACTCCCTAAATCTTACTATGTTTTTAAATATATGTAGATTTCCGTACATTATACGGAATACTACTTGTTTATATAAAAATAAAAACAATTATTTTTCATTTGGTCGATAAATGGGTAACACATTATCTGATTTTTTATTTTATTTTATAATAATGATTAATAATATTAAACAAAATATAATTTTATTTTTAAATTAAAGTATTATTATTTAAAATACGTTAAATCTCTTGCATGTTATTTTTTTTTTTATATAAATACAAAGTTAAAAAACTTTTTTTAAAAAAATTACAACGTTAGAAAAAAATTCCAAGGATTCTTTGAAAAATTAGAAATCTGGCGTGGGTGAATTTTTTTTTATTAAAAAAAATTAAGACCAAGCCGCTACAGCTACAAGCGGTTGGTATATAAAAAAATATTAATTTTTTATCTTTTTATCTGACAAAGTAGGCCCACGTTAGTATGTTAAGTTGACCATTAATAAAATAGAAGCCGCTTCAAAGTGTTGTTTGAGCCGCTACAATATGTAGCGGTTGGGGAAATATTTTTTTCAATCTCAGTCTTCCATTTAATTGATTTACAGATGACATGTTGGTTGTTGGAATAGCGATGGGTTTTTTCGTCGCTATAGCATAAAAACCCGATTTTCTATGTTATAGCGACGGAAAAAATCGTCATTATATATTATGCCTCGATCTTAATTAGCCTCTAATTAGTTGGAAAGCGGTATATATATATATATATATATATATATATATATATATATATATATAATACATCGATCAGAATCTTAAAATTCCACCTTATCCAGCTCACTTTTAAATTTCCTTTCCCACTGACAGGGACTCGTGACGGTTGATACAACCGTCGCTCATACATACTTTTAATGACGCCATATGTTATTAAATCGTTAAGAGTATGAGCATGACAGTTGTATATGAGAAAATCACGTCATTCCGTCATTAAAAAGGTATTCCGGATGAATGATATAAGGGTGAGCTTAAGATCCGGATTATATATATATATATATATATATATATATATATATATATATATATATATATATATGGGAGGATCTAAAGCTGAATAAAAAAGAGCGGATAAGGAGGCGGACCAAGGCAAAAACACGCGGGTTTCGAGTGCAGGTCGGGGAAAAACACGCAGTTGACCACGAATCCCGGGTGTTTTTGCCTTAGTCCGCTCCTGGTCCGATTCTTTTGGTCATTGCTTTAGATCCTCCCCGTATATATATATATAGATATATAGGTGGTACAAAGAATCTATGTGGAAGCAATCTCTTTTGACTTTGTTATAATTTTTTTTATTTTTTTTTTTTTTTGCTCAAGCCGCTACAACAACAAATTAAAAAAGGAATTGTTCCACAGCAACCGATTTCTGTGGATGGAACCCTATATATATATATATATATATATATATCACATGGTCATTAATTCTCATGTAGCCTGCAATAAAAAAAATGAAGGGCTGTCAAATTCTTCATCTTCCAAGACTCCCACTTTTGTCTCCTAACCTTATCTCTTTCAATAACGGGTGAGGACCACAAAAGCCTAACAATAACCGTCGCATTTATTTTTTACTTTATTTCATTTCTTCTTCGATCCAGACGTAACAATGAGAGAGTCTAGACAAGGAATTCAATGCTTAAATTATATGTTCCTCAGTGTTGCATGTAAAGACAAGCTCTACACTTTTAATTATTACTTTCTACGTCCCAGGATAAAAGAAATAAAATGACAAAATTATCCATAATAATATCATTAAATATGGAGAGAAAATCAGAATAAGAAATGTATGAGATATTTAATGTTACGGGCATAATAGGAAAAAATATGTAAAAATTTGGTTATTAAAAGAAAGTAGACATTTAACATGGGACAATCCAAAATAGTAATAAGGACTTTTATTCTGAGACGGAGGGAGTACTATTTAAATTCGTGATAAACATTAATCAGTATTACATGCACAAGACGAGATAATACACCTATAGAATATTAATTAAGTTTTGTACTTGTTATGGTCATTACTCCACTAAGAGCTCAACAAGATTATCATAAACATGTACAAGTATATGCTGCAAGGCAATCGAATCCATATATACAGTTCACAATTTTTTTTGAATAATTTGGACATGTTATAAACTTACATGATTAATTTACAAATCAACAACAAACCCAAATTAAAGAGAAGCTAACTAATCGAAAATTAAACCGATTGTTATGCCTGCCACCCCAAAAGACAAGGCGAAAAACCTACGGAAAGGGGTTTTGTAAGAACACTGATCTTGTGGCTTGAAACCTTTAGCTAGGAGATGATAAATGGAAACATGAAGGAAAACTCCACAAGCAATTCCCTGTGTCAGAGCATAGACCCAATCAGCTGTGTCTGATTGAGCTGTTTCCTTAATAATAAGAGCTATTATTACTCCAATTGGGGTTGAAATTGCAAAGGCAAAAGAGTATGCCACGCTTGTCAAAAATGGCTTGTTTGGTTGCATCCTCAGCACTGCAATTCCCAGAGCGACGCCTAAGAAAACCTTGTGAATGGAAATTGTCCACAAATATCTCCAGGCATACCTGTCTCGCTCTGTTAGTGTATAAAAAAAACAATTAGAGAATGAAATTGAAATTAGAAAAACAAAGATAAGTATAATTATAATTCATATAGTATAGTAAACTGTATATATATGAAGTTTAACTACCTGCCAGTCCAATGGTGATACCCTCAAAAGCTGAATGCAGAGCAAGTCCCAAAATGACAAGAATGGAGACTTCAACCGCAGCTCTCTTCACTAAACTTGGGCTGATAGCAGACTCCTCTGTTTTTCTCCCTTCCTCCACTTGAATTAAAGCATCCTTATTACTCTTGATCTTGAGTAATATGGACTCAACAAACAAAATGAAAAGATATCCAATTAAGACAAACAAGAAAGGAATAACAGATGAACCCTCTGTAAAATCATCCATCACATCAGCCGAGTCCGCCAAGAAATGCATAGAGATTGCAAGAAACACCCCACCCGCAAATTGATTTCCCAACACAAGAAATGAATCGGTAAACCGGAAAAAATATGGGAATAGGCCGCTGCCAAAAGTGGCAAAAAATATGATTATCGAACACCATATTTTCTCCACAATTAAACCCCTTTTATTTAAATCTGCGGGTATGCCTTCGTCTTCGTAGTGACCGTTTATCACGGAGAATTGTGAGGAAAGAAAGAGAGCTAAAATCAGAGGACTTAACTTGAGAAAATTGAAGGAAGCCATTGATGAATACTGTGTTTTTGGGTTCTGAATGTTGAGAATTGTGTTGCATCATCTATTGATTTATACTTATTATATAGTGGGAATGAGAAGGTTATGATTATATGATATGAAAGATGGAATTTGGTTGGTGCTTGTGACATGGTTCATCATGTGGTGGAATTTTGACTGTTGACTACTTGCCAAGTTTTAAGGGAATGACACGGTTTAGGCATGTCTCAAGTATGTTATGCATCATATTTAAAAATAAATAAAAATGTGCATACACATAGTTAGTCGATCCTCAATTATATATAAAACTATGGCTTAAATATTCACTATTTTAAATTATTTGACATATTATATTTTGATGATTTATTTTTTAATTTTTTTAATTAGATAATTGAACTATTAATTCTTTTTAATTCTATCGAATTGAGGCTGCTATATCAAAAATTACTGACATAATTATTTAGGTGGGACATAAAGTAGCTGATGTGTGTAAAAATAATATTTTTTAATTTTGGAATTAAACATTAGAGGGTAAAATACTCACAAAACTTCCAATTTGGAGTTTGCCTCATCTCCGACCTTTCATCCTCCTCGTGAATATGACGAAAAACAAATCTCAGACATAAATCGATCAAAGCCATAAAAAAACATCAAAAGCTTCAAAATAATATCGATCAAAGAGCAAGTCCCAAAATGGATCAAAAAAAAGCCCTAAATCTGAGAATCAAATCTCCTCATCCCGTTCATCCAAAAATTCCGTAACAAAACAATCGTCGTCAAGTGTAGCACCATCCAAAAATCAATCATTGTCTTTGTTAATGGCAGAAACGATATCCTTCCCTCCCCCATGGAAATCGTCTCAAGGTTTTGATCGATAAGTCACTAAACTCCTTGTTTACATCTTCTATGAACTTTTCATATTCTACAATAATTCTTATAGCAGAAAACGACTCTAATTTTTTAAGTTATAATAGATCTATGGGATGAAAGTCATAACTTATTCGGAGCTTTTCCAAGCTTGCTGATAATCATATTTTTTTTTTTATTTATTTCCTCTTAAAATAAATTTATTAGTACAATTTTTTATTAATTCTATTTTAGTTGTATTTATTTATTTATTTTGCAATCAGTGCACAATAATGGACAAAATCCATGCAATCTCCTAGATATAAGGAGCCTGCGACAATCAAGGAGAGAAATCAGGAGTAGATATTTAAAAATTGGAAATGAAGAGGAAACCAAAGAGTAGGACTCCTTTTCTTTTCTGGACTTTCAATTTCTTTTTTTTCTTTTTTTCTTCTTCTGGGGGGATTCCATTTTTCTTCTTTGATATCACCAACAGGGACTATTCGCAGAGAGCTTATTGGTATTTTTTTTATTTTTATTTAGAAATTGATGAGCATAATTCGTTTATTCAATTTATTTATTTATTTTGAATGTTAAGGATAACATTGTTTATTATTTTGAGCAAAGTACTTCTTAAGATTAAAGTTTAGAATTTATTTTATTTTCTTCCTCAACTAATTGGTATATTGAAATAAGTTTTTTTTGTTTATGTCAACATGTATTATTTAATTATGTCTACTTTTCTAATTTCAAGCATGGATGCTAGGTTATTTTCTGGGTTAAGGATGAATATATTTGATTAATTCCATTGCACATAATCATGTCAATTTATTCTACTAATTTAGTATTTTCTCGTTAAAAATAATTCTTTTTATTGAATGCTTATTTTTGTTAATAAAAAAATAAGATTGGATTCTCATTATTATTTATTGGATTCAATTTATAATTTTTTAAAAGCGGATATAAAATGTGTTTTGATGAAAATAATGAGTGTTTTAATTTTATACACATATGGTTATGAAAAAAATTAACAATTTGATTTTACAAATTAATTGGACTTAATTGATTTTATTTTCCGCATTAGTAGTGTCGACAGACCAAACTAGTACGTGCGAGATAAAGAGTAGAGTTGTGAGACCCCAGATTTTTATGAATAAATATTTAATTTTTTTGAAATAAATTTTTTAATATTATGGTGTGGATTTGATATAATGTTATAGTTGTGAGTAGTATTTATAAATTTTGATAAGTATGCAAGTTGTTGTATAATATTCGATTGGTCGGAGAATATTCTTTTTGTCGGAGAATATCCGTACGACGGTACAATTATTGGTGGACCTCACAATAGAATTATTGTCGGATTGAGAAAACGATAAAAATATTTTTTGAAAATAACAAATAAAGTTTTACCAATTAATACTGCTTGAACTACTCAATAAGTAAAAGTATCGAATACGCTGTGGTTGCATAAGAAGACACAATATTGATTATTGATGCTTATGTGATAAGTCACTCAGCTTTTGTTTTATTGGTATTATTAATGTAATAAAAAATGTAAAAAGCTATTTATATAAAATGTAATATTTTTATAAAGTTATTCGTTTTATTAGACTAATAAGTAAATCTTTTTATATAAAATGTAATACTTTTATAAAGTTATCTCTGCTTTTATTAGACAATAATTAGAATATATTATATTTTATTATGCATAAAGTCTGATAAAGTGTTTGCGATAGTGAAATTTTTTATAAAGTTATTCGTTTTATTAGATTATAAATAGAATATATTATATTTTATTTAAAAGATTTTGCTTTAAATATGGATTTGTCGATTAAAGTAAATTAATATGGACCGCTTAAGAGTTAGTTACTATCAAATCCATTTTTCTATAAATAGAAGCTCATTCCTTCATTATTTTTTTTTTACTTAATTCACCAAACTCTGTAGAGATAAACTATAGAGAGAAAGAAGAAAAGTATTCTTCTTACTTCACTACTCATATATCTAGTACTCTTCTTCTTAAGGTAGGAAATATTATTTGTTGTACTTCGTAGGGTATTATTTCTTTTGTATTCATTAAGAGAACTTCATTATTCCATTATTTATTATTTTGTTGGAATAACTCAGATATCGCTGCCACCCTATACTTGATGAAATTCTTCTATGGTTCCATTTTTTATTATTCTCGTCGTAATATCCCGTCGTGCGTTCTGCGACTTACCGGGTTCCATTATTTATTATTCGCTTAATATCATGTCTCAGGCTTTTACGCCGGGACCGGTTCGTTATTTATTATTCTCGCTGGAATAACTCGCATGTGGTCTATCGTATGCACGGTGATTTCTTTTGTTATTCCATTCTTTATTATACTTAGTTGGTTAAAACTTTGACTTCTATACTCCATGAAATTAGTGGAATATCCTCGATATTTGCGGCTTCATCCAAAGATCTTTTCATGGAAATATTTTTCTGAGCATTCTTGAATTTTACTCTACAAATAAGTATCATGTTGACAATATGGATGTTATTAGTTCCTGGATAAATTAATTCTTGAACTTGTTTTATTAAATTCTTTTATCATTGTCATCATCCTCATGCTTATATTATGTTGAAAGTCATCTCGTGGCTGTGGTATATGATGGACTTGGTATGATTATGACCATGGATTATTCGGTATAATCATAACCGTAATGTTACAAATGATGTGGAAAAAGTTCTCATTGGCCCGTAGTGCATTGATAGAAAGTTTTTGATATGATTATGGCAATGGATTCTCTTTGGCCGTAGTGCAAACATGAATTGTTTTATGGCACGATCGGACCGTTGATGAAAACATGATTATCTTTAGTAGTAGAGCATGGATAATTAAATGGTCGTGATACTTAAAAGAATATCCTCGGCAGTAGTCAAGTAGGGGTGATTCGATGATGTGGATTATTTATTAAGTCGAGTCCCAAATGATAAAAGTGATGAAAAACCTTTTAAATCATAGAAGATAGAGATTTTATTCTCTATTTGACTCTTTTAATTGATTGCTTGTTCACCAAGCAGCTTAAACTTGATGTTTGTTATATTGTATCGCTTTAACATTGTTTAAGGCTAATTATAATTTATTCTCATTATTATCTTAGTCATAATATTTTTTATTTGGGCTAGTTGAGCTCACCCTTTCTTTCACCGCTCTCTTGAAAATGAGAATATAAATGGGACGAGCTCTGGGGAACGGATTGATGGACCGGATGATAGTATTAGTAGTCCTCACTATTCTGTTAAATAGTGTGATAATAAATGTAATGAGGACCCCATTGAGTTTATATATTGTCTAGATGACAATATTTGTATTAAAACTCACAACATATGTTTAGTCGTATTTTACACGACTGTTGTATAATTAAGTTGTATTTAAATTTTGTACCATATATTTGGCGACTCAAGATGGGTGATGTATACCTATTTTGGGGGCGTCCACAATTAATTATCGTAGCTAGAATATGATCCTGGCCGAGATGTGAAACAAGAACTAGGAGGGAGAGACGGAGAATTCTTCGCTTAGTATGACCTACCTAAGTTTATTTGGTATTTAATTGGTCGGTCAGAATATAGGGATAATATGTGATATGTTAATTAAACCTTTTTTTTTTTTGCAGTGTTTGAAAATAGTAGCTGAAAATGTTCACAATGGAGTGAATGAAATCGTTGAGACACCTTTAATCACTAACCAGGTTAATGTGATGTCAAACGAAGAAGAAATTAGAGATATCTACGTGGTGAGTGAAGAACTAATAGTTGCACCCGAGCTAATTGCAGAGATAGCAGCTAAGAGTGAGGAAGAAGAGGAACCTGAGGAGAATTAGTTAGAAGAATTTTATTATCAAAATTTAGCATTACAAAATCGTATTCATGAGTTAGAATAGCAGGCTGAAGAACGGCAGACAGTCGTGGAGCAAAGAGATGCAATCATTCAAAATTGTGTTACCCGATGTGCGATGTTTGAACAGAAGCACACTTTGACAGAGTATAAGATATTAGGGCTGGAATATGAGAATGCTATGATCAAAGTTCTGATGAAAGCAGAAACAACTGAACAAAGGAGAATAGATGATGCGTGGGTAAAAGTCGCACGACGCGTTGATATTGTCAAAAAAACCGTCTAATCCAATAAATTTAAAAATAGATGATATGAATTTTGCTTTTTGGATAACAATTGGGAGAATCCAACATCGAATTCGGAATTACCTTGTACAGAGCGGTCAACCTCAATTCAATATGGATCGGGGAGTAATGATTCAAATCATGGATCAGGAATGTGACGAAGCAATTAAGGGTGAAATGTATTCTATAGCAAAGTCAAGTCTAGCTGGGATGGTGACGCCAAATAATGTCCCAGACAAGTCAAAATCAGAGTTTAAAAGAGAGCATTTTTTTTTGTGACGAGGAACACAAATGAAGTTATCACAGGTTAGTTAATTATAAATTCTTGCGAGTCTATGCCTTATTAGATACCGATTCTACCGATTATTTTATCTCTATTGCTTGCGCTCAACGTTTAAATTTGACTTCGGAAAAATTAGACTTTGACTTATTGGTTGAAACTTTGATATTAAAAACCTTCATTACATCCACTATTTATAAATTTTGTTTAATTCAAATTGACACTTTCACGTTACCTGTCAATCTTATCTCTTTGAAAATACTTGCCTTTGATGCGGTTTTAGGAATCGATTGGTTAACTACTCATCATGCTTTTCGTAAGGTTGTTAGCTTTCATATTTCTAACCAACATGTCATGCGAATTCAAGCAACCAAACCACTAAAGTCAATCATTATCATATCAAACAATAAGTAAAGAGCCCCGGTCTTTTCGTTGTTGACTTCCTTGTGTTGAATGCACCGAAGCCAGAATTTCTGTAGGCGATGTCGTGAATGACGATGACAAGTTGATAGGTATCAATGTGATGTATTATTCAAGTTTTCGATGAGGGTCACAGTTTTGAATGATATTTCTATTGTTAATAAATTTCCTGACGTATTCTTGAAGACTTCTTAGCCAACCCCTAGAACGTGAAATCGAATTTTGTATTGACCCCAGTACAAAATCCATTTCTAAAACCCTCTAATATTTTTTTACTTAAAACGAACGTAATATGAGCCAAAGACGTTGGCTCGAGCTGTTGAAGATTACGATCGTACCATTCAATATCATCGTGGAAGTATGAACGTGGTAGCTGATATGACGCCCCCAAAACAGGTATACATCACCCATCTTGGGTCGCCAAATACATGGTACATAATACAAATACAACTTAATTATACAACTGTCGTGTAAAGTACGACAAAACATAAGCTGTGAGTTTTAATACAAATATTGTCGTCTAGACAATATACAAACTCAAATTCAATATTATACAATTTATTTTCCACTATTTCACTGAATAGTGAGGATTACTAATGCTATCATCAATCCGGTCACTCGCTTCCCGACTAGTCCTCGCTACGCTCTCATTTCCCAGAGAGAACAATAAAAGTAAAAGGGTGAGCTCAACTAGCCCAAGAGAAAAATATTATGACTAAGATAATGCGTAATATATTATCGTTAGCCTTCAACAAAGGTTAAACCGATACAATATAACAACCATTAAGTTTAATCACAATGAACAAGCAATCCATTAAAAAAGTCAAGTAAAGAATAAAATCTACTATCTTTTATGATTTAGAAAGTTTTTCATCACTTTTATCACCGGGACTCAAATTTTAATAAATAATCTACATCATCGAATCACCCTTTCTACACTACTACCAAAGATATTCTTTAAGATCACGACCACAATTATCCATGCACTACGGGCCAAGAATATTTGTGTATTCAATAATGGTCATGATCATGCCAACAACTCATCCCATCAATGCACTACGGGCCAATGAGGACTTTTACCACATCATTTATAACATTACTACCATGATTACAATCAATAATCCCGGTCATAATCATACCAAGTCCATCTATGCACTTATAGGCCAAATATGACTTTCAACAAAATATAAACATGAGGATGATGACAATGATATAAGAATTCAATAAAACAAGTTCAAGAATTATTTTATCCGAGAACTAATAACGTCAAAATTGTCAACGTGATACCGCTTTGTAGAGTAAAATTCAAGAATGCTCGTAAGAATATTTCCATGAAAAGATATCGATGAAGCCTTGAATATCAAGGATATTCCACTAATTTCATGGAGTATAAAGTCAAAACTTTAACCAACCGAGTATAATAAGGAATGGAATAACAAAAGAAATCACCAGCATGCGATAGATCAGACAGCGAGTTATTCCAACAGAATAATAAATAATCGGAATCAGTCCCACAGAAACGTATGCATGTGATGATATTTCCAATGAATAATAAAGACTTTTAATCGGTCCCAGCGTAAAACGCATAAAACAGATATTCCAACGTAATAATAAAGAAGGAATCGTGTCCCGTAAAAAACGCATGCATGACGGATATTCCAACAAAATAATAAAGACGAAATCGAGTCCCATAGAACGCATGCATGTGATGTTCCAACAGAATGATAAAGAATGGAACAATGTAAGAATTTCACCAAGTATAGGGTAGCCACAGAGTATCTGAGTTATTCCAATGTAATAATAAGAATGGAATGATAGAAGTTCTTTTCATAGATAAGAAAGAAATAATACTCCCTACCTTAGAAAAATTGGATACCTTTGGAATAAAGGAGGTAGCAGACTTCTCTTCTTTTCTATAATTTCTCTATAATAATCGCCTAAAGCTTTTGTGAATTGGTGAGAAATGAAGGAAGAATGAGCTTCTATTTATAGGAAAATATTGTTTCGATAATTGCACATTTTGGGGTTCAAAAATTACAAATCTGATACCTCCAACTTTTCTTTCATTTTTAATTTAGTCCTGCAAGTATTATCAATCTTGCACTGACTCCCCTAATAGTAAATAATGTGATTCAATAGTACATATGTGAACAAATAGTTATATAAGCATGTGAATTAGTAGCAATTAATTGCTCATTTATCCGATAAATTACTTGATTTATCAATATAATCCCTGACATCAATTATCATCTAAATAAATGTCGATTTTCACTAACACAAACAATTCCAACATAATGAAACTATTTTTATCAAAATATAAATTTTGAAATTTCAAAGTTTGACTTTTCCCAAAAAAAGTCAACTGTTGCTTTTTTCACGAAATAAAGTGAATCCTGAAAAATTTTGTGTTTATAGACTATTTTTACTAATTTAAATGTTCGGGACTCAAATATCACGTCCACGTCTCCAAATTCAATTTCTCGAACAACATTCATCATTAATATTATAACTCACAATATTTATCAACTAGTCGCCCTGAGAAAGAGGGCTTTCCAAGGATTTCTCCCTATTAGTAGCGCAATTAGGTGACCAAACCTCTCCTCGATGTAACTTCTGAGACATTGTAAATATTGCAATTTATAATATGAATAACTTTGTCGCCTCAAGTATTGATTTAATAAAAAATTTTATGCGAGATGACACCGTGACAATAATTGAATCAATAATATGATAGATATGATGCAGCAATTATTCAGTAGAATAATTGGGTATAAGCGGTGACTTCTCCGTAAGCATCAATAATCAATACTTAGTGTCTACTATGCAACCATGCGTATTCTTGTTTTACTTACTAATGGGTAGTTCAGCAGATTAACGGTAAAACTTTCGCCGTTATTTTCATAAAAAGTATTTTTGTCGTTTTATCAATCCGCGATAATTATTTAATGAGGGGTCCACCATTGATTGTCTTGCATTGTCTAATATTCCTGTTAAAACGAATATTCCCCACCAATCGAATATTATATAATAACTTATGTCTTTTGCAAAATTTGTAAATATTACCCACAACTATAACATTATATCAAATCCACACCATAATATTCAAAAATATATTTCGAGAAAAATTTAATCTTTATTCAAAAAGTTGGGGTCTTACAGCTGACGCGTTGAGTAGAAGATAGTATGTGGTTACAAGTGTGATTATATGAACCCACGTGAAGATAACGAATATACGATTAGAATCGACTTTAATCAATAAAGTTAAAGTCGCTTCACACACAATCTTGAGTCGATGAATGTGAAGAAGAAGGTTCAAGAGGGCGATATTCTAGAAGCAAGAATCGACGAAGAGAGGAAATCTCAACCCTCGATTTAATTAGCCCATTTAAAATCTTCGATCGAGTAGGAACTGTGGCCTATAGACTCGTTTTACCGCCAAGTATGTCGTGTGTTCATAACGTTTTTAACGTATCGATGTTACGTAAATATGTGGACGAACCGAACCATAATATTAATTTAGAACCGGATGAGATAGCAGAAGATTTAACGTATGAAGAGATACGTGTTAACATCTTGGATAAGAAGGATCATATTCGACGCTCAAAGGTTATACCTCAAGAGTTAGAATTTGAAGTGAAGTCAAGGTAACCTCACCTGTTCGGCATACTAGGTACGTACGTAAATTTCGAAGGCGAAATTCCTTAAGTTATGAATAAATATTTAATTTTCTCGAAATAATTTTTATGAATAAATATAGTGTGGATTTGATATAATATTATAGTTGTGGGTAGTATTTATAAATTTTGAAAAGTATGCAAGTTGTTGTATAATATTCGATTGGTCGGAGAATATTTTTTTTGTCGGAGAATATCCGTACGACGGTACAATCATTGATGGACTCCACAATGAAATTATTGTTGGATTGAGAAAACGATAAAAATATTTTTATGAAAATAACGGAGGAAATTTTACCGTTAATACTTTTGAACTACCTTTGTAGTAAAGTATAAAGAATACGCCGTGGTTGCATAATAAAGATTACCTATTGATTATTGATTATCGATGCTTATGTGATAAGTCACTTTCAGCTTTATTTTATTGGTATTATTAATGTAATAAAATGTAAAAAGTTATTTATATAAAAATGTATACTTTTATAAAGTTATTCGCTTTATTAGGCTAATAAGTAAAATCTTTTTATATAAAAATGTAATACTTTTATAAAATTATACTGCTTTTATTGACAATAATTAGAATATATTATATTTTATTATGCATAGTATTTGCATAAAGGTTCGATAGTAAAATCTTTTATAAAGTTATTCGCTTTATTAGATTATAAATAGAATATATTATATTTTATTTAAAAATTTTGCTTTAAATATGAATGAAAATCAGATTAAAGTAAATCAATCTGGACCGTTCATGAGTTAGTTACTATGCAGTCCATTTTTCTATAAATAAAAGCTCATTCCTTCATTATTTTTTTACGAATTCACTGAAACTCTAGAGAGATAAACTATAGAGAGAAAGAAGAAAAGTATTCTGCTACTTCACTACTCATATATCTAGTACTCTTCTTCTTAAGGTAGGAAATATTATTTGTTTTACCTGTAGGGGGTATTATTTTTTTTGTATTCATGAAGAGAACTTTTGTTATTCCATTATTTATTATTCTGTTGGAATAACATGTATACGCGGGCTATCCTATACTTGGTGAAATTTTTCTGTGGTTCCTTTCTTTATTATTCTGTCGGAATATCCTGTCTGTGCGTTTACGCCGGACCTGGTTCCATTATTTATTATTCGTCTTAATATCCTCGTCATATGCGTTCTGCCGGGACCGGGTTCCGTTATTTATTATTCTATTGGAATAACTCGCATGTGCGGCTCTATCGCATTTACGGTGATTTTTTTGTTATTCCATTCTTTATTATACTTAGTTGGTTAAAACTTTGACTTCTATACTCCATGAAATTAGTGGAATATCCTCGATATCTGCGCTTCATCCAAAGATCTTTTCATAGAAATATTCTTCCGAGCATTCTTGAATTTTACTTTCTACAAAGAAGTATCGTATTCGATAATGGGACGTTATTAGTTCCTCGGATAAATTAATTCTTGAACTTGTTTTATTGAATTCTTATATCATTGTCATCATCATCATACTTATATTATGTTGAAAGTCATATGTGGCTTTGTAGTGCATAGATGGACTTGGTATGATTATGATTAGGGATTATTCTTAGATAATCATAACCGTAATATTACAAATGATGTGAAAAAAGTCCTCATTGGCCGTAGTGTGCATTGATGGACAGCTTTTGGTATGATTATGGCTATGGATTCTCTTTCAGTAGTGTGCAAAGATGAATTATTTTATGGCATGATCGGGACCGCATTGATGAAAATATTATTATCTTTAACTTAGTAGCATGGATAATTCGTGGTCGTGATACTAAAAGAATATCCTCGTAGTAGTGCAGGGGTGATTCAAGATGTGGATTATTTATTAAAGCGAGTCCCAACGATAAAAGTGATGAAAAACCTTTTAAATCATAGAAGATAGTAGATTTTATTCTCTACTTGACTCTTTTAATAGATTGCTTGTTCACTGCAGATTAAACTTGATGTTTGTTATATTGTATCGCTTTAACATCATTTAAGGCTAATGATAATTTATTCGCATTATCTTAGTCATAATATTTCTTCTTGGGCTAGTTGAGCTCATTCTTTCTTTCACCGTTCTCTTCGTGAAATGAGAATATAAATTTGGGGCAGTCGGAACCTGAGTGATGGACCAGATGATAGTATAGTAGTCCTCACTATTCTGTTAAATAGTGTGACAATAAATATAATGAGGACCCCATTGAGTTTGTATATTGTCTAGATGGCAATATTTGTATTAAAACTCACAACATATGTTTAGTCGTATTTTACACGACTGTTGTATAATTAAGTTGTATTTGAATTTTGTACCATGTATTTGGCGACTCAAGATGGGTGATATATACCTATTTTGGGGGCGTCACAAGAGAATAACATGAATATTAGGAAAATGATATCAATTATATGATTCTGCCATCTTAGTATTTTTTTTCTTCATTAATTATTTTATTTGTGTAATTTTAGTTGATAAAAATTTTCTCAAAAATTCTTAGCTAGATTAGGAATTAATTAAAATTAGTGACTGAAAAAAACACGTTCCATTCGTCAAGTCCTTAGGGTTCGACCTCACTCTTGTAGGCTATACTAGTATTCTATTCGTACACTTGCGAGTAAATAAAACATTCACAACACTTGCACAGCGGCAAAATAGGGGCGATGACAATTTGAAAGCGGCAGATCTAAAATTTGATTTAGATAATGATATTATGTGATTCGGAACTGTGAAATAAGTATAATTTTGAACATCGAAAATATTAAGAAATTATTTTTAGAAACCTAAGTCCGACTATGTACAGAAACATAAGTGTTTACACTAATTTCGGAATAATTTAGGACCTACTAAGGCGCATGCCTTTAGATACCCCTTCGGGGGCGCTTTTCAAGGCGCGTGCATGATAAGATAACTTAGTATCATTGACATTATCGAACCATTGGACTGTGTTAACCATTGGACCGTATTAAAAGGTTGTTGTAACCTTAGTTATCAGGGTTGTGGATTAAAAGATACATTGAATATATTGAAATTGTTTATTGGAACATATTGAAATCGTTTTCAAATTATGTTTATTATTATTGAATTCAAAATGTTATTTTGAAAAAGTGTGTTGCAAATTATACTTGATCCAGCTATATAGTAAAGATTGTCATTCACTCATTTGTTGGGCTTCATCGCTCACCCCTCACCCTTACATAATTTCTACAGGAAACTTGTTAAGAGCCTAGCATTGTGACATTTTTGTAGAAGACCGGAAGATATTTTTGTTTAAAAAATTTAGGAATATTTTAGAGTTATGATAAGACTTTTGTTTAATGGAGCTATGTCTCCAAAGTTATGTTTTCATTATTGTGTTTTTATTTGGACTGCGTTATTGATATTGTTGCCTTGCGGGTCTTTGGGTTTGCGGCATGTGACACTCCAAACATGTAGCAGGTTTGGGGTGTTACACATGTATTTTGACAGCAATATAAATTAAATAACATAAGATATTTAAGTTTAATATCACAATTTTATTACTGTTCTGACAGTATTAAATTAACCTTAAAAAATTAAGAATGAACATGAAATGAAATAAAAATAAATCTTCATTGTTTGTAAGTTATCCGAGTGAGACTCTTGAACAGGAGTACTATTTAAATGGCAGCCTTTGACTTGAAGGTTCTGAAGTAATGTACAAGTGAAGAAAAACAAATGTTGCAATTTCTGAGAAACGACATAGGAAGAATTTGAAGTTTCCTTTTTTATATTGATAATCAACCAAGTGAGAATATTGAGTAGACGACAATAAGGCATACTACACTAGTATTTGGCAAGTGAATGGGCACCCTAGCTGACTTCACTAAACAAAATTTTCCCTTACTAACTAAAACACAAGTCTTACTAGCGCTAAGTTTGAAACCAAACTCACTTAACAGTCCTGCAACAAGCTGATGAACCCAAACAAAATACGGTTCTGCAACCGTTATTAAATGGGAAGAAGCCTGATTGATCACCCCCCCTAATCAAAAGGACATCCCATTCTTTTCAACTCTTTCTCTTTTGTTATTGAAATTTTTTATTTTAACCGTCATCTTTGTTGATGTACTTTGTTGTGAGCATCTTGTTAATATATTATGTTTAATATTCGCCTCCATTGTCGATATATGAAATGTCCACTGTGCAACAATAAAGAAGCCACATCACACATTTTACACTAATTGTCAAATCTGTCTCGGTGTTTAATAAATTTAGGCTGCTGAAATATGCTTTCTCTGTGAATGCATTACAAAACAAGTTCGGTTCTGTGTGCATATATAAGAACCCCAAACTTCATATATGCACCCCATCACAGGACAGATCTACTAGAAGCACTTATCACCAATGAGAGGTGATAAGAGACAAGGATATTTGCAAAGTAGATTTTTCAAGGAAAAAAGCCCTTATCTAACATGCTTAAGTAAGTGGCTTCCAATAAGGACCGAGGCAAAAGCTTTTCACAAAAGAAAGTTCTTTTGTTGTTTTCTCTCCTCTCATAAAAATCAGAGAGAAGACAATTCAGTAATCCTAATTTCTCCATAACAGTGATTCTTAAAGTAGACCATCAATCTATTTCCATTCAAACATGGTGGTCCACTTACATTTTTAGTTGCCTTACCATAGGGGAAATTCATTGTATGGGAAATTAACATGTGTCATTTCGTCAAGTGGGAGTATGCATTTATCATTTATGCGTGGTGTTAGTGAGATAGAAACATAACAAGCTAAACAAAGAATAATTCAAGACTAAGGTGGTGTTTGATAAGGTCTTAATTCCTTTTAATAGCTTTGCCTCTGATTCGGTCAGAGGCAAAACTTGTTTGTTAAAAAATTTATTGCCTCTTAATTGTTAAGATTCAAAAATAATTCTATACCATTCCGACTCTCCTCTTACCGAATTTATATTTTTTCAGGACAAAAATAACCTCAGCTATATTACAAAATCCCACTTTTGTCCACAATACAATCTGAACCCTATTATCTCATCTCCCGTTTCATTCAATTTCATCCGGCCGCTGTCTGTTGCACTTCTCCTTCGCTCAAATCCATCTTTGTTCTTGCTGAAACTACAGGTGCGATTTCTTTGAATCTAAAATTTCCTGTTTTGTGATTTCTTTGACGCTGCTAGTGCGATTTTGTTTCTGAGTTTTGGGATTTCGTTGATCTTTTTGTTGTGGCTGCTTGAGATTTTATTTTTAATGTGGTATATTTTGCTCTTCCCCATTAAAAAAAGTTTTTTGTGTTGGTTTATTTTTGGTTCTACTTCTTGATTTTCTGGCCTTGGCTCTGTGATTCCAATACTCACTCGTTCTATTGGCTCTGTGATTCCAATTACTTGAAGAAGTGAGTAAATTTTTGTTTATTGTTATTAATTAGAAAAGGGCCATAATTGATATCTGTTTTGGGTTACCTGCTGTATTGGCTGGGTAATGTGAATTGGAAATCTGGTTAGCTCATATTTGAACTTCCATAAAATTAGAAGTTCTAAACCATGCCCACAAGCTAATTGCTAAAATGTTCAAATGAAGAACTTTTCCAAAAATTTTGATGAGCTATTATTGATGAGCTAAATGATATTGTGGGATTCTAAGATCATCTTCAAAATCGTCCCATGTGTCACAGTACTATAATGGATGGGACTTTTTAGTGCTTTAGTTTATATGAATACAAAAAGTTGGAGTGAAATTTGTTAGCATGTTGCCATAGTCTACAGCCTCATCCGCCCACAAATTCTCCAATGTTTCTTTTCTCCTGAACCAAATTTCAGCATTGAAATGAAACATTGGGGAATATTGATTACTCCATTACTCAGTGTTTTAGTTTAACACTCCTATGTTTTAGTTGTGAACCATATTACAATTTTTAATGACATTTGAGATGAATATGCACATATTATATAGATCCACCCCTTAACAAGGAAATCTGATACTATCAACCTTTTAATGACAGTTATGTTCCTTCAAATTTGACACAAAAAATCTATGCTCCAAGTGCCAAAAGGTCAAAAATTTCTTTCTGTTGTAGGCATCAACTGGAGTTGCAGATGAAGATTTTGTGTCATATGTAGGCAAGTGGCGAGAGGCTGGCGCTTCACTTATAGGAGGCTGCTACAGAACTACCCCAAATACCATTAGAGCTATATACAAGACCCTATCTAAGCAATCTGCATGAAGTTGAGGCCTCCTATTTTGAATGCTGTTGAAGGAATAGGACTACCCTGATTGCACTACTTGAGCTAAATATAGATCTGTCTCCAGCAGATGAATATCAAACAGAACACTGTTTTTGTATATATTCTTTCTTATTCAGCTACTTTCAACTTGTTTGAATACTGCTCTAAGCTTGATATAAAGGCAGAAGTTCATACTGCCTCTACCTCAAAATAAGAGTAAATAAGAAAGTTATGTTTGACCTTTTGTTTTGCAATCATAGTTTGCTAAAATGCAGTTGGATCTAATCAATAGTCAATTCCGTTCGTACTACTGAGTTTATGTGAACACTTCAAGGAAAAACAATGGGTACACAATAGTAGATACATAACAGTTGAGGAGAAGATGGCAATCTTCTTAACCATCATAGGCCATAATGAACGCTTTAGAGTTATAAAACGCAGATTTCAACATTCTACCCAAACAATACATAGATATGGTGATCAAGGCGTAGAATTTATAGTTAATCTACGTGAACAAATTGCACTTCAACTCTTAACAACTGTTTGAAGTTAATTTAATTTGTATGGTTGAATTATTATGCTATGTTGATATTTTTGGGACATGATACTATGTTTGAAGTTAATTTAATTTGTACGTTTTCATTTTTATTTTATCATACTGTGGTCAAAATATTATAAATATGTATTTAAAATACTATTCAGACCTTCCGATTATCAAACAGGTTTTATTTAAAAGCTGCTCGGAGGGTTAAAATGGTAAAATATCTGTTATTCGTACATTTTGAAAAAATTAATTATCAAACAGCATTTTTTCATTCAGACACAATTCTATTCAGATACTCTATATTATTCAGACGTCTAAACTGTTCAGGTCTTAACACTCAATTTTATCAAACACCGCCTAAAGGGGTATAACTTTATGATATTGAATGAACTTGAATAAAAGATTTACAAAGAAAGTAAACATAAAGAATGCTTACAATTTCAAGTTTCAACTCCCATTCACAATTTCCAACTTGCAGATTCTGGGTTTTTAATCGTTGTTCTTCCACACTTGGAACCCAGAGAAGCAAAGCCAATTGGATTATTTTACAGCAATTCCCAAAGTGAATTACCAAATCAAGAAAACACCTTTCTTCTCATCCCAGACCATATTAATGAAAGTTGAAGCATTACTATATCTCTGCTTCATTAACCCAAAACAAGTAGTATCAAATTCAGCAATTCTCGTGCTATTTACATCTTAAAATGATTAAAGAACTCAACTTTCTACTTAGAATTATGCTTCCAAAAGCAGGAATTCAAGTTTGATGATTATTACCATCTAGACATTCCATTATGATCTTCCAAAATCCAGGCTCTCCCACGCCGCCTCCTCACATATCTACTAAACATTGAAGTCGAACTAGACAAACTTCTGCTTCTACTCATTGAATTCCCCCTTGCCTCTGAGCTAGAGGATGAAGAATTTGAGTTACTAGAAGGCCTTAACCTTCCGATGAACGAGAAGAAACTACGAATAGCCCTCCCCACTCCACCTTCTCTCACTCTACTACTCCGTGATCCCCATTGAATCCTCCTTGGGGCACCACCACCATTGTTATTAAATCCACCGTCCATTTCTGTATACACAACTGGAAGCTCTCTCTCTCCTCCTCCGCCCCTCCTTTCCCCGGAAAACCTCCCAACCGCAAATCCACCACCCGGCAATCTCCAAATCGTCAGTCCAACAGCCTCATCATCTACAGATTGCTGATTGTTGATTTCAAGTGAATTATTTGAATCAGTTGGCAATTCATGGCGGCAAACAGGGCACGAATTTCGGAGAGATAGCCAAGGGAGAATACAGTCGGAATGGTAGATGTGCTTACAAGGCATTTCTCGAGCTTCGGATCCGAGAACGAATTCTTCATGGCACACTGAGCACTGCGAGTCGGTGCTGACGTGGCTGTCCACGATCTCAATAGTTGGTAGCGATTCGACGGCGACTTTTGAAGCCGGCTGCTGCTCCGAGCGGCCTAATCCGTTCATTTCGATCTGTGTTAGCTGATCGAGTAATCGATCGAATCCGGATCCCATTAAGAACTCCGACATAGTCTCCGGTAAAGGTCGGAGGCCTGAACCGGCACCGTCGTCATAATACAATTCAAAATTTCTCTCTCCGTTACCACCACTTCGTCCTTCCTCTCCGCCGCCCTCAGCCAGACCACGCAGAACGATCACCGGATTAAACGGCGACCAGTCGCCGTTGTTTCGAAGTCCACGACGGAACCTCACGTTCGTGGTTCGACCAGGATCTGCGACTTCGTTCCCCATCATATACATCTCGGCAGCGGGAAACCGGCGACGAGCGTCCGACGAAGGAGCGGCGTCCACGGCCTCGACGAATCCACTGTCACAGTACGGGCAAACGATATTATTATCCTCGACCGAAACCCTAACAAAGCGAGTACACCTGTAACACCAATACGACGCCGTCGCCCAGGACATTTTCAATTTGAATCCTAGCTTAATTTAACTATCCCGATCTGTCTTCAACTTTTCCTTCTTCAAGAATAAAGAATTCCAGCGAGTTGAGTAACTCGGGAGCTTCAACTGAGTTCCGGATCCGACAATTTCAATAAAATCCGAACTCGATGGAAAAGAAAGAAATCCGTCGGTACAAAAAACTATGTATATATAATAAGCTCTTATATAGAGAGTAGTCTTGCTGGAGAGAAGATTGCATTGGGAAATGTGAAAAGTGAGGGATTACGCGTGATAACGGCTTTTCGGGCGTCAACTTTCTTCTCTGTTTACAATTTGGAGTATATTTAAATATAAAGGTAAATTTGTTTATAGGGTTCCCTCCCTCCCCTATTTAAAAAAACAATAATTTAGTGCTTCATCTTAATTTGGGATCCGATTAGAATAAAATAAATTTTATGGTAAAGACATTTAGGTGAAGAGATCATTTGACATTGGGCATAAAATAAACTTCACGCTAACCACTCCCTTTGATTTGATATCCTCCTTAATAAAAAATCACTTTAATAAACATGCATCAAAAACAAGATTGTTATTATTTTTAGGTCATAAATGTAACTCAGATATTGAAAATTTGTATGGACCATAATAAATATAGATTCAAAATTTATAAATAGAATCTAGAAAATGATTGGAATGAAATATGAAAATTTGTCCTATTTCTATGGCTTAAGAAAACAACTTATCAAAGTCAATCAATTCCATGTATACGGTCTTCATTTAAAAACTTAAAACCGATGATTGTATACTGTTTCAAATTAACAACGTTAGTCGAGCCATGAAAATAGAGGAGTGAGTAATTGGTGCGGGTCGGAGTTGGTTCGACCTGGTTACCTCTGTTGAATTGATAAACGAGTCGTTCAGGGTGGAACGCCGAGTTTGAAATTCCAAAAACCGAGAGTTAAAAGAAGATTCCAAACAAGGCACAAGTTCCAGCTCATCGGCCACGACTCATGAAGAACATATGATCAGTATACTTTCACAAAAATATTACCTAATTAAAAAAAAGAACGAATGATACAGCACATATTTTTTTTATTTTTATTTTTTTTTTGGGTGGGGGGGGGGGAGGGGGCGGGGGAATCATCTAAAATGATACAGCACATATTTAAAAAAAAACACCGTAAACTGTTTACAGTGTTTTTTTAATAAAAAATATACTTTTTTTTACAAAAATTTTTCAAATTTATTCTATTATTTTTTATTTATTATTCTCATAATTGTGATAAAAAAAAAAATTAAAGTGCATCGATCATTACCGATCGTTAAGGCAACCCAACCCAACCCAACTATAGTATATTAAGGTTAACTAGTTTTATGTATATTAAGGTTAATATAGTCTCTTTAACATATTTGAGTCAATCCGGGGACCGGCCAGGGAAGACCGGTCTAGCCGGTCGGAATTTTTTTTTTAAATCAGAATTGTATTTTAGTAATATAATAATTGTTGGACCTCTTGAGAGCTTTTGGACACTTCTAAGTTACGACTTATTACAACCAATAATTGATTCTTTGGGCCTGGATTTGCTGACAAAATTAAAGAAGAGACAATAAAGCTGTACATTTAATTTCTTTTCCTTTCCAGAATTTAAAAAAATGTTCTTTATTAGTAGTAGCGCTAGCTTTTTAAAACCTTTACAAAAAGTTGCGTTATTCCTAAAATACCCAAACAGGAATGGCCTACTAAAACATTCGGCTTTAACTTTTTCAAAAGTTTCGAGGAATAAAAAGGTTGCCTCTTCTTCTTTTTTTTCTTCTCTTTTTCACCCTTCAAAATGCTCTTTTTGTTTTGTTATTATTTAGAGAAAAGAAAATGATATATATGTCGAAAAATATTTGATGTAGTTGGATTCTGACCAACCTGAAAATGTATGTTATAAGATAGAATAAATTAAAATGTAACTCTTCTTAATTCTTACATATCTCATGTATATACATATGTCGCAATCATAATTCGACTGAAAATTTTCGTAATGTATAGCAGAATTCTCTAGAGAAATAATATTTTAACAATTATTTTTGATTTCTTTACTGTTAAATTTGTGAATTTTATTTATTGAGAGAGAGAGAGCATGGAATGACTCATTCTAGCAATAATAGAATGAATCATTACACTCACCATTCCATTATGATCATCTCTATTCTATTTTTTCATCAATTTCATTCCTTCAATCCAAATATAGCATTAATGTTAATTACTAACTCAATTACTTTGGTAAAAATGGGAAGGATAAAAAAAATAAGGAATTAACCATTAAGAATTTAAATTAAATGTGTTAGCTTAATGGGAAAACTTTTCTCTTTACTTCATACATTATTGTGACCTCTACTTAATAAGTTAAAGATTTTAAAGCAGGTAATAACTAAATATAAATATGGTATTAGAGTACTTTCGGTTATGCTACGTTTGGGTTGGAGTAATGAATGTGAGAATTAAATAACTCATTCATATGAAATGAAAAAAAATGGTGTTGGTTGCGATATATTGAATTGAAAAAAAATTGTGTTTGGTTCCTTGGTAGAGAACATATGGAATAATTCATTTCAACTAGAATAGAATAAATCATTTCACTATTCATTTCATTCATTCAATCCAAATGTAGCATTAATATTGATCGCATCACTTTATTTTGTTTCTTTACATTCAAACGGAAGTCACACGCGAAAGAGAATGTAAAAACAAAATAGACATTATGTGCTCTCTATTTAATAACTTAAACTTTTAGAGTAATGAGTAAGTTAACAAGAAAATTGTACAAAGAGAAGTAAAGTATATCCCCTTCCCAAATTGAACAACAGTATTGTAACAATTCAGGTTAAATTTTGAATTTAGAACAAATTTTCGGTCAAATCTCAAGTTTGAATCGAATTAAATTTATACAAACAATACCTTAAACTACTAACCCAATAATATTTTTTTGGGTCATCTTAGCCCCACCACAGGTTCACCAAAAAAGTCACGACTGAATATATTATTGTTAGTAACTTAATTTTTTATATACAAATAACTTTTTTATATATTTTTCGATGTAAGACTGAAGTGTTATAATTATAACATGAAATCATTGTTATCTTTTTTATCCATAAAATGAAATCTTGATTTCTCAGTGTTATATGATTATATCTATAACTTTGAGCTTTAGGTGTAGGAAATGACCAGTTGGTAATGCAAAAGGCCCAAGCAACTCTGGGTCTGTGCATCAGTACTGCACTCCAGGCCCAAAAACATTCAAAAATATGGATCCAGAGTTATTGGTTAATTGACGAATACAATGTTAACACGCAGAAAGAGATTACCTCCTACTATTGGTTAATGTTATTTTGTGGAAAGCTAAATAAATTAATTGTTGATCGGACTACTAACTACACTCAATTAATTAGGCAATACAATTAAATAGGTACATTTTATGTGATTTCAGTATTTGTACCCCTAATAATGGATACTGAAATCTGACATTCGGATTCTATTCAAAGTCTTTTAGTTTTCTTTTATGTAAAATTTTTGCAGGTTGATATATGTGCTTCAACTTTCAGTACAAGAGTCAAGCTATAATTATGGAGTTTTTTAAAATAAAATAAAATTCGTAAGTCCTTCAATTTTCTTTTAAAAAAAAAAATTCGAATTACAATCGCGACGTATATTAATACATCATAATGAAATTAGGTAGGATTATAAAATTGTTCAATTCTATAAAATATATCATAAAAATATTATCAATTATAATTATCTACGTAACTTGTAATAAACAAAATCCACATATAAAATTATAAGATATGTTATTTTTCATGGGATAATATTGCATTAGTTTGGCCAATAAGTCATAACAGACCAGACGAGAGGGAAGATCTTGCCACTATTTGTTGGGTGCCCGTTAGGAGTGAGCAAAAAACAGATAAAACCGAACTACCGAACCGAATCGAACTTTTTTAACCGAATTATTTCGGTTTTTCGGTTTTTTTTTTCATATTTCGGTTATATCCGATTTATTGCTCATTATTCGGTTTCGGTTTTGATTTTAAAAAACAGATAATTGGTGCGAATAACTTAGAATAATAATATTTAAAAATAATAATTTTATACTATTATTATTATAAAATTCACTTATTCTCTGATTCACTCATATTTTACGCTAGTCACGCCCATTTCGGCGGGGCGTCGTTTTTGGTAATAACGTTGCGGTTATGCGATGGAGAAATCGGTAAAAAAGCATTCGAGAATCGAAAAATGATGATGAGAGTCTTGTTGATCGAGAGCGAAGAAGTAACACGGAGAACCACGGTCGGACCCTTGAAATTTTTTTTCTCCTTGGATCGGAAATGGTTTGTGTCGATCATATAAGCCTTTGGCGAAAAGGAAGGAAAAACTTACAAGGCAATGGGTTCTCCAAAGACACGTGAGGTGTCTTAACTTTGTAGGTCTAAATTTGGGAATTTTCTGTTTTAATTGATTTTGGTTTTGGGTTTTATTTAAAAAGCTAGGATTTAAAGATTTTTCTCCTTGAGATCGGAAATGGTTTTGGGTTTTACGAATTTGTTGGTGAGCTATGTAATTGTATTGGATTTTCCTTTGTTTTTAGTTTGATTTTGAGCTTTGTTAGGACTATTTGACTGGTTTGGGGATTATATTGTAGACATGTATATTGAGGAATTGAAGGAGGAGAAGATGATGTGGAGAAGCATTTATTTCTTTGCTTAATCTTTATCATTGACTCTGTTGTGATTTGTTACGATTCGGTTTTTACGAATTACAAAATTACAATTGATGATTGAGGTATTAATGAATTCGGTAATTCGGTTAATATCAAATTTCGGTTTTGCTTAGATAGTAAAATTAGCATTATTTAGGTTTTGGTTATAAGAATAAACTTATTCGATTAGGTTATAACAAGAATGATCACTCCTAGTGCCCGTGCCAACAAGACGAGACTGAAGATCTTGATAACTTTTACCAGTTAAGTATTTTTCATTTGTTTCATATTACAAAGTGAATTTAAAATTAAGATAATTTATTAAAAATTATATAATAATAAATTTTAATATGAGTAATATTTTTTAGATAATTTATAATATTCATCATGAATAAAATTAAAGAAATTCATAGTTTAAAAATATGTTACATTAACTTTAAAAAATCAATGTTGATTTTCCATTTTAAAAGTGGGGAAATATTATATATTCAAATAACAAATTCTACATCCATCCAAATTAAACATATATGTGTTCATTTGCACTATATAATATAATATAAGTGGTAGTGTGACACGTCATCAGTGATTTTTTACCAACCTAAAAGGATCATAAATTTGTGTTTCTTAAACAAAGCCAATTATTTGCCAAGTCCCCATCATCTTTAGGTTTCACCAAAATGTTCTGTCTAATGGAGTATTAATTATATTATATTAATATAATTGACTTTTTAGAAGAAAAAAATAAATTTAATTCTACCTACAATAGTTTGATTATATTAGATAGTTTAATTATAATTGGAATAATTTTTTTTTATAAAAAAGTCAATTATTGTACCTAGTATTAGATTTTTAATTTTTAACATAGTTTAATTAGTTTCCTTGATAAATGTGGTTCACTTGAAAAGCTAAATGAAGTCTAATTCTCAATTTTAACATCCTTTGTAAAATGGGAGGTTTTTATTTTTTGGTATATTTAGTTTTTATTTAAGACTTATAATAATCATTTTATGAGTGATTTAAAAGTATTAAGGATATATTTTTATTTTATATTTTCTCCTAAAAAAAATAAATTGTGACAAAAATGAATTATTAGTTGAGTTGAGTGCCAAAGGCACCAAAAGATGGATATTTTCATTAAAATACATGATACGCTTTATTTATTAATCAAGTGCTTAATTAAGGCAATGTTATTCGTGTGATAAATGATAATCATGAATAACATTTATGGAAATTATTAATGTAAAAATAAATAAATAAATTCCCCAATCCAAATTGTACCTGCTTGAGTGCTTGTTTATTAGACTTCTGTTGAATCTAATCCATAACCCTTACACTTTGTTTTGATGAGGTATTTGTATATATTTGAATGTGTTTTTGACGTGCCTTAAATTTATTTTGAATGGCAATTTGTAAAATAGTGTATATTCATATTGTTTTTTTAAGAAGGGATACATGGCAAAATATAGTTATGGATTGATTTTAGTTTATAAAATATAATTATGATTTCATCTAAGATCTAAAATTATATTAACTATTTTTAATATGGGTTAGAACCATATAGTTATAGTTCAAATATATGTCGCTCCATATTTTAAATTTCAAACATAACTTTATTATAATCTGATTAAATAAATTATTATTATATATATTATATATACATAATCACTAAGTATTTTCTTTTTTAGGATGGTGGTGGGAGTGGGCGGGGGCCGGAGTGGGATGGGGTGGGACAGGTAGGGGTGGGGGCAGAGGTGAGGTGGGCGCGTGGGGTATATATATAGGGGTGGGACAGGGGCAGGGTAAGGGTGGGAGTATTTTTTGAGAGAAGATCGATGGGAGGAGGAGGAATAGGAGATATATATATAATTAATAAATATTATTTTCTTGAGAGGAGAGAGGAGGCGAGGCGGGCGAGGCGAGGCGAGGCGGAGGGCGAGGCGGATCCAAATTAAATTTAGTGAAATCGATTTTTAAAACAAAAAATTATAAAAATAAAATACAATAAAATAAAAGGCGTCAAAATCGAGGGAATATTGTAAATAATTGTGTGAAATTATCATATAAAATTGATATTATTTTATGTAATTGAATACACTTGAATCCTCGATCTTTAGTTATATATAAAATAATTTTTTATAATTTTTAAAACAACATTATTATAATGTATACTTCTTGTGTCCACTAAAATAAATTACAAAATTAAATAATATTGTTAAAATATTATTTATAATAACATTTTTTCGAGATTTCATTGTTTGAAACTATCTTAATGATAGTCTCATTTCAATAAATTTAAAAAATATCATGTTCAATGTAAGTTACTAAACAATATAAAAAGAGTGGAGTGTTTGTGTTAGTAGAAATTTGGGGCATTTAATAGTCTTTTAGTTTGAATTTTTTATTTTCACTAAACACTTTATAAAATCAAAATCAAATTAAAAATTTACTTCCAAAAATTCAGTGGGGTCAATTGACCCTACTGTCCTAAGGTAGATCCGTCCCTGGGGTGGGGTGAGGTGGGGTGGGGTGGGGTGGGCTGAGAGGGTGGGGGTGTAACTGTGTAAGTGCATTTGTAGAGATGTTTTTTTATTAACCTATATATATACATTATTATAATATAATTTTAGAAATACATTTTATCTTAAAAAAAGGAGAGCATGAAGAATGAGCTAGGAAAGGACCTAGGCAATTTAAGAAAAATTTACCTTATTAATTTTTGGTATACTAAAATTTGATTTTTTGTGAAATGGTAGATTTGAACATGTAACACTGCACAATAAAAATAGATATTTTCATTGGGTTATCACATTTGATCTATTGACTATGAATTTGTAATCTTGCACAATAAAAACAAGTATTTATCACTAGGTTATCACCTTTGATCTACTGATAGAGAAATTTTGTATCAACGAAAAGATAAAAAAAAAGGGAGCGATAAAAATATAAATAAAGATTTTAAGCAACAAAAATATAAATAAATACATGGGAAGTGATATAAATGGATGCAAATAATATAATTTTTATATTAAAAGTTTTGATTTTTGAAACAACATATTAAAAGGTTATAACAAATCATTTGAGTTGGACAAAAAAAATTGAAACCTGCCATCATCTTCCTTTTTATAGTCTCATGTTTATAAACGTTTATACATCCGCGATAATTATTTTGTCACTCACGTACTTAATTATAATATTTTATGTTGTTTAAATTCACTAAATCTTAAATATTATTATTTTAATAATTCATGCCTGTTGGGTCATGATATTTCTCCTATTTTGGGTCGGGTATATTGGGCCCATTTATCAGTTTAATCTGTTGGGCTTTTATAATTAATTAAGCATGGGAACTCGTTGAGCCTATTTATTGTGTCAACTTTATTTAATCCTATTGATAGGGTAGGTTAGATTTGGATTAACCCATTGGGTCATTTAATATCTATTATTTTGACTTGTGATGATGATATAGTATGACAGTTGACCAAGATATCTGCCATGCATTAATGTGGATGGGATTATAGTCGTTACGGCGATGTGAGCGATGGCCAAAAGCGGGATAAGTTCCATGCAGTCGGCAGAACTCATCAGATCAGGGGGATATGTCAGATGGTAGTGGGTGACACAGTAATCCAGGCAAGGATATTATTTCTTAGTGAGTAAGTCTTCACAAGGAGGTACGTTTTATTCATATATACACATTCACACAACATATAGAAAATAATGACTCTCAATACACTAGATTTTATCATCCTCTTGAGTTAACCTTGTGAACAGACATACTTACTCTCGCTTTGAGCTATCCCCGTGATCCTAATCGAGCTTGTGGTGTTTGTCGTGTTTCTTGTCTCTGAGGATCGGGGCGTCTTTCGTGATTGGGACGTGGAGAATGATCTTGGCGTTAACATTGGCGCCATTTAGAAGGAGGTTGTTCTAGTGTTCTTGAAGTTTTCAATCACAAATTGTAGGCTGCTTCTACGTCGGAATCCATGGTGAAGAAGAGTAGAAGCGATTACCTCTAAAGGATACCGATGGCTATGACTTCGTCTACACAACGAGTATTTGTCGAGGATTGATTGGGTCCTTGAAAGAATGCTTTCGTCTTTGATCTACTACTTCAAGTTTGGTTTAGGGTTCTCGTTAGAGCCGGGATGATCTTTGGAAGAAGATTGATTTTCTTTGTCCGAGAATACGACCATGGTGGAAAAGGTGAAAGGCATCTTGCTTAGAATCTATCTGCCGAAGTGGTCGGGGCCACGAAACCGATCAAGTTAGAAAAGTCTACACTTTAAAGACATGTCTCGAGGCCTTCCACGGGGATCGAAGCGAACCAAATGACCATATTCTGATTGATTGGCCAAGAAGGGTATTCCACCTATTAGTCTTGGGATTATGGTCGAGCGAGTAGATCTGAACCCAACGACCATATTCTGATTGATTGGCCAAGAAGGTATTCCGCCTACTATTGGTCTTGAGGATTATAATCGAGCGAGTAGATGAAGACCCAATGACCATTTTCACGATTGATTGGCCAGAAGGGTATTCCACCCTATTGGTCTTGGGATTATAATTGAAGCGAGTAGATCTGGACCAACAACCATTTTCTTGATTGATTGGCCGAGAAGGTATTCCGCCTATTGGTCTTGGGATTATAATTGAAGCGAGTAGATGAAGACCCAATGGCCATTTTCTGATTGATTGGCCGAGAAGGTATTCCACCCTATTGGTCTTGGGATTATAATTGAGCGAGTAGATGAAGACCCAATGACCATTTTACGATTGATTGGTGAGAAGGGTATTCCGCCTATTGGTCTTTGGGATTATGGTCGCGTGACGAGCACGAAGGCTCACCACGGTGATGAAAGTTTTACCGAAGTAGATCCGAAAATCACACTCCAGAGAGTCCATTAAGGCACACCGCTCTCTGTGGGCACTTGTCTTGAAAAATCCATCTAAGGTTGCGACTCGAATGGAAAGCGGTGAGAGTCCGAACAAAAGCCGTTGCGATTCTTGGCGACGAGTTTAAATGGATATTGCATGCGATGGATATTCTATTTGGACATCGATATAGCGAGTTATCGAGTCGATCACAATAACAATTCCACCGTAGGTGCATTATCGAAGCAGCCCTTCTGATCTTATAACTTTGACGACGGATGGCGTCATTTCTTGAATCGAATCTTTGTGCAAAAAGACCAAATACAAGAAGTGTCCATTTTGTTCTCGATGATGAGAATCTTTATCGGAGGACCTTTTTTAATCATCATTACTTAAACATTTGGTTCCATCCAAGGCGGGGTGTGTTCTTGGGAAGTTCACAAAGATATTACGTGACAATTATTTGGCCCGAAGTTGTTGACCTACAAAGCACTTGCAATGATATTCTTGAAAGAATGGGGATTCGACCTGAAAGACTTGGTATTCTACTTTGGACCCATCTCCCATTATTGAGGAATTTGGTGGCGTCAAAAAGGCTGAAATGTTGTTTGGAGGGTTCATGTGGATATTTAATACCCGAATGGTTCGATCCCCGCATCACCGCCAAAAGGCTATATTTCGATTTTATCTCCTATACCTCTTGCTGTCTGGGGGGGGTAGTCGTACTGGGTCCATTGTCTAGGGATCAAGTTAACAAACGCCAGCTCATGGGATCGAAGTTTAAAACATTCATAAGGAACTTCCGTAGCTCATCCATATTCTGACAGGCATAGCAAATGCCACCTCGGAGTTAGGAGGTTCGGGAGTGTAAGACCCCAAATTATTAATAAATGAAATTTATTTTCCTCTATTTATTATTTTGAAATAGTAAGGGTTAATTTGATTAATGTGGATAGTTATGGGTAAATATGCAAATATTTGAATAAGCAGTGGTTATAAAATATTTATTGTTGTGGGGAAATATTAGTTTGGTCGTGGAATATTAAATGCTTGTTGGGGAATATTAAATGCGGCCAGTAGCGACCATGTGTGGGCTCCATGTGAAAAGCGATTGGAGGAAAAAAAGCGACAATAATAAGTTGTTTATAAATAACGAGCGTAGTTATTCTGAATTATCTTGTTGGAATACCCGTTGGTTAAAACACACTATCTGCGTTGTTGAGCGATGGCACACGGTATTGCACCAATTATTGATTCTTACGTGAAGGCACTACTCAATAATGGTTCTGATAATTCTTTATTCGATATTTTATTTTATTGATTTAATAATTGTTGTGTTGATATTTTATATTCTTTGTTGTTTCAATAATTGTCATTACGATGTATTGTTCATTATCGAAGCAATAATTCATATTATCTGAATAATATTATTAGATAACATTATTGGCAATGTCTAGAAAGTTACATACAAGGAGAGGTTTGGTCACCTAATTGCTTGTAGGTAAGGAGAAATTCTTATTGGAAAGCCCCTGCTTTCTGGGAACCGTGCGGTTGTCAATATTGTGATTCTGTAATATTATTTGTGAATAATTAATTATTGATTCATATGATGAGAAAATATTGATTTTATGTGGATATAGATGGAGAAAATTTTAATGTGACAATTGTTGAAAATTTAAATTTTATCTTTTTACGATAAAATAATTCATATATTTTAATAATATAATAATGGTGATATTTTTACAACGAATGTGGGATATATGAGTATCTGAGATGGAAGAGTATTTTTGTTGCAATAAATGTTTAAAACATATTAAACATGTAAATTGGACCCCATTTATTAGACCGAAATTTGATTATAGCACAAAAAATCGCTTGGTTTGTGGATTTCTTGCCAATTTACATTTAGAATTTGGAAAAACTTTCTTACGCAAAGTTTTAGAGTTGAATTTCCTATAAAAACACGCGATTCAATTTGTTTGATAAAAGGCTATTTATTGTGAATTATTGAAGTTAGAAACTCAAAATAATTGATTTTGAAAGTTTAAATTATTTTAAATTAGAAAAACGTTTTATTTATTTTTTTCTAGAAGGTTGGCATGTGTGAATTCTTTGATTCAGATTTCAAGGAATACGTATAATATTTTTATAAATATTAATATTTTATTAAATTTTACGCTTTGGTGTTCAAGCGATTTCTATAAATAGGGTCTTGGGTTATAATTGAAAATCACACCGTAAAGCTGAAGTTTTCTCTCTATATTATCGGCGTATTCTTGTGAGTATTTTGAGTATACTTTGAGTATTGCTATCGGTGAAAGTTCAAGTCATAGCCTATATCCGATTATTCCGGTTAAATCTTTGTCTTTCCGAGGTAAGGGATATTATTTTTTTTCGTAATGATATTATTTCTTCAATATCATTATCTTTGAAATATTGATCTGAAGTTTTATCAAATTTGGAACTTTTGGTGTAGGATTCTTATTCACGTATCGACTTATTCACGTATCTGACACTTATTCACGAATCTGGCCTTTATTCATCGAAAATAAAAATTTTCCTTTTCGTCAAAATATCTAATACGGATACTAGCTTTGATTGTATCCATGTTTTGATCATTCTTGAATTTTACACCACTATGATTATTTTGAGGTATTTTTGGGCGTGGATAAAACAAAGTACGAATCCTTAATCCTTAATCCTTGTCATTTTGTTTCAACTTTGGATTCGTTTCTTTAAAAATATTTTTCATCATCCTTAGTCTTAAATGATGATAATATTGAATATCTTTGGCCTGTAGTGCAAAGATGAATGATTTATGATGAATATCTTTGGCTGTAGTGCAAGATGAATGATTTCTAATGAATATCTTTGGCCGTAGTGCAAAGATGAGCAGTGTTTAGATGAACATGACCGGTGATGAATATCTTTGGCTGTAGTGCAAAGATGAATATTTGATTCGAGATATATATTGATTGATGTTACGGGGGATAAAAGATAGAGCGATGAACTTTAAAATTCATACATTGAAGATAGTAGTTTGCATTCTCTACTTAACTCTTCTAATGAATTATTATTTCATTTGCGAATATTGATTTAAAACTTGTTGTCTATTGTATTCTATTAGATTTTTCCTGTTGAAGACTAACGATAATTTTTTGTATATTATCTTAGTCATAATATTCTTTGATCGGGCTAGTTGAGCTCACCCTTTTCCTTTTTGTTCCATTTTTCTTCTCGGAGGCGAGAATGTAGCGAATCTTAGTCGAGGGTATGGAATGAAGGTTCTAGAGAGAGTTGTTTAGTAGTCCTCACCATTTTGTAAAATAATGTATCAATAATTATGATGGGAATTTATTTGCGTGTGGATATTATACAGATGACAATATCGTATTTAAACTCACAATTTATATGTTGTAATAATAAAGTTGTAGTTATTTATGTACCATGTATTTGGCGACTCGAGAATGGGTTGGATGGAATGGACCTATTTTGGGGCGTCGGGTTGGTATCGAGCTTAGGGATATGATCTGCGGAGGAGATCGGGGAATAGAACTAGGAGGAGAGGCGAGTAAATCCTTTCTTTAGTGTGTGTCCTACCTAAGCTTATTTGTTTGTTGGTTAGTATATAAGGATATTATGTGATATATTGATTTCCTTAATTAACCCTTGTTTTATGGCGGTGTTGAGAATGTCGTTTGAGAATATTAACGATGGAGTAAATGAGGCCGAGTGGAGATGCTGTCTTTATCAGCGAGGAGAGCGTGCAACAGTGGCAATGTACCTCCTGTGAAACAACACCAACGAAGCGGAGATGATGAGCGAGGGGATGTTTAGAAGCTTTTTGCGATTCATGCAAAATCGACGAGGAGACTTCGTGTACAAAATATGGGTGGAAATGATGGCAGCGCGATGCATCACAAACAAAGCGATTCGAGAGTTGGGACCACCAGATTTCCATGGAAAGCCGGATCCGATCAAAGGCGAAACGTGGGTCAAGCAAATTACCAAGATATTTGATGTCTTGGGGTGCGGAGAAACGAAGGTTCCATTCGCCACCTTTATGTTTCGTGGTGAAGCGATTCTTTGGTGGGAATCGTGAAGCGTACTGACCGGATGCACTTAACATGTCATGGGAAAGATTTGAATCGCTCAATGACAAGTACTTTCCGAGAAAGTATTAAATACGTATGAAGGAGGTAGAGTTTATTAGAATCGAATGAAACAACATGGCGGTGTCCCGATCTGGCGAAGTTCAGCGGAGTTATCGAGTTTCACCTCATTTGGTGGAGAATGAGGAGCGTATGTATGCGGATGTTTACGAAAGGTTTGAAACCCGGCGTCGTCGATATCTCATTTCTTATAAATTTTCTCTATATTCGGATGTTGTCAGCGAGGCTCGGTTGTTAGAAGCGAGATAACGAAATACGTTGATCGAGGACCATAACCAGGATCATCATCAAGAAGATAGCGATCATCGAAATAACGATAACCAATGGAGAAAGAAGAATACTGAACAAAGGCGGTAACCACTCTGGTAGTAATCGTGGCCATGAAAATAGAAGAAGCGAGTCGGGGAGGAGATTTTAAAAGAGGAGATTCAACAACGACCATGTGAAGATGATGTCGGTCTGCGTGACAAACTAGTTCTAAGGAGAGAGAACGACCACCGGTCGTATGTTACAAATCTTGGAAAGAGGGACATATCATTAAGCGCCCTGAACAGTTTAAGGTATGCTATAATTGTGGAAAAGAAGGACATATCGCTTTCGAGAGTTATGCGGTATCAAAACCAGATCCAATGAGGAATGGTGACTCAAAAGGATGTCCCGGAAAAGTCAAAGTCAGCGGTTCTGGAAGAGCGTTTATCGTGATCGGTCAAAATGCGAGGAACCCAAGCGAAGTTAATCTGGGTTAGTTAATTATAAATTCTTGCGAAGTTTATACCTTACTGAATCTGGGTTCTACCCATTCTTTTATCTCTCTTGCTTTGCGCTTCAGCGTTTGAACTTGACTCGGGAGAAATTAGACTTTGACTTATTATTGGAGACTCAGATTGGAGAAACTTTCATTACATCCGTTGTTTAGAAATCTTGCTTGATTCGAGGTTGGCCTTATCACATTACACATTAACCTTATTTCTATAGAGATATTTGCTTTTGATGTGATTTTAAGGTTAACTACTCATTATCTTGCCGATATTGATTGCTTTCATAAGGTTGTTAGTTTTCATATTCTTAAGCAACTTTTTATTGAATTCAAGACCAAACCATTGAAGTCAAACTCTTTCATATTAAATTATAAAGCCATTTGTTTATTGAAAAGCAGATGTCGAAGCTTTCTTAGTCCATGTTATGGATTTGAATAAAGACACGTCGATTTGAATAATATCCACATTGTTATTGATTTTTCCCGGCGTATTTCTGAAGAATTTCTTGGCTTACCCCAAAGCTTTGATATTAAATTTTGTATCGACTTTGAACCTGGTACAAAACTCATTTCTAAAAATCTTATATCGAATGGCTCCTATTGAACTTCAGGAGTTAAAAACCCAACTGTAGAAGTTGATACAAGAGCCTCTATCTGGTGACTTCCTGTTGATGGGGATGCACCGGACTCTTTGTAAGGGGACACCATATTAGATGCGATAGTAAAGCGATAGGTGTCATTGTAATGTCTTATCGAAGGTTGGGATATGAGTCACGATTGAGAACAACCTAAATCAGTAATCGAAATATATAACTTTTTAAGCTTAGTTGGTTATTATCGGAGATTCATTGAAGGATATTCTCGAATCACTATTCCATTAACTTGGTGACTCGTAGAGATACAAAATTCGAATGGAGCAGCGAAGAATGTGGGAAGAGCTTGAAGAACTCGAGAGGAGACTCATTTCAAAGACACATGTTACGACCATGCCATCTGGAAAAGCGAGCGTGGTAGGTGGCGTGTTGAGTAGAAGATCGTATACAAAATCTGAGTACGATATTGTCAAAGACTCATTTTGTATAATTTACAAATAATAGAGATGGAGATGAAAATTCTAGGTACCAGCGTGATGATATCTGAGTATAATCGACTTTAATCGATAAAGTTAAAGTTGTTCGAAGCTACACCGAGTGATGAATTTGAATAAGAAGGTCAAGAAGTTGTTATTTCAAAAGCGAGAATCGGTGAGGTGAGGAAAGCTCGAACCTTGATTTATTAATCCATTTGAAATTCTCGATCGAATAGGAACCGTGGCCTATAGACTCGTTTTACCGCCAAGTATGGCCGCGTGTTCATAACGTTTTTCACGTGTCGATGTTACGTAAATATGTGGATGACCGAACCACGTCATTGAGATAGAACCCGACGAGAGATAAGCGAAGACTTAACGTCACGAGGAGGTATCTGTCAAGATCTTGGATAGGAAAGAACATGTCCTATGTCTGGGGGTTATACCACAAGTTAAAGTTTTGTGGAGAAACCATGCTTTATTGAAATGACACGAGAGTTGGAAAGCGAGAAATGAAAGCGAGGTATTCTCATCTTTTGAAACACCGAATGCGTCGTCAATTTAGAGGATGAAATTTCATAAGGAGGGAGGTTGTAAGACCCCAAATTATTAATAAATGAAATTTATTTTCCTCTATTTATTATTTTGAAATAGTAAGGGTTAATTTGATTAATGTGGATAGTTATGGGTAAATATGCAAATATTTGAATAAGCAGTGGTTATAAAATATTTATTGTTGTTAGGGAATATTAGTTTGGTGCGTGGAATATTAAATCTTTGTTGGGGAATATTCATACGACCACTGCCGCGACGATGTGTGGGCCCCATGTGAAATCGTTTGGAGGAAGAAAAGCGAAAATAATAAGTTGTTTATAAATAACAGGTAGTAGTTATTCTGAATTATCTTGTTGGAATACCCGGTGGTTAAAACACTATGTCTGGCGTTGTTGAGCGATAGCTGCAGTATTGCACCAATTATTGATTCTTACGTGAAGAAGCCCTTACTTCGATAATGGTTCTGATAATTCTTTATTCGATATTTTTATTTTATTGATTTAATAATTCTTTGCGTTGATATTTTATATTCTTTGTTGTTTGATAATTGTCATTACACGATATTGTTCATTATCGAAGCAATAATTCATATTATCTGAATAATATTATTAGATAACATTATTGGCAATGTCTAGAAAGTTACATCTAAGGAGAGGTTTGGTCACCTAATTGCTTGCAGGTGAGGAGAAATTCTTATTGGAAAGCCCCTGCTTTCAGGAGGCATCAGTTTGTCGATATTGTGATTACATAATATTATTTGTGAATAATTAATTATTGATTCATATGATGAGAAAATATTGATTTTATGTGGATATAGATGGAGAAAATTTTTAATGTGACAATTGTTGAAAATTTAAATTTTATCTTTTACGATAAAATAATTCATATATTTTAATAATATAATAATGGTGATATTTTTACAACGAATGTGGGATATATGAGTATCTGAGGAGGAAGAGTATTTTTGTTGCAATAAATGTTTAAAACATGTTAAACATGTCGGTGGACCCCATTTATTAATAGAAATTTGATTATAGCACAATAAAATCGCTTGGTTTGTGGATTTGACCAATTTACATTTAGAATTTGGAAAAACTTTCTTCTGCAAAGTTTTAGAGAATTGAATTTCCTATAAAAACACGCGAGATTCGAATTTGTTTGATAAAAGGGCTATTTATTGTGAATTATTGAAGTTCCGAAGCTCCGAAATAATTGATTTTTGGAAGTTTAAATTATTTTAAATTAGAAAAATGTTTTTTTTTATTTTTTTTCTAGAAGGTTGGCATGTGTGAATTGCTGAGATTCAGATTTCAAGGAATACATATAATATTTTATAAATATTAATATTTTATTAAATTTTACAACTTTGGTGTTCTAGCGATTTTACATAAATAGGTGCTTGGGTTATAATTGAAAATCACACGAGAATCTGAAGTTTTCTCTCTCTATATTATCGGCGTATTCTTGTGAGTATTTTGAGTATACTTTGAGTATTGCTATCGGTGAAAGTTCAAGTCATAACTTATATCCAAATTATTCCAGGTTAAATCTTTGTCTTTCCAGAGGTAAGAGATATTATTTTTTTAAATAATGATATTATTTCTTCAATATCATTATCTTTGAAATATTGATCTGAAGTTTTTATCAAATTTGGAACTTTTGGTGTTTGAGATTCTTATTCACGTATCGACCTTTATTCACGAATCTGACTCTGATTCATCGAAAAATAAAAATTTTCCTTTTCGTCCAAAATATCTATTACGGATACTAGCTTTGATTGTATCCATGTTTTGATCATTCTTGAATTTTACACCACTATGATTATTTTTGAGGTATTTTTGGGCGTGGATAAAACAAAGTCACGAATCCTTAATCCTTAATCCTTGTCATTTTGTTTCACTTTGGATTCGTTTCTTTAAAAATATTTTTCATCATCCTCGGTCTTAAATGATGATAATATTGAATATCATTGGCTTTTATAGTGCAAAGATGAATGATTTATGATGAATATCTTTGGCTGCGTAGTCTGAAGATGAATGATTTCGATGAATATCTCGACCGTAGTGCAAAGATGAGCAGTGTTTAGATGAACATGACCCATGATGAATATCTTTGGCTGTAGTGCAAAGATGAATATTTGATTCCGGATATATATTGATTGATGTTACGGGGATAAAAGATGAGCGATGAACTTTAAAATTCATACATTGAAGATAGTAGTTTGCGTTCTTTCTTAACTCTTCTTACAATGAATTATTATTTCATTGCGAATATTGATTTAAAACTTGTTGTCTATTGTATTCTATTAGATTTTTCCTGTTGAAGACTAACGATAATTTTGTTGTATATTATCTTAGTCATAATATTCTTCTTTGGGCTAGTTGAGCTCACCTTTTCCTTTTTGTTCCATTTTTCTTCTCGGGAGAGCGAGAATGTAGCGAATCTTAGCCAGGGGTATGGAATGAAGGTTAGAGAGAGTTGTTTAGTAGTCCTCACCATTTTGTAAAATAATGTATCGATAATTATGATGGGGATTTATTTGCGTGTGGATATTGTCTAGATGACAATATCGTATTTAAACTCACGAGTTTATATGTTGTAATAATAAAGTTGTAGTTATTTATGTACCATGTATTTGGCGACTCGAGAATGGGTTGGATGGAATGGACCTATTTTGGGGGCGTCACAGGGAGGACTCGCTGACCATTCGATGGGAGCCTCTTCGGCAGGTGGTCACTTTGGCATTGTCAGGCCCTTCGGGGTAGGCAATTGTCACCACTATTTAGTATTGTCGAGGCCCTTGGGGTAGGCAATTGTAAATCACTTTGGCATTGTCGAGCCCTTGGGGTAAGCAATTATGTCGCCACTGAGACCTTATCGAATACCGCCGGGTAAGCAAAGTGTCATCTTTAAGACATTATCGAGGCCCTTCGTGGTAGGTAATGATCGACACTTTAAACTTCGTCAGGACCTTCGTGGTAGGCGAATGTTATCTTGTAGTTCTGTTAGGCCTTTCGGGGTAAACAAACTCCCAATAAAGCAGATATCTCGCACTTCGGTAACCTGATAAGTATCTCTTTACTTTATTTCCTGAGCTTTTTCTAAGTGTTGAGTTCGGAATGCCTCGTTCTTTAAACTCATTTCATATGTTATATGACATGCTTAATTATTTGAAGTTAAATCCTCGAAGGGGTTTTTGTACACTTGTCCATATAAATTCATATTGAAGTATTGACATAAAATAAAAGTGCACTGAAGTCATAAGGAAGGAAATCATTTTTCATTAATATTTGGTTCATTACAAATAAGGAAATAACATAAAATTTTTTACAAATATTCATAATAAGGCCAAAGACAATCCATAAAATTTGGTCTTCATGCAGTATCATCATCATCCGAAGAGTCCAATGATGCGGATCTAAGTTAGCCTTGATCGACTTTTCCTTGCAAGACTTGGCCCGAGCTCGTAGTTTTCTTTGTGAATCCTCATGATTTTTCCGTTTATTTTGTCAGAGTTCTATACTTTCTTCACAAATTTCTTTGCGAAGAGCATCGATCAAAGAAGCCCGAGGTCCCAAGAGCCTTGAGTTCTCGGATTTCTTGCTCGAGTCTGCTTCCAGTATATTCATTGATGCTTTTCATCCCGCTTACATCTTATGGATCGTCTTGGTCAAGATTTTGGCGTTGGACTTGAACTCCTTGATCTTATTCATCCTCGATTCACTCCTCCGAACTAAGTCGACATTCATGTGGACAATTTCGACATCTTGAGCCTTAGTCGACTTTAGTTCTTCCTTGAGGCCTTCACTTCTTCTTAGCTTGGGTCAACTCTTTACGAAGACCTTCGTTAGTATGAAGAAGGCCTTCACGGTGAAGTCCTTTCCCGAGCAGGCTGATTTTAGGAGGAATTTTCCTTCCTCGGTAGCCTCCTCCTCGGATTGACCGAGAGATCAGGGGCCTTGAGCGCGAATCTGACATTTGCTGTCATACGTGTTCGGTGTTATTCAATCAACTTCGGATGTGTGAGTATGAAAATAAGTAAGCAAAGGAAGGAAATAGTCATTTACCTTAGCCAAGTAGCT
This sequence comes from Panax ginseng, assembly GCA_020205605.1. Taxonomy (NCBI): domain Eukaryota; kingdom Viridiplantae; phylum Streptophyta; class Magnoliopsida; order Apiales; family Araliaceae; genus Panax; species Panax ginseng. Next base: position 8,257,339 of record CM035138.1, on the reverse strand, counting down.
CGTACCTTGTTTTGAGTAAGTCCCCATTCGAGCTGTTCCGAACAGATGGTCATCGATCTCCATGACGAAGGCCTCGAAACAGTTGAAAGGGAAATTGGTGTTGAAGCAGAGAGGCCACGTAGTCGGTGGACCCATGGCATCATCTTTGGAATTGAGGTCATCGGTCCTTGAGGAGGCGTAAGGTGATTGCGAGCCGTTGAAGGATCCGCGTGTATTGCCTCTGGAGAAGATAATCGAGTGGTATCGGCTCGGGAGTTGAAAGGTTTAGAGGTCGAATTGCCGGCCGTTTGTCCAGAAAATTTTTTTCTTTTTCGGGGACAAAGAAGGGTTAAACCGACCCGTTTTCATCGTCAGTGTTTGGGTTTATTTTATTGGCCCATCCTGTTCAAATTCAAATCCTTTATCGATTGAGCTTATTGCTTTCTGGGTATCCACTATCCAAATACTCCCTTATTCCACTTCATATGTTAAAAGTGGGTATGATTCACTTATTTCTATCCTTGAGCCTTTATTGAATTCTAAATATCATGAATCATATATAGTTTTCCATTAAACATCTGTTTAACTAAAAACTAGGGGGTAATGTTGGCTCATGATATTTCTCTATTTTGGTAGGGTATATTGGGCCCATTTATCGATTTAATCTGTTGGGCTTTTATAATTAAGCCGTGGGGCTCGTTGAGCCCATTTATTATCATCGACTTTATTTAATCCTATTGACCCAAGATTCGGTTCGTTGGATTAACCCATTAGGTCATTTAATATCTATTACTTTGACTTGTGATGATGATATAGTATGACAGTTGACCAAAATATCCCATGCATTAATGTGGATGGGATTATAGTCGGCCGGCGGTGTGAACAGTGGCCAAAAGCAGTGGATAAGTTCCATGCAGTCGGCATAACTCATCGGTCGAGGGATATGTCGGATGGTAGTGGGTGACCCACGATAATCCGAGCCGAGGATATTATTTCTTAGTGAGTAAGTCTTCACAAGGAAGTACATTTTATTCATATATACACATTCACACAACATATAGAAAATAATGACTCTCAATACACTAGATTTTATCATCCTCTTGAGTTAACATTGTGAATGAGACATCTTTTACTCTCACGCTTTGGCTATCCCCGTGGTCCGTAATCAGTTTGTGGTGTTTATAGTGTGTTTCTTTATCAAGGGGATCGGGGCGTCTTTTAAATGATTGGGACGTGGAGAATGATCTTGACGTTAACAATGCCTAAAGAAAAAAATGTATATACACAGTTGTGTAGTTATTTTGGTATATGACAACGATTATAATTTAAAAAAACTGTCATCATATGCAACTGTGTACTATACAATTATGTATATACATATAAGCCCATAACTAATTATAATATTTTGTAATTTTTAACATGAATGTGCTTTTTGAAACCAAATAAATACTTCATTTTGGGGGCAGAGAAAGGTATTAGTACTTTATTAAAAATCTGTCTTTTTGAGCAAATCCAGCACCTTGGGCATTTCTACCAGATTTTCTTGTAACAATTGGCAAGTATCCCTTAGATCTTTATTATCCATTTTATGTTCTTTATTATTACTAAAAATAAAAGTTGCCTTCACAATTATCATAATAGGCCCGACTTTCTCCAACAAATTGGAGGTAGTGAATTAAGAGCGAACCGGTTACATCGACGATTTTTTTCGTCGCTATAATATAAAAAATCGATTTTCTATGCTATAACGACGAAAAAAATCCGTCGTTATAGCCGATTCATTTTTAATTCGCTTATTCTAATTCGTTGAAAAAGCGGACTAATCATAATATAGCTAAAATATGTTAAAAATATATATAAAAACATGGTATATTTTTCGGAAGTAGAATAGACATTTGCCGTGAGAGAAGTAGTTACCACTTGGGCACATACTTGCCCACTTTTAGGCACCGTACCTTAGTTTAAGGCACGAACTCTTCTCCATGAAAATTGGATATAAATTAAAAATAAGTACTTTTATAATTTTATTTATTTATATTTTGATCTTCAATAAATTTTATATATTTATATTTTAATCTCAAATAAAAAAAATAAATTAAAATAAAAATTGGTGAATTCAGATCGAATTTTCTAAGGGCAGTTTTCTCCATGCCCACCGAATCTAAAGTGCTTACGTGGCACTCACAGCTTCTTCTTTTAGTACACGAGTATGGAACTTACATCTTTCCCTCTTTCTCTCTCTATATCTCTATATATATATAGTATTTATTTAATTTTTTATATATTTATTAAGAAATTACATATATTACGATCGGATGTGTTGATTTTTATTGTCTTTAATTATATGAATAAATATAAATAATAATTATTTAAAAAAAAATTACAATATAGTGCACCATCCTTTTAATATTATCTGATTTAATGTATTAACATTTTTGATATTTATAATTTAACTGAAAATTTTGTAATACATAACACACTCATATTTATTTATTCATTTCTCTCTCTCTCTCATTTGTATATAATCACTTGGTCAATTAGGCCCCTATTATACAGGGTAAGTATTTTATTTTTTAAGCATATTTAATACTTTCTGAAAGCAAATGAATGTGAAAACATTTTTGTTTTTGTTTTTTAAAATAAAATAAAATAATGAGAAATCCGTTTACTGTATATAATCCTCATGAGAGTGGTTGTTGAAAAACAAAACCCTAAAGGAGTTCTTTGTAAGAACAATTCGCCGCCGGATTGATCTTTTCTTCTTCTCTCTTACACACTCACTCTTTTGCTCACTGTTTTTTTTTCGTTTTCTCTGTTTTCTTGCAACACTTTCTTACAGCACAGTTGCTGCCCAATTAAAGAGAGAGAAAATGTTACCTGCTTTTTCTATTTGTAGTCTCTCTCTCAGTCCATGATGATATCAGAGATTATTTGTTTTAGTAGTTCTTTTCATTTCTGATTGTAGACCTTTTTAATGTGTTTTGAAAAGGTGAAGTTTCTTGAAGTTTTGTGATCAAAGATCGGATTTTATGGGTTTAAAGAGTGTATTTTTGGGTTATGAATGAAGGGTTTTAGAGGGTTTGGATTATAAAGTTTACTTATTGGTTGTTTTGTTTTAGGGTTTTTAGGTTTTGTGAGCTTCTTGTTGAATGAGTGATTAATTGACTATAGTCTGTGAATATGTTATCTGAATTAGGTAGAAGACCAATGCTTAGTGGTAACGAAGGATCATTTGGGGATGAATTGGAGAAGGAAATAGGGCTTTTGCTTCGCGAACAGCGTCGACAAGACTCTGATGATCGAGAAAAAGAACTGAATTTGTATAGAAGTGGGTCAGCTCCACCTACTGTTGAGGGGTCTTTGAGTGCAGTTGGTGGATTGTTTAATCATGGAAGCGGAGGCGGTTCTGCCTTTTCGGAGTTTGCCCTTAATAAGAATGGAAATGGCTTTGCCTCTGAGGATGAGCTTAGGTCTGATCCTTCTTATTTATCTTATTATTACTCTAATGTGAATCTAAACCCTAGGCTGCCTCCTCCTTTGTTATCGAAGGAGGATTGGAGGTTCGCACAGAGGTTGCAGGTAGGAAGTTCAGCTGTGGGAGGGATTGGGGATAGGAGGAAAGTGAATAAAAATGATAGTGGCGGCGGTGGGGGAGTGTCACTCTTTTCGAAGCCACCCGGGTTTAACTCCAAGAAACAAGAGAGTGAGAGTGAGTCAGATAAAGTTCCGGTGGACTGGGGTGGTGATGGACTGATTGGTTTGCCTGGTTTAGGATTAGGTAGCAAACAAAAGAGCCTTGCAGAAATATTTCAGGTAATTTTCTTGTGTACTTGTGCCCTTACTTTTTACAAGTGAATAATTTGAGTTACGTTTTGTGAGGTTGAAAGCTTGTGCTTGATGTCTTGGATTATCTGCTCCTTCAGTTAATGGCAGTTTTTAGTACCTAGGATTGTTATTCCTTTAATTGTGGATTGCCATTTACTGATTGAGTCAATCTATTGAAATTTGAGCAAGATTATGCGTCTTAAAGTAGTGTTATCAGGTTCAATCACTTAGTTTGTCAGCAATATAGTTCTGCTGTAAACGGTGTACCTTTTAGTTTGTTTTTTCTTCATTTAATAATTCTATGGCTTTATTTATGTTGAACTAATTACTTATCGCACCCATTGCTCTGTACTACTTGCAATGTTTGATTAGTTATATTGTCAGTCAAGTATACATGCAGTTAAAAGTCAGCATATAAAAGCCAGGTTGTTTGTTAAACTGCAATAGTCTGTATATTATTTCTGACCCACTTGCATGCTTTGTTTGTTTACCCTGCAAGGAGACTTAGTAGTTCCCACTGATGAGACTGTTCTATATACATGCCCAATCTTGTTATTTTCCCACTTCTCGTTTTCCCCTGATTTCCTGGAGTTTGTAATATTCAATTTGGTAGGTATATATACCTTTTGCTTTTTTCTAGTTTTCCTGTAAGCAGAATATATTATTTCTTGCTAACGGAGCCCGTAAAGGGGTTGGTCGGTTTTACCTACTATTGGATTTGAACCTGACAAATTGTGTGCCCGTCCACAAATTAAAAAGGAAAAGTCTTATGGGACCAGAATTGCTCATGAGGTTCTTTGGAGAAGTGCATTGGGAAGCTAAGGTCTAACTTCTACATTTTTTAAACTTAATGCTAGTAACTCATATTAATAATTATTATATGAAATTTAGAGGATATTTTAGACCAATTTTTGTACTGGTTTATTGGAGGATGTCATGTTTGCATAATTCTCATGGTACAATATATGAATTGGCATTGTGAAAGGTCTGTTGTGGCCTATGCCACGTATCTTGTTGTTCAGTCATTAAATTTTGAGGCATGTGGTTAAATTTTGAGGCACAACACATGCCCCAAAATTTTATCTGACATCCTAAGGAGATTACCTAAAATTGTTTTGTTCCGTTCGTCATCCATTTTTCGATTAGGCTTGTTAGAAAAACCCTAGGCTTTTACACATGTTCCAAAGTAGTTGTTCTTGGGTTTGATCCTGGGTTTTACTTTCTCAGCAATCCTAAAATTCCCTAATTATCGACTTTATTTTTTTGTAATAGACTTGGGTGGTGTTTGTTTGTGTCTGAATGTCTTTTAATTCACCTGCCTCTGATTCGGTCAGAAGCACATCTTGTTTGGTAAATTTTTTTTTGCCTCTTAATATCTCTTAATCATTAAGACAAAAACTCAAATTTTAACTATTAAGAGCCGTCTCTTAATAGTTTATTTAAAATTTATAGACAAAAATAGCCTCAATAAATATTGTACTCCTTCAATTTCAAATTTTAAGATCATTTAAATAATTTTTTAAATAACTCAAAGGGTTAAAATGGTAAAATAGTGTCGTTAAGATATTTTACACTTTTTAGTTATCAAACAGTTTTTTAGATTCAGATGTTATTTCATTCAGATCTAATTTATTAAGATGTATTAACCATTCAGATCTTAATTACTCAGTTTTGTCAAACACCACCTTATTTAGTCATGATTTATTCCTTGATTTTTTTAGCACATGTATGTCTCACTGGGACTTGATGCCACACCTCTCTTTGGGTTTGGTATAAATACCACGTGACAATTTTTTTGTTCTTTGCTCTCTTTTGCTTTAGTCCATGATTTGTTTGTTCTGACTCCTGACCTCGATAATAAAGAGATATTTTTTGGAAATGAAGAAGAGAATGTAAGAGAGCTCTTGCCTTAGCATGGCCGACTATTTAGATATCACAACTTTTCTGGGTACAAGTTTATACTCCAATACCAGATGCTCTTCTATTTGGACCATTTGTTATCTCTCTTTCTTTTCAGCCACAGATTTCTAGACAATTGTTAGTCTATTATCTGATTTGTTCTGAATAAATGTTATTTGTTGAATGTGAACCTCTTCTTTACAGATCATATTTGGTGGTTATGAACTTGCATTGGAACGGTGTACTTCTATGTTTCAAAAAATTTCAATTGTTTATCCCTTGTAAACTTACAATGTAGATTCTGTGCAGGAGGATTTAGGCCGCGTAACTCCTGCTTCTGGGCACCCTTCTCGCACACATAGTCGTAATGCTTTCAATGAAAATGCCGACAACTTAGGTTCGGCTGAAGCTGATCTGGCTCAATTGCATCGGGATTTAGTTTCTGCAGGTACGAAGGTGCAGACCTCATCTGCTCAACATGTTGGCCCACCTGCATCATATTCTTATGCTGCTGCACTGGGTGCTTCCTTGTCAAGAAGCACAACCCCTGATCCCCAACACATCGCCAGAGCTCCTAGTCCCTGCCCTAATCCTATTGGTGGTGGGAGAGTAGGCACTTCAGAAAAGAGAAGCATAAGTTCAAACTCATTTAACGGTGTCTCCTCTCACATAAGTGAGCCTGCAGATTTGGTAGCTGCTTTATCTGGAATGAATTTGTCGAACGGTGTGATGAATGAAGAGAATCATTTGCCATCTCAGATTGAACAAAATGTTGATAGTCATGACAATTATCTCTTCAATATGCCAGGTGGTCAGAATAATGTGAAGCAGCACTTGTACCTGAAGAAATCTGAGCCTGGGCAATTACATATGCCTTCTCCTCAGTCAGCAAAACTAACCTACTCAAATTCTGGTATGAGCAGTGTGGATGGATCGGGACATAGCAACTCTTCCCATAAAGTTGATTTGCACAAAACTTCTGTTGCTTCCAATAATGCTTACCTAAAAGGATCTCCAGCTTCCACTCCTAATGGTGGTGGCTTAGCTTCTCACTATCAGCATATTGATGGTGCAAATTCTTCATTTCCAAACTATGGTATAAGTGGGTACCCCATGAATTCGCCACTGCCATCCATGATGTCAGGCCATCTTGGCAATGGTAATATGCCACCTCTCTTTGAAAACACTGCTGCAGCATCAGCAATGGCTGTCCCTGGAATGGACTCAAGAATGATGGGGGGAAATTTTCCTTCTGATTCAAATATGAATTATGCTGCATTAGAATCACAAAATCTTGGCAGAATTGGGAACCAGATGACAGCAGGTGCTCTTCAGGCACCTTTTGTGGATCCAGTATATCTTCAATACTTGAGGACAGCCGAGTATGCTGCAGCTCTTAATGATCCCTCTGTTGATAGGAACTACCTGGGTAATTCATACATGGATCTACTTCAGAAAGCTTATCTTGGATCTTTACTATCACCTCAGAAATCACCATATGGCGTCCCATTAGGTAGTAAAACTGGTGGTTCTAGTCATCATGGTTACTATGGTAATCCTGCATTTGGAGTTGGCTTCTCATATCCTGGAAGTCCCTTGGCCAGTCCAGTTATTCCAAACTCCCCTGTTGGACCTGGTAGTCCAATCAGGCATGGTGATGTTAATAAGCAATTCCCTTCTGGGATGAGAAACTTAGCTGGGGGTCTCATGGGACCCTGGCACTTAGATGCTAGTAACATGAACAACAACTTTGCTTCCTTGTTGTTGGAAGAGTTTAAGAGCAATAAAACCAGATGCTTTGAACTTTCTGAAATTACAGGTCATGTTGTTGATTTCAGGTATTTCTTGTAAATTATTTTGTGGATGCCTGTTCATCTTGAAATCCTTAATACTCATTTAACACCTGCTGTGATTATCAGTGCGGATCAGTATGGGAGTCGGTTTATTCAACAGAAACTTGAAACAGCCACAACAGAGGAAAAAAACATGGTTTACCAAGAAATTATTCCCCAATCCCTTACTTTGATGACTGATGTGTTTGGTAATTACGTAATCCAGAAGGTATATATTATTCACTCTAATTTTGTTGCTATTACTGACTTTTTTTGTTTTGTTTTTGTTTACATGTTTACATGATTTGTCCTATTGCATACTCCAGTGAATTTTACACATCTAATGATTATTCTTGTGTTTTTAGTTCTTCGAGCATGGAATGGCATCACAAAGAAGAGAATTGGCTAACAAGCTCTTTGGGCACGTACTGACACTAAGCCTCCAAATGTATGGTTGTCGAGTAATCCAGAAGGTAAACCATTCCAACCATATTTCATGATATTGTCAGTATGTTGTTTTGTTTTGTATTAGAATTTCCGTCTGTGTTATCTGTAGACATTCTGCCAAGGCTGTAGGTTTTCTCCTTACTAGATTAGATGTTGAACCTTATGCCTCTATGTCTGTACATAAGGATATATGTTTACAATCTGCATGTACTTTAGGTGCTTAACTTTCACTTTGAGGGCAAGGGTAGTGCATAGTTGTCATGGCGCCACGGCGAGTCATGGCGGTAGCCTGGACGCCTAAGCGACATGAAAGGCATAATTATGTAAATACTTAGCAATAACAATTTAAAAACAAAACACTTGATATTAGAAATTAGTAAAAGAAATGAAGAATTCAACAAACACCACATAGAAAGTAAAGTTGCAACCAACCATCACAAATATGTAGTCTAATAACTAATAAAACACCACATAACAAGCCAAAGTAATGTCTAGACTCTCTACACTAGTCTAGAAACATCGTTAAAGCAAAATCATCAACGAAAATGTCATCTCTATCTCTTCCACGAGAACTACTCTCATTCAAAGGCGTATGTGGTCTTTCTCCAAAATCATCCTCCACATCATCATCATTTGGAATTCTCTCTTCATCAACTTCATTATCGAAGTCGGAATCCATCAACCTTGACCACGTCGAGAGTACGTCATGAGATTATCACTATTATTAGCACAAGCTCTCCTTGAAAGATTGCGACCCTCAAACGTGTTGGATGCACCGGTTGCTTGATCCACATCATTTCATGTAAGATCCTCCCCGGGATGAACAACTTCGATCTCATTATTGATCCAGTCATTACCCCATTCAAAGTTCACAATGGCTAATAGATCAAAATTATTTCTAAGTTCACGCCTTTTTTGGAACCTTGAGACGATCTTTCAATTGTATTGGACATGCACCAAGTCACTCAATCGTTTGTGTTCCAATCTATTCCTCTTCTTCGTATGAATTTAAAATAAATAGAACAAAAAATAATAATATTAATGATAAAATTTTAATTATATAAAATAGTTAGTATTAGTAGTGAATGACTTATTACTTTTGAAATTTGAACTAACGATAGAAAGTTAACTCCAATTGCGCTCGCAACCAGAAGAACAACAACAGAGGTCTAGAATTCTTTTTGCAAACGAGGATAGCTCAATAGCCTGTCCTCCAAAAGCATTCCACCAATCAACTAGCAAACATTTAAAAGAAATATATATATTTTTAAAGGGAGGAAAGGAAGAATGTATATAAATTATAATTATAATTTATAATTTAGTTTTTATGTCTTTATATATATATTTTAATATACTTACGAGGATTCTTTATTTTCCGTTGCCCAATCACAATTTCTCGGGTTAAATGCTTTTGAAGTCACTCTACTATAGGTCAACTTACAAATGGATTATTGAACTTTTTTTTCTTACAAATGGGTCATTGAACTCTTTTTTACTTGCAAACCGTTAAAAAATCCGTGAACTTTAAACAGTTTGCCACGTAAGCAGCTGATAAAAGATAGAAAAGTGACGTGGCAAGAGAGAAAAAGCTGACATGTATGATGTGGCCAATTTTGAGTAGAAATGAAAGAAATTTTTTTTAAAAATAAAATAAAATCAAAAAAGTTAGCAAAAAATGGAATTAAATTTTTTTTTTTATGATTTTAGAAAAGAGTTTTAGATAATTAGTAACAAGTATAATTATTTAAAAATTATAAAAATAAAATATATTGAAATTAAAAATTAATTCTTATTGAATTTATATACATACACATTTATAAATTTATTTTGACATTATATACATGCATTTTTATTTGGAAAATTAATGAATTATGTGTAGTAAAAATAATTTTTTAAATTAAATTTTAACATTTAAATTAACTGAATGTTTCACTGTTCATCTTTTTTTTCTCAGACCTTTTATCAAACATCTTACGTGCGCTGTTTCGAACCCCTTTGCTCTCCTCTGTTTGTATGCCCAGAATCCAATGCTCAAGCACCCATTAATCATAGCCACAACACACGCAAAAGCAACCTTGTATGAACCCTAATGAACCCTTGATTATTCCCCTAAACTGAGAAAACAATTGAATGCCAACTATCCCAATACCCTACAATTGAACAATTACCTTCACCGTAGACAAACCACAATGCACTCCTCTGTTAATGATGTTTCAGAATGCTATTCATTTAACCGATTTTATAGAAATTAATTTGAGTCCCAATTTGTAAAAAGGAACATGAGATAACCAAAAACAATAATTAGAAATAGGTTGTCTAATACAGAGGTGGTGCAAGGCATGAAGCCGTCGGAAATGAGATTCAAATGTAGTGAACGGGCTGAGGCCATCGGAGATTAGATTCAGAAATCATGGTTGAGACCGATGGGATAATTCTGAGATATGAGAGCAGAGGGCTTGATTCTCAAATTTCTCAGATCTTGATCAAGGCTACATCAAGGCAGAGGGCGAAGATGAACGAGAGCAGAGCAGAGGGCTTACTTTTGAACTTGATGAAATCATTGAACCCAAAGTCGTTTATGTGGCCTTGATGAGATCTGAGAGCAGGGGGCGGAGAGAGAGAGAGAGAGAAGAGGAATATGATAGAAACTCTATTAATTTCAGATCTAAATGTTATCTTTGAAGAAATATGTTAAAAGTTCTCTTCCCTGTAATCAATTTATAAAACTAAATTCCTTAATTTCCATCAAGAAATCTCAAAAATGTGTGTATAGAGAGAGAGAGGGTTTAACCTGTGAAGGTATAGAAGAGAGAGAATGGGGAAGAAGAGTGGGTTGAGGCTGATGTAGAAAGAGGGACAAAATATATTTAATTAAAAAAATAATTAAATATATTTTTAATTTATTTTTTATTTTTTGGCTAATTTTTCTAATTTATATTATTATATTTATAAATAATTAAATAAAAATTAATTTGATATTAATTACAAAAATAATTAAATATATTTTTTATTTATTTTTATTTATTTATATTATTATATTTGTAAATAATTAAATAAAAATTTATTTGATATTAATTACAAAAATAATTAAATATATATATTTTTTTATTTTCTTTTTTTTAATTTATATTTTATTTTAAAATAATTCTTTTATTTACTCCATAAAATTTTTCAAATCTACATCAAAACCACGTGGGATATTCTTGCAACATAAGCTTATTTTTTCACAAGTTAGCTGCTTACGTGGCAAATCATTTAAAGTTAACGGATTTTTTAACGATTTGTAAGTAAATAAGAGTTCAATGACCCATTTGTAAAAAAAAAACTTCAATAACCTATTTGTAAGTTGACCTATAGTAGAGTGACTTCAAAAGTATTTAACCCCAATTTCTATTGCAAAAGTATCTCGAGAAGCATCATAGTTGTCGATTAGATTGCTTATCTTGTCTAGCAAATCTAGCTCGGGCACCATCTTTGCAAGAACGTCATTGAAGTCATCTCGTAAAGCATTAGCAAACAACTGACGTTCCTTTTTGATATCAAAGTACTTACTCGGATTGAAAAACAACGTAGTCCCATATAATTTTTGCTCCATTTGACTTTCTCATCGCTCCTCAACAATTTCAATCACCTTCTAATACAACCTTTGTTTATTATCAAATGCATCTTTGATTTTTTTCTTCACGTATTCCATTGCATCAATAACTTCTGGCATAGCAGGCTTTTCATGACTATCAACAATCCTCAAGACTATAAGAAGTGGTTGTGACGCCCTAATGCAATCCTCAACATGATGCCAAAATGTTGTTGAAATAATAGTATCACATACTTTCTTCCGCACTTCAGTAGCCGACAACTTTGATTTTGACCAATCGTCGCTTATGAACAAATGTCTCGATGCATCTTTATGCTTGTACACACTCTTCAAGGTGAGGAAAGCTGTAGCAAATCTAGTAACTGCGGGTCTCACAAGATCCTTCCCATTGTTTTTTCCCTCATTGCATTAAGAAGACCATGCCTATAAATGAATGTTGTGATTCTTCTTGCATTTGTGACTGTGGGCTGGAATTGTTTCAACTTGCCTATGTCCTCTAGCATAAGGTCAAGACAATGAGCTGCACAAGGTGTCCAAAACAATGTAGGCCTTCTCTTCATTAGTATATGCCTCGTTGCCTTGTAATTAGAGGTATTATCCGTGACCACCTGAATAACATACTCTAGGCCAATTTCCTCAATCTTGCTATCAAGTAGATTCACCAACATTGTGACATTTTGCGACTGATTAGAGGCATCAACAGAACCCGTGAAATAAGTCCCATCTGGACTATTAATAAGGAAATTCAACAAGTGTCTTCCCCTCTTATCTGCCCAACCATCCGTCATGAGTGTGCAACCATATTCCTTTCAAGCAACTTCATGTTTCTTCTTTAACTCATCGGTTTTCATCTTTGCTTTCTCAAGTAAAGGAACCCTCAACTCATGTACCGTTGGAGGCTTGAAACCCGACCTATATTGCCCTATGGACTCGACCATGACTTCAAATCTCCTTGAATTTGTAGCATTGAATGGTATGCCACATTCATAGAAAAAGTCGGCAACGTGCATTTGGACTCTCCTTTTCTTCCGGTGTCCTCAACAATTTTCAATACTCGTTTGGCTCAAACGCTTGCTATGCCTCTGCTCTACAACTTCTTCAGGAGTCTTCCTTAGAAGTACTTCAATCATTTTATTGGAGCTTTCAGTTGTGGCTTTTGGAATTGAAATACAACTTTCTTCCTTTTAGAAGCCGTCCCAGAACTTGGGATAATGTTAGAAGAAGTATTGGAAGCCATGGTTTGAACGAGCAGATGATTGTTCTTCTTGGACTTGTACTACATCATCATCATCACATCTTCTAGCTCAAGTGGCTTGTTCCTCTTTTTACTATTCAAAGCCGCTTGCATCTCCCTCATAATTTCTGTTGTTTTAGGGCACTTCGCTACATCTCCAAAATTTTCGACTAGATGTTGCTTGAGCCTTCTGATGCATGAATAACATTTATTTCCGCAAAGCATACATTGTATGATATCCTTATTACTTAAATCCGGTTAATATCCATATTTTCAATCCGGATCGTTCAATTTAGCTTTTCTTTTAGGATCCTTCGTTATATCATAATTATTGGCTTTTACTTTCTACACAATACAATCAAATAAAAATATCCATAAGCATGTATTAGTAATTTAGTATATATATATATATATATATATATATATATAAATAAATTTGTACATATATTTTTTTTCTAACCACACTAGCAGGCAGCATCCAAGCAGTATTAATGTCTTTTATATATATATATATATATATATATATATATATATATATAACAAAAAAAGTCAACACCCTATTAGTCAGACAGTGATAAGTAGTCGGTCTAAACAAAAAGAAAAAACTATACTATACATAACATCCAACTATCCTAGCAGCCGAGCAGTAAGAAGAAAAGGGAAAGAAAAAAAATGAAGAAGACATACCTGGTAGTCGTCGATCGTAGTCGCCTCGCCGATTGTTGTCGCCTCTCGCTCGGTCGCAACTTCGATTTCTTTCGTTCTTTGCACTTTGTTTCTCTCTCTCTTGGTTCTCTCGACTTCGAAATTCGATGATCGATCTTTTGTTCTCTGTGAATCGACTGTTGAGTGGCTGGGTTTGGCTTTCTTACAATCACTGCGACGTCGTTATTTTAAACCCAATTCAGAATTGGGTCGACCCATGAGACCAAGTCGCTCGACCATCCGGGTAGTCGCCCAAGTCGTTGCCTGATTGTCCAAGGCGACGCCTTTGTTTTCCAGTCGCTCGCCTTCCGGCCAAAAACCAAGTCGCGCACTCGCCTTACACATCTCATACCGACTAGGTGACACCTTAACAACTATGGGATAGTGTAAATTAGTAGCTAGGGATTTTATATTTGGATCCTAATAAACCCCACCACTTTCCAAAACCAAAAGAAAAGTGCTTCTGTTTAACGCGAAGAGAAAGAAATAAAGCAGTTTTCCTGGTCTTCCTTTCCTAGAGATCTTCCCTAGAGATTCTTTTTTGTTGTTGCTCCATATTTTGATTCCTAATTTTGTTCATGTGTTTCTCCTGGTCATCAATTATGATACATTGGTGGGACTTGGCTATTCAATAGTTGCTTTACTTCAAGTATCAATCTTTTGTATCAGGGATTCAGTTACACGCATTCGTTGATAATTGGGTTTTTTATACTATTCAGGCAATTGAAGTAGTTGATCTTGACCAAAAAATTGAAATGGTCGGAGAGCTTGATGGTCATGTTATGCGCTGTGTGCGTGATCAGAATGGTAACCATGTCATCCAGAAGTGTATTGAGTGTGTTCCTGAAGATCATATTCAATTCATTATCTCAACATTCTTTGATCAAGTTGTTACCCTTTCTACACATCCATATGGGTGTCGTGTAATACAGGTTGAGATTATTTTATTAACTTTAATACTCTTATGTTCTAGTCTTGGCATTTTGAATCAATGATAATTGTGTATTGTGTGATTATGACTACTATGCAACAGAGGGTACTGGAGCACTGTGAGGACCCAAAAACACAGAGTAAGGTGATGGATGAGATAATGGGATGTGTAAGCATGTTGGCACAAGATCAGTATGGAAATTATGTTGTTCAGGTTTGTAATTAGTTTTCTGAATTTCCAGTGTTTATGCATGTGCGCGTCTGGCTGCTATTGTTATGATGATGAATTTGTATAGTTCCAAAGCAGTATGTCCTTGGGAAACCATATAATACTTTCTTAGATACACAGCTCTGATACTCGATGATATTATGATATTTTGTATGTATTTGTATCCAATAATTACCTTATTGTAGCATACTCGGTAGGAAGCTTCTTCATGGAACTGTAGTTTCTTGAATGTTTTGTATTTGAATCTGACAAGCCAACACATTGGAAAATGCAGTTGACATATTCACGCAAATATGCCTGCATTTCTAAGCACGTCACTGCACTAGCCAACATGGACCCCTAGTGTCCTTTAAAGAAAAGATTGGTGGATCCTTCATAGGATTGGTTCCTTCATAAGATTGGTGGATGATTGCAAAGTCATCTTTGTTATTGTGATTTCAACTTTAGGAACCCTGATTAATCATGATTGTCGTATAGTTGTTCCTTATGAAATATGCTACTGCCTCTTGTAGTTGATTTTGTTGCTTTATCTTTTTTAACTTGTTCTCACAGCATGTGCTGGAGCATGGGAAACCAGATGAACGATCTACTATAATCCAGGAATTAGCTGGGAAGATAGTTCAAATGAGCCAGCAGAAGTTTGCCTCGAATGTTGTTGAGAAGTGTTTAACTTTTGGTGATCCTAGTGAACGTCAACTACTGGTACATGAGATGCTTGGTACAACTGATGAAAATGAGCCTCTTCAGGTCAGTTGCCCTGCATTTTTTCGAACGAAGTTTGCAGTTTTACTTTGCATGACATTGTTCCATTTTCTTTCAAACACATGAAATGAGCATCTGTGAACAATCTATTTATTTGCTTTTATACTTGTAGTTACAATTCAAGTTGCATTGTTTGCCATTTTCGTTATAGTAATAACAATGTGAAAACTTACTACTATTTTTCCTTTTGAGGTTTGCGGTAGTTTGGTATAAAATGTGTTGTTGGGTTGAGTTTTAGTTTGCAACTGTGTTAGGTTATGGACAACTTTATAGGTCTGTTGACAATATAACTCCGGATGATATGGTTGTAATACCTACTAAACAAAGCAAAAACAGTGATCCAAACCAATATTTTGATGGGTACATCCGTGAAATGTCCTAACACAATTGCGAGGAATTGGATAAATAGAGGGTTTGGGTTTGGCGGTGGAGGGTTAGAGCTAGTGACCCTGAGATGACTGCAGATTATAGCTTAAAAAGCTTTGTCAGTTTGTAAAAACAAAGCATTTCATAGCAAAAGATTATATGAACAAAATCTTGTGAAATGTTTACCAGAATTTCAGTTGTGAAAAATATAGGACTCTATATGTATATTCAGCAGCATTTCAATTGTGAAAAATATAGGATTATATATGTATAATTCCGCAGAATTTCAGTTGTGAAAAATATAGGAGTATATATGTATATTCAGAATTGGAGTCACTACTTGGTCCTGTAGTAAAAGCTTGGACTGTTTAGCACAATAAATTTTGTTCGTAGACAGCCACTTTATGCTCGATGATGTTAGAGTCTAAGTATGTTCTTTGTACCAAAATTTTCTTTTATTGAGCTAAATGTGCTTGTACAAGTGATTTCATTTCAAATTTCTTACTGCATTCTGGGTATTTTGTTTCTGTAGCTTGCTGAATGAGAAAAAAAATCTTGTCTCTATACAAACTATTTGCTTCTTTAAAATTTTCTAATGTTATGATTATCATTGCTTTTAAATCCAGGCAATGATGAAAGACCAGTTTGCAAATTATGTTGTACAAAAAGTGCTCGAAACATGCAGTGATCAGGAACGTGAGTTGATTTTGTCCAGAATCAAGGTTCATTTAAATGCACTGAAAAAATACACTTATGGGAAGCATATTGTTGCTCGTGTAGAGAAACTTGTTGCTGCTGGAGGTACTAATCTTGCCTCTGTTTTTGGATTATGTGACTGCCTTTTTATATACTTTGGTTCTTATGAAAGGTCAAGTTTATCATCCTACATATCAGTTCTGTTCGATTTTGGTCAAACCGCTATATTTAGTGTTTGTTTCTTTAGGAAATAATCTCATATTAAATAAGTCTTTGTTTGAGTGGCCATCCGGTATAATAAGACATTTTGCTTCACTAGCAACAGCTAGCACTCTTATTAATGCAATTTAATTTGTTTATTTGCAGAAAGGAGAATTGCTGCTCAGTCTCAACACCCTGCTTAGGAGCCGTAGAAAAGGAAGAAGTTGTACAGCTAACTGAGGCTAGTTTGAGCTACCTCTTTTCCCGTATCTAGTTGTATTGCAAATAAAGTTGTTGCTTGTACTAGAAAAATGTACATTGTTTAGTTTTAAGGTTTATATACATAGAAGAATCTAGTAAAAGCTGAGGCTCGGATGTTGTATACACCTGATGCCCATGCAGAGGAGAGAGATAACGACAAATATGAGTTCTAATGGTGTAAAAATGATAAAAGGAGATGAGGTAGTTTCTGTTATCTCAACTTGACTGTATAAATGTTGCCATGTGGAGAGTTGATATTGTTTAGGTTAAACTGGAATTTCTCTCTATGTACGACAGTACGAGTATTTTGACAATTTTCTTTTTGTCACCATAATTATGCTTTGGCTGGTCCGTTGCGGTATGATGCTTTAATCCTTTAATTGGTTGTTACTGTCTACAAATGGCTTCACCAGATTTCCGTATGGTCTGTTTAAGTGCATATCAACATTTATTAGCTGTTAAAGAAATTAGAATTTTCAGAGGCTTTCTTTTGAAACGTACTTTACTTTCTTTTGTTTGGAATCCAAAAGAGATGAGCTTTGGGGGTGATATGTGTTGGGATGTAATTGTTTGGGTCTAGCTAAGGTGTAACCTTACTTATTTAATGGACTAGATTTGGTGTTGGTCCATATACGTTTATTTGGACAACTTGTTCAAATAGTGGGAGGGTTCTTATTAAATTAATTGGGAAGGAAACAATCAATCATTAATTGCACTTATAAGGTGATTTTGAAAAGAATTTTACTCGTAGTTGGATTTGGGTGGACATGATTTCTATAAATATACCAAGAAGGTTAGAGGGGTACACAATAGCATATGACACAAATAAATATTTTGTACTATCCATATTATTATAGTGGATTTTTCTCTCTCCGTGGTTTTTTTTTCCAATTGGGCTTTCACGTAAATTCTTGTGTTCATATTTTGTATCTCTTTGTTTATGTTTATGCGAGTGTAATTTGTGAATTTGATTTCACAACAATAAAATCAACTTGTTAGTGTAATTTTGGCATACTATTTTGGTGATTTCGTCAGGCGTACAAAATTTGGCGTTAACATTGTCGCCGCCTGTGAAAAAGCAAAATTTTATTCGAAAAATAAGTATCAAATTATATTTATTTATGAAGTTCATATGAATGAATGCATGCCATAAGTAAATATGGTTTGAATATTGTAAAACAAGTAAAAGTGTTAATATATATTATGCACATCTATAAAGTTTATAGTTACTTATAATACTTGACATATGTGATATTGCAAGTAGTATGTTGATTCCCTCGAAAATGCCAATATATTGTAATTGATAATAAACAATACAATATATAAATATATTATTGTAGTTTACATATATATTTTAATTGATATATTTATATAATTGATATATATTGTAATTGATAATATATTTGAAGCCCCTCGGTAAATACCATGATATTGTATGGAATAGACTACACTGCATATATGCGTTAATGCTTCCTGACATTCATTCTTTCTCCTGTTTTGTAATAATCAATTAAAGATGATCACTCGCATCGAACCATGGAAAGAATTCGTCTTTACTATTATGGCAGGTTAGTTGTGGTGGGACCGCTATCAGATGAAGGAGGGATGAATTGTTGAACATTCGCCTTTGTAATCAAGCTTTTTTCAACAGAAAGCTTGGTCATAGAAAAAATAAAATATGACCCAAGTCGAGTTCAGTTTTCGCGAGTGGGAAGATTGCAGAACTTTGACTGTTTATTTTCGGCAAATATAAAGTCTTATCGAAGTCTCTCACAAAGATCAGGACGGATATTATGGCGGCATAAGATCGGAGGGGGTATAAGATCGGATAAAACGTTCTCCAGAAGTGGCTTTGTACACCCCGATCGGACAAACGTATTTCGGAAGTGACTTTGTTCCCCCCAAACGGACAAACGTCCTTCGGAAGTGGTTGTGTTTCTCCCGAACGAAAAAAACGTTCATCAGAAGTGGCTCTGTTCCTCCCGAACAGACAAACGTCATTCGGTTGTGATTTGGCGTAGGGTGTTTGAGTAAGATAGTTCGTTTTCGGTAGATACAAATTTTTGGTTGGAAAAAATTTGTATAATTTCTTATTTTAAGTTTCTTATAAATAAGAGATGAGAGACAATGTTGGGATGTAATTATTTGAGTCTAACCGAGATGTAGCCCAACTTATTTAATGGACCAGATTTGGTGTTGACCCATATACGTTTATTTGGACAACTTGCTTAAATAGTGGAGAGTTCTTATTAAAGTTAGATTGTATTCTCTTATTTGGTGGGATAAGATGATCTAACTTGGAAAAGAAACAATCAATCATTAATTGTAGTTATAAGGTGAATTTGAAAAGGATTTCTACTCCTAGTTGGATTTGGGTGGACATGACTTCTATAAATACAACAACAAGCAAGGGTTAGAGGGGGTACACAATAGCATATAACACAAATAAATATTTTGTACTCTTCATATTATTATAGTTGATTTTTCTCTCTCTTCGTGGTTTGTTCTCAATTGAGTTTCCACGTAAATTCTATTGTTCATATTTTATATCTCCATGTTTATGTTTATGTTTATGTGAGTGTATTTTGTGAGTTTAATTTTACAACAATATAATCAACTGTTAATGCAATTTTGACATGATATTTTGGTTATTTTATCAAACGTATAAAATTTAACGTTAACAATATGAAAATTAGGAGGTTTTGGGTTTAAAATGGTGAGAATTGACGGGGGAGATGGAGAAACAGGTTGCAAAAAATAGTATATGTCCAAAAACAAGATTTCAATTATTTACAAAGAGTAGAAAATTTTAATTTTAAGTATTATTGTTGCCGAAAATTCCTATTTTTGTCCAAAAAAGTCACGCCAATTGTCTACTATTATCCCTTTTTCACAAAAAATAAAATTATTTACAAAATTTCAAGGTGATATATTTCTTTCTTTCTTTATTTTTAAGAATAAGAAATTTAATATAATAATAATAATATGATAATTAAATAATTATGACAAACTTGTGAAGTTTCCAATTAAGGTTATAAAATGAGCAAATAGTCCGGGCTCGATTCGTACTCGTTCGACTAAAAGTTCGATTCGAAATATAAATGAGTCAAATATGAGCAAATTTTAAAATTCGATAAATTACTCGAACATTCTCAAATTGTAATTTTCTATTGATACTCGGATTATATTTGTTCGAAAAGTTCAAACTGCTGAGGCTCGATTCGGAATCGTGCTCGACTCGGTAGCTAAATAAGCCTCAATCAAACTTATTTTATACTCGACTCGGTTCGTTTATACCCAGTGGCGAAGCCAGGAAGTTGTAGCACTGGGGTCAAAATTATTAGTAAGTTATAAAAAATTTGGCGGGGTTCGAGGCCAACTTTGATCTTTTTTTTAATACTTTATACTTTCGGGTCAGACAAATGCATCCAAATATCCAATTTAATAATACTAACAAAAGGGGAAAATCACAATTGATTTTTGAAAATAAAATTGAGGTTGGAGAAATTGAAGAGAGAGTAATTTTTGTTACCTGCAAGGGCACAAGGCTGCAAGAGAGTCACAGTAAAATAGAATCGCACTCCAGTCTCTACACTCGCGGTTAGCCAGTCACCAATCCCATTCCGACCACTCACGAAAGACTTTAATGGTTCACAGTTTGCCTTTTGAGTGGGGTCAAAAATTGAGTGAAAGTCAAAAAATTGAGTGGAGTAAATTTTTTTTTTAACTGATTTCAAAAATTGAGTGGAGTCAATTGACCTCATATTTCTAACCTAGCTTCGCCACTGTTTATACCCTTAGTCTCCCAATACCATTATATACCAATTAAAATTAAAATATGCTATCTTATTTCCTATTTCATCTATTATCGAGATTCAGTTATCATAAAATTAATTTCATAATAAATTGGTCAATTGATCAATAAAATTGACACGAAGAGAGATTATCTTTGGACAGAGTATTGACCAAATTAATTTCATACTAATCAATCCCTTATGTAAATTTTATTTGACTACAAAATAATTATAAATAAAAATAGTGACAGCCATGTATAAAAGTAATAAAACGGACTAGTATTAATTTCCTTTCCCTACCCTTTTCTCCTCAATCCAAACACGCCCTTTCTTTCTCCTCCCTCAGACCTGCCTCACCGATTTTCGCGAACCTCAACGAAATATCTTCCCTCCCTATCCTTAATTCTCTCTCATTTTTCATACAAATCTAACTAACTAACTAATCAACAAACTCTAATTTAGTGTGTGGATGATTCTTCACTTGGAACTGTAAATGGGACAAGAAGTGAAGATGACCAACTTCGACGCCGGCGGTGTTGTCGACGACCGAATGTCGGAGTGGGAGGTTGGGTTACCCAACATCGATGACTTAACTCCGTTGTCTCACCCGTTGATCCCGCCGGAGCTGGCCTCGGCGTTTAGTATCACGCTGGAGCCTTACCGGACGAATCTCGACGTGAACCGAGCTTCGCAGAACACTTTGTCCAGTTTACGAGGACAGTACTCGGTGAATAATTTTAATAATTTCAAGTCGTTTAATGAGGAGAAGGATAGGGAATTGGAAGGAGAGGAGACGGATCTGATTCCCGAGGGTTCTGATTCGAGGAAAGTCCGGCGAGTGGATGTTGAAGAGGCGGACTCGAATTGTAACGTGGGGGGCGCTGCGGCGATGAAGCGTCCGCGGCTCGTTTGGACTCCGCAATTACACAAGCGGTTCGTCGACGTTGTGGTGCATTTGGGGATTAAAAACGCGGTTCCTAAAACCATCATGCAGTTGATGAATGTTGAGGGATTGACTCGTGAAAACGTCGCCAGTCATCTGCAGAAGTACAGGCTTTATTTGAAGAGGATGCAAGGCTTATCGAATGAGGGACCTTCGGCGTCGGATCATTTATTTGCCTCCACACCGGTGCCGCAGAGCTTACACGAGTCGTCAGGTGGGAACGGACCCGGAGCTGGGAACGGGAATTGCAACAGTAATGGGAATGGACACATGTCCATTCCAATTCCGATGCCTTATGCACAGCAGATGGTGCCTATGCCGGTCTATGGTCAAATGGGGATGCCTCAGCCGGGTGCTTTTCCGGGATTTGAATATAATATGATGCAGCAGAGGGAATGGACTGAGAATAAATTTGGTTAGGTTAATTCGTACTACCGGATCACTCCTAGTGATAAGTGATTATTTCATTGTTGGAGTTTCATTGAGAATTGGAGGGAAAGGTGAGCTTTTCGCTCTCTTGGAGCTTTAGCTGTTTTATTTTTAGAGTTTTATGCTTTTTATGGTGCTGAATAGACATGGATGATCCAAAATTGTGTCTTGTTCTTGAGACTTGTTTTAGAAATTTTTATCTTTTGATTGGTTGATCAGTAACTAGTTTCTGTTTTAAAATTTTGATGTATGCAATTTAGTTTCATTTTCTCTGCATGATTTGATGTGGGGCAAAACATGTACTTTGATTGCTTAAAGATGATTCATTAACAGAAACGTAACAAGATTTGGTTGTTAACTGGTTTGCTAGCCCATAATTAAGTTATAATTAGCACATAACTGAGAGAATACAATTATGTCCTTTTATATGTGGGTCGTTGATATGGATAAATATCTTGCGAACTGCTAACCCTTTCCTTTTGTATATTACTTTATGCTCCTCTAAGAAAAGGAAAAAGGATAATTTCTTTCCTTTATACTTTATGGTCCCTTTAAGAATAAGAAAGAAAGCTATACAGTCATTTACTTTATGGTCTTATAATTTAGGATGAGGTTAATTGATGTGGTCAATTTTCATTGTGGTTGTCGAATCTTTTTTTTTTTTGGTTACAAACACATTACTATACTTGAATTTTTTTACAAAATGATAATTACTTGACATTCCGTCCAAAAAAGTGAACGAAAGTGTTGAGTAGATTAACCTGTGTTAATTACGTGACAGATGAGATCCTCTCTTACGTGGATCAGGAGAGAAATTTCCCTCTAATTACATGGCCCCATCAATTATTCTAGTTACACATAACATTTGAGACTAAAAAAATTTCAAGGGATCATCTAAGTTCTGAGCAATTTCTTCTGAGAGATTTGTGAGATTTTTGAGAGATTTGCAAGGTCGGTTGAAGAAGAAATCTAGTTCATTTGCAGGTAAGTGTAATCTACTCTCAACTTCTTATCTAAGTTCTAGGTTTAAGGATACCCTCTAAATAGTTAGTAATATATAGATAACTGATGTAGGACATATTTGGGATGAAGAATTAACGAAAAATAAATTAGGATTTAAACTCCACGTGATCTCTCAAGTGTATCAACTCTACGTATCATCACCAAGATGGATAAAATACCTCTACAGTAGGATACATTTATGGTAAAATAATCAATTTCAATAATCTGTAGTCTAAAAGACTTGTGGGGATTACATCACTATTTAAAGAGACTCAAAACCCTAATGTTACTTGTAGAATAATAAAAGTATTAAAAGACTAAAATACCCTTACTAAACATTAAAAAGTCCTAATTTTACTAATTAATATCCCTAAATCCCCACTAATAAATAAAATACATAAATCACATCAACTACTTTTATATTAAATATAATAAAAACTCCAAATAAAAAATATAAAAAATCTCTTATTTGTCCTTAACTTGTAGTCCTCATCAATAACCTCCAATCCTCAGATCATAGAATGACTTAACTCTACGTTTCTACGATCGTAGAATGAATCCTAAAGTCGTAGGACTTCAGTTTAGAAATGTAAGATTGAATCCTCAGAAACGTAGAGTGAAACGTAAAGTGAATCCTTAGATCGTAGAACGACTCAACTCTACTTTTCTACGATCGTAGAGTGAATCTTTATATCGTAGAATGACTTAACTCTACGATATTAGACTTTAGTGTAGAAACGTAGACTGAATCCTCAGAAACGTAGAGTGAATCCTTGGATCGTAGAGTGAAACTTAAAGTGAATCCTTATATCGTAGAATAACTTAATTCTACGTTTTTACAATTGTAGAGTGAATACTCAGATCGTAAAATGACTTAACTTTACAATACTAGACTTCAGTGTAGAAACGTAGGCTGAATCCTCAGATTGTAGAGTAAAATGTAGAGTGAATCATCATATTGTAGAATGACTTAACTCTACGTTTCTACTATCGTAAAATGACTTCACTCTACGATACTAGACTTCAGTGTAAAAACGTAGATTGAATATTCTAAAACGTAGAGTAAATTCTCAGATCGTAAAGTGAAACGTAGAGTGAATCCTTAGATCGTAGAATGACTTAACTCTACGTTTCTGCACTGAAATCTAATATCGTAGAGTTAAGTTACTCTATGTTGCCCTTTTAATCATGTGGGAAATTATACATATGAGATAGTCTTTATAGAAACAAATGTGCACTTGATCATGTCTCATGTACTTAATATAAACATATCAGTAACCATGTCCACAGTAGGCACTAAATATTACCAAACATTTAGAAAGTATGTTAGACTTAAAAAGCTTTTTGGTTGGACTAAATTGATGAACACAATAATTGAATTTCATTTCATAAACACTATAATCACAATTAATATGTTTACAAGGGGCATACCCCAGATAATGAAAAAAAATTATCTCCATACAATAGCTTAATAGCTCAAGAAATTACAAATAAAACAGTATTTCAATTTTTCTGTGTAGAAAATTGCAAGGGGCATATCCTAGGTAATTAAAAAAAATCATTCCACTGGGAACACAATAACATTCCACTAGAAGATGGGACCTTTGCCATTGTATTTGATCAGATGAAGATATATCATTCATGTCATTTCCATGAACATACACACACAACACGAATTAGAATGGACAAAAATAAAAGGAAGCTAAGAAAAAATTGAGCCAAGCTTGTTCGCAGCAACACGAATTCGTCGCTGAAGAAGTCGGCGAACAAGTCGCCAACACAGATGGAAGGAGCAGCAATTGACAAAAGTGCACCAAAGCTATCAATCGCAACCCTAATTTCCCCCCCAATTTGTGAATTCTGCAACATTCTGTAACATTCGGGTATAAGGGTAAGTGTCATGTGCAAAGCACATGATGATATACATGGCAAAACTAACTCGCACATCAACAATTAAGTCTCACATGATATGCACGGTAACGAATTCCATCTCTTTTTTGGACGAAATGTTAAGTAATGACCATTTTGTAATTTTTTTCGAGTATAGTAATGCGTTTGTAACAAAAAAAAATGGTAACTACAATGAAAATCGAGGTCAAAACATCAATTAACCCATTTAGGATGAGCCGCAATTAACTGCTTCACTCTCTTTTTTCACATGTACTAAATCACTGATGTGAACAAATTGTTGTGAGGATTGATCATTAGGGGTTTGAGGCAGGTGGATTATTGTTTCTAATGAACTTGCTGATTGTCATATCCCCTCTTCCTCCGGCAAGTTATCCAGCTCTTTGCTTATGTAGGTAAAGAAAAGAGTGTGTCAACCGAAGGGGCAAAGTTAAGTATTTCTTTGAGTTGATAAAAGTAAGGAGTTGAGGTTTTCATCTAAAAAGAGAGAGTCAAGATTTCAAGTCCCTTGTATTATTTGATCTAATTTTGATTGCCCGACATTCATTACCATTTGAGGATAACAAATATTATTAGTCATCGACTGTCGTAAACTTTGTATGTTGTTTCTTCAAAATCCTGTTCTTTCCAGTTTGTATACGGTTTCTTTTTACTCTTATTTCCAAGTTGGTGAATGTTCACCATATTTAATCCCCCGTTAGAGAAATTTGTTATCGAGTTATTTTTTTGGTCTTTACTGGGTTCAAGTTAGTTAGTACTTCTATTTCTTGACAATGCTTTATTTTGATATGCACCGGTGTCTAATCCACGCCTTGATAAGTTATGTATTTGCATGGATGCATCTTTTTATGTACTAAAGCTCAAGTATTAATGCATTTATTTTCTTCCAACTTTTGGTTAATAAACAACCAATCCTCATTATTTTCTCGATCTCTGTCTTCACCCTCATTCCAATTTATGACTTTCCAAAGCTTAGACCTTACAAATAAATTTCCTTTAAGAATCCTATTGAATTTCCTTGATTTTTTTAGCCATAATTCCCCCTTTGACTAACACTAACACACCAACAAAGGCAATATCAAGTGGTGAAAATTTCATTAAAGACGAGAACAGTGATGTTAATGCAAATTACATATCATGGATGTGAGCCCTAGTTTTATAAATCAGGCATTGCATCACATCAAGAATCATAATTACCTGACAAAATAGAAAAGTAAACATATTGAAGAATGATGATGCATGGTGTAAGACTTATCTAGACATGATGATGCAAGACAGATTTAAGATGAAGAATTAACTGAAAATAAACTAGGATCTAAACTCCAAGTTTAGACCACTAGGATCTATCAAGTGTATCAACTCCACGTATCAACACTAACATGGATAAAATACCTCTGCGGTAGGATACCTTTACGGTATGAACAAAATAATCAACTTCAATATCAATAGTCTGTAGTCTATTCGACTTGTGAGGATTACATCACTATTTAAAAAGACTTAAAATCCTAATATTATTTGGGGAATAATAAAAGTACTAAACGACTAAAATACTCTTATTAATAATTCCAAATCACTAATTAATGTCCTAAATCCCCACTAATAAATAAAATACATAAATCACATCAACTACTTTTATCATAATAAAAACTTCAAATAATAAGTATAAAAAATATATTCTTTGTTCTTGACTTCGAGTTCCTATCACATGATCACGTCGTCTAATCGGAAAGGCGCTTGCTTTCACCGCAAGAGATGTGGGTCCAAATCCAACCGTGATCCATTTCTCTTAACATTTGATAATATATTTCCATTAGTCTCAACTTAACAACAAATCACACCATAAAACATTCATGATAATCCCTAAATCACGATCCATCATCATCATCATCCCAGATTGTTTATATTTATATGGAATTACATAGCAGTGGTTGCCATAATTAGTTGGGTATGGCAGCGACTCAAAAGTGATACAATTTTTGGGGATTTCACTAATGGTAGTATTGTCATTTTACCATTTCATTAATCAAAATTAGGTCATTTTTGGTCGTTGTGATAACCAACTAGCTGTGTTTACCACAACTTATATATATATGCATGTAACTGAATATGTATGTATGTATTTATGTTACTAAATTTTGTTTCATTAAGTTATTGTCAACTTACAATTTTTAACCTAGCAAAATTCCAAATGATTCAAAGTAATTTACCGAAGGACCAACCTCTAAACTTCTTCAAACCCAAAATAGATTAATACATACACAGACACATATTCACATTCATAATTCTTGAACAAATAACAATGCACTTTATCATTCAATTCATCATCCATATGTATGTATGTATTTATGTTACTAAATTTTGTTTCATCAAGTTATTGTCAACTTACAAATTTTAACCTAGCAAAATTCCAAATGATTCAAAGTAATATACCGAAGGACCAACCTCTAAACTTCTCCAAACCCAAAATAGATTAATACATGCACATACTATATATTCACATTCATAATTCTTAAACAAATAACAATGCACTATCATTCAATTCATCATCCATAGATCATCATAAATCCGTACTTCATTTTTTCTTGGATGCATCCTTCGTACTACATAAGTACTAATGAATAAATAGTAAAATCGTAGAATTTGAAACCTGTAAAAGTGGACATCAGTTTCTTCCTTATTTGGAGCAATTTTCAGGGTGCATTATTTTTGTCCTTTTATAATGCACATTTTTTCCAGTTATGTAGCGGAAGTAGGTTCCTGGTGCGTCATATATGATCTACCTAGGTGACAACTAGTCATGAGTACATTTTTGACCTGTTTTTCCACACGTGCGCGTGCACACACATGTGTGTGTATATATGCATATATATATATATATAAGTTATTCTGCATTTTTTAATGAATTTGTTTAACCATTTTCCAGTGATGAAGCAAATCTCTAATTAAACTGAAGCATTCCTCGCCTGCTGGGAATCAGATGTCCCTAATTCCCCTTTTTCACCTCTACCTTGTATTGAGAGACTCTTCCTGCTTATATGAGCTTCAGAAATAAATAGTTTAATTTTAAATTGCATTTATTTCATTTTCATGTAATAATGTTCTTATAATAGCCCCTTTTGTCCCTCAGAGTTTCATCCTTATTGATACTATTCTTAATCATATCATTATGATATTTCCTAAAAAATATTATTGATCGGCCCTCAAAAGGCTGTTTTCATTGAAAAATATGGCATATATTTTGTGGGTTCCTTCCTGTTGTATCTGAAGAAGTATGCTTAATACAAAACTGTATGGATTGTATGGAAGCATAACCTGTATGGATGGTGCTGGAGCCACCTTATGACCTCAGTTTGCCTGTCTAAAGGAAATATAAAAAATAAGTGGATTATATCTTTTTTCGTGTCCTAAGAAATTGATTATATCTTCTATAGTTCTATTGATGTAGTAGCTTTTATATATAGCTTCCTCATATTTAGAACTTGAGCTGTCTAAAAGTATTTTAGGCTTTTAGTGGAACGTTCTGCATTCTAAAATTACTCTTGAATGTTCATGTATAATTGACTAAGCGCTAGCATGATGTTGGATTAGACTTCGACTTTAAATACCGATCCTCGAAAATATTCAAGTTAATTTATGTGGCTTACTATGTCTATGCTATATGTATTTAACTTCATAAGCATCTCATTCCTGAGTATTTCTTCTTCCTCCCATAAGAATTCCACCTGCATCTCGTATATGAATTCCACTCTTGCAGGTGACGGGACTTTAAAAGTTGTGATGCACCTATGATGGCTTAACTTCTTTTAGCAATAAAGTTGTTACTAAAGCTTGTTTTGTCTGGCAAATGAGCAAGGAAAGTTCTGAATGTGATGGGACATTTGGGCATGATTAATTTTTTGGGCTAGTAATGCTTGTATCTAGTTTTATTTTGGCATCCAAAAATGGTTAATATTCAGGCTTTCCATAGTCTTATTATATAGGAATATAGCATTGTAATTTGTTTATATATCTTTAAAAGAAAAAGTATTGGAATATAGGCTAATGATCTCTATTATCTGGATTTCTTCTGTCCTGATAGCGCCTTTAGGTGATTTGGACTAGGGTGAAAAAATAGATTTAGCAGTTGGTGACCAGACTGCTTCAAGTAAATTATGTTTGTTTAATTTGGAATGTTGGGGTCTGTACAGTGGAGAAAAAGGAAAAGAAAGAGGTTGGGTTCAGGTTTTTTAGTGCTTCAAGATTGTACGAGTTCAGAATGATTATATGGTTTATTGTCTTCATTATTTATGTATTCTAGGTGCTGGTTTACAGGAGATGCTATACTATGCATGAAAACAGATTTAGCAGTTGGTGACCAGACTTCTTCAAGTAAAATTATGTTTGTTTAATATGTTGGGGTCTGTTCTGTAAGAATTTTGAGAGGTCAGAATTGATAATGATGGGTTTATTTGTATGCTTTTATTGTCCTCACTATTAATATAGTCACTTGAAAGTCTTGAGGCATTGGTTTACAGGAGAAGTCTGGTCACCATTTTACGTTTATTTTTACAGTGGATAAGATAGAGTTGTGAAAGATTTTCCGAAATATTGAAGATATAGTTTTGTGGGGGTTGATGAAAAGATGAAACTAAGATATTATGCAATGATGGGTAGTTATGGAGCTTCTGGAATATCAGCTGAAATATTTGTCTGATGTATTTTCACGTTTTCTTGGTATCAACGGATGCTTGATATTTGCACATAAGTTTTATGTATACTTGGAGTGTGTGATGGAATGTGTTGCATTTCATCACTTGAATTGAATGTAAACCTGTGTGCTGTACCAGACAATATATTATTTAAAAGATATTTGCACATAAGTTTTATGTATACTTGGAGTGTGTGATGGAATGTGTTCATTTCATCACTTGAATTGAATGTAAACCTGTGTGCTGTACCAGACAATATATAATTAAAAAAAGTTGATATCGAAATTGAAGGATTATAAGATTTTTGTAATCTTTCATGTGTTTATATTAAATTATTAGCAAAAAGAATTATCATACCATATTCTGGGTTGATTAGTGGATGTAAATGTTTTGGTTTCAATTATACGTCTCTTTCTGTTATTGTTTTGTAATTTGTTTCCAATTGTGTTCATTCCTTGCTGACAGATCCAGAGATGAAGTCATGAATGAAGATGCGATTCAATCTTATCCAGTTAGACAAATAGCTTAGAAATTCCGAATGGAAGAATAATTTTCTTCCTTCTTATTGTGTCCTGATATATTTGAAATGAAACAATGAGCGGAAAGGAATATGTTGTTTTGGGTTTTCTGGCCTTTGTAAGCATTTGTTAGGTTTTGCTTCGTTATAGTATGTATGTATTAGTTTTAGTGTGAAATTAGTTTATTTGATTTTTAGGACGTGCATATTGTTTCTGGCATGAAAGAAACTGTTCACTACTCACCGGACTGTAATTTAGGATCGGAACCGGTATACCCTCTTACTAGTCATTTTTAGGTTGTTTTAGTTAATTAATCTTGGATTATTCTTATAAGATAAAAAGCTCAGTTTTTCAGGTTGTTTTAGTTAAGTGAAATGTTTTGAGCTTCTGGTGAAGTCTATACAATTAAATTTACTATAAGATTTTGCCTATTCAATTGGAATATATATATATATATATATATATATATATATATATATATATATATATAGTCTTCCGTTCACAGTGTTAAATTAGTTTCCTAGACTCCCCAATATTAAACTGTGGATGTCAAATAATTGATTCCATTCTATAATTTCATTAATTCACTCTACGTTTGTGAATCAATGAAAAACTATAATAAAAAAACATGTTAATTTCTCTTGAATTGATTCACCATTTTGTTTGGTTCTTCTTATCAAGAACACATGGTGAAGAAGAAAGAGAAATTATAATCTGTATTGTTGATATGTTAATAGAGGTCATTATGTTGATTAGTAATTTATAATCGTGGTTCAACTCATTTCGAGAATCTTGCTTTCTCCCCCTTCTTGGTATTGATTCTTTTGAGGTATGCGACAGGCAGGCCAGTGATTTTCTTGACAAGCTTCTTCGTTATAATCATCAGGATAGGGTCACAGCAAGAGAAGCAATGGTAATCTCTATATACTAGTTAGTTGCTAGTTTTCCTTTATTCATCAATCATGCATTTGGTGGGAGGTCCTATTCAGATTCCAAAAATAATACTCCGGTAGGAATCAGTTGGTCGGACCTGGCACTCATAATTCAGAAACAACCATCTATAGGCTCATCCATATTTCTTGCAAGTGAAGGCGGCAGAGAGTAGCACGACAAAATGACCTCTATTAACACGTGGTGAAGAAGAAAGAGAAATTATAATCTGCGTGTTCTTGATATCAAGAACAGAACAAAATGGTAAATTAATTCAAAGCTTTTAGAGCCATACAAATGAGTTTAGAAAGAGAAATTAACATGTTTTTTATTTTAGTTTTTGATTGATTCACAATGTAGATGTAGAGTGAATCAATGAAATTGTATGGTGGAATTAATTATTTGGCATTTGCAGTTTAATACTGCGGAGCCTAGGAAACTAAATAAAAATTTGAATTTGGCCAATACTATTAATCTCATATATATATATATATATATATAAGGGTTAATGAGTTGCATAGCTGTGCAGGACTTGCACAACTGTGCACCTTTATTTTTTTCCATATATATGTGTGAAATAGGGTTTATGTGGCCAGATAGTTCTCATTGACCCTCTTAAGAATATGGACAGATGTGAAATGGTTGGATTTTGGTGACACAGCTGGGAGGCTTGTCTTATTAATCATGCAAGTTGGAAGGTTTAACAGATTGGAGCTTGAAAAGATATGGTGTGACAATATGGCTTTGCCATCCTCTCCCTTAAATAAAACAAATACCAAAGCGAGAATAGTAAGAATACTACAATCATTAAACTTGAGCCAATTATCAAGAGCTTAATCATGTCAATTATCATGCAATTATGCTCAGGTGTGCAAGGCTAGACGTCCAAATGTTTATTTTAACATTATGGGACCACTAAGCAGATAATATGCTCTACAACAATGGACCGTTGCTGCAAATATGTAATGCATGCTAATAAAAGCAACATTCCTATGAAAATGTAATACTAAAAACAACAACATTCCCCATGAAAAGGAGACGCCAGTAAGCAATGGTAGATTTTTGAGATAAATTGAAAAGGCAAAGTATTGGGACCCTAGACTATAGGCTAACATCAAATTAGCACTTTCATAAATGATACAGCCCACACCTGTTTCCACCAGCCTCTGCGCAAAAAAGGTGAAAACGCCACAGATCGCATATTCATACGTGCAGCTGGATGTGCATTTAGACACACCCAAAGAGGAAGAAAAATGGACACTGCATCTTTTATATGATGTATCCAGCTATTCTCTTCAACTAAGTTTCATGTATTTCTCTGCCCTAGTCTTTTCTTTTTAATTGAGGATCAATCTCTGCCATTCTCACACACTTCTACGGTACTTTCTGTGGAACTCTGAACTCCTATAATCTCGATTCAACTGCAAAGGATTTTCAGCAATGTTAAGCTTACTCGTGTCTGATTTCTTAATCCCTGAAAATCTATTGATTGGTATCTTCCTACGGTCCAACACGAACCAGAAAAATTTCATAAATCACCACATCGGATTGCTAAATTCTGCAGTCTTATCATAACACTCGTCGCTGATGAATACTTATTTGTGTGAAAACAGAAGGTTATTGTAACAGGAGAAAACTCCAGACCAAGAGCTCCCTTATATATCACCAACAGGGCACCCAAGTCTTCTTTCAGGTTCAGAATGGTCACTGGCATGAAAGCTTCAGAGATGCCATGTTAGCATAATCATGCACCCTCTATCCAACTGCACCCAGGAAACTTTTGCAATTTTCTTTTCTTCATCATCCTTTTCACTTTCTCAGAATCTCTCCAACTTCCTGCATCCGCGTATAAGTTTGACAACAGCAAACTGCTTCCTGCACTCTCAGGCTCAAGCTTGGATAGATTCTTAGCTGCTATTTCAGCAAGTTCTACATTTCTATGTTGTTTGCATGCCCCTAATAATGCTCCCCATACAAACAAATCAGGTTCAATGGGCATCTTCTGAATCATATCATAAGCCTCAACCAGCTTTCCTGCTCTACCCATCAGATCCACAACACATGCATAATGCTCTAATCTTGGCTTGATCCCATACCTCTCTTGCATCAAGTAGAACAAAGCTTGACCTAATTCAGTCATCCCGCCATGACTACAAGCAGTGAGAGCTGCTGTGAAAGATAAGTGGTCTAGTTTCTTTTCCTCCTCTACCATCTGATTGAAAAGTTGAATCCCTTCATTGCAGTAGCCATGATTTGCATATCCAAATATCATGGAATTCCATGTAACTATATTCCTTTCAGACATCTGCATAAACAATGTCTTCGCTTCATATATGTATCCACATTTTGAATACATGTCTATGAGTGCACTCCTTACATATATATCTTCTTCAACTCCAATAACCACTGCATAGCTATGAATTTCCTTCCCCTGCTTTAAATCTGCCAGAGTTGCACAAGCAGGCAAGAGGCTACTAATTGTAGCTGAACTTGGATTCATTCCAAGACCCAGCATTTTCTTAAATGTATCAAAAGCATCATTGTTTCGAAAATTATGCACAAACCCAGATATAACCGAAGTCCAGGACACTACATCAGGCTCAACACCAGAATCCTGCATCAACTGAAAAAGTTTAGTGACCATTGATTCATCACCAGCTTGTGAAAATCCGGCAATTAACGTGTTCCATGTCACCACATTGGGTTTTACTCCCATTAACTGCATTTCTTCAACTAAAACAAGGGCTTCTTTAACATATCCATGTTGAACATAGCCTGAAACCATTGCATTTATAGCCACCAAATCTTTTTCAGCAAACCCATCAAACACCCTCTTTGCCTTTTCTGTTTCCCCACATTTGGAGTACATATCTATTAATGCACTGACAACAAATGCATCGCATTCAAATTCATTTTTCAGAATTGCAGTATGTATCTTTTCCCCGGTATGTCGATCAGATAGGTGTCCAGATGCTTTAAGAATGCTTGGGAGAACAAATTTGTTGGTTCTTAAACCTTCTCTCTGCATCTCACAGAAAACACCCACAGCCTCCTGATAAAACCCATGACGAGCATAGGCCCCAATAAGAACAATCCAACGACGGATATTTGGTTCAGGAATTTTGTCGAACAGTATCCGGGCATCTGATAATTGTCTGCACCGCGTGTAAAAATCAACAAGTTTGGAGGCAAAATGGGTCGAGCGAGACAATCCAGTGATGATTAGATGAGCATGTAGAGCTCTGCCTGGTTGCAACGCTCGATCACGAGCGTACATTTCGATTATTTTCACGTAATCATCAGATGATGACTGAAACGAACGGTGGTTGATGATGATTCCTTTACTAGTTCCAAATACAGTTAACTTTCTCAAAGGAGAAAACATTGGTGATGGCGGATAAAAAGGGTGATAACATTACACTAGTAAACTATATAGTAAAATATCTTTAGTATAACTTCCAAGATATAGTAAAATATCTTTAGTATAACTTCCAAGATATTATAGATAATTGTACGAGTTTAATGTGACGTGTGATTGAGTCAGTTCTCTCTAGTAAAATAAAAGATATCAAGTGAATTAATTTAATTTATGATCAATTAATTTAGAATCCATTCGAGATTAATTCATAAAACAAACTAGTCAAAATTGTAACACTAGCTCAAAATGTGCCCCTTTAGCTAATTACCACTATTTTATTTCCTTTTTTGGGAAGTGTCTTATTTGTACTTTCGAATTATAATTAAACTTTAAAAAGGTCTGGTGGCAGAACTTCAATTGGTCATAACATCATCTAAATTAACATTGATTTGGTCATGAATGTCTGATAGCCAACTAGTTTGCATGAAAACTGTTCAAACAATTCTACAGTAAGGCAAAAAATTAGATGATCACCAGAAATCCCCACATGAGCAGCTACCCTGCTTGAAGTGATGAAATCTATAATTATCTCTTAAAACAATCTCTTTCTT
Source organism: Panax ginseng (assembly GCA_020205605.1). Taxonomy (NCBI): domain Eukaryota; kingdom Viridiplantae; phylum Streptophyta; class Magnoliopsida; order Apiales; family Araliaceae; genus Panax; species Panax ginseng. The sequence continues at coordinate 8,222,197 of CM035138.1, read as the reverse complement.
TGTAAATTTTGATATGTACTTCATTGTCAAATGACAGTCTGAACATACTCGAAGGTTCTTAAATATACGGATTGGAGCTTCAGCCGGCAGGTTAATCAGTCCAAAGCAAACTGCAAGCTTTTCACTGTGATACTGAACCCTTTCATCATTAGACTCCCTTATTTCAGAGGAAATCACTGAAGGTATGTAGGGAGCAGAATTTGCAGTGTCTTTGATCTGTCCAATTAATTCCTTCAATCTCTTGTATACTTTTGGCATATCAGGAAATGTTTTGTCACCTGAAAAGAACTTGTATGGTTTGTTGTTTACCTCCATCCAGCTACATCCTGGTTCCTTTGAAACCCTTCTCACTTCCATCAGAACTCTTTGTTTCTGTGCATCAACGCCTCTTCCGACATCAGCATACATGTTTGAAAGTACAACGTAGACTGTTGCATCGTTTGGTTCTAAATCTAATATGCGCTTGCCTACAACTTCTGCCAATTCTAAATGAGAGTGATATTTGCAAGCTGCGAGTAATGGTCTCCATATTGGAGCAGTAGGTTCCATAGGCAAATTGATTATGAAATCTAGTGCCTTTTCTAACTGCCCTGATCTTCCCAACAAGTCTACCATACAGCTATAGTGAGTCTCTTCTGGTGGGATATCATAATCTCTCACCATAGATTTAAAGAACCTTTGGCCTTCTTGAAGTAAGCCAGAATGGCTACAAGCAGAAAGAACTGCAAGAAAAGTGGAACTGGTTGGCCTTTCTCCTACCTCAATCAGCTTTTTGAACATGTATATAGCTTTCTCCGGATACCCATATTGTGCATAAGCTTTGATTATAGAATTCCATGATACAATATCTGGTTTTGTTACCTGGTTGAAGACCTGCTTGGCATCCTCCAAATTACCACACTTGGCATATGCTTCTATTAATGAGCTTCCCACATAATTGTTCGTTTCAAACTTTGCTTTAGCCAGTCGAGAGTGGATCTGTCTGCAAATTGTTAGGGACGACAATGAAGAACAAGCTTTCAAAGAAATTGAATAGGTATATTCATTACATTTGGTATCATTCTCAACCATTTTATGAAAAGCTTCCATGGCTGCCTTAGCTTTATCGTTGCAAACAAAACCTGTTATTAACGCATTCCATGATACTTCAGATGCTGTTCTTCCCATCAACCTAAGCTGTTTTTCTGCATCTCCCATTTCACTAAAGTCTGAGTACATGTCTATAATTGCAGTCCCCAAGAAAACGTCTGAGGTCATTCCCTTCTTGATGACTTGAGCTTGAAGTGCACGACCATTATCAAGATGTTTCATACTGCCAGAAGCAGCGAGAGCAATTGTAAAACTATACTCGTTAGGCTCTATACCATTCTCTCTCATCAAGCTGAATGTTCTCAAAGCCTTCTCAAAGGCCCTTTCTCGGCAAAATCCAGATATAATGGCTGTCCAAGATACAAGATTCCTTTCGGCAAGACTCTCAAACAAACTTTCAGCCGCTTCCATCACTCCACACTTGCTGTACATGGTTAAAAGTGAATTAACCACCGGTGTTTTAGATAAAAATCCAATCTTTACAACTTGAGAATGGAGCTGTCTTCCTTCTTGGAGTGCTAGAACAGTTGCACAAACATTTAGCATGATGGAGTATGTGTAATGGTTTGGACTGATGTCCTTATCTGAAATTTCAGCAAAGAAACCAAAAGCTTCATGAACCAAACCATTGCATGTATAACCAGAAATCAAGCAATTACATGAAGCAATATCAGGCTGAAGCATCTCATTGAAAGCGATCATCGCATTATCCATCTCACCACATTTAGCATACATATTGGCAAGACTAGTACTCACAAATTTGTCATCCCCGACTCCATTCTTTATAATCAATGCATGATATACTCTGCCTAGTTCAAGATTTCTTTCCTTGCTACACCTACTAATGAATTCAATCACATTGTCCTTATCCATCACAATTGTTTTAGCAGAACACAAAACCCCATCACTATCATAAACTCTTGAGAATTTGCTACTATCTGCAACACCCACGTCGAGATCTTTTGTACTTTCCCCAATTTCAAAATCTACCATGGAAATACTTATTCGGTTGGGAATTCTATCAAACACCTTCCATTCAATATTAAACTTAAGGGATCCAAATACATCTCTTGAAGAAGCTACAGGCTTACTGCTCTTTTGAAGCTCAACCCGGTATTTTGGAGAAGCACAAGGTGGTGAACTACTAAAACCAAACTTCAAATGTAAGGCCATAACTGGCTCAGCTGAGTCATACACAAAGAGGTATTACATATATAATGTATGCACTATGCAGTCATAATATCTATAACAAAACACGATGGGTATTTTGGTAAATACAATGAATCCTGATCACTGAGGTTAAAAACCATTGATAAGCATGGATTTGTAACCACTCCCCAATCAACCAAATCTATTTCACTCATTTTCTCTCTCCTAAATCTCCCATTTGTCTTTCCCTTTTTTATCTTCCAAACAAGAGAAGCTCTTCAATACCAATATGCAGAATTGGGTATAAAGCCAATTCCAACCTTCTTTTTTGCTCACCCAGTTACATAAATTACAACAAAAAGAGAAAAAATGTTAAACTTTATAACCCTAGTGAAGTCCACCCGCAGAGAATCCCCGTATGAAGTGTTAGGGGTCTCTCCGTCTGCAAATCGTACTGAGATCAAGAAGGCTTACAGTTACAGGAAGCTTGCTTTAAAATATCATCCTATGCTAACAAAGAGGTACCTTGAACCAATTGTGGTCACTGCTCAATGTCATTCAACTATAGTTGTGTGTTGTTCCTTGATTCTAAGAATTTGTTACAAAAATATCGGCATAAAATTTCATAAGTTGGGTATAAACCAAGTTTTGAATGTCCATAATATAGCAGTTCTGAGGATCTCTGTTTTGAAGTGTTAAAGTTTGTTCTTTCATTTAGGTTTTTTGCTTCCATGTTTTGAAAGGATACCTTCTTTAATCGACTCAACAATCACTAACTTTCCGAATATTCAAGCTTTAAAATTATTTTGAATTCATTGTGAATAGACAAATACGCATATGTATGGAGTGGCCTTCAAATGGATAAAGGAGAATCTCTCTCTTAATTCATCAGTTAGGAACAAACTAAGATACGCGGAAGTGAAATGAGGCACTGCAAAAAATAACTATGATGTTCTTGGACCCCCCCTCCAATCTTCCTATCTCAGTTGTCGTTCTTGTTTTGGCCTCAACAATCCACTTTTTCACTAGAAAGTATCAATATGTTCTTGTAAGGAAAAACTTTGCATACACTCATAGAGTTCTTTCAACTGGTATGCTTCCAAATCTCGTTCTTAGTCATATTGTTGATATTGCTGCAGAAGTACCATTAATTGGTAATTTATTAGCTGAGTTTTGCTAATAGTTACTCACTTTCTACTTTCTGCAATAGTTGCTAGTTACTATTTCTAGAGTACTACCCCTATGTTCCGATTTTTTTCTAGTTGGCTGTTTGAGACAGATGACTAGCCATATCACTTTATATTGTTGAAATATGGCATAATCAACTAGTGTTGCCTAACATGAAAGATGGAGCAATGACTAGCCTACTTTAATCTGCTAAAGGAAAGGGATACAGATATTACAGTGTTAAACAATTGCCAATGTCTTGCAATATAAGCCATGCTCGGCAAAAGTTTATGATGATTAAACATGCATACAATACATTGCTGAATTCTGAATACCAAAGGAAATATGGTTCTGGAAATCGCACATCTGATTATTCCTATGCCACTGCTATAGGAAACAACGTGATAAAGATGAAGAGGAGTTATATGGATTAGGTAATACAAATATTCCCACGGAGATCTTTAGTTATTATTTCGTCCTTACGGTAAAATAATTAATTACACTATATTTTTGAACTCGGACTTTATTCAATGTTAACTAACAATTCTCGCAACTATTATTACACATGATAGTGCTAACTGAAACAAAAACTCAAAGATGCTTTGTCAAAGATCCTTTGTTAATAAAGAATCACGAATCTACTCATTCATTCTAGACTGAACTATGCCTGAGATTGTTGTCCCATAATTTTTTTGCCATAAAATATTGAGAATGTCCGATCAAAATATTTCTTTCTGGATTGGTTCTTGAATACTCACTATGGTAGAATAATCCATGGGACTCTTAATACTTCTGAAAAATAATTCCTGCAAAAAAGAAAAGAGGAAGAAATAACCCATAGTTTTGATATGGCTTTGATTATGATGTCTAATAGCCTTTTGACCTGCATATACTCCTCTCGCCCTTTAGGAGCTTCCTAATGTTACTGGACTTGGAACATTTAAGTTACCTGCTACCTCTTAGTATTTCATAATCTAAAACCATCAAGGGTTTACTTCCCTCAGTTGTGCAGTGCATGTTACCCGTCTAGGAGTAAGCATTTCTTCTCCATCTTCTTATGTTTAACTACTTCATACTGCAGGTAATTTTGTGAGGAATTTCCAAATAACAATAGGTAGACGTTTATTCTTCATGAGGCATCACAGAGGATATAAGCTACATTGCATCATATCCCAACCTTGTTGAGCAATTTCTCTTTATCTTGCAAGTGAACCCTACTCCTTAATGTGCTGCTGAAGTCTCTAAATTTGGTTTTTCAGAGGACTTTTTTAAGGATCTTCAAGAAGAATACCAGAACTGGGAGGCAAGTGCTGCTTCACAAGCTAATCTGGGAAGAATTAGTGGTGAGATATTTACTGTTCAGAATTAAATTGATTTTGGGTAATAATTATTTTGACAGCAGATGCTTGCTTGAATGCCACGGACAGGACAAGGTAGCAAGTGTTATTGAGCTCAGTTATGTTGAAGCAATCTAATTTTGTGGGACCAATATGGAAGAGAACTGGCATAGAGACTTACCTTATAATTTTGTGCTTTACAGGAAATTGGAGAAGAATTTGTTGAGTTTCTAGGGAAAGAGATGAACATCAATGATGCAGATATTGAAGCAGGAAACTATGAGGGACCTCAGAAGAGTAATGCAAATCATGGAATGAAAGGGAGTGGAAGTAGTACTCGAAATGAATCTGTCAATGGGAGCAGCATTGAAGAGAATATTGATGATGTTGAAGCTGCCCTTGCTCAATTGATAAGAGAACTGGGTTTATGAGGAGAAAATGCGGCATCAGAATGACAAGTAAAAGATATTGGTAAAACCATGGTTATCAGTCACTAGACCTGGCAAAATATGGTTATGGGTTGGTTTTGGTTTTCAAAATATGGTTAACCAACCATTTAAGAACTAAAACCATATTAACCATTTTTAATATGGATAATGTGGGTTGGAACCATATAGTTATGGTTAAAAACCATATTAACCATATTAATCATTTTAAGATGTTTTGAGTTTTAAATAAAATTTTTAAAAAAGAAAAAATTTATATATACTATAGATAGAGAGAGCGAATATAAGGGGTTGGGTAGGGGTAGGGGTAGGGGGGTAGAGGGTGGGAGGTGTATACATAATCGCTTTAATATTAATTTTTTGAGTGGTGGGGGGTGGGGGGTGGGGTGGGGTAGGGTGGGGTGTGTGGAGGGTAGGGTGGGCGTGGGGGTGGAGTAGTGGAGTAGGGGGGGGGTGGGGTGGGGGTGGGGTGGGGGTGTGGTGGGGTGGGTGGAGTGTATATAATCACATAATATTATTTTTTGGTGGAGGTGGGAATTTTGGGGTGGGGGGGTGGTGGTGGGTGGGGTGGGATGGGGTGGGGTAAGGGGTGTATACATAATCACATAATATTTTTTTTGGTGGGGGTGGGGTAGTGGGGTAGGGAGTAGGGTAGGGGTAGGGGTATGGGTTGGGTGGGGTGGGGTGGGGATGGAGTGTATACATAATCACATAATATATTTTTTTATGGAGGTGGGGAGTGGGGTGTGGTGGGGGTGGGGTGCATGGGTGGGGTAGGGGTGTATACATAATTACATAATATTTTTTTTGTGGGTGTGGGTGTGTGGGTGGGGTGGGGGGGTAAAGGGTGTATACATAATCACATAATATTTTTTTTGGTGGGGGTGGGGGTGGGGGTTGGGGTGGAGGTGGGGTAGGGGTGGGGTGGGTGGGTGGGGGTAGGGGTGTATACATAATCACATAATATTTTTTTGTGGGTGTGGGTGTGGGTGTGGGTGGGGGTGGGGGTGTGGGTGAGGGTGGGGTGTGGGTGAGGGTGGGGTGGGGTGGAGTGGGGTGGAGTGGGTGCCCTGGGAACATTCTAAATTATGATGATGCAAAATTGCAAATTAAGAATGAGTTTATGTGATCTTTAAGATTTAAAATTCAATTATCATCTTTGTGAGCCTAACTTTTGATTTGGAACAAAATATGGGTCGAAAAATGGTTAATCGGATTGGAACCATAATCAACCTGAATAAATATGGTTCCAAACTTTAACCAACCTGAATAAATAAAAATGGTTAACTAACCCATTTGGTTCCAGTTAATATGGGTTGACCCGACAGTTAACCAACTATATTGCCAGGTCTATCACCATGAGTAAGAAAATGGTAAACTTCACGACATTCTCTTCTTTGTAGTTCTTGTGGAAAATTTTGTTCTTAATTTCCTACTCTTTCAATTTGTTCAAGGTTGGAGCCGTAGATTTGCACTTGGATTACTTTTTACCTTGGACACACTTCTATATTTGTAACATCAGAAAGAATTTTACAGGTTTAGCTGATAAACAGAATCTAATTAATTTGTACTGAACTCTTGGTGCACTTCTACATTGTATAGTCGGAAAGAACTTTCCAGGTTTACAATCTGATTAATTAGTCCTGAACACTTGATTCCAAGTTTCGGTTTTAAACCTCTTTTCTCATTTAGCAAATTCAAGGATAAAAGCAGTAGCCAGCTTGATTTCAAACTCCAAATGACTCATTCCGTTAACCAGAAATTTTAGCTATGGCCATTGTTTTTGAAGTTGTGGACAAAGGCTGTCATTCCATTTGACAACTGCGAATCCAACTGCTGAGGATATACAATCATTTGATTCAGCACAAAATATTTTAACCAAATTACAAGGACAGAATTTTCTGCACTGCAATGAGCCCATGACATTTAAACAAAACAACAAATTATACTTGCATTTTCCAAACACAATCTTTCCCAGGATTTCGTGATCCAAACATACATACATGTAGCTAAATCAAATCTAACTAAAGAATAGGACAAAGCCTCTATTGTTTCAAAACTCAACTTTTGACATCTAATTTGAATCCGAGTATTCAATTCTATCTAATTAAACTATTAGTAATAAATACATCTCAAAATCTCTCACCAAATCTGAAGAATATAGCACCACTACCAGAGTTGTGATCGACAGCATACCTGCTCGTACCAGACCTAGCTTAACCCCAACTCCATACGAGGAACCTTGACCCATTCGCCTGTACACCTCAGTTGGGTTTTCCTTTACATCTTTTGAGCTTCCCAAATCATTTCCATGTTCTGCAAATGCATACATGTGTGTTTCTCACAGGTAGCCTCAGCTCAGCAGCCAGCTGCACGTAATTGGAACTAGTAATGAGAAAGAAATGTTGCATAACCATTTACATATCTACAAGTTATTATTACCTATTGTTTTGACCTTTTTCAGAATAAGCACCCACATAACTTGACTTACTCTACGGTGATGATGTTACAGAATCACAATGTTCTAAAAGGCGGGAGGTGGTAAGCGGACGGCTAGGGGGCCTAGCACCTAGGGATCCTAGGCGGGGCCTGGGCGGGATTTTTTTTATTTTAAGCCAATTTTTAATATTTTATATTAAATTTATCTAAACAAAACAATAATATAAAGCAAAACAATCTATAATAAAGATAATAAACGTCTTTGCTTAAAGTTTAAACACATATCCATATTGTTAATGTCAAAGTTCAAACACAAACATGCAATTGTTCAAAGTTCAAACATATTTTTAACGTATTAGTTTTATTCATAAACAAGATTGCTATTAAATAATAAAATTTAAAATTTCAAGAATTTAATTTAATATTAAAACTTAAGAAAGTAAACATAAATTTAAGAATTATATTGAATTAAACTAAATATTACAAATGTATCATCATTTATATAATTTGAAGTTGGTACAAGTTCAAAAATTTACAACTATAATAAAATTATCCATTTTGACTTGATATTGTTCACTTCTTGTTGTGATTTGATATGTTACAACATGTATTATGTATTATGAATATGATAAATCATTAGAAAAATAAATATATCAAAATCTGATTTTGGTTGTTATTAAAATAAATAAAAAACCTCTCCGCCTAGGCCCCACCTAATTTCCTTGAGGAATTTTTTTACCGCCTTCGGCCTAAGTGAGGCGTCAGGGGGCCTTGCGCCTAGGCGAGGCGCCAAGGAGAGCCTTGCGCCTAGGCGAGGCGCCAAGGGGGGTCTTGCGCCTAGGCGGGGCGCCAAGGGAGGGCTAACGCCTAGGCGGGAATTTTTAGAACACTGCAGAATCACCTTCAACTATTAATAGTAGGTTCCTAAATGGCTTATATGCTATAAGATCACCTGCCCTCCATTTTGCTAGGAAATAATGTCAAATTAAATAAACAACTGATCCAATAATTTGTACCTCAAGGATGTTTCTAGCGGCACCTATCTCTCCCATGTTGTAACCCCTCACTGAATAAGGTCCCCCAAGGGTAAAAGCATCATAACTTGGAAGATCTCCCACACAACCGCCATAATGGCCGTGCAAGACTAGCACAGGAGGTGGTGGTTTACCAGCACCTTCCTCCACTTCCTTCAGCTGGATGAATTTCGTCAGAGATAACTGGTGACGGTTAAAGAAAGGAAACTTAATCCCAATGCCAAATCCTTGGTCGAGCTGCAGTACAAGTAAAGAATTTCCATATTAGAATGTTGCTCATTCATGAAGAAAATGCCTGAATTATATCTAACATTACACTTCCCCACTTTAATAAACAATCTTACAGATACTAAAATAACACATCTATAAAAGCACCATCACTGCAGCTGAAACACACAGAAGAATGCTCCAGTAGAAATCACAGTTCCTCTATACAGTTGAAATCAAGAAACATATTAAGCTTCACCTGAAAGACATTCCTCTCACCCACAATCGCTCCATTTACAAACTTGGTGTTATCTCGCGTAATATTGGCCTGTAGAAATGCCATTCGGTCAATGCCAGTACCACTGAGTGTTGTTGGAGGTCCATCAGCACTTATACCCCCACTTGGCAACACCCTTTGACCATTTGGAGAAATGTGACTGCTTTCATCTCGTGTTTTTATCTCTTCCATCACAATTCCATAAGTGAACTTGCTTTGACGCTGTGAAATTCTTCAAATAAGTAATCATTGGTTAATTCTGAACCAGCTTAAAGTAATGCAGATTATGAAAAGGGGAATATCAGATCTACCTCCGTAATATTTGTTTTGATCCCAGCTCGATCAACCCATATTGGGGGACTTCATCCACTCCTGGTCCACCTGTGAACACTGGACTCAATTTTCTGCTGTTAAAGCAGTTTGTGCGGAGAGTACGATTGCGAGGATTGTATAAACCATCTAAATATGGATGCACATACTCTAGTTTAAATGAAAGATCATCCTGCAGATGTATAAAATTTTTATATAGTTATGATACCTGTAGCTTAGCCATTATAGTTGTTTCATATTAAGTCATGTTATATAAGGTGATGTTAAGGCAAACAAACCTGAGAGGATTGAGAAAGTTACTAGTCGTTACTGAACCAAGGATTGACCTATTTAAGCCTTTGAGATTCCTATGCTCAAAAGAAACAGTTCCACCAGGCTGGATTGAAGCCTAAAAAACATTGTGTATTGATATATAAACACAGCAGAATTTAGGAGAGTATTTGGAATCCCCACAAAAGTGTAAGATAGATAATTACAATAACTGAAAATTATACCAGCGTAGGACGACCTCCACGTCCAGGAACGATACTCCATTCTGTGCTGACTTCAGCCGACTTTTGTTCCAGTTCTTTGAGTTTTATCTCAACAATAATCCCTTCCTCATTCTTTTCATCAGGACGTGGATTAACCTCAATGTTAGAAAACAAAGCTAGAGAGTTTATATTGCGCAAGGCTTGTTTCCCCCCTTCAATGTTAAAAACATTCCCTTGTCGAAGCTGTAAACCACATAATACCATTAATGGAAAAAGTCAACAACAACGCACTAACACCAGCAACAATCATAAGGAATTATAAAATACTAACAAGAAAAGTATAATTTTCATTCCTATTTTGTTATAGTAAGAAACATTTATTTTCAAGCAGTTCGAAATAACCTTAGATCAAGGTGTTGTTGCTAAATGACCTCGTAAAACAAAACATCTGTGCAAGTTACTGGCTTATTGCCCTAGCTGCATGGATACGGGAATCTCTAAGTAATCTCCCTTCTGGACTGAATGCTCTTCCTGTCTGTCTGCCCGTGCCCCATCTCTCCTGTCTTAAGTTACTCTCTACACCCCAATAAGTTACAATGGTTATTCTAGCAGAACCTAGTCAACTCTGTTTAGGTTAAAATGCTTCATTTTAGACTTTTCATTTTTCCATATTCGCTAGCAGTAAGTCGAGTGAGTGAGAAATCTCTCTCTCATAATTGTTCACTTACAGGCTTTACAGCCATCAATTGATGCTAATTTCTTCTTATTCCTATTTTCTTTTTACGCTTTTATATAGCTAACTGAAACTGAAAACTTATTCTATATATTGAAACATATCGTATGTTGTTTACGAACAAAAACCATCTAAAATATCTACATTCTGACAATCAAACAAAAGGCCCATTAGGTCATGACTAAGACCTCATGATTACAAGCAAAAAGCATCTAAATATAAACTGCAGGGCTATTGAAACAGAACCCACAAAACAGCCAATAGACAACTAACCATGCAAAACCCATTGAATTTTTTACTGACAATTAAGAAACTAAAACTCATTAAGCAAAAACAGATATATAAAACTACAACGATGCATTATTGGTTACCTGCTTGGGCAATTCTCTCCTGACAACTCCAAATTGAGTATTCCCCTCACACACATTACCAAGCTTATCCTGAAACTGTACCACCACTTGTGTAATATCCCCTTCAACCACCTCACAAACAACTTCCCTCGTATTCAAATTCCCAAAATTCACTACCTGAGCAGACACATACCCATTATCATGGTACCATTTCTGAACCCGGTCCCGGATCTTCTGCAACAAACGAGCACTCACCTTCCCTTCCTCCCCCAACATTGACAATATCTCTCTCTGAGCTGAGATGGGCAACATACATGGCCTTGCCCTCTCCATTCTCCTCTTATAATCCTTCTCTTGACTCATCATATACTCAATCTTCTCCTTCTCGGTCATATCTGGGTCGATTTCTATAGGTTTGGACTGCGGCATTAAACCCACATTTATACACTTAAACTTATCAGCACCCTGCCAAGTACTTTCCACAAATGATATCGTAATCCCAAGAGTTCCGTCAGGTTTAGTTTTGCATTCAAGATCAACTTTTTCAAACATCCCACAAGTGGCTAGAGTTTCTAGCTCTTTCTGAAGCTGAGATTTGGTGTAAACACCTCCAGGTCGAAGTGAAACCATTTCGAAAAAGGAGTCTTCGGAGTCCACATTGGCCCATCTTCGCCGATCAAAAAATACAATATCTGAGATTTTGAATTTCTTGAATCCACTAAGCTTGCTTAGCTGAATTACAATGTTGGCCGGTAAGCCGTGGTGATCCCATTCTGGAGATTGTGATTCGTCAGCGTTGGCTGAGGCAGGGGAGAATAATTTACACCAGAAATTGCCGCCGCCAGATCCACCGGACCCTCAACCGCCACCCCCGCCAGTTCCTCCTCCAAAGTTGCCACCACCGCTGCCGATAAGGTTCATGAAAACGCCGGATGCGACCGAGAACGCGGTGAAGGCTAGTGGGGTTTTGAGAGGGAGAGAAATGGAGGGTTTCTGAGGTGTAGTTATCAAGGGTTTAGGGTTTTGGGAGGAGGGACGGGAGGGTAGAGAAGAAACTGAGAATCTGACGATGGGAAGGCAAGTGGTGGCGGTGCTGGAGGTGACAGTGATGGGGGCTAATTTGCAGGGGGAGCGGGCGGGAGGAGTGAGATTGAGAGAGACGAGACTTCCCGTGGCGGCGATCGACGCCATTTTTGGGAAAAGAGGAGGAGAGAGAGTCTTCTCTGTGTTGGGTGAAATCAACTTTTTATTGTGTGTTATGACTTCTGAGCAAGATTCTTATAAGCAGACAGTGGTCCAATCGGTGGTAGAATTTTTAGTGGCAGTGAAAATCATTTTTTTTATGAGTTAAAACATATTACTCCCTCCATCTCAAATTAACTGCTCAATTTTAATTTTTTAAAATTAAATTAATCATTTTTAAAATTAATTTTTTTACTATTTTTTCTAAAATATTGGTGAAGAAATTATAACCAAAAGAAAATATATACAATTTATTACTAACCCCAATTTTATAATTTTAAAAATATATTTAATATGCTTAATTATTAATTCTAAAAATAGTCAATTTGACTTAAAAAAATCAAAATTGAACAATTAATTTGGGACGGAGGGAGTAGTACTTAATAAAGATTTATAATATTAATAAAAATAGTTAATTTTAATATTAAAAAAAATTTGATAAAATTTTTTTAAAATATAATTAATTAATCGAATTTATCGATTGATCTGATGGTGAACGAATCAACTCGAATTTTGGCCAAAATTCGATCATTAATACCGAAATACAAACTGATTCCAATGGTGCGTCTTATTGTAGTAGGACTATGGGTCTGGGTGGTATATACAAGGTTATTTTATTTTTATTTTGATAGTTTTTCATTTTTATGTGATAAAATTCCATTTATTTCTTTATTCTTTTTCTTCCCTTTAAAGTTTATCAAATATATTGGACTTCTTCTTAAACAAAATATTCTCCTTTTTGCACCTGAAAATTGACTTAGTTTCATTTTTTTAGTCAAATAAACCAATTTAAAATAAGTATATTTAGTAATAAATTCGATATAATTTTTTATGGTTATAATTTCTCAGCTTAGTAATAAATTTGATATATTTTTATGGTTATAATTTATCCACTTATATTTATAATAATAATTATAAAATGATCAATTTAATTAAAAAATAAAACTAAATCAGTTTTTAAAACAGATGGAGCATATATATTGGACCTTCACAATAATTTTGCAACAATAGTTAACCTTGGGGTATAAAATGATGATATAATAAATCGAAGAACAAACTATAAGTATGATTGCGTGTTAATAATTGAATCATTAACTTTAGTAATATACGTTGTCAATCAACTGTTATGTACTGAAGTTTGAACTAAAGTGACGTCTATTTCACATAAAAAAAAATATATGTTGACGTGATTTATTTTATATGTACATTGAGTGACTCTTATTTTTACGTAAAAAAAATATTATTTTAATATGTAAAAATATTAGTTTTCTCTTTTACATAATATAAGAATACAAAAAAAAAAAAGAAAAAAATTATGTATTATGCAATGGTCTTGCAAATAAAGATATAAATAAAAGGTCCAACGGCAACAATTTCATCCCAATAATCATACATTATTAGTACTATATAATTTGTGATTCAAAACATTTATATTATTAGAATAATAGTAGTTGATAATAAGGATGTATAAACTATAAAATTTTAATTTATTTGAATGTTATTTGTAATATTTTTATTTTTTTCTAGATTTTGTATTATGTGGTATAAATTTGGGACCTTTACATTAACTCCTATTATTATTTTTTCAAAAATAGTAGGAATGAGCTTGTTCTTTCCTACATTACAACTAAGGTGCAATTTAGAGTACACAGCAAAAACAGCCAACCAACTCTTTTCCCGCGCTTTAACGACCCATAACAGCCAAAGGTTTTATTCATATCAAGATTTATTCTCCTCTACCAACCAAACCCCTTACCGCAACGATGAAAACAACTCAAATGATTTGGAGCACTTGACTCAATTGCAGCAACATGGGTTTGTACATAATAATACCCCTTATGTTCTCAACAAACTCGTATCTTTATGTGCAAAATTGGGTTCTCTCCATTTGGGAGCTCAACTCCAATGCACAATTATGAAGTTGGGTTTTTTCTCAAATGTGTTTATCACCACTGCTCTTGTTGATATGTATGGTAAATGTGGTGTTATTTCACAAGCTCGGCGGTTGTTCGATGAAATGCCACTGAGAAACGTGGTCACTTGGAATTCATTAATTTCTGGCTATTTGAATACCCAATATCCAGAAATGGCAATTGAATTGTTCATTGAAATGCTTAAAATGGGTATAGCTCTGACACCATTTAGTGTTTCTGCCGCTCTTGTTGGTTGTGCACAGATAGAAGCTGAAGAAATGGGGGCTCAAGTGCATGGTTTAAGTTTGAAGTCAAGGTTTGGAATTGATGTTTTTGTGGGAACTAGTTTGATTGATATGTACTCGAAATGTTTACAAATTGAAGCTTCGAGGAAAGTATTTAATGGAATGCCTGATAGGAATGTTGTTACCTGGACTTCAATGGTAAATGGGTATTCTCTAAATCAACAACCTGATGAGGCAATGGTTTTAGTTAGAGATATGTCATGTTTGGGTCTGAAAGCCAATTACTTGACGTACAATAGTTTGTTGAGTTCATTCTGTTATCCGGATGATTTTGATCATTGCAAGCAAGTACACTGTCGCATAATTCTAGAAGGGCTAGAGTCCAATGCATACCTAGCAGCCAGTCTAATGACTATATATTCAGAGTGTAGTAGTAACTCAGAGGACTTCCACAAGATTTGCTCAACTGTTATAAAATGGGACCAAATATCATGGAATGCAGTTATTGCTGGTTTCTCTAATATGGGGAATGGTGAGGAAGCTCTTGTATGCTTTTCCAAAATGAGGAGGGATGGATTTAGTGTCGATTTCTTCACATTAACAAGCATTTTAAAAGCAATGGGAATCATAGCAGGACTTGAGGGCGGGAAGCAATCACATGGTCTAGTATTCAAAACTGGCTATGCCTCAAATGTGCATGTGCAGAATGGACTTGTTTCCATGTATGCAAAATGCGGTAAGATTGATGATGCAGAAAAGGTATTCTCGTCCATGGTTGAACATGATATAGTTTCATGGAATTCACTGCTTTCAGCATATGCTCATCATGGGTGTGGTAGGAAAGCTGTTGCATTATTTGAACAAATGAGAAGAACCGTGGTTAAACCTAATCTGACCACCTTTCTTGCTGTGCTCTCTGCTTGTAGTCATGTAGGTTGCTAGACAAGGGACTTGAATATTTTGATTTGATGCTAAATGATGATTCCCTCCAGCCACCTAGAGTAGAGCACTATGCTTGCATTGTGGATCTATATGGTAGAGCTGGTTATCTTCATGAAGCAGAAGCCTTTATACATAGTATGTTGATAGAACCAGGACCCTCTGTATTTAAAGCTTTGTTAAGTGCTTGTCAGGTTCATGGAAACAAGGAAATTGCTGAACGTTGTGCAAGAAAGCTTATAGAGCTTTGCCCTAAAGATCCTGCAACTTATGTGCTTCTATCAAATGTTATGGCATCTGGAGAGTGTTGGGATGATGCAGCAGGAGTGCGCAAGCTCATGTGTGATAGGGGAATGATGAGCAAACCTGCTTATAGCTGGATATCTTGACTAAAAGGAGATGAAACCTCTTTTATTGGAATCAGAGTATTCGGTACCCTCTTAATCATATATATGGAATAGGAAGCTAACAACTCATTTTTTGAGTCTTCGTTTAATATAATGTTAATTTGTTGCCTCTAAGTGATGAGCTGATAAGGGAGTGATTTTGATTGCCATCGATTGAGACACTTCTTTTTCCTCATTTGAAGGTGATATGAGGATATCTAGTGAAGAACTGAGGATTTAGATATCCTCCAAATAATTTATGTTCAGAATGACCATCCCTATATGCATAATTTTCCTGAAAGAAGAATGATACTGCATGAAGTGGGTATCAGGCAGAGTGATGGACAATTGAATTTAACACAAGCTTGTAATTTCTGGGATTCTGGATATAAGAGATAATATCATTTTTCTTGGTATTCTCTTCATTGGTAATGCTAGAGACAAAATGTACTTCAAGTTGAGTGGTTCATAAAAAGGAAACTGGAATATCTTCTAAAGAAATGCGATGAGAAAGGAAGCAAGCTGGCTTATTCCCCCTGAATGCAGCAGTCATAATGTCGTATGTTTTGCAAGAAATCTTGTAGAGCTTTTCCGTAGTGATCCTGCAACTTATGTACTGCTATCAAATTTGTTGGCAACTGGAGGGTATTAGGAATTAGGATGATGAAGCAGGACTGTGCGAGCTCGTGTGTCATAGAGGAGTAAAGAAAGAGATTGGTTACGGCTAAATATGACTTGAACTTCTTTTGTTGGTATAGACTAGTTGATTAGCCTTTCATCACTTATCCATGCAATATACAGCTAATGTCAGGCTCATTTTTTAACCTTCAAGTGAAGTAATTCTATAACTGTAACTTCAATTCTGTCGTCTAAAGTGATAAGTTGGTGAAATATTGTTTGTTTCAACTTTACGTGGTTACGAGCCCCTTATGCACAAAAAAAAAACAGAATGCTAGAAACTTTTAAAGACGTGCCACCATATTTAATGAAATTTTCATTTTAATCAAAATACCATCTATTCGTTTAAAACCATGTAAACTAAATATTTCAATTATGCTATTATTAATTATTTTAGTTTCATAATTAATTTTAAATATTTTATTAACAGGTACTCCCTTCGTCCCAAATATATGACGTTTTAGAGTTGTACACAAGAATTAAGAAAATAATTTTATAGCATTAAATATAATATCGATTGTCTATAATACCCTTAAATTATCATACTTATCTCATACTCTCTCTCATTTGTAACATTTTTCCATGAGGGGTAATTTTAAAAAGATTATAGTATAATTTGTAAAAAAGTAAAATCATATAAATATTATTATGGGACAGAGGTAGTATTAATTAAATATTTTGATTTTGAAATTAATTAATTACTTTGATTATGATATATGTTAGAAAGAGTTGTGAGCGTGTCCCTTAGATTGCATTGGACTCAAAATTACATGTAAGAAGACCAAAGGTGTAGCAGAATTCTTGGACAGAGAAGAGAGACACAAGGCTACTGAAGGGGGAGGAAGTTAGTTCAGGACCTGGTCAAATATATCTATTTTTCAGAAGGAAAAAAAAGGAGGTAAACACTTAATATAATGCCATATGTAAAAATGAAGCCCGGACATTTTTATCATTTTGTTCAAGTTCACAATGCCACTGAATATGTTATGTTGTTCAAACAAGAAGCCGGAAAATAATGCATAAAATGCGATCATTCTCTGCTCTTATATTTCCTTTCATGTGAAAGAGTTGAGAAACTATACATGCATTGCATGTGGAATTATTGGTAAACATGGCTCTAGATGTACGACGATTTTCTGACGCATTGAAAACTCCTAAAGCTCAAAACTCCCCAGCAGCATCATTTAAAACTCCTAAATCTCAAACCTCCCCTACTTTTCAACAAGGTATTATCTTCATATCATAGCCTTTTGTAATGAAATGATTATCCAATGTTTTGTTGCTGCTTTAAAGCGCAATAATTCTCTTTTATCGGCTCAAGTTTTTGCCTTTTCTTGGTTGTTGATCTGCTAAAATTTGCACAACCATAACTGGATGTACGTCATTATGGTATTATAAAGTTAATATTCGTGACTTGTTTTGCTTGACAAAAATAAAATGAAATGCTTACATTTGAATAAAATATCCATTTAGCTAAACCTTTAGGAAGGTGTGAACTAAAATGCACAACCTGCAACAACAAAAATGTGAATTTTTGCTTATTCTAGCTACATCAGGCGAAATCATGTAAGTTGTGTTTCGCAGGCGAAGCGCCATCAAGTCCATTTGGAAAGCACCATGATTTTGAAGGAGTTCATTCGCCCCTCAGAAAATCCATTCTCTCAAAAGTGAAGGAGAAGGCTAAGAAGTTGCGCCACACTCTCAGCAACAAGAAAAGACAAGGCCAAGATGCCGAGTCCCCTAGCTGTAACTTCACCCCTTCTTGGGGCGTTAGCTTGGATGATGAAGAAGAAGATGAGGATCCCGAATACCTTGGTGCCCCAAGTACTCCCATCACCCTTTTCAATTTCAAATTACCAAAATATAAGACCATTTTCTTTGCATTTTGCATATCATTGTGCTCAGTAAGTATATTTTTTTTCAACTGCATATTTTCAAGTGATATAAATTCGCTTAACCCTTCTAGTCTTTGTGTTCAGTGTATGAATCAGAACTAGCACCTGAAAATTATAAAGAGGCAGCTAGGCAGCATCCACGAGAAGTTCACGTGCCATCCGTGAAGCATGTGTTAGAAAGCAGAGTCAAAAATGACAGCAAGAAAGACGAAGCTACTATTAACCCTAACAAGACAATAGCAGAGGCAGTGTCCGAGAAGCTGGCACCAGCGTACGCTGCAGTGTCTGATGCAACGCATACAATTGCTTCCAGAATTGCACACCTGACTGTTGAAACCCCCGCGCCAACAGACAATCCAAACTTGGGTGGCTCAACTATTGTTAGCCCTCAGGCAGCTGAGGCTGCGAATGCAAATGAGATTGGGAATGGGGGAAGAAGTTTGGAAAGTAGGGCACATGGTAGCCCTCATACATGGGATAAAGGCGTTTCGGTGAAAGAATATTTGATGAAGAAGCTTGAGCCAGGGGAAGATGAGAGAGCACTTTCTCAGGTTATAACTGAGGCGATTAGTCCTAAAACATATCCCCGAGATCAGATGGGAATGGTCGAGAAAGTGAAAGAGGCGGTAAGTTCATTTCTCTGGACTGAAGAAAACTCCTCAAATGCAACAACAACAAAGACAACTATTGCCTCAGTAAACATTCCCAATTCTACAACTGCAAACTCATCCTCACAAATTTCCAGTTCTAACGCCAAGGCAACCTCATTACCGCGTGATCTTGTCTATAGCGCCAATGCAAAGGCATCAACATCAAGTCCCACCTCTCCCACCGCTAAAACAAACTCAGCAATTCAAAATCCAAGAATTCCTAACAAGGCAAAGTCATTCTCGCACAGTAATCCCTCTGCGATCATCGATTCTAGCTCATCGACACACGGTCCCAACCGTACTATGGATAGAAAGCTATCATCGTACATTCCCATCTCTACAAGTGCTCATGAAGGTTAGTTATTTTCTAATAATATGCTAAAATTGTCTCACTTGTAGCTGCAAAAGAGCTATATATTTACAGCTGGTCTGCATTGTGCTTTCTGCTCGCTTCATCAATTAGTAATTATATGTGAGAAATTTATATTGCAGTTACTAAGGAAGAGAATCATGGAAGGATACTCCAAGCCAACTGAAGAACTGTTACTTCAACTTTTCCTGGATTTAGTGTGCAAACATTATGCATTAATCTTTTACCTAATGCAGGTCATTTCTTCGGATGATACAGTTCATGTTTTCTGTACTTTAACTGCATTTTTGCCTAATGTATATCAGCAATAAACTTACATTTCAATTCAATTGAATGTATGTCACACTGATGCACAACACCCTTGAGCTATTATTGTTTGGTAAGGCTAATTTATTTATTCTTTTTAATGCATTTAAAAGTGAACTCTGAGTTAGTATTATTATCTTTCTTCATGTGAACTGAGAAACCTTGTATGATCATAACTGAATGTTGACACGATGATTCGAGATCAGGATATATCAATAACAAGCAACTTTGAGCAACACAACACTAAAATTACTCACTGGGAAATCATGTAAATACAAATAACTGATCAAGCTCATACGAAGTTTAGCAGATAGAAGTTACAATATAGTAATGTATATCGCAAAGCAATTCCCTTTTACAGAATGAGCCCGTCCTAATAAGATAAAGCAGGCCTCTTATTCATACTGGCAGCTACCATTGTCACTCCTAGCTGTTGGATCAAAGTTACTTGCAGATCTGTCTGTGCAACCTTCAGGAATGGGAACATTAACTTGTTGCGCTGCCTTTCCTGCATACAAACAATACTAAAGACTTTCAGCCAAGAGACGAAAAAGCAGAATTCCCCTGATTCTGCTATTTTGCAGTGCATCATAAAACAAGTTTAGATCCTGAATTAAATTGTAGGATAAAGATGAAATGTTGCTAACCATAAAACTCTCCTCTGTTGATAGAATCCTCATTGGCTGATCCAAGAGCAGCCTCAGACAAGTACTTGTCAGCCAATTGAACCCTCTTAACATTATCTTGTTCCTGGACAAGCATATTACCATACTCGAGAAGCTTCTCGAGTGTCATTTTGGGCTGCTCAAAAGTTGGGGGACCCTCTTTCGAGTTGACGAGCTTCTTCCCGATCATGTCAACTCCAACCCCTGATATCCATTTCCTCACTTCATCATCATACACTCGAGCTCTGAGAGCACCAAAGAAATCTGCAGAAATGCATGAAAAAATTATTCACACGTCTATGTTTCGTTGTCATATTTATATCCTTGCAAATTTTAAGATATAGAGTATTTTTTTTATTACCAATAGACTGGCCAGGGAAGGTGTCAACAATCTTGACAACATCCTCATCGGCAACATTGTCACTTTTGAAGATTCCAATGCAAACACCAATACGATCATCTCGAGTTGGAGCCCAATAGAACTTCTCCATACGCCCATCACGAATGAGAGGGGCATACAAAGTGGAGAAGTCATTTCCTGTGACTATGATTGGCACGCGGGGATTTTCCTCCTTATTGTACATACCGGGAAGCTGCACACTTGTGGGGTTATCGGCAATGTTCATAAGTGTGGCATTCACCATCTGGTTGTTGACAGTGTACTGAGTGGTTCCTCCCATTCTACCTGCTCCAGCATCTAAATCATTGATAAATAGGCAGCACATTTTTCCTTTCCTAATGATATCAGCTGCTTCACGATACCTTTGTCGGATTAATTTTGCAGGTTCTCCTGCATTACCACTTTCCAACTCTCCGGCACTCATCATGATTGGGCTGAAATTTCATTAAAATGAATTTAATATATTACCATGACAAAAAATATATATATATTATGGATAAGAAACTAGGATATATAATCAAACTCACGTAATCCCCATCTTGGCAAAGATAAGCTCACACTGGAAAGATTTTCCTTGTCCTTTTCCACCCCAAACACCAAGAATAAGAGGAATCTGGTACAAATACACGACAAAAGTTTCATTTTTTCCATTCTTGAAGGAAGATTTAAATCTCAAAATTAAACATGCCGGCATGTACCTTGATGTTAGGCAGGGACATGAAGTTTTTACTTATGTGAACAACCACCTTGTCCATGAAAGATGGAGCTATGTAGAATCCATCCATATTGTTGTCAAGTTTATATCTATAACAAGAAGTAACCACATGACATCAACAATAAGTTCAAAACGTGCAAACAATTACTCCCTCCATTCCAAAATATAAAATAAAATACAAAGTAAAGTAAAGTGATTATATAAAATACAAAAGCAAGTGATCTTATATTTTGGAATGGAAATAGTATATGAATAGGAAATTTGAATTTTTCTCATTAGTTAGTTTCTTACGTGCGAAGTCCTGTGCTGATGTATTCATATGAACTCATAATAGCATCATGAGTTCCAGCACCGGATGGAGCTTGGAAGAGAGAATCAACCATTCCCTTTCCTCTTGTGATGTCTTGTTGGTCATCAGAAATGTCGGTCCCAAGGCCTGCCCATCTGTCCTTTTTCTGCTTCCCTTCATCTACTTCAGCCACAATCTTTGAGGTTTTAGCCTCAGCCTTCTGGTTAGTGAATCTAGAGTTCACCTTCTTCAAACTGCCACCGAAGAAGGCTGAGCTTGGGACTGAACCTCCAGAACTCGAGCTGTTCAAGCACAGCTGCATCAAAGACAGAAACCACAGAGTTCAAACATAGAGCTAGAAATTATTCAATACAAATTAAAGTAAGGGAAATGAGCAAATTTATGTAATATTAGTGGTTACTCTTTTAAAGAGATTTGTAATATGGTGAGTAACCCTTATAATCATATCAAATCTCATATATCAGAAAACTTTTACAATACGTGTCATAACCTCTGCCCCAAAAAATAAAAAGGTTTTCCTATTTAGTTTGTATATAAATAAGAAAATATTACACCTTTCTTAGGATTATCCCAAACTTTGGACGACCCATATGATTTATTAGGGTGAGCGGAAAATTCAAAATCAGTTGTATTTTGTTAGATAGATTCAAAGAAAATCATGTCATAAGAAAGTTGATGATTAAGCTGAATCAATTTTAGACCATACACAAGTTTAAAAGGTGGGTATAAGAGAATTCCTAAGTAATCACAATCAAAATGGAAAATTGTTGCATAGAATCTAATTTATTGGCAAAACAGAACAAGAGAAATTAGGTGATCAGACTTTAGAGGTTTAAAAAATGGAGAGAGGTAATAGAGTACCAGTTTCTGGGTAACAGCTCCAACAGGTGAGATGGTTGCAGCCATGGAACAATTCTGGAGGCACTTTTGATTAAATCAGATGATCTCAACCAACTGTTCTTAAGCAAAGATGATTTTTTTTTTGTGAATTTAACTAGTGTGTGTGTGTGTATATATATATATATATATATATGTGTGTGTGTGTGTGTGTGTGTGTAGACATGATTGTGTAGAGCGGTTTATCATGTCCCAAGTCCTAACGGCCACACAAAGGGGATTGGCTGAGCCACACGTGGCATTCTCTGAGCAGCTGTTAGTTATCCACTTCAAAGTGCTACAAAACAGTCCAATCCATTTAAAGGGTGCAAATTTATTTAGTCTCATTGTTATCCTTAAAGCTCCTAAAGTATTATCCAGCTTAAAACAGTTATTGAAGGAAGGGCTGCTTCATGCAAGTTTTCTACCAGCTGAGTTGACTCGGTTAAAAAATATTGTTTGGCCGAGTATTATTTGTTCATTACCCCTTTTCCTCGTTTAACCTCGTTTGATCATAAGACTTTCAAAATCGAGTAGACGGGAGCTAAGAATAAATTTTTATGCAATTCTACATAGTATTTGTACATTCAGCATTAATTGTAGTACATTTCATTTCGGATAACAAGGTGTGTTTGATTGGCTAAAGGCTCCCTCGGCCAATCAAAACAGGGGAAAGTAAAAACAGGGAGAGGGGGGAAATAAACCACCAGTTCCGGTAGTCCCAACAGGAATTTTGGTCAATATTTTACATAGAATAACAGATTAATGGTACAATAAGCCCGAGATAGACTTCAAATGAGTAATAATAAGTCCTCCTGTTTAACCAGATCTCGGTTGATTGGATGTACATAATGCTACCTAACCTCAGTCTGATTAGCTTTCACTTCAAAATTTTCATTTCAATTTCTTCCAAGCTCAAACCTTTTGTTTCCGGGACATAGACTACTACAAACACGAGCGATACCACAGCAATTACTCCGAAAAGTATGAAAAGGTTTTCTGCGCCCAGAAGATCCTGCAGAACAGAAAATGGTAAGATGGATCACTTGATAAACAGATCCCGTGTTGCATCCCTTTCGGAAAAGGACAAGAACAAAAATTAAGCATGCATGGCTTAATAGATTCATGGCATTATGCACAATACCTTCAATGGTGAAAAAGCAAAGGTTACAATGGCATTTGCACCAAAGTTGGTAAGAACTGCAAGACTAATTCCTTTCCCTCTTGTGCGAAGCGGGAATATCTCTGATACCATAAGCCAGCTAATTGGTCCAAAAGATATCTGAAAACAAAAATACAAATTAACAACCCTAACAAAGGCAAGCCAGCAAAACACATTGTAACAGACTATTTGTAGCATATGTTTTTTTTTCTTTCTTTCTTTTGTACTTCTTTGGGAATTCAACCATCAAGGTCCCAAGATCTTTCATGAGATAAAATAATGATTAATATAAAAACATCATGAAAGAAACGATACATTAGAGAGTTACCTGATAGCAGCCAACATACAGAAGTAGACCAATTACAGCAATAACAGGAAACCCTCCAAGAAATTTAAAGTAAGCTGCAAGTAGGAACAACGAAACAGCCTGTGGCACATAAAAGAAATCAGAAGAAAGCTTTCCATCAATGTTTGTTTCGGTAAGCAAAAGGACACAAATAAAAGAGACTAAAAACTTTAAGGAGTATTAAAGTGACTGGATGCATACAATTCCACTGACACCTCCAACCAGCAAAGGTTTTCTACCAAGATCATCAACTTGTAGCACCGCTATTCCTGTCATCAGCAACTGCAAAAGCATAAATAAAAGAGAAATAAAAGAATGTAAGATCATTGACGATACCTAGAAAGCACTCATGGTGCCACAGGGGTGGGGGGAGGGAACTGTAATATCTCCAATTTGGAATATGAAGACTGGAGTGCAATATGACAAGATCATTAACATACTTTATTTTCTTAGTCTGAGATCAGGCTTAATGGACATACCTTAAAGACACCAATAAGGATCGAAACTCGTGTCGCATCTGAAGCCGCCGAGAATCCAGCAGTCTTTAGAGAAGTTATAACCCAATAGAATGAGAATAATAAATATTGTAAAGAAGCATAACTATTAAAACATGAAAGTACAAAATTTGGCTTTCAATCATCAAATACCTGAAGGATTGATCCAGCATAATACAAAACACTTGGTTGCCCAGTTATCTGTCCCAATCAAGTGGCAAGTTATCATTTTAGGAACATACTTCCCATATCACAGTGATGTTGTTTTCACCATAAATGAAACCAGACGAGTAAATAATTAGAAAAAGAGGAAGAGGTCAATACCGAAAGGAACTAAAATATACCTGTTGAAAAAGGACTAAGCCTCCACCAATGATAAATGCTTTCAAACTGGCCCCCTGAACCACCTCTGAGAAACTCCCTTCGGATTCCTGATCGTTATATTGAGATTTCAGCGAAGCAAGAGTGTCATCAATTTGGTTTTCAGAAACTTTGTCAGCAGCAGGTCTGCCTCTTAGTTTGGTCAAAGCAAGGATAGCCTTTTCTCTGTACTCTTGCAGTGACCCTTTACCTTGAACTGCCCTGAGAAGTAACCAACGTGGAGAAGGCGGGAGACCCCAAATACCTGATCCCATAATCAGAGCAATTGGAGCACTAAATCGGAACATGTAGCGCCATCCTCCAACTGCATTAATCTGAAAGCTACCTACAAAATAACCCAACTGCAGAAGCATCCATTATCCAGAACATCTAAAGATTTTCAGGTGTGGGTTAAAGGAAAAACCCGAAAAAGCTTAATATATTTTACCAAAATCCCCAAAACTATAAAGATCTCCTTTAAGGAAATCAGAGTTCCACGAATTTGAGATGGACAAGTCTCCGCTATATAGAGGGGAGCCCCATGCATGGCCTGTTAAACAACAACAATCTGAAAAAAGCTTGACAATTTCCAAGTAAATCACACTAAACCATAGAAGCAGAATAGAGCTTAAAGAATCTCACCAGACCCATACCAAGGCCAAAGACTAGACGACCTATTAGTAAAATGATAAGGTTTGGAGCATAGGCTGTTGTTAAACCACCAAGCAGGTATAACATGACTGCTACAATAAGCTCCCTTTTTCTCCCTTCACGAGGAATTTGAAACAAGAATAAAATAGAAGGTAAGACGACGGGTAAAATGTGTCGTGCAGAAGCTCCACACATCGAGATAATTATAACATTCGGCAAGAGAATACCAATGAAATCTGCAATTGGGTAGACAAGGATGGAACCAAGTAGAGCTCCATAAAGGGAGCCACTGACCTGCATTCGAGAAAGTAAATTAATTAACAGTGACAAAGAAATAGGACATATGCATTCCACTGCATATATTGAGGTAAAGTCTACATAAAGCATACCATAAGACCAAGTTCAATGGGTGAGAGGTTGAACCAAGTTGTGCCACTGAGCTCAGGTGACTGCAAAATCATTAAGCAAAAGTATTGAGTTGAATAAGAATGATTTTGAGAGATTTCGGAAATATAGTTAAAGTGACAGTAGTAAGAACCGTCAATGAGATGGTAGCGCCAGAGGTTGCACCAATATCATAGCCATATAACAGACCACCCAAAGCTGGGAACAGAAACCTGAATAAACAATTGGAAAACAAATATTTGAAAGAGAAAAAATTGGATTTGCGGCTGAGCGAATGATGATCAAAGAAAAGTCAGATTACCGACTGAACACCAAAGTAATTTTTATTTTCAGAGAGAAAGATATCTTTGGAATTTAATGTTGATATCTAAATAGATAATGCTCATGTCCTAAACGGAGATGCTATTGAAGGTGGGAGACACATAATCTCGTAGAATCCCCACACAGATAGATCATTTCTTTCATATGAATTTATCAAGTTATGCAAGTAACACTTTTTCATGATCTCATACACAAATTAATATCTAAAAAGTTCAATCTTTTTTTCAATCCAAATGAAAACCAATTGACTAAAAATATCAGCTCTTTCACCATCTAAAGATCAATAATATATTTGAATAAAAAAATTAGCAATTCACTATATGTTTATACTCCCATACACCAATTTTATTCATCATCAAATAAATTTCGATCTTTTTGAACCCAAATGTGAACCATGTAACTATAAGAGACTTTTTCAACATCTAAAGAGCAATAATAATCTAAAAATCAGAAACTTTAGCAATAAATTTTCAACATTGCGGGCTCAACTACTATGCAAGATTAGGAAATTATATAGAATAAGATAATATTCCATCAGTTTGCCATCTTTACTGAGCATTTCAAATGTATTTCAGTGCTTTATAAAGTACAATATTGATTCTTTTGCTTTCAATAGCAAGAAAGTACTTTCAAATATGAAACCTTTTTTTTATTCCCTTATTTTCAATTCTCAAAGATTTAATTAAGCATAAGTCAGCATATATCTTCCAATACATAGCATAGACAGACGTAAACATTACCAACTCGTCCCAAACTAACAAACACTTTACCATCAATTTAATATCAATTGCCATTAATTCAGCTAACAATATGCAAAAAAGTATCTCAATTACAGAAAGAGAAATGAGAATTAAATCATTAATTACAAAAGAGAAAGGAAATGCGAGTATGGAAATTAAATAATGTAAGCAAATACACATTAACAAAAAAATATGATGGAAAAGAATAAAAAAACGTACGGCAAAATAACAGAAGACCAATCAAAAGCCTCTTGATTTGTGGCATCTGAGGCAAGCGAAGTAGTTTCTTCCCCTGAGAAAGAAGAAGTTCGAAACTAACAAAAGAAATATCAATGCCCAACATTAATTAGATAACACAAAAAATTGAGATAAACATATAATAATGTCATTAATTTCTAAAAAATTCACCTTCATAATGGGTTTGCCACCAGAATTCCTGGGCATTTTCTAAAATAGCTGACGATCAAAATACGAGGAAGATAAGCTGAAATTGAAACATGGGAGTTGTTTTTTGATGTAGGAAGAAGAAGATTTGGGGAAGAGGGCATTTAAGGGTCCCTGTTTTCTTCTTGGATTGGTGAAATGGCGGCGAGTTGGTTTGCGATAACCGTTGAAGAGAAATCGAGTTGAAGCAGTAAAAGCCATTTCCGATGATTTAGCAAAAAAAACAAAACATTTCTGATGATCGGGGAAAGAGAGCGTGTGTGTCTAATTGTTTAAATAATAATAATTTATTTTAAGTCATTATATTTATTATTTTAAATAATAAATTATTTATCAATAAACTATCTAAATAAGTTATTTACCAATAAATTAGTTATCAATAATAAACTATTTAAATAATAAGTTGTTTATCAATAATAAGTTATTTAAATAATAAAATGTTTACTATTAATAAACCGTTTACCAATAATCGTTGTTTATCAATAAGTTATTTAATTAAGTTCTTTATCAATAAGTTATTTAAATAAATTGTTTACCAATAAACTGTTTAAATAAAAAGTTGTTTACCAATAAACTTTTAAATAAGTTGTTTAGCAATAATAAATCGTTTACCAATAATAAGTTGTTTAAATAATAAGTTGTTACCAATAAGCTGTTTAAATAATAAGTTCTTTACCAATAAGCTCTTTAAATAAGTTGTTTACCAATAAATTGTTTAAATAATAAGTTGTTTAACAATAATAAGTTGATTACCAATAAGCTGTTTAAACAATATGGTGTTTACTAATAAGCTGTTTAAATAAGTTTTTTACTAATTATAAATTGTTTTCTAATAAACTGAAGTTGTTTGCCAATAAGTTGTTTATCAATAATAACTTCGATATGATATTGATTCAATGTATCTTTTTATAATGTTATTTTTAGTAATCTTTATATTTTATTTTAACTTATAAGTTATTATCAGCCGAACATCTTCATAACTTGTATTAATTTAATTTTTAACTTATAAGTCATTATCAGTCGAATACTTTTACTTATAAATCTCAATTTAACATAACTTATATTTGAACTTATAAGTCATTTTAAAATAAGTCACTTCGGAACATACTGAAAACAATTGTGCTATTTGATAGTCTCTCCTCTACAATCTCATTTACAAAATTTTCATATATACTAGTATAAAATAACGGTAATGATGTTTAGGTTTGGTATAAAAAGATATAAAAAAAATTGGACACATGTAATAAATTAGACTCTTATAATTTTTATTAATATTAATTTAATGTATTGATAAATTTTATAATTATAATTTTTTTACAAGACTCTTAAAATAATAAATTATTAGTACGAGTTATTATAATAAAATTTTGATGATAAATTTAAGCATGTATGTCATTATATTATTTTTTTGGCCTAAATCCCCGAAGGAAGGGATGAAAAACACTAACCAATGGAGTGATGATAATGGACAACAAAACCAACAGAAATTAAATCTATTCAGATAATTAAAAACTTTAGTTTATTATCCTCAAACCCACCCACCCACCCGGGGCTGGCTTGAAGAGGAGGGAGAATCACATTAAATAAACAGCATGGTGATGCTTTTCTAAATGACAAAACACATTAAGAAAGAGAGAAATAATGCAATTCAAATTTAATTAACAAAGTAACCGGAATTACTCGAGAGTAGTAGAATCGACGATTTACGAGCCAAAAAAGAGCTGTACAACTGGCCAACCATCATCCCTCCTCCTCTACCCCATAGTTTTCACTAATAATTGAAGGCACCCACCACCCACATCCTCCAAAGGCAATCAACTATCTCAACAAATGCTATGCTATGCTCCTCTTTAACACAATCAGAAGTCAAACTCTCCATTTGCCTGGGGAAGAGTGAGAACAACTCAATGTGAACAAACAAATATCAATCGCTATACCATTATTTTATAAAATAAACCCATAAAACACACCTTATTAAACAGGATGTCTTTGTTGTTAATGTGCATAATTCCATCCTTCAAATAGCATTTCCACCTGCTCTTTGTACGTGTCACCTACCACCCAAAATTGTATCATGGATCCAATACATGAAAAGTTCTCCCTTTTTAGATAACAGTTTTCATACTAACCAACAAATTAGTACCTTGTCAAACTGAGCCAGGACTAAATGCTGTGTGTTTAGGTCCTCCCCTTGGTCCACATCATCCAAATCATCATCATCGTCATTCTCATTTAAGGGCTCATCATCTTCGTCATCTACTACATCATTCTGGACAAGAGCAGGAGTTGCTGCTCGTAGGTCTAAAACGACAAAGAAAGCAGGAAGCTCCAACATCAGAGGGAGAAAACTCGGAAATAAATTTGAATAATCTAGCTCCATATATACAAGGAACTTTTACCATTTGGAGCCGGTGTGTTCACTATATTGTAGTCTTCATTGACAACTCCTTGATAATTGTATATCTTTAAGGCCAAAATAAAGCAACTATATTAAGATACTATATGAAAATCTGGTTGACACATCATGCAGCTCAATATATACACATTATACATTCACTACTTGGAAACCTCAAGTCCCCTGTAAAGTTACAAAAACTTGAGTACTTGACTAACAAATTTCCTTCTCTACTTTTAATAGCTACATAATTTTTTTATGTCATCAAAACATGTAAACAATGAGGTAAGTAATACCTGTACCTGACACAGTTCACCCCAAGTGCCAAGGAAAATTAACATGATATGTGAAAGCAAGTAAAATGGACAGTAGGAAAGCCTGCACATAAAAGGAAAACACAAGGGAAGGGGGGGAGGGGAGGAAATATATGTGTGTGTGTGTGTGTGTGTGTGTGTGTGGATAGAGCAACCAAAACAACAATCATCTTACAAAACAAGGCTATACTTTTAAAAAAAATTATTTCTAACAGTGGTGCTGAGAATTGGTGCAAAGGAAGGTTTAGAAGCTCTTAAAATAAATTAATATTTCATTTCCTACATGGCCTTTCCTAGTTCCAAATATCACCTTAAGATTGAAAGTTCATGAACATATACCAAATAAGATGCAGGCTTATAAAGCATGAACGGTTGAACAATTTTAATCTGTATATTTATAATACCAGATATATCTTGATGTCCTTCAAACCTCTCAATCATCACTTTTGCAAACTCGACATTTCATGGAAACAAAATCAACAATGCTTCATTCACTTGTACTAGCATCTAATGCATTTTAGACTGCACCAATAATCATGAGAGGTAATAAACAAGATTATTCTGTGGTAATGACCCATAGATCACCATGCATTTATCTGAGAAAAAATGCACTCCTTTACAGTATAATATCTTAATCAACTAGTGATTGCCAATAATTGAACAACATTTCCTCCAACTTCTTGACATCCATTAATTTGCTACGCACCATACTAATCAATAACAATGCCTTGTTACATAAATCGCAAGTGTTGTGACACTAACTAAACCAGATTTAACTATATCTCTTAAGAAAGCTATCCTAAATATATTTCATACCAACTAAACAACCCAAAGAAACCCACCCCTACCGAAACGCGATGTTATCCGTTCCAATTTTCGTTCCACATATTGTTTCAAATTGCGACCCGGGTAACATTGAATATGCCTTTCAGATGTAAGAGGTGCCAAAAAAAAAGGTTTATACTAAGCATGTGAATACGCCAACTCATACATGCACGTCGTAAAAGGCAAAATGTAGATGCAGCAAATAATTTCATCCACATTTGTGCAGAAGAAAAATAGAAGCAACAACTCACATTTGGTGTGGAAAGTGCATCATCATACGGATCAGGAATTGGCCCATCCACTTGAGGTATCCGAGAAGGCAATCTTATCCCTCTTGCAAACTCTTGGTTAGCAGCAGTGGTCCCTTTACCTGCCTGAGAAATGAAAATACAACATTATTAAATTATTTACTGAATCCACATGAAAACGTCCTACAAAATTTAGATAATGAGAAGTTCTCAAAGTAATGTGGCAACAAATAAATACAAAACAATAGAAGGATACAAGACTAGACCAGAAGGTCTAGAATCCACATATATAAATATTATAATCTTGTCATTTTTCCGGTAGAAAAATAAGTTTACAAGATAAAAATCAGAAATATGTTAGAATTGAGAATATACAGGTATAAAAAGGCTGTTTTCTTGTCATTTTTTTGTTATAGGAACACATTTTTCCCTAATGTTGATGACCTTTTTAGCTCAATGTTTCCCTAAATGACAGACGCATAGAAGCATTCAGGATGAGTTGGAATCACCAAGCACCGAGTAGGATGGTGAATGGCGGCTAGGTTTGTGCAGCTTGTGAGCAAGTTATTACTAGACGACCAATGTTAAAGCACATAGGTTTCAAGAACACTAGGAAGACGAGGAATCTAGTAATTATTCATGCATGCACCAAGATTATGAAAACTTCCTAAGCTACAAGATTGAGAAAATTAATATGAAAAATGAGGGACTGTACCAGATACATACACAGACAAATACAGAACAGAAAAATGGTTCCACCTTAAGCTCATCTGATATTGCATCTCCAGCTCCATCCTGCTGTGGTATGTATCCATTACGATATTGTGAAGCAAAATCATCTCGTTTTCTCTTTCCAGCAGACATCGGGAGGAAATCCTGTAATTTTGCCCAAATTAACAACAACATTGAGCTTTGTGAGTTATTACAGTTTAACATTGCACAACAAAGTTGTAAGAAAAGATATTCCACCAAGTAGTAGAACTTGAAAGTTTATCAGTAGTTGGTCAGATAACAGACAATTCACAACCACCTTAAAAAAACTTTCCAAAATAAATCTGGTTTTAAAATTAGAGAGAGACAACTTCCCCTACAACCCATAGTCATGAAATAAGTTTGAAACAATGTATTCTTTAATCATTCAGTACTAAATATTTAAGTGCTTAAACTTTTTACACTACAAAATTTACAAATTCCACACTGAATTTTTAGTAAAAAACTTAAAATTGAAACAACAACAGTGATATAGAATTCTATTTCAAACAAATTATAGTCATTTTAACGGAAATTATATCAGGAAAGATTAATCAATCTCGTCAACTAAGTTGGAAGCATCTAGTCAAGGTGGATATATTCAAAGTTTCTTCTCCATCAGGACATGTCCTGAAAGTGCTTCAAACTGAATTGTGGTCTTAAATGAAAGCTTCTTCAAATGTAATTTTTTTTCCTTTTTTAAACTATTTTTTCTCATTTTTAATATGTAAATGATTGAAAAGGTAATGTTATGGCTTTCATAAATTAAAAACTGTGTCCTTCCAAGAGAAAGACTATGCGCGGACCCCTTTTTAGCTTTGTAAGCAATACTATATACTGGTAGCAGCACTATATCTCTCTGTTTCTAAGGGAAAGTGGTGACAGATCATAACAAATAATGATATGAATATCCCAGAAAGGGTTTTGGAAAGAGAGAAGACAGGAAAGAAAAATAATATGCATTTGGTAGTATATACAATCAGCAAATTCCAATCCAGGAAATACAGTAATATTACAATTTTAAGAACACAAATAAATAACTATGTGATAAAAAATCATCAAGAAACGGAAGAGAAACTGTTCTTCGAACATTTAAAATGAAAGATTTAAATATACATACATACAAAAATGCACCAGGGTTAAAGTTACTCAGCTATGGATCCTAAAACTCATACCGTCGCTATTATCTTACTCTCTATCACCCTTTCAAACTGGTTCACCTTACCAAATCAATCCATTAACACCAGATTGGTAATCACAAAGTAAAGAGAATTTGATAGAAGCTCGTCCTGTCCGATTTCATTGTCTAAATTTGTTAGTCAAATCAATATAATCTCTTTTTATTTTCAAACTTATATGTGGCTATTTGTAAAATTGTGCACTCTCTTTTAAATTGATATCTCTGTCACATTCATCTACCTCACGATGCTTACGTGCTTAGAATCTAAAACTCTGTAATTCTTAACTTATTTTACTCTTAATCACTGCACAGTAATATAAAAAAAATAGTTCACTGCATAATATAATCTTCCCCAAAACCATTTCTCTTCCCTCAATTTGGTGATCTATAGCATATTAATATTGCAACTTTTGTGTGTACAGTAGCTCAATAAGAATCTACTGTAGAATTAAATTTTAGAGTAAAATTCATATCACCACCTGGGATTTGGGATCTTTCCCACTTAACCACCTGTAGTCAGTAAAGCTACATTTAAACTCCAGACTTTTTGAGTTGAAGTGAATAAATGATTTCCGTCTTAACTCCGTTACTTGAGTTGGCTAAAGACTTAATTACCCTCCATATATATAGCTACAGGTGGTTAAGTGAGAAAAGTCAGAAGTTTAAATGTAGCTTTACTGACTACAGGTGATTAAGTGAGAAAGACCCCAAACCCCAGGTGGTGATCTGAACTTCTCCCTAAATTTTATAATATATACATCGTGCAAAATTTTCCTTTTATATAACAAGTTTATCATGAATTAAATTTGTGTAGGCACTTGCTTGCTTTCTACTTATCCCACAGAAAAATGTATTGCAGGTCCAACAGAAAATTTTTTGCAGGGGAAGAAAGAAGAACAAAATGTTCCACTTTTTTGGGTAAACATAAAAACTTTGAGAGAATGTCAACTGAACAAAATTAACAACATATGATAATCACCTGTGTCATTGGTTGATGAGAAGCTCCCATGTCCACCTCTTCACGACCTTCATCATAAGCTGCAAGAAGACATAATAATAATGTAAAACTTCCTGGTCTATATAAGTTACAACTTACCATATAACTTACCAACATTAACATCAAGAGGGGGCCTCTGGTTCAACCACGGAGAAGGTGGTTGCTGCATGATGAAAACAACAAATGAATTACTTTATGGTGTCTACAAGCTCGGTAAACTAGAAGTAGAGTATATATTATCTGAATACCATTACGCTTCCAAAAAAAACAAATGAGAAAGCCTTAATTAAGTGGAGAAGCAGGTCAAAATCCTGCAGAAAAATTGTCAAACAATACTATTACAAAATGCAGTGTCTACCATGAACTGGCTAGGCCTTCCAGATTTCATCTCAGACACTCCACCATTATCATTAGAGTACTCCCCAGGGGTAATAGGAGTACCACCAGTAGGAACATTATATAGTGAGCTGTCCGCTGTTCCAGGTAGAGGTGTTTGGGCCATTCCAGGCAGAGGTGTTTGGGCCATTCCAGGCAGAGGTGTTTGGACTGATCCTGGCAATGGTGTTTGGATGGGAGTTTGTAAAGGCGTCTGCATATAAAAATACCCCCAAATTTAAAATAATTAACGGAAAATAATGTAAACATGAATAGAGGAGGTGCCAACTCACAGGAGGAAAGAGTAAATCAGCAGTGGGGGTTTCAAACTCCTCAGTCCCTTCATAAGGCACATTAAGATCATGAACGGGAGTAATAGGACCCCCGGGAGTGGGCCTTGGAGCCGAAGACCTCTCTATTGGACCCAATATAACACCAGCTTGCATCATTTTCATTTCCCATAACTAAAATTCACATACAAAAATCAATAAACTGAAACTAATGAAATCATCCATATAAATCATAACACAATCAGCACACAATCAAGTCTAATATTGAATATTCATTTCAAAGTAATAGATTCAAACTACATAAAATTATTAAAAATTATAATAATAAGCTAACAAACAAAATGAATAGTCGCAAAACCCTAAATCTAATCATATCAAAAATATGAGCAATCAGCTAAGATTACTAAATCAAGAGACAAACAAGATTCAAACTTGGACCTTTAACTCAAACCCAACATAACTGGACAATTAAAACATCAAAGCATTCAAGAATTGGGGACTGAAATTTACTCCTTGGAGCTCGTTAAGGACACTCTCGCCAGGACCGCCATTGTTAACGAACTCATCCCAAACTTTGTTGATGACATCTTCTATAACGTGGATGTAGACACTACTCGTCGTCGAACTAGTCATATTTTCCGATTAACCGGAGTACCGTCAAGTTCCAATCTTTAAGCAAAAAAATCAAATAAACAAATACAGATCGTTTCAAATTAGATAAAGAAGAGTGGTTTTTTTATGCTGTGTGGTCTAGCGTCTGCCTGTGGAAGGTCTGTCTATCGAAAGAGATGGAGAAGGAGAGAAAGAACGGCATAGGGGGGGATAGGAAGGATGCGGATGGAGAAGGGGGTCGGAACAGAAAAGGGAATAAAGAGTGGAATATAAATAGGTTTGCATCTGTTTATATGTGCAGGTCTACGTGTCAAGATCTGTCCACTCTATGTTACCTGCTTTGGGAAAAAGTTGTTGGGGTTTATTTCCCTTTAATAATTTTATATTTGATTTGATAAGAAGGTAAAATTAATTGTTAAAATTTTACTTGCCTTTTATTATCTCTTATTAAATATATAAATTTAAATTATTAAGAATCGTCTTTTAATAAAAAAAATTAAATTTATATACTTTTTTAATTTTAAATTTTAAGATCATTGTTAATTTTTGAAAAATAAATTTAACATATTTTTAAATTTAAAAAGTCATTCGGATATTTTATATTTTTTAGTTGTCAAATAACTTTTTAGGCTGAGATGTTATTTCACTCATATGATCAAAATTATTAAAATATATTAATCATTTAGATTTTAATTAGTTAATTTTATCAAACACTAAGTATCTGATTTAATAAGAGGATAAAGTTATTTGGTAAAATTTTATTTGTTTTTTATCGTAAGGGAAAAATATAAATTTAAACCATTAAGAGTTGTCTCCTAACAAAATATTTAAATATATGGAACCTCAATAAATATTATATTTCCTCCATTCAAAAATTGTCTTTAAAAGGATGAACAACCTATATTTTTACACATATTGAGTGAAGCATGAGATGAAATTGAATTCTTAGATTTATTTATGTCTATTTATTTAATTATTTATTTTTAGTATTTAATTATTAATTTTAGTTAATTTATCCGTTTAAATAAAATTGACTTAATGTAAAATTGGTACTTGGAAAAACGTTAGAATTAATTCCTGGTGAAAACGATACTATTTTTGCCACTATATTACTAAGTCGATCGCGTATACTTGTGTGTATTTACTAAATATAAATTTAGGCAAATAGTTATTTTACAATATTTATTTCATTCAACGTCTGTTTTGAGTATTCTATGATCAACCTTTATTGAATAAACCTTACTTGACTTTACAATTCACTGATCACTTAGTTAGTTGGTTGTTTATTTGTTAAGTGATGTTTACAATAATCGTGATAGCTTATGTGACTTCTTTTATGTCTCTGTGATAGCCTTGCGATTTTTAGAACATCTGATCACTTTACGAGATGGAATGAACTTTGTGACTCCCTTGAGGCTTTTCGAACAAAGTTAACTCTGCGAAGTATCTTCATATTACAAGTTGGCAGAGTGACTTTATGATCAACGACTTCCTATCATCTATATATCATATTAATTTCAATAAGATCATCCTAACATTATTTGATATTTCTAATCCAAATCATTGTACATTAATTCTTTTATAAGGACTTTACAAAACTTACTTATATAAATATACATTTATCATATTTCTCTTCAATCATATGTAGTTTACTCTGCTGATTATACTACTGACATGCAGAGTAGCTTTTACAATTGATTTTGTCTATTACATATGCATACATGTTAAAGATTAACCTAACAAGTTTGATTATACTATTTTAAGTCATTGTACATAAATATATCAGTTAAGGACTGTACAAAACTTATCCATATAAATATACTTTTAAGTGTTTTATCATCAAATCATATACATTTGGAATCTAATGAGTGTTTTAATCAATATTTCCCTTAATAAAGCAACCTTCTAATCCATAATTAGATTCCTAACACATTCAATAAAAACTTCTACATTAGCCACATAACTCTTATTGCTTGTTAATGCATGTTAATCCTCTGTTATATTCAATCATATACAAATGTTGCCACCATTTAAACAATTGTCTCTCAGATAGTTTATCCCACAATAGCTCACACTACCCTTACTCAAACCATGTAAAAAGGTAGTCCTATAATTTTATGATTTGTCATCTTTTGAATAAATTATTTGGACACATGTGATATTATGAACTCCATGTAACACAAAAAATACTTGAATTTCAGTGTGACTTCCCCTTATTGCTTATAATTGGGTGGTAACAATTAAAAACATAACTACTTGTAACTCAATTTTGAATTCATATAACAATTTCTCGACTGTTATAACACTTGTCGGAATGGGTTGAATAACTGCCCATGACAATCTAATTAACACGGGTACATGAAAAACCGATAATTGTTGTTGACATATAACCCAAAGTCACCAAAACTAACTTAGAAGAACCATAACTGACCCATGGACCATTATAGTCCATGACTGAAATGTACTTCATATTGTACTCATGATTAACTATAAAACTTGAAGGTCTATTCATATCATTTTTCTTTTTACAACTAAAATCATTTTCCCTAAGGTCAAACACTCCTTCAATTGTCACATTATCTCCTTTAATTTCATTTTGATTGTTAGTTATTCTTTGTTCAAACTTTTTATCAAACACCTTAGTTTCATGTTCCATGTTATCTATTATAACACGCTTCTAGGACTGATCATTCGGTTATAACCGATCCAAATAGGTTATTCGGTTATAACCG
The DNA here is from genome assembly GCA_020205605.1 of Panax ginseng. NCBI lineage: Eukaryota > Viridiplantae > Streptophyta > Magnoliopsida > Apiales > Araliaceae > Panax > Panax ginseng. The sequence continues at coordinate 8,183,935 of CM035138.1, read as the reverse complement.
AAATTTGTTCATTTTTTATATCCGAACAAGTAACTGAATAACCCATTAACCGAATTACCGAAAAACCAAATTTACAATTCGGTTGTTCGGGTAATAACTGAAATTAAGAAAGCCTCAAGGCATCTGAATGATTATGGAGGAGTAATCTGAATTAACAAAATACATGAAGCCGAAACAAGAACTTCTCAACGAAATGTATGGTTGTGGGAAACAACAATGTATGGCTGGCTTCCAATAAGAACAGAGGAATTCAATTTTACATTTATGAATTCAACAATAAATTATATGCAAAATTTACACATTATTACTTTACACAACTAGCTTCAACATTCTCTACTCCCAATAAAGCTTCCAACCCCTTTTTAGTTCCCCCCCACCTCTATCTAGACCAAAATTAACGTTAGTAGAGTAGCAATCCATACAGGTAGTTGTTATTATACATGGTTAGATATTGGCATAGCCATAGCCCTCAACGCACGACCTCTGTAACTCAACCTTGAAGGAATAAAACAGTTGGAACTTTCTTGTAAGACCTCAACTTTTATGAATAAAGAATAATTTTCTCGAATTATATTTTTGAATATAATGGTATTGATTTGATATAATGTTATAGTTGTGGGTAATATTTATAAATTTTGCAAAGTACGCAAGTTGTTATATAATATTCGATTGGTCGGGGAATATTCGTTTTAACAGGAAATATTCGCATAACCAAGACAATCATCGATGGACCTCACAATGTAATTATTGTTTGGATTGAGAAAACGACAAAAATACTTTATGAAAATAACGGCGGAGGTGTTACCGTTAAAACTGTTGAACTACCCTGTAGTAAAAGTACTGATGTCTGGCGTGAATACACAAAGATGCACACCAGTATTAATTATTGATACTTATGTGAAGTCACTCAGTTATACTCAATTATTGCTACAGTAATTGCTGCATCATATTTCTCATATTATTGATTTAATTATTGTTACAGTATCATCTGCATTATATAATATATTATTAAATCAATAATTGAGACGGAAAAGTTATTCATATTATTATTTGCAATATTGACAATGTCTAGAAGTTCTGTCAAGGAGAGGTTTGGTCACCTAATTGGGCGCCAATAAGGAGAAATCCTTATCGGAAAGCCCCCTCTTTTCTGGAAACGACCTGGTTGTTAAATATTATGAATTATAATATTAATGATGAATAAGTTCGTGTTGATTAAAGATGAATTTTATAGTTCCATTGTGTTGGACTTATTTGTGTTAGTGTAATTGATGTCTGGAGGATATATTATTCAATTGGGTATTCGGGACACTTTTTCGTGTCGGAGTACTATTCACGAGTTACTATTCATGAGTTACTATTCATAAGTTACTATTCACGAGATACTATTCACCCAGTTACTATTCACTCTAGTATTGTGCATTCGGGTATTTGGGTACAATATTATTCCATGATGAGATGTGCTAATTTTTCGAATCATTGGTTGAAGATATAATAAGAAGTCAATATGGACCATTGGTGGAGTTTTAATAGTAAATCAATATGGATCACCGGGTTTAAAGTTTTAATAAGAAATCGGTATGGACCGTTGTTTTAGTTTTAATAAGAAACCAATCGGACCGCTCATGGATTAGTTACTATTCATTCTATTTTCCTATAAATAAGTTCATTCCTTCATTATTTCTTACTTAATTCAATTTGAAACTCTAGAGAGAAATATAAGAGAACCTATAAAAAGTATTCTCGCTACTTCCTTACTCTTATATTCAGCTTTTTTACGGTAGTGGATGTTATTTATTGTACTCATGAAGAGAGAACTTCATTATTCCATTATTTATTATTCATTGAATAACTCAGATATCTGTGAGCTACCCTATACACGGTGACATTCTTCTAATATTTCGCTTCTTTATTATTCTCGTTTTAATATCCTCGTCTGCGTATTTACGCTGACGACCGTTCCATTATTTATTATTCATTCGTAATATCTTGTTTGTCGCTTACGCCTTAACTCCGTTCCATTATTTATTATTCTCAGCGAAATATCATCGTCTCATACGCTTTTTACGGACCGGTTCCATCCTTTATTATTCTGTTGGAATGACCTGCATGTGCGGTCTATCGTATGCATGGTAATTTCTTTTGTTATTTTATTCTTTATTATACTCAGTTGGTTAAAACTTTGACTTTTATACTCCATAAAATTAGTAGAATATCCTTGATATTTGCGTTTCATCCAGTATCTTTTCATGGAAATATTCTTCTGAGCATTCTTGAATTTTACTCTACAAAGCAGTATTATGTTGACAATTGGACGTTATCATTTCCTAAATAAATTAATTCTTGAACTTGTTTTATTGAATTCTTATATCATTGTCATCATCCTCATGTTTATATTATATTGAAAATCATTTTTGGTCTGTAGTGCATAGATGGACTTGGTATGATTATGACCAGGGATTATTCGGTGTAATCATGACCGTAATATTACAAATGATGTGGTAAAAGTCCTCATTGGCCCGTAGTGCATTGATGGACAGTTGTTGGCATGATCATGACCATTAATGAATACACAAATATTCTCGCCCGTAGTGTATGGATAATTGTGGTCGTGATACTAAAGAATATCCTCGGCCAGAAGTGCAAGGTGATTCGATGATGTGGATTATTTATTAAAATTTCCCAAATGATAAAATGATGAAAAACCTTTTAAATCATAAAAGATAGTAGATTTCATTCTCTACTGACTCTTTTAAATGGATTGCTTGTTCAATCGCAGCTTAAACTTGATATTTATTATATTTTATCGGTTTAACATTGTTGAAGGCTAACGATAAATTATTCTCGCATTATCTTAGTCATAATATTTCTTATCGGGCTAGTTGAGCTCACCCTTTCTTTCACTTTATTCTTCGTGAAATGAGAACGAACTGGACTAGTCGGGGAACAGAGTGATGGTCCTAGATGGTGCATTAGTAGAGTCCTCACTATTCGTGAAATAGTGTGATAATAATTGTAATGAGGACTCCTTTTGAGTTTGTATAATCTCTAGTAGACAATATTTGTATTCAAACTCACAGCTTTATGTTTTGTCGTATTGTACCGACATAAATTGTATTATAAAGTTGTATTTGAATTTTGTACCATGTATCCATGGCGACTCAAGATGGGTGATGTATACCTAATTTTGGGGGTGTCACATAATTTGGTATCAAAGCTTAGGGATATGATCCCCGACTAAGATGTGAGAATAGAATTAGGGGAGGGGAGAGACGGAAATCCTTCGCTAGTATGACCTACCCAAGTTTTTTTTTGTATTTAATTGGTGAAATTCGTAATATAGGGATAATATGTGACATGTTAATTAACCTTTTGTTTTGTGGCGATTCTAAAAATAACATCCGAGAATGTTGAGAATAAAGAATGGAGCACAAAGCACCGCTTGATTCACCACATATCAATAATCGTGATAATGTGCATCGTGAAGGCGACAATCCTCATGCAAACAACAACACCGACCAAATAATGAATGATGGAGTGTTCAGAGGCTTTATGCAATTCATGCAACAAAGTAGAAAAATACTCCCATCCACAATGTAGGTGGGAATATCGAAACTCTCGAGACGATCACCACCGCTAAATGCTTCAAGAAGTTTGGGACCACCGAGTTTATCGGAGAGCCAAAACCACTAAAGGCGGAAGCATGGATAAAGCGGATCACCAAGATATTTGATGTCTTGGGATGTCTGAATGAGCAAAAAGTTCCCTTTACCGCCTTTATGTTGCGAGGAGAAAGGCGACATCGGTGGGAATAGGTAAAGCGACTCAACCGCCGCCGACCGAAGATGTCTTGGGAGAAGTTCCAAGAACTATTCAACGACAAGTACTTTCCTGAAAGTATTCGTCACATAAAAGAGGTGGAGTTTATCAAGCTAGAACAAAATATTATGACCGTGTCGCAGTATGAGGCTAAATTTGCAGAGTTGTCCTGGTTTGCATCCCATTTGGTGGATAATGAGGAGCGAATGACGCGAATGTTTTTGCGAGGTTTAAAACCTGAGATACGTCAACATCTTATTTCTCATAAACTGTGTTTGTATTTAGATGTTGTAAATAGGGCTTAGTAGTGGAGCGCGATAACGAGTCAACGCAACCAAAGGAAAGCGATCGGGCGGTGACAACAACAAGCGTGGAGGAATCAATCAACAGCCGTAAGTGGTTACCACTTCGATGGTAATCAAGGCCAAACCAATAAGAATGGACATTTCAAGAAGAGGAGATTCAACAATGATGGAAGGACGCCAAAGACCAAAGACCCGTTGTTAAGGAAGGAGAACGACCACTTATCATATGCTTCAAATGCGGAGGGAGGGACACATCACCCAAATCATGCGTGATGCCGCCCAAAGCATGTTATAATTGTGGAAGAGAAGGTCACTTAGCCCGATTTTGTCGCTCAATCAAGACAAGTTCAAATTTAGATGGAGGCACCAAAGGTCATCCCCAGAAAAAGTCAAAGTTTGGTAGTCTGAGGAGAGCGTTTGTTGTGACCTCCCGAAAGCAAGGAACCCGAATGAGGTCATCACGGTAAGTTTATCATAAACTCTAGTGAAGTCTATACTTTATTTGATACCGGCTTACTACCATTCTTTTATTTCTCCTACTTGTGCTCATCGATTAAATTTGACTCGAGAAATTAGACTTTGACTTATCTCAGGAAACTCCGCCGGGAGAAACCTTCATTACATCCACCGCTTATAAGTCTTATTTGGTTCAAATCCAGTACTCACACTACCAGTAGATCTTATTTCATTGAAAATACTTGCATTTTGACGTGATTCTAGGGATTGATTGGTTAACTACTCATCATGCAAAAAATTGATAATTTTCGTAAGGTTGTTATCTTTCATATTCCTAATCAATCTATTATGCTAATTCAAGCGACCAAACCATTAAAATCAATCACGGCCATCTCAAGCCATAAAGCTATTAATTTATTGAAAAACCGGATGTCAAGCATTCTTAGCTCATGTCACGATTTAAACAAAAATACGCCGCTTTTGAACGATATTTCTATTGTTAATAAATTTCCGACGATTCACCCAAGAACTTCCCCGCCTACCCCCGAAAGTGAAATTGAATTTTGTATCGACCTTGAACCCTAGACAAAACCCATTTCCAAAGCCCCATATCGAATGGCTCTATTGAACTTCGTGAGTTAAAGACTCAACCGCAGGAATTGTTAGACATCGGCTTTATTCGGTCCTAGTACTTCTCCTTGGGGTGCTCCTGCTCTATTCGTGAAGAAGAAAAAGATGGGAGTATGCGATTTTGTATTGATTATCGGGAGTTGAATCATGTCACCATCAAAATAGGTATCCATTGCCACGTATTGATGACTGTATGACGACCAACAGTAGGAGCCAAATTCTTTTCAAAGATCGATCTTCGCTCCGGATATCAACAATTGAAGATTAGAACCATGAGATTCCAAAGACGGCTTTTCGAACTCCTAAGACGGCATTATGAATTCCTAGTCATGTCCTTTGATCGACTAATGCCTCTTCTTGCTTTCATGGATATGATGAACCGAGTATTCAAGGAATATTTGGATCACTTTGTGGTCGCCTTTATTGATGACATTCTTATTTATTCCAAAAGCCGTGAAGATCATGAAAGAACACTTGAGGTCGACACTCCAAAAGATTCGTGAATATAAGCTTTATGCCAAGTTGAAGAAATGTGAGTTCGGGCGAGGAAGTAGCATTCCTCGGGCACGTGGTATCAAGTCATGGAATATATGTTGACCCAACAAGATCAAGCTATTCAAAGTCGGGAGCAACCTAAATCAAAGGACCAAAGACGTAGTTTTCTTGGTTTAAGTTATTATCGGAGATTCGTGGAAGGATTTTCTCGAATCGCTACTCCATCGACTCAAATTGACTCGAAAAGATACAAAGTTCGGTTGGAGCGAAGAATGTGAGAAGAGTTTTCAAGAACTCAAAGGAGACTCATTTCAAAGACTGCTTACTCGACAATACCATCCGGCCGGAGGATTTGTCATCTACAAAGGATGCTTCAACGCAAAGGGTTGGGATGTGTTCTCATGAAACATGGAAAAGTCATAGCCTATGCCTCATGACAACTCAAAGAATATGAGAGGAATTATCTTACTCATAATCTAGAGTTGGCAAATTGTTGTCTTTTACTTATAATTTGGAGACATTACTCAGTATGGGAGAAAATGGAGATCTTTACTGGATCATAAAAGCCTCAAATATTTCTTCACTCAAAAGGAACTCAACATGCGACAACGACGCGTTGGCTTGAATCGCTGAAAGATTATGATCATACCATCCAATACCATCCTCGAAAAGCGAACGTGGTAGCTGACAAATTGAGTAGAAGATCATATGCAAGTACGAGTGCGATATTGTCAACGCAAAGGCCCATTTTGTGTGACTTGTAAAGGATGGAAATAGAGTTAAAGACTTAAGGGACGCATGTGATGATGGCGAATATACGAGTAGAACCGACTTTAATCGATAAAGTTAAAGTCGCTCCAAGCTTACGTGCACTGGTAGTTGATGCGTGATGAGGAAGAAAGTGCAAGAAGGTCTTTATCTTTGGAAGCAAGAATCAATGAAGAAGGAATACTTGAGTCAACTCCGGACTTTGTGTTCCTAACGACCACGATTTAAAGTATAAAATCATGATGGAGGCGCACAACACACCGCTTGCAAATCCATCTCGGAGTACCAAAATGTATCATGATATTCGCCATACATTTTGGTGGAGCAATATAAAGAGAGAGAGATAGCGTTATTTATCTCAAGGTGTCTAACTTGTCAACGAGTTAAAGCGAGCATCAAGTATCAAAAGGTCCATCAGAACCACTTGAAATTCCGTAATGTAAGTGGGGAGCACATTACCATGGATTTCAAGTTATCTGGCCTTCCTAAGGTTTCTCAAGGCATGATGCGATTTGGGTTATTGTTGATAGATCACCCAAGTTTGCTCATTTCTTACCGATACAAAAACTTATACACTTGAACGCCTTGCTCAGATGTACATAAACGAGATTGTAAGACCGCATGGTATCCGGTATCCATAGTTTCCGATCATCGAGACCCAAGATTCACTTCACGATTTTGGGTTAGTTTGCAAAAAGCTATGGGCATAGACTTACGATTTAGCTTCTAAGATATCATCCTCGCATTTGACGGACAATGGAGAGGACTATTCAAACTCTTGAAGATCTATTAAGACTCGTGTCCTTGATTTCAAGGGAAGTTGGGACAAGTTCTTACCATCGGTGGAGTTTTCCTACAACAATAGTTATCAAACGTTAGTATTGACACGACTCCATTCTAAGCGTTGTATGGAAGAAAGTGTCGTTCTCTAGTGCTGGGATGAAGTGGGTGAAGCAACGTTGTTGGGACCGAAGTTGGTACGTATGACTATGAAAAAGATTCAAACGATCTAACAATGTATAAAAACCTCACAAAATCGACAAAAGAGTTATGCTGATCTTCATCGAAAGGACGTGGAATTCGATATAGGAGATCATGTGTTGTTACGTGTTGCTCCATGGAAAGGAGTTATAAGATTTGGAAAGAGAGGAAAACTCAATCCTCGATTCATCTACCATTTTAATCCTCGATCGAGTAGGAACCGTAGCCTATAGACTCGCTTTTACCGCCAAGATGTCTCGTGTTCATAATGTTTTTCACATATCCATGTTACGTAAATATGTGAAAGACCCGAACCACATTATTGAGTTAGAACCGGATGAAATAGCAGAAGATTTGACGTATGAAGAGGTTTCGCTCAAATCTTGGATAAGAAGGAACATATTCTACGCCCAAAGTTATACCTCAAGTCAAAGTTTTCATGGAGAAACCACGATGTTGAGGAAATGACTTGGGAGTTAGAATCAAATGAAATCAAGGTATCCTTACCTCTTCGACATACCAGTAATGCACCCTAATTTCGAGGGCAAAATTTCATAAGAAGGGAGGTCAGAAGACGCCAACTTTTATAAATAAAGATGAATTTTCACTATAAATATTATTTTTGAATATTATGGAATAAATTTGATATAATGTTATAGTTGTGGGTAATATTTATAAATTTTGCAAGGTAAGCAAGTTGTTATAAAATATTCGCTTTGGTCGGGAATATTCTATTTGTTTGGGAATATTCGATACGACTACCAATCATCAGTGGACCCCATTAACGGAAGTATTGTAAGTAGCTTAAAAACGACAAAATTATCTTTCTATAAAAATAACTATGAGGTGTTACCGTTAAAACCGCTGAACTACCCTAGTAGTAAAAGTACAAGAATACTCGGTCGCATAAGAAGACACTCAGATTGATTATTGATGCTTACGTTGAGAAGTCACTCAATTTATACTCAATTATCACTACAATAATTGCGATCATATCTCTTATATTATTGATTCAATTATTGTCACAAAGATCATCTCAGATAATATGTTATATTATTAAATCAATAATTGAGACGACAAGTTATAAATGATTAATAATTGTTGAAAGATTAATATGTGTTGATTAAAAATAAAATGATTTGTGGTAATATTTATTCAATCCTCGGTGTATATAAAGAGTCCGTTATGAGACGTTTGTGGTAAAGTTTGGTTATTTTATAAATGCCCATATGTCATCATCTAAGAGTCTCTTCAATAATAGTAATTACCTTCGTCAATAGTAATTACCTTCATCAATAAGAATTATCTTCGCTAATAAGTAATTACCTTCGCCAATAGAAATTACCTTCGCCAATAGTAATTACCTTTACCGTACGCCAAACCACTTGCCGTTTCATATTATTAAGGCCGAACCACTTGTCGTTTCACATTACAAAAGGCCGAACCAATTGTCGCTTTCACATTACAAAGTTGTCAAACCACTTTTTTTTTCACATCACACTTCATTGCTGCCACTTCATTTTCACACGGCAAGTGTTAAGCTAGAAATCTTCTATAAATAGAGGCCTAAAGGCTTCATTATTTTTCACGAATTCATTCAAGCCGTAGAGAGAAAGTATAGAGAATAAGAGAAAGAAGAGAAGAGTATTTTGTTACTTACACCATCAAAGATTCAATCTCCTACTAAAGTAAGGGGTGTTATTCTTTCTTATTTATGAAGAGAATCGTTGTTATTCCATTGCTTATTATTCATTGGAATAATCAGATACGCCGGTTTACCCTATACTTGGTGACATTCTTCTATTATTCTCATTGGAACATCCCGTCTCGTGTGTTTTACACCTTTGACCGGTTCCGCTTTTATTATTATTCTCGCTGAACATCCTGTCATGTGTTTTACACCGGACTGGTTCCCGCTTTTATTATTATTCTCGCTGGAACATCCTCATGTGTGTGTGTTTTACGCCGACCGGTTCCATTCTTTATTATTCTGTTGGAATATCATGTATGTACATTTTACGCTTCGACCGGTTCCGTTATTTATTATTCGTTGGAATAACCCGTCTGCAAGGCTTCTATCGCATGCATGGTTATTTCTTTTGTTATTCCATTCTTTATTATACTCAATTAGTTAAAACTTTGACTTCTATACTCCATGAAATTAGTGGAATATCCTCGATATTTGTGGTTTCATCCAAAGATCCTTTCATGGAAATATTCTTCTAAGTATTCTTGAATTTTACTTTACAAAGCAAAGATCATGTTGACAGCTTGATGTTATTAGTTCTCGGATAAATTAATTCTTGAACTTGTTTTATTGAATTCTTATATCATTGTCATCATCCTCATATTTATATTTTTTGAAAGTCATCCGTGGCACAGTAGTGCATAGATGGACTTGGTATGATTATGACCAGGATTATTCTTGTAATCATGAATCGTAATGTTACAAATGATGTGGTAAAAATCCTCATTGGCCCGTAGAGAGCATTGATGGACAAATTGTTGGCACGATCATGACCATTAATGAATACACAAATATTCTCGGCCCGTAGCGGTATGGATAATTGTGGTCGTGATACTAAAGAATATCCTCGGCCGTAGCAAGCAGGGGTGATTCGATGATGTGGAATATTTATTGTCGAGTATCAAATATAACAAAGATGATGAAAAACCTTTTAAATCATAAAAGATAGTAGATTTTATTTTCTACTTGACTTTTTAATGGATCATTGGTTTTTACTGCAGCTTAAACTTGATATTTATTATATTTTATCGCTTTAACATTGTTGAAGGCTAACGATAAATTATTCTCGCATTATCTTAGTCATAATATTTCTTCTCGGGCTAGTTGAGCTCACCCTTTTCTTTCACTTCGTTTCTTTTTAGAAATGAGAATATATTTGGGATGAGTGGGGACTGAGTAATGGTTCAGATGATGATAAGATTAGTAGTCTTCACTATTCAGTGAAATAGTGTGATAATAATTGTAATGAGGACTCCTTTTGAGTTTGTATAATCTCTAAGTAGACAATATTTGTATTCAAACTCACAGCTTTATGTTTTGTCGTATTGTATACCCACAATTGTATTATAAAGTTGTATTTGAATTACGTACCATGTATCTGGCGACCCAAGATGGGTGATGTATACCTAATTTTGGGGCGCCACAATAAGTTTCTCGATTTGCAGAAATGAGCAGACTTGGTCAATCTATTAACAATGACCCAAATCACATCTATGCCTTGAGAAACCCTAGGAAGACCGGTAACGAAATCCATGGTAATGTGCTCCCACTTCCATTCTAGAATTTCAAGTGGTTGCAGTGGACCTTTTGTGTGACGCCCCCAAAATAGGTCCATTTCATCCAACCCATTCTGAGTCGCCAAATACATGGTACAAAAACAAATACAACTTCAGTAATACAATCATCATGCAAAATACGACAACACATATACTGTGAGTTTGAATACAACTATTGTCTAATAGACAGTATAAAAACTCAAAAGAGGTCCTCATTACAATTATTGATACACTATTTCACAAAATAGTGAGGACTACTAATGCAACCATCTGGACCGTCAATCCATTCTCCGACTAGTCCCAGCTATATTCTCATTTCCTGAAGAGAATAGTGAAGTAGAGTTTATTAGACTCGAACAAAATAACATGACGATGTCCCAGTACGAGGCAAAGTTTGCAGAGTTATCCAGGTTTGTACCTCATTTGGTAGAGAATGAGGAATGTATGACGCGGATGTTTCTGAGAGGTTTAAAACCGGCATACGTCAGTATCTCATTTCTCATAAATTTTCTCTCTATTCAGATGTTGTCAACAGAGCTCAGTTGTTAAAGCGAGATAACGAGTACGTTCAACCGAGGGACCATAACCAGGATCATACCAAAGATAAAGCAATCATCGTAATAACGATAACCAAATGGAGAAAGAAGAATACTGGACAAAGGCGGTAACCACTCACTCTGGTGGTAATCGTGGCCATGAAAATAGAAGAAGTGAGTGGGAGGAGATTTTAAAAGAAGAGATTCAACAACGACCATGTGAAGACGTCACCCAAATAACAACCGGGTTCCAAGGAGGAGAAAGACCACCCCATTATATGCTACAAAAGGCGGAAAGAGGACATATCACCCAAACGCCCACAATTCAAGGTATGCTTATAGTTGTTGAAAGGAAGGAAATATCGCCGAGATTGTACGGTAGCGAAACCTAGTTCAATGGGGACAATGACTCAAAAGACCATCCCGTAAAAGTGAAAGTCAACGATTCTAAGAAGCGTTTGTCGTGACTTCAATAAAATCGAGAAACCCGAACGAAATTAAGCATCGGGTTAGTTAATTATAAATTCTTGCAAGTTTATACCTTATTAGATACCTGCCTTCTACCCATTCTTTTATCTCTCATTACGCTTAAACGCTTGAACTTGACTACGGAGAAATTAGACTTTGACTTATCTCATTTGAAACTCAAGCATGAGAAACTTTCGTTACATCCAATCGCTTATAAATCTTGTTTGATCCAAGTTGGCACCATCACATTACCTCGTCATTTTATACTTGCTTTTGATGTGATTTTGGGATTGATTGATTAACTACTCATCATGCCAAAATTGATTGCTTTCGTAAGGTTGTTAGTTTTCATATTCCTAAGCAACTCATTATTCAATTCAAGCAACCAAACCATTGAAGTCAAACACTTTAATATCAAGCCATAAAGTCATTCGTTTATTGAAAAACGGATGTCAAGTTTTCTTAGCCCATGTCATTGACTTGAACAAAAATACGTCAGATTTGAATAATATTCCTGTTGTTAATGATTTTTCCTAACGTATTTCCTGAAGAATTTCTTGGCTTACTCCCCAAAGCTCGATATTAAATTTTGTATCGACTTTGAACCCTGCAGACAAAACTCATTTCTAAAATCTCATATCGAATGGCTCCTATTGAACTTCAGGAGTTAAAAAATCAACTATAGAATTTGGTACCTGAGCCTTTATATGGTGACTTCCTTTGTGGAATGCACCGAAGTCAGACTCTCCGTAGGGGACACCATATTCGATGCGATAAGAAACCGATAGGTGTCATTGTAACGTCTTATCCAAGGTTGGGATATGAGTCACAATGAGAACAACCTAAGTTTCAGAATCGAAATACGTAGCTTTCTGAAGGCTTAGTTGGTTATTATCTCGAGATTCGTTGAAGGATATTCTAGAATTGTTATTCCATTAACGCAAATTGACTCGTAGAGATACAAAATTCAAATGGAGCACGGAATGTGGGAAGAGCTTCAAGAACTCAAGAGAGACTCATTTCAAAGACATGTTCGACCACGCCATCCTCGAAAAAGAACGTGGTAGGTGACGTGTTGAGTAGAAGATCGATATACAAGACGAAAATGATATTGTCAAAGACTAATTTCAGATAATTTATAAATAATAGAGATGGAGATGAAAACTCTAGTACCCACGTGATGATATACTGAAAGTATAATAGACTTTTAATCGATAAAGTTAAAGTTCGCTTTCAAGCTACACACCGGGAAATGATGAATTTGAAGAAGGAGGTGCAAGAAGTTGTTATTTCAAAAGCGAGAATCGGTGAGGTGAGGAAAGCTCAAACCTTCGATTTATTAATCCATTTGAAATTCTCGATCGAATAGAACTCTGAACTACCGGGTCACCAAAGATCAAGATTCTCAGTAATATTATTTGTGAATAATTAATTATTGATTTATATGATGAGGAAATAATTAATTTTATGTGGATATAGATGGAGAAAATTTTTAAAGTGACAATTGTTAAAAATTGATATTTTATCTTTTCTGATAAAATAATATTTTATTATATTATTATAATATAATAATGGTGATATTTTTACAATGAATGTGGGATATATGAGTATACGAGGAGAAAGAGTACTTTTGTTGCAAAAGTTATTTAAAACATGTTAAACATGTCTGTGGGTCCATTTCTTGACTGAAATTTGATTATAGCCTGTAAAATCGCCCGTTTATGGATTTCGGTCAATTTCTGTTTAGAATTTGGAAAAACTTTCTTCTGCAAAGTTGTAGAGAATTGGATTTCCTATAAAATGTTGCAAGATTCGAATTTTCTGATAAAAGGGCTATTTATTATGAATTATTGAAGTTCCGAAGCTCCGAAATAATTTATTTGTGGAAGTTTAAAATAGAAAAACGCGTTTTGGAATGTTTAGGTGGCCTCATTTAACACGTGTATGAGTCGAATTCAGTTGGCAAGTGTAAAAGCGTATGAGGTTTTGGAAAATATATATTAATATTATATTAAATTTTCTACTTTGGTGTTCTAAGCATTTTCCTATAAATAGGGTGCTTGGGTTAAATTGAAAATCACACCGTAAATCAAGTTTTCTCTCTCTATATTATCGAGCGTATTCTTGTGAGTATTTTGAGTATACTTTGAGTATTGCTATATGGTGCAAGTTCAAGTCATAGGCTATATCCGGTGTTTCAACTAAAGACTTGTTTTTCGAGGTAAGGGATGTTATTTTCTTCTCAAATGATATTATTTCTTCAATATCATTATCTTTGAAATATTGGTTGGAACTTTTTATCAAATTTGAACTTTTTCATGCTCAAGTTTACTTATTCATGAGTTACTATTCATGAGTTACTATTCATGAGTTACTATTCACGAAGTTACTATTCAGAGTACTATTCACGAAGCGTGAAGATGTTTTTTTGTGAAATTTCTATCTTTTGGTGTCTGAGTTACTTATTCACGATACTCTGGCATTATTCACGTGATACTCAAGACTATTCACTTAATCTGGCCTGCACTATTCGTTAAAATGAAATTTCTTCTTTTTGTCCAAAATATCTATTATGGATACTAGCTTTGATTGTATCCATGTTTTGATCATTCTTGAATTTTACTCCACTTTGATTACTTATGAAGTATTTTTGAACTTGATTGTTTAAAATACTTAATCCTTAATATTTGTTCTTTTGTTTCAATCGATTCGCTTCCTTTAAAATATTTTTCATCATCCTCGCCTTAAATGATGATATTATCAATATCTTTGGCCCTAGAAGTGCAAAGATGAATGATTTCTTGATGAATATCTTTGGGGCCATAGTGGTAAGATGAACAGTGTTGAGATGAACACGACCGATCGATTAATATCTTTGGCCGTAGTGCAAAAATGAACAGTGTTTTTAGATGAACATGACCAAATGATGAATATCTTTGGCCTCAGTAGTGCAAAGATGAATATTTGATTCCAGATATATATTGATTGATGTTACAGGATAAAATATCGACGATGAACTTTTAAATTCATATATAGAAGATAGTAGTTTGCATTCTCTCTACTTAACTCTTCTAATGAATTGTTGTTTCACCTGCAGCTTGTTGATTTAAAACCGTTGTCTATTGTATTCTATTAGATTTTTCCTCGTTGAAGACTAACGATAATTTGTTGTATATTATCTTAGTCATAATATTCTTTATCGGGCTAGTTGAGCTCACCCTTTTTTTTTGTTCCATTTTTCTTCTCGTGAGGCGAGAATGTAACGAGTACTAGTGGGTATAGAATGAAGGTTCTGGTAGAGAGTTGTTTAGTAGTTCTCACCATTTTTGTAAAATAATGTATCAATAATTGTGATGAGGATTTATTTGGTTATGTATATTGCCTGTAGAAACAATAATTGTATTTAAACTCACAAGATATATTGTTGTATTTTGCACAACAAATGTATTAATAAAGTTGTAGTTATTTCGCACTATGTATTTGGCGACTCGTAATGGGTTGATGGAATGGACCTATTTTGGGGCGCGCCACAAATGCTCCTCACGCCTTCATGGATATGATGAACCGAGTATTCGAGGAATATTTGGATCACTTTGTGGTCGCCTTTATTGATGACATCCTTATTTATTCCAAAAGCCGGAAGATCATGAAAGCAACACTTGAGGTCGACACTCCAAAAGCTTCGAATACAAGCTTTATGCCAAGTCAAGAAATGCGAGTTCGGGTTTGAGGAAGTAACATTCCTTGGGCACGTAGTATCAAGTCATGGAATATCCGTTGACCTTACAAAGATTGAAGCTATTCAAAGTCGGGAGCAACCTAAATCAAATGACCAAAGACGTAGCTTTCTCGCTTAAATTGGTTATTATCGGAGATTCGTGGAAGGTTTTTCTCCAATCGCTACTCCATTAACTCAGCTGACTTGAAAAGATACAAAGTTCGGTTGGAGTGAAGAATGTGAGAAGAGTTTTCAAGAACTCAAGAGGAGACTCATTTCAAAGACCTGCTCGACAATACCATCTGCCGGAGGATTTGTCATCTACAAAGTGATGCTTCGCAAAGAGTTGGGATGTGTTCTCATGCAACATGGGAAAGTCATAGCTTTATGCCTCAAGACAACTCAAAGAATATGAGAGGAATTATCCTACTCATGATCTAGAGTTAGCACAATGTTGTCTTCGCACTTAAAATTTGGAGGCATTACTTGATGGGGAGAAAGTGAAGATCTTTACTTGATCATAAAAGCCTCAAATATTTCTTCACTCAAAGGAACTCAACATGCGACATCAACGCTGGCTTGAACTATTGAAAGATTATGATCATATCATCCAATACCATCTAGAAAAGCGAACGTGGTGGTACGGACGATTGAGTAGAAGAAGATCATACGCAAGCACGAAAAGGCGATATTGTCAACGAAAAGGCCCATTTTATGTGACTTGCAAAAAGGATGAAGATAGAATTAAAGACTCGAGACGACGTGATGATGGAAAATATACAAGTAGAACCGACTTTTAATTGATAAAGTTAAAGTCGCCAAGCTTGCAATTCAAGTTCGATGCGTATGAGGAAGAAAGTCCAAGGTCTGCTACGCCAAGCAAGAATCGATGAAGAAGGAATACTTTAGTCAACTCCAGACTTTGTGTTCTAACTACCGATTTAAAGTATAAAATCATGATGGGGTGCACAACACACCGCTTGCAATCCATCCTCGGGAGTACAAAATGTATCGTGATCTTCTACATACATTTTGGTGGAGCAATATGAAGAGAGATAATGGAGTTTATATCAAGGTGTTTAACTTGTCAACGAGTCAAGTGAGCATCAAGTACCAAAATGTAAGACCCCAACTTTTTAATGAATAAAATTAAATTTTCTTTATTTATTATTGTGAATAATAAGGTATTAATTTGATATAATATTTTGGTTATGGGTGAAATGTGCAAATTTTGCAAAATAAACAAGTTGGTTATAAAATATTCATTTTGTTTGAAATATTCGTTTGGTCGTGGAATATTCTTTCTACGTCGGGAATATTCGCATTTATGGCAGCAGCCTATTTCAGGGGGCCCCATAACTGAAAACGGTTGGATGAAGATAACGACAAAATTGAGTTTTTATAAATAACTACAGTAGTTATTCATCATTAACATCGTTGAATACCCGTGGTTAAAATACAAGAATACGCTGCGTGGTCGCATAAGAAGAAGACACCTGATTGCATAAAGATTTTTGAATTATTGATTCTTACGAAGAAAGGCACTACTAATAATTGTTACAAAAAGAATTATCGCTCAATATTTTATTTTATTGATTCAATAATTGTCGCGTTGATATTTTTATATTATCATTGTTTCAATAATTGTCATCGACCGTATTTTCCATTATCGATCAATAATTCATATTATTTGAATAATATTATTATATAACATTATTGGCAATGTCTAGAAAGTTCTCACAAGAGAGGTTTGGTCACCTAATTACGCTACCAGTAGTTAAGGAATCCTTATCGAAAAGCCCCTCTTTCTTGGGAACTACCGTCATTATAAATGTGATTCTATAATATTATTTGTGAATAATTAATCATCGATTCATATGATAAGGAAATATTTATTTTATGTGGATATAAATGATGGATTTATTTATGTGGTTATAAATGAAGGAATTAATGTTGAGGTGTTTTATCAAGATTTTGCCTGATTGAGGTATTAAAAATCAAATCGTGGTTTTTGAGATATATCATGGGGTTATAATTTTTAATCCGACCGTTGGATCGTGGTAATTTTTGGGTATACATCTATAAGTTGAGTATATGTCCACAAATTTTGAACCGCTTAAAATGAACGTATGATTTGTTATGAATTTTAAGAAAGATCGTTCGTAAATTGTTGAAGTATCCAAATTTATCATTTTGGTGGAAAATTTTAGAATAAGTGGACCCCACTTGTGGTTGGTGAAGAAATGTGCTGAATTTTATTTCAAATGTGGTGGGTGGGAATAAGAAGCAGTAAAGCCATCGTGTCAGAGTCAAGTCTCGCTAACATTTTCCTATAAATAGAGGGCTAAGTTAGAATTAAAATCACACCGTAAACATAAGCTTTCTCTTCTCTCTCTAGATTATTGAGTGTATTTTGTGAATATTTAGATACTTTGTGAGTTTCTATTCATCAGTGCAAGTTTTCTTCAGCCTTATACCGATATTCCGATCAGAAGTACTAATATTTTGAGGTAAGGGATGTTATTTTCTTCGTAAGTGATATTATTTCTTCAATATCATTATGCCGAAATATTGGTTGGAACTTTTTATCAAATTTGAAACTTTTCATGTTGGGGTTACAATTCATGAGTAACTATTCACGAGTTACTATTCACGAGTACTATTCACGAGTACTATTCACGAAGCATAATAATTTTTCTTGTGAAATTTCTATCTTTTGGTGTCGGAGTTATTATTCACGTATACGGCACTATTCACGTATACGCCACTATTCACGAATACGGCACTATTAACCGAAAAATGAAATTTTCTTCTTTTTATCCAAGGTGTCTATTATGGTTATATCTTTGATTGTATCCATGTTTTGATCTTTATTCTTGAATTTTACTTCGAAATTGGTTATTATGGAGTATTATTAATCTTGGATAAACTGTGATACGAATCTCTAATATTTGTTATTTTGTTTCATTGGATTCGTTCCTTTAAAATATTTTTCATCATCCTCACCCTAAAAATGATGATATTATCGAATATCTTTGGCCCAGTAGCAAAAAGATGAATGATTACTACCTCGATGAATATCTTTGGCCGTAGTGTAAAGATGAACATGTGTTGAGATGAACATGACCAACCGGTGATATAAATGAATATCTTTGGCCCGTAGTGCAAAGATGAATATTTGATTCAAGATGTATATTGATTGATGTTACGTGGATAAAATATTGATGATGGACTTTTAAATCTTAGAAGATAAGAGATTCTTTCTCTCTTGATTTTATAATGGATTGCTTATTCCGCCACAGCTTGTTGATCTAAAACTTGTTGTCTATTATATTTTATCGATTTTTCCGTTGAAGACTAATGATAATTTGTTGTATATTATCTTAGTCATAATATTTTCTTCTTGGGCTAGTTGATTACACTTTTTTTCATTTATTTTGAAAAATGAGAATATATTGAGACTACGGAATGGATTGACGGTCCAGATGGTTGCATTAGTAGTCTCATTATTCTGCGTGAAATAACGTATCAATAATTGTAATGAGGACCCCTTTGAGTTTTTATATTGTCTATTAGACAATAGTTGATTCAAACTCACAAGATATGTGTTGTCAGATTTTTGCACGACTTATCAGACATCGAAGTTCTATTTATTTTGTACCATGTATTTGGCGACTTCTAATGGGTTGGATGGAATGGACCTATTTTGGGGCGCCACACAAAAGTCCATCAGAAACCACTTGAAATTCCGAATGGAAGTGGGAAGACATTACCATGGATTTCAAGCACTTGCCTTCCTAAGATTTCTCAAGGCATAAATGCGATTTGGGTCATTGTTGATAGATCGACCAAGTCTCGCTCATTTCTTACCGATACGAGAAACTTATCAGACGCCCCAAAATTAGGTATACATCACCCATCTTGGGTCGCCAGATACATGGTATGTAATTCAAATACAACTTACTAATACAACTGCTGTAGTATAATATGACAAAACATAAACCGTGAGTTTGAATACAAATATTGTCTACTTAGAGATTATACAAACTCAAAAGGAGTCTTCATTACAATTATTATCACACTATTTCACGTAATAAAGAAGACTACTAATGCTATCCTCCTCGACCATTACTCCATTCCCCGACTCATCCCAAATATATTCTCATTTTCCGAAGAGAAACGGTGAAAAGAAAAGGTGAGCTCAACTAGCCTAAGAAGAAATATTATGACTAAGATAATGCGTAATAAATTATCATTATCCTTCAACAAAGTTGTTAAACCGATAAAATATAATAAACATCAAGTTTAACTCATAATGAATCAAAGAATCCATTAAAAGAGTCAAGTAGAAAATAAAATCTACTATCTTTTATGATTTAAAAGGTTTTTCATACCGTTGGGATATTCGCATCGTTGGGGAATATTCGTACGATTTACCAGCAATGCATGTGTGGGCCCCATAACTGAAAGCGATTGAGGAAGAAAACAAAAGAATAATAAGTTGTTTATAAATAATCTGCCAGAAGTTGTTACAAGTAATCATCGCTGGAATACCCGGTGGTTAAAACACACTAATACGCGTTGTTGAACAAGAAGACACCAGCATTGCACCAATTATTGATTCTACGTAAAGAGGCACTACTCAATAATGGTTACAGAGAATTATCGCTCAAGATTTTATTTTATCGATTTAATAATTGCGCGCGTTGATATTTTATATCATTGTTGTTCCAATAATTGTCATTACACAAGATTGTTTATTATCGGCAATAATTCATATTATCTCAATAATATTATTAGATAACATTATTGGCAATGTCTAGAAAGTTCTGCCTAAGGAGAGGTTTGGTCACCTAATCATGCTACCAAGAAGGAGAAATTTTATTGTAAAGCCCCTCTTCCTGAACCGTAAGTCATTAATATTGTGATTCTGTAATATTATTTGTGAATAATTAATTATTGATTCATATGATGAGGAAAATATTGATTTTATGTGGATATAGATGGAGAAATTTTTAATGTGACAATTGTTGAAAATTTAAATTTTATCTTTTTTCGATAAAATAATTCATATATTTTAATAATATAATAATGGTGATATTTTTACAACGAATGTGGGATATATGAGTATACGAGGAGGAAGAGTATTTTGTTGCAATAAATGTTTAAAACATGTTAAACATGCTCATGGACCCCATTTATCGAATCAAATTTGATTCTAAATTGTAAAAATCGCCTGCTTTGTGGATTTCGACCAATTTCTGCTTAGAATTTGGAAAACTTTCTTCTGCAAAGTTGTAGAGAATTGAATTTCCTATAAAAACTCAAGAGATTCAAATTTTTTTGATAAAAGGCTATTTATTGTGCATTATTGAAGTTCAAAGTTCAAATAATTGATTTTTGGAAGTTTAAATTATTTTAAATTAGAAAAACGTTTTTTTTTTTTTTTCTAGAAGGTTGGCATGTGTGAATTGCTGAGATTCAGATTTCAAGGAATACGATAATATTTTTATAAATATTAATATTTTATTAAATTTTCTGCTGTTGGTTTCTAAGCAATTTCCTATAAATAAGTGCTTAGGGTTATAATTGAAAATCACACCGTAAACCAAGTTTTCTCTCTATATTATCGAGCATATTCTTGTGAGTATTTTGAGTATACTTTGAGTATTGCTATACTGTGAAAGTTCAAGTCATACTTATATCCAAAGATTCCAGCTAAAGACTGCCTTTTCCGAGGTAAGGGATATTATTTTTTTTCAGAATGATATTATTTCTTCAATATCATTATGTCAAAATATTGATCCGAAGTTTTTATCAAATTTGGAACTTTTGGTGTTCTGAGTTACTATTCACGATACTTGGACTATTCACGATACGACCACTATTCACTTAATACTTGACTATTCATCAAAAAAATAAAAATTTCCCTTTTCGTCTAAAATATCTATTCGGATACTAGCTTTGATTGTATCCATGTTTTGATCATTCTTGAATTTTACACCACTATGATTATTTTTGAGGTATTTTGGACGTGGATAAAACAAAAGTACTTAATCCTTAATCCTTAATCCTTGTCATTTTGTTTCACCGGATTCGCTTTTTAAAAAAATATTTTCATCATCCTCGCCTTAAAAGATGAATGATTTATGATGAATATCTTTGGCCCAGAGGGCAAAGATGAATGATTTATGATGAATATCTTTGGCAGAAGTGCAAAAGATGAATGATTTTCGATGAATATCTTTGGCCCAGTAGTGCAGCATTGAACAGTGTTTAGATGAACATGACTAATCGATGAATATCTTTCGGCCTGTAGTAGTCAAAGATGAATATTTGATTCCGTATATATATTGATTGATGTTACAGGGATAAAAGATAGATTTATGAACTTTAAAATTCATACATCAAGATAGTAGTTTGCATTCTCTACTTAACTCTTCTAATGAATTATTATTTCACCGCGAATATTGATTTAAAACTTGTTGTCCTATTGTATTCTATTAGATTTTTCCTGTTGAAGACTAACGATAATTTTGTTGTATATTATCTTAGTCATAATATTCTTTATCGGGCTAGTTGAGCTCACCCTTTTCCTTTTTGTTCCATTTTTCTTCTCGTGAGATTTGAATGTAGCGAATACTAATCGGGGTATGGAATGAAGGTTCTGAGAGAGTTGTTTAGTAGTCCTCACCATTTTGTAAAATAATGTATCAATAATTATGATGGGGATTTATTTGCGTGTGGATATTGTCTGATGACAATATCTCGTATTTAAACTCACAGCTTTATATGTTGTAATAATAAAGTTGTAGTTATTTCGTATCATGTATTTGGCACTTTAAATGGGTTGGATGGAATGGACCTATTTTGGGGGCGCCACAACTGGTATCGAGCTTAGGATATGATCTCCTGAGGAGATCTGGGAATAACTGGGAGGGGGAGAGACGAGTAAATCCTTCGCTAAAGTGTGTCCTACCTAAGCTTATTTGTTAGTTGGTTAGTATATAAGGATATTATGTGATATATTGATTTCTTAATTAACCCTTGTTTTATGACAAGATTTGAGAATGTCGACCGAGAATATTAACGATGGAGTAAATGAGACCGTGGAGATGCCTCAGATTTACCAACGAGGAGAACGTGCAACAGTTGGCAATGTACATCCCATGAACAACACCAATCGAAAGCGGATGATGAACGAGGATGTTTAGAAGCTTTTTGCGCTTCATGCAAAATCGCATTTGAGGAGACTCGTGTACAAAATACGGTGGAAATGATGGCAACGCTGCGGCCATCACAAACCAAGTTAGCTTCAAGGAGTTGGGACCACCAGATTTCCATGGAAGTTCGATCCGATCAAGGCGTAAACGTGGGTCAAGCAAATTACCAAGATATTTGATGTCTTAGGGTGCACGGAGGAATGAAGGTTCCATTCGCCACCTTTATGTTTCGTGGTGAAGCAGACATCGGTGGGAATCAGTGAAGCGTACTCAAATCCAGATGCACTTAACATATGCCGGGAAAGATTTCAGAATCGCTTCAATGACAAGTACTTTCCAAAAGTATTCGCCATGTGAAGGAGGTAGAGTTTATTAGACTCGAACAGTAACAACATACGATGTCCCAAAGACGAGGCGAAGTTCATGAGTTATCCGTGCTCAGCACCTCATTTGGTGGAGAATGAGGAACGATGACGCGGATGTTTCGAGAGGTTTGAAACCCCAAGATACGCCAAGATCTCATTTCTCATAAATTTTCTCTATTCAGATGTTGTCAATGTGGCTCAATTGTTAGAAATGAGATAACGAAAGACGTTCAACCGAGGGACCATAACCAGGATCATACTCAAGATAAGCAGCCATCGTAATAACGATAACCAAATGGAGAAAGAAGAATACTTGACAAAGGCGGAACCACTCCGGTGGTAATCGTACCATGAAAATAGAAGAAGTGAGTCGAGGAGATTTTAAAAGAGGAGATTCAACAACGACCATGCCAAGATGACAAAGGCTTAGAAACTACTAGTTCTAAGGAGGAGAACGACCACCGGTCAGATGTTACAAATGCGGAAAGAGGGACATATCACCAAAACCGCCCACAACAATGCTTAAGGTATGCTATAATTGTGGAAAAGAAGGACATATCGCCGAGATCAGATGCAGATCAAAACCAGATCCAATGAATGGTGACTCAAAAGGATGTCCCGTAAAAGTCAAAGTCAATCTGTTCTCGGAAGAGGCGTTTGTCGTGATCTTCCATTAAAAATACGAGAACCCAAACGGTTAAGACGGGTTAGTTAATTATAAATTCTTGCGAAGTTTATACCTTACTAGATACCGGTTTTACCCATCCTTTTATCTCTCTTGCTTGAGTTCAACGTTTAAACTTGACTCCAGAGAAATTTGACTTTGACCTATATGTGGAGACTCCGTTAGGAGAAACTTTCATTACATCCGTTGTTTAGAAATCTTGTTTGATCCAAGTTGGCATCATCACATTACCGCTGATTTTATCTCTTTAAAGATACTTGCTTTTGATGTGATTTTAGGGATTGATTGGTGCTTCCTCACTATCATGCCAAAATTGATTGCTTTCGTAAGGTCATTAGTTTTCATATTTCTAAGAACCTCGATATTCAATTCAAGCAATCAAACCATTGAAGTCAAACATTTTCATATCAAGCCATGAAGTCATTCGCTTATTGAAAAACGGATGTCAAGTTTTCTTAGCTCATGTCATGGACTTGAACAAAAATATGTCGATTTGAATGATATTTCTATTGTTAGTAAATTTCCTGATGTATTTCATGAAGAATTTCTTGGCGTACTCCCAAAGTGTGATATTGAATTTTGTATCGACTTTGAATCTGGTACAAAACCCATTTCTAAAATCTCATATCGAATGGCTCCTATTGAACTTCGTGAGTTAAAACCCAACCGTAGAAGTTGATACCGAGCCTCTATCTAAAGTGACTTCCTTCAGGAATGCAACCGCTTTTATTCTCCGTAGGGACACCATATTCGCATGCGATAAGAAACTAATAGGTGTCATTGTAACGTCTTATCCAAGATTGGGATATGAGTCACGCTTGAGAACAACCTAAGTCGATAATCGAAATATGTAACTTTCAGGCTTAGTTGGTTATTATCGGAGATTCATCAAGGATATTCTCGAATCGCTATTCCATTAACGCAAAACTGACTCGTAGAGATACAAAATTCGAATGGAGCAAAGAATGTGGGAAGAGCTTTCAAAGAACTCAAGAGAGACTCATTTCAAAGACATGTTCGACCATGCCATCCTCGAAAAGTTTAACGTGGTAATTGACGTGTTGAGTAGAAGATCGATACAAAGATGATTTATATTGTCAAAGACTCATTTCAGATAATTTACAAATAATAGAGATGGAGATGAAAATTCTAGGTACCCACGTGATGATATATAATGAGTATAATCGACTTTAATCGATAAAGTTAAAGTTGTTCAAGCTACACAATCGGAGTCGATGAATTTGAATAAGAAGGTGCAAGAAGTTGTTATTTCAAAACGAGAATCGGTGAGGTGAGGAAAGCTCAAACCTTCGATTTATTAATCTATTTGAAATCCTCGATCGAGTAGGAACTGTGGCCTATAGACTCGTTTTACTGCCAAGTATGTCGCGTGTTCAGAACGCTTTTTCACGTCTCGATGTTACGTAAATATGTGGACGACTTGAACCACGCTATCGAGATAGAAATCCGGACGAGATAAAGAAGACTTAACGTATTTGGTGGAGGTACCGCCAAGATCTTGGATAGGAAAGAACATGTCCTATGTACCGAGGTTATACCACAAGTTAAAGTTTTGTGGAGAAACCATGCTATCGAGAAATGACCTTGAGAGTTGGAAACTAAAATGAAAGCGAGGTATTCTCATCTTTTCAAACACTGTGTACGTACGTCAATTTCGAGGACGAAATTTCATAAGGAGGGAGGTCAGAAGACCCCAAATTATTAATAAATGAAATTTATTTTCCTCTATTTATTATTTTGAAATAAGTAAGGGTTAATTTGATTAATGTGGATAGTTATGGGTAAATATGCAAATATTTCGAATAAAGTTGTGTGGTTATAAAATATTTATTGTTGTTTGAATATTCGTTCAATGTGGAATATTCAGATCGTCAGGGGAATATTCGTATGCAATTGCTAGCGACCATGTGTGTGGGCCCCATAACGGAAAGCGATTGGAGGAAGAAAAACAATGATAATAAGTTGTTTATAAATAACTACGTAGTTAGTATGTTAAGTATCATCGCTGAATACCCAAGTTAAAACACACTAATACGCGTTGTTGAATAAGAAGACACTCAGATTGCACCAATTATTGATTCTTACGTAAGAAGGCACTACTCAATAATGGTTACGTGAATTACTGCTCAAAGATTTTATTTTATCGATTTAATAATTGCTTTGCGTTGATATTTTATATTCATTGTTGTTTCAATAATTGTCATTACACAAGATTGTTCATTATCGAAGCAATAATTCATATTATCCTAATAATATTATTAGATAACATTATTGGCAATGTCTAGAAAGTTCTGCCTACAGGAGAGGTTTGGTCACCTAATCATGCTACCAAAGAGTGAGAAATTTTTATCGAAAGCCCTCTTCCTTTAAACGCACTGGTTGTCAATATTGTGATTCTCGTAATATTATTTGTGAATAATTAATTATTGATTCATATGATGAGGAAAATATTGATTTTATGTGGATATAGATGGAGAAAATTTTAATGTGACAATTGTTGAAAATTTAAATTTTATCTTTTTCTCGATAAAATAATTCATATATTTTAATAATATAATAATGGTGATATTTTTACAACGAATGTGGGATATATGAGTATACGAGGAGGAAGAGTATTTTTGTTGCAATAAATTTTTAAAACATGTTAAACATGTCTATGGACCCCATTTATCGAATCGAAATTTGATTATAAATTTCAGTAAAATCGCTTGTCAGGATTTCTTACCAATTTCGCTTAGAATTTGGAAAACTTTCTTCCGCAAAGTTGTAGAGAATTGAATTTCCTATAAAAACACGTGAGATTCAATTTTTTTGATAAAAGGGCTATTTATTGTGAATTATTGAAGTTCAAGTCTCAAATAATTGATTTTTGAAGTTTAAATTATTTTAAATTAGAAAAACATTTTTTATTTCTTTTCTAAGGTTGGCATGTGTGAATTGTTGAGATTCAGATTTCAAGAAATACGATAATATTTTTATAAATATTAATATTTTATTAAATTTTCGCTTGGTGTTACTAAGCAATTTCCTATAAATAGGTGCTTAGGTTATAATTGAAAATCACACCGTAAATCAAGTTTTCTCTATATATTATCGAGCGTATTCTTGTGAGTATTTTGAGTATACTTTGAGTATTGCTATACTCGGTGAAAGTTCAAGTCATAGCTTTATATCCAAAGATTCCAGCTAAGTCTTGCCTTTCCGGAGGTAAGATATTATTTTTTTCAGAATGATATTATTTCTTCAATATCATTATGTCAAATATTGATCTCAAGTTTTTATCAAATTTGGAACTTTTGGTGTCTGAGTTACTATTCACGATACTTCAGACTATTCACGATACGACACTATTCACGAATACTGAGACTATTCATCAAAAATAAAAATTTTCCTTTTCGTCTAAAAATATCTATTCGGATACTAGCTTTGATTGTATCCATATTTTGATCATTCTTGAATTTTACACCACTATGATTATTTTTGAGGTATTTTTGACGTGGATAAAACAAAAGTACGAATCCTTAATCCTTAATCCTTGTCATTTTGTTTCAATCGATTCGCTTTTTTAAAAATATTTTCATCATCCCTCGGTCTTAAAAGATGAATGATTTATGATGAATATCTTTGGCTCAGAGTGCAAAGATGAATGATTTATGATGAATATCTTTGGCCCAGAAGTGCAAAGATGAATGATTTTCGATGATTATCTTTGGCCCGTAGTGCAAAGATGAACAGTGTTTAGATGAATTGACTAATCGATGAATATCTTTGGCACAGAGTGCAAAGATGAATATTTGATTCCGTATATATATTGATTGATGTTACAGGATAAAAGATAGACGATGAACTTTAAAATTCATACATCAAGATAGTAGTTTTGCATTCTCTCTACTTAACTCTTCTAATGAATTATTATTTCAATGTAATATTGATTTAAAACTTGTTGTCTATTGTATTCTATTAGATTTTTCCCTCGTCAAGACTAACGATAATTTTGTTGTATATTATCTTAGTCATAATATTCTTTATCGGGCTACTGAGCTCACCCTTTTCCTTTTTTGTTCCATTTTTCTTCTCGTGAGACGGAATGTAAATAATACTAATACTAGTGGGTATGGAATGAAGGTTCTAGAGAGAGTTGTTTAGTAGTCCTCACCATTTTGTAAAATAATGTATCAATAATTATGATGGGGATTTATTTTATGCGTGGATATTGCCTGCATTTGACAATATCTCGTATTTAAACTCACAGCTTTATATGTTGTAATAATAAAGTTGTAGTTATTTCGTATCATGTATTTGGCGACTCGAATGGGTTGGATGGAATGGACCTATTTTGGGGGCGCCACGGTTGGTATCGTAGAGCTAGGGATATGATCTCCGGAGGAGATCGGGGAATAGAACTAGGAGGGAGAGACGAAAGAAATCCTTCGCTAGTGTGTCCTACCTAAGCTTATTTGTTAGTTGGTTAAGATATAAGGATATTATGTGATATATTGATTTCCTTAATTAACCCTTGTTTTATGACAAGATTTGAGAATGTCGATCGAGAATATTAACAATGGAGTAAATGAGACCGTGGAGATGCTGTCTTTACCAACGAGGAGAACGTTACACAGTTGTGGCAATGTACATCCCGTGAACAACACCACCGAAAGCGATGATGATGAACGAGGGATGTTTAGAAGCTTTTTCGCGCTTCATGCAAAATCGCATTTGGAGACTCGTGTACAAAATACGGGTGGAAATGATGGCAACGCTGATTCATCACAAACGCAAGCGCTTCAAGGAGTTGGGACCACCAGATTTCCATGGAAAGGATCGATCCGATCAAGGCGTAAACGGGGTCAAAGCAAATTACCAAGATATTTGATGTCTTGGGGTGCACGGAGAACGAAGGTTCCATTCGCCACCTTTATGTTTCAGCGTGGTGAAGCGACATCGGTGGGAATCATGAAGCACTCAAATTGGATGCACTTAACATGTCGCCACGGAAAGATTTCAGAATCGCTCAATGACAAGTACTTTCCGTAAAGTATTCGCCATGTGAAGGAGGTAGAGTTTATTAGACTCGAATGTAACAACATGATTTGTCCCCCAAGACGAGGCTTAAGTTCATGGAGTTATCCGTGCTCGCACCTCATTCAGTGGAGAATGAGGAACGATGACGCGGATGTTTCGAGAGGTTCAAACCCAAGATACGTCAAGATCTCATTTCTCATAAATTTTCTCTCTATTCAGATGTTGTCAACGGGGCTCGGTTGTTAGAGCGAGATAACGAAAGTACGCTCAACCGAGGGACCATAACCGTGATCATACTCAAGATATAGAAGTCATCGTAATAACGATAACCAATGGAGAAAGAAGAATACGGACAAAGGCGGTAACCACTCTGGTGGTAATCGTTGGCCATGAAAATAAAGAAGTGAGTCGGAGGAGATTTTAAAAGAGGAGATTCAACAACGACCATGCGAAGATGACAAAGGTTTAAGAAGAATTCTAGTTCTAAGGGAGGAGAACGACCACCGGTCGTATGTTACAAATGCGGGAAAGAGGGACATATCAGCCCAAACTGCCCACAACAGTTTAAGGTATGCTATAATTGTGGAAAAGAAGGACATATCGCTCGAGATTATGCGCAGATCAAAACCCGATCCAAATGAATGGCGACTCAAAAGGATGTCCCGTAAAAGTCAAAGTCAATCTGCTCTCGAAGAGCGTTTGTCGTGATCGGTCAAAATACGAGGAACCCAAACGAAGTTAGTACGGGTTAGTTAATTATAAATTCTTGCGAAGTTTATACCTTACTAGATACCGGTTTTACCCATCCTTTTATCTCTCTTGCTTGAGTTCAACGTTTAAACTTGACTCCAGAGAAATTTGACTTTGACCTATATGTGGAGACTCCGTTAGGAGAAACTTTCATTACATCCGTTGTTTAGAAATCTTGTTTGATCCAAGTTGGCATCATCACATTACCTGTTGATTTTATCTCTTTAAAGATACTTGCTTTTGATGTGATTTTAGGGATTGATTGGTTAACTACTCATCATGCCAAAATTGATTGCTTTCGTAAGCGTCATTAGTTTTCATATTTCTAAGAACTCGATATTCAATTCAAGCAATCAAACCATTGAAGTCAAACATTTTCATATCAAGCCATGAAGTCATTCGCTTATTGAAAAACGGATGTCAAGTTTTCTTAGCTCATGTCATGGACTCAAACAAAAATATGTCGATTTGAATGATATTTCTATTGTTAAGAATTTTCCGATGTATTTCAAGAATTTCTCATGCATTCTCAAAGTGTGATATTGAATTTTGTATCGACTTTGAATCCAGTACAAAACCCATTTCTAAAATCTCATATCGAATGGCTCCTATTGAACTTCGTGAGTTAAAAACCCAATCTGTAGGTTGATACCCGAGCCTCTATCTAAAGGACTTCCTTTTGGAATGCACCAAGCCGACTCTCCGTAGGGACACCATATTCGCATGATAGTAAACTAATAGGTGTCATTGTAACGTCTTATCCAAGATTGGGATATGAGTCACAGCTTGAGAACAACCTAAGTCGATAATCGAAATATGTAACTTTCAGGCTTAGTTGGTTATTATCGAGATTCATCAAGGATATTCTCGAATCGCTATTCCATTAACGCAAAATGACTCGTAGAGATACAAAATTCGAATGGAGCAAAGAATGTGGAAGAGCTTTCAAAGAACTCAAGAGAGACTCATTTCAAAGACATGTTCGACCCATGCCATCCCGGAAAAGCGAACGTGGTAAATGGACGTGTTGAGTAGAAGATCGTATACAAGACGAAAGACGATATTGTCAAAGACTCATTTCGTATAATTTACAAATAATAGAGATGGAGATGAAAATTCTAGGTACCCACGTGATGATATACGAGTATAATCGACTTTAATCGATAAAGTTAAAGTTGTTCAAGCTACACACCGGAGCTGATGAATTTGAATAAGAAGGTGCAAGAAGTTGTTATTTCAAAAACGAGAATTGGTGAGGTGAGGAAAGCTCAAACCTTCGATTTATTAATCTATTTGAAATCCTCGATCGAGTAGGAACTGTGGCCTATAGACTCGTTTTACTGCCAAGTATGTCGCGTGTTCGTAACGTTTTTCACGTACCGATGTTACGTAAATATGTGGACGACTCGAACCACGCTATTGAGATAGAACCGGACGAGATAAATAGAAGACTTAACGTCGAGGAGGTACCACAAGATCTTGGATAGGAAAAGAACATGTCCTATGTATCGAGGTTATACCACAAGTTAAAGTTTTGTGGAGAAACCATGCTATTGAGGAAATGACCCGAGAGTTGAAACTAAAACGAAAGCGAGGTATTCTCATCTTTTCAAACACCAGTACGTCGTCAATTTCGAGGACGAAATTTCATAAGGAGGGAGGTTGTAAGACCCCAAATTATTAATAAATGAAATTTATTTTCCTCTATTTATTATTTTGAAATAGTAAGGGTTAATTTGATTAATGTGGATAGTTATGGGTAAATATGCAAATATTTCAATAAGCAAGTGGTTATAAAATATTTATTGTTGTCTGGGAATATTCGCTCACCGTGGAATATTCGTCTCGTTGGGGAATATTCGCATTTACGACGCCAAGACCATGTGTGGGCCCCATAACTGGAAAGCGATTGGAGGAAAGAAAACTACAATAATAAGTTGTTTATAAATAACAGGCGTAGTTGTTACCAAGTTATTATCATTGGAATACCCGGTGGTTAAAACACACTAATACGCCGTTGTTGAATAAGAAGATACTGTATTGCACCAATTATTGATTCTACGTGAAGAAGGCACTACTCAATAATAGTGGTTATTCTTTATTCGCTCAAAGATTTTATTTTATTGATTTAATAATTGTTTGCGTTGATATTTTATATTGTTGTTTGTTTCAATAATTGTCATTACACAAGATTGTTCATTATCGAAGCAATAATTCATATTATCCTCAATAATATTATTAGATAACATTATTGGCAATGTCTAGAAAGTTCTGCCTAAGGAGAGGTTTGGTCACCTAATCAAGGCTACCAAGAAGAGAAATTCTTATCGAAAGCCCTCTTTCCTGAACCGCTCGTCATTAATATTGTGATTCTCAGTAATATTATTTGTGAATAATTAATTATTGATTCATATGATGAGGAAAATATTGATTTTATGTGGATATAGATGGAGAAAATTTTTAATGTGACAATTGTTGAAAATTTAAATTTTATCTTTTTCTGATAAAATAATTCATATATTTTAATAATATAATAATGGTGATATTTTTACAACGAATGTGGGATATATGAGTATACGAGGAGGAAGAGTATTTTTGTTGCAATAAATGTTTAAAACATGTTAAACATGTCGGTGGACCCCATTTATTGACCGAAATTTGATTATAGCCTGTAGAATTTGATTATAGCCTGTAAAATTGCCCGTTTGTGCAAAGATGAACAGGTGTTTAGATGAACATGACCAATCGATGAATATCTTTGGCCTCAGAGTGCAAAGATGAATATTTGATTCCGTATATATATCGATTGATGTTACAGGATAAAAGATAGACGATGAACTTTAAAATTCATACATCAAGATAGTAGTTTGCATTCTCTACTTAACTCTTCTAATGAATTATTATTTTCATTGCGAATATTGATTTAAAACTTGTTGTCTATTGTATTCTATTAGATTTTTCCTGTTGAAGACTAACGATAATTTTGTTGATATTATCTTAGTCATAATATTCTTTATCGGGCTAATTGAGCTCACCCTTTTCCTTTTTGTTCCATTTTTCTCTCGAGAGATTTGAATGTAGCGAATACTACTAAAGGGTATGGAATGAAGGTTCTAGAGAGAGTTGTTTAGTAGTCCTCACCATTTTGTAAAATAATGTATCAATAATTATGATGGGGATTTATTTATGTGTGGATATTGTTCAGATGACAATATCTCGTATTTAAACTCACAATTTATATGTTGTAATAATAAAGTTGTAGTTATTTCGTACCATGTATTTGGCGACTTCGTAATGGGTTGGATGGAATGGACCTATTTTGGGGCGCCACGGTTGGTATCGAGCTTAGGATATGATCTCCTGAGGAGATCGGGAATAGAACTAGAGGGAGAGATGAGTAAATCCTTTCACTAAAGGTGTCCTACCTAAGCTTATTTGTTAGTTGGTTAAGATATAAGGATATTATGTGATATATTGATTTCTTAATTAACCCTTGTTTTATGACAAGATTTGAGAATGTCGACCAGAATATTAACAATGGAGTAAATGAGACCGTGGAGATGCCTGTATTTTACCAACGAGGAGAGAACGTGCAAACAGTCGGCAATGTACATCCCGTGAACAACACCACCGAAAGCAGATAATGAACGAGGATGTTTGTAAGCTTTTTGCAGCTCATGCAAAAAATCGACGAGGAGACTCGTGTACAAAATACGGGTGGAAATGATGGCAACGCTGATTGCTCGTCACGAACCAAGCAAGCTTCAAGAGTTGGGACCACCAGATTTCCATGGAAAGCCGGATCCGACAAGCGTAATCGTGGTACGCACTCTCAAACAAATAGAATATTTCCACCAAACGAATATTTAATAACAACTTGCTTACCTTTTGCAAAATTTATAAATATTACCTACAACTATAACATTATATCAAATTTATTCCATAATATTCAAAAATAATATTTATAGAAAATTCATCTTTATTTATAAAAGTCAAGCGTCTTAAAACCTCCCTTCTTATGAAATTTCTACCTCGAAATTAGGGTACATACCGGTATGTCGAAGAGGTAAGGATACCTTGATTTTATTTCAGATTCTAACTCCCAAGTCATTTCCTCAACATCGTGGTTTCTCCTCAAAACTTTGACTTGAGGTATAACTTTGGAGCGTAGAATATGTTCCTTCTTATCCAAGATTTGAAAAGGAACCTCTTCATACGTCAAATCTTCTGCTATTTCATCCGGTTCTAACTCAATAATGTGGTTCAGGTCTTTCAAATATTTACGTAACATGGATATGTAAAAAACGTTATGAACACGAGACATACTTGGCGGTAAAACGAGTCTATAGCCACGCTCCTACTGATCGAGGATTAAAATGGGCCGATGAATCGAGGATCGAGTTTTCTCTCTTTCCAAATCTTATAACTCCTTTCCATGGAGCAACACGTATAACACACATGATCTCCTATATCGAATTCCACGTCCCATCGATGAAGATCAAAGATAACTCTTTTGTCGATTTTTGTGAGGTTTTTATACATTGTTAGATCGTTTGAATCTTTTTCATAGTCATACGTACCAACTTCATCCCAACAACGTTGCTTCACCCACTTCATCCAAGCACTGAGAACGACACTTTCTTCCATACAACGCTCGAATGGAGCCATGTCAATACTTGCTTGATAACTATTGTTGTGTAGAAAACTCCACCAATGGTAAGAACTTGTCCCAACTTCCTCAAATCAAGGACACGTAGTCTTAATAGATCTTCAAGAGTTTGAATAGTCCTCTCCGATCGTCTGTCTGTCCGAGGATGATATGCCGAGCTAAATCGTAAAGTCTATGCCCATAGCTTTTGCAAACTAACCCAAAATCGTGAAGTGAATCTTGGGTCTCGATCGAAACTATGGATACCGCAGCATACCATGCGGTCTTACAATCTCGCTTATGTACATACTGTCTGAGCAAGACGCTCAAGTGTATAAGTTTCTTGTATCGGTAAAGAAATGAGCAAACTTGGTCAATCTATCAACAATAACCCAAATCGCATCTAGGCTCGGTAAACCTTAGGAAGACCGATAACGAAATCCATGGTAATGTGCTCCCACTTCTATTCTGGAATTTCAAGTGGTTGCAATGGACCTTTTGATACTTGATGCTCCGCTTTAACTCGTTGACAAGTTAGACACCTTGAGATAAATAACGCTATCTCTCTCTTTATATTGCTCCACCAAAATGTATGGCGAATATCATGATACATTTTGGTACTCCTGTGATGGATTGCAAACGGTGTGTCATGCGCCTCCATCATGATTTTATACTTTAAATCGTGGTCGTTAGAACACAAAGTCCGGAGTTGACTCAAGTATTCCTTCTTCATTGATTCTTGCTTCCAAAGATAAAGACCTTCTTGCACTTTCTTCCTCATACGCATCGATCTCCTGTGTCTCAGAAACGAAACTTTAACTTTATCGATTAAAGTCGGTTCTACTCGTATATTCGCCATCATCACATGCGTCCCTTAAGACTTTAACTCTATTTCCATCCTTTGCAAGTCACACAAAATGGGCCTTTGCGTTGACAATATCGCACTCGTACTTGCATATGATCTTCTACTCAATTTGTCAGCTACCACGTTTGCTTTTCCAGGATGGTATTGGATGGTATGATCATAATCTTTCAACAGTTCAAGCCAACGTCGTTGTCGCATGTTGAGTTCCTTTTGAGTGAAGAAATATTTGAGACTTTTATGATCCGTAAAGATCTCCACTTTCTCCCCATACAAGTAATGTCTCTAAATTATAAGTACAAAGACAACAGCTGCCAACTCTAGATTATGAGTAAGATAATTCCTCTCATATTCTTTGAGTTGTCGCGAGGCATAGGCTATGACTTTTCCATGTTTCATGAGAACACATCCCAACCCTTTGCCCGAAGCATCACTGTAGATGACAAATCCTCCTGAGCCGATGGTATTGTCGTAATGCAGTCTTTGAAATGAGTCTCCTTTTGAGTTCTTGAAAACTCTTCTCACATTCTTCGCTCCAACCGAACTTTGTATCTTTCCGAGTCAGCTGAGTCAATGGAGTAGCGATTCGAGAAAATCCTTCCACGAATCTCCGATAATAACTAGCTAAACCGAGAAAGCTACGTACTTCGGTCACTGATTTAGGTTGCTCCCAGCTTTGAATAGCTTCAATCTTTGTTGGGTCAACATATATTCCATGACTTGATACCACGTGCCCAAGGAATGCTACTTCTCGCCGTAACTCACATTTCTTCAACTTGGCATAAAGCTTATATTCACGGCTTTTGGAGTGTCGACTTCAAGTGTTGCTTCATGATCTTCACTTCGGCTTTTGAATAAATAAGAATGTCATCAATAAAGACGACCACAAAGTGATCCAAATATTCCTTGAATACTTGGCTCATCATATCCATGAAGGCAAAGGGAGCATTAATAATCCAAAGGATATGACTAGAATTCATAATGCCGTCATCGAGTTCCGGAAAGCCGCCTTTGGAATGTCATCGGCTCTAATCTTCAATTGTTGATATCCTAACGAAGATCAATCTTTGAAAAGAATTTGGCTCTTGCAACCGGGTCATACAGTCATCAATACGTGGCAATGGATACCTATTTTTGATGGTGACATGATTCAACTCCCGATAATCAATACAAAGTCGCATACTCCCATCTTTCTTCTTCACGAATGAGTAATGCGAGCACCCCAAGGAGAAGTACTAGGACAAATAAAGCCAATGTCTAACAATTCCTCGCAGCTTGAGTCTTTAACTCCGAAGTTCAATAGAGTCATTCGATATGGGCTTTGAAATGGGTTTTGTCTCGGTTCAAGCGTCGATACAAAATTCAATTTCACGCCAGTGGGTAGGCCAGAAGTTCTTCTTGAATACGCCGAAATTTATTAACAATAGAAATATCGCTCAAAACCGACGTATTTTTGTTTAAATCATGACATGAGCTAAGAAAGCTTGACATCCGTTTTTCAATAAATTAATAGCTTTATGGCTTGAGATGACCGTGATTGATTTTAATGGTTTGGTCGCTTGAATTCGCATAATAGATTGATTAGGAATATGAAAGATAACAACCTTACGAAAACAATCAATTTTTAATGATGAGTAGCTAACCAATCAATCCCTAGAATCACGCAAACGCAAGTATTTTCAATGAAATAAGATCTACAGTAAAGTGTAGGGTACCGATTTGAACCAAATAAGACTTATAAACAAATGGATGTAATGAAGGTTTCTCCCAACGGAGTTTCCACAGATAAGTCAAAGTCTAATTTCTCCTGAGTCAAATTTAATCGATGAGCAGACAAGTAGGAGAAATAAAAGAATGGGTAGAACCCAGATCAAATAAAGTATAGACTTCACTTTAGAGTTTATGATAAACTTACCCGTGATGACCTCATTCGGGTTCCTTGCTTTCTCGGGAGGTCACAACAAACGCCTCCTCAGACTACCAAATTTTGACTTTTTCTCGACTACTTTGGTGCCTCCATCCTAAATTTAACTTGTCTCCTAGTCAACTATGGATACCCCGATACCATGCGGTCTTACAATCTCGCTTTATGTACATAATGAAGCAAGACGCTCAAGTGTATAAGTTTCTCAGATATCGGTGAAATGAGCAAACTTGGTCAATCTATCAACAATAACCCAAATCGCATCTATGCCTTGAGAAACCTTAGGAAGACCGATAACGAAATCCATGGTAATGTGCTCCCACTTCTATTCTAGAATTTCAAGTGGTTGCAATGGACCTTTGGTACTGATGCTCCGCTTTAACTCGCTGACAAGTTAGACACCTTGAGATAAATAACGCTATCTCTCTTCATATTGCTCCACCAAAATGTATGGCTAATATCATGATACATTTTGGTACTCCTGATGGATTGCAAATCGGTGTGTTGTACGCCCATCATGATTTTATACTTTAAATCGTGGTCGTTAGAACACAAAGTTTGAGTTGACTCAAGTATTACTTCTTCATTGATTCTTGCTTCCAAAGATAAAGACCTTCTTGCACTTTCTTCCTCATACGCGATCGACCTTCAGTGTCCGTAGAGCTTGAGCAACTTTAACTTTATCGATTAAAGTCGGTTTTACTCAGATATTCGCCATCATCACACGCTATCCCCTCAAGTCTTTAAATCAGATTTCCATCCTTCGCAAGTCACACAAAATGGGCCTTTACGTTGACAATATCGCACTCAGACTTGCATATGATCTTCTACTCAATTTGTCACCACCCACGTTCGCTTTTCGGGGATGGTATTGATGGTATGATCATAATCTTTAATGATTCAAGCCAACGCCGTTGTCGCATGTTGAGTTCCTTTTGAGTGAAGAAATATTTGAGGCTTTTATGATCCGTAAAAGATCTCCACTTTCTCCCATACAAGTAATGCCTCTAAATTATAAGTACAAAGACAACAACCGCTAACCGGGTGATGTGAAAAGAAAAGTGGTTCGATTTTTGTGATGTGAAAAGAAAAGTGGTTTGACGCTCAGAATGTGAAACGACAATTGGTTCGGCGCATCAGAATGTGAAAACGACAAGTTGGTTCGACGCTCGTAATATGAAACGGCAAGTAAGGGTTTGACGTCTGGTAAAGGTAATTACTATTGGATGAAAATTACTTATCGACGAAGGTAATTACTATCGACGAAGATAATTACTATCGACGAAGGTAATTACTATCGACGAAGGTAATTACTATCGACGAAGAGACTTTCTTAGATGATGACATACGGGCCCCCCATAAAATAACCAAACTTACCACAAACGCCTCATAATGCACTTTTTATATACATCAAGGATCGAATAAATATTACCACAAATCATTTTATTTTTAATCAACACATATTAATCTTTCAACAATTATTAATCATTTATAACTTGTCATCTCAATTATTGATTTAATAATATAACATATTATACGTATGATATCGTGACAATAATTGAATCAATAATATAAGAGATATGATGCAAAGAATTACTATATAAGAATAATTGAGTATAAATGAAAGTGACTTCTCACGTAAGATCAATAATCAATATCGTGTCTTACTTATGCAACCACATGCAGTATTCTTTCGTACTTTTACTATCTGGTAGTTCAACAATTTTAACGGTAACACCTCCGCCGTTATTTTTATAGAAAGATAATTTTGTCGTTTTCTAACTACGACAATACTTCCGTTTTGGGGTCCACCAATGATTGAGCCGTCGTACGAATATTCCCCGACAAATAGAATATTCCCCGACCAAACGAATATTTTATAACAACTTGCTTACCTTACAAAATTTATAAATATTACCCACAACTATAACATTATATCAAATTTATTCCATAATATTCAAAAATAATATTTATAGAAAATTCATCTTTATTTATAAAAGTTGGGGTCTTACACTTATACACTTAAACGTTTTGCTCGTATGTATATAAATGAGATTGTAATACTGCATGGTATGCGGGTATCCATAGTTTCTGATCGAGACCCAAGATTCACTTCAAGATTTTGGGTTAGTTTGCAAAAAGCTATGGGCACAGATTTCACGATTTAAATTTCAGCATATCATCCTCGCATTTTACGGACGATGGAAAGGACTATTCAAACTCTCAAGATCTATTAAGACTTTGTGTCCTCGACTTCAAGGAAGTTGATAAGTTATTACCATCGGTGGAGTTTTCCTACAACAACAAAGCTTATCGTTAAAGTATCGGCATGGCTCCATTTGAGGCGTTGTATGGAAGAAAGTGTCGCTTCCAAAGATACTTTGGGATGAGGGGGTGAAGCAACGTTGTTGGGACCGGAGTTGATACGTATAACTATAGAAAAAGATTCAAACGATCCTAAGAACGATAAAAAACTTCACAAGATCGACAAAAGAGTTATGTTGATCTTCATCGAAAGGACGTAGAATTCGATATCGGAAATCATGTGTTGTTATGTGTTGCTCCATGGAAAGAAGTTACAAGATTTGGAAGAGAGAAAGCTCAATCCTCAATTCATCGGCCCATTTTTAATTCTTGAAATGAAAGGGGAATCTGTGGCCTATAGACTCGCCTTTTACCGCCAAGTATGTCTCGTGTTCATAATGTTTTTCACATATCTATGTTACGTAAATATGTGAAAGACCCGAACCACATTATTTAGTTAGAACCAGACGAGATAGAGG
Source organism: Panax ginseng (assembly GCA_020205605.1). Classification (NCBI taxonomy): domain Eukaryota; kingdom Viridiplantae; phylum Streptophyta; class Magnoliopsida; order Apiales; family Araliaceae; genus Panax; species Panax ginseng. The sequence goes on along the minus strand of CM035138.1, from coordinate 8,144,173 downwards.
AAGATTTAACGTATGAAGAGTTACCTGTTAAAATGTTAGATAAGAAGGATCATGTTCTACGCTCTAAGGTTATACCTCAAATCAAAATTTTGTGGAGAAACCAAAATGTGGAGGAAATGACTTGGGAGTTAGAATCTGAGATGAAGTCAAAGTATCCTCATCTCTTCAACATACCAGGTATGTACCCTAGTTTCGAGGACGAAATTTCATAAGAAGGGGAGGTTGTAAGACCCTAACTTTTATGAATAAAGAATAATTTTCTCGAATTATATTTTTGAATATAATGGTATTGATTTGATATAATGTTATAGTTGTGGTAATATTTATAAATTTTGCAAAATGCAAGTTGTTATATAATATTCGATTGGTCCTGGGAATATTCGCTTTAACAGAAATATTCGCATAACCGCATAATCATCATGGACCCCACAATGTAATTATTGTTTGATCGAGAAAACGATAAAAATACTTTATGAAAATAATCTATGAGGTGTTATCAAGTTAAAACCGCTGAACTACCCTAGTAGTAAAAGTACAAGAATACGCCAGAATCGCATAAAGAAGATTACCTGCTTTGATTATTAATGCTTATGGTGTCACTCAATTATACTCAATTATTGCTACAATAATTGTTGCATCATATTTATCATATTATTGATTCAATTATTGTTACAAAGATCATCCGCATTATATGATATATTATTAAATCAATAATTGAGATTAAGCAGTTATTCATATTATTATTTGCAATATCGACAATGTCCGGAAGTTCTGTCAAGGAGAGGTTCGGTCACCTAATCATACTGCCTAATAAGGAGAAATCCTTATCTGAAAGCCCCTCTTCTCGGAACGACCTTAGTTGTTAAATATTGTGAATTATAATATTAATGATGAATAAGTTCGTGTTGATTAAAGATGAATTTAATAGTTCCATCAGGTTGGACTTATTTGTGTTAAGATAATTGATATCCGGAGGATATATTGTTCAATTGGGTATTCGGACACTTTACGATTTGGAGTACTATTCACGAAGTTACTATTCACGAGTTACTATTCACGATTCTTACTATTCATGAGTTATTATTCACGAAGTTACTATTCACCTTGCTACTTATTCACTCTAAGATTGCGTATTCTAGTATTTTGGTACAATATTATTCCATGAGGAGATGTGCTAATTTTTCGCATCAGTTGGTCAAGATATAATAAGAAGTCAATATGGACCGTGGTGGAGTTTTAATAAGAAATCAATATGGATCACGGTTTAAAGTTTTAATAAGAAATCAAGATGGACCGTTGTTTTAGTTTTAATAAGAAACCAACTGGATCGTCCGCTTAATAAGTAAATCAATCTGAATTGCTCATGGATTAGCTACTATTCATTCTATTTTCCTATAAATAAAACTCATTCCTTCATTATTTCTTACTTAATTCACTTTGAAACTCTGAGAGAGAATTATAAGAGAAACCTATGAAAAGTATTCTACTACTTCCCTACTCTTATATTCAGCTTTATTTTACTGGTAGTGGATGTTATATGTCAGTCTCATGAAGAAAACTTCATTATTCCATTATTTATTATTCTCGTTGAATAACATATATACGCCGCTACCCTATACATGGTGACATTCTTCTAATATTCTCGTTTTTATTATTCGCTTAATATCCTCGTCTGCGTAAGGCGTTTACGCCTTTGACCGTTCCATTATTTATTATTCTCGGTTAATATCCTCGTCTGTGCGTTCTACGCGACCACCAGTGACGCCCCCTAAAATAGGTATACATCACCCATTCCGAGTTGTCAATACATACGTACGTAAATAACTACAACTTTATTATTACAACAAGAAATCATGAGTTTGAATATAAATATTATCTTCTGTATAATATCTATACTCAAATAAATTCTCATCATATTTATTGATACATTATTTTACAAAAATGGTGAGGACTACTAAACAACTCTCTCTAGAACCTTCATACCATACCCACTTTGCGTCGCTATATTCTCGCCTCCCGAGAAGAAAAAATGGAACAAAGAGGAAAAGGGTGAGCTCAACTAGCCCAAGAAGAAATATTATGACTAAGATAATATACAACAAATTATCGTTAGTCCTCAACAGAGAGAAATCTAATAGAATACAATAGACAACAAGTTTTAAATCAATATTCGCAATGTAAAATAATAATTCATTAGAAGAGTTAAGTAGAAATGCAAACCATCGCCTTTCTATGTATGAATTTAAAAGTTCATCGCTCATCTTTTATCCTCAGAACATCAATCAATATATATCCGAATCAAATATTCATCTTTGCACTACAGCCAAAGATATTCATCACCAATTCATGTTCATCTAAACACTGCTCATCTTTGCACTACGGGCCAAAGATATTCATCAAAAATCATTCATCTTTGCACTATAGGCCAAAGATATTCAATTATATCATCATTTAGGACTGAGGATGATGAAAAATATTTTTAAAGAAACGAATCCAGTGGAACAAAATGACAAGGATTAAAGATTAAGGATTCGTACTTTGTTTTATCCATGCCCAAAAATACCTCAAAAATAATCATAGTGGTGTAAAATTTAAGAATGATCAAAACATGGATACAATCAAAGCTAGTATCCACAATAGATATTTTAGATTTAAAAGGAAAATTTTCATTTTTCATGAATAAAGTGTTGCATTCGTGAATAAAGGTCATATACGTGAATAATGTCGATACGTGAATAAGAATCTCCGACACAAAAAGTTTCAAATTTGATTAAAAGTTCAGATCAATACTTGACATAATGATATTAGAAGAAATAATATCATTTAAAAATAATAATATCCCTTACCTCGAAAGATCAAGATTTAAAATTTAAACACCTGATATATAAAGCATGACTTGAACTCAGACCGTATAAAGAATACTCAAAATATACTCAAAATACTCACAAGAATACGCCGATAATATAGAGGAGAAAACTTCAGCTTACGTGTAATTTTCAATTCTAACCCAAGAGACCTATTTATAGGAAAATGCTTAGAACACCAAAGCGAAAATTTATTAAAATATTAATTTATTAATTTTTATTCCTACGCCCACATTTAGAGATCCGAATTCACCACTTCTAACACACGCAAGACCCACAATAATGACAAAAAATATTTTGTCATTTTAAATATTTTATACTTCCAAAATCAATTATTTTGAGCTTCAAACTTCAATAATTCACAATAAATAGTCCTTTTGATGTAAAAAATTGAATCTCGTATTTTTATAGGAAATTCCATTATCTACAACTTTGCGTATGAAAGCTTTTCCAAATTCCAAAAATTGACCAAATCCATAAACGAAGCGATTTTACAAAAAGCTATAATCAAATTTCAAATAAGAAATGGGGTCCACCACAACACATAAAACATGCTTTAAATTTTTTTTTTAACAAAAATACTCCTCCTCCACATATACTCATATATCCCACATTCATCGTAAAAATATCATCATTATTATATTATTAAAATATAATAATATATTTAAATGAATTATTTTATCGTAAAAAGATAAAATTTCAATTTTCAATAATTGTCACATTAAAAAATTTCTCCATCTATATCCACATAAAATCAATATTTTCCTCATCATATGAATCAATAAATAATTATTCACAAATAATATTACGTAATCACAATATCGACAACCGTGCAGCTTCCTCAGAAAGAGGGGCTTTCCAATAAGAATTTCTCCTTCGCTGCCGCAATTATTAGGTGATCAAACCTCTCCTTAGATGTAACTTTCTAGACATCGCCAATAATGTTATCTAATAATATTATTCGAAAATATGAATTATTGCTTCGATAATGAAAAATTCTCGTAAATGACAATTATCAAAACAACAAAGAATATAAAATATCAACGCAACAATTATTGAATCAATAAAATAAAATATCGAATAAAGAATTACCGTAACCATTATCGAAGTAAGTGCCTTCACGTAAGAATCAATAATTGTGCAATCGTCGCAATCACTTGTGTTTTAACCATCGAGTATTTTAACAAAGATAATTGTGAATAACTACGCCGTTATTTTTAAACAACTTATTTTTGTCGCTTTCTTCATCCAATCGCTTTCAGCATGATGCCCATAAAAGATCATGTACCGTCAGATTTAATATTCCCCCCAAGCAATGAAGAATATTCCACGACCACTCATTATTTTGAAATACTTGCATATTTTACCCATAACTATCCACATTAATCAAATCAACCCTTACTATTTCAAAATAATAAATAGAGGAAATTAAATTTTATTTATTAATTATTTGGGGTCTTACAACCTCCCCTCCTTATGAAATTTCGTCCTCGAAATTGACGTACGTACCTGGTGTTTCAAAAAGATGAGGATACCTCGCTTTCATTTCTGTTTCCAACTCCCAGGTCATTTCCTCAATAGCATGATTCATCCACAAAACTTTAACTTGTGGTATGTCATTTGTGCGTAGGACATGCTCCTTCCTATCCAAGATCTTGACAGGTACCTCTTCATCCGTTAAGTCTTCGGCTATCTCGTCCGGTTCTAACTCTATAACGTGGTTCGGGTCTTTCACATATTTACGAACACGAGACATACTTGGAGGTAACGCGAGTCTATAGGCTACATTTTCTACTCGGTCAAGAATTTGAAATGGACCAATAAATCGTGGATTGAGCTTTCCTCTTCCCAATTCTTGTAACTCCTTCCATGGAAAGAACTCGCAACAATACATGATCCCCTATACTAAATTCCATGTCCTTTTGATGAAGATCCGCATAACTCTTTTGTTGATCTTGTGCCATTTGTATCGTTGTCGAATCATTTGGATCTTTTCTTGTAGTAGTCATATCGTATTAACTTCGGACCAAACAATGTTGCTTCACCCACCTCATCCCAACATATTGGAGAGCGACACTTTCGTCCATATAATGCTTCAAATGGAGCCACACCTATACTTGCCTGATAATTGTTGTTGTAGGAGAATTCCACCAATGGTAAATACTTATCCCATCCGCCTCAAAGTCAGGACACTTGAGTCTTAATAAATCTTCAAGAGTTTGAATAGTCCTCTCTCGATTGTCCGTCTGTTTGAGGATGGTATGCCGAACTGAATCGTAAATCCGTGCCCATAACTTTTTGCAAGCTAACCCAAAATCTTGAAGTGAATCTTGGGTCACGATCCAAAACTATGGATACTGGCATGCCATGCAACCTCACAATCTCATTTACATATATACTAAAGAAGACGTTTAAGGAATTAGTCTCCGTGACGGTAAGAAATGAGCAGACTTGGTTAATCTATCAACAATAACCCAAATAGCATTGATGCCTTTAGAAACCGTAGGGAAGACCCGTAATGAAATCCATGGTAATGTGTTCCCACTTCCATTTCGTAATCTCAAGTGGTTGCAGAATCTTACCTTAGGTACTAGATGCTCCGCCTTTACACGCCGACAAGTTAAACACGTTGAGATAAACTTTGCAATCTCTCTCTTCATATTGTTCCACCAAAATGTATGTCAAGATCACGATACATTTTGGTACTTCCAGGATAGATTGCAAATGGTGTATTATGTGCCTCCATCATAATCTTGTACTTTAAATCAGAGTCGTTAGGGACACAAAGTCCGGAGTGGACTCAAGTATTCCTTCTTCATCAATTCTCGCTCGAATAGCACCTTTTGTACTTTCTTCATATACGATCATTTCCCGCCTATGGCTTGAAAGCACCTTAACTTTTTCTATAAAAGTTGGCTCTACGCGATACTTGACATCATCGCACTCGTTCTCGTGATATGATCTTCTACTCAACGCCACCACTACCACGCTCGCTTTTCCGGATGGTATTGAATAGTGTGGTCGTAGTCTTCAATACTCGAGCCAACATTGTTCTTGCCGTGATGTTAAGTTATTTTTGAGTGAAGAAATATTTAAGGCTTTTATGGTCCTAATATATCTCCACTTTCTCCCCATAAAGATAAGTGCCTCCGGATCTTTAATCTGAAACGATCAATGCGCTAACTCTAGATCATGAGTAGGATAATTCCTCTCATACTCTTTAAGTTGTCATGAGGCATAGGCTATGACTTTCCCACGTTGCATGAGAACACATCCTAACCCTTTGCCTCAAGCATCATTGAGATAACAAATCCATCCGTACCAGATGGTATTGTTAGAACAAGTGCCGAAATGAGTCTCCTCTTGAGCTCTTGGAAACTCTTCTCGCATTATTCGCTTCCAAACGAATTTTGTATCCTTCGAGTTAAATTTGGGTTAATGGAGTAGCGATTTGAGAAAACCCTTCCACGAATCTCCGATAATAACCAGCTAAGCCCAAAAAACTACGTACTTCAGTCATCGACTTCGGTTGCTCCCAACTTTGTATTGCTTCAATCTTCGCCAGATCAATAGATACTCCATGTTTCGACACCACATGCCTAAGGAATGCTACTTCCTCAAGCCAGAACTCGCATTTCTTCAATTTGGCATATCGTTTATTTTCACGAAGCCTTTGGAGTACCAGCTTCAAATGGTGCTCATGATCTTCACGACTTTTGGAATATATGAGGATGTCATCAATAAAAACAACAACGAACTGATCCAAATATTCCTTGAATACTCGATTCATCATATCCATGAAAGTCGCATGAGCATTAGTCAATCCGAAAGACATGACTAAGAATTCATAATGCCCGCATTTAGTTCTAAAGCGCGCTTTTGAATATCTTCGCCTAATCTTCACCGATGATATCCGTAATCTAAGATCGATCTTTGAAAAAATTGTGCCCTTTACAACCGGTCAAACAAGTCATCAATACGAGGTAGAGGATACCTATTCTCGATAGTGACATGGTTCAATTCCTGTAGTTAATATTAAAGTCGCGATACTCCCGCCTTTCTTCTTTACGAATAATAAAACAGGAGCACCCCAAGGAGATGTACTAGATTTAATGAAACCGATGTCCAACAACTCCTCAGTAGTTGGACCTTTAACTCTCAAGTTCAATAGGAGCCATTCGATATGGGGTTTTAGAAATGGGCTTTGTCAGTGTTCAAGATCAATAAAGAATTCAACTTCACGCTCTGGGGTGTAATCGAAGTTCTTCGAAATACGTCGGAAAGTCAATAACAACAGAATATTATTCAAATTTGACGTGTCTTTATTCAAATCCATAACATGGGCTAAGAAAGCTTGACATCCGCTTTTCAATAAACGAATAGCTTTTATGATTAGATATGATGTTGATTGATTTTAATGGTTTAGTTGCTTGAATTAAATGATAACGGGTTGTTTAGGAATATGAAAGCTAACAACCTTATGAAAACAATCAATTTTGGCATGATGAGTAGTTAACCAATCAATCCCTAAAATCACATCAAAAGAAAATATCTTTAAAGAGATAAGGTCAATGTGTAAGGTAAGGTGATGGTGCCAACTTGAATCAAACAAGATTTATAAACGAAGGATGTGATGAAAGTTTCTCCCAACGGAGTTTCCACAGATAGGTCAAAGTCTAATTTCTCCGGAGTCAAGTTTAAACGTTGAGCACAAGCGGAGAGATAAATGAATGGGTAAAGACCAGATCAAGTAAGGTATAAATTTCGCAAGAATTTATAAATAAATTTACCCATGATCACCTCGTTTGTTCCTCGCATTTTGACCAAATCCACAACAAACGCTTCTTCTAGAACCGCCGATTTCGACTTTTCGGACAATCTTTTGAGTCACCGTCATCACGAACTAGGTTTCGCTATCAGTATAATCTCGAAAGCGATATGTCCTTCCTTTCCATAATTATAGCATACCTTGCATCATAGTGGCGCTTTGGACCGATATGTCCCTCTTTCCCGCATTATATAATACGAATGGGTCGTTTCTCTCCCTTAGAACCGATTCTTCTTAAGACCGCTGCCTTCATACGTAGTCGTTGTTAAATCTCCTCTTTTAAAATCTCCTCCCCGACTCGCTTTTCTATTTTCACGGCTATGATTACCACCAGTAGTGGTTACCATTTTTGTCCGCTCTTTTCTTTCTCCACCGGTTATCATTGTTTTGTTGATCGCTATCTCCTAGATGATCCTCGATTGTGGTCCCTATTGACCGTGACTCAAGTTATCTCACTCTAATAATTGAGCCTGCTTACAACATCTAAATAGAGAGAAAATTTATTAGAAATGAGATATTGTCGACGTCTTCAGTTTCAAACCTCTCGTAAACATCCGCGTCATATACGTTCCTCATTCTCCACCAAATGAGGTGCAAACACGGATAACTCGCAAACTTTGCCTCGTGATCGAGACACCGCCACGTTGTTTTGTTCTAATCGATGAACTCCACTTCCTTCATATATATGACGAACACTTTCGTGAAAGTATTTGTCATTAAATAGTTTTTGAAACGCTCCCCAAGATATCGCCGAAATACGCACCGATGGGTACGCTTCACGCACTCCCCACCGATGAGTCTCCGCCGCCACTAAATATAAAGGTGGTGAATGGAACCTTTTGTTCTCCGCTCATCCCAAGACATCGAATATCTTGGTAATTAGCTTGACCCATGTTTCCGCCATGATCGGATCGGGCTTTCCTTAAAATTCGTGGTCCCAACTTTTGAATCGCTTGGTTGTGACAACCCGTGAATTGTTATCATTTCCTCCTCAGATTTTGAACACGAGTCTCCTCAATCCGATTTTGCATGAATTACAAAAAACTTCTAAACATCCCTCGCTCATCATCTCTTTCGTTGGTGTTGTTCACAGGAGGAACATTGTCAAGATGTTGCACGCTCTCCTCGTTGGTGAGTAGACAGCATCTCCACTGGCCCTCATTTCCACTCATAATATTCTCAATCGACATTCTCAAATACCGCATAAAAAACAAGGGTTAATTAAAGAAATCAATATATCACATAATATCCCTATATAACGACTAACTAACAAATAAGCTTGGGTAGACACACTAAATAAGGATTTACTCTGCCTCCCTCCTAGTTCTATTCCCGATCTCCGCCAGAGATCATATCCTAAGCTCCGATACCAACCGCATGACGCCCCCAAAATAGGTATACATCACCCATTCTCGAGTTGTCAATACATGGCATGAAACAACTATAACTTTATTATTATAACAATGAACCATGAGTTTGAATACAAATATTATCTTCTAGACAATATCTATACTCAAATAAATCCTCATCATATTTATTGATACATTATTTTACAAAAATGGTGAGGACTACTAAACAACTTTCTCTAGAACCTTCATTCCATACCCCGACTCGTACTCGCTATATTCTCGCCTCCTTAGAAGAAAAATAGAACAAAGAGGAAAAGGGTGAGCTCAACTAGCACAGTAAAGAATATTATGACTAAGATAATATACAACAAATTATCGTTAGTCCTCAACAAGGAGAAATCTAATAGAATACAATAGACAACAAGTTTTAAATCAATATTCGCAGCGAAAATAATAATTCATTAGAAGAGTTAAGTAGAGAATGCAAACTACTATCTTCTATGTATGAATTTAAAAGTTCATCGCTCTATCTTTTATCCCCCAGTAACATCAATCAATATATATCCGAAATCAAATATTCATCTTTGCACTACAAAGCCAAAGATATTCATCATTAATTCATGTTCATCTAAACACTGCTCATCTTTGCACTACTGGCCAAAGATATTCATCAAAATCATTCATCTTCAGACTACAAAGCCAAAGATATTCAATTATATCATCATTTAGAATCGAGGATGATGAAAAATATTTTTAAAGAAACGAATCCAAAGGAACAAAATGACAAGGATTAATGATTAAGGATTCAGTATTTTGTTTTATCTATGCCCAAAAATACCTCAAAAATAATCATAGTGGTGTAAAATTCAAGAATGATCAAAACATGGATACAATCAAAGCTAGTATCCACAATAGATATTTTAGACAAAAGGAAAATTTTTATTTTTCGATGAATAATGTCGATTCGTGAATAAAGGTCGATATCGTTAATAACGTCAGATACGTGAATAAGAATCTCAGACACAAAAAGTTCCAAATTTGATTAAAAGTTCGGATCAATACTTGACATAATGATATTAGAAGAAATAATATCATTTTAAAAAATAATATCCCTTACCTCGAAAGATCAAAGATTTCTAAATTTGAAACACCTGGATATAAAGCTATGACTTGAACTTGCACCGTATATAACAATACTCAAAATATACTCAAAATACTCACAAGAATACGCTTCGATAATATAGAGAGAGAAAATTTCAACAGGTGTAATTTTCAATTCTAACCTAAGACCCTATTTATAGAAAATGCTTGTAACACCAAAGCGTAAAATTTATTAAAATATTAATTTATTAATTTTTATTCCTACGCCCACATTTAGAGATCTGAATTCAAATACTTCTAACACACGCAAGACCCACAATAATGATAAAAAAAACGTTTTGTCATTTTAAATATTTTATACTTCCAAAATCAATTATTTTGAGCTTCAAACTTCAATAATTCACAATAAATAGTCTTTTTATCGAAAAATTGAATCTCATGAGTTTTTATAGAAATTCCATTATCTACAATTTTGCGTAAGGAAGTTTTTCCAAATTCCAAAAATTGACCAAATCCATAAACGAGCGATTTTACAAAGCTATAATCAAATTTCACCAAGAAATGGGGTCCAATTAACACATAAAACATGCTTTAAATTTTTTTTTTTGTAACAAAATACTCTCCTCCACATATACTCATATATCCCACATTCATCGTAAAAAATATCATCATTATTATATTAATAAAAATAATAATATATTTAAATGAATTATTTTATCGTAAAAAGATAAAATTTCAATTTTCAACAATTGTCACATTAAAAATTTCTCCATTTATATCCACATAAAATCAATATTTTCCTCATCATATGAATCAATAATTAATTATTCACAAATAATATTACGTAATCACAATATCGACAACCAGTGCAGCTCCTGTGAAAGAGGGGCTTTCCAATAATAATTTCTCCTTATCTGGCGCATAATTAGGTGACCAAACCTCTCATTGGATGTAACTTTCTAGACATTGCCAATAATATTATCTAATAATATTATTCAGATAATATGAATTATTGCTTCGATAATGAAAATATCGTGTAAATGACAATTATCAAACAACAAAGAATATAAAATATCAACGCAAAGAATTATCAAATCAATAAAATAAAATAATTGAATAAAGAATTACTTTAACCATTATCGAGTAAAGGCCTTTTACGTAAGAATCAATAATTGGTGCAATACCGTGTCATCGTGTTTTAACCAATCGAGTATTTTAACAATATTAATTGTAATAACCACGCCTGTTATTTTTAAAGAACTTATTTTTGTCGCTTTCTTCATCCAATCGCTTTCAAGTTATGGGCCCATAAAAGATCAAGGTCGTCGTCATTTAATATTCTCGCATGCTAAAGAATATTCCACGACCACTTCATTATTTTGAAATACTTGCGTATTTTACCCATAACTATCCACATTAATCAAATCAACCCTTACTATTTCAAAATAATAAATAGAGGAAATTAAATTTTATTTATTAATTATTTGGGGTTTTACAACTGCCCATTATTTATTATTCTGCATTTAATATCCTCGTCTGCAAGCGTTTACGCCGGGACACAGTTCCATTATTTATTATTCGCCGAAATATCCTCATCTGCGCTTTACGTTCTGACCGGTTCCATCCTTTATTATTCTCGTTGGAATAACCTATGCATGCATGGCATTTACGGTGATTTCTTTTGTTATTCCATTCTTTATTATACTCGATTGGTTAAAACTTTGACTTATACTCCATGAAATTAGTGGAATATCCTTGATATTTACGCTTAATCCAAAGATCTTTTTTCATGGAAATATTCTTCCGAGCATTCTTGAATTTTACTCTACAAAGCAAGATCATGTTGACAATTTGACGTTATCATTTCCTAGATAAATTAATTCTTGAACTTATTTTATTGAATTCTTATATCATTGTCATCATCCTCATGTTTATATTATATTGAAAGTCATCTTTGGCCCAGTGGTGCATGATGGACTTGGTATGATTATGACTGTGGATTATTCGATTGTAATCATGTATAGTAATGTTACAAATGATGTGGTAAAAGTCCTCATTGGCCCGTAGTGCATTGATGGACAAATTGTTGGCATAATCATGACCATTAATGAATACACAAATATTCTCGGCGTAGTAGTGCATGGATAATTGTGGTCGTGATACTAAAGAATATCCTCGCAGTAGTGCAGGGGTGATTCGATGATGTGGATTATTTATTAAAATTCGAGTCCCAAATGATAAAAGTGATGAAAAATCTTTTAAATCATAAAAGATAATAGATTTCATTCTCTACTGACTCTTTTAATGGATTGCTTGTTCTACCGCAGCTTAAACTTGATATTTATTATATTTTATCGGTTTAACATTGTTGAAGGCTAACGATAAATTATTCTGCATTATCTTAGTCATAATATTTCTTACTGGGCTAGTTGAGCTCACCCTTTCTTTCACTGTTCTCTTCAGGAAATGAGAACGTAGCTGGGACTAATCGGGGAACAGAGTGATGGTCCTAGATGGTGCATTAAGTAGTCCTCACTATTATGTGAAATAGTGTGATAATAATTGTAATGAGGACTCCTTTTGAGTTTGTATAATCTCTAGTAGACAATATTTGTATTCAAACTCACGCTTTATATTTTGTCGTATTGCATACCTACATATAGTTTGTATTATAAAGTTGTATTTGAATTATGTACCATGTATCTGGCGACTCAAGATGGGTGATGTATACCTAATTTTGGGGGCGTCACATTTCTGATGTACTTTTACATAGAATATCTGGCCATCCATGTATAAAGACACCGAATGACTAGGATTTGGGGAGAACGAGGAGGCTGAGAGAACATGCATGATGATAGATCTGTTGAAGAGGCTTTCTCCAACGAGAGATCGAAAGGCGAAAGCGGAGGGGAGTTGAAAGAGTGAGATCTCAATTCTCAGATCTAAAATTATGTATGAGTAATGCTTATAATTTTTCAACGCTTATTTCTTTATTTGTAATTCGGGTATTCGGTTAACCGAATAACCCAAAATTGAAAACCAAACCCAAAATCAAAAATTGAAAATAAAATCGGATATAACCAAATTATAAAAAATACCCGAGTAACCGAAAAATTCAGTTAAAAAAATTCGATTCGGTTCGGTAATTCGGTTTTATCCATTTTTTGCTCACTCCTACATGCATTCTCGTACTATTGTCGGCCAAGCTAGGAGATGATAAATCACTTTTAGAAACAGAAATTGTAACGAACGAGAATTTTATATGTAATTTAAAAATATTTATTGGGTTAAATAAATATTTTAATCGATTTATTTATTAAGATAAATAAATATTTGATGAAATCATTGTGTAATAATTTAGTTAAGTGTGTATATTAACTAAATTAATTTATGGTAATTTTATGGATTGAAGATTTAATTTAATGAAATAATTAAATTAAATAAATTGTTTGATAATAATAATGTTGTGTAGTGTTGATGTTCTAGTTTAATTTAGTAATTAAATTAGATATGTAATAATTTGTTAAGCATAAATATAATTATAATGAAAATTATAATCATAATTATAAGATAAGTGTAATTTGACTTGATTAAATTAATCAAATAAAGATGTGACAAGGAAACTATATGATAAGAAAATATAAAAATAAATTGAGGGGGAAGTTTTAGTGTGCAGCCAAACAAAGCCTTATGGCTTTTGGCATACTTTAACTGATATGTCTATTATTTTTTTTTAAACTGATAAGTATGCGTATATATGTTATATCAGTTTAGTTATACATATTATCTTAAGGCTAAGAAGAACACATAGTGATAGAGAGAGAATTGAGATCGAGCTAGAGAGAAAATTGAGGGAATTGAAGAGAATTGGAGTATCAAAAGAGAATGAGGAAGCATTAACAAGCAATTCTCTATCATCTTTGTTGAGATTGATCAAGAATTAAAGGTATAAAACCTAACTCCATGTTCTTAGTTTTGTTTTTGAGTTTTCTGTAAAGTGGAGTCTTAATTTGTGAGAATTTGGATTATATGTGTTAATTAGTTTATGTAATCCATTGGTTATCATCTATAAACAATTTTCAGAGGTTGAAATTCATGAAATCATGTTATAAATGGAGGTTATTGTTGTTCTTGAGTTTTGGTGATATATATACATATGACATGTATGCTTTGAGGCCAAAATTGATGTTTAATTCTTATTGTAATCTATAAATTGATTTCAGAATATGTTAGTATATTGAATTACGAAAAGAATGCAATTGAAATGGTTTAATTTGGTTAAGAAATGAAGATTTGGTGGTTGATTTCGCTAAATATGTTGAAAATGAAGAAAAACAACAAAAACATGATTTTAATCCTTAAAAGTTGATTGTGTAAGATGTTTATGTTGTTAGAATCATGATATGCATGTTTGGTGGTGTTGTTAACAAATTTACAGCTTCTGGATATGTTAAATTTATGCTTAATTAGAAAAATTGGGTTGTTTGGGAGTAATTGTGAAGTAGGTACGCAGAGATGCAGCTTTTGTTTATGTCATCAGTAGCGTCAATGCGTTAGTACCAAAGGAAGAAAAATGGCGCAATTGCTACCGGCCGAAAGCGCTCTGGGTATTGAGATTTAAGCATAAGAACATTGCTAAGTCAATGAAGGTTTTGGGGTAAGCAATTGCGCCTTCCCCAGCGTAAGGAGTTTTTTTTTTGTTAGTTTAGTTTTCAGTCCATGACATATTAGCCTAACCTAATGTAAGGTGCATGATAATGTGTTAAACATGTAATGAAGTTGTATAACAGATTGTAAACATGTATTTGATGATTTTAGGTTGAAAAGATAATGACTTAGAAAACTTTAACTTATAGTTTATTAAGTCTTGAGATATTATTTAAGCGTGATGATGCTTTACTAGATTTATGGTTTCAGACCTGTAAATGGTGTCAGTGATTGGAATATGAGATAGAATAACAAGATAAACTTTGTTGGGATGCGATTATTTGGGTCTAGCCATGGTGCAATCTAGTCTATTTAATGGTCCAGATCTGGTGATGTCCCATATATATTTATTGTGACAGTGGGAGAGTTCTTATTAAAATATGATTGTATTTTCTTATTTGAAGGGATAAGGAGTCCTTCTCCTAGTTGGATGCGGGTGGAGGTGACTTCTATATATACGGCTACAAGCTAGGGTTGAAGGACACAATATCATGAGGCAGAACACAAGAGCATACGATACAAATAAACACTTTGTACTCTCCATATTATTATAGTGGATTTCTCTCTTTCCGTGGTTTTTTCCCAATTGGGTTTTCACGTAAATTATTGTCCATATTTTTTATCTCTTTATTTATGTTTATGTGAGTGAATTTCGTGAGTTTGATTTCACAACAATACAATCAACCGTTAGCACAATTTTGGCCTGCTGTTTTAGTGATTTCGTCAGGCGTACAAAATCAGGCAATAACAAACTTGAATGAGAATTAAACCTATATGGTTAATGTTGGTTTAACTAATCGGTATTGCGATTTCAATGGTATATGTAGGGTATTTGGCAATCGTGTGTTATAATTGTGTAGCTTACGCACAAAGCAAGTTCATAAACCTTATTTATTTATGTAAAACAAGTTCCTAAACCTTATTTCTTTATGTAAAGCAAGATCTTTATCCTATCTTGTTTATTATTGTTATGCAAGTTCTAAATTTCACTTTTCGCTAAACAAGTTTCCTAATCTTGATCTTGATATTGTTTGATTAAGATGGCTCAAGTTGTTTGTTCATATTGAGCGAGTTTCTAATAATTGTTTCTCAAAAATTCAAAGCTTGAGATGTTCATTATTTCGAGCGAGACTTTCTAATTCATTTGAAGATAGTCTATTGAATATACAATATTTTATTCAACTATATATTGTTGTGATTTTATTATTGTCTTAAATATTGTTACTCAATACCTAGTTGTTGTATCGAACTTCGAATGACTAGTGAACCTTTATTGATTTGACTAGTCCATAGTTGATGAACGTTCTAAAATTCTAGAACCATTGTTAAAGCTAATCCAAACCAAATCATCTTTAGTGCAGAAATCTTAAGTCAAATTGAGATGAACAACTCTATCATAGAGGAATATATACGCGTTAACGTTAAGATGTTTATGCACAATACATGGTACGAATGACTATTCCCCCTAAGTACGGGAGGAAAAGTCCATATAGTTTAACAACTGTTAAAGGTTGAGGTAGAAATACTTAATAACCTGAGACATAGTTCATGTTCTTGAGACCCTCAAATATAAATCTCGAATTTGCTTTCAAATCTTGATTCGAAGAACGAGTTCTTTGTTTATTCAGTATTCGTTGCTTACTCATATGATAATGTTGTTGTCATCATTATATTTGTGAGCAATTGTTTGCTCACTCTTGCATATATCACTGCAGCTAAAGTTGAGAAAGTTGACGAGCCGTCTACTAGCAAGGGCAACAGCAAAATGTCCAAATGATGAAGACTTGTTTGATTTTATTTAAATGAATCTATGTTATGAGACTTATTTAAATATATATATGATGTATTCCGCAAACTTATGTAATTACTTAAGGTTAGATTACCTGAGATTTGTTTTAAGTTGATGTTATCCTTTAATGGGGAGGATTATTGTTTAAGTTATTTAACTTATGTCTTTATCCTTGATTATGAGTAGTTAGATGTAATTATTTTGGATAGTGAACACCAAATCTTGTAGAAATGAAATACCCGAATTTGATTACCTTACCATAATTGAATTGATCGTGAAGATTTGGTGGGCTTGGAACTTTGAATTCTTTTTTGGAGATTCTCATGGTTGATTTCCTCTTCATAATTCAAAACCACCTGATCTTTGTCATCATTTGCATCACACTCTAACCAAATGACATTTGTTTTTATATATAGACAATCTTTATCTTGAGTGTAACCACATATTAACATTTTTTTTGTCAAGCTTGCGGCAATTGTACACGAGTTGATTTGCGCAATCAACCATTGAAATGAGAATTTTTCTCTCGTAGACCTTTTATCAAACACCTTATGAACATCACTGCTTCCTCTACTTCCAGTTGCTGCAACTTCTATCTCTTCATGATCCGACCTTATGATTTTGAGTTCTAAAATCATATTAAGAGCTATTTCGTTGGAAGCCCTTATATTACCATTTTTTTTCACTATTTGCTAAACTTTTCATTCATAAAACTCTACAATTTTTTCATTTATTCTCAAAATTTATCGAAATGGTTTTTTAGGATTGTAAAATTTTGATTTTTAGTTGCCATTGTTCTTGGGATCGGGACAACTCTGATACTAATTGTAAAAAACAAAAAAGTAGAACAAAGATTTGATAAAAATTAAGAGAGAAATTTGAAAAAAGAGAAGACACAAAAAGAGAGAATAAGAAGATAGAACCGTAAATAAAGAAAAGAAACAACACATTATCCTTCACTAATTTCAAAATAAATTTAGTAAATTACAACCGGGTATATCTACTTAGAATATCAATATTACAACTACGCCCCCACTAATCTAGTATTTCCTTCCGTATCCCTGCCTATTCCTTACCTCCTCCACCATTAGTATTAGGGTACGCAAATCGTCATCATGTTCTTAAGCCTCTCATCATCGGCCATCAGTTCCCTACTTCAAGTACTGATATAGGATTCGCCCTCACTATCACTCATCTACGCAGCTTTAACAGAAACCCTAGAAAATGTCTGGCGGGTTTTTTCGGGTAACACTTCGTTGTTTACTTGCCCTATCCATCAATCACGCCAGTTAATTTCAACTGATTGTAATTTGTCGTTAGATCTAAATGATTGTGAATTTATTTACGTGTTTAAAATATATCAATCAGGTTTTCGTGTTGATAATTGCGTAGTGGCTTATTTTACTTTTTGTTAGGGTACGTCCGCCGATCAGGACACTCGATTTTCGAACAAGCAGGCTAAACTGATGAAATCACAGAAGTTTGCTCCTGAACTGGAACATCTGGTAGGTTTCGTTTCTAGTTTGTAGTTGAATCTGGGGAAACTTGGTTTTTGATGAAAATTTAATTTAAAAATTGCAATTTTTATGTCTGATGTGGTTAGGTGGATATGACCAAAGTTGAGATGGATATTATGCGACCTTGGATTGCCAGCCGGGTGACCGAACTTCTTGGTTTTGAGGATGAAGTGCTCATCAATTTTATTTACGGCCTTTTAGAGGGGAAGGTAATCTGGAGCTTAATCCATATCCTTCCCTAGTAAGGGGAGGACACTGTTTCCTTTATTTTGAGCTGGTACTACTTGTTTTTCTCTAAGGACATAAATCTGGTCAGGCACGCCACACAAATAGTTATCATTACAACATGCTGTTGACATTTAACATACAATTATTTACGTTGGCTGATTCTTTTTGCTGCAGATAGTTAATGGAAAGGAAATTCAAATTTCTCTTACTGGATTTATGGAGAAAAATACTGGTAAGTTTATGAAAGAGCTTTGGACGCTCCTTCTCAGCGCCCAGAATAATGCAAGTCGTGTCCCTCAACAATTCTTAGATGCAAAAGAGGAGGAAACTAGGAATAAGAAGGTGCCTTCGTTTTCTTCTGAATTTTGTTATAGGTAATTTTTGTAGTCATAGTGATTCTGCTTATCAATGCTGCACCCTGGGTCTCTGTAGATGGAAGCTGACCGGATAAAGAATGAAATGCTGAGAATAAAAGAGAGAGAGGGTCGGGAACTTGAGCAAGAGAAAGTGGATAAGATGGTAACTAATTTTTTCCCTGAAATAATTAGCTTGTACAGGGCTTGATTTTTGTTTATAACTTCAGTTTGTGTTTTTCATGACATTCAGCTAGCTTCTACAATTATTTGGGTTCATGTCCTTTACCTCAAACTACTGTAGGACGGCAAGGTTGATAGCTCGTCTAAGGCTAATAATGATGCGTCGGTACCAAGCTTGAGGCATCAGCCAAGGGATTCTAGTGTGCGATCAGCAACAGATGAGAAACAGATGAATGGGAGAAATGGTTCAAGAGGAAGGACCAGGTTAGATGGAAACATGTTTTACTTGTTTTTAATTAGAAAATGCTGGCATTCTGTATCTGCCTGTTCCTTCTTCTGTTCTTCGTAACCCAAAACTTTGCATTAAGCCTGTTTAGTGTAGAAAATTACTTCTGGCAATGACATTGTTAAATTTGAACATTAACCAAGGTCAGTTGGTTGTCCCATGAAACTCTATATGCTTTGCATTATTACCTGGCATTTGAAGGTAAGGCTGTTTGTGTCGTACCTCCAATGAGTAAGACCGAGGAAAAAAAAAGAAGAAGGTATTCAGTAGACATGATTTGTTCAGAGGGCCTGTTGGGATGACATAGTGGGTTTTTGGTGGATATTTTTGTTGTTGATGAAAATCACCGTTAAAGTGGTACCCTTAGTTTAAAGACTAATATTATTTACTTTACCTGCACAGGGTCTCTAGATCACCACACTCAGTCCAGCGTTCCCTTCCATCACTTCGGTATTTTTCCTAGAAAATAATTTGTTGTGGTTCTATTCTTTTTCATGTTTTAGTTAAGGAGAACATTTTATTGATATTTGCATTTCTTGTGCAGGGGCTCGCCTTCAAGGTCAAATAGCAAGTCTTTTTCTAATTCCAGGAGTCACTCAGAGTATGTTTTTTACATGAAAGGAATAAATATTTGACTTGACATTATTTAATTTGCGTCACGTAATTTTATTGTAACTCAATATTTCCCTTACTTTCTGCTCCCATCATGGGTTAATCATTTTGTACAAATTTTACCTTCTTGACAGAGTATCTTTTGTTCTCTCAAATACTCATAATTAACATCATGTCTCAGTGAAAGACACAGGTCAGGAAGTATATCAGGGTCTCCACAAAAAAGCGGAAGGTCTGTTTCCTCTGGAAAGATGCGCCGCTCTCCACTGAGACGCTCTACTACACCTCGTCGGAGGGACTCACCGAAGCTATCATTCTCTCCAAGACGTCGAACTTCTCAGTTTAGGCAAAGATCCGTGTCCCATTCACGTCGCAGATCACCTTCTCCAGTAGGGCGTCGGTTGCGTTCTCCTATGCGACGCAGATCACGGTCTCCTATCCGACGCAGATCACGAACACCTGTCCGCCGTAGATCGCGAACACCTGTACGCCGTAGATCGCGAACACCTGTGCGACGTAGATCGCGAACACCTCTACGTCGTAGATCGCGGTCACCATTGCGCTACAGGTCAAGGTCGCCTATCCGACGTAGATCTCGGTCTCCTTTGTTGCGTAGATCACCTTCTCCTATACGACGTCGGTCACCATCTCCTTTGAGACGGCGTTATAGAAGATCTCCAAGTCCACGACGTAGGTCTCCATCTCCATATCGGCATAGGCCAACTATACCTAGCAGAAGGAGGTCACCAACTCCTCCTGGACACAGGTCTTCTTCACTTCAAGAATTGAGTTCTCAGTCTCCAATTCACCAGGTCTCCCTTTCACCAGTCAAGAGAAGATCACCCAAGCGCCAGAGATCACCTGTGCAATCTCCAATAGACAAAATCAGGTATTTTCTCCTCAGAAAGGTGGTATCAATCAATTATCACA
Source organism: Panax ginseng (assembly GCA_020205605.1). Classification (NCBI taxonomy): domain Eukaryota; kingdom Viridiplantae; phylum Streptophyta; class Magnoliopsida; order Apiales; family Araliaceae; genus Panax; species Panax ginseng. The sequence goes on along the minus strand of CM035138.1, from coordinate 8,123,426 downwards.
TCCTTATTTGGCTTTTAATATTCACTAGTGCTATTCCTTTACTTAATATTACATGTGAGAATATGTGACAGTTGAGTAGGCATGACATCCCCACCATTGGCGTGGTACAGTGGCAATCAAAGATATTGAATGAATACATCTCCAATGCAACTTAGTTTTTTGTGGTATCTTTTACTTGTGTATTGATTGTTGTTAAGGCAGTGCTGAATGATTAAAGCAATGTTGCAGAAGTTCTGAGCAATATTCTCCTGTTCGCCATCCTCCTCCACGAGAAAACACTGAACGCCGGTTTGGGACTCATAAAGTAAGCTCTTTGGAACGCCGACCTCCCATGTCTACTCTGAGATCACCTCAGAGAGATTCAAGTGGCCAGAATGCCACACGTCAAAAAGTGCCTTCTTTTTCACCTTCACCGTATAATTCTCCATCTGGCTCAGAATCTCCACCAGCTTCTAGGAAAAGACGTCTTAGTGAAGATAGGAGGTACACTTGTAGTTATTGCAATTTGACTCCCATACCTTATGATCATTGGTTCTAAAATTGTTTTGCTATATTTGTGGATCTTTCTGAAGGTTAAGTAGTCCCTATGAGAGTCCTCGAAGGCAAACAAGGGAACATATGATCCACAATAGCAGGCCAAGTCCTCCACGGAAACCAATAGTACATAAGCTTAATCCTGACAGTCCACAAGAGGAAAAAACTAAGGTTTCCAGGTTCGTTATTAAAATTTTCTCTAGTCATTGTGTGGAACATTTTGGTTTGGTCAGTCTTTCTGAGTCATAATTTCCTTTATTTCAGAGAGGGTGAAGATCCGAAGTACAAGTCTTCTGGGAAAAAGCTGACGCAGCCATCAACATCTGATGAACTTAAACTTGATCAGCAGAAAAAGAGGTTTTCACTTGTTGCTCTTATATATCATGTCAGCCTGTTTAATTACTTGCATATCTAAATTTACACGCTCATGCTTTTAATCTTTATGTAATTCGACAGTGAACCAAGATCTCGAAAAGTGCCTCAGTCTGAAGTATCAAAACAATTATCTCCATCTATTTATAAAAGTACTCTGCCTAGTGAGGGAGTGCTAGAATCATATAGTGGAGAAGGTTACAGAGCTGATGAGAAGAGTAAATTTCGTCCAAACCATGTCAAGGGCAGTGGTCGGCATGAGTCGGAAACTTTGTCCAAAATGTCTCGAAAAGTTGAAAAGCCGAATAACTGTTGTGGTTCTGTTGATTCTTATTCTGAGGTTAGTGATAAGCACAGAGCTGAAGTTAATGAAAAGAGAAAGCAGAAAAGGTCGAAAAGGCCAGAATCGGATGATGATGATAGCTATGATTCTACACTAGAGGGGAGGAAGGAGGCAAAGAGAAAAAAGAAGGAGGAGAAGAGACTGCGAAAAGAGGAGAGGCGTAGACGGCGGGAGGAACGACGTCGAAGAAAGGAAGAACGGCGTGCAGAGAAGATAAAACTGAAGTCAGTCGGTACTGTTTCTCCACCTTCAGATCTTGGGGAAAATCATGATGGCTATACTTCTGATGGCGAACGTGTTGCGAGGAGGGAAGCAGACTCAAGTGACATTGAAGAGGCAGAGTCTGAGCAGAAAAAACTTGAGATTGCGCTCAGGAAAAAGGCTCTTGAATCACTTAGAGCAAAAAAGGGCGCTGGACATTGAATTTGTTTCCGCTCTAGAACATTATCTGTTATTATGCATTTTTAATCTCGTTGACTACTCTTCTTATATTTTAGTGGAACTTTAATGGTCTGGATGAGTGTATTATGATACATGTTTAATGTAGTCTGTCTTTACTGCTGGCAGTTGGAATGGATAAATGAGGATTTCCTGAGCTAGTGTCTTGAGTGCAACTTTATGCTGACCTTCCTGCTAGATTTTCTGGTAATAATTGTCTTCCCTTTGCTGGGAGTTTGTTTTTTTGTTGTTTTATAGGATGTATGAACTATGAAGGCATGTTATTGCCTTTTCTGGTACTGGGTTTCATGAGATCAATCTGTTATGAGACATTAGATTTAACAGAACAATTGATAATATTTGATTGTATGCTATGGAATGTGAATTTTAAGTAATCATGCAGGTGAAGTAATCAGGTTTCTAGCATTGACTGATCTAATTATCTAGTCTTTGGGATGAGTAAAATAAACCTGAAGGTCTTGGCAGTTTCCATCTAATATAAGGTTGTTACTAAATTGGGTTTCTGGTTAATTGATAGATGAAAATATTGTCAACTAGATGACTTGGTTGAGCAGATCTTGTGCAGTTCCACATTTTGTGCCTCAAATCAGGTGAAGTTTTTCGTTCTTTTATGGGTGTTTTTAGAAGAATGACGTTAGTATATAAGCTAAAGCATTATCTGGTTGTATGTAATGGTATTGGTATCTCACAGTGTTTTGGTTTAACATCTGCATAATTGGCAGCTTGAGAATTGTTCTTGGAAGGTTGTTTTACTGTTCTGCTTGGTGCTTTACGCTTCTGTTCATACTTTGACGACGTTGATGCGGGTGCATAATTATGTATGTCAATACTCTTATTCCTTTATAAATATACTTTAGGCTTCTGTTCATACTTGTTCTGATTTGTTACTTGTTTATGTTGGGTGATACATGGCTTTAGCCAACACCTAAACTTTAATACAAGCTTTATATTTTTACTGGAGGAATCTATTGCTTTTTGGGGTTTGGTCCTTATTTCTGTAATTTTTCTTATTCCCAATTGTCATAAATTTGAATTTTGATAAAATATTGGTTCAATGTGGATGTTACTTTTGCTTCTGGCTGTGGAGTTGGTTTCTGCCCCTGTAATTCGACTCTGTTATGCAATTTATATTGCAGAAGATCTTATACTAAATTCAAAAGTAGTTTTCTCTTTTCTGATATATTTGTTGATGATTTAAGTTTTTAATTCTATATGGATACATATAGATATTATGTCCTGTCACCATGATTTAGGTGATCTAGTTTGTTTCTACTTGTCCTCTTCTTTGTCCTCCATTCTCTTGTAAGTTTTATTATTAGAGGCAGGGGAACATAGTATGAAGGAATTAGGTTCCTGAATTCTATTTACATGGACTTTAGGTGGACTTTGAATAAGGAATGGGAACTTAGGATGAAGGAATTAGGTTCCTGTAATTCTATTTACATGAACCTAAATCTTCCTCATGTCCAAGTCTTCTTTTTTCCCCAACATGAGGACCGTGATTGATGAAATGGACTTGGACCATGGATTGTTGAGGTGGACTTTGAATAAACGTATCATGGGAGTTGCTGATTCTATTTTGGCCCTTATGTCATCTATTGGCATGCTTGTTATGCAACCAGGATCCTATATGACGAAACTACTCATCTATGAACCTACTAATATATAGATGCTTATGCGATAAGTTGTAGGTCAGATTCGCCTTCTGAATTTTTGTTGTGTTCGAGAAAGTTAAATAATCACCATGACTTCAGGTAATAAGTTTAGGATAGACAGTAATGTTGGATGGAAAATTTGAAAACACCCGTCGCAATCTAATAAAACAGGAAAAAGTGCTATACCTTGTAGGGTCTTTAAATATTCACCTCTTAACTGTGATTTCTTTGCCTAGGAAGAAGAACCAATTAAGAGTATCGATCCATATTTGGGCAGAAACCATGCTGTCCAGTTGTATCTTTACCTTGGATCATCACCAATTTAGGTTAATTTGGTTGGACAAATGCCTTTGTTATGCGGTGATTACTGTGCTATCAAAGAGAGCATGTTTTGAATACTCTGTCTTTGTTGTTCTTTTACTTTTTCCCTTTGCTTTACGAGCGACTGTTTTCTTCCAGGGCTGCGTTGAAACCTTTTTTTGTTAATTTGGTGAATTAAGTCTGCCATCCAATAGGGAGTTGACTATTCTCTCTTTTGCTTTTGAAAACATGCGATCATCCATTATCATGCGAGATGAATGGCCCAAGGGCGGAGCTTGGAGCAACTATTTTAATGAGTAGTGGTACCCATATGGATAATGGATGAATAGAAATGATGGGATCTAGCGAATATAAACGGACTGGTAGAAGACGAATTTCTTTTGTAGGATCTCCAGTCTTGTACAAATAGAACTCATCGGTAGCGATGTTCTAACAAAATCAGATGGACCTAGTAGGTGGAGGGTGCACTTATTTATTAAATAATGCACACACACACACACACACACATATATATATATATGTTCTATTGCGATCTTTCTTATGATTACTCACAATGGATCTTGCATGAAGCTCGGATTTGAGTATGTGGAAGTGGTGCCAGGCAAGGTTTCAGATAAAGATAGGAGATGTTTTCTAGTCAAAAATAATTGTGGTTGGGTGAACTGCTCCACATCTTACTATACGTCCTGTTGCCGAGGCGCTTTACAGCCCTAAAAGGCCGGTGCTCAAATGGATTAGAGATTTTTTTTATAAATTTTATAGAAGATGGAACTCTTTCTATAGTCTCTTTGTACGCTAGACAAACAATTAAAGAAGCTATTAGTTCGAGATCCTCTGATCTTTATTCCCACCTCCCTAGGCCGCCAGAGATTTACGACAATCTGGGAATTGACGATCGCTTTCGTCTATGCCACTTTTTAAAAGAACGATTTCTATTTGTTCTAGTTATAATGGTATATTCAATTCATCCTTGATACAATCATGACTAGGGGTACAAGTGACATTTTCTAATGCCCATAGTAAAGTACCAAATCACTATCATAGCAAGATTAGCTATTTTTTTTAAATTTCTTTATAGTGTAAATATGATTGTGATGTTGCTGAATCTTAGCCTTTGATTTGCCAGAATGATGAATTTGTTCTCTATTCATCAATCTTTGGGCGGGGTACTCTTGCACTTCCTCCTGACAACTTTTATACACACAAATTCTGACTTTTGAGTAGCTTCTGAAGTCCTTTGTATTGGTGCCTGGGAAGCTAAGGAAGTGAGATGATGCGTATGATATCAATGTGTTAAATTTACTAATGCTTGATGTAGAAAAGAACCTTATAAAAATTTGCTTATAAAAAATAACCTTTGCAAAAAATTGCTTAATTAATGTTGTGTATGTTGAGTCATCAACAAATGACATCTTGCTAGGTCATTTTATAAGTTGCTTTCTGTAAGAGTTTCTTGAAACAATAGCAATGCTCAAATTTTTAATCAAATATCTTGTAGAACCAATATTAGTTTTTTCTTGATAAAGTTCATAATCAATTTAAAATCTAGTATCATAAGATGGGATTTAGAGTGCTATCAAGTTCCATTCACAGATAAGATGTGTTTAACCTTGCCTTTCTGAAGATCAACCGTTTACTTATAGGCATAGAATTCCAATGCTTAGATAGGCGGCCATGGTGAGCATTGATAGTGTAACACCCCAGTCTCACATCAAAAAATAGGGAAAAATTTTGTTTGCATATAAGGAAATAAGTTATTATCAATAGTACCTTCAAGTCGTGATCTTTTGGGCGAGCCTGTGGTGGGTTACGATGACCCAAGAAGACTATTGAGCCAGTGGTTTAAGGATTTTATTTGGATGGATTTGATTCGATTCGGACTCTAGATTTGACCCGGGATGTTTCATATGGTATCAAAGCCGACTCTTGAAAGCTCGGGTCGGATGTGGACTTTGTGTGTGATTGGTTTTGACGGGGACGTCAGAAATTTAAGTGGGGGAGTTTGTAACACCCCAATCACATATCGAAAGATATGTGAAAAATTTGTCTGCATATAAGGAAATAAGTTACTACCAATAGTATCTTCAAGTCATGACCTTTTGAGTGAGCCTGTGGTGGGTTACGATGACCCAAGAAGATACTATTGGACCAGTGGTTTAAGGACCTTATTTGGATGGATTGGATTCGATTCGGACTCGGGATTTGATCCGGGTTGTTTCAGATAGTTTCCTTCGAGAGTTCTGGAGGATGCGGGTTCCGGTAATTGTTAATTTGTTATTAGAGTTTTTATGTAATGCTCTTAGAATATGTGCCTATTCTTGCTCTATATTGTTGTAGAGTAAATGATTTTTTTTGCTGGCCTACGGTTCTTATATTGTATTCTTTAAGTAGACCTAGCGAACTATATTGTTTCTAAACTAGATGTAGCAACAAAGTGCACAGAAACTTGCTGTGAAGAGACGTCCACAACTTATGATTCAATACTATCTAATCACGAGTGAAGGCTTACCCAAGGATCATGCCCAAGGATCATGCGAATTTGTTTTTAATTGGCTTTTTGTATTTTGCTGGTGTGGGGTGGTTGGAAAAATTGGAGATGTATGAGGAAGGTTTGGGATGTATTTTGGATCTGTTATGTGCTTGTTGAGTCATGGTAAAGTACTAAGGTGACAAGGCAAGTAGATGACGATTAGAAACTAAATTGATGATTGTGGACAAATGCTGCTACAGTTTCTAGTTGAACCATCTCCATCTAATGGAAATCACTAGTAAGACTGGCTTGTTTCAGTAGTATAATGGTAAAACACTTATAATACACTCGGAAGCATTTAAATGATAATTGTTTTCATTAATATTTTCCAATTTCTTTGTTATCATTTTAATGAAATAGTGGACTTTCCTATTGAATAATGAGGCGCGGAATAGTATAAAGTGTGCCATGGGATATGGATTGCTTCTTGGTTATGATTTGGTTTCTGATTTTATCAGCCGAGTTTTTGTGTTGATATTAACTTGTATGATTATTTGCCCCTTGGTGGCCTGAATTGCTATGTGGTTTGATGCGGAAGCAAAGATATTTGGTGAGGCAGGTAACCAAATGGAGCGAACATGATGAATTAATTAGTACTTTGGTTTCGTCTGACACTTGTAATTTTTGAATAATTGTTTTCGTAATAAAATTTAGTCACTGAAGTTTAAAAGTTATCCAGGAATATATTTTGTTTCGTAATTCTCAAATAATAATAATAATAATAATATTATTATTATTATATATAAAAAAGTTTGGACTATAGAAAGCTAGGATCCCTTGGTTTAAAGGGATAGAGATGTTTAACTGGCATTTGGAGTTTGGAGCGGTGTAATATTTTCTCAACCAATGTCCGGATTGTTCAAGCCTTGAAGGAATTGCTAGATGAGAAGAGAATCCCAAATGAGTCGTTGAAGAAATAGGGATGCAACCAATACCATATCTTGCTCAATTCATATAATACATTAATTCAATTTTTTTTTTTGAGAATTGATATTTTCACAGGTGGATTTTATTTACTATTCATGTGAGGATGATCTTGTAAAATTAATTTTTTTACTTGTGAAAATATTAATTTTTTTTAAACGAGAACAAGACATACGCCATACAATTTTGAAATTAGAAAAATATATTCTCACATTATAAAATTTCATGAAATTCTTTAACATGTGATTATTTATATATTTGCTTAACTGAGTAATATCTCGATTACTCTATTTCTAACAATGTTTAGGAATATATTTAAAAAATATTTTTTGTTCATAAAATGTTACTCCAATCGTTGTTTAAAATGTAATGAATACACTTTAGTCAATCATACCAGGTTGTTGGTAAAAGCCGTTGGGTTTAAAATGGGTGTTATTTTCAGGTGAAAAGTGATACGGTTTGACAAATTTAAAATTGTACACAAAATCGCTTGTGATTGATGCGGTGCGATTTTAATTGGTGTGATTTTGATTTCAAAATCAATTGAAACAACAGAAAAGTCTAAGTTTTCAATAGAATTTAACACAACTCACATCGAGCAATTAATTTGATGACAGAATCAACAATGAGAATTATATCAAGCATAGAGCTAAAGCTCCTTCAGTCAAACATGTCAAATTCACCATCAAATCATAGAACAGTGAGACATAAAATAGTTTTAGTTTATAATAAATGAATGATGATTTAAAACTAAAATATACGCTATATAATACAACGGAGACTATATATTCGATAATAAGCAAGAAGGTTTATCTAGTTACCAAAAATTAAAAATATATACGGGAGATAGAATGAAATTTTATCTTATATATTGCAGGGAGGACTTATAGAATATAATCCTAACTGTACCTAATTTGAAAAATAATATATTAAACTATTACTATTATAACATAGACCTTAACCAATGCATCAAGTGATTGAAACAACGAATTTGGCCCCTCAGCTATAAGCCCCTCCGGTAACGCATCAAACAAATCCAAAATTTCAAAACTCAAATGCTTAATTTTTCACTATAACCTCTAATTATTTTCTTTCAATTGATGAAAAAATGATAATGCAAGATTGAGATTTTCTCTAAGCGTATTCAAGTAAAAAGTAACTTTAGCATACATGGTGGTGTGATTTCGGTTTTATACGTGAAGTTTTGTCTAGTAACCAAATCGGAACATTAAAGTTGGTTATTCAACCCACTTCAAATCGCCACATACATCAGGATCGTTGATGCGGTACGTGCGATTTTTGGTGCGATTTCAATTCCAATTTGATTAGTTCGGCCCTAAAAAGTGCAATGAAAATTGTCTGGTGTCCAATTTCTCTTTTATAGATAAAATGCGACACCTGGCCCATTCTCACTGGACAATCATTTCATACCTCCCCATCCGGATATCAGTCTTCATACAGCAGAGTTCTAATGGAGTAATGGATACATACAGGCGCAGTACTAAAATCTAGAGAAATTGGTAACTGAAAATTGTCCTATCCTTTGTTTTAATGGCTCCAATTCTAAGCTCCAATTCATTTCTCCTTACCACCACACCCCATTCAAGAATCACTCTTAAAAATTCAAGAATCACAGTATTAGCCAAGAATGCTGGACCATTCCGGCTGGGCAAGGCTACGAAGGCGGCTGATGATGAAAAAGAAAGCCTGCCGGCTAAATCTAATCCCTTTCGTTTCGACTTTGGCAATATACCGGATGTAAAATCTCTTATACCGGTTGTAAAGAATCCATCTCCGGGCTTGTCATTTGGGCAAAGAAGCAAAGATTCCGGCACGGTGTTTGTTGCTGGTGCAACTGGTCAGGCTGGTATTCGAATAACACAGACGCTGCTCCGTCAGGGCTTTAGCGTAAGGGCCGGTGTACTGGAGCTCAGTGCTGCCCAGGAGCTAGCTCAGTTGGCTGCCAAGTACGAGGTTAGTATCCTTGATCAAGGCAATATTGAGCACATAACATACCTGCTGCATTATATAAACCATGGTCAAAATTCGCAAGTTTTGATTTGAACTTGGTAATTGAAAATCACACTACTGTATTTTACTCCCTCCATTCCCATTTGTAAAATTTACAAATTTTTAAAGATACATTTTTGTTCCATGTTTATTACTAGATTAGTGTTTAATTTAGTAGTGATGGTATGATATTTACTAGAATCAAAAGAAGTGAGGCTCTTTTTGAGGAGCATGGGGAGTATTATAGTTGGAAAAGAAGAGAGAAAGTTAGAAAGAAAGAAGATGAAGGAAAAACAAGAACAAGAACTAGAACAAGACAATCATCAATTTCTTGATGCAAAACAAGCAGAGCTGTAAAGTGGGGTAATTTGTTGTACTAATTATACCCACATCTACTTCATAAACTATTGCAGATAATCTCTACTGAGGAATCAAAACGCCTCAATGCTGTTGAATCCACATTCCAAGATGCAGAATCCATCGCAAAGGCAATAGGGAATGCTGCCAAAGTTGTTGTCACAATTGGTCCAGCTGAAAATGGTCCCACCACGGCAGTCACTGCATCAGATGCCTTGCAAGTCATTCAAGGTGCTGAATTGGCAGGTGTTGAACATGTGGCCATAATCTATGATGGATCGACGGTATCGACTAACAATGTACTAGATGGTATCTCATCTTTCTTTAGCAACCTGTTCTCAAGATCACAGCCTTTGACAATGATAGAGTTTCTCCAAAAGGTAGTTGAGACAGACATTAGTTATACCCTTATAAAGACCAACTTAACAGAGGATTTCTCCCCCGAGAGTTCGTACAACGTTATTGTCTCGGCCGAAGGGAGTGCCAGTGCCAACGACTACAAAGTAATGTAATGTATGAGATAATTTTCTTTTCAATGTGAATTATCTTATAGTATTTAATATGGAAAATGTCATTATTATAGATAATCTTAAATTTTTGACACTGCTATCGGTATTCTGTTTTAACATAAAAACCAAAAGTGAAATAGAATTTCAGACAAATGTTGCTTGTAATCTAATTTCTCTCCTTTGAGTATTGTTCATTGTTGTACTCACTTATTTCTGGATAATATAGGTAGCGAAGTCCCAGATTGCATTGTTGGTGGCTGATGTTTTTTCCAATACGGCAGTGGCAGAGAACAAGGTATTCTTCCCACTACTAATACTCCCTCCGTTCCTTTTTGACATTTAAAGGTTATGCACATAAATTAAGAAATGTAATTAATGCTTTATCTTATCGACTAAATTGGGTATAAGATTTCAATATTAGCCTTCTACAATTTATTGAAAAGATGAGAGAGAAACTTATTAGCCTTTAATCACAAAGGAAATTAAACATTTAATGCTTCCTTGAAATCTATAAATGACAAATAAAACGGAACAAAAATCTCTTTCTAAAACGAAAAATAAAAAGGAACGGAGAGGGAGTAGTTTCTTGTGTAGAGCATCACGTGGAGAAAACATGAAAAACTCACCATACATTAATTACCACAACTATGTTTAAGATATTGAAGCAGCATATGAATTTGTGGTAGACTCTTCTCTTGTGGTCGCTAAATTCCCCGGTAAAGAGTCATAAGCATTCAACGTAGAGATCTGAATAGATACAACACACATGAAATTGAACAAACCATTGTAACAATCGCCAATCCAAGAGTACAAAGATATGAATGTGCTAATCAATAAATCATGACAGAAATGTGAAATATCAAACACCACTAAAATTGTCAAGAAATGGCATTAGCTAAAAAGGCAGAAACAAAAGATAAATGTTAAAAGACGGGGAGAGGAAAATAGTGTAGTAGTTTGGTAGTAGTACTGTGCTACTTTTACTGAGAACTATGTATGCTTGGAGATTAAGAACCTACAACTATAGTAGCCTAATGGAAGGAGAATAGAAGGTTATTATTCTTATGAAGTACTTCGGATCTAGAAGAGGAGGCTTCTATGTTTGCTTGATTAATTAATTTATGTATGAATGAATGGGTTCATATTTTGGCCTAGTGATATTTAGCTTATTACTTGTGTGATTTACACATCTCTGTTTCAGTTCACCACTTAATTCAACTTTGGACTAATTTGCTTGCAGGTTGTGGAAGTTTTCACAGATCCAACAGCACCCTCAAGGTCTGTAGATGAGCTTTTCAGGTAATTGCATTTATTTTTTACCGTTGCATGCCTATACCAAGTGAAGAAAAGAAAGTCATTGCATGTATTGATTCCCTTTCCCTTGTAAATGAAATACAAACTAAAACGTTCAAGTTTTAATCTTTTTAGTGTCATTCCCGAGGATGGCAGAAGAAAAGCTTATGCAGAAGCACTTGCAAAAGCAAAAGCTGAGGAAGCAGCTATAGAAGCTAGCAAAAGCACGTAAAGCAGCCGAGACAGCAAAGAAGCTTAAAGAAGAGGTAAAAAACCTAGAAGAGCAGGATTCACGGGCTGCTACGCTTGCTGAAGAAGCCCAAGAGAAGGCTGGATCTGCAGGAACTTCAGTTGAAAGCCTCTTGGCTAAAACAAAAGACGTTAATTTAGGAACGACTTGGGATAAATTTAGTTCACAGTTTGCATCAGCAGTTCAGAAAGTTAGTGAGTATCCAAAAGTGCAGATTGCCACTGTTAGGGGACAGGCTAAGGCTCAAGCTTTGTCTGCCAAGAAAGCAGTCATAAAACAACCTGCGACAAAACCTCCTACCAAACGAAAAGAGGTCCCAAAGCCGAAAGCTAAACAAACAGAGGCTAAGGTAGAAGTGAGGAATGTTTTTGGCGGCCTTTTTAAGCAAGAGACCATCTACGTGGATGATGACTGAGAATAAACGCAGAAATTTCTGTCTTCTTGTTGTGCCCATCTCCGTGCCCATCTGGTTTAGGATAATATTATTGATACTAAAGGATTGGCCTCATTGAGCCAGAAATGTGCATATTATGTTTACTAACTTGAAAGTAAGAAATAAATTTTGTCATTTGACAGGAGGAGTCACCTGTATCTGTTTCTCCCAGCTTTATATAATCATAAATGTTATCAAGGCGAGACAAAAGAGCAATAACTACAAGACAGACAAAGTACACAAAAATTATTGAGACTTGGCCAAAAAAAAATGTTATCAAGGCTCCGCTAATAAATTTAATTTGATTACTTAGTGAACTTGCCCATGACAAACAGACGGTCACATGCAACTAATTGTGACAACTAAAGACACTTTTTCTCGGTACTATTTTGTATTAGCTTGAATACATGGGTGATAGCACTCAAAAATATTGTGTACTACTTAAAAAAAGTACATTATAACTCCTCAAGTAAGGGTGATGTGAATTTATGAAAGACGAACAACTGCGAAAACATTTGCCAAAATGTTTTCATTAATCAAGAACGAAAGTTTGGGACTTGAAGACGATCACATATCGTCCTAGGCCGGGTGCTCGTCCGAACATTTTGTTGACATGGTGATGGATGATTGTCGACAAGTAGATCCTAGTAGGGAGTGCTTTGATACCGTCAAAAAGTGTCAAATGCGTCATAAGGCATGCAAAAACAAGCTTAACACAATCCTCTACTCAGGCACCGGTGCTGGGCGAATGACCCAAGCCTATCGTCGAACGAATGTAAGACAAGCATGAAAATCTGGAAAGAACCCATTGCCTATTATGAGTTAGACCAGATCATGTTGAGCAACCAAAGTCCAACGCGAGAAAAACAAAGCATTGCGATGTCCGTGCATATGCTAACGCATCTTAATTATCACCCACCATAAAGTATTTTGTTATTTAGACTTTCATCTTCGCATGCATAAAGGGATGGGAGCTGTGTTTTGCTCAACCAAAATCAAACAATACACATCTTTTCATTCCGTGCATAATTTTTGTAACTAATTTGACCAATGCACCTTATTAAGAAAAAGTAAGTTTGTTTTTACTATAATTCTTATTTTTGCCATTTGATTATTACAACTGGGGAAATGTAATCTTCAAATATTAGTGAAGGAATATGTCAGCAATTCGATCCTCTAGTCTTTGTCACCTTGAAAATATTATCTTCTTTGATATTTTTAACAATGTAATTACTTTTTCTCTTTTCTTCATATTTGATATTATCCTACTGACCAGGCCTTTGAGGTTGGGATCACAATTTTTAATTACTTCACATCAATCAAAATCAATCACATCAGTTTGAATTTTAGGATTTATTAGATAGGGTGCTTAATAAAGTTCAAAATTTCTTTGTACATAACGCAGAGCAACATTACATAACAAAATCTGTATAAGATTTAGATAGCAGACTTCAAATTTCTTCAAGATAGCAGACTTCAAACATTTCAATATTACTGTCGAGCTCATTCTCCAACTGAATGCCTACTTTCCATACATAAGGACTCGATCAGGTACCCGGCATTAATTCACCTTTTGGTCTGTGGAACGAACGAGGCGAGCAAATCATTGGAACCCCAGAACCATTTACACCCTTTTGGTGACTCCCCAAGGCAACTAATTAAGAGAGTAAGAGGAAAATCATTTGGAATACAGACAAGAACGGTTCTGTGTTTCCAGTTAAAAGATGCAGCCAAGAGTTGGAATATTAATTTGACAGATGAGAGCCGGGTTCCATGGGTCAATTCAGCTTGGTGCAAGGGTGTTCCGTCAAAAGTTGAGAGTTTCATTTGGTTAATTGGCTTTGCAAGATTGCATTAATGTAAAGCATTTTTTGATACCTACAGGAATTGCTTTGGATATACATGAAGCTCGGTGTTTGTTTGTGGTGTAATTTTCAGTGTGAAACCAATTATCATGTTCTGCTGGTATATATATATGCCCGTGGTCTTGTGTGGAGTATGTTTTCTGCATTAATTTCTTGGACTGTCTTTTGAATTTATTTAGAAACCTTATAACCTGATTACTAGATATTACTACTACTACTACTATTCATGTATATATTAAACCTATAAATAGATGATCTCTCTATTTGAAATGAATGGAGAGACTCTCCATTTTATGGTCCAGATTTAAAATTAATGTATTGCGTTCAACATTACTCCCAACGCAATATAAATTTCTTCTGGACCTACTTAACTGTCAAATTAAATTAAAATTAATGTATTGCGTTCAACGTTACTCCCAACGCAATATAAATTTATTTTTGTTCCTTAATTTACTACGTATATTTATCCAAATAAAGAATTTTCCTTTAGGTATTTAACAAAGAATACATAATTTTTAGGACGGAAGGAGAACGTTCATAGGTAATATCTATATATTTCACTACTACAAAACAGTAAATAGATAACGCATAAAAAAAGTTGTGGTTTGTAACATTTATAACGTTTTTTTCTAAAAAACGTTGTATATTTATTTTTCAGAAAAAAACGTTGTAGATGGTATGACTCTACAACGTTTTTTGGCTTAAAATGTGGTAATTTGATACGTCAGACAACGTTTAGACACATTTATAACAGCTATTTTTGGATCTCTACCTTAGCAAGCAACAATAGACAACGTTTAAACACATTTAATTTATACAACGTTTAGAAGGTGTCATTTATTTAAAGCCAAAATGTATCAAACATTCAAAATATACCAATTACAAATTATAATATTACTATCCATACATCTCAAATTCAAAATATATATACCAATTACGTACAAAGAATATTAATACCATACAATACGTTTACATCCCAATAATATCAAACTATCCATACATCTCAAATTCACTTTTAAATATAATTATAATTAAATTGAATTGTGAATTTAACTACATTCACAAAATATACCAAACTATCCATAAAATTAAGCTGTGGAGCACTAGCTAAGCTGTGGTGCACTACCTAACAAGGAGACAGTGGCAAAGGTTCCATTGCAGTCTTGCTCTTTCCAAGTTGCACATATCATTGGGTTTCCCAAAATGCTGTTAAAAGAGAATGTAAATGAAAGAATTATTAGACTTTCATCTCTATGGTATAAAGAAAATAAGAAACCTGGAAAATTCTCAATAGTCTTACTCTTGAATGTTTTAGCAAGAAATCTTGGTACAGGACCACTCAACAGTTTGATAAAGGAATTGCTCCAGAGAGACTATATATTATGAGTATTCTTCTTCATATCCCATATTATATAATGTTGTGGGTAAATATGAGTATTCTTCTTTATATCCCATACTATATATATAAATAAGAACATCAACTCCACTGTCGAAATTCTCACAACTCGGATGAAGCTATGTATGTACTGCTCTTTATCAGCGGGTAAACCCACCTAACATTAATTGTAAAGTTGATAATATCATCAACCAAGGGGAGACTAGATTTATTTGATTATTTCCCTAGCTCCATAATGCTACATATTGACCCATCTTTAACTTACTATATATTCACATTGAGATGTGGGTTGTCTCCTACAATATTACATGTTTCAAAAAATTGGGAGATCATATATTGTCGTGATGGTAAAGATAAAGTGGCTGAGAGAACAGTACTGCATTGTCATTCCTACTATGAAACAAGCTAGCTAGGTAATTATTTTTTAATATATACGGCTTATCAAATTAATTAAACCTCCCCCTGAAGCAAATTAAGTAGGTAATCCTCTTAACAAAAATTAATTAAACCTTTGTTTTTAATTCTAACTACTATAAATGAACAGTAGTCTTTTAGAAGTGCATCACTATCAACAAATGAATAAATAAAAGTTTAGAAGGTATATAATTAATGAATCTGAATAAATTGATTAGAAGAATTTCCTGGTACCCTTTGAAGCTGATGGTACAGTGATTAATTCCGAAGGCTCAAGCCCAATCTAAGCTCAAGGTCTAAATCATGATCATCAGGTCCCCATAATTCTTTCTAGGATAGCTTTTCTGATCGTTATTTAATTTTATATTACAAGCTAAGTGAATCTTTTTGTAGAATTAAAATTTGTACGTAAAGATATTTATTATTCACCTCATGGGCTCATTACTAGTAGTGAATTCCAGAAATATATGTGTTGACATGTATGTATGTATATATCTGTTCACGCAAATTACTCATTAATTCGTATCTCATTTGTACAACTAAATTTATAACATTTTATTCAAACATTTTCTTTCTGGTTTGTTTTTTTTAAGAAAAAGAATTAAAGAGGAATAAATGACTATAGAATTCAGCTGCCGTGAAAAACATGAGATTAATTTTACTAATTATTCACATTGAGATATGGAAGATTTCTTATGATGATAAAGATAAAGTGGCCGAGGATAGTGACCTTAAACAGTACTGTTGGATTATTGTTCTTCATCGTATTAATTCCTACTAATTAATAATTAAATTCCTTATAAAACTGGGTAATGCTCTTTGCATGTGTATCGTTTATCAAATTAATTAGACCTCCCCCTTAACCAAAATTGATTGAGTATATAATTAAGCAAACCTTTAAAGAAAAATTTATTAATTAAGCCATTCTTCTAAACCTTTGTACGTATGTCTTTTATATATTAATTATAAAGAGTGTAAATGAGTTGTCTTTTTGATTCATCATTCAAAACACGTTAAATACAATTGTTAAATATATATCAATAAATGAATAAACAAATGTTTAGAAGGTAATACAACATATAATCATGAGATATAAATGAGAATACCTCAAAACATAAACTACGAAACTCTATCCTTTCCGTTATCGATCGATCAGACATCATTTATAATGCAAAGGAATAGGTCATACCAAAATGAGTGAAGGTTAATACTACATTCGTTCCTACAAAATTATCGTTTAAGATTTTTGCACATGGATTAAGAAAATCATTTAATATTATCATTTAAAAATTAAAATTTATTTGAAATTTTATTACTATCTCTTTATGAGAAGTTGAAAACTATTAATATAAGGGAGAGAATGTATGAGTGATATATGAAAGTAAATAATTTATTCTCCTAGAAAGTTATAAACGACAAATAAATTGGAACAAATATTTTCTTCTAAAACGACATTCTTTTAAAAATGAGGGAGTATATAATTTGGATCATTAAAAAATGAACATACAAATTCAAAAATACCATGAAATGATCAATCTGAATATAAATTGGTCAGAAGAACTTCCTGGTACCCTTTCCAGCTGATGATGATTCCGAAGGCTCATGCCCCAACCTAAGCTCAAGGTCTAACTGATCATGATCATCAGGTCCGGCTAATTCCTTGTCGGGTTGCTTTTGATTTTCAGGGTTTGAAGCTAATGTTTCTGTAAACAATAATGGAAGCTGTCTTAGTTGATGATCTCCTTTAAGGGCTGGATGATCAGATGATCTTGAAGTCGCATCGTCTAACTCGGATGAAGTACAAAAATTCCAAGTCCAATTATTACTTCTTTCTTGATGATCACCAGCAGCAGCTGCCTTGATCAATTCCAAAGGAGGAGCTACAAGTGCGTTTTTAGTAGTAATTTGAGGAAACAAATTAGTAGGAATATCAGAGCTGATCATCTTGGGGAGTTCCAAGAATTGTTGTTGTTGTTGAGGAGGAGGAGGAGGCTCATTTGCTTGCTTGAGCTTGGCCTTGTCTTTCCTATGGATGTTCATGTGGCCTCCAAGTGCTTGTGCATTAGAGAACCCTCTTTTGCAAAAAGTGCACTCATATGTTCTAGCTGGGCTCGGAGTACCTAATTGTTCATCTGGGGTAGTACTGCTCACTGCCGGCTCCGATTTTTCTGGGGAATTAGCTCGATTAATATCCATGAGAGATCAGAAGCTAGAGTGAAGATGAGTGAGAAAAAGAGATGGTCAACTAAGAGGCGGTGAGGAATATGATTTTATTGAGGAGGAAGATGCATTAGCTAGGCCTGCTATATAACTGTTCTAGAAAAAAATTGCCTTGTATGCAATAATTTTTAACGTTTCTGAGGAATGGAATTACGGCCTCGGGTATTTTTTTGGCTCGTTTAATTTCAATTGAAAAGTCCAAAAGTATAATTTTTTTTATCTCCAAAATAATAATAAAAAAAGTATATTAAGTGAAAGGTAATTAAGTTATTTAGTGAGATCCATTAATATAAAAAAATAAAAATACTCATGCATCACTTTGTATAATTTTGTAAGGCCAATTAATAGAGATAAATTTAAATTTTTTTTATTTTTAGTTTTTTACACAACTAGAATTGTACATTATATATATATATATATATATATATATATATATATATATATATATATATATAGATCTTGTCTAGACGTCTCTAGACAAAATTTATTTAGTTATGAGGTAAGAATATATATAGCATGCAAGATTCCTGTTCAAATTAAAGTAATGTGAACCAAAGGTTTAAATTAAAAATATTCACTCTCTTTTCCTCTCTTTAGCGCAACTTAAATTTTACTCAAGATCGATGTTAAATCATTGTTAGAAGAGCGGGAAGCCTAGGCCGCCAACACATATCTGATACTCCCTCCCTCCCTCCCTCCCAAATTAACTGTTCAATTTTGACTTTTTAAAGTTTAAATTGACTATTTTTAGAATTAATAATTAAGCATATATAATTATATTTTTAAAATTATAAAAATTAGGATTAGTAATAAATTGTATATACTTTCTTTTGGTTATAATCTCTTCACCTATATTTTAGCAAAAATAGTAAAAAAATTAGTTTTAAAAATGGTCAATTTGACTTTAAAAAGTCAAAACTGAGCAATTAATTTGGGACGGAGGGAGTATTACCAAAGAAGGGTTAATTAACAAACAAACACACTTGGTACGTAATTAATTTTGACGTCAAAACTTAATCTATTAGGTTTTGCGCATATTAATTGTTTACATACCTTGAATGAAGTTCACCAACTTCATAGAATACCTTCAATCGGTTTTGGTAAATTAATTTAAGCTACAAATATATGATCATAAGATGACTCACTTCGGTTTCTTCATGCATGCATGCTTAATCATAATTTAAGAGTCACTATTAGCCGTACCATTATGAACTAATATATGTTACTTTCTCGAGAATATTGTTGTAATTAATAATAAATTTAATACAAACTGCTAATAGTTGTTTAACATGAGGTATATAGGATCTAGTTCTTGAACGTTAGAGTCGAGCTCTATAATGCATGTAAGGGTGAAGGGCCACTTTGATGCTTCAATATTATTGTAATTTAGAAGGTGCATATATAATTAATGATGCTATTTTTAGCTTCCAATTGGCAATTTGAAGCCATTAGAATTAATGTATGTATATCATAAGGCCTAACCACATGATTAATATTACTTATGTCTCAAATTAATTCCGGCAATGCCCTTGAACATTTCTTATGCACCATTTGATGATCTCGGCTGAACTTACAGCTAAGTTGGCCACTAATCCCGTTCAGTGTTGTCCAAATAAGAGGAGGCCAGTTGACCGTGGTGCATTTGCAAGATCAAGGGTATTCTGGTGATAAGAGATCAAAAATCCAGCTGCAAATGGTTGACCGTTCAAAATGTGCCAGCTGGCACATATCTGACTGTGAATGCCACGTGGAAGCAGTACACTAGAAACTCCTCCAGCCTGCTTTCTGCTTCATGCACATATATGTATAGGAAGTGGAATTTCTGCCTACCAATTTCGATGAATAAAGAATAAGAAAAATTAAGTGGAGCATCCCATGTACAGTAGTACTTGTCTTGATGTGTGAATTTTCTTCCGTATATGACTAATGGTTTTTTTATTAGAAAATAAATAAAGATAGAAAGAAGCTTAAAGCTAGCTAGTCATGTACAAGTTTTATCAGGCTAAAAAGTTTCATGTTACGTTGCATGATTTTTCTTAATTGCCACGCTCTGTATTTTAAGTTTGCTGTTTCCATGCATAGACGTAAGTGACGTAACTATGCCATGCGGTTATAATTAAAGGCACAAAGTCTAATATTACAAATTACCCTGGTTAGACCCTGTAATTTATTTTTTTTTGCAACCATAGTAAAAGTAATTATGAAATGTGCAGTAGACAAGCTTATTTTCTCTCCATTCACATCGACACAAGAACTTTCCCTCCCTGTTTGTTAAGCTTTTTGTCTCAATATCATTCATAATTTTGATACTATATATGCTTATTTAAAATAATATCATGAACTAAAAGGTTAATCTATTATATTTATATATATCCTTAATCTTTCTTCGTGTTTCAATATGAAACATTACTATCACGTGGTAATTCAATAAAATTATGGTACACATAATTATGTAATGATGTGGGAGTAGTTAGAATGTAGTTAATTTTGGTCAATTGATCAATACAGTGTCGACACGCACGTCGGAATGTGATTTTTTTTTGTGTTTCAATACTGTATTGATCAATTGTCCAATATATCATGAAATTAACTTGTTGTTAACTTGATTCTGCATAGTATAATTAATAATGCGTTCGGACTTTGAATTTTTTTTTATATTTATGATTCTATGATGATGAGATGTGATCGAGCCAAGCATTCACTCCTTTTGTTGGTATGCGGAATTTAAAATATTCATAATAGTACGTACATACGGAGGGAATATTTTCTAAAATTGCGTCAGCGTGAATTCTATTAAAATTACTATAATTGTGTTAAAAGTATTTCATCATCTTTAAACTGGGATTCAAAGTGTTGAATCCGGTTAGCATGAAGTTATTTTTTTAGTAAGTTGGTTAATTGGCTAATAGAATAGTGACACACATACAATTTCGTCTGCGTGTCAGTATTCTATTGGTCAATTGACACTCCAAAATAAACTTCATACTAACCACTTCTCAAAATATTAATATATAAAAAAAAAATGTCGTGAACTGATCAGATTCTACAAATAAAAACACCGATTAATATCAAGATTAAACTGTAATGTGTTTTTCTTCTTTAGACAATATAATTAAACATGTCCATGCATACAAAAAAAATGCAGTTTAGTGATTAATTTGACTGTGAACTATCAACATAATTGAGTGTCACAGCACAGCACAGCACAGCACATCACATCATATCATTAACCTTAATTCTTCTCCTTTTTTTTTTGTTGCTAATGTGAACACACTTACACACCATATCTCGGCAGATACTCCCTCCCTGTTTAAATGACGTTTTAGAGATAGACACATTCATTAAGATAATAATTAAAAAATATTAAATATAGTATTCAATTGTCTATAATACCCTTAAATTATTAATAAGTTTAAAGTATCAAAAAAAATAGGTAGAGTAATGAGGGGTATTTTTGGAAAAATTATCATTAATTCTCCTAAATTTGAACAAACGTCAAATAATTAGAAACAAATAAAAAAATCTAAAACGTCATTTAAATAGAGACGAAAAAAGTACTAATTAAAGCTCGAAACCCCAACCGCATGATTAACATGCGTTGAATAATACTACTTGAGCCAAAGACTTTCAATTTGACGAGTTACAATTCACCTTCTTAATTTGTCTTCTCATCAGTGTTTGACGAGCATAACAAGTTTACCCAACCACAAATTCCCTATCCCATGCTTGTTTGTAAGTATTAATTATATTTGGAATTAAATTATTAATTTTAAGTCTTTTGTTTATTTTTAAAAATAAATTTTTGACTATTAATCTTGGGATAATAAAATCATGACTTGAAAGGGGGACTATTAAATACTATATCCAACTAGATATTATAATTCCTACTATTTAATTGAGACTAAAAATTTGTGGACAAAATGAACTTTTAACTTTGTTTAAAAAGACCGATGTATCTTATGCTATCTATCTATACTTAAAATTAATGATCAAAATATGATATATTTGTTATTAGTAGTAATTGTATTATAGTCCAAATGATAAGTTTTTATCCAATCTTTTAAATAATCATGGACAAAACAAATATAACATGAGATTATTTTAAATTTAGAACTATTTAATCATAGGATTAATAGTATTGACATTATAATCTATGAGAATATAATCATGAAATTATAATACTTACAAACAAACATGATTTTAATTTTTTAATTAATATTATTACTCCATCCGTCTCCAATTAATTAACCCATTTAACTTTTCTAGATGTGCTAAAATTTTGTCACCTTTACTTTTATTATTTCAATTTTAGTGTTAGTTTCTTCTTTCTTTCTGTTATATATATAAAAAAAACTTTATAACGGACGGAGTACAAGAAAGAGTTTAATTTACAGTTCTACACAACTTATAGTAATTTCTCCATGAAAAATTATTTATGCGGACGACTTAATTTGGACGAAGGATTTCCTCTAGCTAGTTGATTCCAATTTTGCTACTATAAAGTGACATACATTATTACGATTATTCCAACATTATTTAATAAAAATAATTATCGCTTTCATAATGTTGTTATCTAACTAACCAATTCAAGCAATTAAATAATGTTGCTATTTTGAATTGAAAATTCCCCCATTGAGTAAGACGTCCTTTGATAGAATAAAACAGCTGTTATATATATATATATATATATATATATATATATATATATATATATAGAGAGCCCAAAATAGGTATATACATCACCCATTATATATATATATATATATATATATATATATATATAAACAACTACAACTTTATTATTACAACAAAGAAATCAGTGAGTTTAATTACAAATATTATCTTCTAGCATAATATCTATACCCAAATAAATATATATATATATATCATAATTATTTATACATTATTTTACAAAAAATGGTCACCCAGGAGGACTACTAAACAACTCTCTCTAAAACTGTGAGTTCATTCCATACCTTCTAGACACTATACCCAGATAAATTCTCATCTTATATTCTCGCCTTTACAAAATGGTGAGAAGAAAAAACTGGAACAAAAATTCCATACCTCGACTAAAAGGGTGAGCTCAACTAACCCAAGAAAAAAGGGTGAGCTCAACTATTATGACTAAGATAATATACAACAAATTATCGTTAGTCTTCAACAGAAAAAATCTAATAGTAATACAATAGATAACACAAGTTTTAAATCAATATTCGCAATGAAAATAATAATTCATTGTAAGAGTTAAGTAGAGAATGCAAACTACTATCTTCTATATATGAATTTAAAAGTTCATCGCCTATCTTTTATCCCCGTAAATATCAATCAATATATATCCGAAATCAAATATTTGTCTTTGCACTACAGCCAAAGATATTCATCACCGATCATGTTTATCTAAACACCGCTCATCTTTGCACTACGCCAAAGATATTCATCGAAATCATTCATCTTTGCACTACAAAAGCCAAAGATATTCAATAATATCATCATTTAAGACCGAGGATGATGAAAAATATTTTAAAGAAACGAATCCAAAGGAAACAAAATGACAAGGATTAAGGATTAAGAATTAAGATTCGATTTTATTTTATCCATGTCCAAAAATACCTCAAAAATAATCATAGTGGTGTAAAATTCAAGAATGATCAAAATATGGATACAATCAAAGCTAGTATCCACAATAGATATTTTAGACTTAAAAGGAAAATTTTCATTTTTCGATGAATAAAGGCCAGATTCGTGAATAAGGTCGATACGTGATAAATGTCAGATACGTGAATAAGAATCTCACACCAAAAGTTCCAAATTTGATAAAAAAGATCAATATTTCAAAGATAATGATATTGAAGAAATAATATCATTACGAAAAAATAATATCCCTTACCTCGAAAGATCAAGATTTTTAATTTAAACACCTGATATAAAGCATGACTTGAACTTGCACCGTCAGATAAAGAATACTCAAAATATACTCAAAATACTCACAAGAATACGCCGATAATATAGAGAGAAAAACTTCAGCTTTTGATGTGATTTTCAATTCTAACCTAAGACCCTATTTATAGTGAAAATGCTTGTAACACCAAAGCAGTAAAATTTAATTTAATAATATTATTATTTTTTTTCACAACTTCCTACGCACTAAGAATCTGAATTCAGCCCTTCCACACACATGTGAAACACACCAAAATAAAAAAAACGTTTTTGTTACTTAAAATATTTTAAACTTCCAAAATTAATTATTTTGAGCTTCTAACTTCAATAATTCATAATAAATAGTCCTTTTATCGTAAAAATTCAATCTCATGAGCTTTTATAGGAAATTCAATTCTCTACAACTTTACGTAAGAAAGTTTTTTTCCAAATTCCAAATGTAAATTGCCCAAATCCACAAACTGGGCGATTTTACAAGCTATAATCAAATTTCAAATAAGAAATGGGTCCACCATTTACATAAAAAATATGCTTTAAATATTTTGGTAACAAAATACTCCTCCACATATATACTCATATATCCCACATTCATCGTAAAAATATCATCATTATTATATTATTAAAATATAATAATATATTTAAATAAATTATTTTATCGTAAAAGATAAAATTTTAATTTTCAACAATTGTCACATTAAAAATTTTCTCCATCTATATCCACATAAAATCAATATTTTCCTCATCATATGAATCAATAATTAATTATTCACAAATAATATTACGTAATCACAATATCGACAACCAGCAGCTCCTAAGAAAGCAGGGGGCTTTCCAATAAGAATTTCTCCTTACTCATGCCAAGCAATTAATTAGGTGACCAAACCTCTCCTGAGATGTAACTTTCTAGACATTACCAATAATGTTATCTAATAATATTATTCAGATAATATGAATTATTGCTTCGATAATGAAAATATCGTAGAATGACAATTATCAAACAACAACAAATATAAAATATCAACGCAAAGAATTATTAAATCAATAAAATAAAATATCGAATAAGAATTATCGTGAACCATTATCGAAAGAAGGCCTTCACGTAAGAATCAATAATCGTGCAATACCGCAAGTGCTATCGTGTTTTAACCACCGAGTATTTTAACAAAGATTAATCTGTGAATAACTACGCCAAGTATTTTTAAACAACTTATATTTGTCATTTTCTTCATCCAATCGCTTCACATGGGCCCACACATGGTCGCTAATATTCGCATTTAATATTCCCCGACAAAGCATTTAATATTCCACCACCAAACGAATATTCTATAACCACTTGCTTATTTGAAATATTTATGATTTTACCCATAACTATCCACATTAATCAAATCAACCCTTACTATTTCAAAATAATAAATAGAGAAATTAAATTTCATTTATAATAAGTCAGGGTCTTACAACCTCCCTCCTTATGAAATTTCGTCTCTCGAAATCGACGTGACGACTGTGTGTTTTTCAAAAGGTGAGGATACCTCGCTTTCATTTCCGCTTTCAACTCCTGTGTCATTTCTTCAATAAGATGGTTCCTCCACAAAACTTTAACTTGTGGTATGACCTTCGTATGCAGTAGGATATGCCCTTTCTATCCAAGATCTTAACAGTACCTCCTCACACGCTAAGTCTTCTACTATCTCGTCCTGGCTCTAACTCAATAACGTGGTTCGGTCTTTCACATATTTACGGCATGATATGTGAAACACATTATGAACACGAGACATACTCTGAGGTAACGCGAGTCTATAGGCTACATTTCCTACTTCCCACCAAGAATTTGAAATGGACCAATAAATCGTGGATCGAGCTTTCCTCTCTTCCCAAATCTTGTAACTCCTTCCATGGAGCAACTCGCAACAATACATGATCCCCTATACTAAATTCCACGCCCTTTCAATGAAGATCCGCATAACTCTTTTGTCGATCTTGTGCCGCTTTGTATACGCTTGTCGAATCATTCGATCTTTTCAGAGTCATATCGCATTTAACTCCTAAAGTCCCAACAATGTTGCTTCACCCACCTCATCCCAAACATATTGAGAGATGACACTTTCGGCCCATATAATGCTTCAAATGGAGCCACACCTATACTTGCTCGATAATCAGTTGTAGGAGAATTCCACCAATGGTAAATACTTATCCCAACCGCCTCTTGAAGTCTAGGACACGTAGTCTTAATAGATCTTCAAGAGTTTGAATAGTCCTCTCTCGATTGTCCGTCTGCTTCGAGGATGGTATGCCGAATCAATCAGAACTGCGCTCTATAGCTTTTTGCAAGCTAACCCAAAATCTTGAAGTGAATCTGGGTCACGATCCAAACTATGGATACCGGCATGCCATGAAACCTCACAATCTCATCTACATATATACTAAAGAAGACGCTCAAGGAATAAGTCTCCGACGGCAAGAAATGAGCAGACTTGGTTAATCTATCAACAATAACCCAAATGGCATCGATGCCTTGAGAAACCGTAGAAGACCCGTAACGAAATCCATGGTAATGTGTTCCCACTTCCATTTCGAATCTCAAGTGGTTGCAACGACCCTTTAGGTACTAGATGCTCCGCCTTTACACGCTGACAAGTTAAACACATCGAGATAAACTTTGCAATCTCTCTTTCATATTGTTCCACCAAAATGTATGTCAAGATCACGATACATTTTAAGGTACTTCCAGATGGATTACAAATGGTGTATTTTGTGCCTCCATCATAATCTTGTACTTCAAATCGTAGTCGTTAGAACACAAAGTCCGAGAGGACTCAAGTATTCCTTCTTCATCAATTCTCGCTCCTAATAAAGACCTTCTTGTACTTTTTTCTTCACGCGATCGCCTCCGGCCTGCGGGCTCGAGCAACCTTAACTTTTTTCTATTAAAGTCAGCTCTATATGTATACTTGACATCATCGCACTCATTCCCGTGATATGATCTTCTACTCAACGTGTCACCACCACCACGCTCGCTTTTCCAGATGGTATCAATAGTGTGGTCGAATCTTTCAACA
This sequence comes from Panax ginseng, assembly GCA_020205605.1. Classification (NCBI taxonomy): domain Eukaryota; kingdom Viridiplantae; phylum Streptophyta; class Magnoliopsida; order Apiales; family Araliaceae; genus Panax; species Panax ginseng. The sequence continues at coordinate 8,096,545 of CM035138.1, read as the reverse complement.
ACTCGAGCCAACGTCGCTGTCGCATGTTAAGTTCCTTTATGCGGAAGAAATATTTGAGGCTTTTATTGTCCTAATATATCTCCACTTTCTCCCATATAGATAAGGCCTCCAGATCTTTAACAATATGAAAACGATCACGCTAACTCTAGATCATGAGTAGGATAATTCCTCTCATACTTTAAGTTGTCATGAGGCATAAAGCTATGACTTTCCCACGCTGTACGAGAACACATCCTAACCCTTTGCTCAAGATCATCAGAGATAACAAATCCATCCGCATTGATGGTATTGTTGTAAACAAAAGCCAAATGAGTCTCCTCTTAAGCTCTTGAAACTCTTCTCGATTCTTCGCTTCAAACGAATTTTGTATCCTTCCGAGTTAGTCAAGGTTAATGGAGTAAATGATTCGAGAAAACCTTCCACTTAATCTCCGATAATAACCAAATAAGCCCAAAAGCTACGTGATTTCAACACACCGACTTTGCTTGTTCTAACTTTGTATTGCTTCAATCTTCACGATCAACAGATACTCCATGTTTTTTGACACCACGCGCCCAAGGAATGCTACTTCCTCGCCGTAACTCGCATTTCTTCAACTTGGCATAAAGCTTGTTTTCACGGGCCTTTGAGTACCAAATTTTCAAATGGTGCTCATGATCTTCACGACTTTTGGAATATACGAGGATGTCATCAATAAAGACAACAACGAATCGATCCAAATATTCCTCGAATACTCGATTCATCATATCCATGAAAGTCGCATGAGCATTAGTCAATCCGAAAGACATGACTAAGAATTCATAATGCCCGCATCGAAGTTCTAAAGGCAATTTTTGAATATCCTCGCCTAATCTTCAAATTGATGATATCCGTAATCTAAGATCGATCTTTGAAAAAAATTGTGCCCTCAGAATCGGGTCAAACAAGTCATCAATACGAGGTAGTAGATACCTATTCTCGATAAAGTGATATGGTTCAATTCCCGATAGTCAATACAAAGTCGCATACTCCCGCTTCTTTCTTCTTTACGAATAAAAAAGAGAGCACCCCAAGGAGATGTACTAGATTTAATGAAAACCGATGTCCAACAACTCCCCGTAGTTGGACCTTTAACTCCCAAGTTCAATAGAGCCATTCGATATGGGGTTTTAGAAATGGGCTTGTACTGTGTTCAAGATCAATAAAGAATTCAACTTCACGCTCTGGGGTAGACCGGAAGTTCTTCAGAAATACGCCAGAAAGTCAATAACAACATGAATATTATTCAAATTTGACGGTCTTTATTCAAATCCATAACATGGGCTAAGAAAGCTTTGACATCCGCTTTTCAATAAACGAATAAATTTTATGATTAGATATGATGACAATTGATTTTAATGGTTTAGTTGCTTGAATTGCATAATAAGTTGGTTAGAAATATGAAAACTAACAACCTTACGAAAACAAATCAATTTTGGCATGATGAGTAGCTAACCAATCAATCCCTAAAATCACATCAAAAGCAAGTATCTTTAAAGAGATAAGGTCAATGTGTAAGGTGATGGTGCCAACTTGAATCAAACAAGATTTATAAACAAGTTGATGTGATGAAAGTTTCTCCCAACGAGTTTCCACAGATAGTCAAAGTCTAATTTCTCCTGAGTCAAGTTTAAACGCTGAGCACAAGCAGAGAGATAAAAATGAATGGGTAAAGACCCCAGATTAAGTAAGGTATAAATTTCGCAAGAATTTATAAATACCACCCATGATCACCTCGCTTGGGTTCCTCGATTTTGACCACCACAACAAACGCTTTCTTCCAGAACCGCTGACTTTGACTTTTTGGGACAATTTTTTGAGTCACCGTCCTCATTGAACTAGGTTTCGCTACCGATAATCTCGAGCGATATGTCCTTCCTTTCCATAATTATAAGATACCTTGAATCGTTGTGGGCGCTTTGACCGATATGTCCTCTTTCCCGTGATTTATAAGATACGACCGGTGGTCGTTTCTCCTCCCTTAGAACCAGGCTTGTCACAAGACCGCTGCCTTCATACGGTCGTTGTTAAATCTCCTCTTTTAAAATCTCCTCCCGACTCGCTTCTTTCTATTTTCACGGCCATGATTACCACCAGAGTGGTTACCATTTTTGTCCGCTTTTTTCTTTCTCCACCGGTTATCATTGTTTTGTTGATCGCTATCTCCTAGATGATCCTCGATTGTGGGTCCCTGGCCGACTGTATTTCGCTATCTCGCCTAATAATTGAGCCTTGTTTACAACATCTAAATAGAGAAAAATTTATGAGAAATGAGATATTGTCGACGCCGTGTTTCAAACCTCTCGTAAACATCCGCCATATCGCTCCTCATTCTCCACCAAATGAGGTGCAAACCTCGATAACTCGCAAACTTTGCCTCGTGATCGAGACACCGCCATGTTGTTTTGTTCTAATCATGAACTCCACTTCCTTCATACGACCTAACACTTTCGTGAAAGTATTTGTCATTAAATAGTTTTTGAAATGTTTCCCAAGACATACCGAAAGTACGGCCGATGGGTATGCTTCACGCACTCCCACCAAGAGTCTCGCTTTCGCCACTTAACATAAAAGTGGGCGAATGGAACCTTCGTTCTCCCGCATCCCAAGACATCGAATATCTTGGTAATTTGCTTGACCCATGTTTCCTCCATGATCGGATCCGCTTTCCTTAAATTCGTGGTCCCAACTCTTTGAACTCGCTTGGTCGTGATAACCCGTGAATTGCTATCATTTCTCCTCAGATTTTGAACACGAAGTCTCTCTCGTCTGATTTTGCATGAATCGCAAAAAGCTTCTAAACATCCCCTCGCTCATCATCTCGCGCTTTCAAGGGTTTGTTCACAGAGAACATTGCCACTGTCAGACGCTCTCCTCGCTGAAAGAGAAAGCGTCTCCACAGCTCCTCATTTACTCCATCATTAATATTCTCAAATGACATTCTCAAATACCGCCATAAAATAAGGGTTAATTAAGGAAATCAATATATCATATAATATCCCTATATACTCGACTAACTAACAAATAAGCTTAGTAGACACACTAAATAAGGATTTACTCGCCTCTCCCTCCTAGTTCTATTCTCCGATCTCCGCCAGAGATCATATCCCTAAGCTCGATACCAACCGTGACGCCCCAAAAATAGGTATACATCACCCATTCTCGAGTTGTCAATACATGGTACGTAAACAACTACAACTTTATTATTACAACAAAGAAATCTCAGAGTTTAATTACAAATATTATCTTCTGACAATATCTATACCCAAATAAATCCTCATCACAATTATTTATACATTATTTTACAAAATGGTGAGGACTACTAAACAACTCTCTGTAACCTTCATTCCATACCCGACTAAGACTTTCGCTACATTCTCGCCTCCCGAGAAGAAAAATGGAACAAAAAAGAAAAGGGTGAGCTCAACTAGCCCAAGAAAAGAATATTACGACTAAGATAATATACAACAAATTATCGTTAGTCTTCAACAGGAAAAAATCTAATAGACTACAATAGACAACAAGTTTTAAATCAATATTCGCAGCTGAAATAATAATTCATTAGAAGAGTTAAGTAGAGAATGCGAACTACTATCTTCTATGTATGAATTTAAAAGTTCATCGCTCATCTTTTATCCCTCAGAACATCAATCAATATATATCTAAAATCAAATATTCATCTTTGCACTACTGCCAAAGATATTCATCAATTAATCATGTTCATCTAAACACACGTTCATCTTTGCACTACGGCCAAAGATATTCATCGAAATCATTCATCTTTGCACTACAAAAGCCAAAGATATTCAATAATATCATCATTTAGGACCGAGGATGATGAAAAATATTTTTAAAGAAACGAATCCAAAGAAACAAAATGACAAGGATTAAGGATTAAGGATTCAGATTTTGTTTTATCCATGTCCAAAAATACCTCAAAAATAATCATAGTGGTGTAAAATTCAAGAATGATCAAAACATGGATACAATCAAAGCTAGTATCCACAATAGATATTTTAGACAAAAAGGGAAAATTTTTATTTTTCATGAATAAAGGCCAGATTCGTGAATAAAGGTCCTATATGTGGATAAAGGTCAGATATATGTGAATAAGTACAGATACATGAATAAGAATCTCTACACAAAAAAGTTCCAAATTTGATTAAAAGTTTAGATCAATACTTCGGCCTAATGATATTGGAAGAATTAATATCATTTTTTAAAAAAATAATATCCCTTACCTCGAAAGATTAATACTTTTAGCTGAAACACCGGATATATGCTATGACTTGAACTTGCACCGTATATAAATACTCAAAATACTCACAAGAAAACGCTCGATAATATAGAGAGAGAAAACTTCTGTTTCTGGTGTGATTTTTAATTCTAACCTAAGCACCCTATTTATAGGAAAATGCTTAGAACACCTATAAGACCCCAATGATGTTATCGGAACGCTGTCATTTCCTCGGGAGTTGGGGTCAGCAAGCATAAGCAAACTATGGCAATCGAGATCGACCCCTTCACAGAAAGCAGTTCGGAGCCATCAGTTATTCCCGTAGGGGAGACAGAGGAGATTGAGTTGGTCTTGGGAAAGAAGGATAAGACAGTGAAGATTGGTTTGGGTTTGCCATAACCTCTCCGGACAAATCTCATGGAACTTCTTCGATGCTATGCAGACATCTTTTCATGGGAACCACAAGATATGCCTGGGATCAACAGAAGAATCGCCGAGCATCGTTTAGACGTAGATCCATCGAAGAAGCCAGTTCGGCAGAAAAGGTGGATCTTTGCACCCGAACGTCAAAAGATCATCGATGAGGAAATTGCAAAGCTGATAGCCGCCGACTTCATTTTCGAAATCGACTATCCAAAGTGGATGACAAATGTAGTGTTGGTGCAGAAGCAGATCGGGAAATGGCGAGTCTACATCGACTACACCGAATTCAATTCAACAAAGCATGCCGAAAAGACTTCTATCCTTTACACCATATTGATCAACTTATTGATGCAACTTCGGATATGCACTACTAAGCTTTATGGATGCTTTTTCAGTGTTATCATCAAATCTCTATGTGCAAGGAAGATATTCCAAAGACAAAGATTCATCACACAATCGCTCTGCAGTGTACACCTATAAGAAGATGACCTTTGGCCTGATAAATGCTAGGGCCACTTACCAGAGAATGATGAACTTTATCTTCCACAAGCAGTTGGGAAAGAATATGGAAGTATATGTAGATGACATGATTGTGAAAAACATAATTTTTCAGAAGCATCCGGATGACCTAGAGGAATGCTTTCAAACAAATTCACCATCACAAATTGAGGCTCAACCCCACCAAATGTACCTTCCTGGACTCTAAGGTGCGGTTCTTCTTGGGTTATCTAGTCACCAAAGGGGCATCGAAGCCACCCAAAAAAAATATACAGCCATCCTAGACATGAAGACTCCTCATTCTTTCAAAGACGCTCAACGTCCCGAATTGGGTAGGATTGCAAATAGCTGAGGAGGTTTATGTCCAAATCGCCAGAGAGGTGCTTGCGCTTTCTTCGACATCGCTGAAAGGACCAAAAATACGAAGACCTTTCAGTGGACTTCAGAGTGTGAAGATGTTTTCCAAGGCATAAAGACATATCTTTCTCCGCCTCCTTTATTGATGAAACCCGCTCATTTGAGACCTTATACTTATATCCGCGCCGATTCCATCGGCAATGGAGAAAGCGTGTTGGTTCGCGAGGTTAGTGGAAAGAAGCGTCCGGTCTATTATGTCAGCCATGTCCTAAGAGATGCTGAAACTAGGTACCCCAATATAGAAAAATTTGCCTTTCTTTTAATAATTGTTAATGAAAGCTTAATATTTTCAAGGCTCATTCCTCGTGGTCTACACGGATCGACCATTGAAGAAGGTGATGATGAAGCAAGTTTAAGTCTCGGAAGATTAACAAAGATGACCATGGAATTATCCCAATTCTTCATCGAATATCATCCCGTAATCGCTATTAAAGTTCAAGCTTGGCCGATTTTGTGGTGGAGTGTTCGTTTCAAGCAGAATCTTTGAGCCATTGAAGCCGAGACGCCCAATGAAAGATTCTGATTCTTCAACATGGTCGAATGTGGACATCAGATGTCGATGGATCCTCTACCATGCGGATGTCGATGGGCGCAGGATTATCTTGACAAGCCCGGAGGGTTCAGGGTTCAAAGAAGCTTATCGATTTGGATTCAAAGAAACTAACAACGAGGCCGAATATGAAGCGAAAGGTTAATGGGGTTCGATCGGTGAAGAGTCTAAAGGTGCGTGTTCGATTATTTATAAGTGATTCTCAACCGTCGCGTCAAGCGCTTATCGAGAGATTATGAAGCTCGGGGGGCGAGAATGGTTAAGTATTTAGCAGAAAGTTGAAAGATCGATCAAAGCTTTTACTTCCTATGAGTTTCAAGCGCGTAGAACGCAACAACAATTCTATCGCCGATGCATTATCAAAGTTAGCCACTACGGATGTCATTGTTTTTTAATGGGTCCGCTTTTTATTTGGAGGTTTCTGCAAAGAAATGAGTATCCAAAGATGAAGCGGTGATGTGTATCGAACGATCTGACTGCTAGATGACTCCCTACATCGAATATTTGGCAGATGGCGTCCTTCCTTCGGACCAGATGCTAGCAAAGAAGATCAAGTACAAGAGTGCCAACTTCGTTCTTATTGATATCTTTATCGAAGGGCATTTTCGTCACCATTATTAAAGTGTTTGGTTCCGTCTGAAGCTAAGTATGCTCTTCGGGAAGTCCACGAGGGAATTTGCGGTGATCACATGGCTGCTAAGTCACTGGCATACAAAGTTCTTCGGTAGGGATATTACTGGCCAACGATCTTTAAGGAAGCTACTGAGTATGTGTAAAGAAGTGTGAGAAATGCCACCAATAAATTCATCTCCATCACCACTGTAAGAGCTATACTCGATTCTATCTCCTATACCCTTTGCTGTCTAGGGGGTTGATATATTGGGTCCATTGTCGAAAGCTAAAGGACAGGTCAGTTTTGTCATAGTTGCTATTGATTACATGACCAAATGGGTAGAGGCGAAGCCACTTCGGTTGATAACAGAAAGAGAATGTTTGAAGTTCATAAAAGAATCCGTAGTGTTCCGCTTCGGAATTCCTAAAGCGGTGATATCAGACAACAGACGCCAGTTCGTGGGATCAAAATTCGAAGGATTTTTGAAAGAATTGGGGATCCAACACAGAAGACTTCTGGCTCATCCACAACAAATGGACAAAGTTGAGGTGATTAACAAAACGTCATTGAATGGGATCAGATAAGTGGACGGGAAGTGAAAGGAAGATGGCTTAAGAGTCGCTTTCAATGTATTGTGGGCTTACCGAACTACACCGAGGACTACGCCAGAGATTCACCTTCAGATTGGCCTATGGTATCGATGCCTTGGTCCCACCGAGATTGGATCTCCAAGTCTTCGTCGGTCGATTCCAGAGATCTACAATGACGAAGGACTAAAGGCCAACTTAGATCTGTTAGAAGAAGTCAGAGAAGTGGCTTTGATCAAGTTAGCAGCTTACCAGAGGAGAGTTGCCAAGCATTACAACAAAGGGGTAAAGCTCCGTAGATTCAAAGTGGGGGACTTCGTCCTCAGAGAAACTGAAGCATCTACGCCGCAGAACATGGGGAAGCTAATGCCGAATTGGGAAGGACCTTATGAAGTAATCGAAGTACCAAAGTCAGGAACTTACCGATTGAAGGCATTGGATGGATCCAAGATTAAGAACACTTGGCACGCCGGCAGACTCCGAAAATACTTTCAGTAGAGATCAAGTCAGTCTACCGGAAGTCTGTACATGATTGCTCACCATCAATAAAAAGTCACTTTTTCACAACTGATCTTCTTCCTATTTGTCCTAAGTTCACAATGGTGTAAGGAGGTATGGTAGGACTCGCTGGCCATTCGATGGCAGCCCATTTATTTGTTACCCCGTGTGGTAGTCAAATCCAATGATCCTTTTAATATTGTTTTTACCAAGGGTGGACTCGCTGACCATTCGATGGTAGCCTCTTCGGTAGGAGTTTCCTTATGGTTTTGTTATACCCTGCGCGGTAGACAAATTCCATGGTCCTTTTTAATTTTGATTTACCCCGAGTGGTAAATGGGCACCGAAGTAAGGAAGTTTGATAGGACTCGCTGGCAGCCTTATTGTCAGGAGTGCCCTTATGAATTTGTTACCCCGTGGGGTAGACAAATTCCATGGCCCTTATAAAATTGTTCTACCCCGAGTGGTAAACAAATGTCCTTATATACTTGTTCTACCCCGAGTGGTAAACAAGATCTTGATGGTACAAAGAGGATCAGCCGAATTCACCTCACACATGATCTGTCTCACACTTCGAAAATGATAAGTATACATTACTTTATTTTATGCAAGTGTTAAGTTTGGTTCAGATCATTCAGTGCATTTCATTTCTTAACTTAACTGATATACGCCTTATCTGATTTGTAGTTAAGCTAAGTTCATTCAAGATCATTAATGCTGAATTATTGACAAGAAACGAAGTAAACAAAAGTCATAGTAAAGAAAATTAAAATTTCATTAAACACTTAAACAAGTCCTCTTAAATTTCTTTACAAAATTTTTGCACAAAATTCTAAAGATCAGAAGCAATAAGATCCTATTTATACATCATTTTAAAAATCGAGCAAGGCCGGATCTAATTGGGCTGCCACCAGCTTTTCCTTGCATTGACCTCGGCAGTCTTCGAATCCTTCGTAGTATACTTTCATAATCTATGCACCGAGTTCATCAGAAGTCCGATAGTCCTGCTGAATCTGCTTGAGCAATTCTTCTATTCACGGGGAATCCTGCCCTCAAGTACCTTAATCTTACTACGAAGTTTACGGCGCTTAGCCCTATGGGCCTTCCTATCATCCCGAGCCTTTGTATGAACTTCGCTAAGTTGTCTTTGCCAGTCTCGATGTGTCAGAACGATCTCTTCATTCTTATTCTTCGAGCTTCACTGCAGCGTGGCGGACATTCATGTTGGCCAATTTATGCTCACTGGCTTTTGTTGTCTTCAGTTCTTCCCTGACCGAGACCAACACTTCGTGAGTTTCCCTCAGATCATCTCTATTTTGGGCCAATTCCCTCTGGAGACCTTCATTGGCATGAAAAGCGGATTCGCGTTCTCTCTTTCCGAAAGCCAATGTGGCCTTCAACATGTTGATCTCCCTTTTCATGGTCTCTTCATCAGACTCGGCATTTATGTGTCTAGGACGTAAACGCCCGAAGACTGCATTTGCCTGCACATATTCGGCAGTATCCAGTCAATTTCAGATATTTAAACAAGAAAGGAAATATTTAACCAAGAAAAGTGTCACTTACTTTTGCCAAATAACTCATGCCTTCGTCAAGAAAATTCCCGTTCGTATGATCGTTAAATCGATGATCGTCATTTTCTCGAATGAAGGCGTCAAAGAGTTGGAAGGGAAAATAGGCGTTATACCGAGGCCACAAGGTCGGCATTCCAGTAGCCTTGTCATGAAATTTTTGTGATGAAGGCCTTGGGGGGGAAGGCCTTGGTTGGTCGCGAATAGGAGAAGGATCCATATATACGTTTTCTGTGGAAGATGATTGAGCTGGAACAGGATCGGGAACTAAGGAATGTACAGGTGTTGAACTTGGATGATGTTAGATGGTCGTTTCCTCTTCCGAGATGGAGTCGCAATGTTCGGTTCAGCTTCTTTTCTTCATTAGTAGATTCGAGTCTCCATTGGGATCATTGGGAGAGAACACTCGAAGAAGGCACCTCGTGTCTTCTACGGTCAAAAAAGGAGTAACTTGGGTCTTTAGCTTCTTGATTCAAGGGCCTGCTCTACGATCGCTAGGAAGATCAAGTAAGTAGGCTCCTTCGAATCATAGATTTAAGCGTCACCGGGTTAATAAATGGTGGCGTTGGGTCGGCGAAATTGGTGGTGTTAGGTCGTACACCGCGGTGTTTGGTCAATGATTGGTGGTGGTAAGTCAGCAGTTGGCGGTATCGATTCGGCGATAGGTGGGGGTATCGGATTGACATTTGATTCAGATTCAGAAAAACCTTCGGAATCTGATGGTATAGAAATCCGTTTGGGCTTTCGAGCGACACTCTTTCTTCGACGTGGTTTGAGTTGTATTTCAGGTAAAATGGGCTCCTCAGTTTCGGGCTCAATGGTTCGAGATTCAACATTGATTTGAGGTGCTTCGGTAGGAGGTGTCTCAGTAGGTGGTTGGAATTTAGAAGAAGCTTCCGGTTGTGAAGGTTCAGCACCCACCTTTGTATACTTTTCGACTACATTATCTTCGGACGGGATTTCCTGCTGGGAGGATTCGGCAGTGACTTCTACGGACTTTCCAGCTAGGAAATCCTCCAACTCCTTCACCTCCGAAGACGATAGTTTGATCAAAGTTACTGCAGAAGATTAACAGTTCTACATCAAAATCCATACTACAACAATTTTCAAAATATTGATAAAGTAAATCCATACTTACATTTTTGGTCGTATAACCACGCTTGTTTAGATAGAAGTCCGTGTTTCCACTCTTCCTTCGAGAAATTGTCAAATAGACCTATCATTTCGACCTCGCTTTCTTCGGAAATGTCTCCAAAATCAGCAGAAGACTTCTCATCGGTGGCCCAGTTCGGTAAGGAAGAAATTTCAGGTCCCTTGACGTAAAACCCATTTTTATGTCACCCTCTATTGCTCAAAGGAGTGTTCACCAGCGAACGTCTTTCAAATTTTTCTCCTGTTCTCGATGCTTGCTTACTTATGACTTTGAACCCTCTTTCGCGAGATTGACCGATTTTATAAAATAAGAAAAAAGAAGTCAAGAATGGGTTCGATTCCAAATTCATGACAAAAATGCAATGAAGGCGAATATGAATATAAGAATTTGGCGTTAATCACGAATCCAACGCCGACAAACCCTAGAATGGTCACTAGAAACGCAGGTGTAGGGAACCTAACTCCTTTCTCGAGAATTGTCACTTGGATGTACCGGCCCACCCTTCAGCCTTTGATATATTTTTTCCTCGCACTCTAGAACTCTTACCGGATGAGTGTCCCAATATGATACCGATCTCGAATCTTCCATAATTCCTTTTCAACGACCGCCGACGGAGTATTGGCATGGGGAAAATTCTTTACTCTCAAGAATTCGGAAGGAGCAAGTCGAGGTTTAGAGGCATTTTCTTTTTATCCGGAATGGCGATTGGGGTTGGACCTCAAGTTTCTTTACTGAGATCAAGTTAGTTGGAATCCGTAGTGAGGGGTCGCTCAGATGGGAGAATTTTGACCGGTGTTTGGGGTCACATCGATCGTATTTTGCGTATACTGCGGTGAGGGAAGCTATGGAAGGAAGAAGGGAGTTTGAGAGTCCGAAAATTCAAATCGCGGAGTAAAACTGTCATATTTGGTAAAGTTTATCTTTATAATCGATTTACCACACATGAATGAGGGCGGCACATTAAATTGGCGCAAATGATTACGAATTTGAAAGGGTTGTGCCCGGATTGAGCTTTAGATATTTAATGATTGGGCCTCCCTTAGATTTTCTTGGCCTCGATCCGCTCTTTCCAAAGATCCTTGTTGTTCCCATCCTTCATCTCATTGGACCTTGGTAAGTCATACTTTGGGCCCATTTCAACTCGTTGATCTCATAATATCGTGGATCGCTTATAGTTTTCTATTAAATATCCTATTTAATAAAAAACTAGGGGGCAATGTCATGGGTCATGATATTTCCTCTTATTAGGCAGAGACGGATTGGGCCTATCCATTTAATTAACCTATCGGATCTTTGTTATTGAGTTTTAGTCATTGGGCTTAATATTTATCTTACCTTTATCATATCCTCATAATGATGGGTCAATTCAAGAATTGATCCATTAAAGTTTTTTATATCTAAGCCTTTGACTTGAATGATGAAAAAAGAGAGAGCTTGACCAAAAGTCTGCAGATCATTAATGTGGATGAGATTTTATCCAAATGGCGAGTAGTGAATACAAAAAAAGTGACAACCTACATGCATCCCAACGAGACCATGAGGAGTGGGGAGTCGTAGTCGATTGGGGTTGGTGGCACAAAAACCGAAAGCATGAGTATAACCTCGCAAGGAGTCTTCTAACAAAAGGTACGCATACATTTTTATCTCTCTCTGTGACGCTTAGACATTTTCATCCTCCATTGTTAACCCTTGTGACCGCATGTATTTACTTCTCACACCGAGCTTATCCTCGACGGTCCGGTTTGTCAAGCTTTGTGTGTTGATCGTGTTTACTATACGGCGATCGTAACGCCTTACGATGATTGGGCGTAGCGAAAGATCTTGGCGTAATGTAAGATAAAAGCATCGTCAAAGCTAAAATAATGTTTGTTTTGCCATTTGCAGGAGCAATTATACAAGTTACAAAAGACTTAGCATGCCAGTGGGCAAAAGACGTACAACATCAGGGTTAACTGGGTTCATCAAAACGACACTCACTACCCAAGCCGTAACATTCTTTTACTATATACTCAATTTCAAATATTTTGTATTGATATAAACATCATGATTATGTGTTCTTGGTGTTTCCATATTTCAGGCTCTCGATCACACACAATTTTCAGAAGCTGTAAGTACGTTAACAGCGTGCAGAACTCCTCTGAAGCGGAGGAAGTCTCATCCGTGCGTGGTGGCGTTTCTTTGTATGGGTAATGGGTGCTTCGATCCTCTGTTGTAGCCGGACAGACATACTGCATGTGTCGATGGAGGATTGACAGTGAATGGATTCTCTTTGATAAATCAAGATATCTGCAAAACTTCAAAAACCCCATGATGTGCAAACGCAAGGGTCTTCTTTTCTCATAACAAACACTACCGTATATATGTATCCCCTCTAATTTTGACATCAACACCGTGTTTGTTTGTTTGCAATAATTATAATTTATGATATTAATTATAATTAGTCCTACTTACATGTTTGCTTTTATGGGATAATTTAAAATAATCTCATTTTTATCTATGATTAATTATCTTTTGGACTATTATAACTTTACCAATAATAATATATTTTAAACTTGTTTATACATCAAAAATAAATAATTAATTAAAAACTTTTAAATAAGTGGTTATATTATTCAATCAAATGCTAGTGATACTAATTATATAATTTAACTTTAAATAAAATTATAATTTTTCAAACAATTTATGTAATACACACGTAATACTAGTTATTTAGTCATGCGTATATATAATATGAAATATTTGAGAATCAAATTATCATAAATTAAAAAATAAATAGTACAAAATATATGTGAAATATTAAAATTTGGTTAGAAATCACTAAAACTAAATTTTGAAAAAAGATTAGGATTAACTATTTTACTTGGCCGGCGAAATTTAAAATTTAGAACTATCAATCTTCATTCAAACTCCAAAGAATAAAATATGGTCGATCAAAAACAAATGTTTTTGACAATAACTAAATCTAAGAATTATTTTGAGATGAAATTTAAAATTTAAATTAAATGGTGTGTCTTAAATCTGTCAGGCTAACTTCATTATCACACATACAGTAAGTTTAGAGAATCCTGGCGGGGGCTCAGGCCTATCTTATTTTTCGGCATTGACAAGTGCCGAGAAAAGTGACATACACGTTTCGGGTGTACTGAAACCACATTGAGATGCATGAAAACCGGAAAAGCTTTGATGAATTGGGTGGAACCCATGTTTGCTATTTCTAAGTCCTTCACTTGTTGTAATTGAACAATAATTTACACTGTGATGACATGAACTCAACAGTGTAATCCGAGAACCAGGTCCTATTTTGACAGTAGAACGACACAACCACCTGAGATGGTAAGAATTGTAAGATATAAAACATTCAAGATCAAAGCTTATGACAATAATTGAACAATTAAGGTCAACATTGTTTAGTACCAAAAATAAGATCCTAGTCTCAGTTTGGTGACAAGTGGCGAAGTCAGAAAAATTTAGCAGTGGGGTCAAAATTAGTAATAAATTATAAAAAATTTGATGAGAGTTCAGGGACAGTGCCCTGAGCCAATTTTTTTTAATACTTTATACTTTCGGGTTAGACAAATGCATCCAAATATCCTATTTAATAATACTAACAAAAAGGAGAAATCACAATTAATTTCTGAAAACAAAATTGAGGTTAAAGAAATTGAAGAGAGTAATTTCTGTTACTTGCAAGGGCACAAGGCTGCAAGAGAGTCACATAGAGAATAGAGTCGACTCCGCCTCCACACTCATTTCATCACCAAATATACTAACTCCACCACTCATGAAAAGACTTTGATGGTTCACGATTTGCCTTTTGAGTGGGGTCAAAAATTAAATGGGGGTCAAAAATTGAGTATGGTAAAAACTTTTTTCAAGTGATTTCAAAAATTGAGCAGGGTCAATTGACCCCACATTTGGACCATAGCTTTGCCAGTGTTGGTGACCTATTGAAATTAAACAATGGCCCTCAAGTACTCTCTCTGTCCCATTATAAAAGTCCTTATTACTATTTTGAGTAGTCTCATATTAAATGTCTATTTTTTTTTAATAACAAAACTTTTACACATATTTTTTTATTATACCCGTAGCATTAAATATCTCATACTTTTCTTATTCTAATTGTCTCTCTATATTTAATGATATTATTATGGACAATTTTATCATTTCATTCATTTTTTTAATATGCGTGAAAAGTCCACTAAAACTTTTATTCTGGGGCAGAGGAAGTATTTAGTTAAAACCTCCTCGGAGTAAGCTTGCCTAACATTTAACCAAAAATATAAACCCAATTACAAAAAAAAATATGGAAAAATTGATGCCCACCTTCACCACAATTGAGCTTGACACTCTTGAATCGAGGCAAGAATTCAAGTAAAGTAGAAGATGGGTGTGCACCAAATACCTCAAAACTCTCTCCATTAATGGCAAGCACAATAGTATCAACGTTTTCTCTCTCTCTCTCTCTGATTCTCCCAAAGTCAATAAAATGCCAACAGCAGAGAGCAACAAAACTGCAGTAAGTGTATTAGAACAAGAACAACTAATTTCGATAGTATATATTCAGAAAATAAATACAATACTCGTAAACATCACAATGTCGTTATTCTTTTTATTACTCCATTTGATATCCGAGTGGTCGACATCATCAAATATTATAACGAATAACATCTATGATTGCCATGCCAAAACACTTCAACCACGTCGAAATTACTACCTGTGAACAATTACCGCTCCCTCCCATCATGCAACAAATATGGATTAATAGTCTTAAACTCAAATTTAAAAATATATAAGACACTTAAAATTAATAATTATATCCAAATATAATTCTTATAAACAAAAATATCCCAAATAAATAGATGTTATTCCCTCCGTTTGCACAACAATAATTTCATGACAAAATTTACAAATATTATTTATTAATTTTACTTTTCTTAAATAATTCTCATATTATTTATGATAAATATCACAATTAAGTGAACAATCACAAATGTATAACCATGTTAGCATTAATAAAGTGAGTTGATAATGAGCTAGGTGACAATTTTATAATCATGTTAGCTTGGTTATACTTATATATACAGTCAATAAAATTTGTTACTAAAATTAAAAAGTCAATACCATGTTAGCTTGGTTATACTATATACCGGCTTAATAAATTTAAAAGAGTTTTATTATATATTGTGAAAGTTTTCAATCAAATTATGATTGCAATATATTTGTATATATATAAAATAGATTGGAATTAAAAAAGATTTTATTTTAATCTATTTTATGTTGTCATATATACTTTTACTTTTGTCACAATCTAATTTTAAAAATATTTATTGATATGTACATTATTTTTTAATTAAAAAAGACAATAAATTTTGTTAAGTTTTTATCATTTATAACAGTAGTATTCGCAGCAGTAATGTCTAATATATTTGGACCTCAAATTTTGAATTTACAAGTTAAATTAAGATAAAATTGACTAGTTAATATTTAAATATTTTGTATATCTTAGTAAATTAGATTATCGGAGTAAAATAACATCTAAACTTAAAATGTTGTTTGCTAATTAAAAAGTATAAAATATGTAAATGACTTTAAAATTTAAAAATATTTCAAATTTACTTTTTAAAAATTAATAATGATCTTAAAATTTGAAATAGCGAGAGTAGAAAATTTATAGAGACTATATATTTAAATTTTTAGTTAAGAAATAACTTTTAATGATTTAAATTTATATATTTTTTTATTGTTTATTATGACGATAAAAGATAAATAATATTTTATCTTTTACCGAATTAAATGTGAAAGTGTTAAAATATATCGGGAGATAAACAAATACGTGGTAAGTCATATTTAACACATATTAAATTTGAATAAATTTTGTTTTTATCAGATTTTTATTTCTTATAAATAAAACAAATATTACTCCATCAAATATGAAAGGAGTCTCTAACGCGACAGGTGTCAACACAGTCGTCAACGATTTTAGACATGTGGTCCCACCAAACAACATCACACCCTGCTACGTATACGTTTCTTATAGGACCCCATCCCCTTTGATTGGCATAGACCTTCCAACTTTATAAACTCAACTCACCAATCTCCTACTACTACATCTCGCCACGCGTTCCCAACAATAATCTACCATCTCCTTTCTCTCAGACTGTATGTACACAAAAAATTATAAAAATAAAAAATAACCAAGTGAACCTATAATTAAATATTTTTATTTATAAATAATATTACACTGATTTTACTCTTGGTGCGTCTATATTTGGTACAAATAAATAATATTACTACTCCGTTAATAAAACTAATCCCACATGCGTGTCAGTAAACCAAGTCCCTATCGTGGGCCGTGTCTGCAGCCCATTGGGCCACGCATGTTTCCTCTGGTACACGTGTTGCTTTTACCAACACGATTAACGGCGGAGATGAAAAATATCTTTTGGCGCTGAACTTCTATCGTCACACACGCAATTTGTACCACCCACAGTAGTCAGTTTGGTCAGCCTGTGTGTCCCTTTTATGCTCTCGGGCAACGGGCAGCTCCCTTCCCCTCTCTCTCTCAAAAACCTTCCGTTTTCCCCTGTAATAGTATCTTTTCTTTCATCATATTCATTTCAGTTCCGTCCCCGTTAATGGCTTCCTTCAACGTCCCACCATTGATTTCATCATTCTCTAATTTTCCAGGTTTTGAATATTAATAACAAAGTAAAAGAGTTCCTAATATGAATGAAATGTGACTTGGAATTAATGAGAAATATTTTAGGTTCTAAATTTTGGTGATTGACGTACTAACTGTAGAATGGCGGAGATCTGCTGCGGAGTAGTGAGCGAGAACGAAGTGTCGGCACCGTGTGAAAGGAATTCACGAGCTGCGAGGCGTCGGAGAATGGAGATGCGAAAAGTCAAGTTCGTAACCGGTTTGACTACTGAGAACGGACTGAAGCGCCAGAAGCTGGAGCTCTATCCGGCTTCCTTTTCTCGCGAATGCGACAACGCTGTTGAGAACTGCGATTTGAACGGAGAGAAAGCGGAGTTTGAGATGGAGAAGAAAGATATTACGCTTCCAGAAGAGTCGGTTTTTTATTCGGATGAGAATCCGAAGTTCGGTCATGCGTCGGTTTGCGGACGGAGGAGAGATATGGAAGACGCGGTGGCGATTCACCCGTGGTTTTACGGGAAAGAGAAAGGAGACTCCTCGGAGTTGCATTATTTTGGCGTGTATGATGGACATGGATGCTCTCACGTATGTTTCAACGATTATGAAATATTTGTTTGAAATTACTGTTTTCAAAATTTTTATGAATGTTCGGTGCTCGTGGTTAATTTTGAACAGGTGGCCATGAGGTGTAAAGATCGTTTACATGAGCTCGTGAAGGAAGAGTTAGAAGATAAGGTGGTGGAATTCATGAACTGGAAGGAAGCAATGGAGAGGAGCTTCAGTAGCATGGACAGTGAGGTGGTAGCATGCAAAGAAGGCGTACTGTTAGGCGCTAGTTGCCGTTGCGAACTCCAAGCGCCGGAGTCCGATGCTGTTGGCTCCACCGCCGTCGTGGCTATTGTAACGCCCGAGAAGATCATCGTTGCCAATTGCGGCGACTCCAGAGCCGTTCTCTGCCGAAATGGCAAAGCTATACCTCTCTCAACCGATCACAAGGTTAGCATTTCATAATAAGTTGCAAATTAGTTGCATGATTTTTCTGATCAAAGAATTTTCCTAATCTATATATATATATATATATATATATATATATATATATATATATATATATATATATATATATATATATTTCGTACAGCCGGATCGTCCAGATGAACTTAACTGGATACAAGCCTCCGGCGGCCGTGTAATATACTGGGATGGACCGCGAGTTCTCGGCGTTCTGGCCATGTCAAGAGCTATAGGTAGATTAAGGAGATTAATTTATTATCTCTATACTAATTTGATATTTTAAATTCATTAATTAGCAAATTAGCACATGATTTAGTAAAATTAATTGTAATATTTGTATGATTTTTAGGTGATAATTATTTGAAGCCATATGTGAGCTGTGAACCAGAGGTGACGATTACTGATCGGACGGCTGAGGACGAGTGTTTGATACTGGCGAGTGATGGATTGTGGGATGTGGTGTCGAATGAGACTGCGTGCGGCGTTGCTCGTATGTGTTTGAAAGGGAAGGTGGCGGGAA
Organism: Panax ginseng; assembly: GCA_020205605.1. Lineage (NCBI taxonomy): Eukaryota > Viridiplantae > Streptophyta > Magnoliopsida > Apiales > Araliaceae > Panax > Panax ginseng. The sequence goes on along the minus strand of CM035138.1, from coordinate 8,077,788 downwards.
TGAGCACGTCGTGTTCGCCGGGAAATGAACCCGGCGGTGAGAATCCCGATCAGTCGTGCTCGGACGCTTCCACGTTGTTGACAAAGCTGGCTTTGGCCAGGCGGAGTAGTGATAATGTGAGTGTGGTTGTGATCGATCTCAGGAAGGCCACGTAGAGATCAAATGCTCGTGTTTTTGTAACGTGTATCGTTTATTATGTAATTATTATTTTAAATTTCTTTTTTTTGGGGAGAGGGGAGGGGAGGGGGAGGGGGAGGAGGAGGGGTGGGGTGAGGTCGAGTGGGTGGGGTGGAGTGGGGAGAGGGGTGGTGGTTCGGTTTTAAGAGTTAAATCTAATGAATGAGTTACATTATTGAAAACTTTATTATGCGAAAGTATAATTACATATAATGTTTTGTAGATCTGAAGGATATGTTTTATTTATTTTTTCTTAAAAAATATTAACCTACTAGTTTAGTATGGTAATATGTATAATAAGGAGAAATAAATTTAAAAATTTGTAATTGAAACAAAAGTTAACAAAAAGAAATTCTCTTTATTGAATAAAAATTGAAGAGGAGGCTGAAAAGTTTCTTGCAGGAAATATTATGAAATAATAAAAATTAATAGTACAACTACTGTGATATAATTTTTTTAGGGAATTTTGATATTTTTATAAATAAAAGTGATAATTTTATAAGGTTTCTCCGAGTCGTTTGAATATTTTCGTGTTTCTAAAAGCTAATGGACGAATTCAAAGTTTGTTTGGAAATCAGGATAACAAAAATTTAACATGAATACTAATGAAGTAGAAGTGAAACTAGTATTAGCCTATTATGGGGGGAAAATGAAGTGAAATTTGAAACGATATTTTCTTGCACACAGGAGTATAATTGTGGTAGACACGTGAATGGTTGTGATAGTAGAGTCAAATCGAAAATCAAAAGGTGGGGACGGTTTCAGATTTGAGGGGTATGTTTTGAAAACTTTTCTCTCGCTAAGCTACTATCCTTTTATCGAGTTGGAGCCTTGGTGGTAGACCTTGATGGTCCATCCATATATAGGGATAAGGTCCAAAAATATTTTTGATATTTTTTTTAATATTTATTGAGTATTTATATTTTTTTTATTTAAAAATATTCTTAACGTTATAATTTTTGGGTCATTCGTGCCCCTGTCGTTAACAACTGCCAACTAGACAAACGGATGTTAAATCTTCTATAACGTGGCTGACACGTGTCAATATTTACTGGCATGACAATATTTGTTGATATTTATTTTGTTTATTAATTATTTATTTTGTTTTAAAAAAATAAAAATAAATAATTAATAAACAAAATTAGTATAATTCTCTCTGTCTGTTATAATTCTCTCTCTGTTCACTGTCATCGTCTTCTTCCTCCAAATTCCAGATCTCCAGCTCTAGGATGGTGTCGAAGAAGAGGAGATCTGTTGCTTGTCTATGATTTCATGCCTAATGAAAGCTTAGATACGTACAATTATGATGTACCAAAGATGATTCTGACTTGGGAGCAGAGGTTCAAGATCATAAAAGGCGTGGCTTCATATGAAATTCCCAGTTTGGCCTACTACATCAAGCCCCGTTAAACCATCAACAATATAGGCCATGAAAAATCCCACCATTGCAGACATATTTGCCCTTTTTATATATAATCAGACCTTCTCTCTTTGTATTTCTCTTTCGTTTTATTTCAGTAGAGTTTAGATTTAAATTTGAGGGAAGTGAAAAAGTTATTTTGGGTAATTTTTTCAAAGTCTGATTGTTTGGGGAGAGCGAAATAGAGAGACGATTTAAGTTTTCCTTCAAATCTTATACAATTTTAGGTGATTTGGTGTTCTAGGTGGTTTTATTGTGGTGTACTGGGTTTTATGGCATTAGGGTTTACTATGGTGGCTGAGTGAACTGGTGGTTTAGATGGTGGTGGTGGTGGTGGTGGACTGGTGGTTTACATGGGTCATTTTACACGGGTGGCTGCTGCTCGTAACCGACGCCCATGGCTGCCATCCGATCTACCACCGCCGTTGATCGTAACCGACGCCCATAGCGACTGCTGCTGCTCGGGTGGGCTTTGATCGGTGGCCATGGCTGCTACTGCTCCTCCTTTTGTTGTGGCCATGGCTGCTGCTACTCCTTTTGATCGGAGTGGACGGACGAACGAATTGGGGGTTTAAGAATGGACTGCTGTTCATCTTCTTCAGTTTAATAATTTAGGTATTTAATTAGTATTTTTAATATTTGATGTAAATATATAATTAGTATTTTAGTATATAAAAAGTATATAATACTAATATTTAGTAAAAAGTATATTTTTTTAATTAATATTTTAATATTTTTTAATTAGTATTTTAATATTTTTTTAATTAGTATTTAGTATTTTTTCATGTGGCAGCCACGTATGTAATTTGGACGGATGCTAGTCTATGTGGCATGTCTGTCAACGGCAGGGGCACGAATGACCCAAAAAACATAACGTTAAGGGTATTTTTGGACAAAAAAAAAATATAGAGTGCTAGGCAGACATTGAAAAAAATGTCAGGGTCATTTTTGGACCTTATCCCTCCATATATATATCATACCAACCTCAGCTAATGAAATATTCAATAATGACGCACATAAATGAGATATTATCTTTTTCAATAAAATGAACCCAAGAAAAAAAAAAAAAGGAGAAGGCAAAGTTGAAACCTACACGCTAATTCAATAGTATTCTACTGTTAGACACTCGTTGGCTTTGACATCAAATGTGGACAGCCGACGAACTGTGTGTGCATAACGGGACACATGCCTAGGTAGGTTTTCAAGGTAAAATTGGGGGCTTGTTTGTGCTGAAATGGTGAAGTGTTCGGTGGCAGTGGCCTAAGTAAGGAGCTGGGCAGGGGAGACCAACGTTTGTGGAGCGAAGGCTTGACAATGGTTGGGGAATGGCATAGGCAGTAGCCTAGCTTGCCAGTGCGCATGTCATGGGCTGGCGTCCAGCATGCATAACACTTGGAGCATGAGCGGAACATGGCTTGAAGCATCATGAGCTGGGCATCGTGCGTGGTTCAATTGGACAACGGGATTCAATGTGTGGCATGGGTTTGGTGCTCAGCACGCATAATCAGTTGTGCGCATAGGCGCTGGGCTGCATCTTCAGGCTAGAGCATCATGGGCTGAGCCATGTGCATAGTGTGGTGGGTCAATGGAGTTCAGTACATACTCAGATAATTCGTGGCAAACAAATTAATGGCAGCACACATGGGCTAGATGGGGAGCGGTTACATGGCTGTTCTATGTTCTCATCTATGTGGCAAGATCAGATTGTAGGGCTGTTTGAATGCTGGACAAGAATAACAGCTGGATATGTTTGAATTAGGTCTGATATGTGCTGTAATTTTCCTATTGGTTTAAATCGTCTTGACAGTTGGGGGTGTCAACTGATCATAGGTGCACGAAATTTGGAGTGAGGGGGGATACACAGGTTTAGGCACTGTGGGCATAAATTCCTTGTATTCATTGGGGTGAGTTTGTTCATGTGTGCTTACTTACAATTGTGTGTTTTAATTCAGTAAATACATACATACATACATACATACATACATACGTGTGAGCGTGTTTAATTATTAGAAAGGCCGTGTTTAATCATATATAGACGTGTTTGTGCGGCTGTTGGCAAAACATTTATCTTGAACAAGGGAAGGGCATGCTATGCTTCAATTGAACAAGCAGGTTATTGGCCGAAGAACCTTTGAATGCTTCAATTTGGCCATCACAAGGTAAAAAAATGTGGTGTCAATTTCAGTCCTGTGACAACTACCATCACTGAGCAAGTGTCGAGGCTAATATTACTAGTACTTTGCTTAAATACAATTTTTTTTCCCACGCTTTATGAGAGAATATAAGTCAACACAACAAAACAAAACAAAAAAGGAAAAAACCCTCTAAGAATCAATGATACAAAGGAACCATGTAGTCTCAATCTTTAACCATCAATCTAACACTTCATTGACCAAGAAATATTAAAATCTTTTAAATTTTTTTTTATTTTACCTTTTCAAGTCTTTTAACTTTTTTCTAGACCAAGAAACATTAAAATCTTTTTCAGAGTTTGTTACTAAAAACAAGCTCAAAAGGTACCCGTGTGAACCACTAAGTTGCATGTGTGATTTTTTTCATTCAATTTTCTTTTAAAAAAAAAACAAAATGAATGTAGTCAAGATATAAAATAAAAAAATATTTTTACAAAAACAATCCACAAGGTGACTATTTGGGACATTCTCACCCATTGAACCATAATACCCAGCTTCACTTCACAACTATTGCTGAACCAACAAAAATCTACACTTTAAGTGATTTTGTCAACTCGTTCTATCGGTGTATCTTCTTAAGACCCAGGACGAAGATGCAAGGGAGTCGATTAACGTAACTCTCCCTCGGGCCCAAGAAAGTGCAAACACTTAAAATGTCTTGATATGATTTTTTACAAAAAAGTTGACACATTTTGAACGCAATGCTCGGATGATATAAACATACAGTATTTGAGATTGCACTTAGCAATACCGAGTTAAATGGACCCAAGAACATCATGGCAACAGGTAATAAAAGGGAACTTCAATCCATGTTGGCAGATATAATGACCAAAATTATCCAAAAGAAGCATTGATCCGATTACACATTAATCACAATAGAATCAGGATAACAATAAACATAAAGGCAGTCATGAACATGAGGAAGACGGACCCGTTACCAAGATGCTGATACTCTTAGTTTATGAACCATCTTCTGAATTCTGATGCTACAAAAGTCAAAAAAATTATTCCCGGTACCAATTATATTTGCTTGGCCACAGCTTCATCTCCACTGCTCTTGAGTGCCTTCAATTTTCTGTAACCCTTATCAGTACCAAATATCCTGGAAAAAAGTAAAAGCAACAATTATAAGACAAATTTTCTAGAACCCAATTAAGAATCCTGGAATTATATATATATATATATATATATATAGAGAGAGAGAGAGAGAGAGAGGGGGGGAGAGAGAGAGAGAAGAAGAAGAATAAGCATCATACGACAACAGCAAAAGATGTTATAGTTACAAGATAAGGATTCCAGTTTTCTTCTCAAATACCATCAGATATGAAGTTGGAAACTAAACAAAAGAGAAAAAAATGAATTTTGACATGCATTACTCATAATATTTCCACCTTACGGTTTGCTAGCACCCATACAAGTTGTTAACAAATGTAAGACAGCAAGGAAAGATGTGCAGAAATCCACATGAAGGCTAATCACATCCCTAATGCACCTAAATGACTTGCTAAGGAAACTTAACCAAAATCAAATAGAAAATCTGGCCAGGATTGTGGCTCGCCACCCCAACGTAGGACTTGCTTTGGCTATAACCTGTTCAATAATCAACAAAATTTATTCAAATTCTGGTTTAGACCATCCCCCCCACCCCCACCCCCACCCCAAAAAAGAAAAGGTATATGAAACAAAAATCTTAACTTTCACTACAGAAAATTCTTATGTTTCAAAAATGTTCCCATAACCCCTATGCCTCATCTTAATCTAAATTTCTAAGCCTTTCAAGACCTGACCTACATCACAGCTGATCCCAGAAAAAGAGAGTGCAAGATGCCAAAGCAACCAAGCAGCAACGGTCCATTGATTCACCATCTCCTTTGCCTAAAAAACCCAATTCAACATATATATTCTCCGCCTCCAAATATTACACCAGTCAAAACCAAAGCCTGTAACTTAAGGGAAAAAGAATATCCACTCAAGAAGGGATCTTTGTCTTCCATGCTGCCCTCCAAGGGAAAGACTGAATCCTTCTTGGAGACAGGATGGAGTAACATGATTTAACTTAAAACTTACTTTTGTAGGATTTATGTTCCATCCTTTATAATCTGATAAGTTTTTGCACATCTATAAGAAAACTCAAAATCACACTTCAGCGTCTTAGAAGATATGTTGGTAGCTTACTTTTTTCGATAAGCAAAACAAAAATTTTAAAAATGCAAAAGGGGTGTCATCCCGGTACACACGATGTATAACAAAAGTAGGCGGAAAAATATAAAAAAACCTGCACCAAAGAATGCAAGAGCCCCCCTAAACCAAATTCCCCCAAGAAATTAATGAAAGAAACTATAGTCCTGGGAAAACCTCATTTTGCCAAAAAATCTAAAAGAAAGTGTCAGCTTTTCCTCATTTTCGAAATACCTTCTATTTATCTCCCGCCAAATGGTCCACAATAAGCAATGAGGTATATTATATCCCACCTCTAGCTCCAACTCTTTGGAAACCAAACACCTTCGAACTCCAATCATATAACTAAAATTGGATTCATTTACCCAGTTGTCAAATTTTTAAGAAAATAAAAGATTTATTCATGTACCCACGCCCATCCATATAAAAGTAGGGAAAAGTGAGCTACTAACACAATTAGGGTGTAATTTTTTAAAAGAATGAATCCTTCTAGATAATTAAGACACAACAGATAAAAATGATTATTAACGAACAGCAGCACCCCGGCCGGATTAAAGTTTGAAAGTTTCCAAGTAAATCCTAGTACAGGTACTTCAAATCCAACCAACAAAAGGTAGAGCTAGGGTAGGCAATCGTGAGGGATATAAAATGCAATAAACCATATTTTAAAAACACTAAGTTTGCCCCCTCTAGTGCATGTTGATCTTAGGGAACTAAGATGTGCTTTAAAACATCTCATCAATAACTATATATAACAAGGCATTAAGAGATCTTATCCAATAATTTTACCGAGTTATTATGGTTGGTCATGAGTTAATGCTGAGTCATCATTCAAGACTATTTTTTTGGATACAGTGTATAAACTCTTCATATCCCATGAAAACCCATTCTAGTGCATGTTGATCTTGGGGAACTAAGATGTGCTTTAAAGCATCTCATCAATAACTGTACATAACAAGGCATTAAGAGATCTTATCCAATAATTTTATAATTTTACCGAGTCACTTTAGTTGGTCATGAGTCAATGCCGAGTCATCATTCAAGACTATTTTGTTTGGATACAATGTATAAACTCTTCATATCCCATGAAATATATATAATAATTGTCTATATATACAAGCATGCATGTATAACATAATTTGGGAACTAACGGAATAGAAAGACAACTTCAAGGTTCAAATTATCAATTTATGAAAATAGATTCAATAGATCAAAATAAATCATGTATTTGGCATATTATCTATGTGTGTGTATATATATATATATATATATATATATATATATAGAGAGAGAGAGAGAGAACTGATCTGGTCAGGGCTCCCTTATTTTAACTAAAATACGAACTTCTTTTCTCAGCCATGGGATGAGAAACAACGGCCCAGATCGGGGAGCTTAAAAACACGTGGGTCATAACCGGGTCAAAACATACCAGATCTGGTCTCTCTTCTTCTAGTTTTCCTAAATCGAAATTGAAGCTAACAACGAAATTGGGAAGAATCTCTTTGTGACGAAATCGCCGGACGTCGGAAACTCACAGCGAGTTTCTTTCACTCACGTTGGTCTCTTTTCCCAAAATCAAGAGTTTCTTTCACAAACTCCGGCCGAAGTTATCCGGTAAGACTTTTGAGTTTCACATTTTTCATGTATGCACTTCCAATACCTCATATCAAATTTGGATGTCGCCTTATTATATTCCTTAAAAAATCTATTATTACCAAACCATGAACAAAGCACTACAATGCAACTGATAAATCTATTATTACCAAACCATGAACAAACCAGAAGAAGAGAGACCAGATCTGGTATGTTTTGACCCGACGCAGGGCTTTTGACCCGCGTGTTTTTAAGCTCCCCGATCTGGGCCGTTGTTTCTCAGCCATGTCATCCCATGGCTGAGAAAAGAAGTTCGTATTTTAGTTAAAATAAGGGAGTCCTGACCAGATCGGTTCTATATATATATATTGCACATGACTTTTATCAAAAACAACTCAAATTAAGAAGCTAATTATTACCACCAAATTTGAATAAAGTTATACATTGAAGTAATTAATAACAACTCTAATTACCATTATGGAATTTATTCGTCAATACAAAAATGTCTACTATACATTAAAAGATTCAAAAGTCTGACATAATTCATTTATTTATATTGATTTTCATATAAAATATAATTTGAAAAATACAAATTGTATAAAAAAAAAAACCGTGCCTTGCACGGGTTACCAATCTAGTTTTAGTTAATGCTTAAAACTCAGAACAGAGGTTATTGTGACAATCCCAATGTTCAAACTAACTTTCTAGTACTATTTCATCATTGTCGTTTTCTTGTAGGTTTAACCAAGTGGAAAAGCGAGAAAGATATATTGAGTAACAATTCTAGTCATATGGAATAAAGCTGATCAGAATTATAAGGGAATTTGAATTCTCAAGTTTATATAAGCAGAAAGTTTAATCTCTAATACTGCATAACAAAGGCATACCAGTCCATGTAAACAAAAGTAGAAGAGTAGTTTCCAGACTTGGTATAGAGCAGCCGGTGATGATAGTCATGGAAATCGGCACTGAAAATTAATTGTACAGAAGTAACAGGCATAAATAATAATGATATTAATATCAAATATTAGAAGCTAAGAACAAGGTAAAAGAAAATTTATATACTTACCCCCCATAAAAGGGCAAGAAGTTCGAAATGCTCCATGGAAAATGGTAACCACAATGTGCTTCAACAGTCTCCAGGACTCTTACTACCATCCACAACCACAGTGTGATCAAGTGGGGCCCAGTGATGGCAGGACCAACAATTGTAGCAAATCCAAGAAACAGTATTTCAGCAGGGTGAGCATATTCAGAAGTCAGTCCAAAGGGTGTAGCATACCTGAATATCAAAAGACGCATTTATAAATATGCCAAGAGCATTCACAAATTAAATTACAAAGTACCCCCTCCGTTCCAAAATATAGAATTAAAGGATCAAATTTCAATGTCAAGTTGAGATATTTTTAAATTCAAAATTGATGTGATTCATTTAAGTTTTGAATACAATAAATCTTGTAAGTGGTAGTACTATTTAGTATGTAGTATTTCAATAGTTTACAATATTCATAATTTCATTGTCTAAAACTAAATTAATTATATCAATTTTGAATTTGAAAATATTGACTTAAAAATTCAATATTGATCCTATATTTTGGAACGGAGGGAGTATCTAATTCTCTTCACTTACTCATGATGAACACTGTGGACATGCTTGTACAACCATTTTGTATGTAAAATCCTGTGCCCCCAATAGAAAATAAAATCCTCAAAGATGAAGTAAAATAGAATCTGTGTAGACATTACTTTCCTGCAAAACAAGGTTCAAAAACTTTGAAAAGAATATAAATTAAAATGCGTTAATAGTTAACTTATATCAATACAAATACTTGATGCCATTAAAAGTTATATTTATCTGCAAGCAATGTGAAAATTGCATACAGTATACGATTTGAATTTAGTATATAAAGAACCTGAAAATACCAGGATGGCAATGGGAGACTACTTCGCATGCCCATGAATCTAAAGACTGGATACGAGAAAATCATAACTGGTAGGTTGACACAAAAATGATAGAGCAATAGTCGAGTGATACATTTCCCCTGAGCTTCAGCGGTGTTATTTTTCATCTGCATTAACCAGAAAATAATAATTAAGAATAATAAAATGAGCAAGAAGAGGCCAAACATGTTCTAAATTGAAGGATCGTACTACGTCTATCAAATTTCTTAATGCAGAAGTAAAATATAATGGACATTTCAGAGTGAATCTATTAGCTCAAGGGAGTATTTAATTCATACGAAAATGTTAACAACAAGCAGTAGCCTGAATACACAATAAATTAACCAAATTGTTTGACCATTATGTTTTTAATGTAGCTTGAATTCTTCATTCAAACTGCTGTTTCATAAGCGAGATAAAACTTATACAACTTGTTGACTTGAGTACAAAAAGTTGCTACAACATGCAACCAAATAACCCATCTTTCAACAGAAAAGAAAAGATAAAACATCTCAAGTATCTGAGCATCCAAAATATAAGAATAACATAATATGAATTATTTCGTTCCCTTTTCTTTCTTTTCTTTTTTGTGTGTGGGGGGAAGTGTAATACAGAAATTGCAGTCGCATGATCAGAATGATATCTTTGGAAGAGTGAAGGGTAGCGTCATAGCCTCAAGAGATTGTTCGAATTTACTCTTAACCTGTTAGCTAGCACACTGTCTCACAGGCTCTGAATGGGATTCTAGAGATGCTCATTTGTTGTAAAAGCAAGACGAGCCGCCATGCAAGGGTAGTACATAATCTATATTAGAGGAGGCATGCAAGTTGAAAAGCAAATATTTGTCAAAACATTTATAACACAAAAATTATAAATATCATTCTCTTTGCAAGAATAGGAACAAAAATATATGATAATTGATGTGATTCATTTAAGTTTTGAATTCAATAAATCTTGTAAGTGGTAGTACTATTTAGTATGTAGTTTTCCAATAGTTTACAATATTCATAATTTCATTGTCTAAAACTAAATTAATTATATCAGGACAGTGAAAACTGCTCAAACGTACCAATTAAATTTCCAATCAGGAAAATAAAACAATCCGCTTAAGTTGATTACAGTAAGCAAGAAAGAGTAAAACCTGGATCTTGTACTTGCTAAGCCATCCTGCCCTTTCAAAGTAGATGAAAGGATGTCCCGACAAGAAAAAGACACTTTCATGAAGGATGAAACTTCCAATACACGCCAGCTGAAAGTCACTGAAGTGAGTGATCAGATACTGCATCACAAAGAAGAAGAAAAAAATCAGTCTGATGAGACTATCAATAATTGATTGCGAGTCAGCAAGTAGAAATATATCAAGCATGACAACAATTAATCATCCCAATTCCAGACCACAAGAATGTCAACACTAAATTACAGTAAATTTTCCCATTTCTACGGAAGATAATGTTAATTCAAGAATTTGACACTCAATATTCAGCATAATAATTTCAATATAAATCCCGCATGAAAAAGTAATGTGTACGTGTTTTTCCTAGAGCAGCTTGACTCCAATGAACAATATATATTTGTCCCTAAACATAAAAACATCTACTCAAACATCTTTCATGTTAAATCATTATCATTTTCTGCACGCATGGCGTTTCCACTAGACTATCATCTAATTCTGATTTCTCTATTTAACATTCACCGCCTCATTCCAACACACCTTTTATCAACTTTTGAGGGTAAACTATTAGTTAACACATGTCAATCAGTAAACAGTAACTGCGCCTTATACACATGCATTAGTTTGAAACCTAAGAAATCATATGTTTAGTGTCTAGTTACCAAAAAATTCACACGCAAATTGAATCTCTGCTTATAATCTGATGATCCTATGCACATTGCAAAACGTTTTTGTCAGTACTTTTTTACTTTTCATTCTATGAAAGATTTAAGAAATCACAAATAAGAAATGAAAAGGAAAAAAAATCAGAAAGGACTAAGAAGTAAATAAATTTAAGGACAGTAAATCAGAGAAAAAGAAAAGGTTGAAAATAATAATTTCAGAGCCAGGCCAAAAGAGAAACAAATAAAATTACAAGAAATCACATAATCCTGCACAAGAATGTAAACCGTAAAAACAATGTCATATCTTAAAATCTATTTACGTACACATATACAACGCGAATCTTCATCTCTTCAACATTAATGAATGCACATTACACAATCATTCAATAGTTGCAAAACTAGCAATGCCGGAATGTATGAAGAGAGAATCAAAGCAACGATGTCAAATCTAGTGCAAAAATGTATCACATAAGAAAGAAAAGCAATTATCAGATAGCAAAAATTGATGGATAGATATTAGATAGATAGATAAAATACCTTCCAACCAGATTCGATAATCGAAACCATGAAGTCCGGTGAAATTTACTTGATCTCTTGCCGGTACGGATAACAAATCGAATTGAGGGATAGAGAGAGAGAGGGTGTAAATCAGTAGAAAGGAGTGTAGGAGGAGACTTATGCAGACATGATACAGACTGTGACGTGAATCTGCGCTTGTGGCGCTCTCTCTCTCTCTCATATACTACTACTTACCGGGGTGGGGAGTGGTTATAGCGAAATTAATCTTGGTCATTTTATACACAATATTAAATGTGATTATAATTGACCAAAAACTCTGGGAAAAATGATTAAATGGAAGTCAATTAGCATATTCACAATCTTCTATTTATATTTATTTTGTTTATTTTTGCCCTTGTAATCATATTGTTTGGTATATACAATTTGTTAGATTTTTGGTTTTAAATTATATTTCAAAAAAAAAAAACTCAACTAGTCATTGAATATGCTTAATCTCCTTAAATATTTTTTGCAATAGGTTAAATTATTTTCTACAATTGGCATTTTTCCTAATGAAATTGAAGTAGGAAAGATGAAAGTAGCAGTTGAAGATAATTTTGAGGATATTGATGAGTGACGACCACAAATTGAAGTAGGAAAGATGAGATGCAAATTTTCTCTGTCCTTTCTTTCTGATTTGGCTTGACTGTAAATAAAAGAAGTGGTACATATGAAATTTATTTTGAAGTAAGTTGATAATTAATAATATTTTATTGGTCAATTGACCAACTTATCAAAAAAAAAAAAATACTAACATCATGGATCCGTCAATAAAGGTGCACCCAATCTTGTTCATTCAAAAATGAGTAGTAGTACTGTACTACAAGGAAATCAAGAAAGAGAGATATTGGTCGCGTCGGTCTAAAGGGTGAATTCTTTTGTCTTGCTATTTTCTCATTAAGCCTGGCAATTTGACCCTAATTGGAGTTGGAGAGATCCCGGCATTAATGAAAGCCGATTTTTTAAACTATTCAGAATTTTATAAGACCGATATACCCTCCCGATTATTTATTTATATAATTTTTTTTTAAAATTTAACATTTTGTATATATAATTATATACTTATTTACGTTATTTTATTATACATTCATAATATTTTACAATATAATATGCTTCCAGCGTGTTGTTTGATTTTGAATTAAAAATATATAATATAAAAAAATTAGAGAAATTTAATTTGGGAAAAAAATGAGTCATCTGGTAAACGGTCCAAGGGGAGGGGAGGGGAGGGGTGGGCCGGGTTTCAAATTTATGAATTGAATTGCATTATATATTTTTATACTACGTTTGAATTGGAATAATAAAGGTGAGAATGAAAAGACTAATTCATATGAAATGAAAAAAATTATGTCTGATTCCAATTGAAATGAAAAAAATATTCTTATAAAATAAAGATAAGGATATCAGCCTCGACTATAAAATGAAGACTCAAATGATTGTATGTACATATTGTACGTTAATCCCAAAACATTTGATGAAGATTATATGACATCAAGTTGCATGGTAAACTTTAGTTAGAGCATGTTGGAAAACTCTGGAAGTAGATAATTCATTTATCTTCTGCTGCTGACACTCACTTATAACCTTGTGTTTGTGTATCAAAATTTAGTTTGAAGTTAATATTATAAAAACCAGCTTCAGTCTACTAGTTATTTCATGAACCTGCAAACAAATTGTAAGAGGAAAATCTCAAAAAATAACCAGGCAAAATACATCCAAACTCCAAATAGGACATTAAATTTTTTTTTAATAATTTAAGGAAATTAGGACAACCGCAGCATCCATCCATGTCCAGGGTAAAATCTAATTGGACCTTGGTGCAGCCCATTCAACATTGAGGATGAGATTGTCATAACCATAACCATTTAGTTTGTTAATGGCCCTCTCAGCATCATCCCTGTTGACAAAATTTACGAAACCAAAACCTCTGCTCATACCAGTCTTCTGGTCAATAGCAACATAAGTCCGGGTGACAGGGCCAAAAGTACGGAATAGCTCAAGCAAGTCAGGCTCACGGGTGTCCTCTGAGAGGTTTGTGACCCTAACCGAGTTCTCTTCGTTCCTGCGTCTCATATCAGTACCGCTGCTCCTCTCTGCCCCTGCTCGCATGCTGGGAGGAACATATGCTCCTTTGGTACCACCTGGAGCAGCGGCTTCTGATGTAGGTGGCTGATCAGTTAAACTCTCACTCTGTGGAGCAAGATCCTTGTAAGGACACCTAGAAGTCCAGTGGTCACCCTTCTTACCACAAGTTCTGCAAACCATGAGAACAGCGCCTGCTTTCCCAATTTGAGATAAGGCGTCTCCAGCAGCTTTTGTTTCATCTGCTTTGGTACCTATTAGCAATTATATTCATCAGAGAGGATAATAATGAATGTTGCAATAACAAATATAGTCTAAGACTTCTCAGTGTTTTCTTTTTCTTTATTATTTTGTTCTCCTTCATCTACCTTCATATGTATAAAGATACAAATTTGAGTAAGGATCAGATATGCTAATTCGAAGTACAGGGAAGTTAACTTTCAATAGTCAGTACAGAAGATCTTTGTTTCTTTTTGTTGATAAGTAAACTAAAGTAGGTTGAATTTTAAGTTTTTAGCTTTAAACTGCTCTCAACAAATAAGTAAAAACCTGATGTTAAGCATAAGCGTTCAAGGGTCTCAACGGAAGACAAATGGCAACCATAATCCCTCTACGTACCTTAAAGCTATCAGAGGGTCATGAAAGGGGAAGACAAAGGCATAAGCTGATAGAGGAATACTATTATTGAAGGTGATTATGATTCCACAGACGTGATATTCATCATAACACAATAAAAACAGCTGAACATGTAATTCATTTGATCTCGGTATGTGCTCCCAATATAAGTTACATTCGTAATTTCATGTACATATGATTTCTCAACAAAAATTGTAAACATCAAAAGTTAAACCCAAAAAATAAAAATCAAGCAGCAGAACAAGTGAACTTTGGAGGAAGGCAGATAATAAATTACAATAATTTTCAATGATAGAGTTTGTCAGTATGCAAGAGTACTAATATAGAGTTACCACATACTCTTATAAGAGACCTAGTAAACTGTGTATTGGATGCTCAAACATCAATAAACTGTTTCTAGAACAATCAACTTGTTTGATGCAACTAAAAATCTTCTACGAAATTTAGCTCAATGCATCCTAAAAGGTATCTATATAAATCTACATCTAATGTACCACGTTAAAGGCTATGTATGTACCAAGATAGGCTTCAAGATAGGCTTCCAAACAAGTCAATTAGAAAGAAAAAACACATTCTCATCTGTAGCAACAACTTTGCAGAGCACCAACAACTAAAACACTTTGCATAGTCTTTTTATCCCCAAAAAGTGCAACTTTTCTATAGGCAACAAGTACCACCAAGAAACTCAACTTTAGACTATCAATCCTAAGTTTATCAATGGTTTGCTCCATTAAACAGCGACCGCAATTAAAACACACACGACATGCAACTAACCAGGAAGAACTTTCACACCTGCACATAAACAGGGTCAGAACAAACTTCACAACCTTAATATGTTAAGACACAGGACGGGGTCCCTAATAAACTTAATGTTCTAAGATGAAATTTGTTTACAGACATTGTGAAAATAATGTAACTGATGTTAGGAGCCTGTATCATTGTAGGAAACTATCTTATTATTAATAAATAACAGTCCCTGTAATAAATGCATGGACTAGAATTCACAACCATAAGAAAATTGCATACATTAAAACAATGAGAATTAACAGCAAGAAACAAAGTTTTTATGAATAATTATGTTTTTTGGCTAAAAATTGAGTTGAACCGATACACGTATTGAGTAACTGATTTCGAATGCAAAAGGCAAGGTTAAGTCGAAAGACAGCCATTTTTTCTGAGAATAAAACCAAGTTTCACTTATTTAAAAGAAAAAGGAAAGGCTTGAAAAAAAATAGTCAAAAGAAAAGGACAGATTTTAATTGTTAAGAAATTTCATTGACAGGACGATCACAATCTTTTCAAAACCCAGCGGTTTCTAGTTTTGGTTTTTAATATTTAATTGAAATCCTATGGTAAACCCTTCCAATAGACCTCACTTTTCAGTATATATTTTTTTAAAACTTTTTACAATATTAGTTTTGTACATTATATTTTAAGATCAAACAATCCCAAATTCCTAAATTAAAATTAATCAACAAAGAAAATTGTGACAAGTAGTACTCCAAATCCGTACAATGAAACATGTATACATATACAGAGACCAAAAAATTCAGAGAATTGGAGAGAATGTATACCAGGAGCCCTAGGGCGCTCAAGGATAATCTCTTCAGTGGATACCATAGTGAGCCGAGCACCAACGTCCTCATGAACGGCATCGCCAAATTTGGACCAAGAACGGCGCTCAACGGCGCGCTTGCTAAGCCGTGCATTGGCTAGCTTGCGGACGCGAGTTGTGGTGGTGATTTTGACCTTATTTCCATCGTCGTTGAACCTGTATTCCACCGCCTTCTTCATCCCGTTCTGGTCCGGGCCGATTACCTGGCGCGGCGGCAAAAGAAAGTCCAAGTCCTCTCCATCTTCTTCGTCGAGCTCTCCCCATCGAACCTTGCTAGGCTGATTATTTGGGGGTTCAATCGGCGCCGAAACTGCCATGTTTGCGAGAGAGAAGGGTTTGTCTACTGATGGGGAATGGCCTAGGGTTGTGAGGTAATGCAGTGCAAATGGGCCACATCAAAATAGTTTGTTATTTATTGTGCTAGGGCCTTTAACAATCCGGCCTATGTCACACCTTATCCCCCAACTTCAGACGGGCTAATATAGTACGTTTCTGTATTGGATTTGGTCGTGCTGTTTTCACTATCATATAATACTACTATGTTTAACTTTTACTTTATTAAAAAAATCAAAAAATTGAGGGATTTTAGTGCTCTAAATTATAAAAAAAACAATCAAAGAAATAACACTAGAATCAACATCATGTAAGCAAAAAATAAGAACATAAAAACCAAACATTTGAACTAACTCAGTCAGATCATGATCAGCTACCTTATCACCAATCCTCCTTAAAAAACATCTCAATACTCTAATAATCTTCAAAGATATAACTTAAATATAAAAAATTGATATTTTCATGTAAAAATAGTGTTTTCCTTAAATATGATTTCTTTAAAATAGGACTAATTAGCCTACTAATATATGCTTGATATCAGCCCCTAATATAAAGTCTCAAATTGTAGCGAGTAAACTCTCAACTGGATGTCTGGATTCACGATTAACGGTTCCATCAAGAAGAATAAAACCTACACCAATAAATCTATTCTCACGCACAAGCATCATAATTTATTTTACACACTCAAAAAGAGGCTTCTTTCTGTTCTCAACTGTTCAAGAAACAACCATGTTCTTTTTGTATCTATTATATTATATTAATTATGAAGAATAATGATATATATTGCGAGTTACGTGAATAAATTTAATTAACAAAATCTTTTTTTTATATTTGATATATAACAGGACTCAATTATGAATAGCTGACAATTGTTTACCAAAAAAAAATTAAGGGGGTGATAAATCCACAATTTTACAAATCTCTCCTCTCTTTTCTTTCCCTCTGCTCCAGTGTTCACTTCTTCTAATTGCCTAAAACTTTGACAAACCAACCGTGTTTAATTATGCCAATTTTAAATCATATATCAATAAGAGTAAAAATTAAAAAAAAAAAGACTAAAGATTCTACACTTAGCTAGACAAACACATTTATATTTTCTTTTTATCAACTCTAATGTTGTTGCTTGGTTGATTCATTTGATTTTCCCCGTCAATGATTAATTTATATTATAATATTAATTCTCACATTTTATTTACTTGTAGTTCCCCCTTGAATAAAGTCCGATTAACATGATGCTTGTGTATAAATATGTGAATATCTTTTCCAAATATGATTTTTACCCCTCTCTTTTTTGCCTTTATATTTTTCGGTGGTATCATTATATTTACACTTTTTTTAGGGACCTTGGTGGGAGGAGGTTGGTAAGAATTGTCAGTGTCCTTATTTTGGAGGAAAATATATGGATCTGATTAGGATAAAGTTTATTTTTAGGTAAGTTGGTCAATTGATCAATAGAATGCTGACACACATTGAGCCTCGTCTGCATGTCAGCACTCTATTGGCCAATTGATCAACTTACTCAAAAATAAACTTCATGCTAACCACTTCCAAAATATATCAATACGAGAAGTCGAGAACAAATAAATTACATAGTAAATACTCCATTAAAAATCCCTCTCTAGTACAATAATAGAAAATTTCATTTTTTGTGTTTATTCATATAATAATAAATTACTAGTTAAATATTGATGATATCATAATAAAACTACGATATATATTATGCTATTTTAATTATTATCAATAAAAAAGATAGAAAACAATGAGAAATATATATATTTTTAATTATAAAGAAGACTCTTTTAGTAGATCAGATAGAATAATATGTTAATTAAACTTGACATCTAACTTTTTATCAATGTATATATATAATAATACAAATATCAAATCATTTTAATTGATCCAAGTCGACTTACTATTTAAGTTTTTATTTTTGGTGACTAAGTAGTCCAAGATTTTTTTGATTTTTTTGTTTTTGCGTGTCTTAAGTACATTTATAATAACTTCTCAAATTAATAAATTAAATGCATTGTATCCCTTTTTTCTTATTTTATTTTAATACATTTTGTTAGGTGTTGCATGATTAAATTTAATTATGTGATTATAATAAAGTATAAGTGTTAACAATTTTTGTAAAGTTTCTTAAAAAGGTTTATATTGTACAAGGATTTAGAATATAACGATCAAACTTGTTAGGTTAATTTTATGAGATAAAATAGTGTATAAATGATAATTTCAAAATTAATCGTATAATTTTGTTAAACGATCGTAAAGTTACTCTACGAGTTCATAGTGTAAATATAAATTGCAAAGTAATTTTTTAGTTTGTAGAGCGTTTGAATGAAGTTCGCAGATTTTGCCAAGCGTTTACAGAGAGTCAAATTTGCATATTAGTTCATAAAGCATCTATTGGATCATAAAGTAAAACTGAGATCATAGAGTACGCTTTAAGATCGTAGAATGAAGAGAAGTTCGTAGAGTCTGCTCAAAGATCGTAGAGTACTCATTGTAGAGAGCAGTTCGTAAAGCAGAAAGTAGAAAGCACGTCGTAGAGTGCCTCTTTACTTGTATAACAAGCAATCGTAGCGTATAGAATGTTGAAAAATTCAAGCCCAGATTCTACGTTTCTCAAAAATCCATACAATCAACCAAACTCGTAGAGTTTGTCAGAACTATCGTAAGACTGACAATGAAGAGATTCGCAGAGTGAAGATCTCAAGATAGTTTCTCATCATCTCCAATTCAAATAGAAGATGAGATAGTGGTAAGTGAAACTGCAGTATAATGTGAATAGTCAGAGCCGAAAACAAGCTATCTTACTTACCCTGAAAGTCAACATTAGATAACATCTTGTAACAGAACATTAAATGTATCAACGGAAACTCTCCAATGAGATGCTTTCCAGAAGTCTATATAAAAGTGTACGAGGATTCATATACAAGTACGAATAACCAAGTAAAAAAGTTGAAATTCTGCCAAAATGAAAAGAACACTACTTTACGATATAAAACTACTTGTTCAAGCTGTTAAGTATCAAAGGAGTCAAGCCTTAGCAACACCTCAATCAATCAAAGAGTTGAAGAGTTCTAAGTGAACTGGATTAAGTGTCCTTGTCTTAGTGACTAATATCAAGACTTAGTAACTCAAAGAATCCTAAGTGATTCAGTTGTAATAGATCTTAGTGACCCTATCCTTAGTGGATATCTTCCGTTATCTTACTCGTTAATTAGAAGAGTGAACTATGAGTTATTTGTACTCCGAACCACTTAAATTTTGTGTTTTTTACTTCATGCTTTTACATTATGTCATTAACCGTTAGATCTGTGAGTAACCAATATCCACAAAAGCTAAATTTAGAACGGTAATTTCATTATATCTTTAAGGAGATTTCAAACTAATATTCCGTTATTTTTAATTAACTCTGATTAATTAATTATCTGATAATACATTTTTTACTTAACCAAAAAATTTAAAAAATCTATTCAATCCCCATTCTAAATCTCTTTTGTGCCTCTGAAAAACAACACATTTAATTTAGTTCCTATTTTATAAAATTATACCCAATTATCTTATACATACAACAAATTAATATAAATGATCAAACTACACGTAACACTTAAAATAGAAAAAATACCCGATAAGTTGTTTTCATAGTAATGGTTGGCAGTCTGATTTGTTTTGTAATTAGTTTCCTCGACAAAAAATTAGCAACAGACATGTATGAATGTTGGATGGATAGATTGAATAACATAGAGGTGTAGACTATTAACATGTTATTAAAGCAATGTTATTCATGTCTGTTGCAATACATACATTGCTTTAATAACATACATATATGCGTATCATACATATATACATTGCCGTTGCGGACATGTATGCGATTAATCATCGATCGTCCCAATAATCTACACCTCTATGTTATGAATTCTGCATCCATCTCCAACAAGTTATGCATAATGTTAACGCTAGGATCTTCTATCACGTCCCAATCACGTAAGGCGTCTGATCTGCCTTAAGATAAACACTAGTAAACACCACAAGCTTGACGGCCGGTTCCGGGGGGATAGCTTCGAGTGAGAATTAGTATATGTTCACAAGGTTAACAATGGAGGAATGTCTTTATCTGAGTATACAGAGATATAATAAATCTCGGTTTGTGTGTATGTGAGAGAGAATATGAAAATCAAAATGTATGAGAACGTTACCTCTGAGGCGATGGTTTCTTCTTTGGGTTATACTATCTTTGCTTGGATTCTTGTGTCACCCACTACTACTGACACCCCTCTACGATCGATGGGCTCTGCCAAAGCGTATAAGGTTTATCTCTACTTTTTTGGCCTTGTTTTTCTCTAGCCGTAAAATTATGATCCCATCCACATTAATGCATGGCGAGGAACCTTGGTCAACCGTCATGTTTTTCATCATCACAAGTCAAAGTAACAGATATTAAAATATCTAATGGGTCGATCCACTGGACCGATCCTGTAAGACCCCGAAATTTTTTTAAATAAAAAGGAATTTCCTTTATTTATTATTTTGAAATAGTAAGGGTGGATTTGATTAATGTGGTTAGTTATGGGTAAAATGTGCAAATATTTTAAATAAGCAAGTGGTGATATAATATTCATTATTATCGAGAGAATATTCGTTTGGTCTCAAATATTAAATGCTTGTCGGGGAATATTAAATGCAACGCAAGTAGCGACCATGTGTGAGCCCCATAACGAGAAAGCGATTGGAGGAAGAAAATGACAAAATAAGTTGTTTAAAAATAATGGGCGTAGTTATTCTGGTTTACAACATTGTTGGAATACCCGGTGGTTAAAACACGATGTCGCATTATTATTGCCTTTGTAGCACTTGTATTGCACCAATTATTGATTCTTACGTGAAGAAGGCACTACTTTCGATAATGGTTACGATATTCTTGCTCAAAGATATTTTATTTTATTGATTCAATAATTCTTTGCGTTGATATTTTATCTTCATTGTTGTTTGATAAATTGTCATTATATAGTATTTTCATTATCGAACAAATACTTCATATTATCTGAATAATATTATTAGATAACATTATTGGCAATGTCTAGAAAGTTACGTCTAAGGAGAGGTTTGGTCACCTAATTGCGGCATGTGAAGGAGAAATTCTTATTGGAAAGCCCTCTTTCACAGGAACTGCACGGTTTGTCAATATTATAATTACGTAATATTATTTGTGAATAATTAATTATTGATTCATATGATGAGGAAAATATTGATTTTATGTGGGTATAGACGGAGAAAATTTTATATAGTGACAATTGTTGAAAATTAATATTTTATCTTTTTACGATAAAATAATTCATTTAAATATATTATTTTAATAATATATTAACGATGATATTTTTACGATGAATGTGGGATATATGAGTATATGTGTAGGAGGAGTATTTTTGTTACCAAAAATGTTTAAAACATATTAAACATGTCGGTTGGACCCCATTTATTGGTCGAAATTTGATTATAACTTTAAAAAAAATCCCATTTGTGGATTTTGGTCAATTTACATTTGGAATTTGGAAAAACTTTCTTCTGTAAAGTTGTAGAGAATTGAATTTCCTATAAAAACACGCGAGATTTGAATTTTCTGGCAAAAGGGCTATTTATTATGAATTATTGAAGTTACGAAGCTCCGAAATAATTGATTTTTGGAAGTTTAAATTATTTTAAATTAGAAAAACGTTTTTTTTTTTTTTTTTCTAGAAGGTTGGCATGTGTGAATTGCTGAGATTAAGATTTCAAGGAATAATTATAATATTTTTATATATATTAATATTATATTAAATTTTACGCTTTGGTGTTCTAAGCGATTTCCTATAAATAGGTCTTGGGTTAAATTAAAAATCACACGAAATGAAGTTTTCTCTCTATATTATCGGCGTATTCTTGTGAGTATTTTGAGTATATTTTGAGTATTCTTTATCTGGTTGCTTCAAGTCATCATGCTTTATATCCCAATTGTTCTGTTAGAAATCTTGTCTTTTCGAGGTAAGGGATGTTATTTTCTTCTCAAATGATATTTTCTTGAATATCATTATCTTTGAAATATTGATTGGAACTTTTATCAAATTTGGAACTTTTTCATGTCGGGGTTAATATTAATGAGTTCTTATTCATGAGTTCTTATTCACGAGTCTTATTCACGAAGCGTGAAGATGTTTTTTGAAATTTCTATCTTTTGGTGTCGAGTTACTATTCACGTATCGGCACTTATTCACGATATCTGACCTTATTCACCTGAAAATGAAATTTCTTCTTTTTGTCCAAAATATCTATTATGGATACTTAAACTTTGATTGTATCCATGTTTTGATCATTCTTGAATTTTACACCACTATGATTATTTTTGAGGTATTTTTTGGGCGTAGATAAAACAAAGTCTGAATCCTTAATCCTTAATCCTTGTCATTTTGTTTAATCGGATTCGTTTTTTAAAAATATTTTTCATCATCCTCGGTCTTAAATAATGATATTATTGAATATCTTTTTGGCTTGTGGTCTGCAAAGATGAATGAGTTATGATGAATATCTTTGGCTTTATAGTGCAAAAAGATGAATGATTTACGATGAATATCTTTGGCCGTAGTGCAAAGATGAATGATTTCGATGAATATTTGGCCGTAGTGCAAAGATGAACATGTGTTTAGATGAACATGACCATTTGGTGAATATCCTTGGCACATTAGTGCGAGGATGAATATATGATTCGGATATATATTGATTGATGTTACAGGGATAAAAATATTGATGATGAACTTTAAAATTCATACATAGAAGATAGTAGTTTGCATTCTCTCTTAACTTTCTTACAATGAATTATTATTTCATTATTGAATATTGATTTAAAACTTGTTGTTTATTGTATTCTATTATATTTTCCTGTTGAAGACTAACGATAATTTTGTTGTATATTATCTTAGTCAAAATATTTTCTTCTTGGGTTAGTCGAGCTCACCCTTTTTCCTTTTTGTTCATTTTTTCTTCTTAGGAGGCGAGAATGTGTAGCGAGTCTTAGTCGGGGTATGGAATGAAGGTTACTAGAGAGTTGTTTAATAGTCCTCACCATTTTGTAAAATAATGTATCAATAATTATGATGGGGATTTATTTGGGTATGTATATTGTCTGAAGAAGACAATAATTGTATTTAAACTCACAATATATATATGTTGTTGTATTTTGCCTGACAAATGTATTAATAAAGTTGTAGTTATTTACATACCATGTATTTGGCGACTCGAGAATGGGTTGGATGGAATGGACCTATTTTGGGGCGTCACGCAGACCGACCTTAAAGGTTAAAACGGATATAATATGGTGGTTGGGCGGTGACTTTCACGGATTAATAATAGAGGCCCGTAGATTGTTTATGTGAATAGGCCCGATGTTCCCTACCCAAAGATAAGAAATATCACGACCCACATTGCCCCCTAGTTTTTGTTAAGCGAGAATGTTTAGTAGAAAACTATAGATAGCCCAATAGTTTACTTAAGGTCCATAGTGAGAGAGATAATTGAAGTGTACCCAATCATTTCATTCACGAAATGAAAGGAGAAGAGAATGGAGGCCCAAATCGGAAAAGCCTATTTAATAGATCATGGACCGGAGCAGGACCTTTCCCATTCAAATTCAAATCATTACTAACATTTAATGGTAGGCCTTGAACAAGTATGTAAATCGATATAAAAGGTAACTTTACCAACTTTGTGATTTTACACCTTTTTGAAATTGAGCGCTTGAACTCTACAACTTTACGAACTTTCTCTTTTCTTCTACAACTTGTCAACAATGGCTTCCCAAAATTACAAACAAGGTTCTCCCATACTAGTAACAACGATCAACATTGTTCCACCAAACCCTACCATTCGTGAAGAAACTTGACCTCGAATCCAAGGGTCGGCAAAACGAATCCTCTCCCAAAACTCCCAAAACCCCTCAAAGTACTACTGGGAACAACGGCGATTCTCGCGTGCCAATACTCCTCTATCGTGGTGAGATTTGAGTTCACAGGATTCGATCCGGTACCACATTAGGATACCAGCGCGATTAGGGCTCCCGGATCCGGTGAGAAGATGTATCAACGGAGAAAGGTTGAATGAGTTCCTGTGACTCTGTTGGAGAAGGGGTTCGTTTCCCTTCGTATCTTCATAGTAACCTTGCTAGGGTTTACGGGGGTGGGGTTAAGCCCAACTAGTCTAGAACTTCATACATCCACATCTTGGCCTTCGTGGCCTTACATCACAATTGGGTGTGGAGCCCTCCTGGACTTTTTCTTCACGATATACAAAATAAATACAATCTGGGGAGAAGGGTTTCAGGCCATTAAGAAGCATTCTCCGAAGTCGGGAGAGAAGTTAGAGGCGTTATTTGGTGAACACGCCTTGACGATAGAAATTTGCATGAAAAGTGGTTCTACGTCGAAGGCCCCAAATCTCTTCCCTACCGAATTGGGCCAGCGACGAGAAGATCTCTGCGACTTTGGAGACATTTACGAAGAAAGAGAAATAGAAATGATGGAACTTTTGACAATTTCCCCGAGGAGGTGGAAATACGGACTCTCTCGAAGCAAGCATGGTTATATGACCATAAATGTAAGTATTGGTCTATTTTATATGTATCTGAATTTTTTGAAAATGCTTTTATAATGTGGATTCTAACACGAGTTGTATTGATTATCGATATCTTTGATCAAGCAGAGCTCTTTAGAGATAAAAGAGTTCAAGATTTTTTATCGGGAAGGTCTTGAATTGTTTGAAACTCTGGCGACAGGTTACTCCGGTCGAGCAAATTAGGAGATACATCTGAGATGAGTTTAGAAATCGGCGAACGAGAAGGCGATGAGGTTCCGATTCGGAATGAAACCCTCCGTCCTCGTCGAGAAGAGGAGAAGCGATCGAAAGCCAAGATCAACAACCTTTCCAATCCCTACGAAACCACCCGAAGTGAGCCATCTACCACATCCATACCTCGGCGAGGAGAACTACTCGATCGTCCGTCGAAGAAGCATCCTTCAACCAAAAATTGAAAAGCAAAATAACACCTCGGCCGGCAGAAGAGCTTAGGGTGCCCCGATCTTGATCGTTCCTCCTTTCGTGCTCCTGTAGAATCTGATTAGCCGAAGAGGGTGATCGGGATGATCTTATCTAAACTACATCGAAAGAAGAAAACGCTGCTCCGAAACCGTCCATCCGAAGCTCTGCGTCTGCGACTCCTTTCCAGAATCCGGCCTAAACAAATCTTCATCTCCACAAGCTGTATATCGAACACTGAACTCTCTCTCTGAGCAACGGTTCCTTTCTCGGAAAGGTCGAGACCTACGCTGAAACGACCCGGTCCTTCAGTCGGGGTTATCGTCTGCGAGCCATGGGGTCTCCGACTCTGTGGCTTAGATTCAATCTTAACTTTCCTTGACCTTTTGGGGCCTTAAGTGAGACCAGCGGCGATCATCGGTTCGATGATCACACAGATGAGAATCTGCTTCGATGAAGGGATGAAATTTATCTGGCTAAGGTAAATAAGCATTTCTTTATTTCTATATCTCTGTTCTTCTTGGATATTTGGGTATTGACTTGAGTCTTTGTTTGAACATATCTGCGGGCCAATCTTTGTCTTGAGCGTTTGCGTCGAAAGGCACATAAATGGGGAAGCCAGGGAAGATTTCATGAGACAAGAAATAAACATCTTTGAGATCGACCTTGCAGCTAGAAAAATCGATCACGAAGACGCTTCTTGAACCATCGATGGCCTCCGTGAGACTTAGATCGAGCAAGATGGACTGAAGGCGTCGACGATGAACTAAGAACCCTGAGGATGGGTTGGCGCATCCGAAAACCAACCAACAAACTTTAAGCGATCTGAGCAGCCGGCTGGTCGAAGAAAACCTACTTACGAAGGCCAAAATGAGGAATTTTCTTGACCCGGCCGGAGCTTGCGAATTCGACTTAGCGGCCTTCGATCAAAAGTCGGAGACGAAGGCGGAGACACAAGAACAAACGCCACAAACTTCGTCGTAAAATAAAGGATCTTGAGGAAGGGTCCTCTTACGTAGAAGAGAGGTGAAAAGCGATTCAAGTAGAATCTGAGGATTGAGACCCGAACTTAACGTCGAAATCATGAAGGTCTATTCGGAAGGCTACGAAGGCTGCAGAGAGAAGAAAAAAAAAGCTGTCTGTTTCTCAGCTGGATCGACTTTGCTTTCCACTCAAGAAGAAGGCGAAGGTGGTGCTGCAAGCGTTCTTCCCGCTTTCATTCTTCTTATGTAAAAATTTATCTGTTTAAACTTTTTATGTTTTGGGAAATTTTATATATGGAGGTTGTCGATGTTTCTATATTGGTGTATTTTTGTTCATGAATGAATAGATCGAATGAATGTTTTAGTTTTCTGATGAATTTGTAATTTCCTAATTGTGAACTATGTTTTTGGTTAGTTTCTTGTCAATAATTCAATATCGATAAAATGAACCTAAACGATGAATCGGTTAAGACATATAATAGTTAATGTGTGAGGCGAAGTGAATTGAATTTCATGGACGAAATTTAACTTAAGCGAGCAGAAAGAATTTGAACTCAACACTTAAATAAAATAAAGTAACACATCTTTCGCCGGTTCCAAAGTGTGAGATCGGTCGTTTCTTTACCACTCGGGGTGGAACAATCATATAAGGACCAATATATAAGGATCAAGATATAAGGATCGAGATATAAGGACCAATATATAAGGATCGAGATATAAGGACCAAGATATAAGGACCAATTGTGACCATTGACTTACCACCTGGTAAAATCAATATAGGATCCTTAAATACACCACTCGGGGTAGAAACGACAAATAAATTTGCCATCGAATGGCCATGACGTCTACCATACCTCCTTACACCACACCATAGTGACCATAGGACAAATAGGACCGGGATCAATAGTGACCATTGATTTACCACTTTGGTAAAATAAATATAGGATCTTCGTCTACCACTCGGGGTAGAAACGACAAATGGTTGCCATCGAATGGCGGTGAGTCCTACCATACCTCCTTATACCATAGTGACCATAGGACAAATAGGACCGGGATCGATAGTGAAAAAGTGACTTTTTATTGATAATGAACAATAATATCTGAGACTTAGATGAATTAACTTGATCTTTATTGAAAGTATTTAGAAACTGCCGGTACGTGCCAAGTATTTTGATTTGGAACCATCTAATGCCTTTAGCAGATAAGTGTCCGGTTTGATACTTGATCACTTACATACGGCCCTTCCAGGTTTGACATTAATTTTCCGTGTTTTGAGGTGTAGAAGCTTGAACCTCTGAGGGAATGAAGTCTCTACTTGAATCTGCGAAGCTTGACTCCTTTGTTGTAATCTTTAGCTACTCTTCGTTGATAAACAACCCGGTTTAAGTAGAAACCCACCTCTCTAACTTCTTCCAGCAGATCCAAATTAGCCTTGATCCTTACGTCATTGTAGATCTCTTTGTATTGATTGACGAAAGACTTGGAGATCCAATTTAAGCGGGGACTTGCATCGATTACCATAGGCGGTCGAAAAGGTGAATCCCGGTGGTAGTCCTTGGTGTGTAGTCCGGTAAGCCCACAACACTGTTTGACGATTCTTACGGCCATCTTCCTTTAGCTTCATCCGATCTGCGACTTGATTCCGATTCGGTGACGTCTGTTGGTCACCTCAACTTGCCATTTATTTGTGGATGAGCCACAGAAGTCTTCTTATCTTTGAATGCTGACTCCTTTAAAAATGCTTCAAATTTTGATCCCACGACTAGGCGTCCAGTTGTCGGGGATCCGGCGAAACTCTTCTGGACTCTTTTATGAACTTCAAACATTCTTTCGTTATTAACAAAGTGGCCGCGCTTTCTACCCACTCGGTCATGTAATCAATGACAACTATTACAAAGCTAACGACCTTTAGCTTTTAGGCACCGGACCCAATATATCTACCCCCAGACGGTGAAGGGTATAGGAGATAAAATCGAGTATAACTCTTCCGATTGGTGATGTGGATCGGACTATTGAGTTGACACTTTTCACATTTCTTGACATACTCTGTAGCTTCGCTTGAAAATTGTAGGCCCGATAGTATCTTTGTCGAAGTACTTTGTAAGCGAAAGATTTAGCGACCATATGATCACCATGAATACCACCGTGAACTTCCCAGAAGAGCGTATTCACTTCGGATGGGACCGAACACTTTAGTAATGGTGAATAAAAGGCCAATCGATAAAGATCCCCATCAATAAGAACGAAGTTGGCTCTCTTGTATTTGATCTTCTTTCTTAACATTTGATCCAGAAGGAAGGACGCCATCTCCGCGAATACTCGATATAGGGGTCATCCAATGGTTAGATCGCTCGATACATCATCAACGGTTCATCTTTGAACACTTTCGGTACATTCTGCGAACTTCCAAATAAAGCGATCCGTTAAAACATCTGCATCCGTAGTAGCCAATTTTGACAATGCATCGGCGATAGAATTGTCATTCACGCTCTATGCCACAGAAATTAAATGCGAAGCGAAATCTGAAGTCGGTCCTTTAATCGCGGATATCTTGATCATCCGAGTTCCACGAGCTTCGTAATCTCCGACAATTTAGCTTGACGACCAATTGAGAGTCACTTTGTAAATGATAAAACACGGACCTCTGAACTCTTTGCCAATCGATCACTCTTACTACTTTGCTTTCCATACTAAAACCGTTATTAAATCGCTTTAAATCGAATCGATGGCTGTTGAACTTTGAATCCGTCCGGACTTGTCGAGATAATTCACCTTACTACTACGGTTAGGGTAGAGGAACCGTCTGCGTATAGAGTCCAAACATTACGATTTTGTTGAAGAATCTGCAATTTGCTTTCGATCAGACGATTAAACTTAGGTAACTTCGACATCTGCTTGGTGAGCGAACATTCTACCATGAAATCGGCCAAAGCTTGACCTTTGATAGCGGTTCGAGGATAGTATTCGATGAAAAGCTGGGACAACTCCATAGTCCATGCCGCTTAGTCTTCCTCAAAACTTACGGCTTGCCCATCACCTTCTTCAATGGGCGATCATGTGTAGGCGACCGAGAGCCAGACCTTGAAAATATTAAAAGCTTTCTACTTGCAATTATTAAAGCAAAGGCAAATTTCTCAATATTCGGATATCTGGTTTGACATCTCGCGGGGCGTGGTGACATAATAGGCCAGAATCTTTGCTTTCCACCGACCTCCAGAACCGATCTTGCTTCCAACCATTAACGAACTTGTTGCGAGAATGCGGATATAAGGTCTCTGTTGGGCCGAACTTCACCAATAAAGGAGCCAAGAAAGATATGCCTTTATGCCTTGGAAGGCGTCTTCACACTCTGAAGTCCATTTGGAATGTCTTCGTATTCTTTGGACCTTTCGATGTATTAAAGAAAGGAAGGCACCTCTCTGCGGATCTGGCGACGAACCTCCTCCGAAGGCTGCAATCCCGCCCGGTCGGGGCGTTGGACATCTTTGAGCGGTGAGAGTCTTCATATCAAGAATGGCTGAATCTTCTCGGATTGGCCTCGATACCTTTTTGGTGACAAGATAACCCAAAAACTTCCTGCTGACCGAGGCCAAAAGTGCACTTGGCCGGATTAAGTCTCGATTGACGATAACGGATAGTCTGAAAGCACTCTTCTAGATCGTCGAATGATTTTGAACACGAATGCTCTTCACGATCATTTCATCGACGATACCTCCATGTTCTTCCTTCCAATTTTTTCTATCGAAGATGAAGTTCATCATTCTTTAGTAAGTGGCTCCGGCGTTTATAAGGCCAAAAGTCATCTTAACATGTAGGCGTACAATCGAGCGGTGTGTAATAAACATGTGATCTTTGGGATATCCTCTTTCTGCGTGGATATTTGGTGATAACTTTGAAAAAGCATCCATAAAGCTTAGTAATGTACCCCAAGTGGCATCGATAAGTTTTGATCGATATGGGGCGGAGGATAAAGTCCTTGAACGAAGCTTTATTGAGGTCGGTGTAGTCGATCTGAAACCCGCTTATTTTCCATTCTGCTACGCACCAACACCACATTCGCCATCCACTCGGGATAATCAATTTCATAGATGAAGTCGGCGACCAATGACTTTCTTTATTTCCTCATCAATGATTTTACGTCATTTCGGTGCAAAGATTCGCATTTTGCGGTCTGGCTTCTTGAGGATCTACATTCGGTTTGTGCTCGGTATCTTCCATTAACTCTAGGCATATCCTTCGGTTCCCATGCAAAAATATCCGCATAGCGACGATAAGAGCTCTATAAGGTTTGTCAGAAGAGGTTACAAGAAGACGAGCCGTCTTTACGGTCTTGTCGGGCTTTAGATAATCAACTCGACCTCCTCAAAATCACCTGCGAGGATCACCATCGGTTGAAACTACTTTTCGGTAAAGGCTCGATCTCAATTGCCATTATACGCTTTTTTTTGTTTTTCACTCCAGGAGGAAATAACGGCATTTCGGTAACATCGTCGGGCGGATCCAAGTCCCCGCCACTCTCTACTCCATGCGTTGTGGGGAACTTGATTTTAAAATGAGGGATGGAGTCACGACTTGGAGAAGCGATTAAGGTAAGTCTTCCCAGTATAAGCGTTGTATAATCAGCGTTATGACATTGAATCAACTTTCTTTGACTGTCTTTGGGGTCTTTGTCTTAGAAGATAGCAAGGGAATTCAATAGTGCTGCATGACTTTGGCCGGATCGTTCTTTGAAGCCAGTATAAAGGAGCTTCTGCCCAAACCTCCATTTTACGCCCATCGAAGTGCATCCTCCGATAGGCGTGGGCGTCTGAATGTCCTTCAAGATCCATTATCTATCATCATCGCGCTTCCGTGTCCACCGTGCCCACTTGTGTTTGTGATCACCAAGGCCCCTACGTGTGGCTCGATGGGTTCAGAAGGATAGTCGGCGTCGATAAATGATATAGCGATCCGGGGAATGGTCTATCCACCTTCAGGAGAGCATCTGTCACGGTCGTGGCAGAATCGGGTAAGCCGCTTCTCTTCCCCAATCAACTTCCTGCGGATCCACCGGTTATCACGCCGATGATAGCGTACATTGGCGGCGGCCTTTGGGGCCATTTGAACCGTCTGAGCGATGCGGTTAATATTCTGCTGATCACTCACGGCCACATACTGCACCAACAAGCTATCCTTAATCTTCCTCTCCACAAAGTCTTTCAAATTGCAACATTCGTTAGTGTCGTGGCGGTGATGATGATAGCCAAATCTTACGAGAGTTACCTGCCGGTTTCGGTGGTTATCATGGGGTGGCTCGTAGAAAGGTTGGTTTACGATCGATCTAGAATCACGAGATCTATCGTATTCGATTTAGTGTGAACCTTATTCACGCTTGGTAGGAGCGGAGGGATGGCTAACTTTCGCTTCGCTGAGGAATTATTGTATTTTTTCGAGCGCCCTCGTCCAGATCATTATACCCCCAGATTCTCCTCTGTTCAACTTCGGCCTTGGGAGCTACTGTCTCTTTCAACTGGTCTGAAGGAGGATGCTTCAGGCTGTTCATAGCTTCTTCCACAATAATATAGCCTACGCTTTTGTCGAAAGGCTTGGCCAGCTCTTGGATGGTGGAACATTAACTTCTCACTGACTTCTGGATCTCACCAGATCCAAATCATTTTGGAACAAACCTCTGACACAGAGATCATTGAGGTCGGACACGACCAACTAACTTCTCTAAACCTCTTTACATATTGTCCCAAAGATTCGGTAGGTAAAGCTATGGGATCATGATAGAAAGAACCCGTAGAACTTTTCTGTTCTTGATTCTTTCTTAAAGCAGGCATGAAATTTATCACAAAGTTCGGTCCGAGAGGATATTGAATCCGAAAGCAAAGTTCCCGACCAACATGTCGCGTCCTTTCTCGGTTGTAACAAAAGTGTGGCACTTGGCGACATCGGTGAAGTCGTAATAGTCCATTAACCCGGTTGAGCGCTTTGGCTATGGTCATAAGGATCCCCGGTTCCATCGTAACTTTCCGTGCGAGGCAATTTTTAGTGATATCGCCTTTTCCTTGAGAATATTCGAGAAAAAGGGGATCTTTCTTTCGGGCGTCCTTCTTCTTTCTTTGGACCTCGGCCGATTCTTTCGAGCTCTCTCGGCTCCTTTACCGAAAATCAACGCCTTGAGGTTGTGGGGAAACCTCTTTTTCGTGAACAACATTATGTCTCTGAGTGGATCGACCTCCTCTGCTGCCGATCCTCTTTGCCTGGAGGGACTTCTTGATCTGCTTGGTGCCTGACTCTTTCCTTATGGTGAGAATGATCACGTTGATAGTCCATTACCACGACTTGGTATGACCTCCCTCGACCTGCTCCCTTTGTCGATAATCATCTCGATCTTTGAGAGTAGCAGGCCATTATTGCCTTCTTGAGGCCACGGGAGTTCTGCTCCTCGATCTCCTCTCTCTTGAGAATGATCCTTAGAAACACGCGTGGAATGCTTGGCTCCTTACCCTTTCGTCGCGATTCCTCCTTATGCCCGCCCGTCCTTGGATGATCGTGGCTAGATCTTACGTCCGTAATTCCATTCTACCGAAGCATCTGTTATATTTATATCCTCTCTTTTCTTTAACGGGACCTCAGCTGGCTCTGTCTGCTTCGTCCGCCAAATCCTTGCCACTTGGCGGCTCTACCTTCTGACCACTTCTACGATAAGTCTTGGTGGTGAGCCTTCCACATCCTCGACCGTGATCTCGCTCTCATCATCCGCACCAAAAACCAATCTTAAATGCATTGCCATGAATCTTGAGACGGAGATCTCACGAATTATCTTAGAGGTAGTCTTTCTCGTGAGCACTTTTGGAAGGACCAGACGATCCTTCACCGAAACACGAAGCGTTGGCGATTAGCTATGACCATCATTTGCCATTACGGCGTACCATCCTACTCCTCATCATCTTAGAAGTAGGTTAAGCGATTGTGATTGAAAATTTTAATGACACTTAGAACTCAAAGCCCTCCTTGCGCAATGTTAACGCCGGGATCTTACGCCACGTCCCGATCACGTAAGGCGTCATGATCACCTTACGATAAACACGGTAAACACCACAAACGGCGACGGTTCCGTCGAGGATAGCTTCGAGCGTGAGAATTAGTATATGTTCCTGAGGTTAACAATGGAGGAATGTCTTTGTCTGAGTGTCTGAGAGAGATATAATAAATCTCGGTTGTGTGTATGTGAGAGAATATGAAAATCAAAATGTATGAGAGCGTTACTACAGGCGATGGTTTCTTCTTGCTAAAGTTATCTTATCTTTGCTTGGATTCTTGTGCCACCTATCTTACTGACACCCTACGATCGATGGGCTCTGCTTGTTGTATAAGGTTTATCTACTACTTTTGGCCCTTTGTTTTCTACTGGCCGTAATTGCTATGATCCCATCCACATTAATGCATGGTAGGAACCTTGGTCAACCGTCATGCTTTTTCATCATCATGAGTCAAAATGTGAGATATTAAAATATCTAATGGGTTGATTCATTTGGGCCAGGCCACCACCTTAAAGGTTAAAACGAATATAATATGGTGGTGGGCCGGTGACTTTCACTTTGGATTAATAATAGAGGCCCATGTAGATTATTTATGTGAATAGGCTAATGTTTAAATAGAAGATAAAAAATATCACGACCCAACACATAATAAAAAAGATGTATAAAAAAACTGAATTTAATTTGATATTCCTCTCTTTGATCATATATCTCTCGTCTTAAAAAATCCACACAAATTCCTAGAGATAACTATGGCTTACCCAAAAAATAGAGGATATATAGAAAACCCATCAAAAATAAAATAATTAAAAAAAATTACATAAATAGAAAATGAAAATTCAAAACACTCGACAAGAACACACTCACACATAGCAAAAAAAAGAAAGAAGGAGAGAGAAGTACATTAATAATTAACGATCAACTACATATCAACCACCACCATCACCACCGGCAGCGGCAGCGCCACCATGAGAACTGCCACATGCACTACCATCCACCGCAGATGCGTGTGCTGCTCCGGTCACCACCAAAGTTGCCATGCCATTGCCAGCGTCATTGGTGGCGGTGCCATGGCTGGATTCAACATGATATTCGCCACCCTTGTCTCTATCGGATTTGGAATGCGAAGATATTTGCTCAAGTGATTGATCTTCATCATCATCAGGCTTAGATTTCTTTTTGCAACACAACGGGATACAAAACCTCATTGTTATTCACTCCCTTGATACATTCCCTTCCCTTTTATAATCCAACTCATTAAACAGTCGTTTAATATTCTCTCACAGTCAAACAGTTCCATGTATAGCAAATAGTAGTTCTAGTTATTTTAATTTTTTTGGGTGTTAAAATTTAATACGTTAAGGTTTCATAAATCACGCTTAGACATGTCACATCAATGATTTTTTGTGATCAATACTCTCCCTCCATAAAAAATGTTGGGTTATCGGCCTTTACCGCGTTTGCAGGAGCATTTAATTTGATGAGTTTGAAAGTTCAAACACACCGTACGTATTGTGAAGCGTTTAATAACTTAATTTATCATATTATTTCTACATTAAATTGTTTTTATTTATCTTTTATTTTTTTGAAGAACAATATTGAGATTGTATATTTATTTTAATTAATTATATTTTTTAACAGACGGATAATGTTATAAACAGATCTTAATATAAGAAGTCAAATGTGTAATTATTAAAGATCGGAAGTAGTAGTATTACTTTACAGTTGGTTAGCCAGAATCCGATTATAGAAGGTGAGTGGTTGAGACTTGAGAGCTAGCTAGCAAGCTGTTGCATGCTATTTTACATGACTTTCCAGCTAAGCACTATTTACATGACAAATCTTCTTTTTAAATGTAACACAATAATTCTTTTGGGGGTCCATGCTTGACAAAACTACCAATGGAAGGGATGAACTTCATGATAAGTTCGTTCAGATGATCAATCAATCTCTTTAACGTAAATGCGAAAAGATCATTCTTTCGCTCATACATATTACTAATACTACGTTAAGCGTAAAGTGAAACTTCTTATGAAGTTCACTTCATACTAACCACTCCCCAATGGAAGTAGTACTATTTATAATAAAAAAAGAATAGAATTGGTATGAATTTTATTATTTAGGGAAGGACGGAGAATATGGAATAATTCATTTTAACTATAATAGAATGAATCATTCACTCTCTATTTTATTCCTTTAATCCAAACGTAATACAAATGTCCTTTTTTACGCGGCCGGGTTTTAAGCTTACTTGTTGAACCTAATTATGTAAACATGATACGAGTGCAAGTATAATTACACTTTTAATATTAAATGAATAATATTACGAATCTCAAATTCTACCCTAACAAAATATCCTAAATAATATATTATTATTGCATTAGTTGAATATATATTTTTTAAACAGTCCTAAAAAAGGACCAAGAAATTTATTTAAAATTGAGTATTATTGGATAATATATAATATATTATTAAAATCCCTAATACTCCATCAAAAGTCTAAAATAACCCATAGAATGATAGAAATAATTTATGCTTAATTAATATGTCCGAAAAAGTAAGCATACATTTTTTTATATGTATAAAAAAAATGTATTAGTTTCATTTTCTTCTTTTCTATAATTCTAACAAGTGCAATTTTTTGAAACAACCCAAAAAAAAGATTTACAATTTTATTAAGTATGAGCATCAAAGGTTCACTCATTTTTTGTTACTAAATTAGCATCATAATTAAAATAAAATTCATAAAAAGTAAAATCCAACCGGTTTATACCATTTTAATAATATGTGAATATTATTATTAAATTAGCCTTCTAAATAAATTATAATTCACTAAAGCTTAGAATTATTATGTGATTTTGTTGTATATATTAACATTAGTCGTATATTATATTAAATTAGGGTTATAACTAAATTAAAATTTATAATAACTTGAATTCAAGAATTATATTCAGAAAATTTATCACTTGAATTTTTAATACTATATAACCTTAATATATAATTCTAGTATGTAATTAAATAAAAATAAAGTATATAACTATTACCGTAACATAAATCCACATTACATTCAAATTTCTACCTTAATAAATAATTCAAGTAATTATAAATATCTAATAATTCAGTAACTATTCTCTCAAAATTATAACTAAACATATCTATACTATATGACTTACCTTCACAATTAATCGAATAAACCTCCCAATATACACTCGATGGGTTGGCTTGTTTTGTTCAAGGACCCATTTGCGAAAACTTAAAAAGTTTTAAGACATAAATGATAATTTTTCCCTTTCGCAAACCGAGATTGGTCAAATTATTTTGACTTTTTTTGTTCAGCAAGTCTACCGATCAGCCGGACACCGTGAAAACTGAAACATTCAAGGGCGATAAAGACGATTTGCAGATACCATTAGCCAATTCGAGTCCATGGCGACTCATCACGCTTCCTTAGGTCGACGAACGGTATGATCTTCGCTTTCTTGTACGTTGTTTCAATCCATTGCATTCTTATGCTTAACCTCTAATTCATCATAATTTTTCTGGTTTGGATTCGACCTTCACTTTACTAATATTCAAATTCATGATTTATTACGCTTAACCTCAATTTCATCACCTTTTATTCATCTGCTGAAATTATTTTGTTTGCTTGTTTGTATGTTATTTATTTATTTATTTAAGTTGGACGAAATCCGTCAAAAGAGAGCTGCAGAAAAATTAACCAAGGCTTCATCTGGACCAGATCTCACCAAACCCCCAATCCCTGATGGTCGCTCTCCCTGTCCTCTTCCCAGATGCTAATTGATTATTTTTACTGTTTTGTTTCTATGTTAAAAATAAATTTTCTGTTCGGATTGTTATGCAGATGGTGGGATTAAAAAATCAGAGAGCGGAAATCGACTCTCAGAGGTAACATCTTTGTGTATTATTTCTATTTTACAAATATTTTGTGCATGACTAGAATTTGTTTGATTTGGCCTTTTAATTTTCTTGGATGGAAATTGATTATTGTGGAAAACTTCTTCAGAATAATGGAATCAGTAAGAGTGCAATATAATTAGAATTGGGTTTAAGAATATTGTGGCACGGTCAAGTTGTATCATATTTATATAGAAGAGACTGAAGCCAATTGTATTTTGAACTGAGAAATCAATCTGGTTGTTAAGTCTGGTAAAATACTCTCTCCATTCTATAAAACGAGTTCCATTTGCATAATTTGCAAACATTAGTGATGTGTTTTTGTTAACAAGTTGTTAGTATAGTAGTGATGGGATCATAATAAAGTTATGATGGCAAACTTAAAGATATTGCGTCACTTTATAGTTTATATTACTATTTATTAAAAGAGGACTCTTTTTGTGGATCTTTTTCAAATGAGACTATTTTTGTGGAACGGGGGAGTAAATCGTATTTATATTCCTTTTCTTTTTCTCCTTTTGTCGATTATTTTCTTATAACTTTATAAAACCTTTTTTGTGTCCAAATGTATCATCATTTATTATGAAAATAAATTAATAAATGTACCATAATTTGATCTTGTTAAATGTTTAATATAGTTTCAGTTATTTTATGCCACAACCCCCTACGGTTAAGCTCAAGTGGAACTGGCCTCTTGATAAGTGCCTCTACTAGTTACATGTCATGGTTCAAAACTCTGAAAAGACTTTGGTTGCAGGTGCCTCAAAAAGAATAATTTATGCCACTATGTTCTGGGAAATTTCCAGAATATGTTATTGGCTAAGCAAACTTAATCAGTATTTTTTCCCTCTTCTTTTATTGGAGTTATAATGGTTTTGATAGAACTATACTTTTTGCATTTTTGCTAGGAGAGCTGTATCTGAGAAATATTAGCTCATATTGCAAATTTATGAACATCTTCATATAAATATATATGGAGTGATATTAATGTAAGTTTATTTTGATAACATTGCAGAATGACATTAGCGGTTTAGTATCTCAGCTAAAGGACATGCATAAAAAGAATTCAGAACTGGATGAAGAAAATAAAATATTGACCCTGAAGGTATTATTGTTCGTATCCGGTACCTGGATGGTTTACCCCACTACCTTGTTGATTATTGTTTTGTTTTTTGCATCAGCTTCAATCAAAAGAACTGGATAATGACATGCTGCAGAAGCGTCTATCTGAATTGGTAAATCTAAAACCTCTCGTTTTCTGTAAATTGTTCATTAAAGAAATTGATCAGATACTTATTTGTGGCATAATGAGCTTGAAAAAAGGTGTTGCATTTGATAGGATTTTGTCTTAGTACTAGTATAAATTGCTGGACTTATTCACATAATCAGTACTATGCTCGCTTGTCTACCCCCTCCTTCACCTTAGTCGATTCTTGTTATGGATAGAAGAACGAAGTCAATCAAATGATATTTTTCATGTTCTATTGCATTCTTTGATCAACCAGTGCATTTGGCATTGTCTATATATATATATATATGTATATGTATATGTATGTAAAATATGATCTAATTGTATTCTCGTTTCTTTTTTCTTAATGGAGGAAAAAAGAGAGATTACAATGTATAGACAGGGTAATTTTTTTGTACATGCTTTTATATATTTAGTTGCAAGTCTGACAATTGATGTTGTACGATGAATATGTACTGTAACTGGAAATAGTTTCTGCAACTTAGTTTTTAGTGTTAATATTGCTTATTCAGCTTCTTCTGTTTTCATTAAACTCGCAGGAGAATACTGTACCATCCTTAAGAAGGGCTCTGAAGGATGTTGCAATGGAAAAAGATGCTGCAGTTGTTGCACGGGTATACACAACCATCACACAATGTTTTCTTATGAAATTTAACATGCTCTCTATTCTTCACTAACAAACTCCAATATTTTAGTGTAGGAGGATCTCTCAGCCCAGCTTCGCACAATTAAGAAACGTCTGAAAGAAGCAGAAGAAGAACAATATCGAGTATGCAAGTGGTTTTAATGTTAAAGTAATGAATTTTTTTTTTATATGCTCATTAATTCTCTTGCAATAGGCCGAGGAAGATGCAGCAGCATTGAGAGCGGAAGTAAATTCGTTACAGCAACAAGCAATAAGTGTTTCACTTGGTTCCATCACCTCAATGGGAAATTCATCAGATCACTTGCAAGCTCTGGAGAAGGAGCTAGCCAATTTAAAATCTCAACTAGAGGTTAGAATATGTTTATTGATAATTTCTAAGTTTGATGTCAAAGTGTTGTTAGAAGTGTCTCATCTTTCAAAATTGTAGCAAGAGTCACTACTGAGGCAGCAAGAGCAACAACAATTCACAGAACTGCAATCCCAAATAACTGCTCTCATGTCTGAAAAGCAGGAGTTGGAAGAGAAGTATGCAGCTGTATCCAAAAGTGCCTCAGGTATGTGAAGGTCAATCGTCATTGATCAATTATGAACCTACCTAGATGTTGAATTGGATTACATTTTTATTATATCGTACTTATTCTATTGCTCTAATGCTACTCATGATTGAATACGTTGATGGCTTGTTACTACTGAGCAACTATGAGGCATGGATACACGTATTACAGAGATTACCTGACACACACCTAAACAAACCCTAAAGAAGTAGAGGATATGGATGCCTTTGTAGATACAAATAAGGAAATCAATTTCTTATATTTAAAACTAAAATAAAGGAAGATATAAAAAGTATATCTAAATCATATGTTTGTCGCACAGATGTTTATATTAAGAAATGTAAAATTATGTTATGAAATAACAAGGGACCGAGGGAGATCTTTAAGCATACTAGAGTAGGTATATGGATGCCTAACAATAACTTGTTTGTATAGATATAGAAATATGATATACCCTCTTATTTTTTTGATAGGTAAATGGATTCTATCAAAAAAGGCCAAAAGGGGACGTAACCCATGTGCTCATGGTGTATACAAGAGATTTAGGGGGAGGGGGAGGGGAGCCTATGCTTACCAATGAGACAGAACCAGTACATCAACCACAAAAACTCTCCCTAAAAGATCCACCCAAAAAAGAAAACACATTGTATTACTCCAAAAGCAACCTCCCCCTTCCCCCCCAAAAAAAAAAAAAAAAACAGAAAAACAAACACATAGTCAAAGGATACACAAGAGCCAGAACACACCTCAGAAGGGAATCTATTTATTTACACCTCATGAGCATTCAGGATCCCAATTGCATGTCATTTTCATTTTCTCCTTACTGTTATAGATGATGCATTATCTAGATTCTCCAGCTGCAAACTAATTTGTATATTTTTTACGAACTTTTCTTTGTGTACAAATCTAGTTATGTGAGTTTTGACCCCTTTTTTTGTAATGCAGAAAAAGTTTCAGAAATAGCTCCCCAGAAGGCATTCTCAATGGTAAGTGAATACTTTTGGATAGTTAATCTCCAAAAGCATCATTGTGGTCTGAAGACTGGCGTGACAATTTCTCCTTCCATTGTTTCTGAAAGTATATATGTTTTTTTTTTCTTTCTTTTTCCCGCTCCGCTTGCAAGTATGTCTATACGTGCGCATGTATGTGTCTGATGCTGTGAATATGATTATTATATTTCAAAAACTGAACTTTTAATGCACTTGTTTGACCTGTATAATTTTGTTTGGTTGCTGAATATATGTTCTTTCGATTAGCACTCTATGATCTGAGTTTAGTGCAGCACTGCATTTTATTGTGACATGTACTTGATCCTTTGTTCCTTTTCCTCTCTAGCTACCTGCCCAGTGCCCCCCATCAATTTCTCCTTCAATTTTCTTTTCTTGTGGCCCTTTCCAAAGTCAATCTTTTTTTTGTAATGCTTAGACCACTGCCCTCTGCAGTGCAGGTCTTTGAATTACTGATAGCTTAGAGTATGTACCTTAGTCCCAGTTGGAATAACATTGTGAGGATGCATTCCACTCTTTTTTGATATTTATATTTTATTCATCCTTGATTATAACTTTTTAAAATAATGCGTACTTGTTTAATTATAGCCTCTTTTAAGAAGCAAGTTTTGGCAATTTCTGATAATCTGATTATAAGTTGGAGGTGTTGATGTCGAAGGATGGAGGTCAATGTTATGTTGACCATCATCCTCTGAAACCTCTTTCGCAAAAATCTTCTCATCCATTGCATGTCGTTCATTCATTTTAATTTTTTCTTTAAATTCATTTAATAAATGAAGAAAACATTTTTTTGGTTGATATTTATATGTAATGTATTAACTTCATAAAAGAATGCATTCCACTTCCATACTAATCCTTAAATGTCATTATTATTATTGTAGGAAGACAAGGAAAGACTTGAGAAGCAATTGCATGATATGGCAGTAGCAGTTGAGAGGTTTGAGAGTAGTAGACAAAAACTACTAATGGAGGTACCACTTTTCCTTACTTTGCTGCCCATTCCCTGAAATCGGAATATTTAGTTTGTTTCTTAATTCTGTCAACAGATTGATTCCCAGTCTTCAGAGATAGAGAGGCTTTTTGAGGAAAATTCTAATCTGTCATCTGCTTATCAAGAAGCAATGGGTGTTGTGGTACACTGGGAGAATCAGGTATACAGTGGCTAGTGCCTAGTTTTTGTCAAGATCTGATCAAGATAGTTTTTGAAGAAGTGTGCTCATTGTAGCCTTTTCCCAAGCCGCTACTCACCTCGATGCCTTTTTTTTCTTTCTGGTTTTTGGTTTCTGTGCATTATATATCTTATGTTAAAAATGAACAAAACTATCACGTGATGTTTTTTCGGAACTTGTTAAGACTTGAGAGTTTGATAGTTGCTTCCCTGATAAATAAACCAGAAACCTCGACATCTTCCTTGGTTTGTGGGATAAAATATACCTTACTTTCCATGGTTTTGAGCAAGTTATACAGTTGTCTCGGGGTAAAACAGGGGGCACACTTCCACTTAACCCCCTCAGGTCTTGGTGAAGTCCAACTATTTATGTGTTTTATTGGTGGGGATTGTTTGATTCAAAGGTTTAACTTTATTAATACTGTAATCCGCAAAGAAGTTGGGGAATAAAAATATTTCCTAATGTTTATGCGAGTTATGATGCAGTATGAGAAAGTTAATCTCTAAGATGTAGATGTGAGGGCTATTGATAAAGTTGAACTTTGGGAATCTTTAATACA
This sequence comes from Panax ginseng, assembly GCA_020205605.1. Lineage (NCBI taxonomy): Eukaryota > Viridiplantae > Streptophyta > Magnoliopsida > Apiales > Araliaceae > Panax > Panax ginseng. The sequence continues at coordinate 8,035,057 of CM035138.1, read as the reverse complement.
TGACTTGTTTAGAGGAGTGAGAATAATGATTTGCATAGATATATGTGATGCTCTAATAGAAAAACAATTACTTACTCCAACAATTACTTCAATGGGATGAGGAAACATAACTACATTGATTTAGGGGAGTGATCGGATAAATTTAAGTGTTCATCCCTAGCTTGAGAAAGAGACAATCATAGAATGTGGTCACACTTTATTTGTGCGGTATACTTTAAAGTTACTCAAGATTCTCCTTTGTTCTCCATTTTGTGGTTCTTTCATCCCTTTACCTCATGGTAGTGGCCGTTCTCATTTTTCACTCTGTGCAATACATCAGCTTCAAGAACTATGGGTTAAATTTCTAGTTATTTTCAAATAAAATTATCCTACTTTGTTCTGTCCTGTCCTTGAGGCTTTAAAATTGTTATTCTGACCCATCAGTTTTCTTAGGAATTTTGTGGTTCAATTTTCTTTCTCGAATAAATAATCTGCTTGCAGGTGAAAGATTGTCTTAAACAAAATGAGGAACTCCGTGGGATGTTAGATAAACTGAGAACAGAGCAAGCTAATGTGCCAACATTGAATGAGGGCATTACTCAGAACCACTTACTAGATTCCAACAAAGATGGGGTTAATGAGACAAGGCACCAGGCATATCCTGCTGAAGTTGTCTTCCTCAAGGTTAGGCTCCATATACCACTTCTAATTTTGTTGATAAGTTGGACAAGGTAATTTACTCCCAAGGGTGGAGTCATTGCTCCACGGATTCCTTTCTCTTCAACATCATTGGCAAAAATCTTCTAACAGTCTCTCCTCTTTATAATAACCTCGTATCCTAAGTTCTTAATCTGATGCATTCGCCCATAAACATAACATACATAGCCATATTTCCAAAGATTCATTATATTTCCAGATAATTTTTTCTTCTCTCGTCTTTCTTTTGATTTTTGATTTTTCTTAGTGGCTAGAGGGAGGCATGACTGGATGACCCTAACCTCAAACCTTAAAAGGAAATAAGGTCATATTGATTGTGTGAAAATAGGAAATACTCCCCTCCGTTCAGCAAAAAGAGCCCCATTTACAAATATTAAGTATGTATTTTGTTCCATGTTTACCCATAGAAATAATAAGTATTTGTTTAGTAATTTATGGCATGATAATGAAATTATATTGGTAAATTTGAGGATATTATGTCATTTTTTACCACTATTAATAAAAGAAAGAATTGGCAAATGGGACTTTTTTTTGGAACAGAGGGAGTAGTATCCTTGAAGGCACGAGTTATTTTTTTTTTCTTCTTTTTCCATGGAGGATTGAACGCTGGATGCTGGTCACTCCATGACAAGGAGGATGCCATGCCACTTGAGCTTTGGGGACTAGCATGTATTATGCACAATGCACATCAGGGGTGGATGGGGGGACAAGTGAGGGCCACCACGCCTACTAGTTTTGTTTTTTTTCCTTACCCACGTGAGGATGAGTTTACCCATTTTATATAGGCTTAGTCCCCACTTTATTTAGTGATTTACAATTTTTCATAGTTTTATGTCATGTTTGGCATACAATATTTATTTATATTTGTATTACTATATTATGTTAAATTTATATTAACTTTTTGTATTTTTTTTATTAGCTATGTATTGTATCAAAGCCCCTGCTATGCATAAATCCCACATCCGTCCCCGATGCACATGATCACCAGTTCACCACCCCCCAACACAAAAAAAACCAAAAAATAAAATAAAAATCCTTGCAGTTATTTTTATCATAGTTATTTACTATGCCAATTGGCAAGGCTTATGTAGAAAAACCCCAGGTGACTGCGCATTTTGATAGTTACTATGAAGTATTTACCATAGTTCAGTAGTGCCTAAACAGGAATTATGCATATTTGCCCGCATTTTGCTAGAGTGAGTGTGTATGTGCCTGTGCTTGTCAATTTTCTGATGTAGAAGAGAAAGCCAACCAATCATCTGTTAAAGGCCTGATCAATGAATATAGATGGTCTAATCTCATCCTAATATACATTTAAGGATTTAAAGATGTATGGCATGTTGCCTCTTTTGGTTTTATTCTTGAACTTAACTATACTTCTAAAATGTAAAATAAAAAACATTAATTTGACTGCTGCTTTGGGTTGTGTTCTCTTTATAGGGTCAACTTGTTCAAGAACAGAGCAAAGCAGAAACACTGTCAGCAGAGGTTTTGCAGCTCTCAGTTCGTCTCCAGCAAGCCACACAAGCATACAACGGTCTTGCACGCCTGTACGCTCTCTTCCTTGGTCTTTTTTCCCCTTAAATTTATTTTATAGTTCTTTTCTTCTGTATCGTCCTTATATTGGTGTACTATATTTATTGCTACCGATCTTGATTTTATTCTTATATTTTCGGTTCAAACATGATATTGCAGCTATAAGCCTGTGCTGCGGAACATAGAGAATGGTCTCCTGAAGATGAAGCGAGATGGTTCTGTAACGGTACAGTAAAGTGACCTATCCGGTCTGTAGATGTTCAATTATATGACCTTGAGAGTAGAAGGTGGTTCGATATTGATATACTTGTATTGTTGCAAGCGAAGACAGTTGGGATTATAAGCAACCCTCATTTTTCTTTCTTTAGCTTAATACCATGTGAGGCTAATATTATTGTTGCAGTAGATGGAAAATGTGTACTTAACTTATTAAATTTTCTCGAATATGGTTTCAATTTAAATTACTGTTGGTTTAATAGTGTGTAATTTAATCATACTTTTTAACTGGCATAGTCCCTAAGCATACAAGGAGTATATGCGTGGGTAAACTATTAGATTTCGGCTCAGTTACATTGGTTAACCTCAGGCTAACTAGAATACTCCCTCCATTCCGGAAAAAAAGAAGCTTCATTTTGGAAGTTAAGAAGTCAATTAACAAAATTTTAAATTGATGTTAATTAATTTATTTTTAATTTTGAAAAAAATTGTATTTAGTACTCCCTCTATTTCTATATGTAGGTCGTTTTAGACTTTTTTTGTTATTTCTAATTATTTGTCATTTGTGGTTATCTAGAAGAATTGATCACTATTTTTTCTAAATTGCCCCTTATTACTCCACCTAATTTTTTTATCCATATTTATCATTATCTTATACTACTCCTGTACTCTTTAAGTCTTTCTCTCATTCTTCCAATTAAACTCTTTCATTATAAAATAAGTGAGGTGAATGGTATTATAAACAATTGATAGTATAGTTAATCCTTTTCAATCATTTCCTTAATTCTTGTGTACATGTCTGAAACGACCTATATTAAGGAACGGAGGGAATTGTGTTTTTTCAAAATAATTTATAATATTTAGAAATGTATTGACTTGCTTACTCTTTTAGTAAGGAGCTGTTTGTTTAGGTCTGAATGGCTGAATCGGTTAGTCATTAAGTATGTTTGTTTTGGAAAAAAATTATGCGAATGGTTTGAATCGATTGACCATTCGAGATAATTAAAATTGAATGGTTTAGTATCATTTTTTTGGCTGAATGAAGTTTTTTTTTACAATATTAATTATTATATTAAGTAATATTAAATAAATTTATAACAGTTTTGAATTTCTTTTAGAGGGGTAAAATAATAAAAAATTGTTATTCAAATGTTTCAGACATGTCAATTATCAAATAACTTTTTTTATTCAGATTCAGCTCATTCAGATTCAGATTTATTCAATTTTTATCAAACACCCCCTAAATAGCGTATTCAGGAAGCGACTTGAGATTGTCAAACGTCTCAGTTGGTTTGTTAAAACAGTAATCTCATAAACTACTAGACGAATCCGGTTAGCATGAAGTTTAATTTTTTGGTAAGTTGGTCAATTGACCAATAAAATGAAGACACACATAGAACCTCACTTGCGTGTCAGCACTCTATTGAGCAACTTACCCAAAAATAAACTTTATGTTAACCACTTCCCTAGTAGACCAATCTTCAGAATTCAATCTCTTTGTTTCGTCTTCAGCACCAAACCCGATACAACAACAGGGGGGGATGGGCCATCTAATCAGCCTCTCCCCTGTAAAATCTTGATCTCAGTTGACCCTTGAATCAAAACATTCTTGTTCTAAAGGCATGACTCTTTCCTCTTATTCTACTACCAAAATCAAATTAATTTATATTGATCTTAAATTTAAAAGATGGAGCAAATTGATTTCAAAATGTTAAAATATGACTCTTTTTTAGAACTAAAGTAGCCTTATATTATTATTAAAAAGTAATATGTTAACGCCAAGTTTCGTCTGCGCGTCCAATCACAGAATCCACGCGCTGAAACCTACACAATAACAGATCACACAGAAGCTTGACGGCTTGTACCGCCGGGGGATAGATCCGGTGTGAGAATAAGTACAGGCCGTTCACAAGGTTTAACAATGGATATGACGCCCCCAAAATTAGGTATACATCACCCATCTTGGGCAGTCAGATACATGATACAAAATTCAAATACAACTTATTAATACAACTGCCGTGTACAATACGACAAAACATAACTGTGAGTTTGAATACAATTAGTGTCTCTTAGAGATTATACAAACTCAAAAGGAGTCCTCATTACAATTATTAACACACTATTTCACGGAATATAGTGAGGGACTACTAATCTTATCATCTAGGCCAATCACTCCCGTTCCCATTAGTCCTCGCTTGTGTTCTCATTTCAAGAAAGAATGGTGAAAGAAAAGGTGAGCTCAACTAGCCCGAAGAAATATTATGACTAAGCTAATCTTAGAATAAATTATCGTTAGCCTTCAACGGTGTTAAACCGATAAAATATAAAATCAAGTTTAAGCTGCAGTGAACAAGCAATCCATTAAAAGAGTCAGTAGAGAATAAAATCTACTATCTTTTATGATTTAAAAGGTTTTTCATGACTTTTATCATTTGGGACTCAACTTAATAAATAATCCACATCATCGAATCACCTCTGCACTACTGACGAGGATATTCTTTAGTATCACGACCACAAATTATCCATACGACTGACCAAAGACATTCGTGTATTCATTAATGGTCATGATCATGCCAACAACTGTCCATCAATGCACTACTCTCAATGATAACTTTTACCACATCATTTATAACATTACGGTCATGATTACCTTCAATAATCCTTGGTCATAATCATACCAAGTCCATCTATGCACTTCACAGGCCCACGATGACTTTCAACATAATATAAATATGAGAATGATGACAATGATATAAGAATTCAATAAAACAAGTTCAAGAATTAATTTATCCGAGGAACTAATAATGTCCAAATTGTCAACATGATCTTTGCTTTGTAGAGTAAAATTCAAGAATGATCGGAAGAATATTTCCATGAAAAGATCTTTGGATGAAGCGCTTGAATATCGAGGATATTCTACTAATTTCATGGAGTATAGAAGTCAAAACTTTAACCAACCGAGTATAATAAAGAATGGAATAACAAAAGAAATCACCATGCATGCGGTGCTTGCAGCGTAGATGATTATTCCAACATAATAATAAATATAGAATAATAAATACGGAACCAGTCCGGTGTAAAACACTACGACATGATATTCCAGCGATGAATAATAAAGATAGAATAATAAAGATTTTAACTAGGTCCCAAGGCGTAAAAGCACAAACATGATGTTCCAATGGAATAATAATAAAAAGATTTTAACCCGAGTCCTGTAATACACATGAACGAGGATGTTCCAACAGAATGATAAAGACAGAATAATAGAAGAATGTCACCAAGTATAGGGTAGCCCGCGTATCTGAGTTATTCCAACGAAACAATAAAGAAATGGAATAACGATTCTCTTCTCTTGAATACAAAAAGAAATAACACCCACTTACCGTAAAAGAAAAGTATTCCATTTGGTAGGCGAGGATATTTTTTAAGAAAACTTGCACTAAGCTCAAAGCTTCTTAAAACTCTAAAGAAAATACGCTCAAGATTATAGAAGAGAATTTCTCTGAATTTCTGGTGTGGTTTTCAATTCTAACTAAGCATCCTATTTATAGGAGAATAGAAGGGATCTTGTTTAGAAAATAATACTTGACGCAACAATTTTATAACTTACGGATGCTTGGTGATGCATTAATTCACGGATGAAAAATATTGCTAACTCATGGATGCAAAAAGTCCATCCTTCAACCAATAAGAATTAAGCAACAAGATAATATATATATATATATATATATATATATATATATATATATATATATATATATATATATATATATATATATAAACCACACATGTTTTCAATTTATATATAACCATATTATATGATCACCACTTGATTTTATCCCCCAAAACCAACATCAATCCCCACACCCCCAAAATCACTTTCACTACACTCTTACACATTTCACTATCATACACCCACTCACATCTTACACCCATCACTATCATACTAACTTTCCCACCATTTCCCACTTACACATATATTATACATATACACACATCATATATATATATATATATATATATATATATATATATATATCCCCCATATCGTAACTCCTCCCACCCCTATTTCAAAATCAATTTTTCAACATATATGGGCCCCACATGTGACGCCCCCAAAATAGGTATACATCACTCATTCGACGAGTTGTCGATACATGTGTAAACAACTACAATTTTATTATTACAACAAAAAACGCTGTGAGTTTGAATACAAATATTATCTTACAGACAATATCTATACTCAAATAAATCCTCATCATATTTATTGATACATTATTTTATAAAAATGGTAAGGACTACTAAACAACTCTCTCTAGAACCTTCATTCCATACCCCGACTCGTACTCGCTATACTCTCGTCTCCTAAGAAGAAAAATAGAACAAAAAGGAAAAGGGTGAGCTCAACTAGCCCAGTAAAGAATATTATGATTAAGATAATATACAACAAATTATCGTTAATCCTCAACAGGGAGAAATCTAATAGAATACAATAGACAACAAATTTTAAATCAATATTCGCAGCGGAAATAATAATTCATTAGAAGAGTTAAGTAGAGAATGCAAACTACTATCTTCTATGTATGAATTTAAAAGTTCATCGTCTATCTTTTATCCCTATAACATCAATCAATATATATCTGAAATCAAATATTCATCTTTGCACTACAGGCCAAAGATATTCATCAGTTGGTCATGTTCATCAAAACACCTGTTCATCTTTGCACTACGGGCCAAAGATATTCATCGAAATCATTCATCTTTCTGCATGGGGCAAAGATATTCATCGAAATCATTCATCTTTTGACTACGGGCCAAAGATATTCATCAAAAATCATTCATCTTTACACTTACAAGACAAAGATATTCAATAATATCATCATTTAAGGCGAGGATGATGAAAAATATTTTTAAAAAAACGAATCCAAATGAAACAAAATGACAAGAATTAAGGATTAAGGATTAAGATACTTTGTTTTATCCATGTCCAAAATACCTCAAAATAAATCATAGTGGTGTAAAATTCAAGAATGATCAAAACATGTATACAATCAAAGCTAGTATCCGAATAGATATTTTGAATGAAAAGGAAAATTTTCATTTTTCGATGAATAATGCCGATAAGTGAATAATCTCAGATATCAGATGTATAGTGTAAAAACGTGAATAGTAATCCAGACACTAAAAAGTTCTAAATTTGATTAAAAAGTTCAGATCAATACTTGACATAATGATATTAGAATAAATAATACCATTAAAAAAAAAAATCCACCTCGAAAGATCGGTCTTACCAAATTTGAAACAGGATATAAAGTATGACTTGAACTTGCACCGATATAGCAATACTCAAAATATACACAAGAATACGTTCGATAATATAGAGAGAGAAAATTTCAGTTTCTAGTGTGATTTTCAATTCTAACTTAAGCACCCTATTTATAGGAAAATGCTTAGAACACCAAAGCAGAAAATTTAATAAAATATTAATATATATATATTATAATTTCTACGCCCACTTTTAAGGATCTGAATTCAGCAAATTCCAACACATGCAAGACCCACAATAATGACAAAAAACGTTTTTCATATTTAAAATATTTTAAACTTCCAAAAATTAATTATTTCGGAACTTCGAAACTTCAATAATTCACAATAAATAGTCCTTTTGTCAGAAAAATTCGAATCTCACGAGTTTTTATAGGAAATTCCATTATCTACAACTTTTCAGAAGGAAGTTTTTCCAAATTCTAAACAAAAATTGACCGAAATTCATAAACGGACGATTTTACAGGCTATAATCAAATTTCAGTCAAGAAATGGGGTCCACCGACACATAAAACATGCTTTAAATATTTTTTGTAATAAAATACTCCTCCACATATACTCATATATCCCACATTCATCGTAAAAATATCATCATTATTATATTATTAAAATATAATAATATATTTAAATAATTATTTTATCAAAAAAAGATAAAATTTCAATTTTCACCAATTGTCACATTAAAATTTTCTCCATCTATATCCATATAAAATTAATATTTTCCTCATCATATGAATCAATAATTAATTATTGACAAATAATATTACTGAAATCACAATATTGATTGACTGCGGTTCCCTGGAAAGAGGGGCTTTCCAATAAAATTTCTCCTTCTTGGCCGCAATTAGGTGACCAAACCTGTCCTTAGACGAAATTTTCTGAACATTGCCAATAATGTTATCTAATAATATTATTCGGATAATATGAATTATTGCTTCGATAATGAAAAATACTTGTGTAATGACAATTATTGAAACAACAAACAATATAAAATATCAACGCAAGAATTATTGAATCAATAAAATAAAATCTTTGAGCGATAATTATTGTAACCATTATTGAGTAGTGGCCTTCTTACGTAAGAATCAATAATTGGTGCAATCTGGTGTCTTTCTTGTGTTTTAACCACCGAGTATTTTAACGAGATAATAGAATAACTAACTTCTGTAGATTATTTTTAAACAACTTATTTTTGTCGTTTTCTTCATCCAATCACTTTCCGTTATATAGGCCCCACAAAGATCGCTACCATTCGCATCGAATATTCCCCAAGCAATGAGAATATTCCACGACCACTCAACTATTTTGAAATACTTGCGTATTTTACCCATAACTATCCACATTAATCAAATCAACCCTTAATATTTCAAAATAATAAATAAAGGAAATTAAATTTTATTTATTAATTATTTGGGGTCTTACACCATACATATAACCCCTCTAAATAATTTTCTGGATTATTTTGAAAAATGGATAAATGGGGTTCGTAAAATAAAGCAAAACTTCATAAAAATCGAACAATAATTTTAACAATATTTATCATCTTTATTACAATTCACAATATTAATCGACCAGGTCGTTCCCAGGAAAGAGGGGGCTTTCCAATAAGGATTTCTCCTTATTGACGCGCAATTAGGTGACCAAACCTCTCCTTGACAGAACTTCTAGACATCGTTAATATTGCAAATAATAATATTAATAACTTTGTCGTCTCAATTATTGATTTTAACAATATATAAAATATCGACAATAATTAAATCAAATAACGTGAGATATTATGCAACAATTACTATAGCAATAATTGAACAAAAATGAATGACTTCTCATGTAAGCATCAATAATCAATCTGGTGTCTTTCTTATGCAACCCGTGTATTCTTGTACTTTTACTACCGAAGTAGTTCAACAAGATCAACGGTAAAACTTCCGTGTTATTATTTTCATAAAAATATTTTTGTCGTTTTTTCTCGATCAAATGATAATTACATTTGTTAGGTCCACCAATGATTGCTTGTGGTTATACGAATATTCCTCGCTAAAACGAATATTCCCAGACCAATCGAATATAATATAACAACTTGCATACTTTGCGAGAATTTATAAATACTACCTGTTATAACATTATATCAAATTTATTCCATAATATTCAAAAATAATAATTATAGAAAATTCATCTTTATTCCAAAAGTTGGGGTCTTACAATGGAGGCTTAAGTGTTTAGTGCTCAAAGATGTATTACCTGTTAATTGTAGTTAAGCCTTGTATTTATAGTCATTCTCATCTCCCAAGAGTCCTACCAAGAGCGGTATAGGACTCCCAAATATGGCGATTACCATATTTGGGTCCAACACAATCTCCTTAAAAGGTGCAAGTAGAATCCCTTTCCAATACTACCTTTGGAGTTGCCTTATTAGAATACGGTTAGGGTTAGAACCCTTAACCACGTAAACCCCTTATCACTCCCTACTCTGCATGCGTAAATTTGCCCATACTGCAGACAAAAAGCCCACCCACAGAGACAACATAAACACCATTTGAAGGCTTGGCCCAAAGGGCGTGAATGCCCGGCCGACCTTCACGATCACAACCAGATTCCGGCCTAATGGGCTCGGGTATCCGAACCCGACCATCCCCAACATCCTGTAGGCCTTCGTCCCTATAAGCCCGATCTCATCAGTTTCAGCTCGGGCCTCCAGATAACATGATGAAGGGTAAAACACTCCCGAACATTGCCCCTCAGTCTCTTGATATAAGATATTTATGACATGAGACTTGAAAAGACACGAATTCGAATAGTCATGCCCGGTAATGATGAGTTGTCTTGGGAACCCAAGCGGCTTCTTCTTGATTAACGGTGATACACATTCTGAGTGGTTTGGACCCCACTTGCCATAAACAGCCGCCTTTGAAAACCGTGCCAGACATGCTATATAAGTCTCTATCCATCCATCACTGTCACTTTTTCTAGCCTTCAACCATTTCAATTTTTTCTTCAAACTTTCCGGCAAAGGCTATTTCCGGCGACAGCTATACTTCCCCAGATTTCTTCGATTCTTGCCATTTTTCTTCTTTTAAAAACCTTCACGCCTCACATTTGTTCATCGTATTTGCTAAATGGTAGATTCTAGTGATCCTCTTCCCCCAACTGTCACATTGGTAAGTCTTCTTTACCCTAGCCTCCAGACGATTTGGTCCGTGAAGTTATCAAACAACCCCACTAATCTTCCTACGGAGGACGCCGAAACCTGAATCCGAAGCGCTACGCATCCAAAATCGACTATGCCATCCTCAATACAAAATCATCCATCACTCTATCTCAACTATCTGACATCTGAGCCGTGTTCAATATTCCCAAAGAGTACAAGCTTCGGGTTCCGGAGCCGAACGAGAGGATGTACTGGCGCCCCGATGGCGACTGGATGGTCGTTCATCTTTACGCCTTGAGGTATGGGGTTCGGTTCCCCCTTCATGAGTTCATTTCCTCTTTTCTGTGTTTGGTTGGGATCGGGTTCGCGCAGTTAGCGCCGAACTCCTATATCAAACTCGTCAGTTTCATCGCCCTATGCCAGGAGGCTAGCATCACTCCAAGGTTGGATTTCTTCTTCGTCTTGTTTTCTGTGGGTCGATCGAAGGAACCCGACCTTCGACATCTGAATCGCGTACCTGGCCGAGATACCTTCGTGAAGACCCCTTCGAGCAATAAAGGGTAGCACTCACAATGGTTCTTCGTGAAGGGAATCGACCTTAAACTTCTGCCGAACTGGGCCGGTCCCGAGGATTCCATTATGAAAGTTACCAAATTCCCGAAAGGGAGAGCCGATGCCTTCAAAAAGTTTTACTCTATTTTGAAGAAGGCCGAATTTGGTCTCAGGATCGTGTCCAATGAATCTGGGCTCTATGAACATAAACATGTAAATAATGATCCGAACTCTTTTACTTATCTTCCTGACCTTCTACTGACTTTTTATTAACCTCTTTATCTTATGTCATAGTGACTATCTTCAAGCCCAATGATGCTGATGTGGCCTTGACCCCTTTTCCGGTTGGGGTCGGGCATTCGCGTCCTTTGGGCCGAAACCCGAAATAGTGTTTATGTTGTCTAGTGGGTTGGACCTGTGCAGATGGACAACCCATGCGCAAAGTTGGGAGTGATAAGGGGTTTACGTGGTTAAGGGTTCTAACCCTAACCATATTCTAATAAGGCAACTCCAAATGTAGTATTGGAAAGGGATTCTACTTGCACCTTTTAAGGAGTTTGTTTTGGACCCAAATATGGTAACTGCCATATTTAGGAGTCCTATACCGTCTAGGGGAGGGACTCTTGGGAGATGAGAATGGCTATAAATACAAGAAGCTTAACTTCTGATTAACAGTAATACATTTTGAGCACTAAACACTTAAGCCTCCATTGTTAAACCTTTTGAGCGGCTGTACTTATTCTCACACCGGAGCTATCCCCGTTGCACCTGGCCGTCAAGCTTACGTGTGATCTGTTATTATGCGAGGTTTGGCGTGTGGATTACGTGATTGAATACTTGAATGAAAACTTGGCGTTAACATAATAAATTGTTATTTTCACAAGACTTTACTCATATTCATGTGGGTCTCATTTACCATTTGGAGTCTTGTGGAACAATTAATTTCCCTTTGAACTCTCTATCCTAAAAGTAACTTATATTTTAATTGGTGACTTTTTTCGAATACTAATTTTGTTTAGTTTTGGGACATTAATACTAATGTTTTTTACTCCCTCCGTCCCAGGATAAAAGTTCTGGTGGACTTTTCACGCATATTAAGAGGAGGAATAAAATGTAAAATTGTCCATACTAATATCATTAAATATGGAGAGAGAATTAGAATAAGAAAAGTATGAGATATTTAATGTTACGGGCATAATAGGAAAAAATATGTAAAAGTTTGGTTATTAAAGGAAAATGGACATTTAACACGGGATTACCCAAAATAGTAATAAGGACTTTTATCCTGGACGGAGGGAGTATAAGACATTTTCAACATATTGTTTTCCAACAACTTTTTTAATTATAAATCTAGCTTTAAAATTTTCTTATTCATTCAATATAAAGATGGGTTGGACCTCGTAAAGGCACTATCTTTTAATATTCTTATTGCATAATTAATAGGGATCCCCTCTTCCCAGTGTCCCAGCCGAGTAAGGATTCTATTATTAAGGAAAATTTTGTCAATATTTTGCTCCAATGTAAATTTTAATAGCAAAAAAGAAAAAAAAAGGACTATTCCCTTCAAGGACAAGAAGGGTATCATCTATTTATTTCCTCGGCTAAAAATAAGTTGTAGTTACTAGTCAATTTGTTCATAATGAATTATAACTTTGTCAACCATTTAAACATTTAATGAGAATTAGGCTTGCAGCATTCACAATGACCCAACATTCCGCAGTAGTTACCGGGGTTCGAGAATTGTAATAGAATGCTTTAATATGTATAGAAAAAAGTCAATAAGTCAAATAACTGTACATGTATTCTCATCAAGCTCCAGTAGGAAATCCCAACAAGAGGACCCCTCCCTCACGATCAGTAAGAATGAGGAACTATGCTTACAACATTACCAATAATCACCACATGAGCAAGCCCCATCTCTAAAATGGTGGATGCGGTTTACATCTCGAACTAGAATCTCTCTATTTGCAAATTTGGAAATGAACTTTGTAACAGAATGACAGTCTTCACACAACCTCAAGTTCTTGGTGATCCTAATGGGTTCCCTTCTGTTGCTATTGATCAGCCCAAAGGCAAGTGCCAGCTTTTCACTATGACCCAAAACAATTCTTTCCTTCTCCTCTTCATCAAGATCATACAGCACCACCTTGGTCTGTGGCACATAACCCATTTCTTTCATCTCCGTCGACAGTTTCATTAACAAAGCATGAATCTGTTCATTTTGTGGGTTGAGCTCGTCAGCTGACATGAATGAGTAAATTTTCCTTTTCACTTCAATCCTACTGCATCCTGAGAGCTTTTGAATTCCTCGAGCCTCTAGTAGCTTTCTAACTCTTTTAACCTCATCCCACATCTCAGCTTGTGCATATACTTCAGCCATTAGTACATAGTTACCAGCATTTTTAGGCTCGAGCTCAAAAAGCCTTTTACTTGCCCTCACTGCAAGCTCAACATTGCAATGAATCCTACATGATCCAAGAAGAGAACCCCAAACTTTAGGTCCGGGTTCCATCCGCATATTTGCTATAACCTTAGCTGCCTCATCCAATCGATTTGCTCTACCAAGAAGGTCAACCAGACAGGCATAGTGTTCAACACTAGGATACATCCTATGTTCTCTTTTAATTGATTCAAACAAACTCTTCCCTTCCTCAACAAGCCCTTCATGGCTACAAGCTCCCAAAACACTAACAAATGATATAAAACTCGGTCGGGTGCCACTGTATAGCATCTCATTGAAAACTTCAATAGCTTTCCTGCCAAAACCATGAATCCCATAACTTGAAATCATAGAATTCCATGACACGACATCTCTCCTAACCATTTGATCAAAAACACGACGTCCAAGTTCAAGATTACCACATCTTGCATACATAGTCACCAGGGCACTGATAACAGGTAAAACCGTATCAAGACCTTTACGAAGTACATAGCCATGTATCAACTTTCCTTGCTCCAAAGCAGCTAGTGTTGTACAAGCTTGGAGAACACTAACCATTGTCACAGAATTTGGCAACAAATCCCGAGTCTCAAGCATCATTTCACGGAAAAGCTCCAATGCTTCAAAGGACATCCCATTCTTCGCATAGCATGCAATCATGGCACTCCACGAAACCACATTTTTTACCGGCATCTCGTTAAAAACCAAACTTGCATCAGACACACGACCAAACCTTGCGTACATATCCACCAAGGTAGTCATAATATGAACATGGCTCTCATACCCGTGTCGTAAAATGTGCGCATGAATCTCTTTCCCCTTACCCAATAACCAAACCAATGACTCCGCTACAACACAAGCTTTCAGCACATAAGTATAAGTAAACCTATCCGACGGAATCCCAATCCGATTCATCCTACGGTAAAGATTTAACACCTCTTCACCATCACCCGTCAACGTTAGCGCCCGAAAGAGCGCATTCCAAACATATATAGTTCTCCTGTGAATTCTATCAAACACCTTTCGTGCACGTTCAACTGAGCCCAGCTCAGCGTACATATTAATGAGTTTAGTGGCCAAGAAAGGGTCTTGATCAAACCCATCACTGATAAGTTGAAGGTGAACAGCTGCGGCGTCGGAGAGAGATTTTTCGCGGGAGCACGAGAGGATTAAGAGCTCGTAGGTGCGCTGGGTCGGGTCGGGTTCTTTAGAGAGGACTTGGAGGGCTTGTTTGAGATTGCCTTTTTGACAGAGAGATTGAATGAAGTGGTTGCTGTTAGTGGCGGTGGAAGGGTGGAAGGCGACGGAATTAGGGTTAATCGGTTGGGATTGACAAGAGATGCGAGTTGGGTTATGGGAGAATATTGGAAGGTAAGGTGGATGTAGGGTTTGGGGGGCGTGAAACGCCAACATCACAAAAATCTAAGCTTGTTTTTGGCACCAAATTGACCCTTTATACTTTATAGGCTTTTATTTATTTATTTGGATTTGATAGGCCTTTTGAGAAAAATATGAAATACATAAATGAGTAATGTTGCACAACTTATTTATAAAATAAAAATCCAACTTATATAGCAGAATTACTCCTCCACTAAGGAGATGAAGAAAAGCAGAAAAAACACGCGCGCTGCATTTGTTTGTCCATTTTTAGAATCTCGAAAAATTATGTATTCTTAATATTAATGTATTCATTAACAAAAAAATAAAATAATAACTTATTCAAAAAAAAATAATCAGTTTTGAAACAAATGAATAAAAAGGTCAAATTTTATTGTGAGATCATGGTACTTTTTTTTAAAGAATAATGACACCTAAACTAAATTGTAGACCTGTAAAGTGGATACTAATAGTATGTTATGGAAGTTCATTTACACGAATTCTTGGTTTATAGTATAATTTTTACAAATAATAAAAATAGTTAGCACTATACATTTAAGAGTTTCTGCAATTACTTGTTTTTAGACTTGTGGGACAATAAGCTGGACATATTTACTAGAAATCATATTGTAGGTAGTTTGATCTTGAAACTAAGAATTTGGAATGCGTGTTTATGTAGAAAGAACATTTATAAAAGCTGCATTCCATTTCCAAACAATAATAGGCCGGCCTTTCGGCAGCATTGCAAAACATGATTCCCAAGCTTCTAAGAACAGTATAGCCTGCCTGCTGCCTAGCCGGTCATTTTATTTTGGGTTAAGTTCAGATGACCATCTGGAGTTTGGACGGTTTTTCATTTAATAATTTGTAGTCAGTAAAGTTACATTTAAACACCCGACTTTTTGAGTTAAAGTGAAAAACTTAACTGTGCGTGTATGTCAGACGCCAAAAGCGCATGAGAAGGGCTGTAACATTAAAAAAAAAAATAGTAAATGTCCAAACTACCCTCTTCTTCTTCCTCATTCTGTAAGAGAGAGAGAGAGAGACGAACACAGCAGAAAATATTGATGAACCCTCTTCTTTCTTCCACAGTTTGACGATGTCGTTCATCTACTCCCAATATCTATCCCCCTCTTGTTCGATTATTCTTCATCTTCGTTCGAAAGTTTCTCTATTTGTCTCTAACAATTTATCTCTAAGTTTCTCTCCCTAGAATGTCGAATGAAGCTTTGTGGGAAACATAGCATTCCGTGAAAATCGAAGCTGATTGAAAATCGAAGCTGATTGTGTCTGAATTTACCTGATATTCCGAATCTGAAACTCGTAGATTTGTCAATTTATTTCTCTATTTGTGATTTTAGGTCTTTTTTAATTGTTAATCCGAATCTGGAACTCGTGGATTCTTATACCTCTCCGCCGGCTGCAAAGTTTCGGTGTTTGGCCTGATAATTTTACTTACCCGTTTCTTTTGAAGGCGTTTTCGGGCCATTCTTCGCTTCCAATTGTAAGAATGATTCATGCCCATATTGAGAAATATGGGTTTTATTCAGATATTTTTGTGCCTAATTCGTTACTTGATAGCTATTGCAAGTGTGGGTTGTTAGGTAGTTTTTGTGCGAGGAAGTTGTTTAGAGTGATGGAGGAGAAAGATACCGTTTCTTGGAACTTGATGATTGGTGGATTGGTGAAAGCGGTTGAGTTGAGAGAAGCTCGTAAGTTGTTTGCTGATATGCCTGAAAGAGATAGTGTGAGTTGGAATACTTTGGCCTAAAACCACCCTGTCCTCAATTCTCTCTTTTCTTATCTGATCGTCAAATTTTCCGATTACTTTGGCCTAAAACCACCCTGTCTTTGGTGTTCTCGTATTGATTACTTTTTTGAACCGGGAAAAGGCAAGAATTTTCACAGAGATCTTCTCTGTGAAGCCCATGCTACAGAGATTTCCAAACTGGGTTATTGTTCAAATCATCAAAAGTTAGCTGCATATCAATATATGTGTGAGGATTGCTCGTCCCCGAGGCCGGATATTCGCGGGGTTTCAAAGAATTTAGCTTTCTTTCCATGGGTGAAAGAAATTGGAATGATTCGTAATGATAAAGATAAGGCAGTTGAGAATGGTGAGGTGTGTTTGAATTGTTCTTGTTGTGGTGTGAGCTTGGAGAGGCAAATTTACTCTCCCTATGTTCTGATCAATCCGTCTAATTGGGATTACTTCAAGTATACCCAAAAGAAAAACTTGATTACAGAGGAAGGAGAAAATGATCGACTTGGTATCGAAGATGATAATTCAGATCACCCCGGATCAGATTTCATGATTGATCTTGAATTTGAAAGCAAGAGTGAGAAGCAGTTGATTTCTAATGTTAATGGAGGAGCAGAGGAGGATTTCTCTGTTTCTATGCCTAAATTTGGATTGAATGAATTGGAAGGTAATGAGGAAGACAAAGAAGAAATGATTTTGGAAGGAGAGAGAGAATTCATTAAGGAGGAAAATTCAAGCATGGAAATGAAAGATCTAATTTCTGATGAAGATTTTCCTGTTGACATCTGGGAGCAGTAAGGGATGTATGATTGAGAATTTTGATTTTTTTTTGTATAATAGCAACACGGCATTACCCATCTCCCCAACACTTGTATAGATGATAAATTATTTTAGTTTGATGACCAACAGTTATTAGATTGAGCCTCAGATCGAGTACTATGGTGGATTGATTTTCTCTCACTTGCACTCTGTTAAATTCATGAAGGGTAATTAAGTCTTTAGCCAAATCATTTAACGGAGTTAAGACGAAAAGCATTTTTTCACTTCAACTCAAAAAATCGGGTGTTTAAATATAGCTTTACTGACTACAGATGGTTAAGTGGGAAATCGCCCAAACCCCAGGTGTTCTTCTGAACTTAACCCTTTTATTTTTATATACATAGTACATACATATGCCGATCGACCACAATTCCCCATAAGCAGACTTCAGCTTATAAATACAGAAGACAAGTCCTCTTCTTCCTTCTCCATATATACAATGCAATACAATACAACTCACTCTTACTAGTTGAGCTTACAGCAACATACCTACCTACCTTTCACTTTCTAATGGCTTATAGACATGTTTTCATAATCCTTGCCATCATTTTTCCGGTCTCCATTTGTGCTAAGGACTTCATTGTAGGAGATGACGACAAGGGGTGGACCATAAATTTTGATTATCAAAAATGGGCACAGGACAAGAAATTCCATGTCGGAGATCGACTTGGTACATTTTTATTTCTACCTTATCTCATTTTCATATATGGTTACTGCTCAAATTTGACTCCTTTTAACAATAGCTATACACATGATTGTTCCAAAATTTTGCAGTTTTCAAATATCCATCTGGGGTTCATAATGTGTTCAAGGTTAACGGAACTGCCTTTCAGAATTGCTCAAAACCTCCACTTGATGAAGCTCTAACTTCAGGAAATGACGTGATTGTGCTAGCAACCCAAGGAAGGAAATGGTACATTTGTGGTGTTGGCAATCATTGTGCAGTTGGGGGCCAAAAACTGTTCATCGTCGTGAATCCTGGAGCAACTCCTCCAAGTGTTGCTCCTTCACAAAGCTTTGCTGCCCCTGCTCAAGCCTTACCTTACACAAACTCAGCACATGGGACTGAGGTTACCCTGATGGCCGTGGCGCTAGCTATTTTCTTGGTCGTTGCTGTTTAAATTTAATTTATTCATTTGGAAAATGTACTGTGTAGGTTTCATGTTTAGGCGTCAATTATTTGTAATGGCTTTTTCCAGCGGATTTTTTATGTTTATGTTTTTTTTTTCCTTCAAAAAGAGAATAATATATATATACTAGTTCTATTTGCTCATCCTGTGCTTGTTTCTTACTGAAATAATTGCAACCACCGTAAACTGACCGCCTTTGGCTCAGTTGGTATGTCTAACTCTTGCTATGCAAGAGGTTCAAATCCCCATTCCCAGACCTGCTCACGGTTGATCATTTTCCTGTGAATCCTTCCTGTTAATTCAGCTGTCTATAAACATTAATCTGAAGGTGTACGAATGAAATATAATCATTCATTATTTTTACCAGCTAGTTGTTGCTTCGAAATATAGTAAAATCTCGGTATTAATTTTACATTCATGTTAAAGATTCAGGTAGGTAGGTAGGTAGGTAGGTGCTCATTTCATTCAACAATGGTCTCTTTTTTTTACTCATGAAATCAAGGGCAAGTGATAGCTTAGTTCACTTGTCAGTACAACTATCTCCGTTGTGATTCATTTTGAGAAACTTGCAGTTTTGAATTATATACGAGGAGAATGTTAACATTGTCGCTAATCATTTTATTTTTGTTTGTATGTGTATTTTTCTTCATGTTCATTTATTTGGATGCCAATGGTATATGCAGTGATTTAGAACTGCTACGTCAAGATTTTTCTATACCAAAATAGCACCGGCAGGTTTAATCCGCACCGCACATACTTGCAACGGTTAAAAACTAATAATATTTTTCACTTAATTTTTATTAAATTACTTTAATGTTTTTAAAATGCATATTATAATAACATTCAATTTTTTTTAACAAATAATATAAAAATATATTTTCAATTAAAATTAAGATAGCATCATTATAATTTTAACATTATTATAGTTTTAATATATATCAACTATATATAAAAATATCTATAAATTAACTTTTTATATGCAAAAGTAAAAAATAATAAAAATATATGTTTGACTAATTTTATGATTATATATAGTATTATGAAACAGAGATATATAATTAAAATATAAGTATATATAGAGCGGTTCAAAGTACCGGTGCACCACCGCTTTAAGAAGATGTGCAGTGCACTGTCGGTCGGTCCAAATGCAAATACCAAAATCGCACCGCACCGATTTCAGTTTAAAAATTTTTGCACCGAAACCGCACCGTTGGGACTAATGATTACTAGTTCGACCGTTTCGATTTAAATTGTCATCCCTAATTTGCTCACCAAATCTATGAATAAAATAATTAAAAAGAGCCCCTCCATCACCCAGTGAACCATCCTAAACTCATTTGTAGAGCGATCTCATATTAATTCATAACCAATGCACCCTAATTGCCATGTTGGATCACCTCTTTATTCAAAAGATTAGTTGAGGACGTTAACAAATGATGCATCAAGATATTTGGTATAACTAGCAATTTCATAACTGAGAATTTAATTTTTAACCTATTGATATTATTTTTTCACGAATTTTCTTAAGTTCCGGGGCTGGACAGCCTAAAGAGACAGAAGCCTGCCCAACTTTGGATTGACTTAATGCCGGCTTTAAGCAATTGTTACTTCCTAGTTTATTGCTTCATAATCCTATGACATTATATTATTGTTGAGCAAGCAGAAGAATGTGCAAAGAAAAGTCCACTTGTCAGTCAGTCAATCTTGAAGAGATTTCCTATTAGTACGGCATTAAAATATAACACGCCTTCTTAATTAATACAATACATTCGGCCACAGCCGGTTATCAAGATTAGAGCTTTTTGTTGAAAGGCATGACAATGCACAACCTATAAAAGGAAGAGTACCTAATCCTTGTTCAGGCACTCCAACAGTCAAAATCATAGTTTAAGAAGTATCTATTCTTTGTAATGGCTTCTAAGTTTGCCTTGCCATTGCTTTTCCGGCCCTCGTCTAACTACTGGAAATGACACAATTGTGCTTGCAACACCGGGGAGGCACCACTGTCTAGAAGCCAATTGGGACTAGTGGTGTTGTCGACGGTGGCAACATGAGCTCGAGGTTGAGACGAACGCGACTGCCATGAGGTGTTGGGACGTGGTTGCCATGGGTGTGATGGACGAGGTTGCCATTGATTTCCCAAATGCAATGGTGGTTGCATATTTGGTTGTGCTTGGCGAAAATTAGGACAGTTAGCAAGTACATGCCCCTTGGTACTACACCATTGACAGCGGCCAAGAAACGGGCGAGGGGAGAAATGACTATCTGGAGGAAGTTTTTGTTCACCATGACTGGTCTTCGGAGAGAATGATGAGAAACGGTTGTTATGGAGCCCAGATTTGGTTTTGGTATTTGTTGGGTTGGCCGTGGCAGGAAGGGGTGATGGTCCGGACTTTTGTCGAAGAGTTAACTCTTTGTTGATGAGTTTTTCATGGAGTTCATCAAATGATATGGTGGTCTCACGACCATTCACGGCATCAATAACAGATTGATATTCATCATCAAGTCCGTCGAGAATTTTTTTCAATGAGATCTTCTTGATCCAGAGGTTTTCTGAGGACAAATGAGTTCATCCAAGACGGGTTTTGATGGATTGCATGTAATCGGATATGGTGAGTGCACCTGGGTGATTCGTTTGAGTTGGTCTTTGATTTGTTTGATGTGGCCTCGAGAGGGTCGCGCATATGTATTGGCCAGAACCTGCCAAAACTCTTGACATGTTTTAGATTGAGTGATGATAGGGATGATAGAGGGCCGAAGAGTTCCAACGAGGGCACCAAAGATCAGTTTATCCTGGCGAACTCATGTGGTGTGCTCAGGATTGGATTCTTCCTTATTGTCTTTAGTGATCTTTTCAGGTGGAGCAAGATGAGAACCATCAATAAACTTTTGCAGATCGTAACCAATGAGAATTGCTTCAATTTGAAGTTTGTAAGAGAGGTAATTGGTGGTCGTAAGTTTGATGGAGTTGTGGATAGTGATCATGATGAGAGGTTTGGTCGGTTCCTGGGAATTGGGAATAACAATTTGGTTGTTGGCAGTGGTCATTGGAGATTAGAGAATTGAAGAGGAGGTTGTTGGATCGGAGCTCTGATACCATGAAACAGAGGAGAGAAGTTGGAAGAATTATTTTGTATATTCTTACTCTGCTGATACAATTACTTACATGTATATATATACCAATGATACACAAAAATCCTCTAAACTAGGACATATTACAGATTGATATGAACAAATCTGTTGCACTAATTAAGGTGCACAAATTGATATGTTGCACTGATTAAGGTACACAAATTGATCTGTTGCACTGATTGAGGAATTCAAATGGTCGAGTCAGTTGGTGATGGGTTTGGTATTTCTATCAGTAAGCATTGTGAAGTTGGGGGCCAAAAGCTGTTCATCGTCGTGAATCCTGCTGCCTTGCCTCCAAGTGTTGCTCCTTCTCACAGCCTTAACGCCCCTGCTCAAGCCTTAAGTATTACAAACTCAAGCTCAGCAAATGAGATCATCATCACTACATTTCGATCCATCATAGCTGTGGCTGTTGTCATCGTCTTGTTTTTTGCAGTTTAGATATATTGGTTTGGAAAATACAAAAGGTCGATTTGTAAGTCACTTAATTTACATTTTTGCCAGGTATAATTAGATCTGAGGTAAGTTTAGTTTCGACCAATCAAATACTTTAAATTAGAGAATAATGCAATTGAATGTAATAATAATGAAGTCTTCTTCTTGAAAGTCTTTACATTCAACAAGTTGCATCTCAATAATTGCTTTGAGTCACTGGCACATACGGGACATAATCTTTATACCGCGGTTAATCCAAAAAAACAGAGAAAAATTAACACACAAAGAAGATGGTCTGTGGATTTGAGGAAGAAGGCTACTTAAACTCCGAACAAAAATATTCACTTTTACACCAATTTTCCACTACCAAACTGACTTTATCAGGAATCTAAGCAATAACATAAGTTTGGGAGGATAAAATGTTAGGTCCGATTTCCAAGCAACGGAGTATGTCCCCACCCGGTCTGTCAAGACGTTGCACCTGGATCACTGATCACACCCAAGAAATCATCTTTAATGGTACCAATGCAGAACTGCATAAAGAGCAACATATTAGATGACAGAAAACTTGAAGGGTGAGTAAAGCAGATAAAAAGACGGATTTATTTGTGCAACTAGCATAGATTGCATATCTTATGAGGAGCATATACAATAAGGTTAAACACTTTGAAACTTGAGCCTTGTAAAAAACCGAATTTTGACTATCAGAAACTCCAGGAAAACTCAATAATAACTGCTGTTAATAAAAGCACGCCAAAAAAGACGAGTACTTTTGATTATAGAAGTTAAGCAATGAACTCTTACAAGGAACATGCATGTCAAACACTGATATGCATTACAAAAGTAATCAATAAATTTAGTCGTCTGTTCCAGCTTCCTTCCTACGGTCTTTATTATCCTAGTATAGAATTTAATTAATGGTTATTGAAGCTGCGCAAGATTAAAATCTAATTAATGGTTATTGAACCCGCACAAGATTCATATGCAAAGAATGTGCTAGCCAACATTCTCCAGGAAATCTGAATATGGAACAAATAGAGTACCAGTACCAGATAAATGCAGTCATGTATCAACTCGGAATTAAAAACATTAAAGAGAAATTACTAAAAGGATTTAAGATATGATCATGAGCCAAAAAAGAGCCACTAGTTATGGACTAAATACAACACAAGATACAGTTGAAGGCGTACAATTTCTGTGGCATCTACTCGAGTTCCAATGATCTTTAGCCGAACTTCACTTTCCTTCTGAATCTTAACCTGAAATAAATGTCAACTTTCAAGCATAAATCTACACAATTGGAAATTTAACTAAAAGAAGAGCAAGTTCTTTGAAATGATACATACTGATCCGTCTGAAGTTGTGTAATTAGGCATATCTCCAGATTGGAATTCCATATCATCGGGTATCAACTAAAACAAAAGTGAGAAAGTTAGGGGTTATTAGGTGTACTTATATGATTATGTTTATGGTAAGATAACAGAATCCACATGTTCCAAAGCAATCCATTTGGTTTGTGGATATTGTTCAAAGGAAAAGAATATGCAAACAGAACAGAATATAATGTTTGTAATTACTTTCAAATCTAGGAGATGATATGCCTATAATAGTCCAAGCAATAGGACTTCTTCTGCTGCTTGTCGTACCAAAATTAATACTAGGATACTTTATTTTCAACCAATGACTACCAAAAGCAGCATAATGCCATCTTGGTAAAGGAAAAAAATCAAATTTTTGGAAGGATATACATATGTTTCATCTTTATAATAAAAATGACCAGCTACGTGTTAAAAATGTTTCCAATCAAGTTATTTATTTTTCATCAGAAGCTTAAAGTTTGAACTTTTAACCTAACCCATTCAAACTAGTAGAACTCATGAGATAGTTGTGTGTTTAACCACTACAGAACAATCAGAGACAGGTGAGTAAAGGTATGCAAATCAATAAGAAGTTAGCGGTAACATGGTTTGTTGACTAAATTACTTCACTGATCATGTAATATTCCATACATCCCAAAGCATTAGACAAAGACTGCAAAACAACTCCTATATTTTATTATGATCTTCTGTGGAGAGAATATTCTATTTAAGCACGTATTGAAATCAGGCAATTGAATTTGAGCTAATACTAAACAAAGACTATATCTACTTGCATTGACCCATTTTATTCTACTGTGCCCACCAAAGACACTTTCCTGCATTCATAGTTCATACCATTAATTTTTTTCTTCTAAACAGATATATTTAGCTATTTTCATTGTACAAACACTTTCAGCTGTTTTTGACTCTAATCCAAAACATCATTCCCAATAACTTATTAGTGGATACACATCCAGAATACAACTAAATTCTTTGCAAATTGCATAATACACAATACTTTGCATATAATTTGAGGGTTATATGTTCAATAAAAGTAAAAGGCAGGGTTATAAGAAATTCTACAACAACAGCATTTTAGACCTCGTGCCCATAACATTTTGCACTCGTGAATGGAAATTTATACAACAAATAAAAACGAAGCACAACATTCACAATGTAGAAACTGAAATTTTTTAAAAAAATATTAGACTCACATGATTGGAGACAAAAATCTGAACAGGTCCAGCTTCTGCAAAAAAACCCATCTGCAATAAATATAATTCAAAATATTGATGTATAGTATATGCTACTGCACAAAGAAATCAAATTAAATAATTAAATAGGCATACCTTGTTAACCATGGTAACAACAGCTTCCAAGATTTCACCTTTAAAAGGTCGAAAAACAACGCATTGGTACTTCACTGGAAAGGTAACAAATCCTGTCCCATCTCTTATTAGTCCTTTCCCCACACTTTCTATCCCTGTAATTGCCACTATGAACCCGTGTCGGCCGCTGTAAATTTTTTTTTAAAAAAAAAATCATTAAGGTTGTGTTTTTCCATTAGGAGTTTAAAAAATTTTAGAATAACAGATTCCGGTATTTTAAAATAAAGAATTGCAAGCTCCAATAATTTCTAGTTCACTTCTTCCTTAGTTCATGTAAATAAAAGATGGAAACTTAATCTACTACATATCACTAGGAAACAATTACCCAGCAAAAGAAAATAAAGAAAATGATGACCTTAAACTCATGGTTGCACTAAGCATAAGCACAAATTGATTGGAGCACTTTGCAACACAGGAAACAGAGGACAAGGTTGGGGGAAGAGTCCCAACAATTTGGGATACATGTCTTATCGCATTACATTCAAAAAAATTGTAATATTTTCAAATCCAACAAATCCCAAATTTCCAAAATTTGACATTCAGTTCAAAATCCTAACCATCAAATCCCTGCCAAAAGAACAGCCCTAACCAATCATAAGATTTCGGGCAATCAAAATCAAAGATTACAGCACAGAACTCATAAATTAGGGTTAATATATGCGAGTGTGCAGAAAAGGGTAGAACCTGCAAGTGCCCTCGACGTCTTTCATGAGTTTGGAGACGAGCTTTTCACGAAGGTCCCGGCCAAAGTGGCGGGGATGAAGTTGCATGTTTCTCTCCAATACTATGTGGAAAAACATTTCTCTCTCTCTCTGTCTCTCTCTCTCTTAATTCCTTAACAACAATTCAAAATACTGCAAATTTTTTCGTCGTCTTCTCCGACGATATACGAAGGCGAAGCCCTCTCCTTTCTGAGTAGTTTTGTGAGTCAGAAAGTTGGGCTTTAAACCGAAAAAGTAAAATAAAAAGAGCCCAATTCAAATTTGATATAAAATTACTTTTTATAATAAAAGTCTAATAAAATAAATTGTCTTAGCTTTTTTTTTTTTTTAATGGATACTGCTAAGGGTCTCAATTTTATTTTATTTTTGTAATTTAAATGATGTGAAATTGAATATTGTATTAGTAATTGAAGAGTCTTGGCTGGTTACTCCATCCGTGTTGTATAATGTTTTGATAATTTAAAACAAATTTTAAGAGTATTTTTTTTATGAAAATGAATTATAATTACGTGTATATGAGGCAAATTTATAATTAAAAATAAATAAATAAATAAAAATCTAAATAATATTACTTTTTTAGACACGAAGAATAAAATTTTGGAAAGGAAAAAGTAATTAACACAAGTGAATTTTGTGCATAGTTATTAGTTATAGCTAAGCATCAGTTAATTAGTTATACAGCACACCACCACTCACCAATTTTTTTAGGGCACATTCAAAATTCATCTGCAGAGCTTGTGGTTTGAAGTTGGGCTTCATATATATAGTTTGGGTGTAGAATTATCAAGAAAATATATTAAAAATATATTTTTACTTTATATGTGTCCTTAAAAATAATAATTACTTAGTTTTATATTATTATCTTTTTGTAATAATATGCGACCGCCTCTTCTTAATAAATTTGTGTCACAAGATATAATAAAAGAAAAATAATTGAGTTAAAATAACTAAAATATTAACTTCTCCATATTTGGTCTGGTCTCCTCTTTTATCTCCATTAATCCCTCACATCTCCTAATTTATTTCCAATAAAGTCTCTCATATCTTTAAATTTTTTTCTGTATTTTTTGAATAAATTAAATATTTTTAATATTATAAATAAAAATTTATTGCACTCAAAACTTGTGTGCGGTGTGACTAGTCAATATAAAGAGTACGTGTTTTGTACTTTCATTTTTTTCTCTCTCTTTTTCGGGATGGCAGAAAAAAAGTGAAAGAATGGATTCAGAAGAGAAGATAATAATTTAAAAGAGTAATTACCAAACATAAGTACTGTTGCTTTTATTCATTAGCATATAACATAGGTAAGTCTAATTAAGTAACGATAGCTACATAAACAATAGGGTTAAGGTAAAATACATAACATATATATTGGAGCTGCACTTTTGTTTAAAACAAAGGTCCCAATATTGCTCTTAATTAATTGAAGAGCGGGTTGACAGGCTCGGAAAGAACATATGATGTGGATTTAATGTTAAACTGTGGATTGACGGGTTCAGAAAAAACATGTAACGGGGGCTTAACTGGTTCAGAAAGAACATGTAAAACATGTGACGGGGGCTTAACAGGTTCAGAAAGAACATGTGACGGGGGCTTAACGGGTTCCGATAGAACATGTGACGGGAGCTTAACGGGTTCAGAAAGAACATGCAACGGGGGCTTAACGGATTCTGATAGAATATGTGACGGGGGCTTAACGGGTTCCGAAAGAACATGTGATGGTGGCTTAACGAGTTCAGAAAGAACATGTGACGAGGGCTTAACGGGTTCCGATAGAACATGTGACTGCGGCTTAACGTGTTCAGAAAGAACATGTGGCGGGGGCTTAACGGATTTCGATAGAACATGTGACGGAGACTTAACGGGTTCAGAAAGAAAATGCGACGGAGGCTTAACAGGTTCCGATAGAACATGTGACGGAGGCTTAACGAGTTCAGAAAGATCATGCGATGCTTGCTTAGAGTTGATGCGCGGGTTAACATAAGATGTGGATGGCTGCTCAGACTTGGGAAGTTGGCGTGCATACCTTGTAGGGGTGGAGGTGGTCCATATTGCAACCACTAGCACCAAAAGGAGGTTCATATGTAGCTTCATTTTTGATTTGTGAGCAATGAGCTCGTTAGAGTAAAATGAATATTACGGAGCCTATTTATATAGTGGATTGGGAGAAAAACCTCAAAAACACCAACCCTATAATAATTTTAAAAAATTGATAATTTGGGTCGATTGATAACTTGATATGTGGCTAAATTATGCATGTGTACGAATCTGGAAGTTTATTGACAGAGAGATTGTGATAACGCCACTCTCACATTGCCTATTTTATATATATATATGCTGATTGTTTAAGGGTGGTGGACTGTCATTATCTCTACTCGGCAAATCAAATCCCATGAAATAAAAATAAAATAAAAGTAGCCACATTTAATTTAATACTGATTTAAAATGCAGTTAGTGAGTGAGTTATATAGTACTCATGAAGTTTGTTTATTTTTGAGTAAGTTGGTTAATTAATTAATAGAATACTAATCCACCAAATCGTCCTCAAATCATTCATTTCTCTGCTCTGCCCAATCTTACTCGATCTATTCTGCTGAATTAAGTAGTAAGAAAATTGAGAATTGTTTTTTTAAGATAAGAGTTCAA
Source organism: Panax ginseng (assembly GCA_020205605.1). NCBI lineage: Eukaryota > Viridiplantae > Streptophyta > Magnoliopsida > Apiales > Araliaceae > Panax > Panax ginseng. The sequence goes on along the minus strand of CM035138.1, from coordinate 8,006,378 downwards.
AAAATGAGAGGAGTTGTTTAAAATGGGATTACCTTTTATTAAAGATAACCCTTCATTTTTTGGTTGTTTTGTTTTTTTAAATAAAAAAAAATTCGTTACACAACTTACCCAAAATGTGAAAATAATCATCTCCTCCTCCTCCTCCTCCTCCTCCTCTCCCTTTATAATGTAAAAGAATTGTGAAAAGATGCAGATTTTAAACTGGTTTAATTAGATCTTGACAAACGTAGTAGTGTAAATAAAAAAAATTATGATAGGGTGGAAGAGTAAAAATAAGAATAAGATGGTGGAAAGCACCGAACATCTTCCAAAAAGGATGCTACTGTAGTTGCGTTAAATCTGAATTCTGGTGTGAGATCAAACTGGCAAAAATATAATAATGTTGGCATATAAATTTGGGAAATATTTTGGGTCTTTGTCAAACAGTTAATTCTATCATCATCACCATCAACGAATTTACCTTTGCCACCAAAAAATACAAATATCAAAATAGAAGAATAATGTCTTCTCTTGAAACCATTCAAGAAATCTACAAAGTTCAGACGCAATCCAATGTATTTACAGAAATTGCGTATAGAAGAAATAAATTACCATAGAAAATATTAGTATTTGGGACTTGTGACCAACCCACAAACAATTTGCCTTCAAATCAACCTTAAAACATGTAGTACTTCAACAAAACATCTCATGTCTAAACAGCTAACTTATCTAATGACGCCCCCATCTGGTTTTGCATTGCGTCTCAAACATTACAAACTTAAGAAGCCAGCATCTTCAAAGTGTTCTTCCCAACATGAAAATGCAGGTCTCCTGCACAAGTAGTAAACACAAAGTTTGAAAATAATAACTTAACCCTGTCCTAACAAGTGAAGTAATTAATCTTAAAGAGTAAAACTGCAAACCACAAAGTGCCACAAATTCAATTCGAAATCTACAAATATCAGTAGAATAAAGCCAACATGACTTGAGCAGAGATTCACACCCTTGACACCTTCAAGGGAGAGCAATATTAGGTTTTAATTTGCAAATATAGTTACAGGATCCTTTTTTCTTTTAATTGCAAGTTAATCTTATACTTGCACACAACACATATATACAGATTTTTGCTCCAAAACTTGGAGTATATGTCGCCCATCATTTCATTGACAAATTTGCCAACATGGGCTAATGCATTTCATTAACTACACAAAATCATGGAAAAAGAAATTGAACATAGCCAAAGATAACCAAGAGTGGACGTCCTACCTAGTAAGAATGACACATCATTATGCATAAAGTCGCAATGTGATCTAAGTATGCAAGTTTCTAGGAAATTGAGATACTCACAAACGTAACAGAATATACTAATCATAGTTCTCAGAATCTTACGATACGATACTGGAGCTATTCAATACAAAATCACTAGCGTACCAGAAAGTGAGTCATATCTTACAATAGGATGTATGATACAATCAATACAATTTTTTTTTTCAGAGGTGAACCTTATAAGAGTTAAAATAAAACTTGGAGTATACGTATGATACAATCAATACGATAGGATGTATGCCACAATCAATACAATTTTTTTTAAGTAACTATAAATAAGATAGCAATTCAGATAGGTTTAAGCATTTTGCATGGTAATAGTGAAGTGGTGTATTTGCAATAGTTATGAGTGATTTTGGGTATGCTAGATGTTAGTGGAAAACCTAAAACTGCATTATTGTGGCATTATTGCACCTAAAGTTCTTTTAATCTGCAGCATTAGACAATAATTAATTTGAAAAATCCAGCTAAGAAATATTTAGCTTCCCTAATAAAGTACTGCAAGTGATCATATTCATGGAATGGTTAATAATGAGTTGGAATAAAATGCAAGAAGTATATCACACCATATCTGCTCAGCTAAGGAACATGTTAACTTTGTAATATTAGAGTCTGTCCAATAAAAAGAGATACTAGACCATCAAGAAAGTGATGCATCAATTAAAATTTCAACGAATCACATCACTGCATAATATATGACTGAACAAGAAACTGTTTTCAGATTTAAAAGTCAGTACAATGAGAGGTGATGCGAGTACAATCCCTTTATACCAAATGCTCTTTCTTTTACGAATATAATAAGACTTCCATTGTGACACAATGCCAACTAGTGTACCTGCATTTTGCAGTCTTTCAAAATTTCTATGGACCGCACACCACTTGCACAAAGTTTACATGATTAAGAATCTTAGAAGATGGATCACAAGTTGCAACTCTCAACGTATTACGTTATGGTGTCCAGATTAGTTTGGGAAGAGAGTTGTAACTTACCCAATCCGGATACCATAACCATAACGTTAAATGATCACATGTCTGCCTTGTCTATAGTACAATTTAGCGTTGTTGGGCTTAACATATTCATAGATTGCTATCCCTTATATTTATTTTCTTTATAATACTCCTAAAGTCAGACGAATGTCAAATAATGTATGCACACATAAAAGTCCAAGTGCGATTTGGCGTGATACCTTGTTTAGCAAATCTAATCAAAACAAAGACATCGATTATTTTGAATCTACGGTACAAACAGTTGAATACATTTCAATTCATTGTTTCATTGGAGTTCTGAATATTAATCTGATAATAAATTTTCTCTTCTTCCTTGAACACTCTCCGGTCTAATTTTACATCATCCAAACAACAGGATTGCAAGCTCAGCTCAAGTCAAATTGTTTCTAAAGTGGAACAGATATTATGCTTCAAGACCCAAATTCCAATTCAAAAACCCGCAACTGGATCTAAGAGGACGAGGAAATGAAGGAAAAATGTTTAGAAATGCTTTCATTTAAATTTATTTAGTTATTTATAAGAAAGAAATGCTTTAAATTTGATTCCCTTAAAGGGATTTTGTATGTTTTTCCTTTCCTTCCCTTCCCTTATTTCTAAGCTATGAAATAATTCACTCAGATCAAGGCAATTAGGGACATCAAGTATATATGAAAAGACTGTGCAATGAAAAATAAATTGTCAAAAATTTCCTTGTTTTTTTCTACTTGTCCCATGAAAGCAAGTTATAATTTCTCAGAAATGAAAGAATAAAATGAGTGCGCTTATGCATTTCCCAAAGAGAGAAATAATTAAAAGAAATATATTACCCATAAGATGAGTTAAAAATATAAAACCGCCACACCAACAACAGAGTCCTGAAGTTACCGAATAATAGCAAAACCATTATGCTCACCTGAACTATGTAGGAAAATTAAGACAGCGGCAAACATGTTTGGCTTCATAAGAACCTAGGTTTTCTATCTGCTGGCTTTAAAATTTGGAAGGAGCACATTAAGCTTTCATCGACACTCATCATTGCACCAGCATTATCAAATTCACCGCAGTAGTTAGGAGCTGAGAAAATTGTTACTAGCTGTCGCTCAGCAAAGAATTCATACCCATCCTCCACAACCTGGACAAAAGAGTATTTGGGTTAACAACACAAGTCAAACATAGAGTCAGGAAGGACATGGGCAAAGATGTGAAAAACCTGATGAGCACGACAAACAAGGTCCATATCATGCTGCATCAAGAATTCCGCTACCTTATCCTCGCCAAAAGTGTATGAGACTCCCCTATCATTCATTCCCCAGCCTTTGACATCTCTACTAGGATCAGACCAAAGTAAATCACAGAGTAAACCAGAGTCCGGAACATCAGTCGGACGAGGTAAGTTTCTTATCTGATCTAAGTTTGTCAAATCGGGAGAAAGGCCACCATGCATGCAAAGTATTTTGTCATCTATGAGAGCAGCCACAGGCAGACAATTAAAACAATCTGTAAAAGTTTTCCAAATTCTCACATTGAACATCATTACATTCATCATAGAATCCATATATTCGATTGATGGAAGCACATTCATGATTTCCTCTTAAAAGGAAGAAATTCTCGGGGTATTTAATTTTGTATGCTAGAAGAAGGCATATTGTTTCCAAACTTTGCTTGCCACGGTCCACGTAGTCCCCTAGGAATAAATAATTGGCTTCAGTGAAACCCTCCATATTCAAAAAGCCTTAAAAGGTCACCATATTGCCCATGAATATCACCTGGTACCCAGAACAGACATAAGTGAAAAGGTTTACAAAGATCTAAAACATCCATAAAAATAACAATGCACACAAGAAAATCATCATAGTTGGACACGATTTGTAATTAAGCAACTTTCCAGCTACCAACAACCCAGAAACAAGAAAATAAACCTGGTCTAAATAAAAGTAAATAAGGTGAGTACATGCAAACCAGATGCTAAATATGCTGTCTCAACAGGAATAAGAATCAATGTGTAGCATATCAACAAGAGACATTGTCAGTCTTCTGTGACACGGCAACTCTATTGCCTTTATTTCATTACTTTCAAGTTAACTAAACTAGTCAACTAGAGCCTTCGTATTAATTGATGAATGCGGTCTTCTAGCCCAATTCAGATTCAAGTACCCAGGAAACCTTTCAGTTCATATTATTACAGTATCTACTAAATAATAAATTAAAAGAAACTGACCAAAGGGTCAAGGTGTGTAATAGTAGGAAGACAAATAAATGTTTTTGAAGTTGGAGGCTAAAACTATCCGACTCTCTGCTACTCTCATGTCAACTGTTATCAGGAATAACATAATATATGCATAACACAAAGTATCTTGGCACGTTTAACTTAGTGATGTAACCATTTGTAATGAGTAGAACAACAAGGACAGAGAGGAAGAACTCCGACTAATGAAGTGGACTATTCTAGACACAGGAAACAACAATTACAAGTTTCTTAACGGATTCATGTCCTGTCGAAAGATATTAGTCTCCTGAAAATTTGATGAGTATCAAATCAATAATATTGGGGAAAGAAAACATAATGTAACAAACAAGCTAGAGTTAAAACTTTGTCTAAACTTGTTCATGAAAGATAGTTGTTGAGCTCTAGGAACCACAATCACAAGTTTCTTAATGGATTCAAGTATTTAAAAAGAAAGTAGCCTCCTTAAAATTTGATGAATGATCATATCAACATGATTTAAGAAAACGACATTAAGTACAACCTAGTAGACTCTATTAGATCATTTTCTAAACTTGTTCATGAAAGATAGTAGTTGAGTCTAGCATACTTCAAAAACTTTCTGAAGCGAAGTGGGAAAGTTCTTGGCATGACATACAACTGCCAGAACAGGTGCTAAAGCCTTTTAAGTATGGTTTTATGAATTTCCTGCTCGCAACATTAGCGTCTTGGAAGTTTGGTTTCATACATGCAGCCTTGCATAATAGATGACTTAAAATTCTGATCAAAGTACCAATCTTTCTCAGTTACTTTAAACATGATATGTCATCGTGCCAGAAGAATTAAAAAATGCGAAGTTTACGTGACAGGAAAGCAAATGTTTCAATAGTTGGGAAAAAAATTCGTGAAGCAAAATTGAAAGAAGTTAAAAGAACTAAGTTCCAATAGTGAGAAGGAACAACCTTGAATTATCTACTTCGAGTGGGATTCTTCAGCATGCTTTATTACCTGGGACCTACACTATAAGTCTATAAGAGTCTGATGCCTAGGTTGAATTGTTATAAGATAAGTCTTCAATATATGTCAGTGTGACATCCAATCAAAGTAGTTTTCACTCTGTCTTGTTAATGTTATGCTAAGTTCAAGCTGCACTCAAGCTTTGTCTGTGAATAGCTTAAAGATTTATTTTTTGTTTTTCTGGAAAAGTAGAAAATAGTATGGAGACATTTGATCAGTATCAACACAGCTTCGGTTAGATTCACTTGTCTCAAAATCAAACTATCATCTGTCCTTTTTGAGAGTCGAGGTCAATAGGGAACAAACAAAAGTGGGGTAATGATTACAGGTGCACTCGGTTAAGTAATCAGAAATAACAACAGTTCACAAAAGTAAAATTAAGCAAGCAATCTTTAGGAAGCAGAACAAGAAGAAAAGGCCTAAAACAGTTTTCTGCCCCCTTTCTTTTCTCTTTATTTTTCTTGATGCATAAAAGTCTGGCATTTCAAAATTTAATTGTAAGCATATTCCTTAAAAAAAGGTGTTCTTCTAAGGTCGTGGTAATTGGGAATTCAAAAGACTCCCCTACATCAGATTTTGACAGAAACCTAATAAACTAAAGCCAAATCAAATTAAAGATGAACTGATTGCGAACACCAGATATACTGAAATAGATCTGATGAGAATGTAAATCTGGAATAACTAGGACAACATTATCAAGTTATTGTATCAACTTGGTGGCATCTAGCTAACTAGTCCTTAATTATGATTTTCAAGTGACGGTTGTCTATAAAATGTTCACAATTCCACGTATCACTTGAAACATAATACAAAAATTACCTTAAAATTAAGTTAGTGATTTCTTTCTAGAACATTCCACTTCTCCAGAACTCAAATTAAAAGTGTATTTTCTGGTTAAATGAAAAGGCAATACTTTTTTATCGGGCAGCACAAATATTTACCACAGTTCACATTTACTATTTTAGTTCTAGTAGAAATAAACACTCATCCCTATATTCAAGATTTAAATGCCTCAATGTCGAAAATTAGCAGTTCCAAGTTTGTCCCGTAAATAACCTAGATGGATGAACATACATTTCCTTTCTGCTAAATGAATGTCGTCCAAACCTCCATGTGCTACTACTACTCTCTTATCTTTGCATTCACTCGACCTACACAAACTTCATGATTATTTGGTCTACAGTCAAGTCAGTGTTCATATATGAAAACTCCACAACTTATTGTAACTTAGTATTACATCCAATGGAATGAGGATCAAAATCTATGGCCTGTGAAGCTATAAAGATAAAATAAAACACACACAACACAGGAAAAGAACTGTATAGCTGACAAAGAGGTTGCCTAAACCATTTCACAAATCAAAAGTAACTACTAAATACACACTGTATCCATCCATAGACTGCTAACCTAATTCAGTAGCTATTAGGAACATACTATTTTACCACAGCCCCTTATTTATACTGTATTATGTTTCCATGTTAGACTTATCAACTTTTGGTCAATTATGTGTGTAATTACATCAAGGTCAGCCTAACCATCTCATGTTTGAAAAAGTAAATGAAAGATTCAGGTTTTAGCATCTGATCTGGAATGGATTAAGTCAAAACAATGTGCTTCGCCACATATGTCATCCAAAATCCAAACAAAACTTTCCATTTAAAAAAATAGATCATAACATACACAATTATTCCTACAAAATAATTAAAGAACTTCAAAAACTTTTGAACATTATCAACAAACTACAAGCATAGAGTATTTTAATATGATAATTTGCAACATTGAGTGGGAAAGTAAGCATCAAGTAAACCATTTGCTACTTGCAGCAGAATACAACAATTATACAATTACACAAAGATTATAACATGCACAGGAACATGAATTATTTTTAGCGGGGTGTGGAGAAGAAAAAAAGAGAAGTAATTTAAAGAAATTGCTTGGACAAAAAAATTGCATCATCTAAACAGCACCTTTTGTTTAATACAACCAAAATTGACTTTCTTGAAATTGCAATCATTGTTGACATCTGTAGTTATATAGATCTATACATCCTGTTACAACTAAATGGTTAAAAAGGAATATTCTCGAGACATGAACACTAATCATCCAGGTTTTGTGGGAAATTATCCGACAGCCACCTGAGAGTTTATATTGTAATGACTAGGAGATAACCTCTCCCATCCAACTCTATCATGGCAATAAGTGGGATTACGATTCTCCAACCCAGATCTGCTATTCTGTAACCCCCAGTGTCAGTAACCGTTCCTCTCCTACTCTAGGCAAACTCACGCATTCCCCTCCACATAAGAAGCTAACAAAAACCATTCCCACAAAAAAATGCTTCACAGAAGTTGAAAAACTTGAACTCTTTCACCCATTTACAGGAGGTATTACTCATGGTTTAAAACTCTAGAATGCTTCCGATCATTAGCCAAATCTTTCCTCACTTCCTACATTTTCATTATGATAAAAGTAGGAAGTTCGCAACTCGAATGTTCAAGATATCTCCTCAGTCTCAAGTCTCAACTAATCTGCTTATATGGCTAGCAACATTATCAAAAACTTGGACAAAGAATCCAACCTTGTAGGAAATGGGAAAAAATGATTTCTTGTAAGGCAAAACTATTGAATCCATTTATACAAAATGGTGGCTATTGCTAATAACAAATAGATGGCAACAGAAAGTATCCTAAAAAGAGAGCAGTGTGTACTCAATCAGTCATATTCATTGGCAAGTTCAAATGCAAGTCATACCACTCTAACCAGAGGATTGGACAAAATTAAAAACTAAAAACTCTCAACATATAGATTATTTGTAAACTAAAATAAGTAAATAACCTAAAGTGTAACCCATTCATTTACTCTTTTGAGTACCCGACATTGTTGTTTGAAAAACATTCCCTGAATTCTATAAGCGTTGATATACAACATGTATGCGTCTATATACAAACATAGAAATTAAATCAAAAATGCAAATTTCAGATTCCAAGCTAACAGAGGAAGACAAAAGGGTAACATAAAATTTAAATGCACACTATACATCTCTCTAGAATATATATAACTAAAAAACAAAAAAAGAGTACCGCAGATCTTAATGGGTGCTTCGAGTTCCAACAAATTGGGTTGTTGAAGAAAGATTTCTCTGGAGGAACAACAGAGCTGACGGATCTCAGCCTCCGAGAGCTGAACCTGGCGGACGGTCCTCGCCTGCCGGAACTCTAAAAGCCGATTAATAATGTCATCGAGAACGGCAGGGTCTATTCCCTGCTCATTTTGCGCCATCGATCTCCTTGTCACAACCCTTTAACTTAGGGTTTCAAAAAGATGGAGAAACCCTAAAAAAATACGAAAATTTTGCAGGCCCTTTTCCTCGATTTTCTTTCTGTATGAAAGAATTAGTAGTTTATAGTTTGTTAGAAACAATCGATAAAGTTACGGGTATTGTAGTGGATGATGATGAGGTAATGATAAAATAATAATTAATAATAATAAAAGGTATGTGTCGAGGATAGATGAAGGTGATGGGAGAGAAATTGGACTGCAACTCCGATGGGGGCGGAGGTGCCTATAATGGTGATCGATTTTTGCCCTTCAAAATTCAAATGGGTCTATTTTCTCAAAAAAGTTTGTTTTTTTAAAAAAATAAAATTATATCAAAAGAAAAATGATTTTTATTGATTAAATGAGTAATTGAACATTTTGAATTTTAATTTTAGTGTGCATTTAATATAAAATAAAATTTAGTGTGCAAATTATTTTTAGAGTTAGAATTTTGGGTGTAATTTAAAAGAGAATTGTTATTTTCGTGAGGAAAAATTAATATTTCCACTTTTATTTTTATTATTAAGGTATACTAGTCATCTGCTAATTCAACAGAAGCTGCAAGATGAGCAGGAGGATAGCCATTGAGCTTAAAACAGATGCACTTCCTTATGACAGTATGGACAATTAATGATTGGATTATAGTTTGGAGCATAATTGTAAGAATGAGAAGCAGAGTAATGTTGTGAGTTGATAACATAAACCAAGGAAGGATCAACATGTGGAATAGATCCAAAACCACTATGTGAAGGGAAGCAGAACCAAAATCAAACTGAGAAGAACCAGTGTTTCATTTTGTTCTTGTCATAAGCCAATAAGGTTGTGTCACTACTAGAACTGTGCAGATACCCTTGTCGTCCTACCTAATTAAGGCAAACGCCTGTGCTACATGAGGTAAAGGACTCATCATTAAAATTAAAATTCATCAAGGCCCATTAGAGATTGAGTTATTTTCCTTCTTTGGTCTTGTTCATCAAGAATCTTAGAAGCTCCACTAGTGCAAATAGGAGGTGTTTCCGAAGCCAAATATTCATCCCATGTTCCTTTCATCTTATGTTAATAAAAATCAACTGAACTAAAGAGTATGTAAATCTCTTAACAACTGATAAACCCTATGACCATTTTCAATTCAATCCAAACAGACTGGGCAATGTGCATGATATTACTACTCTCATCAGAAACACAATTGACACGGGCCAATTGAGGAAAAATAGGTGAATTTTGAGCAGGAATAACATAAGTACTACTATTAACAAATTGCACTTAAAACACTGTTTTTAACAAAAAATTCAATTGAAATAAATACTATACATTTTTTGAGAAGTGTTACAAAAAAAAACCCAAAGAAGAAAAAAAATCGCTAAAAATGTCAATTAACAATGTCCCCTATAATTATTGATAAAAATTGTGTGGAGGAACAACCTTATCATCTACTACACTTATCTTCTTGCCGCTGTCGGGCTGGTTTTGTGAAAGGACAAAAGACCCCACCCATGTGACACTTATCCATCAATTGGCTTTCCGGAAAAAAGATAATGGAATTTTTATTTTCTTTTTCATAGCCGTATCCAAGCTTGAATCTCAAAAAGAGTTGTCCATATATAATGCTATAATTAAATAAAATAAAGTGAGTGTTTTTTTATGAAAAGCCTCTCTTCTGTTTTAGTATTTGTAGTTTTAAGAATTCTGAACCTCAAAATGGGTGAGCCATAGACATAGTCTAGCTAAATAGATAGAATTAAAAATTAAGATGCAAATTTCTTTTAATGTTCTTCCATTTGTTTATAATTACATGAACAATGAAAGTATATATTTTTGAAGAATTTGTTTCCCATAGTTTCCTTAAATTATTGACCAAAATAATTCCAAATATTGAGAAAAAGTCAATTCCTAAAAGGAGGGAAATAATATTATAAGATCCCTTTTTAATCCACCATGATTAATGTTGATGTGAGTAATAGTTGGCATCGATTATGAAAATGGTAAATGTTCGAGTATAATCTACCGATTCCTGTGTGGGTTGAAAGTTTAGACCGGAAAGGGTTTGAAGAGTCCAATGGGTAAAACCCAATAAGGGGATTAGTAGTGTTCGGGGTCGGGTAACTGAGTTCTTTAGGTTGAAGTCCTAATTTGATTGATGGTGTTTAGGTTCGGACGATCGAGTCTTTTGGATCGAAGTCCTGATCTGATTGGTGGTGTTCGGGTTCGAACGACCGAGTCTTTTAGGCCAGAGTCCAGACCAGATTTATAGGGCTTCATAGACCTGACAAAGATGGTCCAAACCCGCGGGTCGGGATGGCCCGCCCACCCGGCACTGGTTGGGCTCTGGGCTACATATTTTTAGCCCACTAAAAAATTTGGGCCTTTTGCTTTGGAAGGCGTGTCACTTTTTTTTTTTTTTTTTAACAAAATGTTGCTATTTGTGGGTTATGAGACTTGAACACAAAACTTGTAAGTAAATAAATAAGAGTTCAAACCAACTAAGCTACAACAACTGTTTGTTTTTAATGCAATCTTCAATATAAAAATATATTTTTATACAAAACTATCATATGCTAATACGGTATTTAACTATTATAGTTGTAGTAAAGTAAATAATAATTGTAGTTTGAAATTTCTTAATTTATGTGGTTGTTAATAAATCCCATAAAACATACTAATTGATTAAATAATGAGATATTGGGTAATGCCTAAAATCATGTCATGCAAATCTTCTGAGAATCAATTTAAATATTCAAAATGCTAAAATCTTGGCATCTCCAAGTTCCAACCGTGTAAATCTTGGAAATTAATTAGATATCTCTTGGAATAATATTTGTGGAGTCATGAATGCATTTTTAAAAGTTGAATAAATTATATTAATTTTAAAGTATAATTTAAAAAAAATCAAATTTGATTATATACTTTGAAAGTAATTTATAATACTATTAAAATTTTAATTGATTGAGATAAGTAGTTAATGTAGGTAATTAGAATTATTATTTATTATAAATTATTTTATTATTTGTAATATTTATTATTATTATTATTTTTGGTGTAACAAAATTTTGTAAAAAAAATAATAATAAGGGAAGATGCCTATGGTAAATGAACCAGCCACTTGCCTCATATTATCGACCGCCAAAATCCGAGCCATTTTTGGCCCATTTCAGTTCACTACCTGCTTACCACCTCTAGGGATTTAGATGATTTAGGCTCATATGTGACGCCCCCAAAATAGGTATACAACACCCATTCTGAGTCGCCAAAATACATGGTATAAAGCAACTACAATTTGTGACAATCACGTATGTTGTGTAGAATCTGACAATACAACCGTGAGTTTGAATACAAATATTATCTTCTGATAATATACACACCCAAATAAGTCCTCATTAATTATTCATACACTATTTTACGTAAATAATGAGGACAACTAAAACATCTTCCTAGAACCATTACTCCATACCCGACTCGATCCTCGCTGTATGTTCTCACCTCCCGGAAGAAAAATGGAACAAAAAGGAAAAGGTGAGCTTTCACTAACCCAAGAAAGAATATTATGACTAAGATAATATACAACAAATTATCGTTAGTCTTCAACAGGAAAAATCTAATAGTAATATAATAGATAACAAGTTTTAGATCAACAAATGCAATGAAAATAAAGAATCCATTAGAAGAAATACGTAGAAAAGAATTCTACCGCCTTCTAAGGTTTAAAAGTCCATCATCAATATTTTATCCTCAGAATAACCATCAATATTCATCTTTGCACTACTGCCAAAGATATTCATTTAAATCATCACTTGGTTATGTTCATCTCAACACTGCTCATTTTTGCACTACAGTGCCAAAGATATTCATCGCTTAATCGCTCATCTTTGCACTACTGTGCCAAAGATATTCATTTATATCACCATTTAGGATCGAGGATGATGAAAAACACTTTTAAAGAGCGAATCCAAAGTGAAACAAAATGACAAGGATTAAGGATTAAAGATTCGTACTTTGTTTTACCCATGTCCAAAAATACTTCAAAAATAATCATATTGGTGTAAAATTCAAGAATGATCAAAACATGGATACAATCAAAGCTAGTATCCGAATAGATATTTTGGACAAAAGAAAAATTTTTATTTTTCTATGAATAGTCTTGCGATATTCGTGAATAAAGGTCAGATATCGTGAATAATGGCCAGATACGTGAATAAGAACTCCCACACAACAAGTTCCAAATTTGATAAAAAAGTTCACCAATACTTGACATAATGATAATTGAAGAAAAAATATCATTTAAGAAGAAAATAATACCCACTACCTCAAAATAATCGTATTTCGATCGAATTTCAGATATAGTCTTGTAAACCCAAGACCAGATATAAGAACACTCAAAGTATACTCACAAGAATACGCCGATAATTTAGAGAGAGAAGAGAAAACTTTGTTTCTGGTGTGATTTTCAATTCTAACTTAACCCTCTATTTATAGGAAAATATTAGAACGCCAAAGGAGACTAAATTAATAAATTATTATTATTATTTATTATAATTCCTACGCATGCTTATCAAGACTCAAGACCAACCATCACCTTGGAAAATTTCCAAAGAACCCACATGCATAATCAACACCAACCAAAGTGGGTCCCACCCATAAATTTAATAAAAATCATTTTATTCTCCAAACTTCAATAATTCACAATAAATAGCTCAGCTTATCGAAAAAATTCAATACTCGCGATTTTCCATGGAAATTCCATTCTCTACAACTTTACGTAAGAAAGTTTTTCCAAATTCCAAATGTAAATTGATCAAAATCCATAAACTGACGATTTTACGCCTATAATAAATTTTCTACGAATTTGTGTCCACCGACACACAAAACATGTGTTAAACATTTAATGCCACCAAATACTCTACCTCCTCATATACTCATATATCCCACATTCATTATAAAAATATCACCGTTAATATATTATTAAAATACTATATTTAAATGAATTATTTTATCGTAAAAAAAGATAAAATATTAATTTTCAACAATTGTCACATTAAAATTTTTCTCCATCTATATCCACATAAAATAAATATTTTCTTTATCATAATAATCAATAATTAATTATTTTAAAATAATATTACTGAATCACAAGATCGACAACCGTGCCGCCTTGTGAGAAGAGGGCTTTCGATAAGGATTTCTCCTTATCAAGCGCGCAATTAGGTGACCAAACCTCTCCTTAGATGTAACTTTCTAGACATTGTCAATAATGTTATCTCGATAATATTATTCAAATAATATGAATTATTGATCCGATAATGGAAAATAATCTGCAGTAAAGACAACAATAATAATATAAATATCAACGCAAAGAATTATTGAATCAATAAAATATTGAATAAGAATTCACCGTAATAATTATTGAGTAATGCCTTCTTACGCATTTAATCAATAATTCAACAATACATCAATACCGGTGCCATCTTTATAACCACGCCAGACATCAGTATTTTAACCACCGTAATCCAACAAAGTTAATCTGAATAACTACGCTGTAGTTATTTATAAAACTCAATATTTGTCGCTTTCCTTCATCCAACCGCTTTTCCGTTATGGGCCCACTAATGATCAACTGCCATCAGACGAGATTTCCGACAAAAAAGAATATTTCACGACCAAACGAATATTCTCCGACAATAATGAATATTTTATAATCACTTGCTTATTTTATAAACTTTGCACATTTCACCCATAATCAAAGAATTATATCAAATTAACCCTTATTAATTTAAAATATTGAATAAAGAAAATTCAATTTTATTTATAATAAGTTGGGGTCTTACATCATACATACAGTTATTTTTCCTATGAACTAATATGATAAAGAGTTTGAATGGTTAAGAATTTCAGTACTGACCATATTTAAATATCAACTTAAGTATTTGAATTATATTCAACTTGCACTTTTTAAAGAGATTGAGTTGGATAGTAACTTCCATGTTAATTCAATTCGAAAATTGACTTTAGGGTGATGACAACATCTATAAATACAAGTCTTGATCGTAAAATACTAAACCCTCCGTTGTTAAATCTTGTAGTGACAAGTCGTCAAGCTTCAGAGGCGAAACTTTCCTGGCGTTAACCGTAAGTGTGTCACAATTCTTGATAATCTAATTTATAGTTAATATTATGATATGAAGTTACCTCCTTGTATAGGGCGCAGTGCATTCGAATCTGATACAGAGTTTGATCTTATTCAATATTGCCTCTCTTTTTCCAAATTAATTATTAATCCTTCAGTTGGGCATTTCAGTTTGTTTGTTGGATTGACAATATTAAGAGGAGAGAAATAAATGGCAAATAATAAGCAAGTGGGTTCTTCAGTTCCTTCTACTTCCGCATCGTTTACGGCTGATCTTTTTGGTGCCAAAGAGTCGCCATCGTCATCGGCTGGTGTTTTTGCGTCAATTTTTCCACCCCCATCGACGGTATTATTAGTTCTTGGTATTCAATTTTATTTCTTTTTAATGTAATTCAATTTATGTACCAACTGCTTTTCATGATTGTATTCATGGGTTTTGGGTATTGGCTAAGTAGAGCTAGAGTTATTAATTTTAAGCTTAATAGTCTAATTTATGGGTTTTACATAGGTTGATTTCTATGTTGTTATGTAGCTTACTCAATTAATTTTTTTTGTCCCATAATTTTCCATTTTGAGATGTCCAATATATAGGCTACTTACTATTTAATGGTTACCGACTTTAATGGTCAGTACACTTCAATCAATGAAGTTGAGAGTTCCAGTGTGATAAGTAAGGAGTAATTAACTTATTCATTAATTCCATATTAAGGGGTATATGTGGAAAATTATGTTAAAAATTATCACTTAAACTGAAAATCAGCCTATAATTGACTGTCAGGGGCGGATCCCAGGGATTTTAATTAATTTTTTTGTTGAAGTTAAATAAAGAAAACTTGAACTAATCATAATATTAATTAATTATAATAATATTTACAAATTGTAATAAATATTCATAATCTAAACTAAGAAAAAAATTAAATAAAAAATATTTAGATACAATTTAGAAGACAGAAGTAAAATGAGTATACGTTTGTATATACTTGTATTTAAAATATGAATGAATATTTTTTTTTGCCCCCCTCCAAGTTTAACTCTTTCATTAATTTGTCATCTTTTATTGTATTTGCCCTTACTCCTATACCTATAAAAAAAATCCAGCAGAGACAACTTCCTATGCTGCCCCCTTAATGGATCCACCCATGCTGACTGTGAATGTGGTAATGGAAACTAGAGACTGGCTTTTCTATTTATTGTTTTTAATCTAAATTTAGAAATTCCTTAAAAATATTTTTAAGATATAGTTATTTAAGCCGGCAGCACATCCTATACTTTGTTACCATTATAAAGATTGTCATGATGTATGTGAATTGCACAAAATTGTAAGATGATTCCAATGGTATGGCTTGTTGGCTATGTTGCCTGATCCTTTCTAAGATCGGAAGGGGTCAGCAAGAATGATAATGGGATTGATATCTCATTTCTGAAAAAAATAATGGGCCATGATATTTTTATTTGGGAAACTTATAATATCCATGTTTTCTATTCCGTAGTTGATATTAGATGCAATCGTTGTTATCGCTACAACCTAGCTTACTCAAGCACATAATTGAGATACGTTAAGTGCAATGCATCTCCTATGTTAACTTAATGCATGGTTAGGTGTCTTAGTATAGTGTTAGTCTATTAGACCAAGCTGTGGAGAACTCAATTGTAGGTCTTTGTTGAAGAAATTGAATTCTATTATGATTTCAGGCTTCTAGGAGAAACTTCCCAAGCTCAGAGATCATAGGACCTAGGCCAAAGCACTTATCGGAAAGTCAGTTGTGGAGCACCAAGCAAGGTCTGCACCATGACTCCAATCTCCTCCTTTTACTTTAATAGAGCTAATATATGTATGCGTATATATAAGTATATAAATTGTTTTTCCCCCAATAAATATGATGTAGGATGGAATATGAATTCTTTTCTCATCAGATTTTTTGAAGGAAGAAGCTCTTTATGCATGTCCAAATAACAAAAATGAAAGAGATACTTGCTTTTATAGAAATTTCCTTCATTGTGTCTTTTAAATTATTTGCAAGAATTTTATGGACATGCAGCATCATACTGCTGCTGACTATCTTTGTAATGCTTTGGTGATACAAAATTGTAAACTCTTCCACTAATTCTTGGCTGTTAGAGCATCCTTTTCCTATATTATTATTCCATTAACTTCATCTACCAATACGTGCACTATGAGATTATGATTGTATAAATGCATGTGGCTGGAGTGCCTAAGATATCACATACATGTGTCTGGAAGAGTTCACTTCACACAATCTCTATTTTATTCAGTAACTGATCATTATTTCTCCACAAGTTACTTCTGTTATGTACTTCATTTAAGTTTGCATTTGTTGAATTTAAGCAATTTGTTTTACAACAGTCTTCAATATCATCTTTCTGTGGAGTAAATCTGCCCATATCTTCTTTTATATTGTACCAGTTAGTATTTAGAGCCTAACGCATTAGCACTGAGACAATGTTGGAGAATAATTTCTTAATGATGAATTCTTGAGCAGACAATGTAGTTAAGGATAGCGAAGGTTTGATCGAGGAAAGGAGATCAGTTTTTCAAGAAAGAGCAGAACCATCTCCTCTAAGTTCATCCCTTTACTATGGTGGTCAAGAAGATATGTATGTCAAAACTTCAAATGCTCAAACCTCAGGATCATACCCCCTTGTAAGTCTTATTTTTCGGAGAAACCTCTTCTCTGTGTAAATTAGTTGTTTAAGTGCTGGTTTGGGTGAGTGGTGCGGCATGGCGCAGTGAGATGAAACACTTTTAAATTTGAGTTTGTGACACAAGTTGCTTTCAAAAGAAAGTTAAAATAATGTTTTGGTTACACAATTGTAAAGTGCTTTTGAAAAAAATAAAGACAAAATTATACAAGAGTGCGTGGTATGGATTTCTAATTTTTGTTCAACAATATATATTGTATTTCAGCCAAAAGCACAAATTTTCTGCTTCTGCCAAAAGTGTTTTTAGCCAAAATATGTATTCACTAAAAGCACTTTTGGAGGGTCACCTATCATTAAAATTCCAAATTTAATTTAAAACTGTTTTTACTCCACCGCCCTGCTCCGCCAAATGGGCTCTTAGCATGTTTATTTGATTAAACAGTTTGAGAAACAATTTAATTATTTTATTTGAATGAATTAGTTCAAGAAAGATGGGAAAGAAGATAATCTCAGTGGAAACAATTCCCCCAGTGCTTCTAGGGGAAATTGGTGGCAAGGTATGTTTCTTCAATGTGAGTACAAGAGTATGATTTATAGAAATACTCTTATAGACTATATGCTGAGTCTCCGACATTGTTTATATGCAGGGTCACTTTATTATTAAGAAATTTCCCCTCCAGAGCATGTGAGTTCTCCGTCTATTTACTAGTTATGTAATTTTGGGAACTATCCGTCTTATTGTTTAAATCTCTACTTCTTAGTATGTGCACATAAAGACTTGGAAGTAAAGCAATACATTTTCGATTCTAGATTTTTCTTCTTTTTCTGCCTAATTAGATAGGGTCATCCTGACCTGTTAAGTTTTTTATATTTCTCACGTTAATTAGTAATAATGTTTCAGGGTGAAATATCTGTATATCCACTACCATAAGGAAGCTTCCCCTTGATTACCATTGATTTGTATCTCTGAGAGTATTTACACCAATTTATTTGAATTGCAAAAAAATGAATTATTAAAGTTCTCTCCTTTTTGTATTCCTATATCCTTTCAAATATTTCTATGGGGTTGGTGAAAGTAAAATAATTTAATCTTTGGGCGTTCAGTTTTTGTTTATAATTTGTCTATTCTTTGCTAGGCCTAGTGACATATGCAAAAGAACATCCTTACTATGAATCATTTGGCTAGCATCCAGGGACAAGAGTCATTAAGTAGCATTGGTGTTTGCTCCAAAATTAGGAGATCTATCCAGATTCATTGAGTATTTCCATTGTGCCTGAAGGATAGGATTAATACATCACATATTGTCATTAAAAAAATTGTTGATTCTCTTTTCCTCTTGTTTTTATGATTGGGGGGACTTGCAAATGGGCGAGGTGGGGGAATCCAGCATCTTGTAAAGTGTAGAAAGAGTGAAACTGCACTTGATTGTGTCCAAATTAGTTATTTACAGCTAAATTGTTTGCTTGAAATCACCGTTGTATATTATTTGATTAGTTGAAAGCTAAATACGCCAAATTACATCATTTTTATCTGTTTCGTGGTGTATTATTCAGTTTACTGCATACTGCTTCACACTGTAAGATGTTTTTATCTCTTGGAAGTTCTTTGTTTGACTTGTTTTTTTTCTTCTGCTCAATTTTGCAGGAAATTCTCAAAAGCCTCGATAGCCGTTTGATTTAGCTTTTGTTGATAGTGGATAATAGTGCAGTAGTTATAGGGTTTCTATATGTGCACAGATCTTGGGGTTTAATCAACTGTCCTATTTGTAAGAAAATGTGAAATACGATTTCCCCCACTTTATGCTTTTAGGAGTGAACAAGTGGCTGTCATATTTGTTGCTGCCAAATTTTCAAGTGTAATTAGTCAGTTTTTTATTGTTCTGTTACTAAACCAGTAATGGATGATGATAATAATAATAATATATAGTAGTATATCTTTTGGGCCTGTGTTAAAATCAGATGTTGAAGACTCAATATAGCAAAATACTGTCCAGCAGCTTTAATAAAATAAGAAGATACATCCTACAGCTGCTTTAGCAGAACAAAAAGATCATTTCTTTAACAAGGTGTATTGAGCATGGTTACTAGAAATGTTTATCGACTGTAAAGTGGAATGAAATCGGGAACACAGAATATTATCCCCCATGTTTTCATTTTTCAACTTTTGTCTATGATGGGTTTTATTGCCACTACTACGTAAAGTCCAACTGGAAACTATCTGCTCTGCAAAATATTATGCAGACAGTCTTGAAGATTCAGGGCTGAAGAACGTCAACAGCTAGCAGAGAAGAGAAGGGTTCTAAAGACAGCAAAAAATTAACGATCCTTTCTTGCAATTGCGGCCACAAGGTAAACCTGATTAATTCAGCAATGATTTCTAGCAATTTGTTATGTCTCACCATGCAGCTACCGCTCGACGTACAATTGGTATGGCGAGCCTTTTCTGTCTCAAGTTTCTCTAAGACCTGCAGCCATTATTAGTCCTTCCAAGCAATGAAAGTCGGACCAAATTGGTATGGTCAATTGAGCTTAAAGGTCAATTACTTTTAACCAACATATTTCTAGAAAACTTAACTGATGTGATCAATATGGCTTTATACTAATTGAGATTGGAATGTGCAATAATTGTGATGGTTTCTACTTTCATATGAGATGCAAAGAAAAAGCCTTTCATAGGCAGCTGCCATTTTAGCGGCAGTAAACAGATTCAAACCCCTTTCTCTAGCCAGCTTCCCTTTCTGCTCTAGGATTCCTTTTCCATCTTTCCAAACTTTATAAAGGGATTCTTTTAGTGATCGTACTGTTGGGGAAAATGTATACCCCATTTCTTTGCCAACAATCACAGACCCTGTAATACTAGCAAGCCTCGTACCTATTATTGGGGTACCCGAAAGAATTGCTTCTACCAAAGTGTGATCCAACCCCTGAGCTCGAAGAGTTGGATTTACAAAGATATCAATTGCATTATAAAACAGTGCCAATTGAGCTTGTTCCATTGGCCCCAAAACCAGCAAATTTGTCCCGAGATCTTTATATCTTGCACCCCATGGACCATCTCCAGCAACTAGAACAATCACATTATCCCGAAATGTAGAATTTTCCAAGAAAATCTGCTTCAGAGCTTCAAACATTAAAGGGTGTCCTTTATCCTTAACCAACCTCCCTGCCATTCCCAAAACCAATGGCTTAGAATTTGAAATGCCAAACTTGTTCTTAAAAGCCATACCCTTGGCAAAATCTGGCTTGAACATTTCCTCATCGATACCATTGAGAATAACATGAACTCGTTCTTCTGGTATCATGTAGATCCTCTTCAGGACATCCCCAGCATAATCGCTCGTAGCAACATGGTGAGCGTAGTTTGGAAAAAACTTCACCTCTTCAACAACCTTCATAACTCTTTCAGTCAACGTGTAAGATCGAGAATCTTCAGGATTTCGTAGGAGTTCTTGACTGATATCAGAGTGTATAGACTCATATGCAATCCCATGCCAAGTAACAGCTAGGTTGCTTATATTTCGCGATCGAGTATGCATTAGTCCTACACTTTCTGTATGTACCACATCAAACGGTTTTCCACTCGAGTTCTGCATTTGAAATTGATTCCAGACTAAAGCTTGATCTAGATAGCCAGCAGCTGTTGGTTTTGTGAGGTGGAAATATAAATTGTTCATCGGGTACTAGCCCTCCAGCGCGGTTTTTGCTAGGCCATTTCTTGACAAAGAGGGCTATTTTGAGGAGTTTTGGAGGCGGTGTTGATGGAAAGGTGAGATGATTCCACGCAGACGGATACGTGAGGACGTTGATGGGTAATTGGTTTTGGTTCTGCTCCATCTTTTCCACATGGGAATTGGAGGTGTGAGACCAGTAGAGGAATGATATGGATGAGAGGATAGACAAGTAAACTAGGATGTAGCAGGAGCAGCGGAATCTTGAGGCGTTGGCCTGATCTTTTGCCATGATTTTGGACAACTTTCAAGTTTTACTAACCGATGAAAAAATTGTATAGATCCCAGTTTTCATCAGATTTTTTTTTTCTTCTCATACATTTGTGTATTTTGCAATTTTATTCCCTTGTTCTTGGGATTAGGTGAAAAGCTGCACATGGATGTAAACTAGTAGGAGCGGAAATTAGTATACTATAACTATTTCAAGAAGATCGGGAACTAAACTAATTAGCTTTTTCTTGGAAGCAGTTAGTTGACTTCGAGGTTTATTAAGCAATAAAACAGGGTGCAGGGCGTGGTGCTTGGTTGCTAGTTGCTACCAACACCTATGATAATAGTCCCCCTTTCACAATTCTTGCATCAATATTAAATTAACTTTTGCATTAATTAAAATCAAATAAATTTACATCAATTTTGAATTTTAAGATTTTGTAAAACGATTAGAAAAAAATTTAGATAACTCTTTTTGTGGAACAGCAGGAGGGAGTAGTATTTTGTCCGTTTTACAATGGAGTAGTAACAAGTAAGCAGCCTGTCCAAGTATTAAAAGGTAACCTTGTAACATTTATCAGGAAAAGGCTTCCAAAAAAGGCTTAACATATTCCCAATTCTCTTACTGTATACACAATAGTTCTTGTTTCTTGATTTATATATATATATATATATATATATATACACACACCAAATGATTAATTTGAGAAACTGATACAAGTAAAAATTTCTCTAGCGAGTGAAGGCATGTAACACAACACAAATGTATATAACAAGTGCCGAAGGTACGAATATCACCAATGGACAAATAGCCAAAAAACTGTACCAACTCCAACAAGCCAAAATCCCAAGCTTGACCTGAACCAACTCCACCAGGGCTAGCGTCAAGAACACACATCCTGACGCTGATCCAACTGCAGACGCCAAAATCCCAACCCGTAGGATCCTCATATTTACGCGTGCGACGCGGTTCACCTGTAACTCATTATCCCCATTTTTGGCATTCCTGATGGCTAGTTTGAGGCCCGAGGTGATGAGGCTAGAGAAAAGGAAGGAGCTAAAGGAGTAGACATGAAATGAGACAAGGGATTCGGCTATGGCCTTGCTAGCGAGGCAAGATTGGGTGTCGACCAGGGTGTAGTTAGGGTCGGAGGGGTTGAAGGTTAGGCCGAGGAAGAGGGCTAACGTGAAGAGCGAGTTGACGTTTACTATACCATCTAAGGCCATGATATGGATGGCGGTGTTGGTGTTGATCATTTGATGAGTTTGGCTGGGGGAGGAGAATGAAAATGATCATTTTTGTATGTTCTTGTTTTCTTTCCTTTGTTCAGAGTGCGGGATTGAAGTAAGATCGAGGGTGGTGTTTGCGGGGAAGGGAAGGGAAGGGAAGAGGCGTGAGAGGAAGGGATATTAGGAGTGTACGTACTCTAAATTCAATGTAAGCACGTTTTATGATTAATTCTCCTTCAATCTCAAAATAGAAATCATGTTTTCTGTAGACTTTTGAAACCGATGACACTATCAAATTTCATTACATTTTGAACAAGTGACCGATGGCTTAACAAATGGTATAGGTCCTGAATTGGAATGGAGTGTACATGATTACTGTGATATTGCATATAATAGTGACATTAAGAAGCTGCAATTATCGCATTAGTTAGAACGGTATTAGTCATTGGTATTATTATAAAAGTGTATCTTTCAAGTAGATTGCGATTGATAGAGGTGTGTAATCGGGGTCTGAATCTCAAAGTGCACATTAAGTTGCTATTAGCTTAAAAAGAAACAATTATGAGTTTAGACATTCATTACATTACATTAGAATTAAAATTTATTTTAAACAAACACTAAAATTAAACATGATATTCTGAAATCTTTAAAGACTTGATTGATTATGGCATGCCACTTTGGAAGATTGAAACCATATTATTGAAGACTGCACTCTACTCAAATGTAGCAAACCATCGTCACATGCAAGGTGTAGTTTTCTTTGTCTCATGACAGAGTTAAAACATTACTACCTCACTATGCACCCCACTCTTCCACTTCCAAAATGATTATTTATTATTATTATTATTATTATTATTATGTGGAGTGTGGACAACATACTGGTTAAGATACAATCACTCGTATAAATATCAACCACTAGTATAGTGTAGGGTACTTGTACAAACAATAGTAATAATAATAAATTGGTCTGAATTAATACAGCAGTGCTATCAATCTCTTTCTAGAAAAAAAAACATTAAAGCAGTAATAAGTCCAGATCCCATAAAGATGGATGGACTCAAAAAACAGAAAGAATAGTTGCAGATGAGAAAGAAGTCATCGGTGCATAATGGCCAAATGGTCAACTATGTTGGTGATAACTTAACCATAACTCTTATGTAGCTAAAGCCCACGTTATGTAATATCCCGAAAAAAATAATAAAATAATATTAAATTTATATTCTTAAAACATATTGTTTGGAACTTATCATTTATTTAAGTCAAACTAGTTATTTAAATTATGTGGGCTAATAAATATTAATAAGTTATAGATAATATTATGTGGTTAAAATTTGGGCCTTAATATTAATTTAATCCAAATAGAAGTTTATTAGGGCAAACCTAATTAATAAATAGCTAAACATAATATTACTTCATTATACAAACTGAATAAAAAGAGGTGGCTACTTTGGAGATAAAGGAACAAACTACAAAGGGGGGCTCAGTGAAGAAAGACTAGAGATTTTGATCACTAGTGGAGAAATTTCATCAGTAATAAGTAAGTATATTATACATTATATAAAGTGGGGATAAATCACGTGGTTCCATATTAAATTATTAAATTTAGTATGTTGTTTTTTTCATCATGAGCAAGTACTTTTGTAATTCAAGAACTAAGAGCGATATTTAAAGATGAGAGAGTTTATTTATTAATGTAATATTTATACGGATGTACTTATTATTATTATCACTTTATTCCAATCAGATTGAACGGAGGAAGTAGTCTATGATTGATTTTGGAGATCCTAAAATAATAAATTGATGATTTTTTTAAATAAAAATATATATATATATATATATATATATATATATATATATATATATATATATATAGCAAGTAGTAATTAAAGTTTACGAAAACTTGCATAATTTGCAAGAAATGTTATACAAATAAATATGTAAGATTATATGGAATGAATTAAATCTTAATATTATAAGTAATTATATTTTATAGTGTACTCAAATAGAAGTGTTCATATTTTTATAAATGTACTTACATTTAGTATTATTAATTTGTGTAATTAGTTCTGACGGAAGGAACTTAAAGAGTTATATTTGGAATATAAATTTTGGAGTATTAATAATTGATATAAGATTTACGATTAAAGGCATATTAAATAGATTATGAATTATTTTGGAATTATTGAATTGGATTATATTTAATTTTAGTTGAATATGTTTAGGTGATGAATAACGCTTAGTATTTGATATCGTTGGCATTTGAGGGTAATATTTTGTGGAGTGTGCTATAAATGGTTTGGAAGTATCAGGTACGGATTCCGTACTCTTTCAGCGATACCTTTGTTAAATTTGATTTGTTTGTTTGTTTCCTTATTTCGAATTCTATTATGATTTCACATAATTGTTTCTTGTGAAATAAATATATTAGTTTCATTTTAGAGTTGATACATGTATGACTGGGTGTTTGTACTCTTTGAATTAGGTTATCATGTTTAGTATTATTTATTTTGATAATTGTAGAAGCCAGCATATGCTGCTACCTTCCTTTCAAAACCTTGTGACTATAATTTGATTCTTGCTTCAATACGTATATAGAACCCTTTTGTTGGTAATATGTCGCATGTATGTGTGACATGATATTTTTGTTAGAATATACCGTAGAGTATACCGAGTTATAACCACCGTGGAGGTACCACATCTGGCGTCGTCTTGGCACGAGAGACGTGACACTTTCTACGGCGGTGTGATTAGTCCACGGCGTCTCCATTTTGGGCTTTGGAGGAAGTGGGCCATTTAAGCGCTTTTGTTGTGGGGCGCGATAGGTTAACCCTAGTTTTCTCTGCGGATTTGTGATGTTGTGCCAAACACACCTATCCGATTTGCATACATTTGGATTCGCGGTCAATGTGTGATTTGCTTCGTGGGCATTATTTTGGTTGCACTGTGGGCATTATTTTGACTTGCACGTGTGGCAATGTGTATTTCTGAGCTCATTCAGATAAAATAACTCCAAACCATTTGTTTCAAATTATTATTTTTTCGATTAGTTTTGTTGGTTTCGCTTCGATTAAGTCATTGAGTTAGTTACTTGATTCGTTATTTCTTTATTCTTTTATTGGTTTCATTAATTACGTTGATTCGGATATATTCATTACGTTGATTCAAATATATTCCATTCAAATCTTTGGATATTATATTTTCGCATGTATTTACTTCGAGGTTTTTTTCATTTTGTCTTAGTTATTTTCAGATATCAGTTGTATATCTTTTGTATATATATGTATCCGTCATCGGGCAATTGGCTCATGTCTTTGTTTTTTCTTCCCAGGAGTTTTAGGGGGTGATTCGAGTACAGTGTGATGAGATTTTTGCCTTTGACTATTTAGGTTGATTCAATTTTAAGTTTTGATTATTTTGACTCAATTGGAGAATTGTACTTATTACTTTATTAATGAATCACCACTATTAATATTTTGAGGTTGTTAGTGCTTCTGCTTATTTATTTTGAGGTTTGTTGTGCTTTGAGACGTGACCTCCCTTTCCTTTTCGGGAAGGGTGTTCTGAGATAGTATCGAGCTTAGTTCTTTCTTGTAGAAAACTATTTAGGTTCGACACATGAGTTGTGGGTAAATCACCGGGTAGACATAGGAGTTTGAATTGATTTTGTTCTCTCGCTTGGTTGGTCTTATTCTCGACCAAGTGTTTTTTAGTTCTTTGAGTTATAGTTGATTTGAGAAAAGCGAGATAATTTGTTAAGATTATTATTGTTATGCGTTGGAACAATAATATTAGTTAAGGATTGTGATTGGATTATTAAGGAGAATAATATCATATTTTGTTCGCTTAAGAAATGATTATACGATTATGATATGAGCATTTGTATCAGTGCAAGTTTTGATATGGGAGAATTATTTGTTAAGAGTTATTTCAGGTAATTACAAATTATTATGATTTTGGAATTGAGGATTTTATTTGGGTTAGATTCTGATTTTGTTAAGTTGTGAATAATTTGAGGTATGTGAATCCAATGGGATAATATGATAAAGTGAAAACTATTAAGTACAAAGGATCTCTTGTAATTTTGAGTTATTGTAAAGATTCGAGGTAATTAGATTAATTTTTTGGAGTAAATGAATTTTGTGATTATTTCCTAGTAGAATATTGGAGTTATCTTATATGAAATTTTGAGTGATAGTATGAGGAGATTTTGGAATTTGTTGGGTTAAGGTTTGCACTAAGAGAATGATTGATTTATTAAATGATTAGATATTAAGTGATGAATCTTTAAGAAATTTTGAAAGCTATCATTTGTTTATTCAGATAGTAGGATATATGATTTGGAGTTTGGTAAGGTGATGGAGAGATCTTAGTAGTAGTATATTTTTGGTGTAATAATATTTGAGAACTAATTTGATTGGAGGTTATGATATTTTGAAACTCTTAAGGACTTAGAAAAGTTGGTGATAAAGAGATATTAGTAGTATATTCTTTGGTGTAATATTATTTGGTGAATAGTTCAAATTAAGGATGAGATATTTTGAAGCTCTTGAGGACTTGGGGAGAGTTGGTAATATGGTTTGCATAGTTGTTTTGGTTATCTCGATGTCTTTAGAGTTTTATGTGAATTTATGTAAAATTAAATAAAAATAATTTGTCGATCTTTGTCATGTGTGGAATATAAACATTTTAACGAGTTAAAAATAATTTTAAATATTTTGGTTATTTGAATCAGATTTAGATGAAGAAAAATGTTTGTGATTTCAATTATGTTCCGAGGAGACGACGCTTTGCAAGAATGAAACTCAAAGATATTAACGGGCCAAAGACCAACAAAGGATCATGTGATTTAACCCAAGAACCTTACCAAGACTTGACACTTGGTACTTTAATCTTTTACAAAGATATTGATAATTACGTGGACCAATGACTTATCCACGCTGATCGTTATAAATGGCGACGCTACGTCAAATTAAATTTATTTATTTTTTCAGAGCTTATTTGAATTCGAGGACGGAATTATTTTTAAGGGTGAAAATGTAATAACCTATTTTTTATATAATTAAATATTAATTAATTTTATCTTATACAATTGTGTTTAAATGGGAAAAGGTAAATGATTTTGTTTTCTTCTTTTCTTCCTTGTTTTGTTTGGAAAATTAAATTCTTTTAGTAGATAATTATATAACTGATTAAATTAAAATTTGAGGAAGATAATTCCTTTTGTTAAAGTCTTGTGGTAAAATTATTCAGAGCGGGAAGCTACTTGGGAGATAGAGGAGTCTATTCGAGCGGAGTATCTGCATATTTTTGATAATTAGGTATTTTTCATTCTTTTGATTCCGGGGTCGGAATCCTTTTTAAGGGGGAGGTAATGTAATATCCCAAAAAAAATAATAAAATAATATTAAATTTATATTCTTAAAATATATTGTTTGGAACTTGTCATTTATTTGGGTCAAACTAGTTATTTAAATTATGTGGGCTAATAAATATTAATAAGTGATAGATAATATTATGTGGTTAAAATTTGGGGCTTAATATTAATTTAACCCAAATAGAAGTTTATTAGGGCAAACCTAATTAATAAATAGCTAAACCTAATATTACTTCATTATACAAACCTAATAAAAGAGGTGGCTACTTTGGAGATAAAGGAACAAATACAAAGGGGCTCAGTGAAGAAAGACTAGAGATTTTGATCACTAAAGGAGAAATTTCATCAAGAATAAGTAAGTATATTATACATTATATAAAGTGGGGATAAATCACGTGGTTCCATATTAAATTATTAAATTTAGTATGTTGTTTTTTTCATCATGAGCAAGTACTTTTGTAATTCAAGAACTAAGAGCGATATTTAAAGATAAGAGAGTTTATTTATTAATGTAATATTTATACGGATGTACTTATTATTATTATCACTTTATTTCAACTGATTGAACTGAGGGAGTATCATGATTGATTTTGGAGATCCTAAAATAATAAATTGATGATTTTTTTAAATAAAAATATATATATATAGCAAAGAGTAATTAAAGTTTACTTAAAACTTGCATAATTTGCAAGAGATGTTATACAAATAAATATGTAAGATTATATGGAATGAATTAAATCTTAATATTATAAGTAATTATATTTTATAGTCGCATTACAAATAGAAGTGTTCATATTTTTATAAATGTACTTACATTTAGTATTATTAATTTGTGTAATTAGTTCGATTTTAAGAACTTAAAGAGTTATATTTGGAATATAAATTTTGGAGTATTAATAATTGATATAAGACGATGATTAAAGGCATATTAAATAGATTATGAATTATTTTGGAATTATTGAATTGGATTATATTTAATTTTAGTTGAATATGTTTAGGTGATGAATAACGTTTTCAGATTTGATATCGCTGGCATTTGAGGGTAAGATTTTGTGGAGTGTCTTATAAATGGTTTGGAAGTATCGTGCACGGATTCCGCATTAAATCTTTTCAAATGATACCTTTGTTAAATTTGATTTGTTTGTTTGTTTCTTATTTCAAATTCTATTATGATTTCACATAATTGTTTCTTGTGAAATAAATATATTAGTTTCATTTTAGAGTTGATACGTATTTAATTCGTATTTGTACTCTTTGAATTAGGTTATCATGTTTAGTATTATTTATTTTGATAATTGTAGAGCGGCATATGTTGCTACCTTCCTTTTGAAACCTTGTGACTATAATTTGATTCTTGGCTCAACATGTATATATAGTACCCTTTTTTGGTAATATATAGCACGTGTTGTGACATGATATTTTTGTTAGAATATACCGTAGAGTATACCGAGTTATAACCACTGCTGGGGTACCACAGCACGCTGCGTCTTAACACGAGAGTCGTGACACTTTCCGCATGGCAGTGATTAATCCACCGCGTCTCCATTTTGGGCTTCGGAGGAAGGGTCATTTGCGTTTTTGTTGTGGGAGCGTATGGGTTAACCCTAGTTTTCTCGCTGGATTTGTGATGTTGTGCCAAACACACCTATCCGATTTGCATACATTTGGATTCGCGGTCAATGTGTGATTTGTCATGTGGCATTATTTTGTCAACTTGCTAAGGCATTATTTTTTCGACTTCGTGTGTGGCAATGTGTATTTCGAAAGCTCATTCGGTATAAAATAACTCCAAATGCATTTGTTTCAACCTATTATTTTATTGAATTAGTTTTGTTGGTTTCGCTCGCTTCAAGTCATTGAGTTAGTTACTTCATTCGTTATTTCTTTATTCTTTTATTGGTTTCGTCAATTACGTTGATTCAGATATATTCATTTCGTTGATTCAAATATATTTTATTCAAATCTTTGGATATTATATTTTCGTGCGTATTTGCACTTGAGGTTTTTTTCAGTATTTTGTCTCAGTTATTTTTGTATATTAGTTGTATATCTTTTGTATATCTCAGATCCGTGATCGCAATTGGCTCATCTTGTGTTTTTTTCCTCCCAGTGCTCAGGGGTGATTCAGGCTAATGTGATGAGATTTTTGCCTTTGACCATTTAGGTTGATTCAATTTTAAGTTTTGATTATTTTGACTCATTTGGAGAATCAGTACTTATTATTTTATTAATGAATCTTCACTATTAATATTTTGAGGTTGTTAGTGCTCTGTTTATTTATTTTGAAGTTTGTTGTACTTTGCACTTGACCTCTTTTTTTTTTCGAGAAGGGGGTATTACACGTTAGGACTACAACTTAAAGCTTGTGATTAATTAATTAATTAAATTAAAATTAATAATTAGTAAAAATCTAAAATTGTCACAAATGTCAGTTGTGTTACGTAGGTGTCCAACCAACTGTATAAGTTACCTACTGACCCCACCCACCTGTCACTTGTATCAAATATCACCCACTTCCCCGACCTACCTTTTAATTCGTCAGCTACAGCTTACTAGTTATGTTAATTTCCCTCCAATAATATAGAGTTTCCTCCCACATTCTCTCTCTCTCCCTCCCTCCCTCCCTCCCTCCCTCCTCGTACTGTCGTACATGCGGAGTGATTAAGGGGGTCAGAAATGTCAGATAATTCATCAGAAATATTGCTCACTGGAGCAGGGTCGAGCGGTGACTCTGTTTTTAGTGGTTTTGGGTCGGATCTCAATACTCCTGCTTGGTCCGAGATCGATGATTCAACTGAGACAACTCAGAGCGAGGAGGAGGAGGGGGACGATTTTATTGCTGAGTTGACTCGTCAAATGGCCGAAAACATGCTCCAAGGAGACGAAGATGATGATGAGAACTCCATTACTTCTAAGGTATATATATATATATATATATGAGAAAATGGAGAATGTGTCTTGGACACACAAATTTGTGTATCCTATTTTTTAAGAAATTTTATTAATAGTGTTTTTAATTTTTCATCATTTTATAACATTTTATTAATTTATTAATTAAAAATATGTCTTATTAGGGGCAGAACATACGCAATGAACTTGAATAAACCTTTTTCCATATATATATATATGGTAAAAATGAAAGTACACAACGGTATAACTTTTAAAATTACACAGTCTATAATCGTAGACCGTATAATTTTATAAGTTACACGATTGTGCACCTCTATATTCTCTTATATAGCTAAAGCTAATAATCTTTTACTTGATGCATTAGTTGTTATAAATATTTGAATTTTAGGAGATTATTATGGCAAACTAAACTAAGTACTGTATGGAAGTTCATAGTTTTTTGTTGTATTTTATTAGATTAAAAGTTTTTCATTCGCTATTTTTCAATCTATTACTCTTTTTTGTGAGTCATCGTGGATGTAATGTAGTCTCCGTTTTAAATGATAAATATTAATATTTAAAAAATTAATTTTAAATATTTTCAAACTCAATATTGACTTGAATTTAAAATACAATTATAAATGTTATAAAGTATTTAAAAAGTACTACTAGTCATAAGATTTATTGTGTTGAAAAATTAAATGAATCAAGTCAATTTTAAATTTGAAAATATATTAAATTAATTTTTAAAAATTCTGATCTTATAATTTAAAACGGAAGGAAGAAGTATATTATATAGCAAATACAATAAAAACAAAATATTATGAACTCATATATATTTGTCAAAAAATTTGGCTCTTGTTGGTACCTTTGAATATGAGTAAAGTATGAATATGTAATTTATGATTGTAATTTGTGGTATACATACTTGTTTGTGTTGGTGAAGTCACAGTCTAACAGGAGCTGGAAGTACTACTGCCATGGTCAGGGACAGATGAGTACCACAAAATCTCAAACACCCACTTCAGTCCTTCCCAATCCTACAACTCAAATTTACCCCAACCAATCACAAGTAAGTAAGAATTAAATAACCGAATCCGTTTATTTAACTTCCTTAATCAAATTAACTACTACACTTGATTTTTGACTGATTATTAATATATTTTACAGCCGAAACATGAATATAGGCAAGTGCAAAACAGAGAGTATGCGCATGGGGGCGGCGGCAGGAGGGCGGGTTTTCTGAGTGCATTATTACAAGCCGGTCCGGGTATGAGGGTTGTATTTCTTGGAGGGGTCGGGTCAAGGAGTAGTGGGTCATCTGGGACTGGAGTTTTTCTCCCACATCCACCCAATAGTAATGCAGCAGCAAATCATCATCAGTTCCGTAAGAAAACAGGTACCTCCCTCCTGTCCTGTCCTGTCCTGTCCTGTCCTGCTCCACCCACCTATTAATTTTGAATTTCATGACGTATTGGACTTTGTTTTATGTGTTGGATTCTAATTTGGATTCCTTGGTTGGTGTTGGCTTGGAATCTAATTTGTTTAGAGCTATTAATTTTCTGCTCTGCTTGGATGTGACTTGACTTGTGGTCCATCATAATTATCTCCCTCCTCAATTCCATAGATATTAAAAAATATTTATTTTTTAAATATAAATTATTAATTCAATAATAATAAAATTATGATGTTAAATTTAAAAATATTGTATCATTCATTTCATACTATTATTAATAAATAAAAAAAAGAGAGACAATTATGATGATATCGATAATGGGAATTTATTTTTGAAGATGATACTACTATTATGGCTTTCTTTCCTTGCAAATATAATACACTAATATACTAGTAGTATTTACTAGACATGACCTGCTACAACGAATTAGATATTTTCCCCGCTAAAACCTCCCATCATTTCAGATTAGGTGGGTGGGTGCCACGTGCTATACTAGACAACCATATCGTAGGGTAGGGATCTTCTTCTGGGGTCCACTCATTTGCAAGTCAATAATGTATTTAATTAAGGTTGGACTTTAGAACAACTCCATCCATATATATTATACTGACAATAACTTTGACGCCACATTACTTTAAATAACGAACATGCATGGAGGCAAGCTGCTTGTAGAACTGGTCTATATACGTACTCAAACTAAGTTAATTAATGAAATTATTACCACATATTAATATTACATTTGATATGATGTGTCATTTTTACTTTTATTCTTGCATGTCGTACCTCAACAATATTATTGTGATTACTTCTATTTCTCAAGTCATGTGATTTTCCTTCTCTCTTTAGAGATATTAAATGAAATATCTTTGTTGGATCATCAGACAAATTTTTTCCGTATTTAGAGTATTTATTTTTCGATCTTGGGTCATCTGACAAATTTTTCCCCTATTTAGGGTATTTATTTTTCGAGGGGTGTTACAAATCGGTTGGATTTCGTGTCACCACATCCGGTAATCCGATCGGATTATCCAACCTGAGTCAAATCTCGAGTTTAAAATAAATTTTGGGTCAAATCTCAAGTCCGAATCAAATCCATTAAAATAAGGCCTCAAACTACTGCCCTAATAGTATCTTCTTGGGTGAAGGTACTATTGATAGTTACTTAATTCCTCATATACAGACAAATTTTTCCCCTATTTTTTGATGTGGGACTGGGGTGTTACATTAAATATGTGTGATGTTAGTGGTGTTAATTTTTATTTATTGTTAACTCAAATGATGGGTTTTAAATAAAGGTGTAAATGAACCGAGTCGAGTTGAGTATTGAGTTACTTAGATTTGGTTCACAAAATATATCGAGTATAAAATAAGGTTTGATTGAGGCTCATTTAGCTATCGAGTTGAGCACGATCCCGAATCGAGCCCGAGCAGTTTGAACTTTTCGAAAGAATATGATTCGAATATCAATAGAAAATTGCAATTTGAGAAGATTCGAGTAATTTATCGAAATTTAAAATTTGTTTATATTTCGAGCTGAGCTCGAATCGAGTTCAAATTGTTTGTTCATTTTACAATCTTAGTTTTAAAATATTCAATATCATATCATTTGATCAGAATCATTTAAGATCAAAAATTTAAAACTCGTAGATCGAGGAATATATGTTATGGTAAGTATAATTTTTGTTATAAAAATTAATATCGACCTTATGAATTTAATTAATTAATTAATTTTCATCATCAGGATGCTCGACAGTGCTTATGCCAGAAAGAGTATTACTAACTCTAAAGCACCATTTTGAGAAAAGGGATGCTGATGATCATCATCAGATACATTCAAATATTGCTGATCTGCACGCACAACAAAATCAAGGGTTGCAGTCTCACGAGAAAATTAGGAATAATCAGGAGTCGCAACTTCCTCAGGAATGGACTTATTGAATTATTATTATTCCAACAATTAATGCCTTCTTGGTGTTGCTGCTAGCTAGCTAGCTCAAGAAATTAATAATAAAATAAAGGGATGGGATTCTTAATTTGTCAAAAATTAATAAGGAATCATTTGAAAGGAAATAATCGGTGTAATGATATACTAATTAATATGGCGTGACCATTTAAATTATCTTAATTTGTTTATGAAGTAGAAATACTAGTAGTATTAATTAATTTGTCTGTCTACGCTCAATAATATATGTTCCATATCGTTTTCATGTATTAATTTGTATTTGGTCAATAATTTATTTAATTAAGATTGAGTGTGTTTAAATTATATCTCAAATTAGAGGGAAAAAAAGTAGTATTTAATTTACAAGTTGAAACCACATCTATCTAAGGAGTGATGACGAAATTATTAAATAGATGGAAAATTAATATATACTTATCTTCCACTTGTTCATTAATTCTAGATATATAATTAAGAATTAATTAATTGTACTTCTTCATCAATCACCATTAAATTTAATTTTTTTCACGAACACCCTCTCACCCTAGCTACCCTTATCATATTCTAATCCACACGTACATATGTACGACTAAATAATTTTGCAAATATTTGTGTTCAATTCGAGCTCAACAAGATAATCAAGGGGATCTATTCAAGCATTAGAGAGGAGGAACATGCAGGAACCTAACTTGGCCTTCTTTTCTTTATACAACCAAAGAGAAAATAAAGAAAACTAAAGTAAATCATCCATATTATAAAGTGATCATGCATGGGCCACTTGGTGTAATCGTGTTATACTAATTTTTATTTTTTTCTCATTTTTTGTCAATATAAGTTTAGTTATATTACTAAATTATATTTTTTTTACTTTAATCCTTCAATTTTATAAAATTTTATTTTAAATTATCATGTGACTAATCTTGGCACAATCACTCTCAATAATTTCTAAGGAAATGAAGAATCAGTTTTGAATTTTGCACCTTATATAAATGAATTAGTATATCGACTAAAAATTTAACTAATCTTAACTATTATTTCTGAAATACGTGTATATATATATATATATATGCATTTGCCACGTAATTCAGTTAATGAACTTTTCAAATTATCTAATATTAAAATCACCTTAAAATTTTCACCTTATCAATATTGTCCATCCATCCATCCATATATATATAGTCCGGATCTTAGTTCATTTTTTATCCAACTCACATGAGTCACCCTTTTAGCGATGAACCATGACGACGAGCCGGATTATACAATCGTCGCTCATACTTTTAGCGACGGACAACATATAGCGTCGCTAAAAGTATAAACGACGGTTGTATGATCGAACCGTCATTCGTCACGGGTCCGCCGCTAAATTATGGGATGAGCTTCGGTGAGTTGGATAAGGAGAAAGCTTAAGATTCGATTCATGGTAATCGGTGCCATGGATAGAATCCCTATATATATAGGGCTCCATCCACAAAGAATCCCATTGTTGTTGAGAAGAAACCCATTTTAGGCCAAATTTAGGTAGAGCTTGTATTTAGATATATATATATATATATATATATATATATATATATATATATATATATATATATATATATATATTTGAACCTAATTATTAAAGGATTTGCTCAAGTTGTAGAAAACATATTTCATAGGCGTTTATGCATCTAGAATTTAAAACTTTGGAGAAACACTTTAGGGTCAAGACTCAAGACTTACCGTGCACACCTATAAAGAGCAATGCAATGATTAAGCATCGATCAATGTCTTTGAGAAAATAAAAATAATTAGAAATGTTAATATATAATACAAATTAATACTATAAAAAAGACGTAACTAATTAAATTGACAACGAATAATGCTTTATTGTCATTTTCTTCATTAATTTCTTTATGGTCCGAAATCTCAAAAGCAAGTTATTTCAAAATTATTTCATTCCAGGTTACATATATACTAAATTGAATCTACAAATTTACTTTGTTTCTCATTTTTTCTAGTGAAGATATTCATAATACACTATCTATCTATTTATCTCATAATGTGATTAAAAAGATAGAGAAAAGGAAAAAATATATGTATTTAAAGGTAATAGATCATTCATCGAGCATAAACATCATACACAATATAAATATATATATATATATATATATATATATATATCCTACAAAAAAAACTAAACCCCATTGTGAATAAACCTAGCTCCCAACATTAAAACAATTAACGACCGAACCTTATTTAATTTGTAATCAAATTAATGAAACTTCTCACAAGTAGTCATCATCAACAAGTACTCAATGGATCGGAGGGAGGTCTGATATTTTTTCAGGCTCTGGTGTTGACTTCCTAAAAACCCTACTACCAAACATCAAGAACCCTAAAGAATGCCCAGCTACCGCAACAAGTTACACACCTCCATTGAAAGACATAACAGCAAGCATCACCAAATAAGCTAATCCAACGCGTATAGCGTGCATTAGAGTTTGAACAAGACCGGCAACAACGTGGTTTGAACCATTTTTTATCAACTTGGAGTGAGAGAGCCACTCGACAAGAAAAGAAAGCACGAAGACGAAAATTAGGGCTAAAACGTACATGCCACCGGAGTTTCTGCCCGGCCAGCCGTCGAATAGAATATCGGCATCTCTCCCCCAAAAGAAAGTCATGTGCATGTTAAGCATATTCGTCATTCCGGTGTCATTCGTCGGCGGTGGTCCCATTCCATCCATGCCATGCATCATGTGATCGTCGTTCATAGATTCCGTTCTATATATCTTAATTTGTGTTTGTGTGATTTAGGGTTACGGAATTAATTTTTAGACAAGCAAATCTCATTAATATATATAGAAATTATAGGGACCTGTACTATTTGTAGTACAAGATGATCACTAATCGACCAAATACTTGTAATTAATTATTTTGTACTACATTAATTATTTTGTACTACATTCTTTCTTGTTCTAATTATATATTTCTCGGAAGAAAATGAGATTTTTGTACTTAGGCTGACAACTATTAGTAATAGAGGTGGCCTAGCCTGTTAGAATAATTCTTTTTACACATTGGGAAATTAATAAAAAAAAATTGGGAGATTGAGCTCGGATCGAATTAATTAAGAATGGTCCCTTGGAATCAGGTAAGGACGGAAAAAAAGAAGACCAATAACACCCTTAATTAATTTATGTACGAAGAGAGCTAGAAGGAGTATTATTTTATTCATCAAATCAACAAGAGGGACGACAGGTTTCATGCCTGCCTTGCGCTTTGCTGTCTCTTAACAATGCGTGCCTCGGTTAAATTAATTATTTCTAATGAGTATTAAGAACATACACAAAGTATCCCAATTACCAAACATTCCAAACCCATCTAAAATGTTTCCTGATTTCTTCTACACATACCGGTTTATTGGACAGGAAAATTGGATATTTTCTTCTTTTTTTTATTGTGACTCCCAAAAAATATATAATATTTATTAATTTCAACATGAATTTTTATAAAAACATAGTTATACAGTTTAAAACACTATATTTTATAAAAATTTCTGTTGGAATAAATACTATACATTTTTTGAAAGTCACAATAAAAAAAAATATTAATTTTTTTTTAAAATGTCTAATTTTTCTGTCCAAGAAACCGGTCTGTCAAGACTTATTATTTCTAATTAGAACCACGAGTTTCAGTGGTACACACGTTACGTATGTAATTATAATAAGAATATAATTAAAATTTTATTTAATTTTGATGATAAAAAAATATATATTAAGAATGACAAAATTGTGATAAAATCAAACTTGTAAGGACAAAAGGTAAGAATATTATTTGTGACACAATTTCAAGGGATGTAGATATTATTATATTGTGACACATGCATCCTCAAGAAATAACCCCTACACACCTCCCTTTATATATATTTTGAATTTTTACCGATACTTATTACTCAGACTATATAATTATAATTGTGACATTATCAATACCTTTTAATTTTTGTGACATCGGTTATTCAAGTGCATGCTACCACAAAAATAATTGTACACATCCAAAAATGACGAAAATTATTAATTATATATCACTTGCAAAGATACTAATTAAGCTACCTACAGATTTAAATTCCATATGAATCATCCACTATAAAATTATTGGGGCAAAGGGTCAAAAAATCCTCTAATATTTACCCCGATATCTCACTTGCACTTTAAATTAATTTTATTTTCAAAAGTACCTTTAACGTTATATTTTTTGGGTTGTCCGTGCCCTTGTCGTTAACAGAAGACAAACGGGGTTTAAATGTAATGACATGGAAGGCTTAAATATAAAATATATTCTAAATAAAACAATATATATCATTTAATCAAAATAAAAAAATACTAAAATTCAAAATAAAAATAAAAAAAAAACATAACATATTTACATCATTTAATCAAAATAATAAAATTCAAATTATTTTGTTAACTAATCAAAACAACTAATTAAATAAAATAAGTTGTATAATATATTTACATTCAAAACATAACATATTTACATCAAATACTAATTAAAAAAATATTAAAATATTAAAAAAATCAAATTAAAAAAATACTAAAAATACAAAATTTAATTTTTTTTTTGTTAATTAATCAAAACAACACAAATTCAAATTATATCATTAAAATACTAAAATCATAATACTAAATACTAATTGATATAAAATTTTAAATTACTAAAGTCATAATACTAAATAATATTTTTAAACTATATAAAAATTTGATGATGTAATAATCTATACATAATCTATACATAACAAAGATATGTTATAAATAATTTGATGATGTAATAATCTATACATAACAAGATATATGTTATAATTTAATGATGTAATAATATTTTAAAAATGTATTCAAAAATTTAAATTACATCATAATATTTTTAAAATGATATGATTTTAAAATTAATATTAAAAATTACTAAAATAATCATAATACTCCAGCTTTTGAATTTTAATAATATTATTTAGTATTCTAATTTTAGTAATTTAAATTTTTATATCAATTAAGATTTATGTGACGTCCCTAAAATCGTGATATACATCACCCATCTTGAGTCATGATATATGGTACATAATTCAAATACAACTTAATAATACAACTCATGCAGTATAATAATATGACAAAACATAAACCGTGAGTTTGAATACAAATATTGTCAATTAGAGTATACAAACTCAAAAGGAGTCCTCATTACAATTATTATCATACTATTTCACGTAATAGTGAGGACTACTAATGCAAACATCTAAGACCATCACTGCTCCCCGACTAGTCCCAAATACGCTCTCATTTCAAGAGATAATAAAAAAAGAAAAGGGTAAAGTTCAACTAGCCCAAAGAAGAAATATTATGACTAAGATAATGCGTAATAAATTATCAATAGCCTTCAACAAAGATAACAACCGATAGAATATAATAGACAACAAGTTTTAGATCAAAAAGCTGCAATGGAATAAGAATCCATTAGAAGAGTCAAGTAGAGAATAAAATCTACTATCTTCTATGATTTAAAAGGTTTTTCATCACTTTTATCACTTGGGACTCAAAGATAATAAATAATCCACATCATCGAATCACCCATGCACTACTACGGCCAAGGATATTCTTTAAAGTATCACGACCACAAATTATCCATGAACTACGCCCAAGGACATTCGTATTCATTAATGGTCACGATCATGCTAACAACTGCTCCATCAATGCACTACGTGCAATGAGGACTTTTACCACATCATTTGTAACATTACTACTCATGATTACAATCGAATAATCCCTCGTCATAATCATACCAAGTCCATCTATGCACTATGTGCCACGATGACTTTCAACAAAATATAAACATGAGGATGATGACTCGATCCTTGACTCTTCCGATGAGGAATCCGAGGCCGAAGCTGGTGATGGTTCGCCTTAGTGTAGGATTTCCGTACTTATAATTTTTTCTTTTTTTGGTTTTGTAACTTGTCCGATCAGTTAGGCTGATGGTACATGTATCCGAAGCCTATCTGATCGGGAATTGTAAAACAGATTTGATATGAATGAAATAGTATAAGTTTTATTAGTTGTTATCACGATTAGTTTTGCTTGTGATTTTTATCGAACAATTACGTCATTTCTGACTATCTGATCAATTTATGCCCGAAGCTTACATGATCGAATTTATAACTTTAACAATCAGTTGTTTTGTGACCTTTTATCGGTCGGGCTAGTATTTTACGAATTTATCGATCGCTTTGTGTTCGAAGCTTATCTGATCAGATTTGTAACTTTGTCAATCAGTTGCACTTGTGACCTTTATTGATCAGTTATGTGAGACCCCAGATTTTATGAATAAAGATTTAATTTTCTCGAAATAATTTTTTTAAATATTATGGTGTGGATTTGATATAATGTTATAGTTGTGGGTAATATTTACAAATTTTGCAAAGTACGCAAGTTGTTATATAATATTCGATTGGTGGGGAATATTTGTTCTAACAGGAATATTCAGATAACCAAGACAATCATTGGTGGACCCCCATTAACGGAATTATCATCGGATTGAGAAAACGACAAAAATACTTTTATGAAAATAACGGCGGAAGTTTTACTGTTAATCGTTGAAACACCCTGTTAAAAGTACAATGTCTGCGTGGTTGATATAGTAAGACACCAGTATTGATTATTGATGCTTACGTGAGAAGTCACTCAATTATACTCAATTATTACTACATAATTCACGCATCATATCATTCATATTATTGATTCAATTATTGTCACAAAGATCATCCGCGATAAAATGTTTTTTATTAAATCAATACTTGAGACGCCAAAGTTATTCATATTATAAATTGCAATATTTACAATGTCTAGAAGTTCACAAGGAGAGGTTTGGTCACCTAATCAAGCTACCAATAGGGAGAAATCCTTATTGAAAGCCCTCTTTCCTGAACGACTGGTTGATAAATATCAGTAAGTTATAATATTAATGATGAATGTTTTTCTGAGTTGAATTTGGAGAAGCGGACGTGATATTTGAGTCCTAACTAATAAATTAAGAAAAAGCAGTCTATAAACACAAAATTTTCCGGATTCACTATTTGGTCAAAGGTCAACAAATTGACTTTTTCGGAAAAAGTCAAACTTTGAAATTTCAAAATTTATATTTTGATAAAAATAGTTTCATTATGTTGGAATTGTTTGTGTTAGTAAAAATCGACATTTATTCCGATGATAATTGATGTCTAGGGGTTATATTGATAAATCGGATAATTTATCGGATAAATGAGCAATTAATTGCTACTAATTCACATGATTATATAACTATTTGTTCACATATGTGTACTATTGAATCACATTATTTACTATTAGGGGAGTTGGTGCAAGAGTGATAATACTTGCATGACTAAGTTAAAAATGGAGGTATAGATGGAGGTATTATACTGTAATTCATATTTTTCACATGATTATACTATTGATTCACATAATTGAACTATTGATTCACATTATTTACTATTAGGGGAGTTGGTGCAAGATTGATAATACTTGCAGGACTAAATTAAAATGAAAGAAAAGTTGGAGGTATTGTCTTTGTAATTTTTCGAGTCCCAAAACGT
Source organism: Panax ginseng (assembly GCA_020205605.1). Taxonomy (NCBI): domain Eukaryota; kingdom Viridiplantae; phylum Streptophyta; class Magnoliopsida; order Apiales; family Araliaceae; genus Panax; species Panax ginseng. Next base: position 7,964,331 of record CM035138.1, on the reverse strand, counting down.
GCAATTATCGAAACTATATTTTTCTATAAATAAGCTCATTCTTCGCTCATTTCTCACCAATTCACAAAAGCTTTAGAGCGATTATTATAGAGAGAAAGAAGAAGAGAAATCACACCTCACTATTCCAAAGATCCGCTTTTTCCAAGGTAGGAGTATTATTTCTTTCTTATTTATGAAGAGAACTTCATTATTCCATTCTTTATTATTCTCATTGAATAACTCAGATGCCAAGCTACCCTATACTTGGTGAAATTCTTCCGTGGTTCCATTCTTTATCATTTTGTTGGAACATCCTCGCTCAAGCGTTCTACGCCGCACACGGTTCCGCCTTTATTATTCTCGCTGAATATCCTCTCAGGCTTTTTACGCCTGACCGATTCCGCCTTTTATTATTCTCATTTGAATATCCCGTCGCGTGCGTTTTCTACGCTCGACCGGTTCCGCCTTTTTATTATTCTGTTAGAATATCCTCGTCTGCATGCGCTTTACGGACCGATTCCGTGTTTATTATTCTCGCTGAATATCTTGTTATGCATGCGTTTTACGGACGGACCGATTCATCAAGACAAGTTCAATAGGATGGAGGTACCAAAGGTCGCCCCGAAAAGTCAAAGCCGGTGGTGCAAGGAGAGCATTTGTTGTGACCTCCCGTAATGCAAGGAACCCGAACGAGGTCATCACCGGTAAGTTTATCATAAACTCTAGTGATGTCTATACCTTATTTGATAACCGGTTCTACCTTTTCTTTTATTTCTCCTACTTGCGCTCAACGCTTAAATTTGACTCGGAGAAATTAGACTTTGACTTATCTCGTTAAAACTCCATTAGGAGAAACCTTCATTACATCCAATGCTTATAAGTCTTGTTTGATTCAAATCAAGAATCAAATGACGTTACACCGCCGATCTTATCTCCTTAAAAAATACTTGCATTTGACGTGATTCTGTGGAATTGATTGGTTAACTACTTATCATGCTAAAATTGATTGTTTTCGTAAGTTGTTAGCTTTCATATTCCTAATAAACCTATTATGCTAATTCAAGCGACCAAACCATTAAAATCAATCACGGTCATCTCAAGCCACAAAGCTATTCGTTTATTGAAAAATGGATGTCAAGCTTTCTTAGCTCATGTCACGGATTTAAACAAAAATACGTTAGATTTGAAGGAAATTTCTATTGTTAATAAATATCCTGACGTATTCCCTGAAGAACTTCCCCGCCTACCCTCAGAAGCGTGAAGTTGAATTTTGTATCGACCTTGAACCCGTTACAAACCCATTTCCAAAGCCCCATATCGAATGGCTCCTATTGAACTTCGTGAGTTAAAGACCCAATCAGCAGGAATTGTTAGACATTGGTTTCATTCATCCTAAGACGCTTCCTTGGGGTGCTCCTGCTCTATTCGTGAAGAAGAAAGATGGGAGCATGCGACTTTGTATTGATTATCGGGAGTTGAATCATGTCACCATCAAAAATAGGTACCCATTGCCACGTATTGATTACTGTTTGATCGCCATAAGGAGCACAATTTTTTCAAAGATCGATCTTCGCTTACGGATATCATCACCGAAGGTTAAAATCGAGGATATTCCAAAGATCGCCTTCGTAACCCTCAGACGGCATTATGAATTCTTAGTCATGTCTTTTGGATTGACTAATGCTCCTGCTGCCTTCATGGATATGATAAACCGAGTATTCAAGGAATATTTGGATCACTTTGTGGTCGTCTTTATTGATGACATCCTTATTTATTCCAAAAGCCGTGAAGATCATGAGCAACACTTGAGACTGATACTCCAAAAGCTTCGTGAATATAAACTTTATGCCAAGTTAAAGAAATACGAGTTCTGGCTTGAGGAAGTAGCATTCCTTGGGCACGTAGTATCAAGTAATGGAATATCCGTTAACCCGGCGAAGATTGAAGCTATTCAAAGCTGGGAGCAACCCAAATCGATGGATCAAGTCGTAGCTTTCTCGGTTTAGCTGGTTATTATCGGAGATTCGTGGAAGGATTTTCTTTAATCGCTACTCCATTAACTCAGCTGACTCGGAAAGATACAAAGTTCGGTTGGAGCGAGGAATGTGAGGAGAGTTTTCAAGAACTCAAAAGGAGACTCATTTCAGCACCTGTTCTGACAATACCATCTGGTTTGGAGGGATTTGTCATCTACAGTGATGCTTCGGGCAAAGGGTTAGGATGTGTTCTCATGCAACATGGGAAAGTCATAGCCTATGCCTCAAGACAACTCAAAGAATATGAGAGAAATTATTCTACTCATGATCTAGAGTTGGCAACTGTTGTTTTTGCACTTAAAATTTGGACACATTACTTGTGTGGAGAGAAAGTGGAGATCTTTACGGATCATAAAAGCCTCAAATATTTCTTCACTCAAAAGGAACTCAACATGCGACAACGACGTTGGCTTGAACTGTTGAAAGATTATGATCATACCATCCAATACCATCCTGGAAAAGCGAACGTGGTAGCTGACGCACTAAGTAGAAGATCATATGCGGGTACGAGTGTAATATTGTCAACGCAAAGGCCCATTTTGTATGACTTGCAAAGGATGAAGTTAGAGATAAAGACTCCAGGGACCCACATGATGATGGCAAACATACGAGTAGAATTGACTTTAATCGATAAAGTTAAAGCCGCCAAGCTTATGAACTTTGGAGCCTAATGCGTATGAAGAAAAAAGTGCAAAAAGGTGCTATCGCCAAGCAAGAATCGATGAGGAAGGAATACTTGAGTCAACTCCGGACTTTGTGTTCCTAACAACCCCGATTTAAAGTATAAAATCATGATGGAAGCGCACAACACACCGCTTGCAATCCATCTCGGGAGTACCAAAATGTATCGTGATCTTCGACATACATTTTGGTGGAGCAATATGAAGAGAGATATAAAAAGTTTATCTCAAGGTGTTTAACTTGTCAACGAGTCAAGCGCGAGCATCAAGTACCAAAAGGTCCATCAGAACCACTTGAAATTCCGAATGGAAGTGGGAACACATTACTATGGATTTCACATCGGTCTTCCCAAGGTTTCTCAAGGCATAGATGCAATTTGGGTCATTGTTGATAGATTGACCAAGTCCGCTCATTTCTTACCTATAATGAGAAACTTATACACTTGAACGCCTTGCTCAGATGTACATAAACGAGATTGTAAGATCGCATGGTATGCCAAGATCCATAGTTTCCGATCGAGACCCAAGATTCACTTTAAGATTTTGGGTTAGTTTGCAAAAAAGCTATAGTAACGGATTTATTCTGATTTAGTTTCGGATATCATCCTCGAGACGGATGGGCGTCGAAGCGGACCATTCAAACTCTTAAAGATCTATTAAGACTCTGTGTCCTTGACTTCAAGGAAGTTGGGATAAGTTCCTACCATTGGTGGAGTTTTCCTACAATAAAAGTTATCGTTGCATTGGCATGGCTCCATTTGAGGCGTTATACGGAAGAAAGTGTCGCTCTCCAAGATCTTTGGAATGAGGTGGGTGAAGCAACGTTGTTGGGACCGAAATTGGTACGTATGACTACGAAAAAGATTCAAACGATCCAACAACATATAAAAACCTCACAAGATCGACAAAAGAGTTGTCGATCTTTATCGAAAGGGACGTGGAATTCGATATCGAGATCATGTGTTATTACGTGTTGCTCCATGGAAGGGAGTTACGAGATTTGGAAAGAGAGGAAAGCTCAATCCTCGATTCATCTACCCATTTTAATCCTCGATCGAGTAGGAACTATGGCCTATGACTTGCGCTATCGCTTAAGATGTCTCGTGTTCATAACGCTTTTCACATATCCATGTTACGTAAATATGTGAAAGACCAAACCACATTATTGAGTTAGAACCGGGACGAAATAGAGGAAAATTTAACGTATGAAGAGGTTCCCGTTAAAATCTTGGATAAGAAGGAACATATTCTACGCCCAAGGTTATACCTCAAGTCAAAGTTTTGTGGAGAAACCACGATGTCGGGAAATGACCCGGAGTTAGAATCGAGATGAAATTAAGATATCCTTACCTCTTTGACATACTTGAATCGCACTTCCTAATTTCGAGAATGAAATTTCATAAGAAGGGAGGTTGTAAGATCCCAACTTTTTGAATAAAGATTAAATTTTCTCAAAATATATTTTTGAATATTATGGTGTGGATTTGATATAATGTTATAATTGTGGGTAATATTTACAAATTTTGCAAAAGACGCAAGTTGTTATATAATATTCGATTGGTGGGGAATATTTGTTCTAACAGGGAATATTCGTGATAATCTAAGACAATCATTGGTGGACCCCATTAACGGAATTATTGTTTGATTGAGAAAACGACAAAAATACTTTTTATGAAAATAACGGCGGAAGTTTTACTGTTAATCTGTTGAAACACCCTGTTAAAAGTACGCGATGTCTGCGTGGTTGTATAAGAGCACACGGTATTGATTATTGATGCTTACGTGAGAAGTCACTCAATTATACTCAATTATTGCTACAGTAATTGCTGCATCATATCATTCATATTATTGATTCAATTATTGTCACAAAGATCATCCGCATATAAAATGTTTTTTTATTAAATCAATACTTGAGACGCCAAAGTTATTCATATTATAAATTGCAATATTTACAATGTCTGTAAGTTCATCGAGGAGAGGTTTGGTCACCTAATTGCGCGCCAATAGGGAGAAATCCTTATTGGAAAGCCCCCTCTTTCCTGGGAACGACATAGTTGATAAATATTGTGAGTTATAATATTAATGATGAATATTTTTCGGAGTTGAATTTGGAGACGCTGACGTGATATTTGAGTCCGGAACGACGAAATTAGTAAAAATAGTCTATAAAAACAAAATTTTTCGGGATTCACTATTTGGTCAAAAGGTCAATAGTTAACTTTTTCGGGAAAAGTCAAACTTTGAAATTTCAAAATTTATATTTTTGATAAAAATAGTTTCATTATGTTGGAATTGTTTGTGTTAATGAAAATCGACATTTATTCCGATGATAATTGATGTCTAGGGGTTATATTGATAAATCGGGTAATTTATCGGATAAATGAGCAATTAATTGCTACTAATTCACATGCTTATATAACTATTTATTCACATATGTATACTATTGAATCACATTATTTACTATTAGGAGAATTGGTGCAAGAGTGATAATACTTGCATAACTAAGTTAAAAATGGAGGTATAGATGGAGGTACTATACTGTAATTCATATTTTTCACATGATTATACTATTGATTCACATAATTGAACTATTGATTCACATTATTTACTATTAGAGGAGTTGGTGCAAGATTGATAATACTTGCAGGACTAAATTAAAAATGAAAGAAAAGTTGGAGGTATTGTACTGTAATTTTCGAGTCCCAAAACGTGCAATTATCGAAACTATATTTTTCTATAAATAGAAGCTCATTCTTCGTTCATTTCTCACCAATTCACAAAAGCTTTAGGCGATTATTATAGAGAGAAAGAAGAAGAAATCGCACCTCACTATTCCAAAGATCCGCTTTTTTCCAAGGTAGGAGTATTATTTCTTTCTTATCTATGAAGAGAACTTCATTATTCCATTCTTTATTATTCTGCATTGGAATAACTCAGTATACGCTGCCACCCCCTATACTTGGTGAAATTATTCTATTGTTCTATTCATTATCATTCCATTGGAACATCCTCGCTCAGGCGTTCTACGCTTGGACACGGGTTCCGCTCTTTATTTTTCCGCTGGAATATCCTCGCTCACATGCGTTTTTTCGCCTGACTGATTCCGCTTTATTATTCATTGGAATATCCTCGTCAGGTGTTCTACGCCGGGACCGGTTCCGCTTCTTTATTATTTTGTTGAAATATTCTCTTCGCATGCATTTTACGCCGACTTAATTCCATGTTTATTATTCTCATTTGAATATCCTCGTCTGCATGCGCTTTTACGCCGGACCGATTCCGTTATTTATTATTTTGTTGGAATAACTCTCACTTTTATGCGGCCTATCGCATGCCGATGATTTCTTTTGTTATTCCATTCTTTATTATACCCAAATTGGTTAAAGTTTTGACTTATACTCCATGAAATTAGTGGAATATCATTGATATTTCAAGGCTTCATCAAGTATCTTTTCATGAAAATATTCTTCCGAGCATTCTTGAATTTTACTCTACAAAGCAAAGATTATGTTGACAATTTGGACGTTATTAGTTCCCGATAAAATAATTCTTGAACTTGTTTTATTGAATTTTTATATCATTGTCATCATCCTCATGTTTATATTTTTTGAAAGTCATCTCGTCGTATTCAGTAGTGTATAGATGGACTTGGTATGATTATGACCGTGGATTATTCTAAGATAATCATGACCGTAATGTTACAAATGATGTGGTAAAATTCTCATTGTCCGTGTAGTGCATTGATGGACAAATTGTTGGCATGATCATAACCTTTATTGAATACACAAATATTCTCGGCCCGTAGTAGTCATGGATAATTGTGGCGCGTGATACTAAAAGAATATCATCGGGTCAGTAGTCGAGTAGTAATGATTCGATGATGTGGATTATTTATTGTCGTGTCCCAAATGATAAAAGTGATGAAAACCTTCTAAATCATAAAAGATAGTAGATTTTATTCTCTACTTAACTCTTTTAATGGATTGCTTGTTCACCGCAGCTTAACCTCGATGGTTGTTATATTGTATCGCTTTAACACCATTGAAGGCTAACGATAATATATTCTGCATTATCTTAGTCATAATATTTTCTCTCGGGCTAGTTGAGCTCACCCTTTTACTTTTATTGTTCTCTTGAGAAATGAGAACGTAGCGAGGGACTAGTCGGGAACTGGAGTGATGGACCGATGATAAAGATTAGTAGTCATCACTATTCGTGAAATAGTGTAATAATAATTGTAATAAGGACTCCTTTTGAGTTTGTATAATCTCTAGTAGACAATATTTGTATTCAAACTCACGCTTTTATGTTTTGTCGTATTGTATACCTGCAGCAGAGTATTATTAAGTTGTATTTGAATTTACGTGATCATGTAAGTGGCGACCCAAAATGGGTGACGTATACTTAATTTTGGGGGCGTCACATACGCGGTTCAGATGACGAAGGCCGGGTGCCTTCGATCGACCGACAGAGAAAAGGACGAAGAAAAAAAATCTAGCCCCGAAGTGATGCCAGCCTCCTGGCATAGGGCGATGAAACTGACGAGTTGGATATAAGAGTTCGGCGTTACCAAACACAGAAAAGAAGAAATGAACTCATGAAGGGGGAACCGAACCCCATACCTCAAGGCGTAAAGATGAACGACCATCCAGTCACCATCGGGGCGCCAGTACATCCTCTCGGTCGGCTCCGGAACCTGCAGCTTGTATTCTTTGGGAATATTAAACACGGCTCGGATGTCAGATAGTTGAGATGGAGTGATGGATGATTTTGTATTGAGGATGGCATAGTCGGTTTCGGATGCATAAAGTCGTCGGATCATGTGTTCAGCATCCTCAGAAGGAGATCGGTGGGGAATGCCGTGAACTCGACTCGACCAGTCACGGAGGTGAGAAGAATGCGGCAACTGGCCAAGTGTGACGGTTGTGGGAGGTGGATCACTGGAGTCAGCCATTTGATTGAGGATAAACAAAGGCAAAATGACGAAGTTTGGAAAAGGACTGGTGGAAATGGAATACTCGCCGGAAATAGCCCTTGCCGGAAAAATTTGGTGAGAATTTGAAATAGATAAAGGCTCGAAAAAGTGACAGTGGTGGGTGTTAAAGGACTTATATAGCACGTCTGGCCCGGTTTCCAAGGGCGGCTATTTATGGCAGGTGGAGCCCAACCTTAAAAAAAATGTGTACCGGCTCATGAATCGAGGAAAAACCGTGTGGGTTCCCAAGACAACTCATCATTACCGGGTGTAACTATTTACATTCATGTCCTTTCAAGTCTCATGTCATAAATATCTTATACCAAGATACTGGGGGGCAATATTCAGGAGTGTTTTACCGACCCTCATATTGGCTAAAGGCCTGGGCCGGAACTAAGGAGGTTGGGCCTATATGGCCGAGGATATACAGGAGGTCGGGTTCGGATACCCGAGCCCATTAGCCTGGGGTCCAGCCGGAGATGATGAGGAGGCCTGGCCTGGGTCTTGCCTTCCTTTGGGCCAAGGCCTGAGACCGGCAGATGTTGGTCAGTTGGTCATTGGGTTGGGCACATGCGGTAGGGGCAACCCATTATGCAGCAGAGTCAGAGTGATAAGGGGTGTACGTGGTTAAGGGTCTCAACCTTAATCATATCTTAATAAGGCAACTCCAAAGGTGGTATTGGAAGGGGACTCTACTTGCACCTTTTAAGGAGATTGTGTTGGATCCAAATATAGGTAACTACCATATTTAGGAATCTTATTCCGACTCGGAGAGGGACTCTTGGGAGATGAGAATGGCTATAAATACAAAGCTTAACTACAATTAACAGGTAATACCTACTTTTGAGCACTAAACACTTAGCCTCCATTGTTAAACCTTGTGAACGACCTGTACTAATTCTCACACCGAGTTATCCTCCTCATGCAAGACAAATTCAAGCTTCTTGTAGTGATCTCATTATCATGCATGTTTCAAATACAATGAATTCGTGATCGACGCTTGTATTTAAACTTAAGCGCAAGAATATTATGTTTTGAATTTTAATTAAATGATGTAAATATGTTATACAACTTATTTTATTTAATTAGTTATTTTGATTAGTTAACAAAATAATTTAAATTTTATTATTTTGATTAAATGATATATATTATTTTATTTAGAATATATTTTATATTTAAGTCTGTCACGTCATCACATTTTAATCCGTTTGTCTTTTGTTAACGACAGGAGCACGGACAACCCAAAAAATATAACGTTAAGGGTATTTTTAAAAAAATAATTAATTTAAAATACAAATGAAACATCGACATAAACATCAAAAACTTTTTTGACCATTTACCCTAAAATTATGGGTGTTGAGGCAACTACTTTCTGTCATGCTCTTTACATGAAGCAACTATACTCCTCTAAAAACTTCTAAACATAAACTATGCACAACCTTCATTCATTTTTTTAAATTCCGATTCATCCCACATCAAAACTAATTTAGAAAGTAGTAAAAAAGAGTCTAATTTTACACCAAATTTTAATTTGCCGCCCGAAGTATTACACTTAATACTGTGAATGCCAAATTCAAATTATTTTTAGTTTTCAAGTGTTCAATCAATAACGCTGACATCATCATTACCGAAGATGGGGAGATCGAGGAGTTTTTTTTATAGCGGAATTAATTGCATTTGTGGAAGGAAGATTATTAATCCCTCTCGGACAAATTGCCAAAAGATAGATTAGAGATGAGACGTTCTCGTATATGTTGAAGCAAAATGGCAACAAAATATTTATTTATCCTGACAAATTACAGGTTCACGCCTCTTCTTAAAAAGAAGTTTTGGATTTTGTTTTTAAACTTTTTTCCTGAAATAAATAAATTTAAAATAAAGATATAAATTTGATTTGTTTAATTCAATAGTTCATATTAATATAACAACTTTAAACATTACTAAAAACGAAATTTTTATACAGAAATATAAATAAATCAAAAACATATTTTAAAATTTGATAAATTAACTACCATATTCATGACAAATGTAAAAATAACAATTTAAGAAGGTTCTTTTCACATAATCACAAATTCCCTTATATATATATATATATATATATATATATATATATATATATATATATATATATATCCTATTCTCCAAAGAAACCTGGAGGAAAGAATGAAGAAATGAACCGATTATAGCAACGATTTTTTCCGTCGCTATAACATAAAAAACCAACTTTCTATACTATAACGACGGAAAAAACTGTCGCTATAGCCGGTTCTTTCTTAATTTGCTCATTTCAATTTATTGGAGAAGCGGACTGATATATATATATATATATATATATATATATATTATGTTTTTTAAACAAAAAAAAAACTTTACTTTTACTTGTATAAATAAAATTAGTTTGCCCGAAAATATATACTAACAAAATCTTTCTATTCCCAACACCACATAACATAAGGACGCTAATGCTATTATGCTAATTATACAGTAAAAAAGTTACTAAATAAATGATAAATTGATACACCATTTGTGCTCTACGATCTATTTTTAATCTAACGGTCGAGAAAATAGGATGCATTTATTAGATGAGCCCAAAATTGCATGCCTAATCTTCAACAACTCATCGGCGGCAAATCAGAAGTCTTCCCGGCGGCCGCCGGATAATTACTGAAGGCCCCACTGCCAAACAACATGAACCCCAATGCATGCCCAGCTACGGCGACAAGAAACAAACCGGCATTGAAAGACATCACGGCCAACATCACCAAATAAGCCATCCCGACCCGAATCATGTGCATCAGGGTCCGGATAAGACCCGCAGTCACATGGTTCGACCCGTCTTTGATGAGTTTACAGTGGGTTAGCCACTCCACCAGAACGGCGAGAAAAAAGACGAAAACAAGAGATAATGCGTACATACCCGAGCTTTTTCCGGGCCAACCCGAGAAGAGAATCAAGGAGTTTTTGCCCCAGTAAAAGGTCATGTGCATCATCATTTTGTGGTGGTGCATTCCGCTCATCATTTCTCCGGTGCCGCCGTTCGTCGGTGCCGGAGCAATTCCTTCCATTCCGGGCATGTGATCGCCGTGCATTCCATCCATGGCGGATTGTTAAATATTTCTCTCTCTAAATTTTGGGGGTGAATTTTTTGTTTTTGGGTTAGTTGTGGTAGAGGAGGAGGCGGTGAATAACGTTTCTATAAATAAGATGGGTATTATAGTACAGTAACTCTTTGTGTGTCGTACAAAATTAAGTACTATAATATTCATTTGACTTTCCTAATTTAGTATGTTATTTTGATTTTTGACTTTTGAGGATAAAATTAAAATATAAAAAGATGAATTGCCAAATAAAGTATGTGCCAAAAAGAATAATTAGAAAATTGAATGAAAATGATAATCGAGAAATATAGTTACTCTCTCTGTGTCACACAGAAAGATTGTTCTTACTTGTCGATCTTTTTATTTTAAAAAACAAGAGTCTCATTTTTTTATGACAATATATAATGGCTCAAATTTTTTATATTAATTCAATTATTATAAGAAAAATGATATTACGAATGTTTATGTCGGCTATTTGATTGTCAATTACATGAATAAATATTAATAATAATTTTTTTTGGAGGGTAAGTTCTCATATAATTTCTAACAATCCCATATATTTAAAAAAATTTATAATTATAATTTGACATAAATTTATAATAATACATAATAAAACTTTCATTATAATTCACATTATCACTACTAAACAGTACTAAAAGTTTTCATTTTCATAGAAACGACGATAAAAGTCTAACCATATATAATTTTAAAAGTGTATTACTTATTCTACTCTTATCTTGTCGAGAATTATCGACTTCACAATTATTATTAAATTAAACACATAATAAATTGTTCTAAAAAACACTTAATAAATATTAAAATAAATATTTTATTATAACGACCCCAAAATAGGTCCATTTCATTCAACCCATTCTCGAAATGCCAAATAAATACATGATGTAAAAATAACTATAACTTTATTACAACAATTGTCGTGCAAAATACAACAACATATATACGTGAATTTGGATACAAATATATATCAATCAGAACTCATGTCCCAACCGTGGATGAAAGACTTCATAATGACACCTTACATAAAGGTATAATCGAAAACCTGCTTTTAGAAATTAGAATCTTTGGGAAGTGTTCAAGAAACCTTCGTGATACTTGGGAGGCCATGCTTCTAGGTTATGATAGATATCATATGGCCACGTAATTATCCTTGATTGACCTAATAGACCCTAAAGAAAAATGAGAAGATTACTATCATATTCTTCCCAATAGTGAGTTTTCTCTTGACATATCATTATCTCTATCTGCTTCTAATTGAGAGTTAAATTTCAAATAAACTCCAAGATCATATAGGTAGTCTTTGGTACATATACTCAAAGAAGTGGACGAAAGACAACCTCATCTTTATGATGACACGAGGTTGTATGTCATTAGACATCTTGTATGATAATGGCAAAACACCCTTCCAAGTTAAATTCACCTCACCTCAATATCTATAGATCACCGCTTCTATTCCTCATATTCCCCACGCCGACCCACACACTTTTATTACCCGAAAGGAATTGTGAAGCAAAAGGTGAGCACAACTAGCTTCAAGAAAAAAAAAATATCATGACTAAAGATAATTAAATTATCAATAGCCTTCATCAATAATAAATCGTAGATTTAGAACATATAGTAGATGATAAAAAAAAATTCAACCATAGTTGCAATGAACGAAAGCACTCCATTAGAAGAGTCAAATAGACCATAAAGTCTATTATCTTCTCCATGTTAAAAGTCCACCAACAATGTTTTATCCTCAGTAACATCAATCAATAATTCATGTCCACAATCACATGTATAACTCATAATCGTAATTGTTGTTCTAAATTCCTTTTCTCATTTAGACGTAAGATAATTTTCATCACTTGTCTTTACCCTCAAACATCAAAGATCATGGTTATACCAAATCACAGCCTCGCTCATAATTATACTAATAAATTTATCTTTGCACTACGGCCCAAAGATATTCATCAACAGCTCATCTTTTGCACTACAAAGCCAAAGATATTCAACAACAGTCATCTTTGCACTACGACCCAAAGATATTCATCCACAATTCATCTTTGCTTCTACAGGCCAAAGATATTTCTCAACATTCATATTTGCATTCTGGATCAAATATATTAATATCTCAAAGAAATATATAATCATTTCGTAATTTATATAAACAATAATTATAACCATGTTGATCAATTCACATTTGCACTAAAGCTAAAGATATTCAATTATAAATTCAATGGTCATGATCATACCAAATACAATTCAACTTTTCTTTCTCATCGCCAAAGAGAACCCTACCATGATCATACTAATAATCTACCCATCTTTACACTCCAAATTGAAAGAGAATTTCAACATCGAGTTATAAAAATGTTATATATGATAATAAAATTAATATAATCAATATATAGTTTTAATCTCCGAGTAATATTCATAAATCAACTATAATTTGGTTAGAAAAAATAATTTTGTCATGAATAAGAACTCATGAATAAGAACTCGTGAATAAGATCTCATGAATAGTAAACCCGACTCAAAAAGGTAGAAATTCTACAATAAAATCCATACCAATATTTCGGTATAATGATATTAAAAGAATAATATTTTTTAAGCTTACAAACAATTTATTTTAATTGTTTACACTTTACTAAATAATGCATTTAATCATTCTAAAATGCCAAACTCATAAGATTTCATCACCAATAACCAAAATCCCCATCAAAAATCTGCATATACCTCATGTAGGATTCTCAAGCCATAAAATCCTATTTTCTAATTTTCTTACTTCACATAACATATTTAATTCATTTACTCATAACTAGTCCATTTTCATGAAAAATAACAAATCAGTTCCAAAAACATTTCTTTTCTAGAATTTAGCAGAATATAGTCCTATATTGAACATATATTTTTCTCAGAATTTTTAAAAGTCATTTACTATTTTTCACATGGCCAAAATCACCGAATATTTAAACATTTATCATAAATTGTAATTTTATCCAAAAATTCTGAAATTTTCACGATATACTGATATTATATAGATGTACTCCCAATAAAAATTTCATCAATTTTGGAATTAACCACAAGGAGTTATAAGGGTTTTCTTTTAAAATAGTATTTTCTCATAAAATTCATAACTCTTAATCTATACATCCAAAAATCGCCATTTTTGGACACAATCAACAAAACTCATCAAATTATCATTTCAAATTTTTTTCAGAATGTTTGAAGGTTCAGAAGAATTTCGAAATAATAACCCTTAAAATCCCTTATTATCCCTTACCTCAAAAGAGCAGTACTTCTGACGGGAATAACGTTGAACGAACTTGCACCGTATAGGAATACTCAAAGTATACTCAAAATACTCACAAGAATACGCTCGATAATATAGAGAGAGAAAACTTCAGTTTCTGGTGTGATTTTCAATTATAACCTAAGCACCCTATTTATAGGAAATTGTTTAGAACACCAAAGTAGAAAATTTAATTTAATAATAATATATATAAATCAAGATTCTTATGCCTCTAGAAATCTGATTTTAGTTTAATAAACACATGCTAGGGCTGCCCACAAAACAAAAAACGTTTTTCACACTTTAAATATTTTAAACTTTCAAAAATCAATTATTTCGGAGCTTTAGAACTTCAATAATTCATAATAAATAGCCTTTTTATCCGAAAATTCAAATCTCGCGAGTTTTTATAGGAAATTCAATTCTCTACAACTTTGAAGAAGAAAGTTTTTCTAAATTCCAAACAAAAATTGACCGAAATCCATAAATAAGCGATTTTACAGGCTATAATCAAATTTCAGTCAAGAAATGGGGTCCACCGACACATAAAACATGCTTTAAATATTTTTGGTAATAAAATACTCCTCCTCCACATATACTCATATATTCCACATTCATCGTAAAAATATCATCATTAATATATTATTAAAATAATACATTTAATTGAATTATTTTATCAGAAAAAGATAAAATATTAATTTTCAACAATTGTCACATTAAAAATTTTCTCCATCTATATCCTCATAAAATCAATATTTTCCTCATCGTATGAATCAATAATTAATTATTCACAAATAATATTACGAATCACAATACTGGCAACCGTGCCGCTCCTGTGAGCAGGGGGCTTTCCAATAAGAATTTCTCACTTCTTGGTGGCCAATTAGGTGACCAAACCTCTCCTCGACAGAACTTTCTAGACATTGCCAATAATGCTATCTAATAATATTATTCAAATAATATGAATTATTGATCCGATAATGGGAAATATTATGCAAAGACAATTATCGAAAGCAACAATAATATAAAATATCAATGCGGCAATTATCGAATCAATAAAATAATCGAACAAAGAATTACCGTAACAATTATTGAGTAGTGCCTTCTTACGTAAGAATTAATAATTAAAAAATATTGTGCAATATCGTGCTATCATCTTGCAACGCCAGACATTACTTTACTTTACCCACCTAGATTCCAACAAAGGTTAACAAAGAACTACTACGCCATTAACTTTAATTTGTCTTTTCTTCATCCGACAGCTATTCTTACAGTATGGAGCCCATAAATGGTCATTGCGCCTTTCGCATTTAATATTCCCCAATGCAGAAGAATATTTCACGACCAAACGAATATTCCCCGACAACAATGAATATTTTATAACCACTTGCGTATTTTTGAAAAAATTTCATATATCACCCTTAACTTTAACTTTTTATCAATTTAACTATTTACTGAATTGTAATTATAAAAAAAATTGAATACTTTTATTTCATAAAATTCGGGGTCTTACATTTATACAAATACAAATTTGTAAATATATAAATAAGACCCTTTTACAAAATGGAGGGAATACTTTATCTTCATTATAACATATTTTATCAACGATAGAGAAAAAATAATCGATAAAAATGAAATATGAAAAAATGTATATACACAATTATGTAGTACACAGTCGTCTATAACGACGATTTTTTTGACTATGACGACGGTTGAATCGTCGTCATAGATATTCTAGTCTATGACGACGGTTGAACCGTCGCTATAACCCAAAAAAATCATCGTCATACTACACAGTTGTGTATATACATATAGCCCTATGAATATATATTTATTCATATCCAAAAAAATGGAGTAAATTATATTAATAACATTTACAAATGAGAAGATAAACAAATGAGAAGAGAAAAAAAGAAGGAAATTTACAATTACTTCATCATCATTAGTACTTTATACTAAGTATGAATTGCTAATACTTAATTATGATTACAATTTACTTGTGGTTATTATGTATGAGTGAGAAATAAAATAATAACCACAAGTAGAGTAATATTACTCATGAATATCATATACATTTACCTCAACACAATAAAATTCTAAAAAGACAACCATCGAAATTGTAATTTAAATTAGCATAGAAATATGTACATAAAAAACATGAAAACCAGAAAGTAAGAAGTAGTGGTAAACGGCACAGGGCTAAGTAGTTAAGCCCACATATTTTTCCTTTTCTATTGACATCCTTATTATTACATGTCTTTGGTTTAATTTAAAAGGCCACATTGGATATTAAGGTAAATTAAATGTAATTTATATAGGGAAAATTAATGTTGATAATTAATTGAATTCCAATTTGTCGGGCATCCTCCTCTTCCAAGCTCCAACAACCCTTTTTTGATCCCAAATCAAAATTTAACTTCTTAAACATATTTTAATTTTTACTTGTTTGATGATTTATTGCTATAGTTAATTTTTGATCAGGATATATTAAATATTTATTTATTTTTAGTTATTACTAATACATGTTGTAATACATTACAACATGTTTGATAATACATGTTTTACTTCTTGTTTTGCTTTTCTTGTTTATTTAAAGAAGTTTGGTAAATCAGTATAGAAATTTAAAATGATAATATGATTTGAAGAAAATACGGAATAATAAATATTATTAGATTTTTTTTTATTAAAGCTCTTCACACCAATAATATATTAGTCATCGGGACACATGAAGAAAACTATTTTGATAAGTGGAAGTCAAATTTTGACAATAACAAATATAAAATTAATATCAATTATGTTACTTTTAGTTGATATAATTGCAAAATTGTAACTATCTAAAAATATGATTATTACTTCAATGTTTTTGTTATTTTCAAAGTTTAAAGTAATTCACATTTTTTTTTTAGAATTTTAACAAATTGTCATAATATGAAATCTTAGATTAATTCATGAGCATATAAAAAACATTAAATTTTTTTAGCTATGCTACTCTACATTTTTATGTATTATAAATCTATCTACTACTCCATCTCCTTCAGATCCACTCTAAAATGATTGTTTATAATTATTTTTTGTATTGAGAGCATATATATATATATATATATATATATATATATATATATATATATATATATATATATCATAATATCATAATATACATGTTTTTGTTGCATGCATGCATGTGCAAAACTATAACTGCTTTCTTTATATATGTTGATAAATATTGTGGTTTTTACCCTACACTTGTCTTTACCCGAAAACAATCACAAAGTAATTAAGCATAAAAAAATCAATTTTTTCTTACGTTTGAACAAGAAGTTTTACTTGGAAAAGCCAAGGCTAATATGTAAGGGCCCAATTTTTTATAAATGAAGATTTAATTTTTTTTTATTTATTATTTTGAAATAGTAAGAGGTTAATTTAATTAATGTGATTAGTTATGGATAAAATTCGCAAATATTTTTAAATAAGCAAGTGGTTATAAAATATTTATTGTTGTCGGAGAATATTCGTTTGGTCGTGAAATATTCTTACTATCGGGGAATATTCTTATTGTCGGGGAATATTCGTATGCGGCAGAAATAGCCTTGTGTACAACCCATGTGAAAAGCAATTGGATGAAGAAAACGCACAAGTATAAGTTGTTATAAATAATTGGCGCAATTATTACCGATTAATCATCGTTGGAATACCTCGCTTTAAAACACGATGTACGCGTTGTTGAACAAAGAAGACACGGTATTGCACCAATTATTGATTCTTACGTAAGAAGACACTACTCAATAATTGTTACAGTAATTACTGTTTAGTATTTTATTTTATTGATTCAATAATTGCTTCGTTAATTTTTTTATATTACTGTTGTTTCAATAATTGTCACTACACAATATTTTTCATTATCGAATCAATAATTCATATTATCTGAATAATATTATTAGAAAACATTATTGGCAATGTCTAGAAAGTTCTGTCTAAGGAGAGGTTTGGTCACCTAATTGCGCTTGATGAAGGAGAAATTTTTTTTTGGGAACTACCGGTTATCGTGGATCGTAATTACAGTAATATTATTTGTGAATAATTAATTATTGATTTATATAATTTTTTGGGAACAGCCTGGTTGTCAGTACTGTGATTCTGTAATATTATTTGTGAATAATTAATTATTGATTTATATGATGAGGAAAATATTGATTTTATGTGGATATAGATGGAGAAAATTTTTAAAGTGACAATTGTTGAAAATTTGATATTTTATATTTTCTGATAAAATAATATTTTATTATATTATATAATAATGGTGATATTTTTACAATGAATGTGAGATATATGAGTATATGAGGAGAAAGAGTATTTTGCTGCATTAAATGATTAACACATGTTTTGTGTGTCGATGGACCCCATTTCTTGACAGAAATTTGATTATAGCCTGTAAAATCGTCCGTATGTGAATTTCGGTCAATTTTTGTTTGAAATTTGGAAAAACTTTCTTCTACAAAGTTGTAGAGAATTGAATTTCCTATAAAAATTCGGGAGATTCGAATTTTCTGATAAAAGGGCTATTTATTATGAATTATTGAAATTCTGAAGTTCCGAAATAATTGATTTTTGAAAGTTTTATTTATTTTATTAATAAAACGTTTTTTATATGTTGTGGGCATCTTTAATATGTGCATGGTGGCTTAATTCGATTCAAGATGTGGGCGTATGAATTTTGTTTATATATAATATTATTATATTCAATTTTACTGCTTTTGGTGTTCTAAGCAATTTTCTATAAATAGGTGCTTTAGGTTATAATTAAAAATCACACCGAAACTAAAGATTTCTCTCTTTTCTCTCTATAATATCGAGCGTATTTTGTGAGTATTTTTTAGTACTTTAAGTATTCTATACTGATGCAAGTTCTTTCAAAGACTATATCCAAAGATTCCAAAAAGATTATTTATTTTTTGAGGTAAGGGATGTTATTTTCTTCTTAAATGATATTATTTTCTTCAATATCATTATGCCAAAATATTGGTGAACGTTTTTATCAAAGTTGGAACTTTTCATGTTGGGGTTACTATTCACGAGTTACTATTCATGAGTTATTATTCACGAATTATTATTCACGAGTACTATTCACGAAGCATGATGATATTTTTTGTGAAATTTCTATCTTTTAGTGTTTGAGTTACTATTCACATATACAACACTATTCACGATATACAACACTTATTCACGTGATACTAAGACTATTCACTTATCACGACCACTATTCATGTAAAATTAAATTTTCTTTTATGTGTCCAAGATTGTCTCATTATGATTCCTATCTTTGATTGGATCTATGTTTTGGTCTTCATTCTTGAATTTTACTCCACTCGATTATTTATGAAGTATTTTTGAACTTGGATTGTGTAAAGTACGAATCCTTAATATTTGTTCTTTTGTTTCAATGGATTCGCTTTCCTTTAAAATATTTTCATCATCCTCACCCTAAATGATGATATTCTTCAATATCTTTGGCCTGTAGTGCAAAAAATGAATAATTTTTCGATGAATATCTTTGGCTCAGAGTCAAAGATAAATGTGTTTTAGATGAACACGACTTAATCGATGAATATCTTTGGCCCGTAAGTAGTGCAAAAGATGAATAGGTGTTGAGATGAAACATGACCAATGTGATAAATATCTTTGGCTGTAGTGCAAAGATGACTATTTGATTTATGATGTATATTGATTGATGTTACAGGGATAAAATATCGATGATGGACTTTTAAATTCATAGATGATAGTAGATTTCATTCTCTACTTAACTCTTCTAATGAATTGTTGTTTCCGCTGCAGTTGTTGATTTAAAACTTGTTGTCTATTGTATTCTATCAGATTTTTCCCTGTTGAAGACTAAAGATAATTTGTTGTACATTACCTTAGTCATAATATTCTTTACTGGGCTAGTTAAGCTCACCCTTTTCCTTTTTGTTCCATTTTTCTTCTCAGGAGGCGAGAATATTAAGGGAACTAGTTGGGGTGTGGAGTGATGATTCAAGATAGCTGTTTTAGTAGTCCTCACTATTTTGTAAAATAGTGTATCAATAATTGTAATGAGGACTTATTTGAGTATGGATATTATTTAGAAGAAAATATTTGTATTTAAACTCACAGTTTATGTGTTGTCGATTTTGCACGACAATTGTATTAATGAAGTTGTGGTTGTTTACATCGCTGTATTGTTGGTATTCGAATAATAGGTTGGGTGGATTGGACCTATTTTTTTGTACACACATTATATATATATATATATATATATATATATATATATATATATATATATATATATATATATATATATATATATATATATATATACCTTAGCATTAAAAAGAAAAAGAAAACCATCAAAAGCGAAAGGCAGATTAATTAACGATCCCTTTGGGGCACTCATCCATCACCTTCCTTCCATTAGGCCTAAAATTTCATTTCACAACTGAACTTGATCTCAATTCTTGATTGAAACTAAGCTCTCCTTATAAACAACTACTTCTAATCTATCTCGCTTGCCATAAACTCCAAGATTTCTAATCATTTTTGTACCATGATCATACAAAACCAGCTCCCT
This sequence comes from Panax ginseng, assembly GCA_020205605.1. NCBI lineage: Eukaryota > Viridiplantae > Streptophyta > Magnoliopsida > Apiales > Araliaceae > Panax > Panax ginseng. The sequence continues at coordinate 7,943,670 of CM035138.1, read as the reverse complement.
ACAACTATTCTCCAAGATCATTTCCCCATTCTTCCAAAAGCCTAATGGCCTCTCAACTCCTGAAAGTGGTCCAATTCTTAGTAATCTTGCCCAGCATTCATTCTCATCAAACCCCTTAATCACCCATATATCAAACACTTTGTTAACTTGTTTGATAGCACAAACAACAAGGGCAATGAATTCGTTAAACGGGAGAATAGCCCTTGTTACTCTATTTTCTCCCTCCAGATCACCCATATCTAATGGCAATGGTGTTGTTTTAAATTCTTCATTTTTCATATCAAATGAAAGAATTATTTCTTTGTCATCGCCCTGTGCCCACCAGCAAAAAAATTCATTCCTAAAATTTGTGCTCCAAACATTTCGATACATTATATTAGCAGGTACACTTGCATCATATTTTCGCCAACTATCCGTCTTTAAGGTATATATCTCAACTTGATAAACATTTCCAACTTCTTTAGAGCAACAAAACAAAATTTGTATTACCTTGTAATCATTTGAATTTGAGTCGAATCCAAATCCAATATCGCCACCAAGTACTAATTTCCCATATGGACGGGGTATGGGGGATTTAGGGAGTCTCTTGAATTCCCTAATGGCAGGGTTCCATAACGCGATATTATCAGGAAAACCGTATAGGCATACAAGGCCATTGCAGGGGCCTAAAAGTCGAATGTGACCAAATGTTTCATTAAGAAATGGGGGTGGATTTTGATCAACAAATGTGTCATTTGTGAACAATGAGATAACTCGTTTATTTGTTTCATTGTCGCGTCTGCTAATGAGGAGATTAGCATTGTCTTTGTTCTTGTTGGAGGAATTGGTTAAGTGTTTGGAGATGAAATGAGGCTTTTTGACAACATTGTGCCATGTTCTGCAGACAAGTTTGAACCTCGTAAGAGATTTTACAGGCAGCCTTGACAAAATCTCGATTACTAAATCTTCTGGTAGATTCATTGCTTAATATTTCTCACCTTCTGGTTTTGGTGTTTGCTCGGAGGAATATTTGCACCAGAAGCAAAATTTTAAAAAGGGAAAAGAAAAGAAAATATGAACCTAGAGGAGGAAAAGAAAAGGGTAGAGAACCACAGGAAAAAACTTGAGGCTAACCGTGAACAAGTCCCTTTTTTGTACAAATTCTCGTCCATTTGATAATTTTGGGTACGTGGTTGAAGGGTCTACATTCAACATTAAAATTGATGTAGGTAGATTTCTTGGTGAGTATTATTAGACTGTTTACATTATAACTAATACATGAGGTGTAAGATTTTAGAAGTTATAAAACAAATTAATGGAACTTATTTACCAAATACTTTGTAATAGCACCTCTCTGTCGAGGAAGAGGAAGAAGAGTACCTAATAAGGCTGTTCTTTCAAGTAATTACTGCCAAAGATCAGCAAGTAGAAGACTTTATACTTTTATACAAGTTCACACAAAGCTTAGTTTAACCTCTGACATTTTGAGATTGATATATTTTCTCAAACATAGCACTCGGCTAATTATTTATTTTTTTTTTTTACTTTTTTTTTTCAGTTCTTTCATATAATGGGCTCTGCAAAAATTCAGATTTTAGACCAGGACAATATTCACACATAATGAAGCATAGTGTCCCAGTGAGATGTATGTATGTGCCAAAATATGGACCATATATTAACTCAGAGTGGCATTAAAAAGCAAATCTGGTATTAGAGAAAGGGTCATCAAACCGAACCAAAACAAAAGAGAGCCAACAGACGCAAAAAATAATATGGATTCTGAAATTCGTAGATACAGGATGCATATTGACAAGTATAAATTCGTAGATACAGGACCCCACAGCCTCTGGTGCATGCTAATTGATTCTCTTTTTCTCAGTCACATAGACACCAAGTTAAAATCCTAGTGCACCAGCTGCCGGCATTAAGGAATAAGAGATATATGCACATATTTCTTCTCACACTTTTGGTAATGAAACAGCAAGCAGAGACACTAACGAAAAATAACAGCCAACCGTTTGCTTACGAGATCAATCCAACTGTAAAAACTATGGTAAATAAATTGTCCTCAAACAAATCAATCTATCTGAAAAAACAAACAAACAGGACAACATTCCAACCGGAAAATCAGCAAAAATAACATAATCCATTAGTCGCAATCTTTTGTCTTCTTATTTGCCTGGAATTTTGCCACTTACTCAATACATAAGCCAAATACAAGATTGTGCGAATTATAGCTAGAAGCCTGCTATTGTAATATATACTATATACAAGGCAACTCTCTCTCTATATATTTAGCTCCTAGGATCTAGAAGTATACAAGACAGCTCTAGTAGTTACTAAACAGGGCAATCTCACGAAAACATATAGGCAAATTAAGATGGAAAACCAAGGAACACAAAAACGCCGGCCTCATGTGGTGCTTGTGCCTGGTCCATTCCAAGGACACCTCAGTCCGATGCTAGATTTAGGAACCGTTCTTCATTCCAAGGGATTCTCCATCATAATTGCTCATACTGTTTTCAACTCTCCGAATCCTTGTAACCACCCTGAGTTCACCTTCCTACCCATACAAGACAACCTATCTGATGCCAATTCAGCCCCAGGAAATCTTATAGATCTAATAAAGACTATTAACAAGAATTGTGAAGCACCGCTGAGGAGAAGCTTGGCTCATATAATGAATCAACATGAGCCAGAGGATCAAGTTTTATCTATCATTTATGATATGATCATGTACTTTTCTGCTGCAGTGGCTAATCATTTGAAGATTCCATGCATGATTTTACGTACTAGTGGTGCTTCTGCTGCTGTAGCTTATGATTCCCTTCCTCGGCTTCATGCACAAGGTTACCTTCCTCTGCAAGGTATGTCTTCTAACAAAAATTTGAAAATGATTATTTTTATAGTTACCTAATGCAATAGAAAGTACTTATGGCTAAGTAATCTAAGTTTCTTCAGACTAGTTTCATCTCCTGCATTAAACATCAGCCCACAAGACTTGTGTTAACTTCTGATTTAATGGAGTCTTTCTTTGAACATCCATTATACCAAGACTCTTTTTTGATCAACATTATACCAAGACTCTAAATGATTGTTTTGCAGTTATATGCATTAAACCCTAACACTAACAAGATATATGATAGATTCTTAATCTTTTGAACAAAAATAAGAAAACAACTTTTGTTTTATGATTATTTGCATCACCTCTTCTATGGTTTCACTTTAATTCAAAGATTTGTTGCTAATTGTTTCTGTGTTCAAAGGACTTGACATCTATAGTGTTTTGCCATCTTGTCCAACATTTAAATGATTCTATAGTTCTGACATACTATGATTCAGTAGGGCTTCAAGCATGACTTACAGTACATCAAATTCATAATATTTCCCTTAATTGACATATCACCTGCAACACCCATTGTAGTATAATGGTGCTTGAAACTTGAAAGAGGTGCTAATTTGTATATATTACACATGCAGATTCGAAGTTGCAGGATCTAGTTCCCGGGCTTCATCCCCTCAGATTTAAGGATGTATCAACTTGTGATATGGGAAACATAGAAGAAGTACTAGAAATTTCGGAGATTGCAAGCGATACAAGAACTTCCTCAGCCATGATCTGGAACACGGTCAATCATCTTGAGGAAAAAACATTGGTACAGTACCAACAAAACTATCCTATTATCTTTTTTTCAGTAGGTCCTATATATAAAATGGCTCCAACATTGTCTACCAGCTTATTCGAAGCAGACAATAATTGTATTACATGGCTTGACAAGCAAACTACTCATTCAGTCATTTACGTAAGCATTGGGAGCTTAGCAATCATGGAAGAAAAAGAGCTATCTGAAATAGCTTGGGGTTTGGCCAATAGTGGCCAACCATTCTTGTGGGTAATTAGGCCGGGCTCAGTTTGTGACTCAGAATGGATTGAGTTGTTGCCAGAAGAATTTAAAGAAACTATTGGAGAAAGAGGGTGCATTGTAAAATGGGCTCCCCAAAGGGAGGTTCTGGGCCATGATGCAGTGGGAGGGTTTTGGAGCCATTGTGGTTGGAATTCGACTTTGGAAAGTATTAGTGAAGGGGTTCCAATGATATGCAGGCCTTTTTTCGCAGACCAAAGCATTAATGCCAGATATTTGAGTGAGGTTTGGAAGGTAGGCCTGCCATTGGAGCATGAGTTGGAGAGAGGGGCGATCGCGAGTACTATAATGAGACTCATGGTGGACAAGGAAGGAGGGGAAATAAGGCAAAACGCAACCGATATGAAGGAAAAGATCAGGCTAAGTGTGAGTAAAGGGGGTTCTTCATATAACTCACTGAATGATTTAACAGAGCTTATTCTGTCATCCCAATTGCCTAACTGACTTAATCATCACAAACATTCAAAGTTTCTGATAAAGATTTGAAGCTTTTGGCCCCTATTAATATTGCATTTTTCATATGGTGAAGGCTTATGCAAAAAAATTACAATATTTTAGATTTTCTTTGGTAAATTTTATTTTCAACAAACACAATGTAAGCAGAGCAAAATGCAAGATGTCAGTTATTTGGTGATGGACAAAAATTCATGCTTGAACTTTATATTTTTTTGTATTGAAAGGTGGTTGTTTTTTTACCATTAGAGTAAAGTGTGTTTCACATTAAATTATTTGTGCACATTTACTCTGGATATGGGAATATAACATCAAACTCATACATTATCAAGACCATAACATGTATAGGCGTGAGTCCAGTGCTTGTGATCGAACTTCAATATAATCTAATCAGTGAATTTTTCATAGATAGTTCATTTGCAGTTATTTGACTAGCAGAAATACTTATTAAATTTGCCTGCCTCATTGCTATATACATCACATAGTAATGATACCATTAGCAATACTTCATACATAGTAGTGACTACTTGTACTATACATCCGTAGATAATCTTTATTGAGGCCTATCCGATAGAGGGGGAGTCTTTTAAATAGTTATATTTATACATATGAGATGACGCTTCAATAGCTCCAAACATGTCTCTCTAACGGGTCAAGTTTGAATATGCAATACAAAAATTAGTCCATCAGATGAACATGCAATACAAAACCTTGAGTAGCCTTGCCAAGTAATATTTGATATTGGACTGATGAAGCTACGGGCATCAAAACCTCTTTTGCGCTTACGTCCCACATCGATTATTAGTTGAAGCAGATGTCGGAAACTGCAGTTTAAAAATAGGCAATCAGCAGCTATTAAAATTATCTTTGCGCTTGGGGCAATGACGCAGCTAGTGAGGTACTAACCGAGGCGCGTCAATTGCTGGTTGAAAACTATTTCCAAACCCCCTCCTTGGTCTTGGTGAATGCCTTGGCCATCGAGAATTTTTGGAAGGGCCTCCCTCTAAAAAAGGGTAAAGGTCCTACAATTCTTAGTATCTAATGATTAGTTACTCTTTATTCTTGTGTTTTGTTTATGCATCATATAAAACAAAATGGAGAGGACGTTTAACATGAAGCTCTATTTGAACATACTTGGATGGATGGGGCTTTGGAGGGGTGGTCGCCTAAATTAGGGTCTACCCAGGTGGTGGAGTTTACATTTAATTTGTGAGTGGTTGTGCAACCGTTAACCAACCCAATTTTTAAGCTTTTAAACGATAACATAACACGAACACAAGTCATAAATGAGTAACAATTTTTAAGGTTTTATTTGTTTTGTAAATTAGGGGTGGTAATTTTTTACACGATTTATAAATGAGTTGTGTTACAAACTTACGTATACAGGAGTTTTAACATGACATGATCGTCACCCTTAATATAAACTTTTATTTACACAAAATCCTAATGTTACATTTGAATTGGAGTAATAAAAGTAGAAAATGCCCTAAATGAATGTCTCTCTAAGTAGTTTACATTAGGGGCGAAAACTCGGGTTCCAAAAAGTAGTTATGTAAGGACATATTCTCCCTAAAGTTCAACAATTGCAAAGTAAGCAGGAGTCCTTTCCTTGATGTGTACGACGCAAGGGCAAAACCAGATCCCATATCGAAAGAAATAGAAACAAAGTTTTAGTACTTAGCAACCTTTGAGAGCATTTATTGACACGACCTTGAACAGAATCTGTTCTATAGGCTCGTACCTTTGTATTTCATTAAGTGTACCTTTCTTAAAATTCATCAAACATATTTTAAAGAAGCCTAGAAATGATCCATGATTATTACTTTATTTTAAAGGTCGGAAGTAATTATGAGATACTTTTCTTGTCACCATCTAATCTAAATCTTTGGTTGGACCGTAACGAAACCTAGTTGGGGTATTATTACTTCTCTCTCTGTTTTCTCCACATTGAAAGAAATAAAGAAAAATTTACGTTTGGGTTTGGATTGAAGGAATGAAATGGGGAATGGAATGATTCATTCCATTATAGTTGGAATAAGTTATTCCATATTTTTCTTCCCCAAAGAATAAAATTCATAAATTTAGGGAGATTAAGAATCATTCCAATCGCAACCAAACACAATTTTTTTTATTTTATAGAAATGAGTCATTCCATTCTCACCTTCGTTACTTGAACAAGAACCATGACTGCAGGACTAGAGCGTGGTTTATAGCACTGTGGTCCTTTTACTATATTTGAGCCGTAGCGTAGCGGATCTAAATCCCCCTATTTTTTGGCAAATTTTATTTGTGGACAGAAGCAACACTACCACCCGGTTAAAGAAACTACTTGTATCTTCTGATCATACCATATTTTTCTTTGCTGACAGGCTATTGCAGAACAATAATCTAATGCATTTTGATTTCCTCAGGTCCACCGATAAGCTTCATATATAGGTTGGTTTGCTTGAAGGGAATCATTTCTATGATCAAATCCGAATCATGAATGAACATGCTCTGTAAGATTCGGAAGAATAAGTGAATTGGATAACCCATTGGTAGTTTTAGACATTGCTTGATTCTTACTATAGGAAACTATTAAACCAGAAAGAAGTTTATGTTGTCAAACACAGAGAACGTGTTCTGCCCCGAGCTAAGTCTAAGTTGGTTTGCTCTGCCAATTGGTACCATTTGAAAATGTTGAAATTGTTCCTTTTATGAGAATTCTCAAAGCTGTTAAGGTTATGGAACAAATGTCAATTGAAATCATGACTAACAAATAAACAAGAAAGAAGTATAAGTGTGTAACAAAATATATGTCTAGGGCCATGATTAGTATGACATGATAACAGAATATCAAAACTAAATTTGAAGATAACTAATATAAATTATGGAACTCCTTTTTGGAACAATTTTTTTTAGCAAATGAGACTCTTAACGTGGCTACTTCACTAAAACTCAAACCTTGTAGATTCCATGTTGCAGGGGCTTGTGTTGGGAAAAATACCACTCAAAGACTGTTGTTGTTGATAAATTAAATGAATAATAAGAAAGAAAAACAAACAAAGAGAGACCAAGATTATCAAACCACGAGACACCAAGAATTTTACGTGGAAAACCCTCTAAAACTAAGAGGTAAAAGCTACGAGACGATCTCCTAAAATCCATCTTAATTTAGATAAACTCATAATTATATTTAATTTGAATAAAACTCAAATTACTTCACCACAATAACTATGTGATGGAACCCAAATAAAACACCCTTCTATTTGAACTATCTTTCTCCTCTCTATTTTCTAAAGCTTCACGTGCTTCTTTTCTCTCACTTCTCTGTTTCTTCCAACTCTTGATTGCTTCCTTGATGAGACTTGAGAGAGAGTTGGTTTTGGTGTGTTTTTCTTCTTATGCTTAGCCTTCCTTTTTATAGCCAAAATGGAGGAGGATAGCATAATTAGTTTGGCAAGATTTTCAACAAAGTAGGGAGCAAAAAATCAAAGTTTGGTAAAAGAAATTCAAATGTTGGTAAAGTGGGTGAGAACTTTTGACTAATTGGTAAAGTGGGTGAGGAACTTTTGACTAACAATCTCCCTCCCAACCCACTCAGAGGATATGTTCACCATGACTCATTACTGGAATCGATCCCGACCAATTCCTTGCAAAATTCCAAATTTTGTCACGAGTAACAACTTTTGTTAACATGTCCGAGGGATTCTCGCATTTGAACTTTCTTCACTTTCATCAATTCCTTTTCCATCACTTCGCCCAAAGATAACGAACATCAATATGTTTGGTCCGATTATGATACGTGGCATTCTTGGTCAAGTCAATTGCACTCGACTATCACAATAAACCACGACTCATCTTGTTTTAAACCCAACTCTTGAGAAACCGCTTTTAACCACAACATCTCCTTGCTCGCTTCAAGAAGCAGCGATGTATTCTCGACTCAACAGAGACAAAGCAACACACTTTTGCAACTTCGATCGCCATGATATCGCTTCCCCGCAAAAGTAAACAAATACCCCAAGTAGACTTCTTCTTCGTAACTCCGCCATGTCTCAGATCTCAGAAAACCCTCCAAGATCGGACTCAGACTACCAAAAACCAAACATAAACCGGAAGTAGCTTTCAAGTATCCGAGAATCCACTTAATCGCTTCCCCAATGTTCTCTCGCCAGATTTGACAAATACCGCCACAACGCCAATCGCATGAGCAATATCTCGCCACAGATAAACCATTGCATACATAAGACTCCCTACAGCAGAGGAGTAGGGAACTGCTTCCATATCATCTCCCTTCCTTGGTAGAAGGACACATGCACTTTGTCAACTTAATATGACTAGCCAAAGGTGTGCTAACTGGTTTAAGATCACTCATGTTGAATCTTGCAAGCACCCGCCAACATACTTCTCTTGTGACAACCACAACCTCTTGGCTTTCCCCGTCACGAACAATCTTCATACCCAAAATCATTTAGTGGACCTAAGTCCTTCATATCAAAGGACTTGAACAACTCACCCTCGAGCTCATGAATCATATCAAAGATCCCCCTGACTATCAACATATCATCTACATATAACAATAAAATAACGGTTACCATCCGGGAACCTCTTGGACATACACACAATGATCTCGCAATTGTTCTACTATAACCTCGATCCACCATAAATGAATCAAATTTCATGTACCATCGCTTGGAGCTTGTTTCAGTCAGATAAACTTTTCTTCAACTTGCGCACTCAAGTGTTCTTTCCCTTTAACTTCAAATCCTCCGGCTATTCCATGTAGATTTCTTCCTTCAAATCACCATGAAGAAAAGCAAATTTAACATCCAACCGCTTTCAAGCTCAAGATCCATACTAAAGCAACTAATCCCAAAGACTACTCGAATAGAAGTCATCTTTACGACCGGAGAAAAAATCTCATCGAAGTCAATACCTTGCTTTTGAAAGCAAAACCCTCGACAACTAATGAGCCTTGTACTTTACTAGTTTATCGCCATCCTTCTTAAGCTTAAACACCCATTTGTTCTTCAATGTTTTCTTGCCTTTCTAAGTGTAGTCAACTCATAGGTGTGATTCTTGTGCAAAAATCCATCTCATCTTGCATAGCTCTCTCACCAATCGCCTTTGTCCTTATGAGTCTTGACTTCTTGAAAATCCTCCGCTCCCCCTCCTCAAAGAATTCAAAAGATATTCAGATGAAGGATATCCGATTGATGGCACACGCTTTCTAAAGGATCTTCTTAGTCGAGGTTCTTCAATATCGTTGCTCCCCGATCAACACTCTCTCTGATCTCGATCCCACCCATCACCATCGCAAGTCTCAGATTACCATATCTTCATTCGACCTCCTTCTCCAACCGTGGCATTCTCAGACTGGAGGAGGAACTTCACCGAGGTCCGGAACTCTATTATCTCCGGGTCAGGTAGTAGCATTATCGTAATGCTTATAATTCGTGCTCATGAAACACCACATCTCCGCTTCAATAATTTTTCTCAGACCGGATCCCATAACCCAGATCCAAACTCTTCATCTCCATAGCCAACAAATACACACATGAGTAGATTTGTCATCAAGTTTCGATCTTTGTTCCTTGGGATATGTGTAAAAGCCTTGCACCCAAATACCCTCAAATAAGAATAAGACAAATCCTTACCACTCCAAATCTTTTCTCGAATCAAAAATCCAACGGCCTTGATGGAGATCTAATCGTAACAAGCAAGATTTAATAGCTTCACCCCTGTAATGACTTAGCAATTTTTAGCCATTCTCAACACGCATCGCACTCTCTCAATAATAAGGCGGTTCATTCTCTCACCACACCATTATGTCAGGGGGTGCCAGAATACCGCTTTAATGCCGAATGCCATGCTTATCGCAATATTCAACAAACTCCTTTGAAGTGTATTCCTCCGTTGTCGCCATTTAAGACACTTCAATGATTTTCCAGCTCCCTTTCAACCATAGCATGAAGACTCAAAATGTGGAATACCCGGTCTTTTGTTCTCAACAAAATACCCACACCTTCCGCGAAGATCATCAATAAAGGTAACGGCACCTATTTCCACCCAAAGACTCAACCTCAATGGGTCCACATACATCTAATATACTCTCTAGTAGTTCGATTTTCTTTTTTAAATTTGACTACTAAAAGAGACTCTATGTTGTTTCCCAAACAAACAATAATCACAAGTGGCTTAAAACAAAGACTTTAGCAGCATAAGGAATGAGTGACCTTTTGCTAATAATCGCAACCCTTTCTCACTCATGTGGCCAAGCCTCTTATGCCATAAGTTTGGTGAAGAGTCATCCTCAATCGCATTCAATTCACTAGAACATATCTTCACACGAGTCTTCAGACAACGAACAACAAGCAACGCCTCTTGCAATCACCATAGAGCCTTCGGTAAGCTTCCACTTTCCACCGCCAAAGTGATTCTCATAGCCTTTCTCGCCTAAGGCCATGCCGTAAATCAAAGTTGAGACGCAACTGAACGGTCTAACATCCCTCAAGGTAATAAAGCAAACCAACACCGCTTAAATGCAAACATCTCCAATTCCAATAATCTTGGATCGATCAAGATTTCCCATTCTCACGCACTCCAAAGTCTCCAAATTTTGTAAGTTGTGAAAAATTCTCTCTAGGTGTCGCATGATACGATGCACCAAAGATCAACCACCCAATCAACTTTCGATCATCATCAACGCAAAGCATTCTTCTTCCCCAAATGAAAGAATCACAACATCTTCTATGATCGTGGGTCAGCAGTGTTCTTTTCCTCAACCTTTCCCCGCTTTCACCATTTTTCTCATTGTCTAAACTAGATTCTCGCAATTTCTCCCGAAATGACATTCCTTATCGCAATGGAAACATTTATATGTTTCACCTTGTTCGGTCTTTGACTTGCTCCCCGTAGTTTTTGCTTTTGTCATGACTTCATCTCTCTTTTGTGAGATCCTCTAAAATTGCTTCTCTCCGCTCTCTCTGATGACAAGAGCATGAGTCTCGAAATTTACGCCTCGCTCCTTTCGCCTTTGTCTCCTCATTATGAAGACTATCTTTGACCATCCGTGATAGTCATTTTTCCTTCTGAGTCAATTGCTTAGAGACACCACCTAAGGTCTCCCAAATTGCTTGGCAACGAATCGAGAAGTTATGAGAGCCTCAAATCTCATCATCAAGATTCAACTTCATGGTGGACAACCGTTCACCAAACCTCGAACTCACTCATATGCTCCGACACACTTCTCCCGCCCTTGTACTTTTAGATTCACAATTTTCCAAATGACAAAAGTTTTATTTTGTGCATTCTTCTTCTCGCATATGTAGACTCTAGTGTTGTCCATAAAGTGTGAGCATCCGCCTCTCATGCGAAACACGATGGAACACACTTTGATCAATCCACCGCTTGATGTGACCAATAGTCTTCCTATTCATTTTATTCCAATCACCTTTCGATTTATCCACTAAGCTTTTTTCCTCGAGCTCCAACGGATCATATAAATCCTCGCAATAAAGGATATCCTCCATTCGGGCTTTCAGATCGAAAAATTTGAAGAGGTCAATTTAATCACGGTTCGATCGATTCCTCCATAAAATTTATCAAAAACAACCAAGCAAATAACCTTAGCTTTGATACCGCTTGTTGGGAAAAACACCACCCAAAGACTGTTGTTGTTGATAAATTAAATGAATAATAAGAAAGAAAAACAAACAAAGTGACACCAAGATTATCAAACCACGAGACACCAAGAATTTTACGTGGAAAACCCTCTAAAACTAAGAGGTAAAAACCACGGATTTATCTCCAAAAATCCACTGTAAATAATATGAGAGAATATGAAAGATATCTTAATTTGAGTACAAACTCAAATTACTTCACCACAATAACTATGTGATGGAACCCAAATAAAACACCATTCTATTTGAACTATCTTTCTCCTCTCTATTTTCTAAAGCTTCATGTGTTTCTTTCTCTCACTCTCTATTCCTTCCAACTCTTGGATTGCTTCTCGGATGAGACTTGAGAGAGAGTTGGTTTTTGGTGTGTTTTTCTTTCTTATGCTTAGCCTTCCTTTTATAGCCAAATGGAGGAGGATAGCATAATTAGTTTGGCAAGATTTTCAACAAAGTAGGGAGCAAAAAATCAAAGTTTGGTAAAAAGAAATTCAAATGTTGGTAAAGTGGGTGAGGAACTTTTGACTAATTGGTAAAGTGGGTGAGGAACTTTTGACTAACGGCTTGAACCCCTGAGGTTTAAGGATATACCAAGTGCTGATATGGGAACTTTACAAGATGTAATAGAACTCACACAGAGAATGAGATCCAACACAAGAAGTGCTTCAGCCATTATCTGGAATTCTGTCCACCATCTTGAACAGTCCCAATATCAACGACACTATCCGGTCCAATTCTTCTCCATAGGCCCTTTACATATAATAGAAGCCGACCAAAATTGTATTGCACGGCATAACCAGCAGGACCATGGACCAAAAAGAGCTAGCCGAGATGGCTTGGGGGCAAGCCAGCGGTGACCAGCCATTCTTGTGGGTTGTTAGACCTGGCTCAGAAGGTTATGATTTGTTACCACAAGGTTTTTTAGAAACAATTGGAGGAAAAGAAATGGGCAGCTCAAAGGGAAGTTTTGGAACATGTTGCTGTGGGGTTCCAATTTGAGTCATGTGGGGAAATTAAAGGAGCGGGAGAGGAAATGAGACAGACAGCAATGGATTTGAAGGAAAAGATGAAGCTAAGTGTAGTGTGAGCAAAGGAAAGGTTTAAATGATTTAGCAAGCTGATTATATGTTTTGAAAATTATGGACATAATTTTTTGTTTAACAGTCGTGATTTTATAAATATTTTTTTAATTTGAAAATTAAAAGAGTAATATATCGAGTAAAATAGAATTTGTTATGGGATCGGATGGTGGAAAAAGTCAAGAAGACGTCAGTGTTGCTTTGACAATAGGGACATAAAGAGTCCCAGGCCCATGTCCTGATTTCTCCATCTGTCAAATATCATACATACATGTCATGAGATTATATATCACGCTAGATACCTAAAATTGAACAAAATCTCTTCTCTTGTAGTATAATTTAATTTAATACAAAATTAAATGATTATTATACTACTCCATAAGAATTAGACATTTACATAAGACAAATCTAAGGACATAGCCCTTGGTTAGCTGCTGGTTGTTTATATCTGATTGTCTTTTAATGGATTGTCTCTTATTTGTTAAGAGGCATGAATTTTAATTAGTAGTACATTTATACATTTTAAAATATTTATCATTATATTAATTATTGATGATTTTTTAAAGTAGAATTTGTAATGTATTGAATTTATTTTAAAAAAAATAATAATAATGGTCTTATATTTACCCTTTTTTGGTATAAAAAAATTAATTGAATAAATGTTAAAATGAGATTCAATATTGTACATAAGTATTTTTTAGCCACATGTCGTTGTCATATTATCAATTTATGACGTGGTACTATCAATTAGACGTAATAAAAAAAAACAAAAGTTTAATCCATTAATTAAAAAAATTGAGAAGATAATCCCAAAAATAAATAAAAAATTAATTATTGAATCCCTTAATTAGAAAAAATAAAAAAACAATCCCCAAAATAATTTTTTTTTAAAGTTCAGAACATTAATACATATTTAGCACCACCGTGTTGTACTAAATCAAATCGTTTAAAATTAAAACACTAGTGTTTAAAATTAAAGTCAAAAAGTATTCCTTCTAATTTCATTCAATGTAGCATATTTTTATAGTTATGAATAATATAATTAAAATCGATACCGATCATTTAATATATTATATTAAATAACATAATTATTTTAAAAATGAAAGTAATTCAACACTTTTTTGCCATTTGATATGTAAAACCCCAACTTTTTGAATAAAGATGAATTTTGTAAGACCCCGAATTTTTTTATAAATAAAATGGAATTTCCTTTATTTATTATTTTGAAATAGTAAGGGTTGATTTGATTCATGTGGATAGTTATGGGTAAAATACGCAATATTTCAATAAGCAAATGGTTATAAAATATTCTTTATTAGTCGGGAATATTCGTTTGGTCGTGGAATATTCAGATCTTTGTCTAGTAATATTCGTATTTACGCTTGCAGTCTTTTATGGGCCCCATAACGGAAAGCGATTGGATGAAGAAAACGACAAATATAAGTTGTTTAAAAATAATAGTAGTTATTACCGCTTTATTAATCGTTGGAATACCCGGTGGTTAAAACACGAATACGCTATTGTTGTTGCAGACAAGAAGACACCAGTATTGCACCAATTATTGACTTTACGTAGTAAGGCACTTTACTTTCAATAATGGTTACGATAATTATCGCTCAATATTTTATTTTATTGATTCAATAATTCACGCATTGATATTTTATATTCTTTGTTGTTTCAATAATTGTCATTACACAAAGATTTTCCATTATCGAAGCAATAATTCATATTATTTGAATAATATTATTAGATAACATTATTGGCAATGTCTAGAAAGTTACGCTCTAAGGAGAGGTTTGGTCACCTAATCAAGGCACCAAAGAAGGAGAAATTCTTATTGAAAAGCCCCTCTTTCCTTTAACCGCTTCAATTGTCAATATTGTGATTCTCGTAATATTATTTGTGAATAATTAATTATTGATTCATATGATGAAAAAAATATTGATTTTATGTGGATATATATGGAGAAAATTTTTAATGTGACAATTATTGAAAATTGAAATTTTATCTTTTTCTGATAAAATAATTTATTTAAATATATTATTATATTTTAATAATATAATAATGATGATATTTTTACGATGAATGTGGGATATATGAGTATATATAGAGGAGTATTTTTGTTACCAAAAATATTTAAAACATGTTTTTCACGTCGGTGGACCCCATTTCTTGACTGAAATTTGATTATAGCCTGTAAAATTGTTCGTTTGTGAATTTCGGTCAATTTATGTTTGGAATTTGGAAAAACTTCCTTCTGTAAAGTTATAGATAATGGAATTTCCTATGAAAATTCGCGAGTTTCGAATTTTTCTGACAAAAGAGCTATTTATTATGAATTATTGAAGTTCCGGATTAATTAATTATTATTATTTTTGGAGTTTTAAATTAAATAATTATGAAAAATATTTTTTTTGATGTAGTTGACTATTGGTGGCTAGCTGATATTTGAATCTCATTTAGTGTGCGTAAGAAAATTTATATATATATTATTATTATATTAAATTTTCTGCTTTGGTGTTCTAAGCAATTTCCTATAAATAGGGTGCTTAGGTTAGAATTAAAAATCACACCAGAAACTGAAATTTTCTCTCTCTATATTGTCGAGCATATTCTTGTGAGTATTTTGAGTATATTTTGAGTATTGCAATACTGGCAGTAAGTTCAAGTCATAAATTGATCCTGTTTCAAATTTAAGATCTTGATCTTTCGAGGTAAGGATATTATTTTTTTCGTAATGATATTATTTCTTCAATCATTATCTTTGAAATATTGATCTGAAGTTTTATCAAATTTGGAACTTTTGGTGTCTGAGATTACTATTCACGTGATACTGACCTTATTCACGTATACTGATCTTATTCACGAATACGACCTTTATTCATCGAAAAATAAAAATTTTCTTTTCGTCTAAAATATCTATTGTGGATACTAGCTTTGATTGTATCCATGTTTTGATCATTCTTGAATTTTACACCACTATGATTATTTTTGAGGTATTTTTGGACGTGGATAAAACAAAGTACGAATCCTTAATCCTTAATCCTTGTCATTTTGATTCACTTTGGATTCGCTTTTTAAAAAATTTTTCATCATCCTCGGTCTTAAATGATGATATTATGAAATATCTTTGGCCTGTAGTGCAAAGATGAATGATTTTTGATGAATATCTTTGGCCTGTAGTGCAAAGATGAATGATTTCTGATGAATATCTTTGGCTCGCAGTGCAAAGATGAACATGTGTTTAGATGAACATGACCAACTGATGAATGTCATTGGCACAGTAAGGCAAGGATGAATATATGATTTCGGATATATATATGATTGATGTTACAGGGGATAAAAATATTGATGATGGATTTGTTAAATTCATAGATATTAGTAGATTTCATCCTCTACGTAACTCTTCTATGAATTAATATTTTCCGTCATGCAGTATTGATTTTAAAACTTGTTGTCTATTGTATTCTATTAGATTTTTCCTGTTGAAGACCAACGATAATTTGTTCTATATTATCTTAGTCATAATATTCTTTCTTTGGGCTAATTGAGCTCACCCTTTTCCTTTTTGTTCCATTTTTCTTCTCGTGAGGCGAGAATGTAATGAGTACGAGTCTGGGGTATGGAATGATGGTTTTATAAAGTTGTTTAGTAGTCCTCACCATTTTATAAAATAATGTATCAATAATTATGATGAGGATTTATTTGTATGTGGATATTGTCTAGATGGCAATATCTGTATTTAAACTCACAGTTTATATGTTGTAACAATAAAGTTGTAGTTATTTCTGTACCATGTTATTGGCAACTCAGAATGAGTGATGTATACCTATTTTGGGGGCGTCATAGTTGGTATCGAGCTTAGGGATATGATCTCCAAGCGAGATCGGGGAATAGAACTAGGAGGGAGAGAGACGAGTAAATCTTTCGCTAGTGTGTGCTACCTAAGCTTATTTGTTAGTTGGTCAGTATATAGGGATATTATGTGATATATTGATTTCCTTAATTAACCCTTGTTTTATGATAGTATTTGAGAATGTTGACTGAGAATATTAACAATGGAAATGAGACCGTGGAGATGCTCAGACTCACCAACGAGGAGAACGTCGCAACAGTCGCATGATGTTCCTCCCGTGAACAACACCACAGAGCGAGATGATGAACGAGGGGATGTTTAGAAGCTTTTTGCGCTTCATGAAAAATCGATTTAGGAGACTCGTGTTCAAAACATAGGAGAAATGATAGCAATTCACCAAGGTTGTCACAGTCATAAGCGATTCAAAGAGTTGGGACCACTGAATTTAAGGGAAAGCCTCGATCCGATCATGGCGGCGGAAACATGGGTCAAGCAAATTACCAAGATATTCGATGTCTTGGGATGCACGGAGGAATGAAGGTTCCATTCGCCACCTTTATGTTCCGTGGCGAGACAGACTACTGGTGGGAATTTGTGAAGCGTACCCATCCAGCTGTGCTCAATATGTCTTGGGAGACGTTTCAGAAACTATTTAATGACAAATACTTTCCTGAAAGTGTTAAGTGGAGTTTATTAGACTGGAGCGAGAACAACATGACGGTGTCTCAATACGAGGCGAAGTTCATGGAGTTGTCGGGTTTCGCACCTCATTTGGTGGAAAATGAGGAACGAATAACGCGTATGTTTCGAGGGTCTAAAACCCGAGATTCGACAATATCTTATCTCTCATAAATTTTCTTTATATTCAGATGTTGTAAATAGGGCTCAAATATTAGAGCGTGATAACGAGTATGTTCAACCGAGGGACCATAACCAGGATCATACCGAAGATAGCAGTCATCAGAATAATGATAACCAAATGAGAAAGAAGAATACGAATTAAAGGCGGTAACCACTCGGGTGGTAATCGTGGCCATGAAAATAGAAGAAGCGAGTCGGGAGGAGATTTTAAAAAGAGAAGATTCAACAACGACCATGTGAAGACGTCGCGCCACAAGTAAGAATCGGGTTCCAGGAGAGGAAAGACCACCGGTCGACATGTTACAAATGCGAGAAAGAGGGATATATCACCCAAATCGCCCACACAGTTCAAGGTATGCTATAATTGTGGAAAGGAAGGACATATCGCTCGAGATTGTGCGAGAAGAAACATAGTTCAATGAGGACGGTGACTCAAAAGGATGTCCCGAACAAGCCAAAGCCATAGTTTAAGAGAGCATTTTTTTTGTGACGAGGAACCCGAATAAAATTATCACGGGTAAGTTAATCATAAGTTCTCAAAGTCTATACCGTGTTGATATCTGGGTTCTACTCACTCTTTTTATTTCACCTAGTTGTGTTCAACGCTTAAATTTGACTCGGAGAAGTTAAACTTTGACTTATTAGTTGAAACTTCGTTAGTAGGAGCCTTCACACTCTCTACTATTTATAAATCTTGTTTGATTCAAATCAACACTTTCACGCTACTGTCGATCTTCTTATCTCTTTGAAAATATTTGCATGGATGTGATTTTTGGAATCGATTGGTTAACTACTCATCATGCTTTTGTAAGGTTTTTAGCTTTCATACTCCTAACCAACCTATTATGCGAATTCAAAATAACCAAACCACTAAAGTCAATCATTGTCATATCGAGCCATAAGTAAAGAGCCCCGAGCCTTTCGTTGTTGACTTCATGTGTGGAATGCACGTAAGCAGGACTTTTCGTGGGAGACGTTGTGAATGACGATGGCAAGTTGTTAGGTATCAATGTGACGTGTTATCCAAGTTTTGGATGAGAGTCACGATTTTGAATGATATTTCTCGTTAATAAATTTTCCGATGTAATCCTCGATGACTTCTAGCCTACCCTAGAGCGAGAAATCGAATTTTGTATTGACCCTAAGACAAAACCTATTTCCTAAACCTTCGATATTTCTTTAACTAAATGAACGTATCACGCGCCAAAGACGTTGGCTCGAGTTTGTTGAAGATTATGATCGTACCATTCAATATTATCGTAGAAGAAGCGAACGTGGTAAATTGAAGGGTTGAGTAGAAGATCGTATGCGTTTGAAGTGCGATGTTGATAACACAAAGACTCATTTCAGTATAACTTACAAATGATGAAGATAGAGTTAAAGACTCTAGGGACTCACGTGATGATATACGAGTAGAATCGACTTTAATCGATAATGTTAAAGCCGCTTCAAGCTACAAACCCGAGTGATGAATATAAAGAAGAAGGTCTGAAGCGTTATTCTAGAAGTAAGAGTTAATGAAGAAGAAGAAAGCTCAAACCTTCGATTTATTAATTCATTCTCGATCGAGTAGAAACTGTGGCCTATAAACTCGCTTTACTACCAAGTATGTCGCGTGTTTATAACATTTTTTTTACGTACCGATATTACGTAAATATGTGGACGACCCGAATAACATCATTGAGTTAGAACCAGACGAGATAATCAAGACTTAACGTCAAAGAGGTACTGTCCAAGATCTTGGATATGAAGGAGTATGTCCTACGCTGCGTAAAGGTCATACCACATGTTAAAGTTTTGTGGAGAAACCATGCTATAGAGGAAATGACACGAGAGTTGGAAATGAAAATGAAAGCGAGGTATCTTCATCTTTTTGAAACACTACAGACGTACGTCAATTTCGAGGACGAAATTTCATAAGGAGGGAGGTTGTAAGACCCCAATTTTTTATAAATAAAATAGAATTTCCTTTATTTATTATTTTGAAATAGTAAGGGTTGATTTGATTCATGTGGATAGTTATGGGTAAAATACGCAAATATTTGAATAAGCAAGTTGTTATAAAATATTCTTTATTGTTTGGGAATATTCGTTTGGTCGTGGAATATTCGTGATTTCACGAGTAATATTCGTATGCGACGGTAGCCAGCTTTTTGTGGGCCCCATAACTTGAAGCGATTGGATGAAGAAAACGACAAATATAAGTTGTTTAAAAATAACGGCGTTGTTATTACTGCTTTACATCGTTGGAATACCGGTGGTTAAAACACAAGATGTCTGGCGTTGTTGCACAAGAAGATACCAGATTGCACCAATTATCGACTCTTACGTAAAGAAGGCACTTACTCAATAATGATTACGAATTAATTCGCTCAATATTTTATTTTATTGATTCAATAATTCACGCATTGATATTTTATATTCTTTGTTGTTTTAATAATTGTCATTACACAAGATTTTCCATTATCGAAGCAATAATTCATATTATCCGAATAATATTATTAGATAACATTATTGGCAATGTCTAGAAAGTTCATCTCAAGAAGAGGTTTGGTCACCTAATTATGCACCAAGATGAGGAGAAATTCTTATTGAAAAGCCCCTCTCTTCCTTGAACCGCTGCTCAGTTGTCAATATTGTGATTCTGTAATATTATTTGTGAATAATTAATTATTGATTCATATGATGAGAAAAATATTGATTTTATGTGAATATAGATGGAGAAAATTTTAATGTGACAATTGTTGAAAATTGAAATTTTATCTTTTTCTCGATAAAATAATTTATTTAAATATATTATTATATTTTAATAATATAATAATGATGATATTTTTACGATGAATGTGGGATATATGAGTATATGTGGAGGAGGAGTATTTTGTTACCAAAAATATTTAAAACATGTTTTTCATGTCATGGACCCCATTTCTTGATGAAATTTGATTATAACTTTGTAAAATTGTTCGTTTGTGAATTTTGGTCAATTTATGTTTGGAATTTGGAAAACTTCCTTCCGTAAAGTTGTAGATAATGGAATTTCCTATGAAAATTCATGAGTTTCAATTTTTCTCGACAAAGAGTTATTTATTATGAATTATTGAAGTTCCTGATTAATTAATTATTATTTTTTAGAGTTTTAAATTAAATAATTATGAAAAACGTTTTTTTTGATGTAGTTGACTATTGGTGGCTAGCTGATATTTGAATCTCATTTAGTGTGCGTAAGAAAATTTATATATATATATATATATATTATTATTATATTAATTTTTCTAACTTTTGGTGTTCTAAGCAATTTCCTATAAATAGGGTGCTTAGGTTAGAATTGAAAATCACACCGTAAACCAAGTTTTCTCTCTATATTGTCAAGCATATTCTTGTGAGTATTTTGAGTATATTTTGAGTATTGCTATATCTGGTAAAGTTCAAGTCATAAATCAGATCCTGTTTCAAATTTATAAGTCTTGATCTTTCGAGGTAAGGATATTATTATTTTTTCAGAATGATATTATTTCTTCAATATCATTATTTTGAAATATTGATCTGAAGTTTTTATCAAATTTGGAACTTTTGGTGTCTGAGTTACTTATTCACGATATCTGGATTATTTACGAATACTTCACACTATTCATCTAAAAATAAAAATTTTCCTTTTCATCCAAAATATCTATTGTGAATACTAGCTTTGATTGTATCCATGTTTTGATCATTTTTGAATTTTACACCACTATGATTATTTTTGAGGTATTTTTGGACGTGGATAAAACAAAGTACGAATCCTTAATCCTTAATCCTTAATCCTTGTCATTTTGATTCAATCAATTCGCTTTTTAAAAATATTTTTCATCATCCTCGCCTTAAAATGATGATATTATAGAATATCGTTGGCTGTAGTGCAAAGATGAATGATTTCGATGTATATCTTTGGCCCAGAGTAAAAGATGAATGATTTCGATGAATATCTTTGGCCGTAGTGCAAAGATGAACAGTGTTTAGATGAACATGACTAATCGATGAATGTCCTCGGCTTTTGTAGTGCGAGGATGAATATATGATTTCGTATATATATTGATTGATGTTACAGGATAAAAATATTGATGATGGATTGTTAAATTCATAGATATTAGTAGATTTCATCCTCTACGTAACTCTTCTATGAATTAATATTTTCATTGCGTAGTATTGATTTTAAAACTTGTTGCCTATTGTATTCTATTAGATTTTTTTCATTGAAGACTAACGATAATTTGTTCTCGATTATCTTAGTCATAATATTCTTTATCGGGCTAATTGAGCTCACCCTTTTTCTTTTTGTTCCATTTTTTTTCTCGGGAGGCGAGAATGTAGCGAAAGCGAGGCAGTCTGGGGTATGGAATGATGGTTTTAAAAGTTGTTTAGTAGTCCTCACCATTTTTGTAAAATAATGTATCAATAATTATGATGAGAATTTATTTGTATGTGGATATTGTCTAGATGGCAATATCTCAGTTTAAACTCACAGCTTTATATGTTGTAACAATAAAGTTGTAGTTATTTCTGTACCATGTTATTGGCGACTCAGAATGGGTGATGTATACCTATTTTGGGGCCGTCACAAATTTTCTATAAATATTATTTTTGAATATTATGGAGTGAAATTGATATAATAGTTGTGGGTAATATTTATAAATTTTGCAAAATACGGAAGTTGTTATATAATATTCGATTGGTCGGGGAATATTCGTACAACCAAGCACAATCATTGGTGGACCCCACAACGGAATTATTATCTCGGATTGAGAAAACGACAAAAATATTTTATGAAAATAACTACTAAGTTTTACTGAATTAATCGTTGAAACACCCGGTGTTAAAAGAAAAGAATACGCATGGTTGCGTAGTAGAACACATTTATATTAATTATTGATGCTTAAGTGATAAGTCACTCAGGTTTTGTTGGTATTATTAATGTAATAATACGTAAAATATTTTTATATAAAACAAAATACTTTTATAAAGTTATTCTATAAATAGAATATATATATATCTATTATGCATAGTATTATATAGTGTCTGCATAGTAAATTTTTTTATATAAAATGTAATACTTTTATAAAGTTATCTGCTTTATTAGACAATAATTAGAATATATTATATTTTATTATGCATAGTGTTTATATATAGTTTCATGCGTAGTATTTGCATAGCAAAAATCTTTTATAAAGTTATTCGTTTTATTAGATTATAAATAGAATATATTATATTTTATTTAAAAATTTTTGCTTTAAATATGGACCGTCAGATTAAAGTAAATCAATCTCGGCTGCTCATGAGTTAGTTACTATGCATTCCATTTTTCTATAAATAAAGCTCATTCATTCATTATTTTCTTACGAATTCACCGAAACTCTGTAGAGATAAACTATAGAGAGAAAGAAGAAAGTATTCTGCTACTTCACTACTTATATATTCAGTACTCTTCTTCTTAAGGTAGGAAATATTATTTGTTGTACTCGTAGGGAATATTATTTGTTGTACTCGTAAGGGATATTATTTGTTGTACTCGTAGAGAATATTATTTGTTGTACTCGTAAGGGATATTATTTGTTGTACTCGTAGGGAATATTATTTGTTATACTCGTAAGGGGTGTTATTCTTTCTTATTCATGAAGAGAATCTGTTGTTATTCCATTTCTTATTATTCTTTGAATAACTTTTACGCTGGCCTTCACCCTATACTTGGTGACATTCTTCTATTATTCTCATTGGAACATCCTGTGCAGTGTGTTTTACACCTTGACCGGTTCCGCTTTTTATTATTCTATTGGAACATCCTCGCTTGCAAAAATTTTGTCCGACTGGTTCCGTTATTATTATTCTGTTGAAATAACTTGTCTATGCCAAGTACCGCATGCATGGTGATTTCTTTTGTTATTCCATTCTTTATTATACTCATTGGTTAAAGTTTTGACTTTTATACTTCATGAAATTAGTAGAATATCCTCGATATTCAAGGCTTCATCCAATATCTTTTCATGAAAATATTCTTCCGATCATTCTTGAATTTTACTTTCTACAAAACAAAGATTCATGTTGACAATTTGGACGTTAATAATTCCCGGATAAAATAATTCTTGAACTTGTTTTATTGAATTCTTATATCATTGTCATCATCCTCATGTTTATATTTTGTTGAAAGTCATCTCGTGGTCTCAGTAGTGCATAGATGGATTTGGTATAATTATGACTGTGGATTATTCGTAATCATGACCGTAATGTTACAAATGATGTGGTAAAAGTCCTCATTGGCCGCAGCAGCATTGCATTGATGGACAAATTGTTGGCATGATCATGACCATTAATGAATACACAAATATTCTCGACCAGTAGTGCATGGATAATTGTGGTCGTGATACTAAAGAATATCCTCGGCCGTAGTGCATGGGTGATTCGATGATGTGAAATATTTATTAAAATTTAGTCTCAAATGATAATAAAGATGAAAAACTTTTTAATCATAAAAGATAGTAGATTTTATTTTCTACTTGACTTTTTAATGGATTGTCATTGTCACCGCAGCTTAAACTTGATGTCTATTATATTTTATCAGTTTAACATTGTTGGAAACTAATGATAATACTTGACTCTTCTAATTTTTTGTTGGATTGATTTTAATATCATCAAGTATATATTAACATTTTTTTTTATAATTATTAATAAAATTATTACGATCAAATAATTAGTGTATTAGACAAAATTAAAAAAAATATGTAACGGAAGGAAGCCAAATCCGAATTTTAGTCGGTTCATATCATCAATATTAACGTAGGATTAATAATACATAAATATATTTACATTTGTTAGACCACAATTTATGGTTAGAGTTAAATTAAGTAGTTGGTAAAAATTATTTGTTTTAATTTAAAGAATAATATTTTAAACTTTGCACCTTTCACTCTTCTTTTCTGTCTCAACGTTCTTAATTTCACCTATGTATACTAACTACTACTAATTTAGATGCCAAAGCATAACAAGTGTCTTTCTCATTTGGTTAACAGGGGGTGTAATGTAATGATTCTGAATTTTATCATAGTGGTTTATTTGAGACAATTTCCCAAACCATAGGGGATGTTTTTGTATTTAACCATTAATGGAAATGATAAATCTTCTTTTCGGCAAAGTATCCAATGAAATACAAATAATTAGTGCTAAATCAGGTGGGACCCACAAGAGCGGCTATACTCATTTGACCACCTGCGAATATCTCCTCCGCTTTTAGCCGTCCGATGCATATTCTGCCTCTCTCTCTCTCTCTCTCTCTCCCCTTCTACTGACACTACTCCAGTAACAATTGAGGTCGAAGCCAAAATCTCTCGCTCTATTTTTCTGTCATTCATATGCATATAGGGTTCTGAACGTTTCCTTTTTACCTTGGAATTTGGGGAAGAAAGAAAAATCTCCAAAAGAGTAAAATCTATATTTCGAGGAGATCTATTGTTTTTCTCTCTCTTTCTCTACTTGCAAGAAATCGGTGATTTCTCAGCTTTTAATTGATTGTTTGTTTACTCTTCTTAGTAAAGTGTCACCTACGGAAGTTTGAAGGGCTATTGTTTGCTCCGCATTTCCATGTTTTTTTTCTGGTAAGTGCTCTGTACTAATTCGTAATGTCTATGTTACTGTTTCTGTTTTTTAATATTCTGGTGGGATTGTTTGGTTTTTAGGTGATTCTTGGTTTGTGATGAAAATTAAGTTGCTATGTTCTGTTTTAGTTTGCATTTCCTTAAAGTAATTATATTTGTTTTGATTGTAGACATTATGGGCTGATCTTTGCTATGAAAAGCAACTTTTAAAAGTTTTTAGTAGCAAAAGAAACACTTTCAGGAGCTAAAGTTATTAGCTTTTTGAATGCTTTCAACTTTAAGATGGTTCTGAATTACGGGAGAGAGAGAGAGTAATGCTACTTCTTATCTTCAAAGCATTGGAGGCTGATTCATTATCAGACAATCTGACAGGCAGAAAAGAAAAAAAGAAAAAGAAACTTTCTTTTTCTTTTTTTCCCTTTACGTTTTTTTTGAAGAAAATGAAAAAAAATGTGTTTTAAAATTTAAATCAAAGGCATATTTTCTCATTGATTTTTCCTGGGTTTTATATCTCTTCTATGAGTAGATATTTGGTTAAGTTCTACAATTTGGTTTTTGATTAGTTGTGGGGGGATCTTGTCATTTTCATCAATTCAAAATTTAATGACAGCATCTCCATCCATCACTCTTTTGAATGAGTTGCTCAGGACCACCCAATTCTTTTCAGTTTGTTCTTTGGCTCCATCTTTGACTGTACATTGAAAATCAGCTATATGCATCTACCATCAATTTTAGACTGCAAGTTGGAAAATTTTCGGCTATTTGGCACCACAACATTTAAGAATTTGCTAGTTGTACTGCAGCTTCTAGTATATGAAGGAAAAACCTATCTGCTCTTTCATTTCTTTGATGTGTGTGTAATATTGTTCACTAGCGTTAAAAATTAAGAAACTGAGATTCTGAAAAAGAAATAAGGCCACTACATTTTTGTCCTGGCTTTGTTATAGATTTCGTGACTTTTGGGTATGCGGCTTCATTCTACCATAGGTGGAAAAAGAAAAGGCTATAATAGTCCAGGACTGCAGAAAAGTCTCAGCAATGGCATCATGATACTTTACTACCTCTATATATTTGAGTGATTTTAAGGATGTGCCTAATATTACTAATCATCTGTATTTTATTATTTTTGGGATGTAGATTTTGCAATTTGTGTAATTTGATTTGCTGTTCATACCTTTGATAGTAAAATTTTTCCAAACATTTCACCTTTACAATTTTCTATTTAGTATGGAAAATATATTTTGCAGTTTTTGCAATAAAAATCATATTATGCAACTTGTCTACAGAATTTAGACCTCAATAAATGTTAATAACTATGAGGTATTTGCATGTTTCTATGAAGAGACTCATTTTGAATTATCTTCAATATTGTACTTCAGTGTCATGAAAACTTCCGAGTTCATTTCCGATCTTTTATGTTTACTAAAAATCATATTTTTCTCGCCACTGCTGTATTCAACTTGCTTAATCTGAAAAAATCTTTGTTTGTAATTGGAAAACTGAAATGAAAAGAATTGTTGTAGACTATGCTTGAAAGTGAAGAACAGCAATGGACTACTTACTATATATTCTCTCAAGCATAGTAACAACATAGGTTTTTCTGTCTCAATATCTGTATATTTTCTTTAGAAAGCAAAATTTCCTAATGATATTCTAAGATATTATACCAAATTTGAATGCATAGTGTATATATAATACATGTTCAATTGACTCCAATTAGTCTATGATCCATTTAAAAAAACGGAGAAAGAGAGAAGTCTTGCTATATGATGAGAAAAGAGTGGATTTGCTTTTTGTGGAGCTATAGATTGATTTAATGTTGTGGCTGCTTGAACTTACTGTTGCTTATGGATATATATGGAAGTATGAATCTAAGACTGTTCTCATGTATCTATGAATTTCTTTAGTCGCTCATAAGAGGACGTTAAAATGCTTATGTGTGTAGATCTTTTACCGTTCCCCTAGCATAATAATGGCCAGCAAGGATATTTGAATCTGACTTGACCATCTCAGTTGTGCAGGTGCTAACTAGCAGATGAAGTGTCACTAATTAGAAACAGTCAGAAGGGATCACAAGACCTTTTAATATGGGTAGTCCTTTGTCACCCGGTACAAGTCGTAGTACAAAGTCGCAAAATAAGTTTAAGAAAGAGAAGCGTAACTTATCATATGCGGACCTCCATTCAGAAGTAATGAATGATGCGAACAGTATGCAACCAACACCTTCAGGGCTTCACCAAAAGCAACAAGTTAGAAGCAAGGAAATTGAGAATGAGGAGCTTGTTAAATACATGTCAAAATTGCCAGGTTATCTGGAGAAAGGAGAAAAAGTTCAGGATAAACCTTTGAATATTGGAGTCCTTGACTGGCGCAGTTTAGAAAACTGGCAGTATTACCATTCAAAAATGTCCAGCAGAAGTAGCAGGTATTCAGCATCCAGCAGTGTTACCTCCTCAAGCGTCTCAACAAATGAATCAGCTAACCATTATAGAAGAGGTCACAGCTGCTCTCCTGCTGGTAAAAATGGACGCCGGCCTACACTACAATCTTACTTGAATTTTTCTCCAGTAGGTCACTTTGAATTCGTTCAGTCCTCTGCTGGAAATGCTAGAAAGTTTCAAGATATCAAAGCTGTCCCAAGTAATCCTTTAGATGGGCAGAAAAATATCCCAAGAGAATATCAGTTTTCCAACACAAAATCTTCAGAAATCAAGCTGAAAGAATGCAAGAAGAAAAATTTAGACGTGCAGAGCATTCCCAAGACAAGCATCCAGGAATTTTGAAAATTATGGAGCTTCATCATCTTCGAAAGGGAAGACCAAAGTCCGAGATGATGCATCTAAATTCAAAGGAATCAGAGAACTTGCAAAATCAATATGATAATAGCATTCATCATGATTCCCCTGAGAGACGCAAAAATGTAGTCCTCCTTTTGCCAAGAGATGGTGCCGGGAGTAAGCATTCTGGAATATCTTACCCATTTGGTTTGACGGAAACAAATGTTCAAAAATCCACAGAATCTTCTCAAATGATCTCAGAGGGGTTTCATTTTGAAGAGGTCTGCCAGACAAAGCTCTGTTCCAGCATGTCACAATCATGCCCTCTGCCTTGTGAAATTCATGGCACCAAAGAGTCTCAGATGGGACAGCATATTTCTGTCAGTCCAGTGAGTGTCAAGTTCTTCCACTCACCGTCTTCTGCACTAAAATCAGTCAGTCCAGCTAGAAACAAGATTATCGAAGAGAAGCCAAGCATGATGCATGTAAATTCGACTGTGACCAAGTCTTTGAAGGGATCAGATATGAAGACGAGCACTGTTTCAGCCACTAAGGTGAGAAACCCTTCACCAACTCGTCGATTTAGCATGGGCTTGGACAGGATAGGCAGAAGTTCGAACTCCAAAGTTGGTGCAGCTATTCCTCAATTCAGCTCAAACAATGTTACTGCTAAATCTGGTGCAGAAAGAGCTTATGCTTCTGCTTGCTCAAATAATTCAACAAGCAATAAACCAAATGTTGTTAGCAGAGACCGTTCTAGTCCTTTGAAGAGGTTACTAGATCCACTGCTGAAGCCAAAGGCACCCAATTCCCATTTTGCTCAGCAATCACAAAAGGATTCAACATCAACCAATAGGACCTCCACGTCTTTTGATGGACCACGAAAATCGTCCTCTGTAAATCTAGTGAAAGTAAAGTTAGATTTGACTAGTTTGAGGACCGCTAACTTGGATGATTCACGAAACACTGAAAAACAAGGATCAGCAACACTGCAAGCTTATTTACAAATTGCAGTCAAGAATGATCTTCCTTTGTTTACATTTGCAGTTGACAACAACAGAGATGTTCTAGCAGCCACTGTGAGGAAGTTTTCTTCAAGAAAAGATGACCACGCCTGGATTTATACATTCTTCACACGTCAAGAAATGAAGAAAAACAATGGAGGTTGGTTGAGTCAGGGATCCAAACAGTGGCGGAGCCAGAGGATTTCAACAGGGGGTCCGGATTATGCATGTAATTTTTTTTTCGACGGCCTCTTAGTTCGTTGATTTTTTTTTCTTCCATATTCCTAAATCACAAATAATTCAACATTCAATAAAATCATAATCCTAAATCACAAGTAATTCAACATTTCAATTAGTTACTCAAATTCAATTGAAACAAAAAAAAATCAATTACAAATTGAAACACATTGTTGACTGTTGAACCGGTAACGGTACTAGAACGACGGAGTCTCTCTTCGGAGTTCGGATCGTAAAGGCGGTAAATCCAACCTGCGAGTTCTCATATTCTGAAAATGTTGGATAATTACTTCATTATCAATGCGCCTAAAATATCTCTCGACATAAGACACCAAACGATTCTGTGAGAAAGTCATCTCCCATCTTGTTGCATAAATTTGTCTTAACAATACTCATCGCAGAAAAAAATACTGCTCCACACTAGCGAATGCAATAAAGCAAAACTAAAGCCAACTTGATGAAAGATATACTAAATGAAAAGTAGTGTGATATCCCACCTCAACCATATTAGTTGCAAGTTCTCCGACATTTTCTAGTTTAGAAAATCTTGCATTTCCTCATTTCAAAAATTCACATCTTTAGTTGTTCTTTAAGCTCCATTCGATCATCCATTGAAAAGTCTTGTGGATATAGTTCTGCAAGTCGAACTAACTTTGAAAAACTAAAATTGAGAACGAATTCTGGGGATCAAGACATGCTACGACAAGAAAGCAATTCCGTGTTCGCCTCTCGTTGAAACGATTATCCATCTCTTGACTAATACGATCAACAACCTAAAAATATAAAATAAAATTACTTCTATATTCAAAAACATAATTAGAAGTAAATAGAGAAAAACAATTGAATACCTGACAAAATATCTCAACTCGAAAGTGGTGAAAGTATGTGTGTTTGCAACGAAGGCGACCTGGAACATTATCTTCCATATTAGGGATGCTAATATTATGTTCGAACAAAAAGCATTCTCACATCTCCTAATAGATCATCCCGTCCATTCTCCCCGAGATGTTGCAATTGTCTCTTGGTAGTAATAACCAAATTCATGGCCTCTACAATATTCTCGATCTTTTTTTTGCAAAAATCGTGACAAAATATTTGTCAACTCCAACACTACCTTCATCAGTGAGCAATGAATACAAACTCATATGTTTCCATCTTATCGATCAAGCCCACAACAATGCCTTTACTTTTGGATTCCTCGTCCCATCTTCATATATATTCAAGAACTTCAACCACCGATGACCACATAGATAGAAGACGAACAATTGGTTTGTAGTGTGAACCCCAACGTGTAGCACCCTTACCGAAAGCTAAACTAGTTTCTTGATTCAAACCTCTTCCCGTGGAAATATCACCCTTTTTTAAACGCCCACCATATTTTCATGTTGTCTTTGTGGTGGCGCTTTTTTCTTATTTGGTAATATCACATATGTAATATGTTGACTTTAGTGGCTTAATGGGCCATCATGACTTTTAGAAAAAATACATACGAACATGACTACATGAGAAATATTTTTCTTTGTGTGAGCTAGTTCTGAAACAAGTCAAACAACCCAATCCTAAGTTATAAAAAAAAATTACTTTTTTTTCTTCCTTCTTCTTCTCAACAAGACCTCGAACCCCCCTGACTTCCGAATTTCAAAATTTGGACCTCCTAGTACATAAAAAATTTCTACATGAACAGGGGCCGTGGACCCCCTCAGGACCCCCCAGACCCCGGGACCCCCCTCCCTCCCTCCGCCCCTGGATCCAAAGGCAAGGATTATGTCCCTAATGTAGTTGCCCAAATGAAGGTTTCTGACTTACCATTCTCAAATTTGGGTGGACACAACTCTGCTGATCAATTGAGCACTAGGGAGTATGTTTTGTTTGCGGTGGACTTAAGACCGTTTGATCGGCAAACATCTGATATCCAACCAAATGATGAGCTTGCAGCCATTGTCGTCAAGTTTCCAAGAAGTATCATTACAGATTTAAAAGAGTCATCGCAAGATGTCAGAGGCTCATCTAATTCAAGAAATCTTCAAGAACTTTTTAGCACAACAGTTATACTACCTGGTGGAGTTCATGGCCAACCAAGTAAGGGAGAACCTTCACCATTGATTGAAAGATGGTTATCAGGTGGCCTATGTGATTGCGGAGGTTGGGATTTGGGTTGCAGAGTAAAAGTTCTTGGCAACCAAAGTCAAAAACCTACTGGACAATTTGAACTTTTTTCTCAGTCTAAGGTAATTTTTTCTTGTACGTCATATTCATTTGTATCTTTCATATGACTGCTAGTTCACTTTCTTAATTTCACTGCCTTTTCCTACAGGAAGAAGTCCTAGAAACTAGGCCTTTCTTCACTCTGTCTTCGCTCAGGAATGGGATAGTCTCGGTGGAATTTGATTCATCCATCTCACTTCTACAAGCATTCTCCATTTGTATAGCAGTTTTAGACGGTAAAAAATCATCTGAGCTTCAACAACCGAGCAACTTGTTCCAAGAGAAATTGACTGAAGAAACCACATCACTGGAATATAATGGAATGAAGGCTCCTAAACAAGTCCAAGTTGATGTTCCTGCAAGATATGCCTCACACCCACCTCATTCCCCTGTCGGCAGGGTTTAAAATCCTGTACATGAAGTCAGGCTTCCAAGCTTTGTTATCACTGATTGCGTAATTAAGCTGTTGCTAAATTCTCCAATAAAGTGAAGCAATTGTCAGCATTCACATAGGTGCAGCCAAATGTTGTGTGCTATGGAATAGTATATATAACAAGATCATTGTAATTGGACTTCTTTTTGTAAAAAGAATAGCAATATCACAATAAACAGAAACTATCTTAATTACGTAGTATATTTTTTTGTTCTCTGTGGTGCAAGAATTCTGAAGACAATGCTGTACGCCTATCATTAATTGTATTTTTTAGCGTGGAATTAAATTGTTCAAGTACAAATAAATTACATAATCAACACCTTAAATCTCTCAGTAAAATTTCTAATGGTCCCAGTGCCACTGGCCATTGTTAGTTCTGTACAAGAGAGTATATTCTCTTCATTTTTTATGGGACGCTTTTGACATTTAAATAGGGGCAGCACTACTTAATTCACATGCCATCATCACCAGGCACCAGCATCCTGTGTGTTAATCATAAATGTAAAGGCCGTCGCATCTGCTTTACTTCCTTCAGCCAAAACACTTTAGAATTACCAGTAAAGACGTGTCAAGAATTTCCATCAAATATTTCTTAATGCTGAATACATAACCCATACACACGCGCGCGCGTGTATATATATATGAATTATTATGTGGCATAATTGTCATTCATCTTAATTACAAGTCTTTCCACACTAATAAGGGATTTACAAATAATTTACTCACAACTTAGGCGCAAGGAACCAAGATAACATGTCGAGATAACATTCAAATTATTGCTCAACAGTAACGCCAATTATTATAATAGTTTTCATATCTGATATGTAACATTGTCTCAAAATAATGACAATTTCCAAAGAAACATGTTCAAAAGAAGGCCAAAATTTTCAACTTGCATTTCTTTGCTGGTTATCTAGGAAATGATTCCTGGCATTCTTACTTTAACAACAAACTGGAATGGAATTTTGACAAATCTTGCCACCAACTTCCCCAGGCAGCAAACTAATTGTGCTTAATAAGTAAAAAACCAAAATTCCTCAATCTAGCTAGACAACTTCGGAAATTCACACTGGAGGTCTACCAGTACCAAGTAGCTGACCAATCAGATTAGTCACCTGAAATATATGAAAAGAAGATTATTCATCTGTCAAATTGAACCATTTAATTGTAATTCATCATTGAGCAGTATCAATTCCCTATCCAGGCACCAAACAAGACCAATTTAACACAACTAACACATCATTAATATTATGTGTTAAAGTGTCTCTTAAATAAAAGCTATATATATATATATATGAATGTATAAAAGTTTATTTAATTTTTTGAAAGACTTCACCTTTTTTTTTAAAGTAAAAGAGGTGAAAATATAAGCGAGGATATTGAACTGCAGATATACAAGGAAATTTGAGAGGATAAAACTAAGCAGTTTCCAGCAAAAGCTCAAGACAAGGAAAAATGGTGGGAGATAATTCCAAATAAAATAGAAAGAAAGGGCCAGAATAGCATTCAAAAGAGGGAAACAACCTAACAATCAAGCACTCGCACACCGCTGGTAAAGATGAACCTCAGAGGCACTTATCCAATACTCAGTCAAAACATCGACAACCCTTTGGCTTCATCTTTAGTGATATTATTATCTCAGTCATGTAAATCCTCTCGTTAATCGTTATATTATATTTTTACTTCTAGGTTACATCATTCAAAAGCTAAAATTCTAAAAGATTCATATGTCATCAACTAGATTTTTGCCATAACACGGGAATGAAAACCAAACATTCCAGATGTCTTGACAAATGAATAATAAAGCCGTGTAACTTTTTTCTGGAGCGAAAGTGCAACTAAGACCCCTGCATACCTTCTTATGATATATCAAGTTTCAAAATGGAGCTAAAAACATCAGGAAAAGGTATAAAATGACCTACATGCCAATATTTTGAAACACATCGATCAATGCAGCTATTTTCACCCATGTTTAGCTCAGCTTCCTTGTACCTACAAACATAAAGCTTAAAGTCACACTTTCATACTTGGGATAATAAAAAAATAAATAATAAATAAAATCATATGTTCAATAGTTTCTAACATAACACTAGAAACAACAAAAGATATGAACTTGATAACAATTACGTAGAGCCAGAAAAAGTGTATGATCAATGCCTGAATCCCTTAGACCAGAAATCATGAAAAGGAAATAAAGAAAAGGGAACCACTACCTTTTCTCAACACACTTGTTGAAACAGGTATGGGTAAGCCTGAGTCAGAATATGAAAATATGTTAGAAAAAGATACTTGAGTCCCTGAATAACAACATCGTACGAAATGCAAGAAATATCAGTACGTTATTACATGCGCAAGAATAAAAAATTTGGCACTAGCTTTTGACAAAATATGAAAGGACCGAATGTACCAAGTTAAAGAAAACATACTTCCCAAACCAAAAAGGGTAGCCCCAGATACAATTCAAAAGTGAGACCTGATGCTCAACTCAGCTCAGACCAAGTCATCAGCATTAACCACTTAAGAAACCGGCATGGTGCCTCAATAGCATAAACAGATATCTTTAAAGTAAACAACAATAAAAGAGCTGACATCTAAACCTTAAAGGTTATGCACCTATAAAGTGCATTTCATATAGAGTTCAGTGACTTCAGTCTTAGAAAGAAATGTACCAACATGCCACTTTTCCAGATAAAAGATGGAAATTGCCAAAACTGACTCTAAACTTATTAAGTTAAAATGTTGCATATATAGGCAAATATGGTGAAACAACTAAATTTTTGTACTAAATAAACCTAGATATTTTAGAAGCATTATACTAACAATTAAAGGGTACTTACAAATCTGTTCCCCAGCGTCCCCACACAAAAAATTCCGTATCATTTATCTCCCAAATTACCATCATTTATCTCCCAAATTACCAAATGTATAAAGTCCTAATACATTTACCTTCTATTGCCAATTTGAAATATAGCAAGCAAGCAAACAACATAAAAGAACCACAAAAAATCACAGAGTAAATTTGGAGAAACCTTACTTGTTAAACATTTCAACTCTATACTCCATCTCTTGTGCTGCCATCCCAAATATCTACAATATTATATAAAAGAAATACATTCAGCTCCTCAGGAGAAAGAAAAGAAAACCACAATTACAGCACAGCAGTCAACAATTATTCAAACAAATCTGAACCCTAAACCAACAGTAAACCAATTGTATAACTTGAAACACACAAAACCAGTAATTAATAAATGGCAAGAACTACATATATACACAAAAACACAAATTAAATATCTGAAAATTACAGAAAAGAGGAAAGCAACCTCACAATCACTGCACACCAGTCAATAGCTATTCATACAAATATTCAACACAATTCTACATACACACAATAACACACATAAATGAGTGAGAATTAAGGAAAAAAAACCTGTTCCTTGTCTACTGCGATCGGTGTATTATTATTGGCAGCCATTATCACTACACTCCGAAACTACAAAACCAAGAAATTTTATGAAATTTAAAACACAAATAATTGAAATTTAACTCGAAACCAAGAAAAAAACTCATAAATCATACCAGGTGCGCAGGTAATTGCAGAGAAATACTGGGATAAAAGAGAGGCGATAGACAAACTCCTAAAATGCACCTGGTAATACGAGTACTTTGTTATTGGGAAAATTAGGGTTTTAGGAGTTAATCTAAGGTGTAAATAGTAAAGACCCGGAGCAAGTCTAAGCGACCGTAGGAGATAGTGGGTCCCGCTTTATCATGCAGTAAGAACGCAACACGTGGTAAGAGGCACGATTACACATTTACACCTGAGACGTACTGCAGCGTATTACCTCTATATAAAATAAAGGTGTAAAATTAGGGGTTTTGCCTCTCTCTCCAATCTCTTTTCTCTGGGTTTTTGGTATTGGGATAATTGGTGTAAAGAGGAATGGAACATGGATCAGCTCAGGATCAATCGGCGTCGACATTTTCTCTGACGGATGAAGATCATACCCTCGCAAATTCTCTCAGATTTACCCTTAATCAAGAGTCAGTAATTATAAATTCCTCTCTTTTTAATAATGTGTTTGTATATGTTCATTTTAGTAATCATATCTAGTGATGATTGAATGGCTACATATTTTTTAATTTTAATTTCGATATGCTGCCCGATAATATTTGTATAATGTCGTTAATTTTCTGCACCTTTCATTAAGAGAACAAACTTTAATCTTACCAATCGTAAGGGGAACCTTATTGTTAAACTTGAAGGGAAATGAAGCATCCCAATTATAATCTTATAATCTGTTTGCTGCATCGATTTTTATTTTTAATGCGATATTCCAAATAAATGCATCTTCTTGAGCTCCATTTGCTTCTTCTTGTTTAATTCTGTAAATGTTAGAAATAATAATTTCATTTGAAACTGAGATACTAACATTTTTAATATCAAATTATGTTTACCCCAAATCCCACGTCAACATGGCATTTTACTCAAACGGACTTCAAATTGGTATGGCTTAATATGATTTATTTTGTAAAGCCTGTAAAACTGTCATCATGGCATTTTAGTCAAACTGACTACAAATTGGTATGGCTTAATATGATTTATTTTGTAAAGCCTGTAAAGCTCTCATGGTGAATAAAGTTTATGGTTTTACAGTGAACCCTCTTCCGTTTCACTTCCGATATTATCCTTAACAATCTTTTGCTATTGAATTGCTTGTGTTTTTTTATTATTATTTACAGTTTTTAGTGTATAAATGAAGCGTGATTTACCTATATCTTGCAGTCCAAGAGTAACATTCTGTGGTTACAGCATTCCTCATCCTTCAGATGCTCGAGTAAATATAAGAGTCCAGACCACCGGTAAAGCTCTTGTTTTTCTACCCTTAACTGTATTTATGGATATTCTATGGCTTCAATGTTATAATCCTTGATTCAGTTTGATTTACTATTTCCATGGACTTCTTATTCTACCTGCCCTTGTAAACACGATAGTTGGGTGCATCCTGGATCTGATTTATCTAAAAGGCCTATTACTTTCAAATATTGTTACTTTATTAAAAATAAAAATAAAAATCAGGTATTGTTTTTACAAATTTCTTTGTCAAAACTCAAAACTGTCCCATTTTTCTTACTCCAACTGGTCTTTATTATCCAATTGCCTAAACTGATATTTAGATTTAAGGGTAGTCTGTCACTCTGTCCGTGGACTGCTATACTGTATTTTTTCACTTTTGTGTGTGCATACACGTCGCCATAGTGCCACCTCCAGTGCTATTTGCAAACTGCAATCTTTGCCTCCAGACTAATTAAGCTTGAAGCTGGCGTTCTGTTTTTAACTTTTGTAAAATCCTAAGCCCCTGCAACAACTCCTCCCCCCTTCTCTTCTCCTTAAGAAGTCCATGTGAGATGATATGTTTTCAAGACTAGTACTCGGGTTGATCTTTGGCTAGTTTATAGTATTTTACTGTCATTTCAAGATTTATGATCCACAATTGTCGTAAATATTTACTCAAGTTTGTTATCCTTCAATAAATAGTTCTCCCCCATGAACTTCAAAAGAAAAGTAGAACATTTAAGTCTTTGTGCTCCTTATTGTTCAACTGATCATGCTTCCACTTAATTTCTATCTTTGTCTCTTGCTTTTTAATTTTGCAGGAGATCCAGCAAGTGAAGTATTGAAAGATTCATGCCAGGATCTAATGTTAATGTGCCAGCATGTTAGGAGCACCTTTGACCGAGCGGTTCTTGATTTTAAAAATGAACAAGCTATCAATGCCATGAACATCGAACAATGAGGAATTTTATTCTCATCGCCTTACTATTTTAAGCTAGTTTTGTAGCTTAATGAAGTTGATTATGACAGAAGCATATATTCTTGTGTCGACAAAGTCAATACTTATTATGAAGTCACTCAATACTTATTATGAAATTTATGCTCTCAAGCCATTTATCTGTATGTATGTTTTTATATTCAATTTAAATTGCTAGGTAAGTAAATCGTTCGTGCTTTGCTACATTTTTTAATGTCATAAATAAGTAAAACTTTGATTTCCTTAATTTTTTTGAGGGGCCACCATGTTTGTCTGAATGGAGAGCTTCCCATGTGTACGAGTTCTTAAGTAACCTCAGAAAATATGGAGTATGCACCCATTTTCTAACATACTCTGCTGGCTTGGTAATTACTCCCTCCCGCTTTTCATCCCGCTTGTGTTTGCACCTGGAGGAGCAAGAGACTCATTCATTCATTGTATGCTGGGGAGCGGAAAATTTCCAACTTAATGTATATAGTTTTAGAATTGAACTAAAAGATTTGTTTGTTGCACCAGGCTTGAAGAACTAAGGCAAGTTCTGAATGATACTTCCTCCGTCTATCCATGCATAGAGTTTAATCTTATTTATTTATTATGCATATTAAGTTTTAAGTTAAGTTTTTCAATCTTTTTTTCTTCAAAATAAATTTCAGGACTGGTATTTGTTATTAAAAAAAACTTCTATTGAAATGTGACTTGGACAAACATTGATGTGTTTTGGGGAAAGGGGGAAAAAAGGAAGCCAACAAGTCAACCTTCTACTGCTGGGATAGATGGAAAATATAAAAAAAAGAAGTTGGAAACTGGTTATTATAGTTATTATGGCATTTCAACAAGAAGCCATCAGTAGCTGTAAACCATATGCTAAAAGGGCAAATGGTGTCCATCTGAAATGGCTATGTTTTAATGTTAAAGAGGATCCTTTTCTCCACAATAGGTATTGATATTTAAATTACTTAGAAAATTCGTCTTTGTAAAAGTTCCAAGGGATGCCAAGTTTCCAACTGCCCCAGATACTAAGAAAATAAGCAAAGCATGTATAACATGTTGTAAAATGCAATTTGGAATTTTGGATAACCCAGACAACACATGGATATTGACATTTTAGATAAAGGGAGTTTCTGCTTATCATCCACATTAAGGAAGGACATGAGACCTTTTATGAAATTCAGGGTAGCACATGGAAGTGAAAGAGCCAAGAAATGACAAAGGCCAAAATCATGCAGCCAAGAAGAAAATTCATAATGCGGCGGCCATGACATAAGCTTCGAGTCTCAGAATGGACCTCAGTTGCTATGATTGATTCTGCCACAAGTCTATCAGTATTGTTTGCCTCATTTGTCTGCTGTCCAGCAACATTGAGTGCAATGGCACCACATATCTCACA
The DNA here is from genome assembly GCA_020205605.1 of Panax ginseng. Classification (NCBI taxonomy): domain Eukaryota; kingdom Viridiplantae; phylum Streptophyta; class Magnoliopsida; order Apiales; family Araliaceae; genus Panax; species Panax ginseng. Next base: position 7,904,386 of record CM035138.1, on the reverse strand, counting down.
GGTTCTGCAGATATTTAAAAATATTATGCAGCAAGTTAAAAAGACAATATCACAAATTCACAATGATTAAAGACTGAGCATGAATCTAGTACCCTTTTGCACCAAGGTAGAAGTTGAAGATACACAAACAATACGAATGCAAATAAAGTCCCATTAACTGATTGTTTTGACGTATTTATTCAGTAAAGTAATAGTATTTGCTCGTTTGAAATCTAGAAGAGGTCAGAGGAAACAATAGATGTTGTATTCAAATTGAAGAATATATTAAAGTATTGATAAGTAAATGAATACACATGGATACCTGGATCTTAAGCAGATAATAACAAACAAATAACAGTATTTTTGAAGTGAAAGGAAAGAGTACATGTAAATTTGTAAGTATACCTAAAAAAAGAGAAGTAACTTTGTAGTCTTTCTAGTCTCCTCTTGCAGAACAAAAGGAAGGTTATAAAAACCACTACACATATTGTAGCAGGTTTTGGAAGGCTCATATTGCATGGATTGCATGGATCTCATCTATCTTCATTCAGTGAATATGACATGGCCTATCATCATGACTTAAAATGAAACTGATGTTTAGGCATTGGACAGAAAACTAAATCAATCTCCTCTCCAGAATAATTAATTATCATTATTAAAGCTCTTTCGTTGAACGCACCATGGAAGAGGAACTAAACTATCTATTTCTTTCAAAACAGACAAAGAATGCCAAAAGTGCACCTAGATTGCTCAACAATTGAATGCCTCTAACTTACTCAATTTACCATTGCTTTAGTTCAATTATTCTAGTATCTTTGATTTCAGCACAAAATGTATAAAATCCTTAGTGACTAAGTGCTCAATTAAGGTAACCTAGTACATTTCCACATCAAATTTTGCAGATTCTTACTAAATAAACTCAAAATCATTAAGATACAAATATGAGTCTAAACTATTCAGAAGACCACATTAAAATGCATTAAGAGCACACAGCTCAAGATAGAATTTTAAATACCTATCAGTTGATATATCAAGGACAAAACAATTGTATAATACAAGATTAAACTGATCTGACATAGACATGCAAATTGGCAGAAACATAATAAGAGATTGTATATCTAATTTTCTCTTTGTTGGGTCAGGTAGTTTACACACCTTGATGAACAAAAATAAATAAATAAATCTGCACACAGCCATAAATTAAAATTTAATTAACAGTATAAGTGTTGTGTTCTTTCTTAAAGTCAACTTTGCACTATTATTCATTCAGTCAAGTCAATAGTTTCTATTTCACACTAGGTTCTTAATTAGGTGATTCCACATCGGAATTAACCTTACGGCCTACAACATAATAATTTTCGGTACATATTTGGAAGCATCATGCAAGTGACTAGAAAAGGTGTATTTTCTACATGTTCGTAATCTACTGGAAGGTGAGTCAAGCTATTAATAAAAGACTAGAGTACAGATTACAGCCTAGAGTTTACCTGTCAGACATCTGTTGCACCCCAAACTTAAAAAGGAGTCTCCTTACATCTCGAAATTACTGATAAATAAATGGCACTCTCAGAATTTTTATCCGGCCAAAAGTGATCGTTTACACTGGTTTCTTCATTTTTTAAGGGATAAAATTCTCATTACATTGAAAAAAACACACATTTAAAGAAACTAAATCAAACCAAACAAGGCCTTAACTAAAATAAAAGGAAAAAGATGATCGGTATGAAGGCGGCTTTGCCGTAGCTGCCCACCTACAACCATTTCCCTCAAACCATTGTCAACCTCATTAACACTAATGGAATAATCACAAAATATTTTAATATTACTCTCACCATCATTAAATATTGGCCCCAAATGTATTGCCAAGTAGAAAATTTCTCCCAAAAAAAATTAGCCTAATCACCCACCACACCACATCTACCATTATCATTTGTTCAACATCCAAATTGAAGTCTTCATCCATCATAGCAGATGACAACCCCAACCTCTCTGGAAAAGAGGAAAAGAAAAAAGAGCAATTAATATAGCATCTTACTCATGACAGGAGATTTTAATTTTTACAAGATCCTCCATAGTCGACGACAATAGAGCACCCCACGAACAACCAATCGAAGTCACCCCCAATTGTAGCCATAGTTTCTTTCTCTCTTCTATAAAGTCTGTGATTGATTTTTTTTTGTTAATCAGGTGGTGTTGAAAGGGAAAGGAGGAGATGGAGATGGTGATGGTGATGGGGGATGATTATGAAAGTTGTCACTTGGGATTACTGTTAATGGTGGTTGGTAGTGGGTGTGTACAGATCTGCTAGTGGATTTTGGTTAGGGATGGAAAAGGAATTAGGAAGATTGGGGATTGGGATTAAGGGTTAGGGTTTGAGTATGTTCATGGGTTTAGGCTATTTTGGTTTAATTTTACCCTTTAAATTTATCTAATTCAATTTTTTAATGTAATAACAATTTTACCCTTTAAAAAAAAGGGAGAAACCAGTGCAAGTGCTCAATGTTGACCAGATAAAAACTCGGATGGTGCCATTTAACACATTATAGTAACTTCAGGATGCAAGTAGACATGTTTTTAAATTTAGGGTGCAACAGGGTGCAATCTATACTTTAGTCTGAATAAAATGGCAAGTTGGTTACTCAAAAAAACTTGTACTAGTAAGTCAAATGACCATAATACCTTTTTTTTGTTAAATCAAAGTAAATGTCAAGTCCTCACTGATCTGATGGACGTATCCTTTCATCACCCAACTTCTACCTAGTTCATACAACTAAACTTGCACTAAGATCTAAGAAATACTTTTATGATAATTAATGGGAGCAGCAACAGGACTCAGGTGTTCAGTTAAGTGAATTACAGTTTTTATTTCAGTCAAAAGAAATTTGAATCGGAACTGAGTGACAAAATTGGAAGAAGTACATGGTGTGTAGAAAAAAGTAATTGCCTTTCAGAAAACCATGTTTGAACCTTGAATTTTTAAGCTGAAAGATGAAGACAAAAATTACATTCAAACACAAGCATTTCTAAGAAATTGGTTGCTGGTGAATTGAAAGCTTGAAAGTGATCAGAAAATAGCATAGATCTACAAAATTGTGAATGTGATAATAGCTGTTTAAGTTTCAACTACTACAAGGAAACTGGTGGGTAAAGAACCTACAAGCAACCAGGTTGAGTTCACAAGTTTCATGGTATGCAAAGGACATGATAGCAAATGACACTGACAAAATCTTCTCAATTATTACATTGCTTAATAGTTGCTAATAAACCAACAAGTAGATTAGCCGGGAAACCATCTCCAGCGTCATGTTTGCCACTTTACAAACAAAACAGGACAAGCACGAAGCAGAAATTTTACAGGATCATCATTTGCAACCGCCTTTTAAGGAAAAAGTAGGGGAAAAAACAAGTATGGATGTCCCAAATTTTTCACAATAGCAACAGATTTACCATAAGATAAAAAAGAAATCAAATTACACAAGCAGAAAGAGTAAAAATCACAATAAATTCCATCTTCCATAAATTGCTCCAACTTAACAATGCAGGAACTAACTATGCCTTCCTAGAAACCATTAAATTTATGTTTTACAAAGCATTCAATTCTACTACACTATTACAGCAAGTATATACACACAAGATCACCTTTTCTAAGTACTTGAAAAATCACTAAGAAAAATGCAAAGAATCAACAAAGGAAAGATAATAATTTATCACAAACATCAGAATCTACACTATAAACATTCAAACATAAGGATTAAAAAGAACTCACGTGTTTCCCCTAATCTTGAACCAAGTCTCAGCACATTGCTTGTGAGCAGCGCCCAAATCACCCTTACAATCACAACCCAATTCAATAGCAACCCCACACTCCAATTCCTCCTCATGACCCACCAAATTCAAATGACAAATTCTACACTCTCTCTCCTCCTTCTTCCTTTTCTTCTTCCCAGAGTAATAATGCACCTCCATTTCCAATTCCCCACTCTCCAAATCAATCTCTGACAAACACTCGGACATTGAAGACTCCCCCTGACTTTGGGGGCACGAAATCGAAATGCCCTCAATCTCTGATGACCTACATTCCTCGTAGGACCCACCTGAGCGCCACGTCTGGTCGTCGCCTGAGTCGGAGAAGCAGACGCTGCCGTCAGTGGTGGTCCCGCTGCTACATGCAATCGAGGGCTTCTGTCTCCGGCGGCGCCGGCGCCTGCCGATTTCTATGTCAATATTATTTCTTTTTGGCCCTGTAGCTGCCATTTTTTTTTAGTTTAGCAGAAGAGAGAGAGAGAGAGTTTATGTATATGAAACAGTGGGACTGGGGAGGGTGTCAGTTTCGAGCAGCGGTGAAAAGGAAGACGGAAAGAAAATGACTGGTATTAAACTGTTAACACCACACTCCACCTTTTCGATAATGCCAAATAATACAATATTTATATGATGTACTTTATGCAGTGATAGCTGTACTTTGTATTGGTACTATCAATATTGGTAGGACAGTATTAATCCTTAACTATTTTCTTATTTAAGGACTATGAAACTACAGTTTTTTTTGTGGCTGGAAAAAAAAGGAAAGAGCTTCATTTTGGGATTTATAAAGTTTTTTTAACATAAATATTTTTATTTTCTCATAGATTACTAGAATTAGATTGCATTTTTATTTATGAAATCTAGCTCGATCTTGTAAATTTGATGATCGCTACCTATAATTTAAAATAAATTTTTTTTAACATATCTGATATTAATAAGTAACGTCCGACATAAAATTCAAAACTCATTTTCAAGTATCATTTTGTCATAAAATTTATCTCATAATAATATTATATTTTAAAAAACATTTTTATTAACAAGGTCAAGAAACAATGTAGGTGAACTCACTTGGATAATAATTAAGGGAAAAAAAAACTATTATAAGTATATCTTTCAATACTCTTCAACTTAAAATGAATATTGAATATGTAAATTTATTTAATTTTAATTAATATAATAATTATAATTGTATAGTATATATCAAAAATATTAATAACAAATTTATTTCATTCTAAATTCTGCATAACATGCTTCTTCACACTCATTTACACGATATATATATATATATATATATATATATATATATATATAATATATATATAACAACTAAATGCGCCTTAATTGATTACATATTTACATGCATGTAAACTGGAGCAGCAGCAACAAAACTGGAGCTTGGACCTTGTGCTGCAGCAGAGATTGGACCAGCAGCTGCGCCAGAAATCGAACTAGACGCTGCACCAGAACTTAGAAGTTAATTGGCTCATTGCGCGTCGTGGCATGCTTCTCTGTACCTTACATAAATCTGCCAAAAACACTCCTATGGACAACAACAAAAAATATTTACCCCATTAGGAAAAATGTGTACGTATATGAATTATGTTGGGTCGTGATATTTCTTCTATTGGGCCGGATAAATTGGGCCCATTTATCAGTATAATCTGTTGGGCTTTTATTATTAAACTATGGGACTTTTTTGAACTGCATTTATTGTGTCAACTTTATTTAATCCTCATTGGACCGGGTCAGTCCAATGGATCGACCCATTAGATATTTTAATATCTGTTACTTTGACTTGTGATGATGAAAAAGCATGACAGTTGACCAAGGATCCTGCCATGCATTAATGAGGATTAGACGATCGATCGGTGATTGGAGGAGGGATGGGATTAATAGAAAGCTACTGCGATTGGGTAGGGTGAGGAAGGTCGATGGCACGAGGCAAGGAGTCTTGTATTATAGCAAGGAAGTCCTTGTAAAAATAGAGTCGTTTACATTCATATATACACACACACAATCGAGATTTATTATATCTCTCGAATACACTTTAGACCATATATTCCTCCATTTATTAACCTTGTGAACACGTCTTTAATTCTCACGCTGAAGCTATCCCCAAGCGGAACCGTACCGTCGAAGCTTTTGAGTGTTGGCGACCGTGTTTTGTCACGGGATCGGGACGTCTTACGTGATTGGGGCGTGGAGAAAGATCTTGGCGTTAACATTGGCGCTAGAAGGGCCTCTGCTTTTCTGTGTTCTTGAGTTATCAATCACAATATTTCCAGTTGTTCTACACCGGAAGTTATAAAGACAAATCGTGGGGTTCTCGTTCGAGAGCCCACGGTAAAGGCTTCGAAGATGGTTGGTCTTTCTTTGCGACAAAGAGCATAATCATGGCCGAAAGGCAAGTAAAACACCCCGCTTAGAACTTCGACCTTTGAAGTGGTCAAAGTAATGAAGATGGTGGACAAAGCAGATAGAGCTTTGGAGGTTCTCTTGGGGTGGAGCAAGGATATAGTTGTGCAGATTCTTTGGATTGCCAGGCTGAGGGACAAAGCGTTCAATTATGTCTAGTCTGAAAGATGTGGTACGCCTAAAGAGGGACAACCGTGAGTTGGAAAGCAGTCTATACACTTTGAGGACATGTCTCAAGGTTATCCTCATGACCAAAAAAGACCAAAGAATCATATTCCCGAGCATCCAGAAGAGGTACTCATACTATTGGTCTTTGGGATTATGGTTGAAGCGAGTAGATGAAGACCCAATGGCCATTTTCCCGATTGATAAAGAGGGTACTCCGCCTATTGGTCTTGGGGTTATAATTGAAGCGAGTAGATGAAGACCCAATGACCATTTTTCTCGATTGACCGAAGAAGGGTATTCCGCCTATCGCTCTTTCGGGATTATGGTGAAGCGGACCCGAAGCCACACTCCCCGAGAATCCACCGAGGCACACCGCCGCGGATACTTTGTCTTCGGGAAAATCCATCTAAAGTTGCGACTTCAGATGGAAAGCGGTGAGAGTCCGACAAAGCCGCCGATAAAGATTCCAAAGGAAGCAGAGCTCGTGGACATTGCAATGCGAGATGGATATTCTATTTGGGACATCGATCTGACATGCTATCATCAGTGAGTCGATCACAATAACAATTCCACCGCCGGCATTATTATCGGTAGCCACTACAGATCTTATAACTTTGACGACAGACGATGCGTCATTTCTTGAATCGAATCTTGTGAAGACCAAGTACAAGAGTGTCCATTTTGTTCTCATTGATGGCGATCTTTACCGATTAGCCTTTTCTTCACCATTCTTGAAGTGTCCGGTCCCATCTGGCGGAATATGCTTTTCGGAAGTTCACGAGGGCATTTGCGGTGATCATATTCACGCTTAAATCTTTGGCTTACAAAGTACTTCGACAAGGATCCTATATTGATTTTACTAGGGTGGTAAATCAATGGTCACTATATTAGTCCCGGTCTATGTTGTCTATGGTCACTATGGTGTAAGGAGGTATGGTAGGACTTCCGGCTTGGCCATTCGATGGCGAATTTTTATCGTTCTACCCCGAGTGGTGATTTAAGGATCCTATATTGATTTTACCAGGTGGTAAATCAATGGTCACTATTAGTCCCGGTCCTATTTTCCTATCCTATGGTCACTATGGTGGTGTAAGGGTATGGTAGGACTCGGCCGCCATTCGATGGCAAACCCATTTATCGTTCTACCCCGAGTGGTGAGCGAAGGATCTATATTGATTTTACCGGTGGTGGTAAATCAATGGTCACCATTAGTCCCGGTCCTATTTTGTCCTATGGTCACTTATGGTGTAAGGAGGTATGGTAGGACTCACCGGCCATTCGATGGCGTACCATTTATCGTTTCTACCCCGAGTGGTGAGCGAAGGATCTATATTGATTTTACCGGGGTGGTAAGTCAATGGTCACAATTGATCCTTATGTCTTGATCCTTATATCTTGATCCTTATATCTTGATCCTTATATCTTGATCCTTATATCTTGGTCCTTATGTCTTGATCCTTATATCTTGGTCCTTATGTCTTGATCCTTATATCTTGATCCTTATATCTTGATCCTTATGTCTTGATCCTTATATCTTGGTCCTTATGTCTTGATCCTTATATCTTGATCCTTATATCTTGATCCTTATATCTTGGTCCTTATGTCTTGATCCTTATATCTTGGTTTTCGTATAATTGTTTCACCCGGTGGTAAACAAATGTCCTTATATACTTGTTCTACCCCAGTGGTAAGCAAGATTTTGATGGTGCTGAGGAGGATCAACCGAATTCACTTCACACATATGACCGATCTCACACTTCGGAAGCGATAAGTATACATTACTTTATTTTGTTCAAGTGTTGAGTTCGATTCATTCAATCTTGCTTCATTAAATTTTATCCATTAAATTGATTTCACTTCATTTCATAAATTAACTGCTATATCGCCTTATCTAGTTCATGTCTTAAGTTAGGTTCATATGCAGTTAATTGATCTTGAATTATGACAAGAAATGTTCACACGTAAGTAATAAGGCATGAAGTTGATATTTCGTTAAATATTAATCTGCTCACATAAAGTTAAATTTTTCACGAAAAGTTCTACTGACTAAAAGATAAAGAGAGGTCATCTTGAAAGCTTCTTCCTTTGTCATCGCCGCCATCTAAAGAGTCTGTAAGAGATGGATCTACCTTGGCCCGAGCTTTTTCTTGCTTTTACTTGGCGCAGATTTCATATCCTTTCGCATACATATAGGCGATCTTATTGATCACTTTCGGATTTTCTCAGATTCTGCTGGATATCCTTACGAAAGTCTTGATTGATGACGGACTCAAATTCTTAAGGGCAAAAACTCTTTGAGCTCTTCTTGAGCTTCCGACGATATACCGATGCTTTGATCCTTTAGCTTGATAGATCAACATTTATATCGGCGATGACTTGATGAGTGGCGGGACATTTTCAAATCTTCTGGTTTGAGCAAGGTCTTTCTGAAGGCACCTCATTGTCGTGAAGAAAGAACTTTGAGACTACTTATCTTTCATCAAAGCCAGATTTAGCGGGTATTCTCTCTTCGAAGACGACCTTCTCTCTTCACTTAGGCCTCTTGTTATTTGGGGACGGAGGCATCCAAGATAATGTTTGCCTCCGGATGATCGGTGTCCATGATAGAGCTATTCTTTGAATCGATGGTTGTCGATATTCTGACAGACGAAGGAGTTGTAGAAGCTCAAATGGGAAATTCTCTTTTGATTCTTTTGAGAGTGGGGATTCTGGTTTTCGGACTGAAGTCCGAGGAGGTTGGTTGTCTTTTCCGAGCAAGTTTGGGTGATCGCTTCACTTGCTCTTGAACTCTTCATCAGAAACAACGGTTTTAACCAGGGTGGTTGGCGGAGAATCGGTTTACATTAGAGGTACTTGTGGTTCTTTGGGCAGGAGAAATTTGCTTGGGTTTTCTCTTTTTGGCACGAAGGATTCGGTCCGATTCGTCGAAGGGCATATCGAGGAGGCACTTCGGTGTGATTTCTTGTGAGGTGTGTTTGGGTATTCTAAACCAATTTTGCTTTTTTCTACGAGGTTGGCTTGTCCCTTGATGAGAGTTGATTTGGTATTCTCTTTGGCATCTTCTTCGGTATTCTCTTGCATCTTCTTCTCAGTATTCTCTTCGGCATCTTCTTCTAAGATTCTCTTGGGTATCCTTTTGACTTTTCTTTGTATTTGGGGACGAAGGCACACGAATTAGTGTTTGCTGCAGTCCGTGATGAAATTATTAGAACCGCAATTTCATTCTATGACTTGAGCTTGATGGTTGAAAAGCTCTTGAATTGGTACTTACAGAGAGGTCGGCGAAGATGAACCCTTTATGTTACTATTTGATGTTCATCGATGGACTTGATAAACCGTATTTTGGGCCTTTATTGATCCGATTACAAATCCTTTTGTCTGAACAGATGCCATTTATAGTTTCCTATTAAACCTCCCTGCTTAATAAAAAACTAGGGGGCAATGTTGGGTCGTGATATTTCTCCTATTGGTAGGATAAATTGGGCCCATTTATCAAGATAATCTGTTGGGCTTTTATTATTAAACCATGGGACTCTTTGAGCCCATTTATTGTGTCAACTTTATTTAATCACATTGGTACCGGCCGATCCAATGGATCGACCCATTAGATATTTTAATATCTGTTACTTTGACTTGTGATGATGAAAAAGCATGACAGTTGACCAAGGATCCTGCCATGCATTAATGAGGATTGGACAGTCGGTCAGCGGTGGACAGAGGGGATGGGATTAATAGGAAAGCTACCTGCAGTGGGTAGGGTGAGGAAGGTCAGTGGCACAAGGAACCGAGTCTTGTATTATAGCAAGGAAGTCCTTGTAAAATAGGTACGTTTTACATTCATATATACACACACACAACTGAGATTTATTATATCTCTCAATACACTAGACCATATATTCCTCCATTGTTAACCTTGTGAACACGTACTAATTCTCACGCCTGAGCTATCCCCCGACGGAACCGCCGTCAAGCTTTGAAGTGTTGGCCGTGTTTTTCTTGTCTCTGAGGATCGGGACGTCTTTAACGTGATTGGGACGTGGAGAAAGATCTTGGCGTTAACAAATTAGAATGTTATTGTGTAAAAAAAAAAAAGGAATGTTAAATTTGTTGAAATGTTATGAACAGAATAAAACAGAAAGGGCAACTATATATATATATATATATATATATATATATATATATATATATATATATATATATTACCTTCACCCAAAGCTAAATTGTAGTAAAGGTCCACAATATTTAGACAATTTTGGCAACAAGTTGGTGAGCAAAGCTTGGCAGTGAAGTGAGGGTCCATTAGGGAATCAGAAGAAATACCAACAGACATCCGATCAACCCCACATGAACTCACGCACTCGTCAATTTCAGTCCCTTCACCAATATTTTTCACAACCACCTCTGAGGTTTTGCATTGGAATTTCACACTCATATCATTTGTCGCCTAATAAGTCTCTAGCAAGCATCGCTTTCCTGCAGACGACACAGAAAATGAGCACAACCCCGTAGGCAATGTCCGAGGCCTAAATCTAATTTGGGTGGGGTGGGGTGGGGTGGGGTATCAAGAACTCCAAGGAAAATCATCAATGCCATTTTGGTGTGGTTTTGGAAAGTTGATGAATGAAGGTGTTTGATATAATTCAATTATTAGAGAAGCGTACGGTGGTATTTTGCCAGAGGAGAATAAAATTATGTACAAAATCAAATATAAAATGATATTAAAGAGAGTATATATATAATAGTGTTTAAGAGGTGTATATATTTGCCATGATTAACTTAATGAACTTGTTATAAATTGGATTGATCTCTCTATTTTTATTCCTAAATTTAACATTAATTTTTTGTTTAAAGAGATAATGACAGTATTTGGCACTTAACAGGTTTGAACAGAAGTTCAAGGCCGGAGAGCAAAAGCAAATAAGCAATGCTACCTTTTGTTGTTACCACTTGAATTCGAGGCGAACACTTTCTTGGCTTGGAGCTGGCATTAGGCGTGGGAACATGTGTCCTCACTAGTTCTATGGTATTTAGCCCTTGGTTATGGACATGAAATCACTAAAAATTGAACATTTTCTCAGACTCTACCTGATTGCACTTCAGGGGTCCCCATTATTAAAGGTAGACTCGAGACTATTTTCTTTTTTGGGATGAAAATACAAGGTAGAAAAAAAATATTTCATGCTTGTAGCGCCCATTTTTCAGTTTTAATAATTCCTTCTGTGGTTTTTTTAGTGTCATGGTTCTTAATGATACATATTTTTTGATGTCTCATACTTTATATTTAAATATTATATTTGTTGGAATAGAACTTTTAAAAAGTAATTTAGGTGAAACTATATTAAAATATTGATCTCTAAATGAATTTCTTAAATTTTATGACAAAAACAAAATCAGGACACTCTAAAAAAACACATACTAGAACTTTGTCCATTTTCTACTAATTATATATAACTGAACTAAACTAAAAAGAATTCTGGAAATTTATAATGTAAGTTTTGATTTTGACATTGAAAAATGAGCTGTCATTTTGGGACTGAGGGAGTACTAGCTAAATCCTCCCTCTCGGAGGTGGCCATGGCAATATGGCATTGTCCTGGAGATATAGTAAATAATCCTTGTAGATATCATATCAGCTTAGCCTCTCTATATTATTTTGTCCAAGGGGTACTAGACTTGAACAATTTTCCTCTATACATTTTTGTTGGATTGAATATCTTTTCATATTTTTACGAATCAGTGCTTTAAATTATACATGAATTTATTGGTTTAACACTGTAGACATTCATGGGAAATGAGTAGATGATTAAATCTAAGCTGGAGCTGGAGCTGGAGCCCAAGCAAAAGGTGTATATAATTCACTAGACCCTGGACTAGCTGCTGCAGAAACAGGATATGCAGCTATGGCTGAGATCGGACTAGAAGATGCATCAAGAAGTTGACTCATTGCACGGCGTGGCATGGCTCGTTGTGCCTTGCACAAATCTGGGAGATATGCACCTGTAAACACCATGTACCGCATAAGTAGTAATAACACATTATCACATTATATTTTGGTAAAATAGTAAGTATTTTAGATTTTGTATAGTCGTATTTTATTTAGGTAAATGATAAACGTTCTTCAAATTTTATTAATCAATTAAGATCTACTTTGTCATATTTTATTTAGGTAAATGATAAACGCGCTCCAGTTGAGCTTCACCGTCAAACAAAATTGTTCAACCTTAACCTAAAATTGGAGTAAAAATCAAAGTCGCTTTATTTAATTCCCCTACTTAGAATACTTGTAAATTTTATAGGTAACCTTCTGCCAAAGCCAAATTGTAGTAGAGATCAACAATATTGGGGCAGTTGTCATAACATGCTGGTGAGCAAAGCTTGGCAGTGATGTGAGGGTCGAGGAGAGAATCCGAGGAAATCCCAACAGACTTCCTATCAACTCCACAAGCTTCCACACACTCATCATTTTCAATACATTCGGCCATATTTTCTGCAAACACCTCTGAGGTCTTGCATTGGAATTCCATTTTTCCAATATTTGAGTCGTAAGTCTCTAACAAGCATCTCTTTCCAGACGACGCGATGGAAAAGGAGCACATTTCAAGTGGCAATTCCTCGCATATAATGTTGCCTGCATTTTTACATCAAATAAAGCATGTTAATTACACACGCTATATGTAAAATTAGAGGGAGGAGTTGATTCGATCAGTTACCAAGAGCTCCTCGGAGAAAGAAAGCGAGGACAAGAAAAAGTATGATTGCCATTTGGTTACTTGTGTAATAAAATTGATTATCCGGAAATGTTTTGTGTCATATAATGATTCATGTTTAAGTGTTATATAGAACGAAATTAGTGAGAAAATGACGATGAAAAAGTTGAGTATTCGAATTTTTTTAGTATTGGTTGTAACGAAATTGAATATTCTTCTTCTTCTTCTTCAATCCGCTGTGTTTTCTCCAAATTAGTTTGGTGATTTGTCTTGTAAATTAGTATGAAAAATAATAAGGCACAACGCCTAGTCGGCTGGCTGGCTGGAACTTCAACGTGAATGACCATTTAGATGCTCAACTGAATGGCATTTAGTTTAATTTTTAATAAGACCAGTTTGTTTGGAAGTTATATATGCTGCTGCAGGCCGACTAGTTTTTATAACTCCTCTTTTGACTTCATCCTAAACTGCTTCATGGGTCTCTCTCGAGATTGTTAGCTGTCTGGAACACACAAAGCAAAGATTTTATCGGATTGTGTAGACAAAAAGGCTCAACTAGCTACTAGTTTCAGCAGCTGCAAGCCTTTTCTTTTTTTGGACAAGGAAGCATGTGAATATAAGTTATCCATGTAGTCTTAAATAAGACCTCATTTGAGGAAATGGGCAAAAAATTCTACACTAATCAAGTGCCCAACCAAGATTTGTATTAGATGGTGACCAGAAAAGTATCTATAAAAAGACCCTGTTCAAGTAAGACAATCGAATGTGAAGTCTGCATACTTGTATAAATACTGTAGTTGCTTCCGTATTTCTTTCAATGTGGGACGTGACTGCGCACGTGCACTTGCCTGTCATGTTAGGGATAGGGCTGCTGCTTATCTTGCAGTTGCTGAAATTGGAAGAGATTTAAGCCCTTTTAGAACAAAATCCTTCCGATAAAATGTGTAGTTCTCTCCCTTCCAATTCTATTATATTAGTTTTATACTTCAATTTGTGCTTTCGTCTTGTGGTTTTTTATTTGAATTGGAACAGATGGTTTTTCCATAGAAGTAGCAAATTGCCTAATAATGTCTTCACCATTCTAATCCAATTCTTGTTTTGGCCGTAATGAAACCTAGTTGGATAAAATATATTACTAATCTCTGTTTTCAACACTTCATTAACAATATATATATATATATATATATATATATATATATATATATATATATCTATTTGTGAAGACGTTTAAGGGACTTCATTGATCAGGACCTTTCTTCTCCTAGTCACCGTTATGCTCAATTATAGACTGTTTCGTATTTTATTAGGACACCATCTGCTTGCTTATAGAAATTGCTACTAACTGCACCTACCTTATAGTGCTATCTACTTATGTTCATCGAATTAAGGCTTTTCTAGATTTAGAATAATAGATCTGATATAATTAAATTTGATATTAAATAGCACAATTTTATACTTAATAATAACATAGCTAACAAAAACTCATGAAATCTGACTGTAGGGGAAATTTCAAAAAAAAATATCCCCTCCAAAAATAAGCGTATGCCACTGAGTGGCGAGCACACGGTATTCTTTAGTAAAAGGCGAAAGAATAATTCGCTTTGTACTCACCACATGGCTGCATGAATTTGTATTGTACTAGGCGTCTCCTCATATACCTACGGTTGTTGTTGCTTTTACGTGTTATTTTCGATGTGGGTTTTTATATATTGGGGTTTGACAAAAACAAAAAATCAGGTTTTCTCTTGCTCTTCTTCTCAAAGACATTAACTAACACTGTTTCTGTAAATTTTTTGGACTTGGTTCATAATTATGAAGAACGAAACAACATTCTGACAATTAAAATGAGATCAAATATGTATGAAAAGTCAAGAGCTTCTTATAAATGGTAGCAATAGGCAGAGCAAACCAACTCAGGCTTAGCTTAGAACACTTTATTGAGTTTGATCAGCAGACTTGAAGATATAAATAGTGATACCGTCCATTTACATTTTCAGCCTTAGGTTGCTGCTAAGAACTAAATAAGAAGTAGAGCCATGAAAGAAATGGATACAATGTACATGAAACCCTACAGGGAGCTGGTCTTAAGGAAGAAGGAAGCAACTGCCTGACTGACTGGAAACCAAATAAATATGCAAGAGGATTGGATTATCTGTAGTTCCATCATGAATTCACTACATATATTATTCTGCAGATATACTACAAAATAGATAAAAACAAATATTACGCTTGATTGCTTGTGGCTGGTTCGCTTTGGTCGACCCGACCCTCAATTGTTCTGATCAAAGTTTATTCCTCTTTGTTTTAATTGGGTAACAAAACTTTCTGATAACATTATGTAATTCGTTTTTATTTATACTCGTATCCTTCCAAAATGGGACCTTTGTATATATATATTGAAAGCATGCAAGTGCAGTTTCCAGCGCCAGCCAGCCAGCCACCGTATTTTATGTATGGCATGACATGGCAGAGATTTGCTTTTCTCCTCCTTTTCATATTTCTTTCCAAAAATACCAATACATATGAGGCACTGGCCCAACGTTGATGACAAGTATTGATTTTTTTTTTTATTTCTTTTAGTCGCAATAAAATAGGAGATGTAAATAAAGTATTTCAAATTCCAAATAAGTTGCGACTACACATCTAAAAAAAACCCACCACTGAACATGTCAATTGAACTAGAGCTTTGAGTGAGGTAAACGATCCACTAGACCAAGGGATAGTTGGTTGGTTGGTGTCCATGAAATAATTCATTTGGAACTTCAATGCGATATACCATCACTTGAGAATTAAAACAATAAAAAAGAAAAAAAGAATTCCCTGAACAAAAAACTAAACATTTGCAAAGACAATCAAATTTCACCAAATTGAGAGCTAGGAAATATGTATTGATAAGAGCTTGCTCAAGTGATCGAACCCTAATATTCTCGTGTATCACTAAATAAAAAACAAGTATGGATTGGATTCGAGTTTTGAATCATATTTTTTAGTCAATCAAGAGTTGAGCACCAAACAACTCGGGTATTCGGCTTGACTTACACCCTAGAGTAATATTTGTTCAACCCTACTTACTAGTTCTAAAATTAAAAATACAATTTGACTTTTGATGCATTTATGACTCATAAAAATTAGAACGGAATAAATTTTATGAATAATAGTTTTTATTATATATATATATATATATATATATATATATATTGTGCAATTATAATAGTTGGTATCAATTAAAATTAAATCTCTTTACACGTTTTGAAATCAAAAGTTAAATTGATTACATTGGAACCATAATGACATGAAACAACTCCATAACGATATTTACCAAAAAATAAAGAAAAAACTCCATAATGCTCAAAAAAACTTGCACAACCTCATTATGATCTTTTCAATTTGTTATGAACTCATTACTAGCACTGAAGCGCACAAGGTTTTACACAAGCATCAACCTTCAGCCAAACAATAAAACGGGGAGGCAAAAAAAAAGAAAAGAATTTCAGACTACAGAGAGATCCAGGCGCTTAAGTAGCAGTTGAAAATTAAGAAAATAGTATCAAGTTGCTTTAACTTCTGGTTTTGGGGTGCTTTCTCCTACTTTTATCGAGTTTGGAATGTATCTCCAACAGCGCTTGTGAACCCCTCTTATTTTCCTTGGAGCGTCTGCAGCAGGCCAACCTTCACAACAGTAAAGGGCATATGAATGCAAATTAAGTTTGGAATCCTTCCATTATAATTTATAGCAAAATACTGTACAAGTTGAATTAAGTTCAGAAATAAAACTATTAAAATACTATATATCAGATTTAGGCATTTCTAAGTTGGTATTAATCTGTAAACTCAGAACATCGTCTGAAATAATGGAACTCTTTTTTTGAAACTGGAAGCCTGTTCTACAAATGACCTTATAACATCAAAACTCACAAGAAGTAACCAGTTATTTTCAAATAGGGCCAAGAAGAGACCATATGTTTTATCAGTATGTGGTAACATTGCAACAATGAGAAAGATTTAGACGTGGCTAACAAAATGGAAATAAACAAAAAATATGCAAACTAACGCTCCCTATTCTAAATGACCCTATAAAAGAATGGAGCATTGAACATTTGTTGATGCCATATGAATTTATTACAGAAACAAAATAGTATACTAGAGCAACTCCAAATCTCTTGTATAACCAACATATCACAACCTCTAGTATCTACATTTGTCTTCCTACTAGACGAGCATGTTGGATCACAAGTTAACCACTGAGAATTATGGCGTACCTCGACTCAACAAAATCTCTAAATGCCAACTACATCTACAAGAGAACACCTAGTTATCTACTACAACATAAACCTCAGAAACCAATTGATAGAAAAAGTCGCGTAAAAATTACTAAAGTCAGATGAAATGCGTCATCATCATATTTGCAACAACAGACCCATGATATGTTACCTCAAGAGCCAATTTTCACTTTATTGTGTGATAATGGTAATAATCTGGTCAACTTCTCCGAATCTATTTCTTCTAATAATTTGCTTTCAGTTATTACCCATCAATTACTCTAAAACTGAGCCACCATGCAAGATTATTATATAAGAAAAAACCCACATAATATCACGCGGCTCCATCAATTTATTATTATTTTTAACAATTTCAAAAAGATACTTCACACACATACTGTCAAAATAACTTGGTAAAATTAAGAGGGAATTGGCTTTTGCACAATACAAAACTGCAATGTCCTCTACAGAGGTTGGAAATTTATAAATGAAAGATACTTTTTGGTAAGTATATGTTTACTCCAGAATGTTTTCAATCTATGAAGGCTCCTTGGGTGAATCGGCTCAACATTCAGCATACAAATATCTATCTTGTTTCTCCTACTTTTAGTTTAACCTCAAGTGCTTCTTCAAACTAGCCTATCAGATGAGTTTGGAAAAGCTGAAATCAACAAATAGACTTCTGATTTTCATTAAGTTAGTTAACAATTGGAACCTTGTAATTCTAGAAGAAGCCTTGGGAATCACTCTCATCAACACCATATTGAATTTGAAACTGGAAGGGAAAGGTGATGGGGATGGGTTGACTGAATTGCAAATATTAAATATTCTCTCTAAATCCTAATGTCATTCCTAGAAATGATGGTCAAAGGAGCTTCAGATCTTCATATCTTTTATGAATATCTCAAATTCCATTGGCAGCCTGCTGGTTTGATATGATGGGGATGTGAAGAAGGGATGGTAACCTAAAAGTTAAGACCTATACACGAAAAATTGATTTTGACCTTTCATCAAGACATCTACGATGACATTAAGTTGCAATTATATACAAAAGGATTTCACAATTTTTGTTTATCTGCTCATATAATCATGTTGATGACAAAATGACAGTTTAAGAAGATTATTTTTCCACGATTCGTACCGTAATAATGTTGTGAAAAAACAACATAGCACAAAGGACACCATACATAATGGATTATTGCACAGGCTGTAGATTTCCCAGTGTTCCTAAAAAGCACATAAAATATTCTAATCTATTTTAGAATGATTCAAAGCATTATCCAATGATACAAGAAATTCAAAAGAACCTGCTAAAAGTAATACGATATTATTTCAATTTTTGGTATTCTATGAGAATGGACAATGGTTTCAACTCAATCTAAACAACTAGCTCGAACAATACAGAGATTGAAAAAAATATTTAATTCATCTTAGAAACCAAAAATATCATAAATTAAGAAATGGAAACTCACCCTCTTTGTGAACGATTCCCCAAGCCTTCCATGCTTTCCATCCTGCAAAATTTTCCGAACCCATTAAACCCTAAAATGTATATATATATATATATATATATATATATATATATATATATATATATATATATATACACACACACATAACAACAGGGGAGAGAACGAGAGAGACTTTATAGAGATTGAGCTTGGTGATCTGATAGGAGAGCCAGGTCCAGTGAGTTTTAGCCATATGATAACCAATTCCCCAATTGGGTAAAAACTGAGCTACCTCAAACAGATTCTTCTTCTTCTTCCTCTTCGGCTTCTTAGCCACCGCCTCCGTCGTTGAAGCTGCTGTCGTGGGTTTGTAGCAGTACTCAAGTTTCTATAGAAGTTGAATGATACCCTCAACAAGCTATTCGTCTTCTCCATTGAAGCTCCTGCTCTGTTTGCAAGGCTACTCGCCATTTTCACACTCTTTTCTACCCAAGTGTGATGCCCTTCCGATTTCGGTGTTCATATCCTATTAATCCAAGTCAATTGTCTCGTATAATAAAATTGATAAAATTGAAAGGGATGATTATTTAAAATTATATTTATTATAATTTCTATTTTTTGGGATTAAATATTTATGAATAAAATTAATTTTCAATTTTATTTAAAAATTTTGATATATCTTATTATATTTATCTATACTTGAACTAATGAGAATGTAATATTTTTGTTATTAGTAGTAAGGATATAGTAGTTCAAATCGCAAGTTTTTTTCAAAAATAATCTCATAAAAAACAAACATGTAACTAGAACTATTTAATTTTGCTATTAATAGTTTTAAGATTATACTTCATGAAAATATAGTCCCGAAATTATAATTTTTACAAACAAACATGATCTCTTTTAAAAATAATATAGATTACTACTTTATTTGTAAACTTTTTATTGCGTAGATAAATTTAATTAATAATAATTAAATCGTGTTATATATTGCAAAAAAAAAGTAGAATTAAAATTGTAAAACTTAACAATATTATTAGAAATTATATGAGTTCTATTAATTACACATCTCTCCCAAAAAATTATAACTAATACTTATTCATGTTGTACACTGTATTTGTGAGTTTCAAAATGGAAAGGAAAGAGGTAGAAGAAAGAAAATTTAGAGAGAATAATACAAATCATTTGTTTATGAATCCTAAAAACATGAATCGTTTATAATAATTTGGATCAATTACATATTCTATCAATTTTTAGTTCAAAAGTCCAACTTGACTAGACTTAATTTGATCAGGCCTAAGCGTAATTTGACTAAACTTAATTTAGTTAATGCCTGGAGAAAGTGTTATATAGTAAAATATAATAAAATGCTTCACCCTTTGAATTTCAACTCTTTTTTTTATTTTGTTTAAAATGCATAATAATGATTACGCGTGAAAATTCTGACAACTTTTACAGAAATATTAATTAATTTAATATAATATATATATATATATATATATAAAAATAAAAACAATTCCTTCAACCACAAAAAGAATCTTATTTGCAAATATTTATTTTTGCATTAAAACAATAATCTTTTTTATTAAAGCTAGAATAAAAGAAAATTTTATCTCAAATTATCATCATAATTTCATTATCAGTTTTTAACGGAAAGACCAGCTTATTATCTTTCAATCTGATCAACCACGGACTCAAAAACCAAAGCCATGGCAGTCTGAATTGCTGTTTAAATGAAAATTCGGTTGGAATTCAAATATCAAAAATACAAGCAAAACAACATGGTAAACACAACTAATCACCAAAAATAAAAATAAAAAAATCGAATAATCTTTCAGAAAAACAATCACAAATAGTGCCCCAAAAAAAGCAAAGGCTTCCACCGTTGAAACTCCACCTCAGGAACATTTCTTCGGAGAGTCATCTCATACAGAAAAAAGGTACCCCAGAAGCAACATTAGCATCAATTTACAATAAGTTTTACCATCCTTTTCGCTGCTAAAAAATAAAACCAAGTGACTATTCATTGCAGTATATTATTATAGTAGCTAACATCCTCCTGTATATATTTACCAAAGAAAGAAAAATGGTAAATAATCTTGAAAAATAAGGAACCTTCTTTAATTAAGTTAAGCTTTAAATATAAAAAAAATTCCCATGGGCTCAAAGTTTCAATTTTAATTTTTCGGATCAACAAAATAATATTATGAGCACACAAGTATAACTCAGTTACCAGAAGAAAAAACATATCAGAGGGAACACTAATTCCTATAGGTAACTTCATTGTCCGAGCATTTCTTCTTCCTCGTTTTTAGGGACTTGTATATAAAAGCTACAGTTTATGTGGCTACCTGATTCCATCCAAACACACTCAAGGACTCGGGACCAAGCTCCAACATGGCAAGTCTTTAAATGCAAATTCCAAAGGTTGGGTATCTAACTGGACAGATATTACCTTGTTATCTGTAATAGTTTTCATTTAAGTTTCGAGTGCTAGGAGTAATAGACCTAAAACCGTGTTACCTAGTAGTAATAGACCTAAAACCATGTCACCGTTAGACACTTACCTTACATGCACAAACGATGCTTGCTCGGCTCGATAACATAACAAATTAAAAGAGAGAAACAACTTAAACCAGCCAAAAAAAGTGCAAGGAAAAAGTAAACTGAAGAAACTGATTCTTACTCCAAAATCACAATGTAAAAGAATCGAGTAACAAAAATTACAGAAGAGGGGAGCTTTTACTTAACAAATCAATAAAACCTATGACATATATCAACAATAATTCAATTTATAAGGGCAAAGGTGGAAAGGTTGACAATGTTAATATGGCAGTGGTGGAAATGAAAATTATGGCAGATGCAGCTCTATGGTAAGGATAGATAAGAAGACATGCTAGCAGACTTGAAAATTGTGAGTTTGAATAACAAATATGGAAGAGTGACGAAGCAAAGAATGATGGTTGTAAGTTTGTAACACCCTTGATATTGGTAGAAGAAAGAACATCAAACACATTCATGCGTGAAGTGGCAAAGCATGGAAGCCAGAAGCGACAAATGAAGGAATGGTCTTTTTCATGAGCCAACTTCAGAATACCAAAAGGTAAAACAGAAGGGAAATCATAAAAATAGTCTTAATCTTACAAGAGATTGATAATAGTTTGGACCGACATCAATGCAGACATCCTAATGACAAACTGAGCATGGCACAACAAGATTGAATAACAAACGAGTAGAGTACAGACGGACTAAATAAACCAACTAACTAATTGACAACACATTTAGATAGACAGAGGGGTCAACACTAATTTCTCTTTTCTAAATTGGAGATTATATAGTATACATTATTATTCAATTCAATCAAGTCAAAGTAGTGACGAACGTGCAGTGTAAAAGTTAAATATCTAAATGTGGACAAGGAAAGAAATAAAGACTGAAAACCATTTTTTGAATATAATAGTACTCCACTTGGGAGGATAATAAAGCGCAAAAATATGGTTTTCACGCAAAATGATTAATATGTGAACTGTTTTCCTTCTTAATTCTCTACAAATAGACTAAAACTCATCACATTCAATATACCATATTGATAAATGACTAAAACTCTGTCACTATTCTCATGAAAACTTGTTATCATACATCTCAAAACATAATTCAGCAGTCCAATCTTCACCTTATTCCACGGGACATCACTCTCCACCTTTCGTTTGCTATGTTTGATTCCTCTTCTATCTCCGTATATATGCATATATGCATAGAGGAACCTAAACCTCAGCCACTACTTTAGATATTTCCTCCAACCATGCTACAAATCCTAAGAATAACAAGCAGAATTTCCTATCTTAAGCAGATCTACAGATGTTAAAAAATTTAAGCATCCAGCCAGAATGTTTGGAGGAGGGAAGTTTGGATTTGGATGCCATGCAAGCTCCTGCACATCGTTAATATCACTTGGAATATAAATATAAATCCTGGAATTATGACATTCCTTCAAAGCCTTTTTTTTGTCATCAACTAGTGGCTACTGATGTTATTACCGTGCCACCTTTTGTTGTTTGCTTCAAAATTTCTAAACGTACAGCAAGAAAAAAAAAATTAAATATAAACAAAACTTTACCAAACAATGACAGTAGATATAAGGGTTCATCGAAACTATGGTAAGCCATTATGTTTTATCAAGTGTATAGGGTATTTCAGATGAATGTTGATTTTTCTTTTCTTTTATTTAGCCAGTACATTCCTGTTACCAACAACCAACTGCTTCTTTGTTAGTGGACATAATGATTTTATCAGTGATCCAAGGTGTTAAGTGGTAATTGGGAGGCCACTACAGTTGCTTGGAATGTGAAAATTACGAGTCAAAATGCAAAAGTGAGCACTATACTCTAAATATATTTGAATATTGTGCCCCTTTTTGTTCTACAATGCAAAACAAACCCTCTACTATAAAAAAATTTGGATAATAAATCTTTATGTGACAGTTGGGCATTGACTTTCTTGCGTGGCAATGCTGACATGTAAAGTAAGCCAAACTAACACTAAAAAATTCGCTCCGTCAAGATTTGAACTCAAAACCTAACCTCATAACTTTAAGTAACTGTCCAAAGCTACATGATATAATATATAATTGTAAATAAGACAACAATATTATTTATACAAGCTTCTCCATTATAAATTGAGTACGTCCAATTAATATTTTTATTGCAATTAAAAAAGAAAAGGTTAATATTGGATATTTTAACTAAAAAAATTAACTAAAAATTAACTAATTTAATTTATCCAACCTTTTCTTTAATGCCCATTGAGGAACTAATTAACTAAAACCAAAAAAATTAAAGCATAAATAATAATTTTGCCCATTTTGGCCAGTTTGCCGACAAACTGCTTATGCCTTATAAGCCTTATATCAGTATTCAGTTGATTGTAAACTGTTTACAAAAAAAATAGAGAAACTGAGAGAGAGACGTGCCGGAAAAGAACTACCTGACTACCTAATCGCCGAATATGAGCGTGAAGAAGATGAAGATGAAGAGTAAGAAAACGATCGTCGTCGGGCCGAGCAACGAATCGGCGTCGTCGATTGGCCGAAGATCCAGTTAAGCGGCGGCGGCGACAATAATTTGTCGGCGATCGTCGAAGAAGAAGATTCAGTCATCGTCGTCGAAGAAGATCCAATCGTTCTGATTTGTCCCAACTTTACCGACTAGTCGCCGACTTGATCCCGACTAAGTCGGCCAGCGACTAAATCAAAAGACTGGAGCCTGGTCGACTCGGCGAGCCTCCGACCCCGACCTAGTCGCCGACTAGTTGGCCGACTTTTAGAACACTGGTATAAATTAAATTTATGTTGTTTTATTTACAACTATATCATGTAACTTGGTTGGACAATTGGTTAAAGTTATGAGATTGAGATTTTGAGTTCGAATCGTAACAAAAGTGAATTTTTTAATCTTAGTTTGGCTTATTTACATGTCATCATTATCACGTAGGATAGTCAATGCTCAGCTGTCACAAAAAGGTTTGTTATCCAAATTTTTATTTAATACAGGGTTTGTTTTGCATTGGCCAACAAAAAGGGGCACAATATCCAAATATATTAAGAGTACAATGGTCACTTTTGCATTTTACTCTGAAAAATATATGAAGGTGAACTATATGGTTTGTTAGGTAGTTCTAAGAACAAAAAAAGTTCTTTCTAATATGGACTTTCAACGGAACTTTCAACGGAAGGATGAGTTCTTAGAAGATATATTTCATAAACATGTAGAATAAGCACTATGCTAGATAAATAGCCAAAAAATTAAAAAAGCACTTGAAATAAAAAGAGAGAAATGTGGTCTGCTATATACTCGAGAAGAGTCCTACGATTATGTTATACTCAAGACGTGTCCTACAAACACAAAATCACACAATCCATCAAAGACTATGGTTAATCTGCACCTCACATAGATAACATGGTGGAAACTGAGAGATATGCCTAGAATCTTAGACAGGATAACAAATACAAATGACAACGTCCAAACATAAAACTCTCATTCAGCCTTAAAAGACCATATATATATGTGAAGTTATTGAGCGATGCAACAACCTAAAATGCAGAATATGTAGCGAACCTGGTTAAAACATAACGAAGAAGCAGTGATTGAAGTCCAAGACTGTCATCCAAGAAAGGGAAGTCTACCCAGTAGCTTCAAATCTATGCCCCAACATTTCACGACATAAAAATATGCAACAAATCAGTTTTAGATACAAACAAAATTTTCTCATTCACATAATGTATGATTTAATCAGAATCAGGCTAGCATCATTAGCATTTACGGCGATGGTGGTGTTGATATGAACTACAAATGAAACCCATGAAAACAAAAAACCTTGTAATGCAGTCCACATTAAGAGAAAGTGATGGCTGTTTAGATGCTCAAGTGTTTGCATCTTTGTAGTTTCTTTATTAATCTAGAGTTCTTTATGTTATAACTTTAGAAATTCTATTTTATTAGTAGTCTTTAATTCCGAGTATTTTATGCTTAGGACAGGGTTATTTTTCATTTATGAAAACAAGCTTTGTATCGACAATTAAATAGAGTTAATTAGTGAGAATTTCAGCATATTGTTGCTATCTTTTTTAATCGTCACTCCTAAAACCTTGGTGAGACTCTTAAGTTTTATAGGTCATCCATTTTTGTTCATTCTCTTTATTTTCTGCTATTTACCAATACAAATCCTTGACAAAGGACTGCATCCAATCCCTATGAATATCTGAAATAATTATACCTCAAAAGGCCCCATAGAATATGCCCAGAGGGAAGCCCAAAAAGACGCCTTATCCAAACTTAAGCAAGATAAGTATCAGTGTATAATCCACGTGTTCAGACATAAGACCCTTAGTTCTACTATTAAATACTAATATTGGAAAAACTATTTATCCCCTTCTCAAAGCCTAATCGAAGCAGCCTCAAACCCCACCCAAGCCCATTACTACCATTTTTTTCTTTTGATAGAACATTGTTATCGTCCATGCTTTATCCATACACTAAAACAGTAATTGAAAATTTTTGTTGAAGCCCATACACCCTAATATTTTATCCTAAAACCAAACACCAGCATTAAAACCCCAATCTCATACCCAAACCCACCTTGAGTGTATATTAATTGAGAATAATAGTCACAAGAGGAAGAATGCTTTTGCTAATTAGTATGTCACATTGCAAGACAAAAAAAAATAGACCTTACTCATATGACAATGCAGCATTCATTCTATTAGTCTCAACGTATGGTGCAACACTGTCAAGAAAATAGTATCACAATGGTGCAATGGTTCAAATTATCAATACCCAAGACGCAACGCCCAAGGTTATTCAGTTTTGGCGCCTACAGCAATGAAACTGTGAATGACACATAATAATGTAACCATAGCGAGATGAGACCACCATACTGGCTGATATTGCCAAGAAGACGTAATATACAGAGATTAGACTTGTATTGGCTAATATGCTTTTGTTTCCTTAATTTCATACATATATTTTTAACATAAAATCTTCATATACAGAGACATAATACCCGTGTTTTTGTCTGTATATATGTTTAGGCTAAATTTTTTTTTTACAAATGACATAGCATAAATAACATTAACAAATTTTTTATGCAAGTATATATGATATATATATATATATATATAAAATGTGCTATTTTGGATTGTATAAGATACTTATTTTTCCATGATTCTTTAAAATTGCTCTAATCAAGTGACACTAATGTGTATATTTCTGTTTTACATTAATATTATTGTGCTATATTATGGTTTCTTTCTTTCTGATTAAATAATTTTATAATTCTTATTTATTTTCTTATTTATTTATTTATCGAGTTTTTTACAACTTTTAAAATATTTTGGGTGCTCAAAACCAGTGTTGTCTGCTCCCAAAACCACAAACAATATAGAATTAAAAATAAACTGGCCGAGTTGGTAGCCAGTGCCTCCATTTCAAACATGAATAACAAATGTTGAGCCCAAATGAACACCTGTTTCCCAAAAGCACTTTCTCAACTCTCTGCTCATATTCAACTAAGTAAATAAGACAACACCATATCACATGCACAGGAGATTATATGCAGAATAAAATGAAACCAAAAAGGACTTGGTCACTTCAATATTAAACATGGGGTGGAAAGGAACTAGAAGGGAGTTTCTTTCAATTTATACAGACACCTAAACAGGATTACACCCTCATGTATAAATCACAATAAAGAAAAGATAAGTGTTACACAAATGTGAGCCCTCCTAGTTGGGGATCAATGACATTACTGACGTACCCACCACGTAAGTCCTTTTCAATTTTGCTCCCACAAAAAAGGGTCCATCTATATAATTACACTACCTAAAGTCATATTGCTCCATACTTAAACATCGAACACTCTTATGCAGTAAATTTGGTGGTTTGTTATACCTAAAAAAGTGTTATTAAAAAAAGGCAAAAAATTCCTGAAATGGTCACTTATTTTGGACGGAGGTTGTAGTTAATGAGCCTATGATCTGGCTATGATTGATAATCTCTTGATAAGCAGCCTCGTTCCAAGGGGATATAATCTCAAGTCCTTCTCTTATTAGTAGATAACCAGTATCGATTATCCACAGATATTTACTCAGGGAAACCTTCCTTTATAAATCTATAAAAATAAATCATTGTTATTTAATAAATAGAACACAAAGAAAACATAGATACAGCATCTGTTAGCACTTTTCATAGATTCATATTAATTTGAGACATTGTCAGAATACTATTGGTAGTCTAAACAAATAATTTCGAGCATATACTCAAGAAACTATATGTTGATTCATCAATAAGATGAGAAGATTGTTAAATATCATTTGCAGTAGATTCCTAACAAACTAAGATAAAGTAGGTTAAGTAACAATATACTAGTGACATGACAACAATCACTTTTTGTTGTAGAAAGAACAAATGCACTAGGTTGGAAAACCCAAACCGTAGCATCTCTTGTTTCCCATCAATACTAAAATCCTTATATATCTGATATCACAACCAAAGGTCTCACATTTACATAACAAAATGGCACTAAATTATTGTACCACACAAAAAAACTACATTATTAAAGGTTACATAACACAGGCCTAGTAGTGATCAGTGACCATAACAGCAGCATATAACCCACAGAACACTGTTTGTAAACATTGGGGTTGGCAGTGGAGGGTGGAAAGATGGAGGAGGGATATATAAATCATTCTTAATTGGAAAAGATATGGCACCTATTCATAAAGGAATGTGCATCATAGGACTGAAATAAACTGACAATCTACATGGATTTTCCCAGGTATATAATTTACAATTTTGGTTAAATCAGAAAGAACAAACACAAATTAAAACAGCCATCACAATAAAGCTCAACAATCATGACTCTGAATTTTCTTTTCAAGCCGTCATATTTTGAAATCTCTATTTTTAGAAATCTCACTGATCAAATGCCAATGAGTTGGTGTTTAAGAGTGTGTTCGATGTTTGGACTCCAGATATTTTCTGGTACTGCTTGTGCTCCAGTTCATTTTCCTTAAGAGGCAAAGGTTATTTCCAAAATCAAGGAATTTATCTGGTTTTACAAAGGTAGACTACTATGGATCTTTAAACGCTGGGACAATCAATTAATTTTTGCATTTTCTTGTTGCTTGGGTTTAGTGAAACTCCATAGTTGGTGTATTGGCGAAGGAATGTATATTTCCACTTCAGTAAATCCAGATTCAAGGAAGGAGAGATGCTAAGATGCTTTGGAAGGATGCATCTTATTTTTCTTTGGGGAAATATCGAAAGAGCGTAATGCTCAGCTTTTCAGGGACATCTGTCAATTATTTGCTATACTATGAAATAGAATTATATTTCACGCCTTACTTTGAAGAGATTGGAGGAGAGTTGTTGCTTTTGTATTTACTTTTTATTGTCACTTGATGCAGATGGATTCCTTGTCCTCGGTGTTTCTAATCTCTCAATTCTTCAAATAAAATTTCTTTTTCTATCAAAAAAGAGAATCTTTTTTATGTCGATGACACTACACAACTCTATGTGCAAATGCAAACCCAGTTCTAGTATGACACTAAACTAACCCCCAACCAACTCAAATAGTCTAGGCTTTTATCAAATTGTACCAATCATACATACTACATAAAGTACACTAAGAATGGGTGGTAACGCAGAAACTGAGAACCTCAATAGCTAACAATAAATAATCTAAGGTGGTTCTCCTAACCACATATGCAAGTACATGTACTTGATAATTTACATGAGAAATTGCTTAAACAATCTAAGGTTGCACTCAATTCAAGGCAAAATGATGTCTTCCCCAACAAGTAGCAATTTCACACAAACAAAGAATCAAATATTGAAAGGAACAAATTTTATATATTGAACGTTTTCTTACCATGCAAAAATTGCGACTAAACCTTTCCTGCTGAACTTTCAGCCTTTTTGTAGCCTGCTTCGCCGAAAAAAGACTGGTTAAATTGAAAATATCTATTTATGGTAAAAGTTTCAACCAAAAACAGAAAGAAGCTCATCTTTAAAAACAAAGCTCAATAATTCAAGTGAACTATTATGCCATAAGGTCAATGATACATCTGGCTTTAATTTAGTATATAAGGCTTAAAACTTGAAATGCTATTTAACGAGCAAGAAATTAAAACATACCGCGCTATTAGTTATAAACAAAAATACACTCTACTTAAATAAATTAAAGTTGTTTGATAATACATATTTTATCAATCACTATGTACTAAAAAATTGTAAATAAGTTGCTCAAGTTATTAATTACAACAAAAACAGTTATGTACACATTCCAGTTGAATTGAAACGAATTTGAAAATTTATTAAATCTTATTACTATTATTGTTATGGTAGACAACACAGATTTTGTTATGCAGTAGAGTTCCCAAGTCAGAATTTTATCAAGCAGATTCTAAAGACTACACTATATTAATAAAAAATACATAAATCAATCTTCATTTAATGTTTGAAATTAATTGACCATAATTTTTATAGCAGACTTCAACATCTTGACGAATAAAGCATGATATTATAACACGTAGATCAGGTTCCAAACCATACTAAAAATATTTTATTTTTAATCGGAGACGTATATTATTATAATCAGAATTTATTTTGTTTTTATTTTGAGAAGTAGAATATCATAATCAGATTTATATTCTTTTCGGACATTCTGTAATCAGATTATGACATTCATATTAATTTTGTATTGTTATTTAGAGATAAATGTTGGATTATTAATGTAATTATTTAGTAGGATATTCTAGAAGTTAATTATAGTAATAGATTTTAATTAGGAGTGTTATATTGTTTTTTTTTAAATAGGGTTTTTACTTAGTTCTTAAGTATTGGGTTTTCTATTTAAATATTGTAATATTTCATTATTTTATAGATTATTGAATATATTGATTTGAGATTAAAGTTGTGCTATTGTGTGTTTCTTTATCGATCCTTTGCGTAGATAGGTTCCCTTATTTCTTCTTCTCACCTTGTCCTACATTATAATGATACCAAGAGCAACAAGTCTTGCAAATTTAAAAGCACATTACGCAAATTGCACTTTCCGATAGCATGACTTATCATGACTTATCTCACCTTGTCCTACATCATAATGCTAATGTTGTCGATCCTCTAGCGAACTTCGACAAATTGATGGAGGCAAAAAAATAATTGTCGATCCTCGTCCTACATCATAACCACATTACGCGTAATGATAGCACAATTGGTGGAGGCAACAATAGCACATTATCCTAATCATGTTTGTTCAACTAAAGTGACACGTTCACAAGAGGAGACCCTTAAAGCAAATTCTTGCAAAACAATTTATGAATATCTCAATACTTAAACGTATCAATAACCAATATGAATTTGGCAAGGATAAAGAGAGCAAGTACTCTCACATATTGATCAAACATGAAAACAATTTTAAGTGAGTTGAACAACTTGCAAATTTAGAGATGTTCGCAGTGAGGAAATTAAAGGTAGGGTCAAAAAGTTATGTTTGACCCCAAATGTGATAGCTTGAAGATAAAGTTGAGGTCAACCATGTTGATTTTACGTTAAGAGTCCAAAGGTACTTCAAATTTATATATTATGTCGTTTCTGAAAATTGGGTTCATAACATTGAACATTCGGATGCGCATGTTTTGTTGAAAGACATCTCTTGAAATATGGTTTGTTATTCTTTGATATTTCAAAACTCGAGGAAGAGTTTTTTTCAAAGGTACGGAAGAAGAAATTCAAGAAATTCCTTATTAATTTATTAATTTTGTATTGTTATTTAAAAATTTTAATTAAAGTAGTAGATTTTAATTAGGTGTTTTAATCATAGTAGTAGGTTTTAATTAGAAAATTGGTTCTTTTTAAAATTAGGATTTTTACTTAGTCCCCAATATTGGGTTTTCTATTTAAGCATTGTAATTTTTCATTATTTTATAGATTATTGAATATATTGATTTGAGATTAAAATTTTGTGTTTTGGTGTGTTTCTCTACCTAATCTCTACAGAGATAGGTACTCT
Source organism: Panax ginseng (assembly GCA_020205605.1). Classification (NCBI taxonomy): domain Eukaryota; kingdom Viridiplantae; phylum Streptophyta; class Magnoliopsida; order Apiales; family Araliaceae; genus Panax; species Panax ginseng. Next base: position 7,873,039 of record CM035138.1, on the reverse strand, counting down.
CATTTCTTATTTCCACTTTGTCCTACATCATTTAGGATATGATAAATTTAATGCTTCAAGGTATTCTTGGAAGTTCCTAGAATTCGTTAAATGAATGCTCAATTTGTGATTCAAAAACACCTACAAAGTAACTCATACATCGTGCCTAATTCAAGCTATAACCTTAATTTACTAGATGTGTCCCACGTGCATTCCCTCCTATTTTGAAGTTCTTTTCTATAAAATAAACTTGTCATTAAAAGTAACAAGTAGAAGTATTTGGATTTGAAATAACTTTAAAAAATTTGAAAAGTAGATATATATCATGTTCATGTAATCTCTCACAAAAATTGAGGTGCTTCGTTAATTTTTTTAAAAAAGTAAAAAGTATAATTAGTAAACGCTACTTAACAAAAAATGATAAATGGACAAAAACATAATATAATTGTATAAGCAAGAACAAAGACTACAGTGCTAGTTATTTTGAGCAATAATCTTATACAACTAAGCTGCAACAAACAAAACCAATATGTGGATTAATGAAGGCTCAAATTATATGTTCTAACATTTAGAATATATTTTTGGTTAAAAGGTCCTTCTAAACTGACAATATTTCCCTGAATCTGATTCATTCTATTCATTCTGAATTTCTTATAACCATGATTGTGTCGTACATAGATGACAATTGACCATTCACTAGGTGTATAATCCACCTCTAAAACATGTCACCTTCTTTTGGTTGTCAGATATTACACATTGAAGCATGTTGTTTTCAGACTATTTCTTAACATTTGCCACACATTTTTGTCCTAAGCTACTATATTGTTCACAACTTCTGCAGAATAAAAGATGTAAAATCAAGGTAGATTTTATATTGTCAACTTCGATATGTTGGAGGGCATATGGTATAACGCCAAGGGCCTAGGCGAAAATTAATTTTAGTTAAAAGGACACTATAATTAGTTAAGAAGGATCTAGTATATGGGAGTCGCATGTATCGCAAGGTAGATTCGAGTAAAGTTCATGTTAGCAGTCCAAGTTAGTAATGCATCTTAGCATAAAGGCTTAAACTAGTACAAATTGGGGAGTATGAAAAATGTGACACGATATATATGAAATGAACTGAAAAATGGTTTATAGATTTCTTTTTGCTCTATGCCCTCTCTCAAGAGACCTACACTACGACTGCACTATCTCATCATTTTTATTCTATGTTCATCACAATTTACTCACCATTTTTCCGTAATCATTCAGACAACCTCAACTGTCTAATTTTTTGTTTGGAATCAAAATCAAAGCCAGGACAAGGGATAGTGCTAACAGAAGGTCTATATTCCACTAGCAACATTCACTCGTATTTATGAATGTTTTTTAACTTTCTTACATAAACATTTCGCAGTAATTGGCAAGGTTTTACAATCATGGTTCAAAGTCATTGCAGTGGCCTAGGTTGCAGAAGGGGTCTGTCTTTTTCACTCGGTTCCGGGCGATTCGCAGCCTTACGCGAGTGCTTCAAATTTATTTATTTATTATTATTATTAGTTAATATGTACATATATGCATTTTATTTATTTTATTACTCCTATCCCACAAAAAGAGTCCTACTGTTTGATAATGTTATTATTATAACTCCCTTTATTCCACAAAAGAGTACCAATTGTTGATTTTCCATTACAACGTTATTTCACCTTGATCCCTCTCTTACGCCTTTTCATCCCCTTGATTTCTCTGGTACACCGTTATTTTTTCCCGTTACGACAAAATTTCGCCTATACGCAATTTTACATTGATAATGCTAGAAATAACAATTCGTGAATCGTTATTGGATCAGTAAGGAAACCAAGCCTATACACCAAGATTTTGGCAACTCAGCAAATACTTTTAACCATGTTCACATTACATTATTTTTTATTCCAGAAGCCAAGCTCATTTATGAAGACTAACAGCATTATACAAAAAGGCTTTCATTTTTATAAATGTCTCAGTAAGGTTACATAAGTCCATTACTTCCTGCGAGAGTAGCAATTGTACTTTTTTCACCATGTAAAATAGACTTGCTAGTACACAAGTAACATTTATCCAACCCATCAAAATTGCTCATTTCATCAATAAGTAAAAATGAATATCAACAAGGCAATTTCAACTCAAAATAAGCTCAAGAAAAAAATGCCTAAAAATAAACATTGAAGATCATTACTACATAAATGACTAGTACACAGTAACACATACCAAGAAGTACTACATTTTGTCGGGTTTTACGAGTTTACATTCATGTATCAAAATAGCAGCATGGGAAAGCACAACAAATACTCCACATCTCTTTACTTCAACAATTGCATTAGAGAGATTATCTCTAGTTACAATTTTCATATGCTGGAAGCTCAATACACAAATAGCTTATGCGCAAGGGATATAAACCAACTAAACCTATTAATGCCAACCAGAACGAGAACTATCACTATTTCATCTTAGCACTTTTGTTCATCTAACAACAGAATCTAAGTTTCCAACATCCCTCTTTAGACTTTCTTTTTGTAAGAACATCCCTCTTCCACTTTCTTTATATAAGACTGTCCCTCTTCCACTTTAAGCTTAATGTTTCGCTACATTGCAACTTCTCAACACTCCAGCCTGACAGTCACATGAACTACACTGTGACTTTTTCAGCACAACATGGAGTGTTCATCCCTTAATGAAATTTACAAGTATGCTGCAACCTCATGTCGCTTTTGATCATGAGAAATGCTAAAAGATTATATTCATAAGGGTAGGGCGCAACCCCACACACAGAATACATGTGGAAACCAAACACTCACCCTGCACTAAATCACAGCTCAAAAGAAAAACTACACGTCCAACACAATGGAAGCTCTAAAGGAAGTGAAACAAAAGGGTTTGGAAACACTGGATTAAAAACAAGAAAGAGAAGGTTACAAAACAGATTTGGGGAAATCTGGAAAAAGAAAGGATTTGTGCACAAAAGGGGATGGCACCTAGTCAAATCTTCTTGGAAGAATTGAAGATTTGAAGAAATTCAACGTTGCACAATGCTCACATGAGTCAAAAATCAAATTTAAAGAAAATAGAAACTTTGCAGTAAGTAAGGGAACCAGAGGGACACAGCTTAGCAAATGATCAGAGAAACTAAGGAGTTAGCTAGTTTGACTATATCTAGAAAAGGGCGGACCATGTTAAGAATTCCGTTTTGATGCTCTATAACATCACAAGTCTGCAGATTCATTATATACATCAAATGATTCTCGATTCAGTACTCTTCATTTTTAATATTCAACTTTTTAAATAGTATTCCTAGCGGTAGCTTGAAGAATAGTTACAAATAAAGGAAAAAGCCCTCTACAAAGAAATACAAGAAACACTAACTCTGTAAATAATAGTGCAACACATCTTCTAATTAATAACACTAGCTTAACATAAACTATCCCAATGTGAAATAAGGAAGTCAAAATCATAAACAAAACAAACTTAACTGCCACTGAAACTTCAGTTCCAATTAACCATCATCATAATAAGGGCAGCAACCTGAAATGACAAGACTAGCATAAACCACCCCGAAAACAAAAAAGAGAGATGGAATGGTGAATCACCTATTGCTAAATGTAAGAATACTGGAGACACCACTTCAAACCCGCTAGGACTGATACCACCTTAGTACATGTTGCATAACTCCACCATCACCTACAGCTTATTTCCTCGCCCCCTGATACCATTTCTTGACCTGCTTTCCTCTTCAACGGAAGAATGACCTTTGGATGCTCTATAACATAAGAGGAAAGCAAAAGCATAACGATTTCTTTTTCTCTTTCTACTGGATAAGTAAATGTGCAAGTTTTTTAAATTAAAAATGTTGCACAATCCAAAAACAACTTACTTCTGTCTCTTTGCATTCTGCTGCTTGATGCTAATAACCATATCCATAGTCATCTTCTGGTGCTCCCTTGTTTGTGAGTGCAAGTCCAGGCCTTCCACTGTTTCACAATCAACTTTGCAAATGCGGCACCACCCCGTGCTTGCTGGCATCCTCTTTCTTAATCTATCAAAGGAATCCGAGTTGCCCTGTAACATCCATGTAAACAGAAACATAATCATCAGACTTTATTGATCAAGTAGTATAATCATACACGCGATAAATCAAAGGACAACCAAATATTACAGGTTCTCAATCCCTTCGCCAAACACAGCATCAAGCAATATGTTGATAATAGGAATAAAAAACAATAAAACACAGCAAGTAGCAGAAAGGTTAACAAACTTACTGTATAAAAACCACCATCTGTTGGAAAACCATGGAGGGAATAACTGCTCCTAAATCCAGGTTCACCAAGTCGTGGATGATTTAACTTATTGCCTCCAAATGGTTCGCCAACAGGAAAAACACCAGCCCCAGGCAATTCCCCCATACGAGAAACAGAAAATGGCCCGAAATCATCTCCCACTCGCTTATGACTAGGTACATTCCTAGGATCTAAAAATTCACCCCTACTCGAATGGTTAGGCATAAAATCTTGCCCCATCATGTCACCATTCCTGAAATGTTCACTCATTCCAAAATTTCCAGGCCCATCAAACTCCCCTCTTCGCACCTGACCAGGCAAAACAGGAAACCTACCATCACGAAAAGAATTGCCAACTGGATCAGAAGACAAGTTGAAGGATCTGGATCCTTCACCAAATGGATGAGTATCCCTTCCATCAATATCATCAAGGGCAGACTGGCCGAGTGGCCCACCTGAATGGCCTCCAACAAATCCACGCGGTGGAATGCCATGGTATTCTCTTCCCGGACTTCTAGTAGTCATACGATCCATTTGATGACGACCAAATCCAGGCCCTGATCCAAGAAAATCTGGTTGAGTACGAGTAAAATCTCTTCCCCTATTATCCTCATGAATACCAGTTTGCGGTTGTCTTTCTCCAACATCATTGGGATGAAAACCACCAGCTGTATGATATGGGGGCAAGAATCTTGAAGGAGCACCTCCACCACGATCCATTTTCAATCCAGCATCATAATTGTATTCATGTGGTTGAAGATCAATTGCCCTTGACGAGGAAAAGGAACTCCCAAACTTTGGCGAAGGCTCTGTACCCAAATTTGAAGGCTTAGTATGAAATTGCTTGGGAACTTCCTCAAACTCACCCTTGATGCTCGGGAAAGGATTCCGACGCTCCTCGTTAACAGTTTTGAACCTTTCATCCGGCATCCCAGATGCAGATGTGGAGTCCGGACCTGGTACACCATTCATTGTTGGCAATTCATTACCAGAAGGCTGCCCAAACTGACCTCTCTCTAGAGTTCCTGACCCATGAAAATCAGGATGTCTGCCATCGATATGATGAGGTCTCTGATTCTGGAACATGTCAGTTTTAACCGGATTAAAAGGACGCCGTCCCTCAGGGCCATGCAGCGGTGCTCTACCCATTAGCCCACCCTGAGGATCAAATGAGCCAGGAGGTCCTGCACCCAGTGCTAGCCCTCCGGCTGGTTCACCTTGAGATGTCCTGGGAAACCCAGCCTGCGAGGGTGGAAGGTGACTGTGATTGTATTGCCCCTGGGGAGCACTAGGCTGAAGTTCAAAGCTTCCCTGTGGATGATGACCGAACTGACTAGTACCCCTCAAGCCTGGTGTAGGAGCTCCACCAAAGGGAACATCATGAAAAGAACCAGACTGCTGTAAATGTTCAGGGGGATTTAAAGACTGTCGTGGTGGAGGCAAATGTCCAGGTGCGTGAGGCCTTAATTGAATGGGCCCCTGCCCTGGTACTAGTGCATTAGACGGCGGCCCTGGAAGAGGCCCTGACGGCAAAATAGATGGGGCAACAGGCCTTTGTTGCTGAGATGAAGGTCCATAAGGAATTGGAGGTAGCTGATGTCTTCCCTGGTCAGATGGTGCAACTAATTGAGAAGAATGCATGAAGCCCTTACCTTGGAAGCCACCAAAATCATCAACGGCAGAACCTTGAGGGGTAACCTGGCCTTGACTCAAATTTTTTCCCTGTGCGCTCACATTCATAGCATCTTTCTTCTGTACCACAAGAGCTTCTGCTTGTCGCGAAGACGAATCATCTACTGAGGAATACTCCACTAGTTTAGTATCGGCAGCAGTGCCGTCTTTCCCATCCAGGGTTGCAATTTCAACCGACTTACCACCAGATGAAGGATCTAAGTTTCCATTGTTACCCTCTTCCTTCACAATTTTCTTGATCCCATCTTTCACTGCATCCGCCTCAGTATCTGCACCCTTGTCAGGGGTTTCGTCCTGTGCACCATTATTTTCACCTTCACTTGTGATCTTATGTTCTTTATCAGCAAATTTCTCCCCTATTTCAGATTTAAGATCCTTTACCCCAATGGAATCGACTCCAACACCACTGGCATCCTTTCCAACAATCTTCTGTGAAGGTGATCCAGTTTCTCGCTCTGCAACACTTCCTTCGACAAACGTATGATTAATCGCTAGCCCAGATTGAGTAAATTGTTGATCAGAAGACACTTGTTGATTGGTTGGCCTACTCGCATAAATATGATGTCCAGATGGTTGGCCTGAGACAAGCTGTATTGGCCTGAGCTGAGTTGCAACACCAAACGCACCAGGAGACTGGGGGAAGGGCTGTGCCACTGCTGCATGATTTGATGCAACAGGTCTTCCCACATAACTCTGAGACTGATGAGGGGGCATTCCTTGTGCTAGCACACCACTGTGCGATGGTGGGGGAAGAGCAACAGAACTCTGCTGTAGTGACTGAGGTGGACCCTGTGGGCGTGACTGAGGCTGCATAGGCTGCTGGACAAAAGGAACTTGCTGATGTAACGGACCCTGAACCAAACCTGACACCTGTCCGGGGAAATGCAGCTGTTGCCCATATGGCTGAAGTGGTTGTTGCATGGGTTGTAACACGGGACGCTGGTGAACTAGGTGGACCTGTTGAGGAGGATGAGGACGAATTTGATTCGGTTGAGCAGGAGGGACACTTGGGACTTGACCTTGACTCTGCAGCAAATTTGGCGGTTGTTGATTTGGTAGTGAAGCGTGAGCCTGGGGCGGACGCATCTGAAGTAGTTGTTGTGGGAACTGAGCATGCCCTTGAACCTGGGGTAAGGACCCGCTGGGAGGATGCATATTCATAAGATGTTGTGGGGGCCCTGGCTGCATTTGCTGATGAGCCTGAACTGGTGGATACAAGTGATGACCTGCCACTGCATGGGAAGCTAGTTGCTGGCTTTGAGGATGGTTGGGTTGGGGAGGATGAAGTTGGGGATGATTTTGAGGCTGTGTTTGTTGCACTGGGTGTTGGAGCTGAGGCTGAGAATGCTGTATTTGAAGCTGGACTTGATGTCCCTGTGAATGACTCTGCTGATATTGAGGTGCATGCAGGTGCTGTTGTGGTTGAGGCTGCACGGACTGGGCCTGCGGATGGAGTTGCACTTGGGGGTAAGGTAGTTGTTGAGGAGGCATGTGACCATGAGTGGGCTGTTGAGTCTGTGATTGGGGTTGAGGATGGGGCTGCAATCCAGGATTAAGTTGCTGTTGTGGATTCACTTGATTCTGTACGTATGAAAGTGATTGTGGCTGTCCCTGGGGTGGAATTTGTGGTTGATGTTGAGATGGAGGCTGCTGCTGGGCATGAGGCTGGGGTTGAAGTTGCGTCAGCGGTTGGGCTTGGGCTTGGGCTTGGGCTTGGGCTTGGGCTTGGGCTTGGGCTTGGGACTGGGACTGGGACTGGGACTGGGACTGGGACTGGGGCAGCAGAGGTTGTTGAGAATGTGGTTGATGCTGGGGCTGGGGCTGGGGCTGGGGCTGAGGCTGGAGTTGGGTATGAGGCTGAGGGTAGACCTGAGGTTGCAGCTGCCCTTGTACATGTGCTGGATGCTGCTGTAATTGCTGGGTAGACTGCTGTTGATATGGATAGTACTGCTGATATGATTGCTGGTATGGGTCAAATGCAGGATACTGCTGATAATACTGTTGATATTGCTGCTGATACCACTGCTCTGTAGTTAGCACAGCAGCTGGAGCAACTGCTTGGGCCTGAGCATTTGCATTTGCATTTGCTTGCTGATTGGGATCCTGTGCAGGTGGAGGGGCAACAGCAGTCTGTGATACCTGACCCTGCAATGTTTGTGCTCCTGGTTGAGTACTAGTCTGGCTCGGGTTTGCAGAAGCAGCTGCACCTGAGGAAGAGGCATCCTTTGAACTTCCGGTCACCTGCTGCACTTGAGGATTTGCACCCTGTTGAGCGTCAAAACAAGTAAGAAAAAGTTGCAGAAAATAAAAGAGACTCAACTTAAACACTTGTGCCGTGTAATGTTTTCAAGCACTTACAGGACAATTTTGTGCGTGCTCCTGCACTTGACGATGCACAATTTGAATCATACATCTGTTGCAGACAACCGGGGAATTTCCAAAGGCACACCCAGAACAATGGGAAGTGCACTCAGATAAAGGACCCTGCCACGTGCATCCACTCCTATGAAAGAGACAATGCACTAGTATTTTGCCTATGGTTTCTGCCAGTGCCTTGTTTGATTCAACAAGTGGCTGCAATATAAAGTTAACATAACAAATTGAAATGATAACATAATCTTGGTATATGAAACAAAAACCATAATAGGGTGAGTGTTAACCTTAGAATCCGCCTCTGTCACCAAGTATCCATCATAGGGGCAGGCCTTGGTGGTTCCCACAACGTATGTCAAACAAGGTTTGCAGTATAGATGAGTGCACTGCGACTGAAGTGCTTCATTTGGGTAGACAAGCGTGCGACAAACGGGACAGAAATACTCTCCAGCAAGAGATTGAATGTTTATTATACACTCGTTATCAAAACCCATATCAGTTCTGAAATCTGACTTCAACTCCCAAGGTACATCAATGCAATAGAGTAATCAAAGGTGTTACTTTAAGCTACAGAAAGCCATGTAAATAATTATGCCAAAGCAGTTTTTAACAGTCCTAAAAGCTTGTAAGAACTCAAAATCAATAATATAGTAACTCAGATGATTTAGTACAATTAACACAAAGTTAAGCAATCAGTAAAGAACCAGAGGAGCCACATCTCGCTTAATGATTTTCTAGTTTATTCCCATCGGAAACTTATAGACAACAATCAATACATATCTGGAGAAGACAAGAAAGCAATAGCGATATGACAAAAGAAAGTGCTAGTAAACATAAGCATGAGACACAGTAAACATCATATTTATGTCCGGTCTATAATTGTGGGTTGGGTCAGTGACAAGATGATAAATACCAACTCACAATGAGGTACAAGAATTATCATTGATGAATGATAGTTAAACAAGTATCAAACTTTTTCTTTCCGAAATAAATTATATACTTATACCAATACTTATCATCAGCGAAGGAAAATAGAACACATTTCTCAGAAGATGAATAAAATTGCAAGTTCAACAAAGCCAGAATAGCAGCACGTTTTCCAACAGATGCAGAATATGTACATAAAGCCAACACTAATAATTAAGTTAAAAATACATTTCGTGGCAAATGAATAATATTGCAAGTTCAGTAAAGCCAGAATTGCAGCTCATATTACAACAGATGTACATATTGACTCCTATATCAAGTATTCACCACTATACAAGAAAAAACATAGTTTATTTGTCGGCACAACAAAGGAGATATTACAAATTCAAAACTAGAAAAACTGAAATTTCATATAGAAAACTTGGGACTACCAAATGAACTTATTAGAGACACTTAGGACTTAAGAAGAAAAATATGCAATTAACAAGGGATGTACAGGCCAAGAAACAAAATCAAATCAAACACGAAAACAAATACACAATGTGAACATCAATATATATCTAACCAACAAAATTAACAAAGATTGTTCTGTTCAACTCCATGAACAGAAAATCAGGAATTAAAAATGGTAAAACATCAAGTACCATAAAATAAAATTAAGAAAATCCAGCATGCATCTATTCATAAATAAATAAAAACCCAACATTTACGTGCACACATTTAATCGGGAGAAAGTAAATAGCAAGAAACAGACTTGTGTTTTATATTTCGCTCCTAGGCTGCGTAAGCAGACCCAAACACATTTCAAGCAACTAAAAAACGGTCAGAAAATCAAAAGACACATCGAGAAAATACAAACAAGCATCGATATCTGATGATCATGTTAAAACTAAATAAGATAGAAACATCAATAATTCAAAAAAATTGCTGTTGAAACAGATCTCGTACCTAAATTCACTGGAAGAACTATGAATCCTATCAAAGTGAGAGATAATCGAAGGAAGGTAAAATACTTAAAGGGCTTTAAGAAATCGAAATAGTGATTAGTAGATTATTGAAACTAAAGAGTGAAATTTTGAAAGATCGAAGAGAGTCACCGGAGAGGATGAGTGAGAAGAAACAGCGTAGGATAGCAGGCGGTGCTTATAAGGAGATGAAAAGCTGATGCTCCGTTTTTATGCGTTTAACGGGCCTAACGGCGTTACTAGGTTTACCCTAACACACTAACGGCATATATTCTCTTACTTTTTTAAGTTTTTAGTTTTCGAAATTCGAATATAGTATTTATATTGATATTCAATGCCCTAATTTTGCTTCTGAGTTCATAGTGTTTACATATATATTTATGAAGATAATTGGCAATCAAATTCTTTTTTTGGAACTTAAAAAGCATGGACGAACACAGTAAAAAAAAAAATAACTATAAACATGAAAAGAATATAGTATAATTTATATATCTAACACAATTTAGGAACAACGGGAGGTGCATTCTGTCACTATACCAAACAACTGCTCCTAAAACTTAGTGTCGTTCGGTCTTCCCTTAGTTTCTATTATTTTTTCTTTGATGCAACTATTAATATCGCCCCACTCATCTTCATCGACAGTACCACCCATCACCACCATACACCGTCAACACCCTTTTTGTGACCGATGTACACAAATATATTTAAAATAAATAAAAATATCTGAGAAATAGTAATCGTCATCCATTAATACTCGTTATTTTCTACCGTATACCATTACTAATTATCACCAGATTTACCATCTTCACCGCTAAATCTACCACTATAGTCACCAGATCTAGCACCGCCACCACTAGATCTACCATTACTCGTCATGATTAACCACCATACTACTACCACTAACATACATCGTTATTGTATCGTGTTTGATTGCATCTTAATGTATATTAACATTTCATCTTTTAATGTATTTTAATGTGGTATACATCGTTATTGTACCGTATTTCGATGTGAAATTTAGATCCTAATTAGTTATGTTATTTTTATCTTCAAATTACTAATTTAATATTATTATATTAATTGCATGGAAGGTGATACAATAGTTGTCATTAGGGGTGCAGTAGATGAATCGAATTGAGTCGAGTCGAGTATAAAATTGTTTAAATTTGGTTCATAAAATTTATCGAGTAGAACACGATCTTGAATTGTGCCCGATCAACTTAATTTTTTCGAATCAATAGGATCCGAATATCAGAAGAGAAATTAAATTGGGAATTGATATTTTCACAAGTTAAAATGTTAGTTCAATAATGCTCTCTCTCACATGAGAGAGTAGACCCCACTTACTATTTATGTGATGAGAACCTTGTGTAACTAACATTTATCAATTATCTTTCATTTTGAAAAAATTTAAGTAATTTGTCGAACTTTAAAATTTAATCATACTTAAATCGTTTATATTTGGAGTCGAGCTTTTAGAGCGGGGACGAATCAAATCCAAAATTTATTTTACAATTTTAGTTGCCATTTATAGATGAGAGAAAGTGAAAAAAGAAGTGAAAACACAGTTGTGTTTCCAATGTTAAAATTGATATTGTTACTTTATTGAATGTATGGTATATTATTTTTAACGAAATTTTTTATAAATTAAATTATAGAAGTATTGAAAAAATAAATGTAAAAATAATATTAATATATAAAAATGATAAATAAATTTGGACAAAAAAAAAAATTGATCGGGGGAGTAATCATTTTGGTTTAGATATCATATCATATTGAGGGGGTGGTAAGTGGTAACTGTACTGTGTAAGCAAGCTATATTTTTAATGGGGTCCTTTACATAAGTATACTGTTGGGAGAATGCATATTATGATTTGATGTTTTAATGCATGTGTTCATGATTATTTGTAAGGTCCTTTAAAGAATATATGTACAAGGACATAGTGATAGATCAAAATTGTTAGGTTGATCTAAGCTTTCACGTGTATCATTCTGTTCCGTAATGTATAGATAGAAAGATCAAAAGCTATTAGGTTGATCTTGAGATGTAATAGATTAGTCTTGAAGAAATCGTAGTGCATCAATCGATCAACATTCAGCAAGTCGAAGCGAGAAAACATAGAGCTGAAGAAAGTAGTGCGCTGCGCTTGAAAGGGGATTCTTCGAAATCGTAGAAAGTGGTCCCAACGTTCACCAAGCTAACTCCACGATCGTAGTATCTTTGAAGGAAGCGTGAAGTTTATAAGTCAACGATCGTAGTGTCTTTATCGGAACGTAGAGTCAACAACACGAAGCAGAAAGATCGTAGTGCATGAAAGTTTAAGAGAAATCGTAGTGTTCTCGATCGATAAGCATCGTGAAGTATGCGAAGTCAAAGCCACTACGATCTTAACCGTAAAACATCACGATCCAATCGTGAAAGCATCATCTGCCTCATGTCGAAAAACGCCAAGCCTCATGAGTTGTTAATTCAACATACGAGGAATGGATGCGATGCTTCTGATGTCTTTCATCATCCCAAAATATATGAAATATCCTTAGTATGCAACAAAGAAGTTTGTATTGAAGAAGCTAAGGATAAGATTATGGATAAGAGGACAAAACACCTTTTCGGTGGTAGGTGAAAAAGCGATCTGCAGGTGTCGGTGAGCGAATGCGAGTAATTCAGAGATGTCTTAAATGTCTCCATCGCGGCCGCGTAAAGTTCGAAGCATTTAATGCCACAACGGATGGATCCAACGGATAGTTTTCAACATCACATATATCTGAGGATCGACGGATGAGAGAGAGGAAGCAAGCAATCAAACATTCAACGTGAAGAATTCTCTGGAAGCTTAACTCTACGATCTCGAGATATTGAAAAGCTTGCTCCATTTACTCGATTCTTAACGAACCAAAGGCTTACACAAAGAAACCGAGTAAGAACCTTGAACGCAACAACAACAACAACCATCAATCAATCGAAGAAGAGTACCAAGTCTGCTGGGACTTGAAGAGTTAGATAGTGAATCAGAAGAAAAGCCAAGTCTGCTGGACTTGAAGAGTTCAAGAGAGGAATTGAAGTTCTGGCTCGGCCGGGTCTGAAGGAATCTATGTGATTCGGGAAGATTGTAAAAGACATCCTTAGTGGATATCCTACTATCGTTGAGTAGAAGAGTGGACTAGAGCTTTGAGTGCTCTGAACCACTTAAAAACAATCTGTGTCATCTATATCTGCTTATAACTCGCTATATCTCATTATAAGTGATATATCTCTTTATAACTTGCGCTTTACTCGCTTCATAACTCCATTGTTTGGTTAAGAAGATTAAAACAAATACTAATTCCGCTAAGTTTTAATCACTATCTAAAACAAGTTAAAATAGAAAAGATTTTCAAATATCTATTCAACCCCTTCAGATAACTTATGCCTACTAAGAACTAACAATTGGTATCGGGCGGGTTCTATTTTACAAATACACACGCTTTAAGTAGATCCAAATGGCACTGCGTATCAAGCAAATCCAGGACCGGGGGAGGCAGCAAGCCACCAATGTGCAACAAGGATAAATTATGTCTATAGATTAGATAAAGCTTTATATGGTCTTAAACAAGCACCTAGAGCATGGTATGAAACACTGACTAACTTCTTAATAGAAAATGGGTTCACTAGAGGTAGAGTAGATACCACATTGTCTTAGAAAGCATAAGGACAAAGTCTTATTAGTTCAAATATATGTTGATGATATCATTTTTGGTTCTCTTTAAAAGTTATGTAAGAGATTCTCTAAGCTAATCGCAGAACAAGTTTGAAATGAGCATGATGGGTGAAATTTGAATTTCTTCCTTGGGCCGCATGAGTTGAAGCAGATGATGAAGGAATATTCATCAACCACGCCAAATACATCAAAGACTTATTAAAGAAGTATGGCATGGAATCAACCTCTCCTATGAAAACACCAATTGCTCCTACAACCAAGCTTGACAAGGATGGGAATGGTAAACGTGTTGATATAACTCAATCTGATGAGGTATGATAGGTTCTCTTTTTATACCTAACGGCCAAAGAGACCAGATATAATGTTTGCGTAACATGCATATGTGCTAGATTTCGTGCTAACCCTAAAGAGTCACATTTGTGCTGCGTCAGAAAGAGGATATTCAGTATCTTAAGGGTACACCCTACTGGGGTCATGGTATCCCAAGGAATCCTCTTTTGAACTAATAGGATACACGAGATCGACTTTGCAGGATGCAAAATAAATAGAAAAGAGTACCGATGGCACTTGTCAATTACTTGGAATGACTTGTGTCTTGGTTCAAATTAAAAGCAAAACTCAAGGTGTCACTTCAACCGCGGAGGTTTGAATACATTCTTTGTTGGAAGTCATGCGTGCTTTCGAGATCCTTTGATGAGAAATCAATTAGTGACTATGGGTTTGATTTCAAGTCTATACCTATACACCGTGATAATACAAGTGTCATAGCAATAACTCATAATCTCATATGCATTCTAGAACCAAGCATATAGAGATAAGTATCACTTCATTAGGGATCATGTTCAAAATGGAACTATTTCTTTACAATATATCCCTCATCGAAAATCAACTTGGCGATATTTTTACTAAACCATTAGATGAATCCAGTTTTAACAAGTTAATAAGTGAGCTTTAGTATGCTAAATCTTCAACCTTGAATCTATGCTCTAGATTGTGTTAACCATGACAGAGATATAAAGGCCAGACTCAAAATCGTAGACATGATAAAGGAAGATCACGATCGTAGAAATTTGAATAAATAACTACCTCAACGATCGCAAAAAAGACTCAACTTTCATAAGTGCAGACTCGACGATGACCAAAAGCCCTTTCAACAAGCAAAGTGAATCTGTGATGACGAAAGCTTTATAATAAAGCAATTTCTCCAAGAGGTGCCTCGAGGACAAACCTAACCTCAAAACATACCAAGAGACTCTCGACGATCGTGGGGATGACTCGACGATCGCAGGGACGAGACTCTACAAATGCCGATCGGACTCAATGACCTGGCTTGGACGGACTCGACAGACATGACTTCTACAATCTTGATCGGACTCAACAACTGCCACGGACAGACTCGACGATCGTAGGACGACTCTACGAATGGAGAACCGACTCAACAATCGGAAGACTATCTCTACGATCGTGAGTCATCCCGAGGACATCTCAAAGACTGAAGACTCAAAGGCAAAATCAAGACATTCCTAAACAAATCAAATCGTAGAAATGAAAGCAAAATGCAACACCCGTCCCACTAAGTCAAAAAGAGAGAGGAAGCTAAAAGTACAAATTGGGCCGTGATTTTGAAATCAAGTTCAAAAGATTATCTCTCATTCTCTCTCAAAGCAAAACCCTAACTCGCATAAAAAGCTCAAAGAATGTCTCTCTTCTCAACTAAAGAATCAATGGTCGCTTCTAATGTGATTTCGGTATAGACTCGCTTTGTGAATTCAAAACCACTCCACCAAAGTTTCACAAGATCTTAGCCTTACTAAAAAAGGCGAGGTCTCAAGAAAGGCCAAAGACCGATACACTCATCTATCCTAAATTGGTGAAGGAGTTCTACAAAAATGGAGTGTCTGAAAACAACACCATCACCACACGAGTTAGAGGAGTTGAAATAAAGCTAGGGAAGAAAGACGTCAATCGGCCCCTAGGTTTCAAGAATGTGGGGCATCCATTTCTAAATAAAGCATAAGATTTCAAGAGGATCAAGAAGATGCATCACAAGAAGAACCCCTCTGTGAAAGGCTACAAAAAGAAGGAGTTCCTCGGAGGTATGAATTTTTGGGTGACATTATTGGAAATGCATCTGCTGCAAGAGCTCAAAGTCATGACTCAATAAATGAGGCTCAAACAAAGCTCATACGACAATAGTAGATATGGAACTCAACTCAACTATGGAGCTGTATTGCTCGAATAGATCGGCAAGTGGATCGTAAGCTCGAAGAAATCAAAGAGCACCCCAAAGATGCTGTGTGGGAGGTTCATTAGCATCATTCTGCAATATGTATTGGGTGACAAAATTGGGGATAATGAAGGAGAAACCATAAACCCAAACCGAAGAATGACACAACAGTTGTTCAAAAACTGGGAAAGGAACCCTGCTGAGTTCGTTCGAATGATGACAGAGTCAAGTGGGAGATCTGAAGAACAAAAGAAAACAGGCTTTCAAGGAGGAATATCTGTTGTCAGAGAAGTTGAAGAAGAAGGAGAAGCAGACAAGGGAGAACCCTCTACCCTTGCCAGAAAAAGCAAGGGCAAAAGGAAGCTGAGAGCAAGACAAGTTGAAGAGCCTCAAGGATCAACAACTAACATTCCTGCAGAGTCCTCTGACATAGAGACTCTAAGGAGGCTAAGGAAGATGCAACAGCAAGAAGAAGCTGAAGAAGATCAAGCCACCATTTCACAAATCGTAAAGAAGAACAAAACTAGTCATAACTCCAAAAGACCAACAAAGTCTTGATCATAGAGACTCTCTCGTTTCTTCCTCAAAAAGCAGGCCAAGTGTGGCGTAAATGGAGGAAGCCGCTTCAAGGAAAGTGGGTCGATCAACGAGGCAAAACAAAGACTCAAGAGAGTCCGTGTGGTGGTGACTAAAACCAAAGAAAGCAAGAGAAGGCTGGTCAAGAAATATATTCTTGAGAATGAGAAAGTACTGAAGAAGGAAGCCAAGAGCATGGCTGCAAAAGTAGAACTACCCTAAGCAACCGAAGAGGAAAATGCTCCAGCTGAGGGGGAAAACTCTAAAATTCTCATGATTGAGTATACACTAGCTGAGGGGGAGAATCCTACTGATGAAGAAGAGGTTCTAGCTGAAAGGGACTTTTTGAACACAGAAGAAGATGTACTAGCTGAGGGGGAGTTTCTAAACCTCCAAGAAGATGATCATATTAAGAGGGAGCCTCACAATATCCCAATAGCTAAAGAAGAGGTCCTTGTTCAAGATGAAGATGAACCAATGCCAAACATTCAAGAGGCCATTGAGATAATGGAATCCTCAAATGGAGATAGTGAAGAGGAAGAAGATGATGATGACCTACAAATCATTTATGAGGGCAAAGATGGATATAGAAGCTATCTTTATAATCAGATATTCTCTTACCTACCCATGATGGCATACCATCGAACTCAAATTCTGAAATCATGGGACCACATGTTCTGGAGCTTCAAGGAATATCCAGCAATCACAGTTCTGGCTCACGGATTTCCAGGGGAAGTCATCTTCGCCAAAAAGATGATTACAAACCATTCCTCATCAAATGCCAAACCTGAGGTATTGACTATCCCTACAAGCTTTAGAGTTAATCACCTGCCATCATCTTCGTTTAACCAATTCTATGAATTTCCTAAATGGCTGGAAGTGATTCTTAACCCATTAAATCGGGCTTCAGCCAGTAATCCCAAAATTCATGAATCAAGAACCGTAAGAAATCAACCTTACCCTACTCCCTCAAATAACCAACTCTACGATTCCAGACTCAAGCCAAATCGTAGAGTCAAACATTGAAATCGTAGAGTCACCAATCCCAAATGTCCAAACCCAAGCTCCTCCAACTGATATACCATCCTCCTCATCGCACGACTATTTCAGTCTTGATCTTGCTTTGTACAACTTGCAAGCTCAATCTCCACCAAGAACCCCTCAAATGGACAATCCTCAATCAACTGATACTTTCCCCAGCCTGCCACCAAGGATGATCTGAAAGAAACTTCTGAGCAAATGATCAAGTCCATCGAAGCAAGCCTGGAATCTCACTCTCACCTTCTGAACATCCGACTGAATCAAATGATACAAGTTGCAAACAAATTCCCTAGTACAATGAATACTGAGCTCACTACGAAGCTAAGGGAAATTATCAAAGAAATTCTGAAGAGTATATTAGACAGAGATGAGATCCATTTCCAGGTTGCTGCCAAACAAAGAGAGGTTATGCTTGAGATACAAAAAAACCAAGATCGTCAACATCAAATTATGCTGAACAATATTCTCAACCTGAAAGCTTCTGTTTATGACTTCCAGAAATCTTATGCCAATCAGGAGAAGCATAATGATACGATTCTTACAGTCCTCCAAAACAAAGAAGCTAAAGCTGAAAAACAGATCAAGGAGAATAGGGAGGACATTGCTCAAACTCAAAGCCAACTCAACGAGCTTGTCCAAGGAGTAAATAGGTTGTCTGCCGATATTCGAACCCTTGATGCTGACATAAAGGGGGAGAAAAAGAAAGGGAACGGAGATCAAGGAAGCCAAGGCAGAGGCAGAGGAGGTCATGCAATTCAAGAAAGGGGAAACCCTCCTGCAAGACCATCACATCATCAGACTCAACGATCCGGGTCACAGTAATCAGATCGGCTATTCCTCTAAGTCATCAGGAGCCAACTCCTAGCTCGCAAGACGTGACTACTGTACGCATCCGAATGCCAACTGGAGATCCTGCATTCATGCGCAAACATGAAGAGAATCCAGTTCTAAGTCTAAGTGAGCGAGAAGAGTTAGCAAGAAATGAGGAAGCTCAAAGGAAGAGAAGGGTTGAGGAATATACAAATCCACCTCCACACAAGAGACCAAGAAAACAGAGATAAGTTAAGAGTTTAATGTTTTATTGATGTAATGCTATATTGTAATATCTTCTGATCATCAATAAATTCATACTTATTATCTAGAAATTTCAGCTGCTCACTGGAATACTAAGTCATGTTTAAATTCCTGCAAATGCATCTAGTCACTAATAATCATGACAACAAATCTCTTTGGTTATGTTAACATCAAATAGAGGGAGATTGTTGGGAGAATGCATATTATAATTTGATGTTTTAATGCATGTGTTCATGATTATTTGTAAGGTCCTTTAAAGAATATATGTACAAGGACTTAGTGATAGATCAAAATTGTTAAGTTGATCTAAGCTTTCAACGTGTATCATTCTGTTCTAGAATGTATAGATAGAAAGATCAAAACTGTTAGGTTGATCTTGAGATATAATAGATTAGTCTTGAAGAAATCGTAGTGCATCACTCTGATCAACATTGCAGAAGTCAAGACAGAAAACGTAGAGCCTGAAGATCGTAGTGTGCCTGCCTTGAAAAGGGATTCTTCGGAAATCGTAGAGTGGTCCCAACGTTCACCAAGCTAACTCCACGATCGTAGTGTGATGAAGGAAATGTGAAGTTTATAAGTCAACAATCGTAGTGTGCTCTCGAGAACGTAGAGTTAACAACACGAGCAAGAGAAGATCGTAGTGCATGAGAGTTTAAGAGAAATCGTAGTGTTCTCGACTGATAGCATCGTAGTATGTAAGTCAAAGCCATTACGATCTTAACCGTAGAACATCACGATCCAATCATAGAGCATCATCTGTCTCATGTCAGAAAACGTCAAGCCTCATGAGTTGTTAATTCAACATACGAGGAATGGATCCCAGATGCTGCAGTGCTCATCAGTCCCAGAATATATGAAATATCCTTAGTATGCAACAAAGAAGCGTATTAAAAAGCTAAGGATAAGACTTATGGATAAGAGGACAAAACACATTTTCAGTGTGGTAGGTGAAAGCGATCTGCGTGTCGGTGAGCCGTAATGCGTAATTCGAGATATGCAGAAATGTCTCCATCGCAGCACATAAAGTTCAGAAGCATTTAATGCCACAACGGATGGATCCAAGGATAGTTTTCAACATCACATATATACGATCGCATGACGAGAGAGAGAACAAGCAAACAATCAAAAATTCAACGTGAAGAATTCTCTAAGGCTTAACTCTACGATCCGAGATATTGAAAAGCTTGTCAGCCTACTCGGTTCTAACGAACCAAAGGCTTACTTACACAAAGAAAACCGAGTAACAACCTTCGTAACGCAACAACAACAACCATCAATCAACTCAAGAAGAGTTCCAAGTCTGGCTTGACTTGAAGAGTTCAGATAGTGAATCAGAAGAAAGCCAAGTCTCTTTGGACTTGAAGAGTTCAAGAGTGAACTAGAGAAGTTCCTGAGATCGGCCGGTTCAGAAGGAATCTGTGTGATTCGTAAGATTGTAAAAGACATCCTTAGTGGATATCCTACTTGTTGAGTAGAAGAGAGTGGACTAGAGCTTTGAGTGCTCAACCACTTAAAAACAATCAGTATCATCTATATCTCGCTATAACTCGCTATATCTGTTATAAGTGATATATCTCTTATAACTTACTTACTCATATAACTCCATTGCTTGGTTAAGAAGATTAAAACAAATACTAATTCCGCTAAGTTTTAATCACTATCTAAGAACAAGTTAAAAATAGAAAAGATTTTCAAATATCTATTCAACCCCCCTTCTAGATAACTTATGCCTACTAAGAACTAACAATTGGTATCAGAGCGGGTTCTATTTTACAGCTTACACGCTTTAGTAGATCCAAATGGCACTCGTACCAAGCAAATCCAGGACCGGGGGAGGCAGCAAGCCACCAATGTGCAACAAGGATAAATTTGCTAACTGGAAAGTTAGAATGCAAGCTTACATGGACTCAATAGATGAAGATCTATTTGAGACTGTTCTTAATGGGCCCTATATACCAACAAAGCTTGCACCAACCATCGACGAAAGCCAAACAAAGTACAAATCAAAGTGAAAGAAGAATGGATGAACACGAGAAAGAAAGTCATCTAACTTGACAAAAAGGCTAAGAACATCCTGCTCCAATCTTGGAGGACGATGTGTTTGACAATGTTGTAAATCGCAAAATGTACCAATGAAGTCCGGGAAGCACAACTGCGATCATGCACGAAGGAACTCGAAGAAGTTAGAGAGAACAAAACAGTCTCTTCTAACACAAAGAAGACGAGATGTTTGCTTTCATGTCTGGCGGAAATGTAACTGCCACTTATGAAAGATTCAACATTCTGCTCAACTCTCTACGAGCATATGGAAAGATCTATTCTAACAAAGATTTGACCATAAAGTTCATGAGAGCCCTACCGAGCAAGTGGGATGTCAAGACCACTGCAATAAGAGAGTCAAAGAATCTTAACGAGATGACAGTTCAACAACTGTATGGCAATCTCCTGACATACGAGCTGGAGCTGACCCAATGTGCTGAAACCCTTTCAGAAGGAAGAAGGAAGGAAAAGGGTGTTGCTCTCAAAGTAACTAAAAGTGTATCAAAAGTCATCACTGAGATTGAATCTGACGATGATGAAGACGATGATGACGATCTTGCCATGATGGTAAGAAAACTAAGAAGGTTCATGCATCAAGGCAAAGCCGGCAAGCAAAAGAAGGTCAGCAACTACAATAGCCAGGAGCAAATAAATGATTTATGCTACAACTGCAAGAAGCCTGGGCATTTCATTGCCAACTGCAACAAACCCCTAAGAGAAGAACTAAAGAAGAAACAGCATGGAAAGAAGGAATACAAAGAAAATAAGAGGCCTCATAAAAGAGACAAAGGCCTGGTAGCTGGAGGATCATGGAGTGATTCAGCTAATGATTCAAATGCTGACTCTGGAGATGAAGAAGAACCACAAATGGCCAATCTGTGCTTAATGGCCAAACATGCAAAGGACAAACAAAGCCTCAACAATCACAATGTAAATCTCGATGAGGTATTTGATTTCAACTCACCTGATGTAGATATGAATGACTTAAGAATCAGACCGCGCATGGCATAACCAATGATCTACATCAATACATAAAGTGGTTCGAGTGTTGTCCAAAGATCATTCACTTTCTTCAAGAGGAGAAGAAGAAAGTTCAAGAAGAGCTTGAAACAACCCTTCTAAGTCTTCGATCTTCTCCAAGCTTGTCGAGAATGAAACTTTAAAGCATACAAACACACATCATGCACAAAGAGAGTCTAAGCTAACCTCTAAAATTGAGGATCTAGATAAGACTATCTCTGCATGGAATAAATCATCATCATCCATGGATCGCTCGCTCTCTAATGTAGGAAAGCACATTCGACGTAACAGAGCTTAGGCTTTGGGAAATCCATCTCGAGCTAAGTGTGGAAAAGATAATGAAATTAGCTCGTAATGTCTCGGGCTTTAGTAGAGGCATTGCTTTTATTAAATCCTCACAATTGGAAGAACCAAATTTCCTTGTTCTACCGATTCTAGTTATACTCAGAGAAGAAAAGGATCACATCGCCGTCCGGTTTCATAAAGGAGAAGAGTAACTCCAACCTCTACCTACCAACTCGAAAGAATCGTAGAGTCAAGCAAAACTAACTCTACTTAATCTCACCGGAAGGTATAGAGAGGTAAGGCTCACTCATCACTATTTATGAAACCCAAGGACACGTGGAAGAAAGAGAATCGAGTTCAATGTATACTAACTAAGGAACCACACAAGTCCAAGTGGAGGATGAATCACACACACACAGTGCATGCATCTTAATAGATGTGTCATATGTGATAAGTATGGTCATAAAGCTACAAAGTGTTATTATAACTCCATGCATGTGAGACCCAAGACTAGACAAGTTTGGGTTCCTAAAGGCACTAATACGTACGAAGGACCCATGCAAATATGGGTACCAAAATGAAGGTTAAAATGTCTTGGACAGAAAAAGAGCTCCACGACCTCAACATGGTATCTAGACAAAGGGATGCTCAAGGCATATGACAGGAACAAAGCTCTACTATCTAACTATGTAGAAAAGGAGGGTCCCTCGGTCATCTTTGGAGATAACGGCTCGGGCAAGAAGAAGAGGATATGGCTCACTTAGCAATGGTGCAATATCTTTCAAAGAAAGTAGCCTATATGGAAGGACTTCAACACAACCTTCTAAGCATCACCAACTCAAGTGACAAGGGTCATCAAGTAACATTTCTCAACAATCAATGTCAAGTTAGAGATCCAAGACATCCGCCATAAAGCTAACTCTAATGTTAGAAAGGAAATGTTTATACTATAGACCTTGGTCAACTAAGCTCTGATGAAACAATATGTTTTCTGGCAAAAGCATCCGAGGAAATGAGCTGGCTATGGCATAGAAGACTGTCCCACTTAAACTTCAAAAGCATGTCCAAACTGGCATCAAAGGATCTCGTAGCTGGTCTACCCAAGTTTAACTTTGTGAAGGAAAGGCCATGCAATGCCTGCCAGCTTGGAAAGCAAACCAGAAGCTCATTCAAGAGCAAGACTGCCAACTCCATTGACAAACCCCTGCAGTTGCTCCACATGGATCTCTTTGGGCCAATCCCAACAACCAGTCTTGGAGGAAAAAGATACTCTTTAGTCGTAGTCGACGACTACACCAGATTCACATGGGTATTCTTCCTAACTTCAAAGGATGAGACAAACTCCGAATTAATCAAGATGTTCAGACTGGTGATGAACGAAAAAGGAGAGAAAATTAAGGCCATAAGGAGTGATCATGGCAGAGAATTCGATTTCTCAGAAATGGATCGATTCAAGCATGCATAATGGCATCACCATAACTTCTCAGCTCCACGAACTCCTCAACAAAATGGAGTTGCTGAAAGAAAGAATAGAACCCTGATAGAGGCTGGAATGACTCTACTAGCAAAGAGCCCTCATCTCGCTCAATACTTCAAGCGTAAGTCGCCAACACCGCATGCTACACACGTAACATATCATTAATTCACTCTACGATCAAGAAAGACACCCTACTTAACTATGGAAAGGAAGAAAGCCAAGTGTCGCCTATTTCCATGTCTTTTAGTCATGCATGCTATATTCTCAACAACGAAAAGCAAGATTCCGACAAAATTCCAAATTCAAGTCGATGAAGGGATCTTTCTTGATATGCCACGCATAAAGAAAGCTTACAGAGTGTTCAACAAGAAGACACTGAGTGTCAAGTCTCAATACATATCATCTTTGATGAAACCGACTAAGACAAAATAAAGGCCTCAAGACACTACGACCGATAATGTGCATACACTACAAATGAAGTCGTCGAGCTAAACACTACGATCGTAGTGCCATATAAAGGAAATCGTAGAAGCGTGATAATGAGATCGTAGAGAGGTCCATTCAAGACAAATGAGCCTCCACTCCAAGAAGAAGAGATAGACCTTGAAGACTTAAGACAGAAGGCATCGAATGTATGTCCCAACCGGAACAGATGGGCAAGAGATCACACTCGTGATCTAATCATTGGAGATCCGAAAGTACAAGAGTCAAAACAAGAGTCTGCTACTCATAATGAATGCTTCTACCTAAGCTTCCCATCACGATAGAGCCAAAGAAGATAGAAGATGCTATGAAAGACTCCAATTGGATAGAAGCCATGCAGAAAGAACTCAACCAATTTGAACGAAGCAAAGTGTGGAGATTGGTACCAAGACCAAAGAGTCATCCCGTCATATAGGAACCAAGTGGGTCTTCAGGAACAAAATGGATGAAGATGGGGTCATTACAAGAAACAAGGCAAGATTAGTGGCAAAGGGATATTCTCAAGAAGAATGCATTGACTATGATGAGACATTTGCACCTGTTTCCAGACTAGAAGCTATCAGAATCTTTCTTGCCTTTGCTGCTCACATGAAGTTCAAAGTCTTTCAGATGGATGTCAAGAGTGCATTCCTAAATGGAGAGCTTCAAGAAGAAGTCTACGTAGAACAACCTCCAGGTTTCATCAATCCATCTATTTCCAATTATGTCTATAGATTAGATAAAGCTTTATATGGTCTTAAACAAGCACCTAGAGCATGGTATGAAACACTGACTAACTTCTTAATAGAAAATGGGTTCACTAGAGGTAGAGTAGATACCACATTGTCTTAGAAAGCATAAGGACAAAGTCTTATTAGTTCAAATATATGTTGATGATATCATTTTTGGTTCTACTGACGAAAAGTTATGTAAGAGATTCTCTAAGCTAATGCAGAACAAGTTTGAAATGAGCATGATGGGTGAGCTGAATTTCTTCCTTGGACCGCAAGTGAAGCAGACTGATGAAGGAATATTCATCAACCACGCCAAATACATCAAAGACTTATTAAAGAAGTATGGCATGGAATCAGCCTCTCCTATGAAAACACCAATTGCTCCTACAACCAAGCTTGACAAGGATGGGAATGGTAAACGTGTTGATATAACTCAATACAGAGGTATGATAGGTTCTCTTTTATACCTAACGGCCAGTAGACCAGATATAATGTTTGCAACATGCATATGTGCTAGATTTCAGGCTAACCCTAAAGAGTCACATTTGTCTGCTGTAAAGAGGATATTCAGGTATCTTAAGGGTACACCCTACTTGGGGCTGTGGTATCCCAAGGAATCCTCTTTTGAACTAATAGGATACACAGATGCTGACTTTGCAGGATGCAAAATAAATAGAAAGAGTACCAGTGGCACTTGTCAATTACTAGGGAACAGACTTGTGTCTTGTTCAAAGAAAAAGCAAAACTCAAAGGTCCACTTCAACCGCAGGTTTAATACATTGTCATTGGAAGTCATTGCGTGCTCGTATCCTTTGATGAGAAATCACCAATGACTATGGGTTTGATTTCAAGTCTATACCTATACACTGTGATAATACAAGTGTCATAGCAATAACTCATAATCCTGTTATGCATTCTAGAACCAAGCATATAGAGATAAGGTATCACTTCATTAGGGATCATGTTCAAAATGGAACTATTTCTTTACAATATATCCCTACTGAAAATCAACTTGCTGATATTTTTACTAAACCATTAGATGAATCCAGATTTAACAAGTTAATAAGTGAGCTAGGCATGCTAAATCTTCAACCTTGAATCTATGCTCTAGATTGTGTTAACCATGACAGATATAAAGGCTGCACTCAAAATCGTAGACATGATAAAGGAAAGATCACGATCGTAGAGCTGAACAGTCAACTACCTCAACGATCGCAGCAAAGACTCAACTTTCATAAGTGCAGACTCGACGATGACCAAAAGCCCTTTCAACAAGCAAAGTGAATCCTGTGATGACAAGCTTTATAATAAAGCAATTTCTCCAAGAGGTGCCTCAGGGACAAACCTAACCCTTGAAACATACCAAGAGACTCGACGATCGTAGGACGGACTCGACGATCGCAGGATGACACTCTACAATGTCGATCGACTAACGATCGCAGACAGACTCGACAGACAGACTTCATACAAATGTCGATCGACTCAACAACTCCGGACAGACTCGACGATCGTAGGACGACTCTCACGAATGGAGAACCGACTCAACAATCGAAGACTATCTCTACGATCGTAGTCATCCCGAGGACATCTCAAAGACCAAGACTCAAAGGGCAAATCAAGACATTCCTAAACAAATCAAAATCGTAGAGCCAAAGCAAAATGCAACACCGTCCCCACTAAGTCAAAAAGAGAGAGGAAAGCTACAAGTACAAATTGAACCGTGATTTTGAAATCAAGTTCAAAAGATTATCTCTCATTCTCTCTCTCTCTCTCAAAGCAAAACCCTAACTCGCATAAAAGCTCAAGAAGATTCTCTTCTCAACTAAAGAATCAATGGTCGCTTTCTAATGTGATTTCTGCCATAGACTGCTGCTTTGATTAATTCAAAACCACTCCACCAAAGTTTCACAAGATCTTAGCCTTACTAAAAAGGCGTGTCTCAAGAGGCCAAGACCGATACACTCATCTATCCTAAATTGGTGAAGGAGTTCTACAAAAATGGAGTGTACGAAAACAACACCATCACCACACGAAAGTTAGAGGAGTTGAAATAAAGCTAGGGAAGAAGACGCTAATCGGCCCTAGGTTTCAAGAATGTGGGGCATCCATTTCTAAATAGCATAAGATTTCAAGAGGGATCAAGAAGATGCATCACAAGAAGAACCCTCCGTGAAAGGCTACAAAAGAAGGAGTTCCTCAGAGGTATGAATTTTTGGTCGACATTATTGGGAAATGCATCCGCTGCAGAGCTCGTGTCATGACTCAAGAAATGAGGCTCAACTTAAGCTTCATGACAAATATAGTATATGGAACTCAACTCAACTATGGAGTCAGATTGCTCAATAGATCGGCAAGTGGATCGTAAGTCTCAAGAAATCAAAGAGCACCCCAAAGATGTCAGATGGGGAGGTTCATTAAGATCATTCTCAATATGATTGGGTGACAAAATTGGGGATAATGAAGGAGAAACCATCAACCCAAACCAAAGAATGACACAACAGCTTGTTCAAAAACTCGGAAAGGAACCTCACGAAGTTCGTTCGAATGATGACAAAGTCAAGTGGGAGATCCGAGAACAAAAGAAAGCAAAGCTTTCAAGGAGGAATGTCTGCTTGTCGAGAAGTTGAAGAAGAAGGAGAAGCAGACATGGGAGAACCTCTACCCTTGCTGTAAAAAAAGCAAGGCAAAAGGAAGCCGAGAGCAAGACAAGTCAAGAGCCTCAAGGATCAACAACTAACATTCCCGCAGAGTCCTCCTCGACATAGAGACTCTAAGGAGGCTAAGGAAGATGCAACAAAGAAGAAGAAGTCAAGAAGATCAAGCCACCATTTCACAAATCGTAAAGAAGAACAAAACTAGTCATAACTCCAAAAGACCAACAAAGTCTTCGATCGTAGAGACTCATCTGTTTCTCTCAAAACAAAGCAAGTGTGTGGCGTAAATGGAGGAAGCCGCTTCAAGGAAAGTGGCGATCAACGAGGCAAAACAAAGACTCAAGAGAGTCCGTAAGTGGTGACTAAAACCAAAAAAGCAAAGAGAAGGTCGGGTCAAGAAGTATATTCTTGAGAATGAGAAAGTATCAAGAAGAAGAAAGCCAAGAGCATGGTCGCAAGTAAACTTCCTAAGCAACCAAGAGGAAAATGCTCCAAATGAGGGGAGAACTCTAAAATTCTCATGATTGAGTATACACCAAATTGAGGGGGAGAATCCACCGATGAAGAAGAGGTTCTAAATGAAAGGGACTTTTTGAACATAAGAAGAAGATGTACTAAATTTGAGGGGAGTTTCTAAACCTCCAAGAAGATGATCATATTAGGGGAGCCTCACAATATCCCAATAGCTAAAGAAGAGGTCCTTGTTCAAGATGAAGATGAACCAATGCCAAACATTCCGCAGAGGCCATCGAGATAATGGAATCCTCAAATGGAGATAGTGAAGAGGAAGAAGATGATGATGACCTACAAATCATTTATGAGGGCAAGGATGGATATAGAAGCTATCTTTATAATCGATATTCTCTTACCTACCCATGATGGCATACCATCGAACTCAAATTCAAATCATGGGACCACATGTTCGAGCTTCAAGAATATCCAAAGAATCACAGCTCGCTCACGATTTTCAGGGAAGTCATCTTCGCCAAAAAGATGATTACAAACCATTCCTCATCAAATGCCAAACCTGAGGTATTGACTATCCCTACAAGCTTTAGAGTTAATCACCTGCCATCATCTTCGCTTAACCAATTCTATGAATTTCCTAAATGGCCGGAAGTGATTCTTAACCCATTAAATCGGTTTCAGTTAAGAGAATCCCAAAATTCAGAATCAAGAACCGTAAGAAATCAACCTTACCCTCGCCCCTCAATAACCAACTCTACGATTCCGCATCAAGCCAAATCGTAGAGTCAAACATTGAAATCGTAGAGTCACCAATCCCAAATGTCCAAACCCAAGCTCCTCCAACCGATATACCATCCTCCTCATCGCACGACTATTTCATCTTGATCTTGCTTTGTACAACTTGCAAGCTCAATCTCCACCAAGAACCCTCAAATGGACAATCCTCAATCAACTCGATACTTTCCCACCGCCACACACAAGGATGATCCAAAGAAACTTCGAGCAAATGATCAAGTCCATCGAAGCAAGCCCGAATCTCACTCTCACCTTCGAACATCCGATCAATCAAATGATACAAGTTGCAAAACAAATTCCCTAATACAATGAATAATCGAGCTCACTACGGCTAAGCTAAGGAAATTATCAAAGAAATTCAAGAGTATATTATCGCGTAGATGAGATCCATTTCCGTGTTGTCGCCAAACAAAGAGAGGCTTATGCTTCAGATACAAAAAACCAAGATCGCAACATCAAATTATGCCGACAATATTCTCAACTCCGAAAGCTTCATTTATGACTTCCGTAAATCTTATGCCAATCAGAGAAGCATAATGATACGATTCTTACAAATTCTCCAAAACAAAGAAGCTAGAGTCGAAAAAAACAGATCAAGGAGAATAGGAGGACATCGCTCAAACTCAAAGCCAACTCAACGAGCTTGTCCAAGGAGTAAATAGGTTGTCTGCCGATATTCGAACCCTTGATGCTGACATAAAGGGGGAGAAAAAGAAAGGGAAAGGAGATCAAGGAAGCCAAGGCAGAGGCAGAGGAGGTCATGCAATTCAAGAAAGGGGAAACCCTCCTGCAAGACCATCACATCATCAGACTCAACGATCTGGTCAAGACGACTCAAATCAGATCGCCTATTCCTCTCGAGTCATCAGAGCCAACTCCTAGCTCGCAAGACGCGACTACATCAGACGATCCGAATGCCAACTCGAGATCCCGTGATTCATGCGAAACATGAAGAGAATCCAGCTCTAAGTCTAAGTGAGCGGAAGAGTTAGCAAGAAATGAGGAAGCTCAAAGGAAGAGAAGGGTTGAGGAGTATGCAAATCCACCTCCACACAAGAGACCAAGAAAACAGAGATAAGTTAAGAGTTTAATGTTTTATTGATGTAATGCTATATTGTAATATCTTCTGATCATCAATAAATTCATACTTATTATCTAGAAATTTCAGCTGCTCACTGGAATACTAAGTCATGTTTAAATTCCTGCAAATGCATCTAGTCACTAATAATCATGACAACAAATCTCTTTGGTTATGTCAACATCAAATAGGGGAGATTGTTGGGAGAATGCATATTATAATTTGATGTTTTAATGCATGTGTTCATGATTATTTGTAAGGTCCTTTAAAGAATATATGTACAAGGACTTAGTGATAGATCAAAATTGTTAGTTGATCTAAGCTTTCAACGTATCATTCTCGTTTCTAGAATGTATAGATAGAAAGATCAAAACTGTTAGGTTGATCTTGAGATGTAATAGATTAGTCTTGAAGAAATCAGAAGTGCATCAACTGATCAACATCGCGTAAGTCAAGGCGTAAAAACGAGAGCCCAAGATCGTCGTGTGTCCGCCTTGAAAAGGGACTCTTCTGGAAATCGTAGAGTGGTCCCAACGCTCACCAAGCTAACTCCACGATCGTAGTGTGATGAAGGAAACGTGAAGTTTATAAGTCAACGATCGTAGTGTGCTCTCGAAACGTAGAGTCAACAACACGAGCAAGAGAAGATCGAGTGCATGAAAGTTTAAGAGAAATCGTAGTGTTCTCGATCGATAAAGATCGTAGTATGATGCAAGTCAAAGCCACTACGATCTTAACCGTAGAACATCACGATCCAATCGTAGAGCATCATCTCGCCTCTATGTCGAAAAAACGCTGCTTCTCATGAGTTGTTAATTCAACATACGAGGAATGGATCCCAGATCGCAATGCTCATCATCATCCCAGAATATATGAAATATCCTTAGTATGCAACAAAGAAGTCATTAAAAAGCTAAGGATAAGACTTATGGATAAGAGGGACAAAACACCTTTTCGTGTGGTAGGTGAGAAAGCGAACTGCAGTGTCAAAAGAGCCGTAATGCGTAATTCAGAGATATGCAAATGTCTCATCGCAAAGACATAAAAGTTCGTAAGCATTTAATGCCACAAATCTGGATGGATCCAACGGATAGTTTTCAACATCACATATATACGTGATCGCATGCGATGAGAGAGAGAGAACAAGCAAGCAATCAAACATTCAACGTGAAGAATTTCTCTAAGCTCAACTCTACGATCCGAGATATTGAAAAGCTTGCTCACCTACTCGCCTAACTTAACCAACCAAAGATTTACACAAAAAATCGAAAAAGAACCTTCGTAACGCAACAACAACAACCATCAATCAATCAAAGAAGAGTTCCAAGTCTCATTGACTTGAAGAGTTCAGAGTGAATCAGAAGAAAGCCAAGTCTGCTTGACTTGAAGAGTTCAAGAGTGAATTAGAGAAGTTCCTGCATCACCGGTCTGTAAGAAATCAGTGTGATTCAAGATTGTAAAAGACATCCTTAGTGGATATCCTACTTGCTGAGTAGTAAGAGTGGACTAGAGCTTTGAGTGCTCAACCACTTAAAACAATCGTGTCATCTATATCTCGCTATATATATCTATTATATCTGATATATCGCTGCTATAACCTTTACTCGCATTTCATAACTCCATTGTTTGGTTAAGAAGATTAAAACAAATACTAATTCCGCTAAGTTTTAATCACTATCTAAGAACAAGTTTAAAATAGAAAAGATTTTCAAATATCTATTCAACCCCCTTCTAGATAACTTCAGGCCTACTAAGAACTAACAATTGGTATCGAGAAAGGTTCTATTTTACAAACTTACACGCTTTTAGTAGATCCAAATGGCACTCGTATCAAGCAAATCCAGACCTGGGAGCAAAGAAGCCACCAATGTGCAACAAGGATAAATTTGCTAACCGGAAAGTTAGAATGCAAGCTATATGGACTCAATAGATGAAGATCTATTTGAGACTTTCTTAATGGGCCCTATATACCAACAAAGCTTGCACCAACCATCGACGAGCCAAACAAAGTACAAATCAAAGTGAAAGAAGAATGGATGTATGATAGCAGGAAGAAAGTCATTCAACTTGACAAAAAGCGCTAAGAACATCCTGCTCCAACTTCGAGGACGATCTGTTTGACAATGTTGTAAATCGCAAAAATGTACCAATGAAGTCCGGGAAGCACACCGATCATGCACGGAAGGAACTCAAGAAGTTAGAGAGAACAAACAGCCTTCTTCTAACACAAAGAAGACGAGATGTTTGCTCATGCAAAAAGCGAAATGTAATCGCCACTTATGAAAGATTCAACATTCTGCTCAACTCTCTACGAGCATATGGAAAGATCTATTCTAACAAAGATTTGACCATAAAGTTCATGAGAGCCCTACCGAGCAAGTGGGATGCCAAGACCAATCGCAATAAGAGAGTCAAAGAATCTTAACGAGATGACAGCTCAACAACTATATGGCAATCTCCCTCACATACGAAATGAAGTCGACCTAACGTCTCAAACCCTTTCAGAAGGAAGAAGGAAGGAAAAGGGTGTTGCTCTCAAAGTAACTAAAAGTGTATCAAAAGTCATCACTGAGATTGAATCTGACGATGATGAAGACGATGATGACGATCTTGCCATGATGGTAAGAAAACTAAGAAGGTTCATGCATCAAGGCAAAGCCTAAAGCAAAAGAAGGTCAAGAATACAATAGCAGAGAGCAAATAAATGATTTATGCTACAACTGCAAGAAGCCTGGGCATTTCATTGCCAACTGCAACAAACCCCTAAGAGAAGAACTAAAGAAGAAACAGCATGGAAAGAAGGAATACAAAGAAAATAAGAGGCCTCATAAAAGAGACAAAGGCTCGGTAATGGAGATCATGGAGTGATTCAATAATGATTCAAATGTCGACTTGAGATGAAGAAGAACCACAAATGGCCAATCTGTGCTTAATGGCCAAACATGCAAAGGACAAACAAAGCCTCAACAATCACAATGTAAATCTCGATGAGGTATTTGATTTCAACTCACCTGATGTAGATATGAATGACTTAAGAACTGCACTGCGTGGCATAACCAATGATCTACATCAATACATGAAGTGGTTCAGAGTGTTGTCCAAAGATCATTCACTTCTTCAAGAGGAGAAGAAGAAAGTTCAAGAAGAGCTTGAAACAACCCTTCTAAGTACTGATCTTCTCTCCAAGCTTGAAGCTGAGAATGAAACTTTAAAGCATACAAACACACATCATGCACAAAGAGAGTCTAAGCTAACCTCTAAAATTGAGGATCTAGATAAGACTATCTCTGCATGGAATAAATCATCATCATCCATGGACCGCCTCGCTTCTCTAATCGGAGAAGACATTCGACGTAATGTGCTTAGGCTTTGGGGAATCCATCTCGAGCTAAGTGTGGAAAAGATAATAGAAATTAGCTCGTAATGTCTCGTGCTTTAGTAGAGGCATTGCTTTTATTAAATCCTCACAAATGGAAGAACCAAATTTCAAACCTTGTTCTACTGATTCTAGTTATACTCAGAGAAGTAAAGGATCACACGCTGGTCTGGTTTCATAAAGGAGAAGAGTAACCCAACCTCTACCTACCAACCTCGAAGAATCGTAGAGTCAAGCAAAACTAACTCTACGAATCTACTGGGAAGGTACAGTAGAGGTAAGGCTCACTCATCACTATTTATGAAACCTAAGGACACGTGGAAGAAAGAGAATCGCCCAATGTAGGCTAACTAAGAACCACACAAGTCCAAGTGAGGATGAATCACACACACACAATGCATCTTAATAGATGTGTCATATGTGATAAGTATGGTCATAAAGCTACAAAGTGTTATTATAACTCCATGCACGCGAGACCCAAGACTAGACAAGTTTGGGTTCCCAAAGGCACTAATACGTAAGGACCCATGCAAATATGGGTACCAAAATGAAGGTTAAAATGTTTTGACAGAAAAGAGCTCCACGACCTCAACACGGTATCTAGACAAAGGATGCTCAAGGCATATGACAGGAACAAAGCTCGCTTATCTAACTATGTAGAAAAGGAGGGTCCTCACCATCTTTGGAGATAACGGCTACGGCAAGACAAAAAGATATGGCTCACTTAATGGTGCAATATCTTTCAAAGAAAGTAGCCTATATGGAAGGACTTCAACACAACCTTCTAAGCATCACCAACTCGCGACAAGGGTCATCAAGTAACATTTCTCAACAATCAATGTCAAGTTAGAGATCTGAAGACATCTGCCATAAAGCTAACCGGAACAAGAGAAGGAAATGTTTATACTATAGACCTTGGTCAACTAAGCTTTGATGAAACAATATGTTTTCTAGCAAAAGCATCCGAGGAAATGAGTTGGCTATGGCATGTAAGATCGTCCCACTTTAAACTTCAAAAGATGTCCAAACCGGCATCAAAGGATCTCAGAATGGTCTACCCAAGTTTAACTTTGTGAAGGAAAGGCCATGCAATGCCTACCACTGAAAGCAAACCGTAAGCTCATTCAAGAGCAAGACCGCTAACTCCATTGACAAACCCCGCAGTTGCTCCACATGGATCTCTTTGGGCCAATCCCAACAACCAGGTTGGAGAGGAAAAAGATACTTTTTAGTCGTAGTCGATTTACTACACCAGATTCACACGGGTATTCTTCCTAACTTCAAAGGATGAGACAAACTCCGAATTAATCAAGATG
Organism: Panax ginseng; assembly: GCA_020205605.1. NCBI lineage: Eukaryota > Viridiplantae > Streptophyta > Magnoliopsida > Apiales > Araliaceae > Panax > Panax ginseng. The sequence continues at coordinate 7,838,487 of CM035138.1, read as the reverse complement.
TTCGGATCGGTGATGAACGAAAAAGGAGAGAAAATCAAGGCCATAAGGAGTGATCATGGCAGAATTCGATTTCTCGAAAATGGATCGGCTTCAGACGCATGCATAATGGCATCGATCATAACTTCTTCACCCACGAACTCCTCAACAAAATGGAGTTCTTTGAAAGAAAGAATGTAACCCGATAGAGGTCGGAATGACTCTACTAGCGAAGAGATTTCATCTCGCCTCAATACTTACTTCGCGTAAGTCATCAACACCGCACGCTACACACGTAATATATCATTAATTCACTCTACGATCGAAGACACCCTACGAACTATGGAAAGGAAGAAAGCCAAGTGTCACGCTTATTTCCATGTCTTTAGTCAGCATGCTATATTCTCAACAACGAAAAGCAAGATTCCGACAAAATTCCACCAAGTCGGATGAAGGGATCTTTCTTGATATGCCACGAGCAAGAAAAGCTTACAGAGTGTTCAACAAGAAGACACCGAGTGTCAAAGTCTCAATACATATCATCTTTGATGAAACCGACTAAGACAAAATAAAGGCCTCAAGACACTACGACCGATAAAGTCAAGTACACTACAAATGAAGTCGTCGAGCTAAACACTACGATCGTAGTGCGATATAAAGGAAATCGTAGAAGCGTGATAATGAGATCGTAGAGAGGTCCATTCAAGACAATGAGCCTCCACTCCAAGAAGAAGAGATAGACCTTGAAGACTTAAGACAGAAGGCATCGTAATGTATGTCCCAACCGGAACAGATGGGCAAGAGATCACACTCGTGGATCTAATCATTGGAGATCCGAGAGTAAAGAGTCAAAACAAGAGTCATGCTACTCGTAATGAATGCTTCTACCTAAGCTTCCCCACGAGATAGAGCCAAAGAAGATGAAGATGCTATGAAAGACTCCAATTGGATAGAAGCCATGCGCAGGAAGAACTCAACCAATTTGAACGAAGCAAAGTGTGAGATTGGTACCAAGACCAAAGAGTCATCCTCACATAGGAACCAAGTGGGTCTTCGTGAACAAAATGGATGAAGATGGGGTCATTACAAGAAACAAGGCAAGATTAGTGGCAAAGGGATATTCTCAAGAAGAATGCATCGACTATGATGAGACATTTGCAGACCGCTTCCACATCAGAAGCTATCGTAATCTTTCTTGCCTTTCTTCAGCTCACATGAAGTTCAAAGTCTTTCGGATGGATGTCAAGAGTGCATTCCTAAATGGAGAGCTTCAAGAAGAAGTCTACGTAGAACAACCTCCTGTGTTTCATCAATCCATCTATTTCCAATTATGTCTATAGATTAGATAAAGCTTTATATGGTCTTAAACAAGCACTAGAGCATGGTATGAAACAACGACTAACTTCTTAATAGAAAATGGGTTCACTAGAGGTAGAGTAGATACCACATTGTCTTAGAAAGCATAAGGACAAAGTCTTATTAGTTCAAATATATGTTGATGATATCATTTTTGGTTCTACTTGAAGTTACGAAAGTTATGTAAGAGATTCTCTGCTAATGCGCAGAGAACAAGTTTGAAATGAAATGAATGATGGGTGAAATGAATTTCTTCCTTGACCGCAAGTGAAGCGGAATCGATGAAGGAATATTCATCAACCACGCCAAATACATCAAAGACTTATTAAAGAAGTATGGCATGGAATCAACCTCTCTCATATAAAAACACCAATTGCTCCTACAACCAAGCTTCGACAAGGATGGGAATGGTAAACGTGTTGATATAACTCAATCACAGTAGGTGAGTATGATAGGTTCTCTTTATACCTAACTACCAATGAGACCAGATATAATGTTTGCAACATGATACATGTGCTTTAGATTTCAGGCTAACCCTAAAGAGTCACATTTGTCAACAGAAAGAGGATATTCAGTATCTTAAGGGTACACCCTACTTGGGGGTCATGGTATCCCAAGAATCCTCTTTTGAACTAATAGATACACAGATCTTTGACTTTCAGGGATGCAAAATAAATAGAAAGAGTACCAAATGGCACTTGTCAATTACTGGGGAAATGACTTGTGTCTTGGTTCAAAGAAAAAGCAAAACTCGTGTCCACTTCAACAACCGCAGGTTTAATACATTCATTGTTGGAAGTCATTGTGTTTCGTAGATCCTTTGATGAGAAATCACCAAAATTGACTATGGGTTTGATTTCAAGTCTATACCTATACATTGTGATAATATGTTGTCATACAATAACTCATAATCCTCATTATGCATTCTAGAACCAAGCATATAGAGATAAGGTATCACTTCATTAGGGATCATGTTCAAAATGGAACTATTTCTTTACAATATATCCCTACCGAAAATCAACTTGTCGATATTTTTACTAAACCATTAGATGAATCCAGATTTAACAAGTTAATAAGTGAAAGCTAGGCATGCTAAATCTTCAACCTTGAATCTATGCTCTAGATTGTGTTAACCATGATGATATAAAGGCCGCACTCAAAATCGTAGACACGATAAAGGAAAGATCACGATCGTAGAAATGTCAACAAATAACTACCTCAACGATCGCAAAGAAAGACTCAACTTTCATAAGTCACAGACTGACGACGATGACCAAAAGCCCTTTCAACAAGCAAAGTGAATCCTGTGATGACAAGCTTTATAATAAGCAATTTCTCCAAGAGGTGCCTCAGGGACAAACCTAACCCTTGAAACATACCAAGAGACTCGACGATCGTAGGACAGACTCGACGATCGCAGGACAGACTCTACAAATGCTGATCAGACTCAATGACTGCCGGACAGACTCGACAGACAGACTCTACAAATGCTGATCAGACTCAACAACTGCCGGACAGACTCGACGATCGTAGGACAGACTCTACGAATGGAGAACCGACTCAACAATCAGAAGACTATCTCTACGATCGTAGTCATCCTGAGGACATCTCAGCACTGAAGACTCAAAGGGCAAATCAGTACATTCCTAAACAAATAAAATCGTAGAAAGAAAGCAAAATACAACACCTCATCCCACTAAGTCAAAAAGAGAGAGGGAAGCTAAAAGTACAAATTGGAACCGTGATTTTGAAATCTGAAGTTCAAAAGATTATCTCTCATTCTCTCTCAAAGCAAAACCCTAACTCGCATAAAAGCTCAAGAAGATTCTCTTCTCAACTAAAGAATCAATGGTCGCTTTACAATGTGATTTCTAAGTATAGACTCTGTTTTGACGAATTCAAAACCACTCCACCAAAGTTTCACAAGATCTTAGCCTTACTAAAAAAGGCAGGTCTCAAGAGAAGGCCAAGACCGATACACTCATCTATCCTAAATTGGTGAAGGAGTTCTACAAAAATGGAGTGTCTGAAAACAACACCATCACCACACGAAGTTAGAGGAGTTGAAATAAAGCTAGGGGAAGAAGACGCTCAATCGCCCTAGGTTTCAAGAATGTGGGCATCCATTTCTAAATAACATAAGATTTCAAGAGGATCAAGAAGATGCATCACAAGAAGAACCCTCTCGAAAAAGGCTACAAAAAGAAGGAGTTCCCTCGGAGGTATGAATTTTTAATGACATTATTGGGAAATGCATCCGTCGCAAGAGCTCAGTGTCACGACTCAAGAATGAGGCTCAACTTAAGCTCATGACAAATATATAGATATGGAACTCAACTCAACTATGGAGTCAGATTGCTCGAATAGATCGCAAGTGGATCGTAAGCTCAAGAAATCAAAGAGCACCCCAAAGATGTCGTGTGGGAGGTTCATTAAAGCATCATTCTACGCAATATGTATTGGGTGACAAAATTGGGGATAATGAAGGAGAAACCATAAACCCAAACCAAGAATGACACAAATAGCAGCTTGTTCAAAATCTGGAAAGGAACCTCATTGAGTTCGTTCGAATGATGACAGAGTCAAGTGGGAGATCTCAAGAACAAAAGAAAACAAAGCCAAGGAGGAATATCTCATGTGTCGAGAGAGTTGAAGAAGAAGGAGAGAGCAGACAAGGAGAACCCTACCTCCTTGCCGTAAAAAGCAAGGGCAAAAGGAAGTTCGAAAGCAAGACAAGTTGAAGAGCCTCAAGGATCAACAACTAACATTCCCCGCAGAGTCCTCTGACATAGAGACTCTAAGGAGGCTAAGGAAGATGCAACAGCAAGAAGAAGCTGAAGAAGATCAAGCCACCATTTCACAAATCGTAAAGAAGAACAAAACTAGTCATAACTCCAAAAGACCAACAAAGGTCTTCGATCATGTAGAGACTCTCTTGTTTCTCAAACAAAGCAGGCCAAGTGTGGCGTAAATGGAGGAAGCCGCTTCAAGGAAAGTGGGCGATCAACGAGGCAAAACAAAGACTCAAGAGAGTCCGTGGGTGACTAAAACCAGAAAGAAAGAAGAGAAGGTCGGTCAAGAAATATATTCTTGAGAATGAGAAAGCATCAAGAAGGAAGCCAAGAGCATGGTCAGAAAAGTAGAACTACCCTAAGCAACCAAGAGGAAAATGCTCCAAATTTGAGGGGAAAACTCTAAAATTCTCATGATTGAGTATACACCAAATTGAGGGGAGAATCCTACTTGATGAAGAAGAGTTCTAAATGAAAAGTGGACTTTTTGAACACGTAAGAAGATGTACTTAATTGGGGGAGTTTCTAAACCTCCAAGAAGATGATCATATTAAGAGGGAGCCTCACAATATCCCAATAGCTAAAGAAGAGGTCCTTGTTCAAGATGAAGATGAACCAATGCCAAACATTCAAGAGGCCATTGAGATAATGGAATCCTCAAATGGAGATAAATGAAGAGGAAGAAGATGATGATGACCTACAAATCATTTATGAGGGCAAAGATGGATATAGAAGCTATCTTTATAATCGATATTCTCTTACCCCCATGATGGCATACCATCGAACTCAAATTCAAATCATAGGACCACATGTTCGAGCTTCAAGAATATCCAAAGAATCACGCCTCGCTCACTGGATTTCCGTGGGAAGTCATCTTCGCCAAAAAGCTGATTACAAACCATTCCTCATCAAATGCCAAACCTGAGGTATTGACTATCCCTACAAGCTTTAGAGTTAATCACCTGCCATCATCTTCGTTTAATCAATTCTATGAATTTCCTAAATGGTCGGAAGTGATTCTTAACCCATTAAATCGGGCCAAATACAGAATCCCAAAATTCAGAATCAAGAACCGTAAGAAATCAACCTTACCCTACTCCCTCAATAACCAACTCTACGATTCCGCACTCAAGCCAAATCGTAGAGTCAAACATTGAAATCGTAGAGTCACCAATCCCAAATGTCCAAACCCAAGCTCCTCCAACCGATATACCATCCTCCCTCATCGCACGATTATTTCGGTCTTGATCTTGCTTTTGTACAACTTGCAAGCTCAATCTCCACCAAGAACCCTCAAATGGACAATCCTCAATCAACTGATACTTTCCCCAACCGCCACCAAGGATGATCCGAAAGAAACTTCCGAGCAAATGATCAAGTCCATCGAAGCAAGCACGAATCTCACTCTCACCTTCCTCAACATCCGATCAATCAAATGATACAAGTTGCAAAACAAATTCCCTAAGACAATGAATACCGAGCTCACTACTAAAGCTAAGGGAAATTATCAAAGAAATTCAAGAAAGATATTAGATGAGAGATGAGATCCATTTCCGTGTCACGCCAAACAAAGAGAGAGTTATGCTTGAGATACAAAAAAACCAAGATCGTCAACATCAAATTATCTTTGAACAATATTCTCAACTCGAAAGCTTGCTTATGACTTCCGAAATCTTATGCCAATCGTGAGAAGCATAATGATACGATTCTTATGATCCTCCAAAACAAAGAAGCTAAAAGTCGAAAAATGCATCAAGGAGAATAGGAGGACATTGCTTTCAAACTCAAAGCCAACTCAACGAGCTTGTCCAAGGAGTAAAAATAGGTTGTCTGCCGATATTCGAACCCTCGATCTTGACATAAAGGGGGAGAAAAGAAAGGAACGGAGATCAAGGAAGCCAAGGCAGAGGCAGGAGGAGGTCATGCAATTCAAGAAAGGGAAACCTCCCGCAAGACCATCACATCATCGACTCAACGATCCGGTCAAGTGAGTAATCAGACGCCTATTCCTCTAAGTCATCAGAGCCAACTCTAGCTCATGAAGACGTGACTCATCAGACGATCCGAATGCCAACCGGAGATCCCGCGATTCATGCGCAAAAAACATGAAGAGAATCCAGCCTAAGTCTAAGTGAAATGAGAAGAGTTAGCAAGAAATGAGGAAGCTCAAAGGAAGAGAAGGGTTGAGGAATATACAAATCCACCTCCACACAAGAGACCAAGAAAACAGAGATAAGTTAAGAGTTTAATGTTTTATTGATGTAATGCTATATTGTAATATCTTCCGATCATCAATAAATTCATACTTATTATCTAGAAATTTCAGCTGCTCACTGGAATACTAAGTCATGTTTAAATTCCTGCAAATGCATCTAGTCACTAATAATCATGACAACAAATCTCTTTGGTTATGTTAACATCAAATAGAGGGAGATTGTTGGGAGAATGCATATTATAATTTGATGTTTTAATGCATGTGTTCATGATTATTTGTAAGGTCCTTTAAAGAATATATGTATGAGGACTTAGTGATAGATCAAAATTGTTAAGTTGATCTAAGCTTTCAACGTGTATCATTCTCCGTTCTAGAATGTATAGATAGAAAGATCAAAATCGTTAGGTTGATCTTGAGATATAATAGATTAGTCTTGAAGAAATCGTAAGGCATCACTCGATCAACATCAAGAAGTCAAGATGTAAAACGTGAAAGCTTCAAGATCGTAGTGTGCCCGCCTTGAAAGGGATTCTTCTAAATCGTAGAGTGGGTCCCAACGCTCACCAAGCTAACTCCACGATCGTAGTGTGATGAAGAAAATGTGAAGTTTATAAGTCAACAATCGTAGTGTGCTCTCGAACGTAGAGTTAACAACACGCAGCAAGAGAGAAGATCGTAGTGCATGAGAGTTTAAGAGAAATCGTAGTGTTCTCGATCGATAAAGATCGTAGTATGTAAGTCAAAGCCATTACGATCTTAACCGTAGAACATCACGATCCAATCATAGAGCATCATCCGCCCTATGTCGAAAACGCCTGCCCTCATGAAATTGTTAATTCAACATACGAGGAATGGATCCCAGATGTTTGCAGTGCTCATCAATCCCCAGAATATATGAAATATCCTTAGATGCAACAAAGAAGCGTATTAAAAAGCTAAGGATAAGACTATGGATAAGAGGACAAAACACATTTTCGTGGTAGGTGAGAAAGCGATCTGCGCAGTGTCGGTGAGCGGTAATGCGTAATTCGTAGATATGCAGAAATGTCTCCATCGCAAAGACATAAAGTTCGTAAGCATTTAATGCCACAACGGATGGATCCAACTGATAGTTTTCAACATCACATATATACGATCGATATGATGAGAGAGAGAGACAAAGAAACAATCAAAAATTCAACGTGAAGAATTCTCTAAGGCTTAACTCTACGATCCGAGATATTGAAAAGCTTGCTTTCACCTACTCATTCTAACGAACCAAAGGTTACACAAAGAAAATCGAAAAGCAACCTTCGTAACGCAACAACAACAACCATCAATCAATCAAGAAGAGTTCCAAGTCTGCTTTGGACTTGAAGAGTTCAGAAGAATCAGTAAGAAAGCCAAGTCTGCTGGACTTGAAGAGTTCAAGAAAGGAACTGTAGAAGTTCCTGAATTGGCCGTTCTGTAAGGAATCAGTGTGATTCGTAAGATTGTAAAAGACATCCTTAGTGGATATCCTACTTGTTGAGTAGAAGAGTGGACTAGAGCTTTGAGTGCTCAACCACTTAAAAACAATCGTGTCATCTATATCTCTGCTATAAATCGCTATATCTCATTATAAGTGATATATCTCTATAATCGCCTTACTTCATTTCATAACTCCATTGTTGTTAAGAAGATTAAAACAAATACTAATTCCGCTAAGTTTTAATCACTATCTAAGAACAAGTTTAAAATAGAAAAGATTTTTAAATATCTATTCAACCCCCCTTCTAGATGACTTGTGCCTACTAAGAACTAACATATACAACAAATATAAAGTAATTACAAGAATAGTGCATCAATCAAATAATTACAAAAAGAGTGTAATTAGGACCTATATTACAAATAGTACAATTCACATTAATAAAGAAACCTAAAATCAAGGAAAATAACTCGCATAATTAATAATTCTAATTCAAATTCAAAGATTTGGGATCTAACAACAAAAATAAATTCAAATTCAAAATAATAATAATCCACACTATTTTCCAAAACCCAAAAACTACAACTATTTTGTAACAACAAAGGACATCCATTATCATTTTCTCTCTTCCTCCTACTAGTACCTTATCTCGCTCCGACCTCATTTCTCTACTACAACCATGTCCACGCTTTATACCAAGGTAACCAATAAAAATATAATAACCTGCAGAGAGAGAGAGATAAGAGACTGATGTGAAATGTAATATTGATAACCAAACTTTCGTACCAAGGTAACCAAATATTTATACCAAGGTAACCAAACCTTTATACCAAGGTAACAAAATCTACCTTCACACATGCAGTATGAATTTGTTACCTTGGTCTAAAAGTTTGGCAACCAATTTCATGATGGTAAATAAAAAATAGAACACTGCATAAAAAAAAGAGAGATAAGAGAGTGATGTGTAATGTAATATTGATAACCAACCTTTCGTACCAAGGTAACCAAACATTTATACCAAGGTAACCAAACCTTTATACCAAGGTAACCTTTTTTTTTATGAATATTTGGTTATCCATAAAAACTAAAATGGTTACCTTTGTATGAAGGTTTGGCTACCAACTGCACCATATTCAAAATAATTATATTTTTAAAAGGTAATTATGAATATGTTGCAGTTAGTAGCCAAACCTTCGTATAAAGGTAACAATTTTAATTTTGTGGGTAACCAAATATTCATAAAAATAAATTACAAAGCCATAAATTGCAATAGAAAACATAACACGACAAGCCCTCTTACACGGACACACTCTCTAATCAATGTTCTAAAAGAGGTGGCGTGAATTTGATGGAGGCATAGAATAAAAAAATGTTAACCGCAAGAAGATGAATTCATCCTTTACTTTTTTCTATTAAAGCCCAACATTCTCTCTCTCCACAAAAATACTCGAAGTTAGAGGGCTTTACCAGATATCGCCGGGAGAATTTACGAAAGAAATTTACAGTATTTTGAAACTATAAGAGAGATAAAATGTTGTATGTTTGTCACTTCACGATCTCTATTTGTTGATAAGAGAGAGAACAAACTGTGATAACACAACCATGTCCTTTGATCAATATTTTGCGAAGGAATGGAAATCCATCTCTGGTGCTACGATAACAGACTCTGAAAAGGTTTCTCTTGGACTTTGCCCACGATCCTGTAGTTACTTTGTGCGGCCATTTTTTAGAGAGAGAGAGAGAGAAGAGTATGACAAGCTAATTAAGGAACAATAACAGAAGGCTAGATTGGCGGAAATAATTATTAAATTGCAACTTATTAAAACACTCAACTAAATTAAAGGGATAAGAATGCACTAATTTTGTAAATAAAATATTGTATATGTACTAATTTATAAATATTTTATGAGTGCACTATTGATGTAATTATTTTTAAAAATGTATTAGGAAATGTAATTGTTCCTTTTTAATGATGGATTTTTTAGTGACCATATCTTTTAAAATGTTGCATGGCCTTCCAGTTTACAGCCCATACAAAAAAGGCTGAAAACATGTTTCAGTTTCCGCCTCAAGGCCTATTACCCATATATGACCCGTTATTAGTCTTCCTCTGTTGGGTCGGTCAGAGTTTCATATTTGTTTCATTTTCGAGGTGTCATTTGAAATACATAATTCACTCCTTAAAATACATAATTCAATTGTTTTAATGAATTTCCGGAAATGATAATATGTTTTGTTTGTAATTCTTTTATAAAACTTTCCTTATATATTTTGACTATTTAAAGTAAATTTCAAACTTCAAAATTGATACGAATTAATTTATTAAGGCCTAATTAATACAATTATTAATTAACATCCTACTGTCTCGGTCTTGAATAGAAACATAGTATGAGTTAATTTGATATGTACTATGTCTAGAGTTACAACCAATATTACAATATATTTTTTGTGGCGAACCAATATAATTGAAGTTGATATTATTGAGACAACAAAATGTTTGGACTAATTTATTTAATTTAAATTCAAAATTCGACTTCAATTATTTATAAACGTGTTTGAATCGACTTTATAAATTTATTTACTCCCTTAATTAAAAAAAAAATGACATGCTTTTACCCTTTTGATGAAGTTTCACATAACGTTAAAATTTATAACTGCTAACAAATTTTGTAATATTGTACTAATTTACGACCATTTCTATTATATTAACCGAACTCAAATGAATATACACCAACTTAATTTTAGATTCACAATTTGAAAATGGAGTAGGAAAAAAAACAAATGTTTTCATTTAGTAAATGAGTTTCTCACTCTATTTAATTAGATTTCAGAAATTTGTAATGTAAGTGACAACTTTTTCTAAATATCTTATTTATAAAAGAATAACTAAAAATAATTCCACGGATTATGGTGTCATTGATCAGGACCTTTCTTCTAGGGGGTGTTTCTATCCTGTTTTTGTATGTGTATCCAAATTACACTTAAAATACTATATTTTATAAAAATTTATGTTAAAATAAATATTATACATTTTTTGAAATCACAAACAAAAAGAATATTTATCTATTCCATAAAAATAGTTTCATCTGTCAAAAATAAAATAAAATAATTACATAAAAAGAATATGCTCTCTATTATCTATAGTAAAATAATGACATAATATTTTCAAATTTAACAACACAGTTTCACTATGATGTCACCACCAATATATTAAATGCTTATAATATATATGAAAGAAATATATTTTTAAAATAATAAATTAATATTCTATTTGTTTTATGAAAAGAAAGGACTATAGAGTAATATTTTAAGGAGTAGTTTAATAAACAAATATAGAATACTATCAATGCGGCGTTCCCCGGCCGACAGGAATACAGGACGCCCCCATTATAAAACGGCTAAATGTGTGCTCGTTTTTATTTTCCCGTGATTTGTGCATGTTATCTTTCCACCGTCTTCATATCAATGATTAGCTCCCCACCGTTATATATTCCTTTCAATTTTATCCAAATATATTTTTATAATTTTTTAAATATTACAATTGAAATAAACATGAATCGATTAATTTATAATTTTAAATACTATAATTGTAACCAACATAAAAGTAATAAGACGCTTTTTATCATTTGATAAACATTTAGATTTTTCATTAATTTCTTTTTTATATTTAGCGGTAAGAATATATCTTTATTATTTTTATTTTCTTACAGAGTTGATCTTAATATCATCAATTATAGTATTTAACATTTAGATTTTTCATTAATTTCCGTTTACGGTTCTTAACACGGGTGTCAGTTGACTATGATAACACCAGAAAATACCCATCGTCCAAATTTAATCGTCATGCTTTTCACACCTGACCTGGTTTCTCTTTCCTCATTCATTCAGTCCAACAACCTCATTCTAATATTTTTTTAAAGATCGAGGGAGGGTGATTGTCATCACACAAAAAAATACTATACATTTCATTCTAAAATAGAATATTATTATTACTTTTTAAAATTAAATTTCTCTAATTTTATTCGATAATAGGATAAATATTACAAATTATCTAAAAATTACTACTCATTATAAGATTTATTATTTTGTCATTTTTAACGAATCAACTCAGTTTTAAATTTAAAAATATTTCTATTTAATTTTTAAAAATCAATACTAATCTAATAATTTAAAACGGAGGTAGTATTACTTTGTATATTGTTATTGTATATAAGTATTAGTGATAATATTTTTTTGATAGATGTGAAATAAGTAGGATTCTCCTATAATTTATAACAATCTCGTATATTGACAAATTTTACAATTATAATTTCACATAAATTTATAGTCATAGATGATGAGATTTATATACAATAATTATCGCAATACATATAAACCCCTGAATTTAGTTTCATGGTAAGTTAGTTAATTAATGAAGCAATCTTGATCGATAGACGACAAACAGACGGCCAAGCTCAAACAGGCAAGACAAAAAAATGAAAGCGAGCCAAAAAGGTCCGGAATTTGTTGGGCTAAAATTTATGACCATGGCAGGTCTTCGTGTGGCGGGTCATGAGACTAAATTCATGTCTATTTTATGCTAGTTTAAAAATGCCCATATTTCACTGGGCTAAAATTATGCAGTCCAAAACCCGGCGGCTTGGGCCATGTTTATTGATACGCAGGGAGAGATCACCCTTCGACATGCTTGTCGACACTGTATTGGTGAATTAATCGGTACAGTATTGACATAAACGCGAAGAGGTGATAACTTCTTTTACGTGTCAATATTATATTGATCAATTGACCAAATTATCATGAAATTACAAGAGGATCCCATATAAACAATACCAGACGCATTTTTTACAAATTACTAGTCAAGTTGTACAATTAGTTGATCATTTTCGGGTAAAGAATCTGATTTCCCTTGTCTTGAATACTAACAAGTAACATCCCGGAAATTTCTAAGAAAGTATCACCATTTGTCCATGCCTCAGCTAATTAACAACTTTGCTGATATAAAATTGTTATTATTTAAAAATATAATTAATTCATTAAGGAGTTATTATTTTACAGCAAAAGAAAAAGAGAAAAAAAGAAAAGAAGAAGTTATGTTTCCACAAAATTCCTTTTCACATAGCATGAAATCCAAATATATTCTTGCAATTAATGTGATGAGTGCTAAGTATAAATTTAGTAACTACTAAATTATAATCTAGAAGATATATGTATTTATTTATAGATCCTAAAGGCTAAAAAGATTAAAGATACAAAACCCAAAATAAGATCAGAATATGAATGATAAGTATATAAATATTATACACTTAATTCATACACAGTATTAATAATAAATCAATATTTAACCCCGTAAACTAACTATTGAGTGCGAAGCTGTAAATTAAGATTAAATAGCTTAAATTTATTTATAAAGTGATCCACCATTAATTTCTCCATTTTTATGTATGACTTGCAAAATGCAAAATTATATTTTAAATCTAAATATATAATTTATTAACAAACATAAATATAGGAGCATTATTTTTTATCAAACAAACTTAAATGTACTTATTTTAATATCGTTTTTTATTTAAGTATAAAATAATTTAAATGAGTTGTTGAATAAATAAACAATGTGAATTAGTTATTGGCTTCAATTTAGACAATTATAGAAGTAAACAAAAACCCTTAAGTTGGTTTAATTGTAATCGTGATGGACCCTTATACCCTCCATTACCAAAGAAAGATCCAAAATAAATGCATATTCCAACTTTGCAAAAAACAAACTATTAGTCTTTGCTTCTCCGCAACTGAAGTAGAACTGATCTATATATCTTCGCTCACACTCCATTCAACAAGAACAACACAGATTTGCACTCACTCTCTCTCCCTCCCTCACTCAAAATTCTTCACTTATGGAATAGAGTTTTTTGTAAGCTGCGATCAGTAGAGTATTGTGGAGTTCTTCTTCATGCTGTTTTGAGGTACAGATTGATTCCAAATTTCATATTTTCGAATTTGTTAATACTTATAGGGTTTATGATCCTTTATAATTTTGAGTATTGTATATGTGGGTTCTTGGAATTTTTGTTTTGTTAATTGTTGTATGTGTTAGAAATGTAGTTACTGAATTAGTGCTATAAATGAAATGATTTGCTTATGGTAGAAACCAAAAGGGGAGGTGATTTCTTTACTTTTTAAGACCAGATTGTTTAAAGTGAAAAAATAACGAATGAAGCACCAATATCCATACAAGTATTGAATTTGAAACTTTGTCTACTGATCCAAATGATTCCATTTTTAGAATAAAAAGAAGTGATCCCAGGAGTCAATTCCACCGAAAAAGGTATCCATTCCACATAAAAGAGAGTCCCATTTGGAAAACTTACACAATTTGAGATGAAGTTGTTGCTCCAGCCCACCACAAAAAAAGAAAAAAAGAAAAGTTTTTGCTCCATATTTACACCTACATTTATTAAGTAATTAATTAAATAGTGATGACTTAATAATGAAATTATGATAGTAAACTGGAGACATTATTTCGTTTTATACTACAACAAAAGAATTGGGACCCTTTTTTTGGAACAATTTTTTTTTTTTGGCAAACGAGACTAATTTGTGGAACGAAGGAGGGAGTATCAAGTATATTGGTCAGCAACTCATATTTACATATTTAAAGATGTTCGCATGCTCGGTTAATGTGTGTTTCCAGAAAAGAATATTACTTTGTCTTTTCATTTGTTTTATAATTTCTATCTAAGAAGATAGATGACATGGTTTTTGCATGTGATGAAGGAAATGCAAAGAACTGACTGTGATTGAGCTGCAATCCTTCCAATTGATGGAGTAACTGGAGTTGTGATGGAGTTGGTTTCTCTTCTCTGTATCAAAGTTCAGAGATCGTTTGCAAGCTCTTGTTTCTGGATATATCTGTTACTTCTGCTGCAGAATGGTAAAGGAGTGGCCTCTGCTTCTAATTACCTAATTGGACTTGGAAGCTATGACATTACAGGGCCTGCGGCAGATGTCAACATGATGGGTTATGCTAATACAGACCAGATTGCATCTGGTGTTCACTTCAGGCTGCGATCTCGTGCATTTATTGTAGCAGAGCAGCAGGGTAACCGAGTTGTATTTGTAAATCTCGATGCCTGCATGGCGTCACAACTTGTGACAATTAAAGTTCTTGAGAGATTGAAGGCAAGGTAGTTATGATCTCACTAAATTACATCTTCCGTTAAGTTTTAGATGCAAAGCATCATGTTGATGCTTAAGTAGTTTCCTTGTAGAATATATTGTGAGTGTGATACTATACACTTTGTGGAACGGTATCAAAGCCATGTGAAATTGATAATTTTAATGTCCTACTGCTCACTGTCACAGCCAGCTAATCAATTCTATATAGTATCTCGAGGCTTGACATTGAACTGAAGCAGAATCTTGTTTCTTTTGCAGGTATGGGGACCTATATACTGCAAAGAATGTTGCTATTAGTGGCATTCACACCCATGCTGGCCCTGGGGGTTATCTCCAATATGTTGTTTATATTGTAACATCACTGGGATTTGTTCGTCAGTCTTTTGATGTTATTGTCAACGGCATCGAGCAAAGCATCATCCAAGCTCATGAAAATGTCCATCCTGGATCAGTTTTTGTGAATAAAGGTACTGGATGTGTTCAAGACTTTTCAAAGGTTATGTCATAGAGACAACAACTTTACGTTCCTGTTCTACCAGATATTGATGAAAATCCACAACTTTATTTTGGAGTCGAACCCATGAGAGATTTTGAAATATTTTTACAGGACTAATATGTGCAGAATAAAAACTATATAGCATATCATCTTCAATCTAGTACTTGCAAATTACTTGAAACATGCTTTGATAATGTTATGATAAACTCATCTATCAACTTTATGGTTAAATTTGTTCTTAAGTTGTTCTTGAACTCCGAAGTCTTACATTTCTGACAACAGCTTAGAGCTAAAAATAGGTACAATGCCCCACTCCAAGAGTTATCCCAATCGATTAGCTTGCGGAACTCTAAATTATTATTTTTGATCTGTTTCAATGCATCACAGTTAATGACATCTATATCTGAATAGTGAATAAAAAGTAGAGCTTTTGTATACATTCATAGCAGCATGAGTAGATAATGCTTTATTACTTTTGACTGTTATATGTTCTATATTCTGTTTCCTTACATCTGCTTAGTTGAAACAATTTTCAAGAATTTTCAGGAGATCTTTAAAGCGGTGATGTTATTCTCTTAAATCTTGAACATCATTCTCATAATTTCTTCCTGTATATTACAGGAGAGATTTTAGATGCTGGTGTGAACCGCAGCCCTAGTGCTTATCTTAATAATCCTGCAGCAGAGCGCAGTAAATACAAGTATGATGGTGACAAAGAAATGACCCTTTTGAAGTTCGTAGATGATGAATGGGGACCAGTAGGTAGCTTTAATTGGTTTGCAACTCATGGAACTTCTATGAGTCGTACAAACGGGTTAATAAGTGGAGACAACAAAGGAGCTGCTGCACGGTTTATGGAAGACTGGTTTGATCAGAATGGTGCTGGAAGTACAAATCTCAATGAATCAGAAGTTAATGAAATCCCCCGAAGAGTTTCAAACATAATTCCTGGCGTTCATCAAACTCGTAAGTTTATACCACTTTAACATAGTTTCGTTTTTGATTTAGAATGTCAAAAACTGATTGGAACTGTTTGGGGGTGCAAAACTTAAAGATATATGGCATATATGCCTATATGGAATATCTAAAAAACGATTGGTATCTTTTAGCCTGCATAATTATTAACTAAATGAAAAACTATTCTCTACAATCATCACCATTGCTTGCCTGCTAGGTTCTGTAATTATCTTCAACCGTCAAAAGCCTGAACCCTCCTTAAATCTCAAGCTTATTTGTGATGAGTAGAGAAGTGTTGGGCCTCATAAATATATGTTCATACTTGTGAAAGTTTCATACCCCAGCCGTGCTCAAGTTATAATATAGTATTACACTATTAAACTAACTGGTTAAACAAATGAGTTATATAATCTATATAACATCTTAAACCAGTCTCTTTACTGTTTTCAGCTCCAAAGACTATTGCTATTGTATCTTCACTGTGTTGATTATGAATCTTGAGAATCCTGTTACTTTTATAATAATGTTGTTCCACCGGCTTGTGACAATGATCCAAACTGCATCTGTACTGAGCTTGAATGCTGCATAGCTTTTAGTTTCTACTCAGTATGTTCAGTAGTCTATGAGTAAAGTTCCTTCAGTGATTAGAAGGATATTCCTATCAGAATAGTTGATTGGTTCATTATATTAGATCTTAAAAGTATGATATTTGTGTAAGCCAAATTCTTGATGTAAGCTGTTATTTATATTCGATTAGTACAGTATCTGACTGGCAATTGTATACTACAACTACAAAGGTTAATGATCTTATATCATCATACCATGGCAAAGCGAAATTCTGTTTGTGAGAATCTTAACAAATGTAGATTGTGAACAGTGCACATAGAATCATCTGATTTGGATGTGACATCCTCATCCATTTCATGTATATGTTGCATAGTCCTCTTCTTGGCGCTTCTAGTGGATTTAATAACCTATCAAATAAAGAAGTTGAAATAGACACAACGTGGATTAGAGAGTATCTGAGACAAATTATCTGTGTCAATATGAAGAGAAGAAATAAAATATAGCTTACTCTATTTTTTTGGTAAAGAGTAGTCTTTTAAATGCAGACCATGAATTACTGGAACTAGCTGCATCTTTCCAGTCTTCTTCTGGTAAACCAGCAACCAGGATCTTGAGTGTTGCAAATCGTGTCAGGAGTGCTCTTAGGCAGGCTGACAAGCCTAGATTTGTATCTGCATTTTGTCAATCCAACTGTGGTGATGTTAGTCCAAATGTTCTTGGCGCATTCTGCACGGATACTGGGTTACCTTGCGATTTCAATCAAAGTACTTGCGGTGGGAAGAATGAGTTGTGCTATGGCCGAGGACCAGGGTACACATATTTCTGTGTGCTTAGATTTTTTGATGTGAAACATATTTGGTCTTGTTACTGATGTATTATTTTCATGCACAGCTACCCAGATGAATTTGAAAGTACACGTATTATTGGAGACAGACAATTCAAAAAAGCTGTAGATGTTTTCAACAAAGCATCTGAGCAGTTGAAGGGGAAGGTTGATTATCGTCATGCTTATCTGGACTTCTCGAAGCTTGAGGTGACACTTCCTAAACAAGGAGGAGGTAGTGAGATAGTTAAAACATGTCCTGCTGCCATGGGTTTTGCATTTGCTGCTGGTACAACTGATGGACCTGGAGCTTTTGATTTTAAGCAAGGAGATGACAAGGTAAATTGGAAAGTTGCTATATTTTAGATCCTTAATGACCATATATCATCACAAATTTATCCTTTCACATTCTTATTCTATCATCATGTTCCTTAAGGGAAATGCATTTTGGAGATTGGTTCGCAATTTGCTTAAAACACCTAATAAGGAGCAAGTTGATTGTCAACATCCAAAGCCTATCTTACTTGATACTGGTGAAATGAAGGAACCTTACGACTGGGCTGTAAGTTGCACTACTCTTGAGACATTTCTTAATGATGTATGGATTGAGTTAGTTGTGTAGAATTTCCAAATAGAAAGCGACTCTCTAGAGTCTATACAAGTACGCCTCCTTGTATTCTCTCAATCTTCTACTCCTCTCTAGAGTTTCCTGCTAGCAAATCTAGAGTTTATGTTGCTTCGAACTGAAATAATGAATAATCATATTACTACTAATCAAATCAAAAGAATGCTAAACATTTAAGGTTGGAAGAGACTAGCTGTTCTGCGTATTGATATACATGATCTATTGAATTTTTCCATTTTTGTCCTGATAGTTAATATTAAGGCAGTCACATATAATGACTGTATGCATTTATTAGAGATGAAAATTTACGTATAAGTTAGGAAACTAAAGGCCTTTTTCAAGTCTCTAAAGGGTTACTCAACTTAGATACATTCATAAGCTCTCAGTTAATCCTGAGCTAACGAAGAAGTATGCTACTTGGAACGGGGATCATCTCAGTCTATAGAACAGGAATAGCAATGTGAATTTGAATATTGAAAAATGTTGCTCTGTATTCTTACGTATCAAACTTTTTAGTGTTGGAATAATTGGTCAATTAGTATCACCTAACTGCCATAAGGGAAGCAGGGTGATTAGGGCAGACTTTATTTTCTAATCTGATTTTTTTGGCTTTTATTTATTTATTTTTCTTTTACGTGAAGAATTTTTACCCTTGTTTTCTTCTCTTCTCTCTTATATCAATAAAATTCTATAATTTTTAACAAAGAAAACACTTTTTAAGTGAGTTGAGTGATTTCAAAATAAGAGTAATTGTCTGTAACAGGTCACAATTTAGTTTTTTTTTTATAAATAAATTTTTATGTGCAGATAAGGGAAGAATTTGTTAGTTATATTGAATTTTACTACGCATTATCATAAAATTTGAAGCTAATGTTATATTATCTTAAACTTCTCTAAGAAGCTAAACTTAATTAGATTTATATTTATATCATATTACTTTTTATAATGAAGCAACCCTTTTTGATTAAGACTGTTTGAGCTGAGATCTTACAAAGAAGAAAACTTACTGCAGAAATAGGAATATAGATATATTTAGTTACTATTCTGCTAAGGTGTTTGTGCAATGTTCCATTGAAGGATTTAGAATCACCAATTACGTGTACAATATATGGCATGAGACTAAATACAACTGGACAAGCATATGATCCTAAGGGACACACACAGTTGATTGGAGGACAGTTGCATTACAATGTCACGTTCCATGTATGCCTAGAAAAAGAAGTCACTATGTTTTTAACTTTCTATTAGTTTCTTACTGATAGGGGAAGACAGAAAGTGAGGCTCCTGTTTGTAAGGTTTGCTAAGTTGTTTATAATACTATTAGCAGCCTTATTGCCTTCTCCCTCACCACCCCCAGAACTCTGAATTGTATTTATCTGACCATGAACCTTATTCTGCATATGTGGGAACACCGTCATCCTTTGAAAACTATATCCAAGTTGGCTCATGCTTATAACTTGCAAGACATTGCTAATCTCCTATTTTTGCAGCCTTCAATACTTCCAATCCAGATAATAAGGATAGGGCAACTGGTCATTCTCAGTGTACCTGGAGGTAGTAACTTGTTTGTTCTTTTCCTTCCTTTCTTCCAATTCTTAATGCTGTTGTTGTGTGATATATGCCTTCTTTATTTTCTGGATCGAAAATTGATAAATCACCTGCAGCTGAAAAATCCATTAGTATGTAGCTTTGTTGTCTTGCTGAACAAAAGTTGAGGTTTGTATTAGTCATCCCGTGCACGTGGTGAAAGGTTAAATTTTGTTGTTTCAGATCCAGTTCAAACTTTTAGTTAAGATATTGGAATTGTTTTATAAAGGGACTTGATTGAAATTGTGGCAGAAACTGCAACCCCAGAATTTACAGTCAATCACGTCAGTTGAACTTAATCCTGAAGTAGAAAACTAAAAGTTAAAGTCAATTTAGACAAGAAAATCAACATTTTTTTCCACGAAGAATAAAAGTAAGATTTTCCTAAATATAACAGGAAATACTGCAATAGGATTATAGTTTCCCATTCCTTTCCTGATAACTGGTTGCTTTTACTTGTGGTTGGCCTATTTTGTATCCACTAGTTACTGCTGCTATCATTTTATATCTTACAACTGAAATTTATCAGCAAATTTCAGTGTGGTTTTCCTAGGTTCAAATAATTTCCTTTTGGTGTTAAGTGTTGCTAGTGGTTCATTTGATAATGTTAAAAAAGTTCAACTTACTATTAATGTAATTTGAGATGGTGAATATAAATGATAAAGTAAGGGGCCTATTTTTTTATTTTTTTTTGGTGGCTTCAAAATGCTTGATGTTAAACACCAAGTATCATTCAGCTGCTTGTTGAAAATACATGTCCACTTGATTTAACTCTAATCCATCCAAACATCAAGAAGGCCTCCTTTCTGATTTTTTATTTTATTTTTAAGATTTTCCTTTTGAGCTTAAGAGATGTTTTAGGTAAATTTTTGTATCACATGTTGGATTAAATCTCTTTCTTTCTTCTTTTCTGGTTTCACGGCAGAGTTCACAACAATGGCTGGGAGACGTCTCCGTGATGCAGTGAAAACAGTGCTCACAAATGGAGGAAATGGAGAATTCAACAGCAATGTCCATGTTGTGATAGCTGGGCTAACTAATACATATTCCCAATACGTGACTACCTTTGAGGAGTATGAGATGCAGAGATATGAGGTCAGTTAGTGAGGACTATATATACCAAATAATGTGTGTTATTATAGCATATACTCCTTTCCCATACTGAAAGCCCACTTCAAGTCAAACTTTAACATAATCATTGGTCAATATTATAACTTACCTGAGTGCAAGGAGATTTGATACATTGATTTTGAAAGTGAAAAAATCATTTTGAACATCATGAACGAAGAAAGTGGACTCTCTTCTTTGTATGATCTTTATACAATATGTTGATATATATGGAATTTATAATGATATTTTTATTTGTACTTGAAGAGATTTCTGCGACTAAATGTTAATCTATGTTCATTGAATGGAGATATAAGTATGTTATCCGCTGTTGAAATTAGGGCTTTTCAGTTTGCCTAGTATTGATTTTTGATAGTGCTCGATAAATTAAATTTGGTTATAGTTTTGAATGAATAAAATGCATAAAGAAGTTGGTGCATAAGCAAATAAGCGAATGCTGCTAGAGGGGAGCTGTTTTGGCTGGTTGTGCAAAGAAAGTTAATTATTTTGATAAGTTTAGTTGTTGAATGTAGCAGATGTTAATAATGCTGATAAAGAGCACGAGTTCCGAAAATTAATTTTCTTGGTATGTAGAGACTTTTGGTTTCGACTACATATGCCATATGCAGTCCCGACATAGAAGTACACGTTTTTAACTCCATGGCTGCAAACGTTGTTAACTTTTGAATTGCTTTTTCTGATTAATATATTTGAAAGCCTTATTAATCTTTGCATCATACTAATTCCATTTTCATTTTAATATCATGTTCTTTAACTTGTATAGTTGTTCACAGGGTGCCTCAACTCTATTTGGTCCACACACACTTAGTGCATACATTCAGGAGTTCCAGAAGCTTGCAACAGCTCTTATCAGTGGCAAACCTGTTGAACCAGGCCCACAACCCCCTGATCTCCTGAACAAGCAAATAAGCTTACTAACACCAGTGGTAGTGGACTCCACCCCTGTAGGTGTAAAGTTTGGAGATGTTAGCAAGGATGTGCTTCAGAACTCCACCTTTAAGAGGGGTGACATGGTTGCCGTTACTTTCTGGTCAGCTTGTCCCAGAAACGACCTTATGACTGAAGGTACATTTTCTCTCGTGGAGATTCTTCATGGAAAGGACACGTGGGTTCCAGTTTATGATGACGATGATTTCTGCCTTCGGTTTAAGTGGTCAAGACCTTCTAAACTCAGTGCTAGAAGTCATGCAACCATAGAATGGAGAATCCCTGCGTCTGCTGCTCCAGGTGTATATAGAATAAAGCATTTTGGTGCTTCAAAGGCTCTTATGGGGTCAATCCGACATTTTACAGGTTCATCTAGTGCGTTTGTCGTGGCTTAAGGAAGTTGTTTGCCAATAATTTTATGTGATTTCGAGCTAATCTCGTGTAATTTATATATCTTTTTAAGTCCCTAATTGTATTCCGAAATTCTGATGTCTACTCGGGCTTCCAGTTGAAAAGTAACAAAAACCAAAGATTAAATGAAAGGTTACGTAGTTTGTATATCTATGGCTTAGATTAACGAGTCAGTAAGATGAAAGCCAAGCTGAAATCGTCTTTGCATGCTACTGAGAAATGTACTCGGTTAACCTCATGTTTCGTTAATGTTTTTCATCCAACAATTTTTGGTACCTAAATAATTGGATACACGCGGTTCACATTTTTATTATAAATTTAATTTTTTTGGGTGAAATCCAGACATGCTAAAGCCAAAGAATGATTAATAATAACACTATTTACCTCCACAAAAAAAAGTAAAAATTTACAATATATTCTATGTTAACCCTTAAATTATTAAGTGCTTAGTCTAATATTAATAAAATTATGATGATAAATGATAATAATGTGTTATGTACAAAAGTTGTTTTTTTTGGGGGGTTAAAAGATCCGTTTAACAGAACTAAAATTAATGTTATAAAAAAAATTAAGTAAAATTCGAAATATCTGCTATACGACGTCGTTATTTAGGGCCACTTACCCTTTGCGACGAAGAAGTAACAAGTGACTGCTGCTGCAGTGTGCAGATCCCGCGACTTCTGCCCCGAAGGAAGCCACACTCTTCTAAACAGAGAATCTAATTCCCCCATCTTCAAGATTTCTTAGAACTGCTTCAATCTCTTAAAATCATTATCCTCCTCTGTTCTAGGAGATAGATTCTACTACTGATAGTAGTAGTAGGAGAAGAAGAAGATGTCGGTGCAAGAATACCTAGACAAACATATGCTCTCTCGTAAAATCGAAGACGCCGTCAATGCCGCCGTTAGGGCCAAAACTTCCGATCCCGTTCTCTTCATCGTCAGTCTCTCTCTCTCTCTATCATCATTTTCTCATTGTCGCGAAACAATTTAGTTCAGTTCAGTATTGTATTCTGCTGTGTATATGAATTTGTTACTGTTATTCTTCTTATTGTTATTATGTTACAGTCTAATCATATGAGGAAAGCGGTTCCTTCGGTGATTACGATGGTAAAAGCGAGGCAAATTATGGATAGTAGAGGAATTCCTACGGTTGAAGTTGATTTGCACACAAATAAAGGCGTATTCAGTGCTTCTGTTCCTAGTGGTGTTTCCTCTGGAATGTATGCTCTCTATCATTTGATGATTTTGTTTAGTTTCCTTTATAAGCTGCATTGTTATATAATTTATCATGTGTATAGATTATATATGTTCTGTTTGCAACTATTTCAGCACTACAAAAAGAGTGAGGCAATGGAAAAGAAAATGAAAATAAAGATAAATAAAAACCTGCGTTATTAATAAGTATCCATCTAATATACTTTTAAAATACCTAAAATCTGGTTAGATGCAAAAATTATGTTCTATGGGTCTTTTCTTATGTTTCTTTACCTTCCTTTTCCCGTTCCTTATGATTCTTTCCGGAATTCCAAACATAGCCATAAATTCAAAAGAATGTACTGAAAAGTCAATACAGTTTATGTCTGATTCAGTAAAAATGGAACATGTAATTTGCAACAGAAAAGTAGATAATGTTCAGTAAACAGCTTATTGTTTTAGTGAGTATTGCTATGCCTATGGCTACAAAAACATGGGTACTAAAAGTAGTTACAATATGATGTGTCAAGATGTTAGTGGTTGCAGTTATTGGACCCATCTATACATGTGAATCATCAAACATTCACATCTAGCTGCATCATTTTTTATCCACTTTTAGTATGTGTTTTTGTAAGTATAGTAATATTGTTGTTGTGGTTTGCTTAGCTGCTGACCTGCAACAAAGATCAAAATATATTCAATTAGACTCTGTTTATACATTTTTTCACATGTAATGGAAGATTGAAAACATGAAGGTTTTTAAGTTTTGGAGTCTTAAAAAGTATGCCATATAACATGTAATTATTGTTCCCAGGTATGAGGCTATTGAATTACGTGATGGGGAAAAGGGAACATATCTTGGAAATGGTGTTAGTAGAGCTGTTAGGAATATCAACGAGAAAATTTCTGAGGCTTTAGTTGGTATGGATCCAACTCTTCAGTCCCAAATTGATCAGGCCATGATAGACTTGGACAAGACAGAAAAGAAGGTAGATATTCCCATATTTCAATATAATCTATTGCAATTTAGTACGTTATTCATGTGAAATTTTATGTATAACTTGCCTGTAAATTTAGCAACACCAGTCATTGTTTTCAATTTATTCCTCAGTTTGTTTAGATTTGTATGGCTTGAAGCAAGAAATAATGTCGTAAGATTTGTTTTTTTTTTGTTGGGACAGAAAGACTCTGTTAACATATTGGTAATACTTTCCTATATCCCATAGCCTAGCATCAATGCCCCATAAGACTCCTTGATATCTCAGGTTACCTGACTGTGGCAAATAATTTAAGGCCTTCTTCCCCCCGCTCCGCCCCGCATGCATTATCCTGCCTTATAATATGTTAGGGACACTCCTGTATATGTGTTGGTGTCATCAGTAATCTGTGGGTGCTATCAACCCATCATTCAAATTGATGCGCACTCTTCTGCTTTTATCTGATTGTTAGCATTTGGAAGAGTAAGTTTGTTTCTTTCTCTTTGAGAGTTGAATTTTCTGTCTTTCTTAGTATTACTTTTTTTTGTAGGGTGAACTTGGAGCAAATGCGATTTTAGCTGTATCAATGGCTGCTTGCAGAGCAGGAGCTGCTGAAAAAGAGGCATGCACAATCTCGCCCGTGGCATTTCAGTACTTTGCATTCCATTAAAAATGAGCTGCCATCTTTCTTATATATTATAAACCTCCAGGTTCCTCTTTACAAACATATTGCTGATCTTTCTGGCAAAACCAACCTGGTTCTTCCGATACCCGCATTCACTCTCATAAGTGGTGGAAAACATGCTGGGAACAATCTGGCAGTTCAGGTAAGCTTTTGTTTTGCTCTAAGTTATCTATCTGAAAACTCTTTCTTTTTGATATTTTTTAAGGCTGAGGAACCGAAGAAACTTCTAAGACCTTAATTTTTTTTCAGACACCTATTGTGTCCCTGTACTTCACACCGTAGAAGTGTCCCATAGTTCTTTGATGTGGCCATACTTTATATTCAAAATTGGTTATTCTGTTAAATGTTCAATACTTCTTAGGCACCTGTCAGATTTTGACCAAGAAATATCGCATATTGAGATAGGACTTTCTTTTCTGCGAAAGATTCTACTTGTTTAAAGAAAGATGAGAAGGTTATGTTATAAGGAAAAGTGCAACGGAAGGTTAGGATAGAATCCTCCTTGTATACATTTATGTACTAATATCATATGCATATATATATATATATATATATATATATATATATATATATATATATATATATATTGGCACATAGTTTAAGAAAATCAGTTTAAGTGGCAATTTTTAACATAATTTTCCACATATACCCCTTAATATGGAATTAATGAATAAGTTAATTACTCCTTACTTGTCACACTGGAACTCTCAACTTCATTGATTGACGTGTACTGACCATTAAAGTCCATAACCATATAACTTTAACCAAACAGAATACAACAACATTAAATGTGGTGATAAAAATAATGACTTGAATGTTGTTTCTTCAAAAAAAGAGTAATGGTTGAATATTTATTATAAGGGCATAAAAGTAAAACAATGAACCAACTAAATTTTATAAATAGTAAGTAGCCTATATATTGGGACATCTCAAAATGAAAAATCAGCCTATAACTATGGGACGGATAGAGTATATTATATTGTGTGTGTGTGTGTTAAGCATATTTGATCTATTCTACTCTTTTGAGAAATGATGTGTCGACAAATTCCCTTGTCAATTTTCGTCTTTATGCCATGTTTATACTTCCTAGCTCGCGATTTGTTATTCTGCCAGACTGTGTATGTACGACCTTTGAAATTTGGCTACTTTCAGTTTTTTAATTTTTTTAACACCCTGGTATTGTTCCTTGTGATAGCTTTAATCTGACAATTGTTAGTGAAATCATATCAGGATATTATGATTCTTCCAGTTGGAGCAAGAAGATTTGAGGAGGCAATGCAAATGGGTTCTGAGACTTATCATCATCTAAAGGTGATTTTTTCTTGATAAAAGGTCACTCCTCATAAATTATAGCCACTCAATGTTATAGCCTATAGCAACTAATGACAAACGGCAAAAAACACCTTTACCCCCTGTGGTCGTCGACTTGTAAGCAATTGACTATTGAACCATAAAAATATGCAATTGAACCACTGTACTTTTTAAAAATGAAAATTCAGGTCATTCTGTCCAATTTCTTGGACGGACGTCAAATATTTTCAAACGTGGCATTGAAAAAAAAATCAAAAAATAATTATTTTCTTATGTGACAAAAAAATAATAATAAAATAAAATCATTAATTATGTGGCAAAAAAATGATTAAAATAGTAATAAAATTAAAATAAATATTTAAATTCATTTTTAAATAATTTTTTCTTTTCCTTTCTTTTAATTATTATTTTTGTTTTGAAAATTAATATTAATATTAATACAATAAAATTATTAAATAATAAAGACTATTAAAATAGTAAAAAAAAGCTATTACAAATTAAAAAATAATATTACTACATTTATTAAAAATAAAAATCAGTTCCTTAAAAAAATCAAATCAAAATAGAAACAATCTTAAGTAAAAAAAAAAGAAAAAATCAATTTAAGAAAAACACGATAATAATAATGTAAAAGAAAACCACAACAATCTAGTTCTGAAAAAATTAAAATAATCAAATCAAACTTTTTAAAAAGGGTGAAAACAAAGAAAAAGAACCCTGATACTTTATCGGTTTAATTCCAAAACATGGTTCAACAACTTTAGCCACCAGCGCATGAATCTTAAATTAAATTGTCAATTTCAAGAATACGATGAAGACGAATCCCATGGCGACGTCAATGAAATCATCGCCAACTTCTCTAGAAGGAATGAAGTATTTAATTGAGCGAAAATAAAATCACGTGCCATCGTGGCCTGGTGTTAGGGTTGTCTGCAAATAAGAGAGAGTCGGTAAAGGGAGGGAGGATGGAGAAAGTAATATATTATTTTGTAAAAACAAATAAGAGTTGGGACCAACTGTGTTACTCGGACTCGCCACTTTTGGATGGAGTACCCGTGTCGATTACCCATATGGGTACTCAAAATGGATTCAGTCACGGATTCGCCACATAAATTCGGATCTGTTTACTGCTTGGGGAAGAAGAAGAGTGAAGAGGAAGAAGAGCTGTGAAGAAGAAGAAGAAGCCGTGAAGAAGAAGAAGCGGTAAGAAGAGAGAGAGAATTTTAATTTAGTCCCTGAGGTTTTTTGAAAGTTCTTATTAGCCCCTGAAAAATTACATATCAGTCCCTAAAGTTTTGTTTTTTTTCATTTCACCTTATTTTTTATATTTTACACTTCAAATCCCTAGAGCAAAAAAGCTTTGTTGATATAATTTGAAACATTATTGTTAAAAAATCATAACATACCGTATCCCCGCACCCGTGTCCAAATTCGGATCCATATCCGCGTATCCTCTATTTTTTGACTTCACGTGTCCGACACCTAGATTCGTACCCGCACTCGACACCCTCACACGAGTCCGAGTAACACAGGGGACCAACCTATTACCTGTTTTTTTAAAGCCACATAGGATCATTGGCCAATTTTTTAGACGTCTGTTAGCCAAATTGGACGGAATGGCTTGAATTTTTATTATTAAAAAGCATGGTGGTCCAATTGCATATTTTTAAAATTCAGTGGTCAATTGCTTACAAGTCGACGACCACATGGGTAAAGGTACTTTTTGCCAATGACAAACACTTAAATTATGTATTTATCTCAAAGTCAAAGATATGCTATCTACAATTATGCAAATAGTGTTTAGGGTCTTTTGACTTTTGGTAATTATGTTACAGTTTTGTTCCTAAATTTTGTCTTTAAGTTACTTTGGATTATTAATATCCTAGCACTGACAATATTTCGATACATGAGCAGAAGTGGATACACAACTCTATAGACGATTGACCACTAGGATTAGGACAATTAGTACTTTGAGTTCTTTGGTGTTTTCAGATTACTTGATTAAATTTTTTCTAAATGTATTTGGCCCAAAGTTTGCTCTTGGGATTAATGACTTTTTGCAGGGCCCTGCCATAACATTACTTGATTTACTTAAGAAAGAAGACAACTATTTTCAGTACGTGATCAAACATTTTACTATGGACTTGGCCCCAAAAAAGAAAAGAAAAGAAAATCTCACTACGGTACTATGGTATTACCTCAACGGCTCTACACATGACACATTTTTCATGTTTGTGTGTTGTTTGTAATGCCTCTCAAGTTTTCCTTATTGGTTCAGAAGGGAACATGTCTTTGCTCAATCGCTGTACTGTAACTAAATCTCCTTTAAGTATACTGGTTGCAAATGTGTTCATTCTGGTTCTAATACTTGCAACATACATCTAAGAATATGCTTTTTTGTTTTGAGTTGTTAACCCCTAATGCTGTTGAGGACCTTGAAGTTTCAACTGAGAAGGTTTTTGTTCCATCAGAACCCCCCGGTCCCACGTGTGGGAGAAATGGCAGAACATCGAGTAATTACCTCAATGTTACTCTACGTTCCCATACTTGGGGCCAAAATTACATATAAAAATGTTTTTTGTTACATTAGAGTTGGTATGTTTGTCTTAAGATGTGGTTTGAAGTTTCAACTCCTATTCTATTTTCTGTCTTGCCATGCCTTTCAAATCCCGCTTTATATTTTGCATCATTGTGTCTTGCCATGTCTATTGATGTGTTATTGCCTTAGTCGTGTAAATATGCTTCCTTGATGTCTTTCAATAACACAGATGGGCTCCCTGCACTTGTGCTTATGCACACCAATGACTGATATTACTCACAGGACACTCCTATATTAAAATATCAGTTTCAGTTGTCTTTCCTTCTGTGGGATTGCTTAGTTTGAACACTTCGATGAATGTGGAGCACCAACTGGAATTTGATATGAAATAGTTCAAATGTCTAACTTCATTTCTCTTAATTATGGGAGGGATTAAATCAATTTTTCTGCAGTGTCTCGTCTTTTAGAATTGTAATAGTATCTAGCGGGACGCCATAATCTTTGTTACTCCCACTCCATGCTTATTGCTCAAGTATTAATTTTTATTTTTGGTAATAAGGGCAGGCTGTTATTACAGAGAAGTATGGTACACCTGGATGCAATGTTGGTGAAGATGGTGGCTTTGCTCCAAACATCTCCAGGTATGTTATTCTTTTACCTGGTACTTATGTTGAAATGTTCAATTGTTGATCTTGGTTTTCTGCATTTGCAGCTTTAGAGAAGGCTTAGATCTTGTTACGGAGGCCATTAGCAGAACAGGTTATAATGAGAGGATAAAGATTGCAATCGATGTTGCTGCTACTGATTTCTGCATAGGTGATATATTGCCTCATTGATGGTAACATAAGCTTTAAGTTCTTGGTTACAATTAGCTATGAACCATATGTAGTGTCTTCACATCAAGTATAAGTGAATAACTATTTGACGACTTGCGTACGAATATAGATAGTTGGAAATGAATTATATTAAAATACATTAAGCTGGTGTAAACTGAAGTTTGTCTCACTCCTATACTTCTCAAGTTGGCCATCAATTGATTGTGCATGTATTTACAACTTCATGTTGTCAATTGGGTTCTTCTCTTGGGCTACTTGCATGCATAATCTTGTTTATTGAATATTGACTTGTCGTATTCTTTCCCAACGTAGGTACAAAGTATGATTTAGATTATAAATCTGCAAATAAATCTGGACAAAATTTCAAGTCTGCCGAGGATATGATTGAGATGTACAAAGAACTCTGTACAGGTATGAAAACCCTATTAAGATGTATGTGATGGTTGTTACCTATTATTTTAGTTGACCAATGTACTTGAGGGATAACATAGTTTTTTTCCCTCCCATTAATAACATATTGTGGGTCTTAGACTACCCAATCGTGTCAATAGAAGATCCATTTGACAAGGAGGACTGGGAACATTGCAAGCATTTTTCTAGTCTTGGAATTTGCCAGGTTTGTCTGTTATCATCATTCTCTAGTTTCAACTTGGTCATTTTACATGCAAAGCAACGCTAAACAATTTGAAAGATGAGACTCCACCAATGAGAAGTTTGTCATAAAAAGTTTATCATCTATTGGTGCTACTCTTAAAAGCCAGGAGACCAGATATACACTTGCCACAAGAATAATTTTGGTACAGAAAATTTAACTTGAAACTACTTTTAAGTGTGTATTTCAAGTTTTGAGGTAGGACAACTTCTTGGAAAGTACATAACTTTCAGTTAGTAACTGAAATGGGACCGAATTTAGTTTTTACATAAAACTTTTCCTTTTAATCTACTTTATACTTCCTATCCGTTTGCCAGGCTTCAAGCATGAAACTCATCTCCAAAGACAAAACCTCTGGATGTAGAATCATAATTCAGACTCACGAACTCTATATTCATTGTCTCTATTTATAATTTCTCACACATTTGTGAATAGTGAGTGATGTTATTAGAAATTTTATGGAGAAAGGATATTCTTATATTAGCCACAATTGAATCTAATTAATAATGCTTATTCATAATATGGAGGATAATTAGATTTAAGGAGAGAAAATAGCAATGTTAAAGTCGTGCCTATCACGCATGGCTCTCAACAAGATAGTAATAGGAAAGAAATAAACTGATTATCCTGTGATAGTGCATGAAACTGAGATGCTAAACACAGTAACATGTAGACCCTTTTAATTGTTCAATGTTATTTGGAAGGCTCCATGAGTATCATTTAAAAAATTTCTGATATCATTCGTATAATTGAGTTTCTTCTTAGATGTAGATCAGTATCTGCATCCATTCTTGTTCAAATCATTCTGTTTTAATGGACCCATGAATCTCATTCTCTCTTAAAACTGCTAGATGAATTTAGAAGAGTTTTCTCTTCGTAGGTTGTGGGAGATGATTTGTTGATGTCAAATCCAAAACGTATAGAAAAAGCTATCAGGGAGAGTGCTTGCAATGCTCTACTTCTCAAGGTACCTGCTAAGTATCAATGAATTTATTGTTGTTTGTCCTACAATACAATCCTTTCCCCCCCTTCTGATTCAAAAGAAAGTGTTCTGTATCTGAGGTTTTTAACGAGTTAAATCTATTTCCATCTGCTATTATGAACTTATCATGCCCTTCATTTGAAAGTTTAAAAAAGATCTGTGCAGTGCACACAAGAATCCTTTCTCTAGGGCATTTCTTTGGTAAGAGTCCAAACTGGCCTTTAAGATTTTATGAGTGCTTTAAAATACTCCCTCCATTCCAAAATAAGTCCCATTTGTCATTTCTTTCATTCCAAAATAAGAGTTCCTCTTTTGATGTTAGTATAAAATGAAACAATGTCTTCAAGTTTTTACAAGCACAATTGCATTATCATGTCATCACTCGTGCTACACTACTACTAAACTAAACTCTTATTAATTTAGGGGTAAACATAGAACAAAATATATCTTTATAGTTTGTAAAGTTTTGCAAATTGGCCTCTTCTTGTGGAAAGGAGCGAGTATTACATATCTTATGTTATGCATGCTATTGTATACTATTTAAGTATCTGTTCATAAAGTAATAGCTTCTGTGGTTATAGAAGTTTCCATGATATCATCTGCAAATGATGGTAGGGAATCGCCAAATTCTAACAATAATACTATTCCAATTATAGGTCAATCAAATTGGGACCGTTACGGAGGTTGTTGAAGTAGTGAAGATGGCAAAGGATGCTCATTGGAGAGTGGTAATATCTCAAAGAAGTGGAGAAACTAATGATTCATTTATAGCAGATTTATCAGTTGGCCTCACGAGTAGTCAGATAAAAGCAGGTGCACCTTGTAGAGGAGAGCGGCTTGCCAAATATAACCAGGTTCACTTGATCTTTCTTGCTTTACATTATAATGTCTAAGATTTTGTATTTTTTAAATTAAAAAAGAGTTAGATAAAGGAGTCATGAAATAAAGAAAAGTAATTTCATCAAAGGAAAAGCAAAAGCTGATCAAGTGGCAAAACCTACCTTTAGATCTGTCTTTTATGTGCTGCCCCGATGATAATTTTAATTTTGTAAAACAATATCCATGAATGCATACTCACTTAAAAAGGGGTGTTATTGTACATAGTAGTGAAGCTTGCTGTTTTTTATTTTTACCAAAAAAATTGGTGTGCAGTTGCTTAGGATTGAAGAAGAGCTTGGCGATCAAGCAATTTATGTTGGTGATGACTGGAGGCAGTCCTGATCATATATATTCTTTAGTACTGCTATCCCTTCCCCATAAACTTTCTCCAGATGAGGAGGCTTTGCCAATATTTGCTACTATCTTGGGTTATTAGCAAAAGAGAGATTTGATAAGTAGCGTAGTTGCATTTTTTGTTCGATGGAATTGCAGTGACATACGGGAGTTGGCTGTGTAGTGTACTACCTACCTACTATTGAGAATTTAAATACAAATTTCCAGTTGTTTGCAATGGATTCATTTGCTTTGACAAATTCTTAAATACCAGATTACGTCATTAAACATAAAGGATTTAGTAGGTACAACTGAGTGGAAAGAACCATTTAAACAAATACTAACATATGATCTACAAACATTCTGTATTGCCTGATTTACAACAAATGCTTAAATTTGTTGCATTAAAAATAATTTTACTCGATTAAGAAGTTTAATTATTGAAAATTGGCAAGTATGGAAATATCAATTTTTCTCCTTCAAATATCTACTCCCTGATTATTCGCATAAAAAAATTGAACTAGTTGGCTTCCTCAAACACGCCATTCGGCTCGGCTCGATATAATTTGGTAAAAGCTCAATGGCATATAACCAACCATTCGAACAAAGTTCATGGTGGAATAATCACCTAGACACAATTTAGGAATATTGAATTTGGGTCTTTTAACTTCTCATATATTAACCCTCGTTCCATTCCAAAACAACATGTACATTTCTAAAATGACAATCTTTTAACTTTTTAGATATATACCCAACACTAGCTATAAGCTGTAAGCTGTAAGCCTCAAAACGTAATAATGGCAAAATAATATTCAATCTACTTGAAATACAAATATTAGAAACTTCACGTCCTCTTATAATCCAAAATTAAATATGAATCTCAAGTTTTAGAACTGGCACTAAAACTAGCAGAAAGGCGCATATATCTCAAAACTTGGAACAAAGGTAGTATTATATTAGATAATTATTAAAAATAACTGATAAAAATTCATTTCTGAACTAGCTAAAATTTGTCAACTTATAAATCCCGACATTTAACCGGAAAAGATTGTGGCTAAAGGCTTGACCATGAAAACAATAATCAACAAACATCATAAAGAAAAAGAACAAGAAAGAATACAAATGGGAGTAACAACATGGTTTCACTTTGCCAAACATTAAGAATGCATAACATAAGATGGAAGAACTTAGTTCTAGCAATAAGAAGCTATCCTGCACCAGTGAAACCTGCAAAGCAACTGTGTGAGAAGGCATAAATTGTTTTCAGCATACACAGACACCTAGCCATCAGATGACTGTTATCCTTTTTAAGGCTTGCTTTCATCATCATCCTCTTCTATCTTGGGTGCCAAGTAGAACCTTATATAACCCATCTCAGCAATCTTGTACTCAACAACAACAGGAAGCTCAGACGTTAAGCTGATTGTAACTGTACTTGACAGAGGACTTGCCTTCGTGAAAGAATTCATGTACCTCAGTGCAAATGTCAATGAAACCGGTTCATTCATCTCTATAATTGTAGCCTCCTCTGGCTGCAAAATTAAAAGAATAATAGATACTACATTCATCATGAGCTTTAGAGTCTATCCACAGTTTTTATTTATTTATAAATCAATGCCTAACAATGGGTTTGATTAAAAATTCTTTACAACTTGTATATAGAATAGATAAGCTGCAGTATTGACCTTATCAACTGTGGTATTCTGCCGGCAAACAACATTTGCAGTTCCAATATCTCCTCTTGTTGAGTACTTCACACCTTCTTTGGTCACAGATATAACAACTGCAAGCACAAATAAATACCATTAATTCAAAAACTTACTATACCACATAAACAAACTGTAGAGACAAATAGAAACAACTACAAACAATAAGGGAATACCTGTGTCACCAATACTACTGAGATCTTTACAGATCCTTGCAAACTCAGCTGAAGGCATCCGAACTATAGCTTGATACTCTGCTTCTGGTATTCCAAGATGCTCACTATCGATATCCATGAGTTTCATCTCAAAATCAGCAATCTTATCTTGTGCTTTATTCCATTACATCACAGCCAAAGGAGGAGGGGGGTGGGGGGCACAAAAAAAACATAAAAATTCATCAGTAAACCAGTGTACTAATATCATGCCACCACCATGAGACGTAAACATCTCACTGGACAAAGCATTTTTAGGAACAAAGGCCCAAGCAGAGCAGGTTTTATTAGTCTTCAAGTTTTTTGGAGAAACTGTTTGGTTCGTGGACTAAGAAATAAGAATGCTTGGCTAGGAACTTGAAAAGAGTGAGAAATGTGAAGCAAAATAAAGGCGGAAAATGTGATATAATGTGTGTGTGTATATATATATATATATATGTATGTATGTATAGGTGAAAACTATTCTACTCGGCATTACTGTGTGAAATCCATTGGCCCATAATATCCTAGATAAGAATACCCTTTCATCTAATAATTAGGAGGTGACATTTGAAGTTCCCTCAGTCAGTCATCCTATTACACGTTCAAAGCAATCTCTTCACTCTCCCATGTTACACATTCAGCCACCACTTCCAAAATGTGTAAAAATGTGGTTCTATATCACATTTCTTAAGATTCCTTAGACAGTGAATATCTAATGGCCAGAAGAGGAGCTACACATTCAGCCACCACCTTCTTTGTAAAAATGTGGTTCTATATCACATTTCTTAAGATTCCTTAGACATTGGATATCTGATGGCCAGAAGAGGAGCTACACATTACTTGTACAATGACACATTCATGTTCATGACATAGTTTAATATTCATCCAAAAATAATTTTGCAGATAAAATTTCTTCACATAGATCATGACATAATTTACACAGCAAATTAATGACATTCAGATCTCAATGGTGATCTAGATGATTGTGCAGAAATAGTGTACAGGTTAATAGCACAAAGACAGT
Source organism: Panax ginseng (assembly GCA_020205605.1). Taxonomy (NCBI): domain Eukaryota; kingdom Viridiplantae; phylum Streptophyta; class Magnoliopsida; order Apiales; family Araliaceae; genus Panax; species Panax ginseng. The sequence continues at coordinate 7,802,693 of CM035138.1, read as the reverse complement.
TGCTATTCTTTTCTTTTTTTGGAAAATCCTAACTACTATGTTTAACAAACAATAAACATTGAACCCTCAACTTTTCCTTTCCACCACCTCAACAAATCCTCTAACCATATAAATGAACTGTTAAAAACCCACACCACAAACACAATTGTTGACTAATGACATTTAAGATTATTATTGGTATTATTTACCCCTACTTTCCCAAGCAAACATATCAACTCTGAAATTATCTCCATGAACTTCACAAACATAAATAAATAACCCAACTAAATAAAGCCCAATTTACAAAATAGAACTAAGCCATAAAAAAACAGCATTTCCACAATTTAGGTCAAGGAATTACGAGTGGTTTCCCAATTAACAGGTAGATAAAGCACAAATTTAAGAAGGATAAGACAAAAAAGTAAAAATTACACATAACTCAGCAGAGAAGAGAGAAAAATGGAGCTTACTGGGGCTTTCAAACATGAAAGTGACAGTATCACTCCCATCATCGGCCTTAATGGTAATAATATCATCATTACCGGCACATTTTAGCATCTTAGCCATATTATTCAGATTCATCCCCATGGAAATGTTACGATCACAGCGATAATGCTCAAAACCCTCCGATCTAAGCAGAAGCGCCACCAGCGCCACGTGGCTGGAGTCCATGGCTTGGAGAGAGAACCCAGTTGCAGAGCAGTCGAAATTGGCGTCGTTTACAAGGTCTTTGATGGAATCCATCACCTTCTTCAGCAGACTCCCTTGGACTAGCCTCAGCTCCAACATTTTTCCAGAGTTTTGGGCTGAATTTCTGGGAAAATTAGGGTTTAAAAGAAAAGAGTGGGAAAACAGAAGAAAGAGCGGTCAGGGGTTTATTATATTAATAGATAGATAGACTTGAGAGAAGAAGAGTACAAGGAAAGCTAGCGAGGGTTTTATTGGCGGGAGGAATAAACGTGGAAAATTTAATTCCCGCCAATAAATTTGGGACATTGTTTTCAGTAGGTAGTTAAGTTATGGACTCTTATGGGTGGGCTTTATTGGATCGAAGTTGGGCCTGGCCTTAATACAGTCTGAGGCTTCTTATGTTTCATTGAGATACCAGTGCATGGAGAATTAAATTTAGGAACAATTACATTTTATAATACATTTAAAAACATAATTACAAGAAAAGTGCTCTCATTAAATATTTACACAATTAATATATTTAAAATTTTATTTTCATTATTAGTACATATTTATGCTTCCTTTAATTATGGGATGTGTTTTAATTCTCCCCACATCTCTCCCACAATTTTCTCCCAATCTCTTCCACGATTTTCTCCCACTCCATTTCTGTTTCCCTTCTTCTTCTCCTCCATCCCTCCGCCTCCTCCTCCTCCTCCTCCTGTCCAACCTCTCCCACCTCCTCCTCCTCCCCCTCCTCCTGCCTCCCATCCTCCCCTCCTCCCTCCTCCCCGCCTCCACCTCCTCCCATCACCCCCTCCTCCTCCTCCCGCCCCACCTTCTCCCGCCACCCCTCTTCTCCTCCCCCTCCTCCTCCTTCCGCCTCCACCTCCTCCCGCCTCCCTCCTCCTCCTCCTCCTCCCGCCTCCACCTTCTCCCGCCACCCTCTTCCCTCCTCCCCTCCTCCCCCCCACCTCCTCCCTCCTCCCGCCACCCTCCTCCTCCTCCTCCCTCCTCCTCCCACCCCTCCGCCTCCTCCTCCCTCCTCCCGCCTCCCGCCTCCTTCCCTCCTCCTCCTCCTCTCCTCCCGCCTCCTCTCCTCGATCCTCCGCCTCCCACCGCCACCGTCCCATTCTTTATATTCACCGTGAATTTAAATCTTCCGATAAGGTAACCAATTCAGTTTATTTAGGTTACTAATTTATTTTGGATGTGATGTAGTTGGTAATCAAACTTCATGTAGTTGGTTACCAAATCATTTGATAAGGTAACCAATTCAGTTTTATTAGCTTACTAATATATTTTGATTGTTCTGCAGTTGGTAACCAAAATTTATGCAGTTGGTTACTAAACCTTCCGATAAGGTAACCAATTTAGTTTTATTAGGTTACTAATTTATTTTGGATGTGATGCAGTTAGTAACCAAATTTTATATAGTTGGTTACCAAACCATTTGATAAGGTAACCAATTCAGTTTTATTTGATTACCAATTTTATTTTAAATGTGATGCAGTTACTAGTCAAAATTCGTATAAAGGTAACCATTTCAATTTTTGTAGGTAACCAAATCGTTAAAAGAAATTCAGAATAGCAACTCCGATATGTGCGGCGTATGCATGATGATAATGGCCAGCAATGCTGATGGCATACTGAGAGAGGAGGATGATGAACATTAGCTCCTTCATAATTTTTTATTTTTAATTTTTTCATTTTGATTTGAATTTTGAAATATGAATTTGAAATTGTTGTTAGAGACAAGATTTGAATTTGAATTATTAGTTATCCTTGATTTTAGGTTTCTTTATTAATGTGAATTGTACTATTTTTGTAATATGAGTCCTAATTACACTCTTTTTGTAATTATTTAGTTGATACACTTTTTTTGTAATTATTTTATATTTGTTGTATACTCATATAAAGGACCCTTAAATTTATTAGATCCATTCTTAAATGTTACAGTATCCATAAGAAAAAACAGAGTAAAAGAATTTAAAAATAAGGAATTTGGACACTTTTATTTGTATTAAATTATGATATGATATGATATGAGACTTAAAATTCTCTACCCAAATAAAAATAAAATTGTAGCAGGATGGATGTAGTTTAGCAACGCATTGATTGAGAGTGTTGTACAAGAGTAAATCTGGACAAAGTTGGATTTTTTTATTTATTTGGAGTTTATAATTTTTTGCTATTTCCGTTCTTTTTTTATTTGTCATTTTATTTCTTTAATATAAATTGTTAAGAAATAATCCTGTTCAAGTAAGCTTTGTAGGCTTGTTATAGCTTTGTAGCAGGATGCTTAATTTTCATTTTGTTGGATGCATTTAACTTACGATAGGATGGTGCCTCTTTGAAACATATCAATATCAATAAAAAGTGATGGGAGATTGTGCAAAAGAGTTCGTTCGGAATTATAATATATGTTCTGTTCGAACATGGTATTATATTTATATATTAAGTTATTTTATAATTCTTGAACTAATAGTTTCAAATCAAAATTTAAAAATAAATAAGACACTAGAAGTACAAACAAATGTGACTTTATTATTATACAACAGTAAGAAGTTCTTAAAATATAATAAGCTTACACTCCAGTAATGTACAAACTAGCCGCAAAAACGATATCACGTTTTATTGCATTAGAAGCAATTTCCATCTTTTTGTGGAGCGCAGAGTTGCCCATAATTGCAGCAGCATTTCTAAATTCACGGCATGTCTCATCCAGTCTGACAATGGTCCTCACTATCAGTCCTTCAGGAACATCAGTAAGCTCACAGATATCTGCGAACGGGGTTCCCTGCAATATAACATATATGTGGGTATTCAGTGGTCTAAATAATAGTGTTATGCACTGGGAGAAACAAGGCGGCATGAATCTACCTTTGCCCATTCATATACCACTTCAACTAAGCCGAACTTGAGATTCTCTTGAACATACTCCTTGGGATCAATCTGTAGCTTGAACTCCGCTTGTAGCTCCCCAAGTCTTATAGCCGTGTTGTACAATCTGTCGATTAATTAGGCTATTGATAAATGCCAAGACAAGTTGTTTTTCATTGCTCATTTGTTATATACTGAAGAAAGTGGACAAGTTACACAACTATGGGATTGGGTCACTGGATCCTCTCCCGCTCCTTTTCTCTCCATTTCTTTCCAAGTCCAATCTTACATAATTCATTCGTGTGGGACAAGTGGCTGGAAAGAAATGGAGAGTCAATCATAACATTTGACTTTTCTCATACCTGAAGATATACATACCAAGTATGCCTGGAACATGAAGATACAATTGGGAATTAAATGAGTAAAATAATGATTTGACCATGTCCACAAAGAGCAATAATACCAATGTGTTAGCATGCATGGTGCACGGGGAAGAATAATGCAAGGGAAACCGGACGACCAGTTAAGTATGGGTTGAGACAGAGCAATAACACCAATGTTAGCATACATGCCCAAAAAGAGTAATAACACCAATGTGTTAGCATACATGGTGCACAGGGAATAATAATGCAGGGGAAACAGGATGAGGATTGATACAGTAAGGAGCTAACTAATTTAGTCACCCTTGATGGGCAGAAGGGAACCATAAAACTCACCTAGAAAATCAAAAACAGTTGGGATTAGGTTTGGTAACATTGAGAAAGCAGTTAGATTTCCTTACTGTACAGTCACTTCAAGGACACAATTGGCCCTCATAAGTAATTACATTTAACCAACAAAATCTGAGGGGAAGTATTATACTTGTCCAAAGTGGAGCTAATCTAGTATTATTGGATGTTGGAATTTGGAAATATACATTATCCATGACTTGTTACAAATGTAACGACACTGAATTAGTTTGACGCCAAATATTTTTTCCATATTCAGAAAGGTCCACTTAGGTATTAAATCTTGAAAACCAGACCACAGTTGATAGAAATCAAAGGATGATTTGGAAGGCAACTTAAAGAGAAAAGGAAAATAACCGCTGTTTGGCCTCAGATAGCTTGGGAGTGAGAGAAGGTTCAGATGTATTCTTCTGCTGAAACACAAGGGCCGACATTATTGCCACAGCTTCTTCTGGTTCCAGGTCATCTAGTTGGTTCTCAAACAAGCATTCTGTGCATATCAACTCCTCCCCAGAATTCATCTCACAAGCAACACAGCCTTTTATCTGAACAACAAGGTCAGCATCTATACAGCCAATTTCCTTCAAGACATATATCTGCAGCAACACGCCTAAGATGTTAGAGATTTTTTTTCCCATCTGATTACCTGCCAAAAACAAACCATCTAATTGGGAGATCATGGAGACATACACGGCCTTGAAAATCTGGCATCTGCTGAAGTGCTTCATCTGACATTTGAAACTTCAGAGCATTGACTTCCTCGCTATGCCTCTTTAGCTCTTTTGCTGACTTAATGTGCTCCTCCAGTTTTACACACCCATGACACTTACTTTGAGCCATTTTTTGCAGTATCTTGCTCCATTTGTTGTAAGCGTCCACAAGATTTATGTCCTTCATCTTCAGATCTGAACAAAAAAAAATCCATAACAAGCACATTCGGAGAGAGTAAAGATCAAGTATAATATCAAAAACTAACACGATCTAGTATAACAAGGGTGGGGGGTGGTTTTATTTTATTTTATTATTATTATTTTTCTCAAGTGTGTGAGAAAGAGAGATTCCTGCTCGGAACAAAGGTTTAATTTTCATATTGATTGACACCAGTTCGATAGCTAGACAAGCAAAGTTGGCAATTCAGGGTACTTAACATTCGGTCTGCATATGGCTCATCTTGCGACTTGCGTGAACCCTCTCCCATTTGATAAATTCCATTTATCTATCAATACACAAACTGATGTTTCTGTAACCATAAATAGTGATGTGCTTCTAACAACAAACTTGTAAGTTTGGAACCCCAGGGGTGGGTAAAATGGCAGTGGCCTTGGGGAAGTTTCATTTTTGAAAGAGTCTGACAAATAGAACTCGGTGGTTCAAAATGAAATTGGCCTCCTTGAGCTCTTTCAGTCAGATAGGGTAGGAGAGAGAGACATACTATTTTGTATAAGGTTTTAAAACCATAAGATGTAAATCTTCTCTTGTAGGATAGCTGTAAAAACAATTCCTTGAAGAAGTGAACCGTCATAACGTGTATTGACTGGAAGAACAATTTCCATTATTTAACTTATAGAATGGGTTATGGACTTACGGTATATATATAAATATAAAATATATATATATATATATATATATATATATATTGAGCTATTGAGTATATTATCTATATATAGAGTGGGAAAAGGAGAGAGAGTGAGAGATTCAGAAAATCCAGTGACTTGATTTTGCTTAAAGGATATACAGATATCATAAGAGGTTAAGGGTAAAATTCTTTAGCAATCAAAAACAATAAGCACATCGGTATAAATCGTCTACGACAACGGATGTAAGATCCTTATTGAAACAGTTCACATAAGTTCTCCTCCTAAATAAATCAACCACATCTGGCATCAGCTCACCAACTTAAAATAAGAAAATTTGGATAATCAAGACCTCTCCTAGCATGAGCGAACCACTGTGCAACCATAAAATTTAAAATTATAAAAAATAAAAAAGAGAGTAGAAAATCTCTTTAACACTTTTTTCATTGGGCAAAATCGAGAAAAGGAACTGCTTCACTATGCGAGTAGCTAAGTTGAAAACTTTGGAAACCAAATCCCAAACGAAAGACAGTTAGACCTTGGCAATTTCAAAACCTACAAAGGCCTCCTAATAACAGAAAAGAGAGGTCAAAGTAGATCCCCTGCACTTCCCACAATTATGCTTCTTAACCAAATTACCAATTCATCCTAATGAGTACAGACATTAGATTCAGAACTAACTTGGTTTAAATAATGTAATTCAATCCTACACAATTGCATTTTGGAGAACTTCTCCAAGTATTTGTAAAATACTTGCATATCATTCTTTAACCTTTTATTACATCATAAGTCAGTGCCAATCATTCCCAAGTCCACAATGCTGAAAAGGTTGTATTACTATTACCCCATAATTTTCCAGGATATCAGGCAACCAACTCAATGATATGGAGTATGTTCAAACAAATGAGGTACTGTATGTTTCTGGTAAATCAATATAATAGTTTAGTGTGGAGGCATACCTTTCACTGGATCTAAGGCTGGAGGATACTTCCCATCAGATTTCTGATCCAAGAGCAGTTGTACAGTCTTGGAATACACCGCACTATTAACATCTTCCAAAAGCCCAACTTGGTCAATTTTTATTTTGCAATTGCATATCGACAAGAATTCTTTACTCTCAATTCCTCGAACCTCGTAATTCACCCCGGCAGCGTTACCATGGTGTGGTAAATTTATTTTGACAGTACCTGATCCTTTCCGAGAAGAGAGAGAAGAATAATAATCATCATCAAAACCACGGTTTGCTTTAGGTGCCAATATCTGGAAATTGTCACTGCTTTTATTTCGTTGATCACCACTATACAAGGGAGTTTGTAAATTTGACGGTGAATCAGGTGTCAACACTAAAACCATGTATTGTTTGGTATTTTTGGGAGGTAATTTTACAATCACTCCGAGTAAGTGATCTTGGGCCTGTCAGTTAAGAATGATATAATTCCAGTAAGAATATATATGCTCCAACTTTCACGCCATTTATGATTTAACTACAGCAATATATGTATTTGACATGTAGAAGCATATATTACAAACTTGATGGAAAACATGACGCATTGGTTCTCAAGCGTGTTCCCGATTATTAAATAAAAAGCCTAATATTATTCACATAAAATAATTATAAAGGAAATAAACTGAATAAGGAGATCTCACGGATTGTGATTTCACGACTACAACTCTTCCAGGCGTAAGAAACTGTTGAGAAACTGAGGACTGCATTACTGCCTCTGATATCTCATTGCCATATTTTTCAGCCTCAGAGTACCACTCATAATATTCCTCAATTGCTGGTTCACCTTTTATACACCTATGTCCAAAAGAAATCAATTTTACATATGCAATGGAAGACATAATGAAAAGTATCGGCAAACACTCCAATAGATATCTTACAAAGAGTTAAATTTATTTAAAAGCAATATGTGATTCAAAGAACAATGAACATTTTGTATCTAGAACACTAGTGTGAAAAAAAAAATATTATATATATATATAAACATAAGATGCTACAAGCACAACATGACCCAGTCTAAAATCTGTATTTCATTATACATCATAAATAAAAAACCTCATACGTTAACATGTACAGTAGAACAACAATACCATATAATAACAAGCACATATGATCTTGACAGCATGCTCTAAGTTATCTTCTGAATGGGGAAAAAAGAAATAAAGATAACACTAATGCTGATGAGGCTTACCTTACTAAACAAGCAGTGAAAATCAGAACAAAACAAAGATAAAAACTACAGAACAAAAATACAATAAGAGAATAACAAGACCAGTAAAGTAAAACAACAAAAGAAACACGTGCTTAACTATAGTATTGATAAGTAGGTTTTATACCTACTTATCCGGTATCTATTACTTGAATTTGTTGTTTAATCCTATGTTTATAAGTAGCTTTTCACGCATTTTTGGTTTGTTTTGCAAATTTCATGTTTGGAAACTAGCTTGGTGGCATTTGAAGACAAACTGGATTAAAGTGGATGGGAATTAATGTGATGGAGGCTAAAGTGATCAAGGCTTGGAAGGAAGTGAAGCAGCAGCAGCAGAAGGCAGTATGCAGAACTGAAGCATAGTGCGGCCGCGCCCAATATGACCTATGGAGCAGCGCGGCCGCGCCAGTCCCCATTCACAGAAACCCTGTAGCGCGGCCTCGCCCAATTTGACCTTGTGGGCAGCGCGGCCACGTTGTTCCCTATCTGACCAGAAGTTTGACTTTTCATTTAAACGAGCCAATTGGATTGAAGCTTGGGCAAGGGGCTAGACGAACTTTAGCCTATATTTAGGCATATTTTCAGCTTGTACTAGAGATCAAAGACATAATAAATCCCTCTTGGGGGATCCATCTTGTATATTTTTTCTTTAATTTCTATCTTAGATTAGATTAGAGTAGATTAGGAAAATCCTAGATTAGATTAGATCTGAAGATTGAAGCAACTTAGTGATCATTGGAGATTCAGATTTGGAGCAAGAGAAACTCAGATTTGCTTACATCAATTCCTATTTCTCTTTACTTCTATCTTTATTTCTCAAATGTATAAACAATTGTGGATTATGGATCTTCTTTCAATTATGAACTGAACTTTATTTTGAGATTACAATGAATCTTATTGAGTAGTTTACTTTGATATGCTTCCTTGTTAGTCTTGTTAACTATTCTTGGATTGTTTATTATGGTTTGTGATTAATTGTTTAATTGTCTAGCTATCAATTACCGTGATAATCCATATGAAATTGAGAGACGGATTATGGGTTTAGATCTGATCATAATAGCACATGTTTGTGATTTCTGCATGGCGATGGACTTCGTAATTCGTGCCTAGGATAGAGATATACTGTGACAAACGAGATTTTTTTGTAATTTAATTCGAATAATTATTGAATTAAATAAATATTTTTCGATGATTTAATTATTGGGTTAAATAATTAATTGATGAATTTATGGGAGATTAATTTAATTATATGTATTATATTGATTAAATTAATGTGGAGAATTTTATTATTCAAAGTATGTATTTAATTGAGCTTATTTGATTAAATGAATTATTTAATAAGCATAATGTTATTCTAATTAATTTATAATTAATTAGAGATTTAATAATTTACATAATTAATAAATGAGAATTTAATTATGTAACTATGTGAATTAATTATCATATTTATTTAAAATAAATCAAATAAGATATTTGATTAATTGCCTAATTGGGTGTGTCATGATTAAACTATATTATAAGTGGTTAATTAAAATAATTAGAAGTGATACTTATGATTCAAGCCAAACAAAGCCCTATGAGGAGTTGGGAGCAGTTAAACCACGTAAGGATTAACCAACCTGGCTCAACTCTTGCATTAATCGCCTTTGTTTCTTTTTACGAATTTCATTTTATCAAACTTAACTTAGAGAAAATCAGAGAGAATTAGAGAGAAATTTGAAGGAAACTGGGAAATTGAAGAAGGAAGTAAAGAATCAGAGGGATTGCTATAGGGTAATCTCTTCAAACCCAATTTGTAAATTACGTTATTATTTTCTATGAAAAACTATCTCTAAGTCCTCTATGATTGAAGAAAGTTGCAAATTGATGAATATAGGATGTGATGTATATGTTAGTTTATGTGTACATCATATATTCATGTGTAAGGAAATTGATTTCATGTAATCATGCTAAAATCAGAGTTTTCCATTAATAAGTATTTTGAGTTCTCTGTAAAACAAAATTTGAGTGACCAATGCACGAATTGTTGTTTAACATGAAATTCAACAGTAGATTATGTTAGCATATGTTAAAACGAAGAAAACAAACTTTGAACGGACAGATTCGGTGTTATAACGAACCCGTAATATCAATTTTCATGTTTTATCTTCAAAACTTTCAAAAATACCAAGAATAGTGAAATTATATGATTTGATTCAAGTAATTGTATGTTTTAACTTGTTATAATCATGCTAGAAAGTTTGGGTAATGATTATATGTGTATTAGAGTGTTTGGGTATGCTTAATTTCATGTGTGAATAAAGTAATTGAATGTTTTTGGCCATGTTCGCTTTTCTCTCATGAATCGCAGAATCTGGTTCAAGATCACAATACGGCACGCGCCGCCCAAAGGACAAATGGAAATACACTTGCATGTCGACAAATACAACTCCTCGCCGCTTCAAAGAACAAATGTAGCGTGCCCGCGCCCTACCTGCAGAATTTCAAAAAATTTTCTATGTGTTTAAGTTTTGAAAATGTGTTTTTAAAACCTAATGTAATGAACATGAAGACATGTCAAGCATATAATAATATGTTAATTAACTTACGTTATGTGAATAATTAATAAGACTTAAAAGTCCAATAACGTATTCAAAGACCAATGTTAGGATTCGATAGGTATATCAAACTATTGATTAATGGGTATTGTGAATGTATTGATATGTAGGATTTAATAAGGAACGTGAATTAATCGTAGCTTGTGCAAGAGGCAAGTTTCTAAACCTTACTTTACATTGAGCAAGTATTCTATTCCTAATTTATTGTTGTTAAACAAGTTTCCTTAAATTCTAAATTATTCATTGATCAAACCTTAGACTTGTATTCTATATCGAGTAAGTTCTTGTTCTTAATTGTTCAAGTTCAAGACTTCATATTAGATGCTATAATTCTTTTAAAGCATGATTCCTGTTATACAATACTTATTCGATTGTATACATCTTGAATTTTATTTGAATATCAATTATTATTGAACCTTGTAAGACTAGCGAACCCTTATTGATTCAACTAGTTGATGAACGTTCTAAATTCTAGAACTTTTATTGAGCTTATCCAAACCAAACTTCCTTTGGTGCGGACTCTGATGTCAAACTGAGATGAACAACCCTTTAATAGGGGATTATTTACGCTTATCGTTAAGATATTATGCACAATATGGTACTAGGGGCTGATCCCCTTAAGTACGATAAGAAGAGTCCATAATCTTATGACTATTAAAGGTTTCAAGTATAAACACTTGACAACCTAGGATATAGTTCAAGGTCTTATGACCCTCAGAAGTTCTTTTGATTCTTGTTATTCATTCTTGATTCAAAAGCCGAGTTTTTTTTATTTCAGAAGTCTTTGATTTATTCGCATGTTATTATTTATTGTTATATCATTATACTTGTGGGCAATCGTGCTCACTCTTGCGTAATAATAACGTTGCAGTTAAGAACGAAAAGTTCGACGAACCTTCTACTAGCAAAGGCAAGGGCAAAGCTAATAAGTGATGAAGACTTGTTGTTTAGTCGATATATTTGTGTTTCAGACTTGATGTTGTTTAAGACTTATTTATTTGTTTATGTTTCCGCACAGATGTTTAAGTTTAGTTTGACCTGGGATTGTATTTATTATTCAGATGTTGTAACCCCATAAGGGGAGGATTTATTTCTATCTATTGCATGGGTTGCATTTATTATGGGTAGATAGACAGATGATATTTGTACAGTGAACACCAAATGCCGTGGAATTAAAGTAACCGGATTTGGAGGTGTCACATATACCTATGCACCGCATGTAATCTGATAAGAACTTGTGCTTCAATCCTCTTTAATTAATTGTAATTCACATAGAGATATAGTGAATTAGTTAATTAGGGTGTTCATATTAATTCTATCATCTGTGGATTTAATGTGATATGGATATTGTGCATCGAGAGATGGTCATATTTTATCTTCGTGTTCTTGATTAAAAATCCGGTATAATTAATTTGGCTTAACAAGGAGTGTATCAATCTAAATGAAACAATAAGTAAAATTGTAGTCTCAAGTCTTCATTATCTAGTTTCATTCTAGGAGTAACTAGTATTAGTTTAATTACATATTTTTAAATATAAAATATCAAATCAATCGTTTAAATAAGATTAAGTTGATTACGGATTAGTACTTGGTAATTTTCATTAAATAATTCTCTGTGGGAACGATACTCTTCTTACTCTTTATTACTTGTTGACTGTGTATACTTGCACTCATATATTGTTCGTGAAAACGACCAACAAGTATACAAGAGTTGTGCACTATGCAGCAATTAGGTTTAGTAAAGTAAAGCAACGAAAGAAAGACGTCCCAAACTACAGTATACAAGAGTTGCGTATTATGCAACAATTAGATTTGAGGTTTAGTAAAGTAAAGCAACGAAAGAAAGATGTCCCAAACTACAGTATACGAGAGTTGCGTATTATGCAGCAATTAGATTTGTACTGACTACTCGTAGGGATAAGGCCGTATCTTGATTATAGCATTTCAATGAGCAAGCAATCGTATGAGGCCTAGTAAAGCACCCAACATGCTACATTCACCAAGTAAACATTTGATGTAGATGAAAAGTTTAAGAACAAAATTACACAAGCATACAATATAACAGAAGTCCACACAATAAATGATGCTACTTGGATGCACAGGTGAAACTGTAATACATCATGAACAGCCATGACTTGAGCCAATCTAATTTTATACTTACTCAATGGCTTTTGTACGCTGAGCAAGCTTTAGAATTAAAAGTTGTTGTTGCTCTGGAAGTTTCTTCTGAGCATGAAATTCAGCAAAACTTCTTTTTAGCATGTCTTCAACCTGCATTAGTGTTCCACAATCAGCATCAGTAAAATAAAATTCTAGGATAAGTAAAGAGATACTAAGAAAAATCTTTGGCCTCACCCATGCCATATAGAAAGTGGACCGCTTTGGTATGCAGAACTAACACACTATTACGTAGCGTTAGTGACCACAAAGCTGGTATACTCTAGATCTAATTGCAGAAGATTAGATTTCTCATATGAAAATTATAGATTTATAAAGTAGTTTTAGGAAGCATACGGGCTACTAGCTAACTACCCAAGGCACATCAGTCCTTCCTATTAGTTTGACTTCATCAGGGCTTTGACCTTCCTGCTACAGATTTATATCCATAAAATCTCATTACAATATCCTGATATTCACACACAAAACAAAATATTTATAAACTAAGAACACTTGGATTGAGTTGAGAGGGACTTTAGATACAAGAGAACAGCTGAGACTCTTATGCATTTCACATAAATCACTATTATCTACTAGTATCCACATGGTGTACAAATTTGTTTCAACAATTGCAGAATTTTTTTGCCAGTAGCTTTGAAAAGAATCTTAAAAAAAATTTATTCCCTCGTAAAATGAAAAAAGTGAACGATTAGAGCACTTCAGCAGTTAAGAAGAAAGACAATTAATTAACTAAAAATGTTGACACAACTATACTATAGTCTGGACCATTATAGTATGAATAACATGAGATAAAAATAGTTGGCCTACTGAAGCATAACCAGACAACCATAATCTTCGGTCTTGCACTTGTGAAGAAAATTAATATATTAATGCATGCAAGAAACAGATTTAAGTGCATAAAATTATGCAACATCTGGCAATCCACAACTTTTCCAAGGTATAATACCTTCAATTCTTCAACACGAAGAAGATGCATGATCATGATGTAGGTAAGTCGAAATTGAGATTCAAGCCTGGTTGCACTGCCAACTATAACATACTTCAAGTCCTTCTCTTCAGGGATTTCATCACGGCACATCACAACAACAGTACCAATTTTATCGAGTCCCCTTCTTCCGGCACGACCAGCCATTTGAGTGTATTCTCCTGGGAGTAACTGTCTAAATTCCTTTCCATCAAACTTCCTCAACGTATCAAATACAACCTGCCAAAAACATCAATGCAAATCAAATTTTAAAAACAACGACAACTTGTGCTACTTGATGTGGCATTGCATGAAGTTAATGATAAATTCAAAAAAAATATCTTCATCTTGTTAATTTCTGAAATCAAAAATTATCACAAGAAACTACAACATAGAGGCAGATTACAAAAAAACAATAATCTCTTCTTGCTATTAACTGTTAATATCAAAAAATTTCATTTTAGATGTTCTAACTTCTGGAAACCCAATATACACAAGTAGAATGTCCATGAACATTCGCAAGGTTTATACATGATATAAAAAAAGGCCCACCTATCCAATTTCAATACAAGAAAATGACTGCAGATCACCTTCTGTAGAATACAAACCGATAGGTGTGGGGATCGCATTAAAACTTCAGACACTACATTTCATGACCAATTTAGCAACTGATGGACGCATAAAAGACACAATTACAAGGACAAGAAAAAGTACTAGGCAACTCGTGTGATTGACATATGTCAGAATGTAGAATATTTTGTAAATCAATTAGAATATTATTAGAATCTAGCCATTTAGGGAAGATAGTAGTTAGCCTTGATTACGGCTCTAATTAGAGCCTTAATTGTAGTTTGATTGTAACAAAATGTAGTATATGAGAAGGATTTAACCTCTCATATTCACCAATTTCTTTGTTTTCTCACAACTCTAAACATGGGCTTCAACTTGGTATCAAGACTACTCTAGTAGGCCACCGTTCATTTCCTATCTTACTAACCATGACATTATTCTTCATACTTATTTTCTTAAAAGTCCAGAACAAAATGGCATTGCCAAGAGAAAAAACCGTCACTTACTAGAAGTTGTCTGCACACTCATGTTCACCATAAAAACACCCAAATCTTTCTGGGTGAAGTTATTCTTACCGTTACCTTTCTCATCAATCGGCTTCTTTTAGAGTTCTGGGTAATCGAAGCCCAATCTCACTTCTCAAACATTTTCCTGGTCATTCACTTTCTCAACGGGTTTTTGGTTGTGTTTTGTCCATGATAAAAATCTTACTCGGGATAAACTTGATCCCAAATCTCTTCGTTGTGTCTTCCTTGGGTACAATCCTACACAAAAAAGGTATAAATATTTTCATCCTCCTTCTAGCCGAGTTTATATTACTCATAATGTCACCTTCTTGGAATCTGAATCATTCTATCTTGCTCCCTCATCTCTTCGGGGGGAGAAATCTACTAGTGCAGAGGAGTCAATGGACTTTGAGCCAAGTTGTGACAATCCTTTTGCTATCACTTATCTTATAGTCACTGATATTTCTTCACGGGGGCAGTCGTATGATAAATGAAACCTGGTTTGAAGACCTATTCCCGAAGAGATAAGGAATCGATCCCGTCTGTATTACCACGGATCCTAGTTCTCCAGCTTGCTCTATTGATTCTAATGGTAATAACTCAAATATCCCTACTAAAAATTGTGATATCAATCTTCCAAATTCCCTTAGAAAAGGAGTTAGATCATGTACTCAACATCCTATTTTTAACTTTGTCTCTTATGATAATTTATCTATTTATTAGTGTGCCTTTGAAAATGAATGTCTTGAAAAAGAATGAGACATGGGAGTTAGTTCCTCTTCCCCATGAGAATAAACCTTTTGGGTGCAAATGGGTGTATATTGTCGATGGGTCAGTTTAGACTCAAAACCAAACTAATTGCAAAGGGATACACTTAAACTCGTGGAACTAATTATGAAGATACATTCGCTCCAGTGGCAAAAATGAATTTTGTCCGTACCATTATATCTTGTGCAGCAAACTTTGGGTGGAACCTCCAGCAACTTGATGTGAAGAATTCATTTCTTCATAGAGACCTTAAGGAGGAAGTATACATGGAAGTCCCTTCGGGCTTCACCTCATGAGCAACTAATGGAAAGGTATGTAAGTTACGAAAAATCTTTGTATGGGTTAAAATAGAGCATGGTTTGACAGGTTCTATTAAGGCATGGTGAGATTTAGGTACAAGCAAAGTCGGGCGGATCACACTATGTTTCATCAAACGTGGTAATGGCAAAATTACCATTCTCATTGTCTATGTCGATGACATTGTCGTAACTGGAAATAATAAAGAAGAGATTGTTAATCTCAAGGCAAAATTTGCCAATGAATTGAAATCAAGGTCCTTGACCCCTTGAAATATTTTCTTGGCATAGAAGTTGCAAGATCTTCTAGTGGCATATTCATGTCCCAATGTACTTGATCTATTAACAGAGACGGACGCGTTAAGATGCAAACCAGCTGACTTTCCCATTGAGTTTAATCATCATACAGCTGGCATAGGACCCAAGGAGAGATACCAACGGCTAGTGAGAAGACTAATTAACCTCTCCCACACTAGACCTAATATCTATGTTGTGGGAGTCGTAAGTTAATATATGCATGATCCACGGGATTGTTACATGAAAACTGTCTATAGAATACTGAGATATCTAAAATCTGCTCCTAGAAAGGGAATATTATTCTCATATCATGGTCATATGAAGATTAAAGCTTTTACCGATGCAGATTGGGTTGGTTGTATTGATGACCGAATATTGTTCATTTATAGGCGGCAACCTTGTCACTTGGCTCAGCTAAAACCACTCGGTTGTGGCTAGATCTAGTGTTGAAATCGAATATCAAGTTATTTCATTAGGAGTGTGTGAATTAATGTGGTTGCGAACATTGTTAGAAGACTTGAGAATCATAACTAATGAGTCAGTGAGATTGTTTTGTGACAGTAAAGCCGCCATCAATATTGCAAATGATCCGGTACAACATGATGGAACGAAGCACATTGAGATTGACAGACATTTCATCAAGAAAAAGTTAACTAATGGTCTCATTTGCATACCTTTTGTCAAGATAAATCATTAGCTTGTTGATCTTGACCAAATGTCTCAGTAGTACAACGTTTCATCCCTTATATTTCAAGTTAGGCTTGCGAGACATCACGCACCAAGTTGAGGGGGGAGTGTTAGAATATAGAATATTTTGTAAATCTGTTAGAATCTAGCTATTAAAGTAAAGTAGTATTTAGCCTTGATTACAACTCTAATTAGAGCCTTAATTGTAGTTTGATTGTAACATAATGTAGTATATATACAATGAAATGATGAGAAGGATTTACCAATTTACCTCTTATATTCACCAATTTCTTTGTTTTCTCACAACCCTAAATATGGGTTTCAACTACATACATGTTTTTCAAACTTTTCCACATCAATGACTATTATCTAGCATATTGTAATGAGACCATTGGGAGGAAGTTCATCCAAAATTCACGAAGGCACATCACACATCAAATCATTAAAACTTCTTCTAAATATGGTTTGATGCCACCAATGTCAAAGAAAGACTAATATCACCATAAGCATTAAGGGACAAATTAATAATCAATCAAAAATCAAGTAAAGAACACTAAATGAACCCAAAATACATTTAATAACACACTGTCATAAACTGAAAATGATCAAAACTTAACAATGAGACTAGTTATACTCCTCCATCTGAAAATAAGTGTCCCATTTATTTGGCCTTCTGTTTTTAAGCATGTTAAGGTTTGTCTAGTACATACATGGACAAAATTTATTTGATTTCTTTTTCAGTATTAAATATTGATACTGCAAGTTGTTATTTGAAAAAATTATTGAAAGAATTAATGTTTAAGTGTGTCCTAGATAAAAAACATATGCATCAAACAATTCAAATAAACCCCTCCATTTCCTGACAAGGGAGTATTTTTTAACAGCAGTGCAATCCTTGAAGACTCACCGTCCTAGCTGGGGCATTAACACCCATGGCAAATGTCTCCGTTGAAAACAAAACCTACAGAGAAAATGGCATAAGAATCAACAAAGGAAACCTTCCAAAGGACCCCATAACATGTCAAAGGCTTCAATTAAAAAAATAATAAATAACTCCCTTTCAGAGAAGTTTTGATTTCCAGCACTCCTTTAAGATCTAGACAGTGTTTTAAAAGTCGCTAGATGTACCTAGGCGGTGGAGGGGGCGCCTAGGTTGTGCCTAGGCGTTTTCTTAGGCGGTCTCATTTATTATTTTTCTATTACACATACTTATTAGTTATTATACTATACAATACATATTGTAGATGTAATTTTTAAAATTTTTACATGAAAAATTACCAAAAAAAATCATTTCAAGTATTGTAAAGCTTCAAAGTAAAGGTCTGGTTATGCCTAGGCAGGGCCTAGACAACCAGTCAAATCGAGAAGGTAAAGGACCGCCTAGCACCCAAGTAGGGATTTTTAGAGCACTGGATCTAGATAGACGTAATTTGGACACAACATTTTATATTTTGTTCTTCAATAAGATTTCTGACAACATTCGACTTTTGAAAGAGGAAAAACGAAGGTATGGACACTATACAACAGTCTGAACATTTAACTAGTAAACAGTATTACCTTAATGACACCACGGCAGAAAAGCATTTCAACCACTTCTTTAACAATTGGAAGTAGCCCTGCATGATGCACACCAATCCCTCTACGTAGAAGATTTTGAACTCTGACAACCTATATAACCAAAAGGTAAACAAAGGAAGTCTAGCAACCAGTAAAGTGATATGCATTGATATAGGCCTGATACTAAAAACAATTTGAAAATAAAAAATTTAAAAAACTATTTATGACACCTGTGGTAAGTTCCTATCAGATCCCTTTAGCCGCGAAAATGCTTTATCACAAAAAATTCGAATATCACTTTTCTCAGAACCACTTGTAAGGTCAACCCCAGTCATGTGATCAGCTGATTTGTCACAGCGATTCTTTGAGAAACAAAATATAACCACCTACAATCACAATATAAAGGAAAAAATTATAGATTAACATGAAGGAATTCAAAAACTACCCCATTAAACTTTGATACCTCAATAATAAGTAGAAACGCGAAGTGAAGAAAACAAAAAATGAATGCAGGCATAATAACTAATGTTGTAGGTTAGACCTTGCATTATTAACCACGCACAATAGTGTGAAAAATTGTTAATAATAAATTTTTAACCCTAAAAACCCTCCGACGGAGTCTGTCATTACAATGACTCTTCTGAGCATATGCTACTTGAATCAGCCATCCAGTCAGCTTTGAACGGCGTGGATTATATGATATGATATCTGATTAAATATAAAATGAATGATTGATTTTAAAACGAATATGAAGAGTATATATACAGGTAATAATGACAACTTGGCAAGCTTATTTATAAGCTACAACCACAAAGAAGCTTATGATCTCCTTGACCCCCAGTTGTTTTGGCTACTCCCGTTGTTTTGGTTCCCCAAACCAGCCCAAGAAGAGGACCCTAAATTTTGGGATCCAGAATGCTTGTTCTGTTTACTTCTGATGAAAATATAAAAATGAATGATTGATTTTAACATAGAGGATGAAGAGTCTACATACAGGTAATAGTGACAACTTAGCAAGCTTATTTATAAGCAACAACCACAAAGAAGCTTCCGATCTCCTTGACCCCCAATTGTTCTGGCTACTCCCATTGTTTTGGTACCCCCACCCAGCCCCAGAAGAGGACACTAAATTTTGGGATCCAGAATGCTTGTTCTGTTTACTTTGAATAGAAGTTGCACGTTTCTGAGTTTGAGAAACATCGTGGGATGCTGAAGATCCGGAAGAATATCTTCCAGTACCACCACTAACTGTACTCGTGTTTTTCTTCTTGTACGCATCTTTGGCAGCTTTCAGTCCCAGAGCTATAAACTTTTCGCTTTCACAAACTTTGTAAAACTCCCCAGAGTAAAAGAGACAGTGCTCTAATGGAACTGGCCTTTTGGTTGTCCTGATAACAATAATGTACCAAATAGCGCAAATTAGTAAAGCAGTCGACACCACCACCACCACCACCACCCCTCATTTCATCCAAGGGTTTAGGTGCAAGTACAAACAGACATACTGTAATTTAATATAATATGTAGATTCACTCCGTCCAGAAATAAATAACTTGGTTTGCATGGCACATATACATAGTTTAACAAAGCAAATATGTGGCCAAGACAGAAGGTATACTTTCCATTGTGCACTTTAGAATAAGTACGGTTGGATAGGCTAAGGTTTCCTTTGACTTTTAAAAACTGTCTAATGCACATGTATAACTGAATCAAATCACTTATTCGGGACATCTTAAAATGGAACTAAAGTGTTACGAAGGAAGTATATTAGAGAACAATTTTAAAAAATACATGATTTAAAATTCCAAATGATCAGTTGAATGTGAAATTATAAACATTTGACTACCCAGTTACACGAATTTGCTTTTGCTTCGTACGACCAATCCAATCAGCAAATTCAATTGTATTAGGCACCTGCAAAATTTAAAATGAAAAGTTTACCACAAATATCCAGGCATAGAATGAAGGAAAGTATGACAAGTTTACCACAAATATCCAGGCATAGAATGAAGGAAAGTAGACCTCAGAAGTTGCATAGAAAGCTTACCACACCTCAATCCTCAGACACCCACAAACACAAAATAAAACATAATTTTCATAATTCAGGACCTGTGACATCTATGAGATGAGAGAGAATATGAAACCAATTCAAGGTAGATCAGTGAACGTCCCCCAACTAGATCTACTTTCAAGTACCCAAAAAAATAATAATAATAAATCTCACTTTGGTAATTCATACTGCAGCATTGAAATTCCAAAGGAACAAAAATGGACTTGTAAATCATCCAAGTTATGAAGATCCCAATTAATAACTCAGAAATGTTAGTTTCTCAAACTCTTAGCCACCTATGAAGTTTGACTATGTATATTTTATTCAAAATTTGAACAAAATAATCAGTTTGGAATATCGTTGCATTTAATAGGTGCAGCTTTAAATCATTACAACCTTGTGAGAGGAGCCTTTCACATTTTAATAAGACCAAGAGTGCTTTGCAGTTCTTAAAAACAAAAAAAGTCAATACAATAAATCGTAATTCGAATGAAGGCCTCATTCAAATGTAGTGTAATATCATGATATACAAAAAATATATACCTGTACACATCACACATTACATACATATATATATATATATATATACGTGTCAAGAGCAAGTACCGTAGCTGAAAGGAGGACAATATTGATATGCCTTGGAAGCATGATGATAACTTCTTCCCAAACAACACCTCTTTCAACATCGTTGACATAATGCACTTCATCAAATATAACCTATATCCCCATAGATAGAGCAGTCAAGCCAGCTAACTATTTCAAGATATATTCAAGAAAGCAAGTAAGAGATATGTGAAATTGGTAATGATTAATGTAAGAACTAAATCTAAAGAGAAGGGGAAAATATATTGCTAAGGTACCAAATAAAACAAACTCCTTTACCCATTCAATATCACGTATTATATCTGCGCCCTTGTAGAGCATTGATCTTAGTATTTCAGTTGTCATGATGAGACAGGAAGCCTCCGGTCTCAAGCTAACATCCCCAGTGAGAAGGCCAACATCAAATTTTCCACAAAAATCTCTATACTTTTGGTTGCTGATGGTTTTGATGGGAGCAGTATATACAGCTCTTGTACAATGCTGCATGACACAAATTTGAAGTCCCATTATTCAACTTTAAAACAATGTATAATATCAAACAAATAAATTATATGACGAACAAAGATGGTTGAAGGATTAGCTTCTTAATTCAGATGATCAAAACCATGAATGAACGTGATTTTGTATAACAAACTGAAACTACTATCAGAACACAATGACATAATAAAACAGGTTGAGGATATGGAAGTAAGTCATACTTTTGAAGACAGGGCAAATGCATACTCTGCAACAACCGTCTTCCCAGCTGATGTATGAGCTGCCACAAAAACAGAGTCTCCCTTTTCAAGATAATAGATAGCCTGTAATTATCACGGTAGAAAAAAACTAATTGTTGTCTTAAGCTGCAGATAACAGAACTTTAAAGAGTAGCCTGTTCAAGAAAATACATGGCAGATTATTGCATGCCTGCCAAAAAATTGCTTAAATAGTTCATAACAACTAATGATGCGTCATGCATGATATGAAAAGTGATAATATATATGAGAAAAACAATAAAATCAATGTTCCAAAAATGTTATAGAGGTAAGACTCTGGGAGTGGATATAAGCGACTACTTTAAACAATCATATTGAACATGGTTTAGACTTGTGCATTGAAACTTTTAAAGTCAATGATTGATATAGGCAGGAGTGTATAATTTGAAAGATAGCAAGAGAAAAATCCACAGAACCCTTTCTGAAGAATGAATAGGTTCTGAAACCTGTATACATAGCCAGAGGAATATACTAAACAATTTAAATTAATAAATGAAGTCCAAATTCAGATGGATATTAATAAGAGGAAATGTCATTGCTGTTGTTTCACATCCAAGAACAAAGTTAAACTTACAAGTTCTAGGTTAAGATTGTTCTACGATACTTATAACTGATTCATTATCCAAGTACAGGGCTGTATATTTGGCATTGATTGGTACCTCTTTCTGAAAAGCATCCAGTTCAAAAGGAAAATCAAGTGCCTTGTCAGGAACAAGATCATGGAAGCGTTCCGCAATACTTTCACTACCTCCATGAACAGCCCACGCCTGGAAAGAATACATTTATTAAGTAAAATCAAGAGGAAAAATGCACTACAAAAAAAGTTGAAGACCGTTGTTCAAATTTAGTAAGGCTCTTGTAAATTGCTACTTCACAAACAGTTACCTCTTTCTGCTGCTGTCCACTGGCACTACCTTCATCCAATTTTGAAGTTGATTTTCCTGATTCAAATGACAAAATCTCATCCAAAACAGATGCTTCAATGTCAGAACCACCACCAGCCACATCCAGAGTATTCCTTTGAGTTTCCAGTGGGAAAGTCTCCAGCTTATTAGAATCCACCTCATTCGCTTCAGTTTCTGGGACCGTTATACCTTTATGAACAACATTTCTGTAAACCTCTCAAAATTATTAACAATGACAAATATAAAAGGTGGGACAGTTCTGCAATATAGAATAGTATTATTGGGTTTTACTCATAGTTGTCATAAGCTTACGATACGCAATACGATACGATACGTAGACAATTAGATATGTATCGTCACTTTCTATAAGAATATACAAAACTCTCCACTTGTTAATTTGAATTATTCTCTTTTACTTGATAGATAAAAGGTGAGTCTGAATTTTTGTTTTCTCTTGTTACTCTATAAAGATTACTAAAATAATATCTAATAAATCAAGAGTATTTTGCCTACTGTCTAACTTCAAATTTATTTTTAGTCTATAATAATATTTACTTGACTACTTTTATATTTAGTCAAGCTTATATACTTGATTGTCCAATAAATTGTGTGTTTTATATGTTTAAATATATATTACCACATTTTTCATTTCGCTTCTGTATCGTATGATACTATTCACGATACATGAAACACGATATGAGGGTTTTCAATGCACAATACGATTCACGATTTGACAACTATGGCACTTAATCATATAGTTAACTCAATATTATTGTCTCCAATTCACAATGCTGCATTCCTTAGCTATTCACAAATAGTCTAGAGTATCTACTTGCTCAAGACACTTTGATATCAACATATCCTATCCTCTTTTTATAAATGCACCAGTTCTCAATAACAGATATTCACAAATATTTCATAACTTCTCTTTGTTCCCAACCTATTACTACCGATTCTGAAATGCTCCAGCAATCAGCATCCTAACACTGAGTAACTCCAAATTAAAGATACGGCACTTCTATTTTTACCCTCTAAGCATTGGAAGTCAGACTTTAGTGAGAAATATATATCACAGACAGCTCTCCACTACTGGGTTCAGATAATGAATACAAATAAATGCCCTATTAGTTTGTTATCCCTTTACATTAACATCACAATCATAAAAATGGGAGCAGTCAACATCCTACTCAAAATGATACTACACATGCAAGGTATGAAAGGTGAACCAACATGAATGCTATGCCACCAAAACTAAAATAATGTTTCAGATATTCATGAGCTGAAGACCAACGCGATGCAAGTTCTCGCTCACACTCAGTGTGTCACCCATACATCATAACTTTAAACACAAAGCACATAGAACTAGAATATGTAGGTGTAGATCATACAGACCATCTCCAGTGAATTCCACGACATCCTCTTCCCAAGCTTTCTTAAATAAGTCATCAAATTGCACAGATAATTCAGTCTGCAAATAGCACGTATTGGTGTCAGAAAGGAAGGGGGGATAAAGAGCAAGCACATAGAGAATGTCAGACTGCTACTAAAATTTGGTTCTTAAAATTACACATGTGCATGCATTACGCATAAAAATTGAATCATGAATCTTCCAAGCCTCCTTCAAAATACTTTTGCACAAACAAAGGTAAACAGGCGCATGTCCCGTTGAACTACAAAAGCCTAACGTGCCCAGTGCATTATAACTTAACATGTTAGTATCACTACAGGAAACAACTGACCACCTTAGTATCAGATTTGCTCTTCAGTTCACCTTGATCTCCATAAACATTCCACGAGTATGAATGTGCCTTCAAAATGTTAATGTACGAAGAACACATGTCAATTAATTATAAATGTAGTTAATCGAATAAAGAAAAGGCGGTGTGGGGATCTTTCAAAAGACAAATCAAGTAAGTTACCTTTAGATTGCCAAAATCCATTCCTTGTTTAAAGCTTGGGGGACAGGCCTGGGCGGGACCACCATTTAGCACCTCCCACACCCAATCCCCATTAGACGCGCCATCAGGAAGAATCCTTCCTGCAGATTGAGAATCTGCCAAACCACCTGGACGAAAAGGGCGGCTGTTAATGCTTCCCTTTACGAAATCCTTATGAGGTCCGGCGATGCGCGGCAAAACATCAGAATCCTCAGATCCTACCATAAGTTCTGATACATCCACCTAAAAGATTACAATAAACCAACTCCAGAATAATATCAGATATTAGAATAAAGAAGTGTGTGATAACCACAAAGACTACTGAGAAATCTGTAGATATTGTTGTAATTAATCAAAGCACTAAATAAAATGTTTATGACTAATATTTAATGTTTTGCTATGTAAAAAATGGTGTAAGGAACATTGCACACTACACAAGTTTAAAATATTTTATTTATTTTTTACAGAAACAAGTTCACAATTCATACCTGCGCTGAGCTGGGTTCCCACTTTTCTATGGCTGATCCCCTACTTGGACGTCGGAAGGGTAATTCCCATGTGGGAACCACAACTGACCGGGGCAAGGATGGCTCTAAGTTAATTTTTGCTTTATCGAACCAGTCAAACTCCCATTGCCTTCCATCATTTTCAGGAGAAAACTCATCAGGATCTAATCTTGGCAGAAGATATTTCTCCTCTATATACTGTTTTATCGATTCAGGTGTTTCCCTAGGAAATGCAGGAGGCTGAAATATATGTATAGCAAAGACAATTATTGCTGATAGAAAAAGCACATATAATGAAATATAAGTCTGCGAATGGAGCATACACTACTAGAGCTGCCCCCAGACGAACCATTTTCACAATGTAAAAATCACTAATGGATAGACTTCAATTGAAATCAGAGGAAATCACCTTTTCTTTTACTCAAAAAATCTCCCAATTTTTATAATGCTAAAGTCTGGACACTTTTGTGTTAAATAGATTTGATTTAAAAAGTTAGACATTTTAGCATTATCTTCAGCCAAATTTCTTAATAGTAAAGCTAAACTCTAGTGTGCACGTGAAGATGCATGTATCACACAAGAACCATCAAACTCGCAATCTTCACATATTCATGAAAATATAAGTACAAAGTACCTCTTCATCCCTCATGAATATGATTTTATCTAGACAAAATTCTAGAACACTCGAAGCATATTAGATAACGGTGTAGAATTGGAAGGTGGAATCATAAAACACATACAACCAAAATGAGACATACAAATATAGAAGAATGATTCCATATATCAGTGCACCATCTTCTGACCTTAACTGTGAAATTATTCCCAATCAAATTAAGAGCTCCTAGTATGAGGTTCAAAGTAGTAAGGCTAAATTGGCTGTGCATGCATCAGTTTAATTTATTTATTTTTTTAAAAAAAATACTCAACTGCAGAATTCTCTAATAGAAATTTGGTATTCAGTTTGTCAATAATTTAGTAAATATTTGGAAGCTTTTTCCCCAACCCATGTCATGCGTGCGTCTCTCTCTCTCTCTCTCTCTCTCTCTCTCTATATATATATATATATATATATATATGTGTGTGTGTGTGTGTGTGTGTCTGTGTGACTGTGTGTGTATACTAGAATTGAGCTAAGACCCAGAAAAATAGAAAGGCAGTTACGCCATTCGAGCTTTATTTGAAACTTAGAAAAGCAAGAAAGAATAGAGGAAAAGGGAAAGTATATGAACAATGTAGGGAGAATAAAGAACTACTCCCTCTATTCCAAAATATAGGATCAATATTTGACTTTTTGAAGTCAATTTAAAATATTTTCAAATTCAAAATTGATATGATTTAATTTAGTTTTAGACAATACAATTATGAAAATTTTAAACTATACAAATAATATTAACTTTTTTGTTTTCAAAAAGTTAAAGGAATCACATCAATTATGAACTTGAAAATATCTCAAATTGACTTTGAAAAGTCAAATTTGATCTTATAACGGAATTGTATTTTACAGATCTTTGAACTTCCATTTACCATTATACTTGATAATATAAGAGAGAGGCAAGGAACAGCAATAAAGTGGTGAAATTAAAAACTTAACATTAATGAAATTGGTGAAATAACAAAACCGTCATTAATAAAATTTCCCAAAACAACATCACTCTGGACTCTTGCCACAACCATGATATCCCCATTGTGATAATTAAAAAGGTTTGTGTTGCTTACTTTTCATTGTATTTTCCTTTCCTTTCCTTAATTAGTTAATTAATGTTGGAGTTTTTAATGAGAAGATAAAGAATAGAAGGAAAGAGAAAGTAGGGAGGCTTTCTCTCTTCTTATTGGGGGTTTGGGAAATAAAAGAATAGAAAAAGAGGGTTTTTTAATCCATCATAGACACATAACCTCACCATCCCCAAATTTCTCGTTTTTAGTATACAATTTTGGAGATGAAATGGGGGTACTTTTCTCTCCCTTTCTCTCAAAAAACCCTCTCTTTTAAAAAAAAATCTCAGAAAACTCCAAGACAAAAGCAATTTCCAATTTCTCTAACTTTCTCTCCAAACTCCGGGAGTCTTTCCGAGTTCTAAAGAATATTTCAATGTTTACTATTTAGGCCATATAAAGGGTACATAATTGTAGTTCTAACTGTGAAATATAACAAAAACTGATATTGACCAAAACTATGTTAACTGATCTTGGCGCAAGTTAAACCATCATAGTAAATCTGAACTCAGGAAGACATAAAACAATTAATATTACAGCAGCCTTTCAAACTAAGAAAGCAACCAATTTGAAAAGAAAATTCCAACCCTAAACAAATGAACAATCCTTTAATATCTCAATGTACATTAACCATAGTTTATACAGTGCATACAACAGCTAAATGTGAGTGAAATATGAGAGAGAAAATACTAACTAGTATAAATTCCGGAAGCGAATTTAGCGGGTTGGGGCGCTCGACGGGAGGAAGAGGCTCAACTCTGAGATGGCCACTGTGCCCGGTGAACCCGACCCGGAAAGCAAGTTCGTTCGTTGGGTTGATCCGGTCCATTTGTTGTAGAATCCACTTTTCTGCTCTTCTTTGTTTGGCAGTTGAAAGTTTACCTTAGGGTTTGATTGCTTCCGATTCGAATATGTTCTTTTTCCCGGGTTTTGAAAAGAACAATGGAGTGAGACTGTAAGTCTGTAACTCCTTCAGGGAGTATTAGGTGAATTAAAATTTGGTTATCGGCTCAATTTATAGTGCAATACCTTCTCCATTTTAAAATGACTAAAATCCAATTTGTTACCCTATACTTTTCCTCAAAAATCGATTTGCACCCTAAAATATTTTTTCGATTAAATGCATCCTAAACTTAATCCCAGGCTATTATCCTCTCATTTTTCCGCCCAAATCTTCACCAAGAGTTTGATGACATCATAGAGTCAGGAGCATTATAGTCACATCACCTCAATTTTTTAATGGTTATTTTATTTCCACACACTTGGGAGTTTGGGATGAAATAACAAACCCTAATTCCCAAATTAGTCATGCTAAACTTCACTGCGATGAAATTTGAGAGGTAAGTCGCGATTGTTCTTGTTTTCTTCTTCATCATCTCCAATTCTCCATAAATTGATCGCTTTTCATAAATAAGATGAGCGATCGTGTCAATTTCTTAGAGATAGAGTCGATCATGATGCATATGTTCCAATGGAGGGTCGTGATTATGGTAAGTCTGGTAATTTAACAACATTAATCTCTTTTTTTATTGCTAATGAGTTTGAAGTAAACAAATATGAGTTTTTCCTTATGTATCTTTTGCTTTGTGTGTTAAATGGAATATGGGTTTTTTTTTTGTAGTTTTTTTAAACTGGAAATATGGTGATCCTATTTTTTCTTTATAATATGTGTGATTGTGTTTGTAGTGGATTTTAAGTGTTTCGTTATTAAATACTTTCATGGTAGGTAATTTATAAAAGAACCAAGTTTAGATTATGTGGAGATAAATTTGATTATTATGATATGTGTCATCCAGATATTATGTCTGATTGAATTTCGTGCAATATCTAAACCATTTGGATTTATTGGTGGTATATTTGAGTTTAAGTATAAAATACCTAAGACTGATATAGAAAGGGGGATATTTACATTAGATACAAATGATGATATGATGGTTATGTGTGCATTGATTCTTAATAATAGGATGATGGAAGTTTACTTACTTTATACACCAGTTGTTGACCCCCTTATTCCAAATATGGTAGATGAAGTAGAGCCACTGACTCTTAATATGTGAAGTAGAGGCAGAGCCCCAAACTGAAATAGAGTATGAGGGGAATTATGAAACAAAGAATGAGGATCAGTGTGAGGCTGAAAAGGTGCATTTTGAAAGGGGTGAATAGATGCATTGTCAAACAAATGATGAAAAAATGGGCAATTGTGAAACAAAAGGGGATGAATCCAATTATGAAGACCAAACATTTACCTTACCACATTTTTCTGATAGCTCATGATGTTATATTTTTTGAAATGTGGATGAGCATAAAGAGATTAAAAATGAACTTTGGGATATGGATGATGGTGTAGATGATGAGGTATTAAGTGAGTTTTTGAGCAAATAAAATAGGCTAATAAGATGTATGAGGGGGATAACTCAAGGATAATAGAAAATATAGAAGTTGATATTTTATCTGAAAACCTTGATAACTCATAAGATGAAAGGATTGTATGGTTAGAGGATGATAATGATGAGAGAAGCAAACAACCTGAATTTGATGCACAAAATGACATGGATGACTCAAAATTTTCAATAGGGATGACATTCAGTAGTGGGCTTGAACTTATAATGTCAATAAGGTCCCATACAGTGAAAAATAAGAGGAAAATTACCTTTAAAAATTATTTGTCCAACAAGATACAAGTTATTTGTGAGCCCATTGCCATTTCTATTTGTATGCAGCAATTAAAGTTACAGAGAGAGGATACCTTCAATATTACAAGAATCATAAAGGATCACACATGTAGCAGGGAGTGGAATATTGGACCTGCTCTAACTTCATCTTGGTTAGCTAGCAAGTATAAGGTTAACTTTAGACTCGATCCAAAATGGGATGTAGATGCATTTCATGTCAAAGTTGTGAATGACTTATAGATTGAAGTAAAAAGAAGTATAGCATATAGAGCAAAGGTAAAGGCTTTGAAAATGATTGAAAGACATCATGGAGATCAATTTGAGAGACTTTTGGACTATGGTGCAGAGGTTCAAAAGAAGATGTCAGGTAGGTCATTTATTGTGAAGAGGGTATACCTTATGTTGGGTGAGAACTTTGGTAGATTCAAAATAGTGTATGTATATTTACAACCATTAAAAGTGGGATTCACTACAGGTTGTAGACCTTTAATTGGTTTGGGTGGATGTTTCTTAAAAGGACCATTTGGGAGGCCATTATTGACTGTTATTGAGATTGATCCCAACAATGATTTACATCCATTTGTTTGAGCCGTGGTGGAGTTAGAAAATACAGAAAATTGGGCATGGTTTTTATAGTCACCTGTATAAGATATCAACATAGTTAATTAGTTTAGTTGGACATTTATCTTTAGCAAGCAAGATGTACATGTTCTTATATCTTATTTCTTTATTATGTTTTTTTCTTTTAGCATTGCTCTTATATCTTGCTATGCTGAGTATTAATTTTTATGTATTAAATATGCATCCAGGTTTGATTAGGGCACTTGAAACTGTTGTACCAAATGTTGAGCATATATTTTGTGTTATGCATATGTACAAGAACTTCGGAAAAAATTATAAAGGCTCAGGGTTAAGGCATCTTATGTGGGATTGTGCTAGGGATAATAACAATTTCATGTTCAAAAGGGTCATGAAGAAACTGTGTGATACAAATAAAGGGGCACATGATTGGGTGGCTGAGAGACTTGCTCTACATTGTAGTATAACTTTTTTTAGAACTTTTTTTAGGAATAACCATTGTGAGGTTTTCAATAGCAAGATTGGTAAGGTAGGAAATTAACTTATAATAACATGTATTGAAATCATTAGAAGATATTGTATGGTTAGGATTCAAAAAAGATACTCGAAACAGTTGTCTAGGAACACATTTTTATGTCCCAGACCAATGAAAAAATTAAACAAGGCAGTTGAGAGGTCATCAGAAGCAATTCATGATTGGAATGGGGATAAATATGGGGTAACTACTACTTCAGGGGATCATGTACTTGTAGTTAATTTGAAGAGCAAGACATGTGAGTGTAGGAAGTGGGACTTAACTAGCATACCTTGCTTTCATGTTGTGGCATGTATTTTTAATCAACAACAAAATCTTTTACAATATGTACACAAATGTTACACCAGAGAAATGTATTTAAAGGTATATGAGCACTTCATTGAGCCACTGGTTGAAGACTGACCAGAAATTGGGCTTGAGTCGGTCAAACCACCTATAATCTTAACTCCTTTTGGCAGACCTAGAAAGGTTAGAAGAAAGACTAATGATGTTCTCTCTGCATCAACCCCAACTGAAAGTGCTACAACAAAACTCAAAAGGATTGGAGCATCACTAAGGTGTGGTTTTTGTAAGGACTGGGGACACAACACAAGGACTTGTCATAAGGTATGGAGCATATTATGTATTGTTTATCAAATTGTCATGTTATTTGTATAATGTTATAACTTCTAGCAATGTGCATAAAAAAATGGAGGACAATCAATATGGAAGTGTTGAGGGAATCAATGTTGGGGGATCCAACGCTGAGGGAACCAATGTTGAGCCACAAATTTCTCAAACACAAACTTGTTCACAACCCCCAATTAGCCAAGTCACCCAAACTGCTCCTAAGCCAAAGGTACCTCATGTGAATTAATTAAAATTTCATTATATTTAATTTTCTTTAATTGATTTGTAATTTTCTCACTTTGCATTACATTGTTGTGTAAAAAAAATGTCCACTACTCGTGAAAAGACACTAGTTATAGCAACACAAGAAATGCAGACTCCTACAATGCCAAACATTCCAGTGGGACAGAGGGAATGGCAAGGTTGAGTTCACATAGATACTTCAAGTCAAGAAAAGAGTAGTGGAGTTACATTTACCTATGGGAAAAAATGTATCACCAGACAGTGTTTGGAAGAATTGAGAGAAAAAAAAGAAATCATGTCAATAGGAGGATAATTTGTGAATTTCATTCTACCGGGTATATTTTGGGAATAATTTTTTTAGGTTAGTTGTTTATGAGTCCACATATCTTTTTGGTACATTGTCTATGTTTATATATGAGTCCATAAACATGGTTTAATTTGGATGGGTGTATATTAGGATGGATGTAAATTGTAGTCCACAAACATGGTTAAATTTGGATGGATGTCTATTGTAGTCCACAAACATGGTTGATTAACTATATATTTGGTTGAACTTTTTGGTTGTAACACAAATATTGTAAAATTTGATTCCCTTTTATGGATGAATGTAATTTGTTATTATGTTTTGGTAAATTAATCGGCTGATTATATTTCAATGTTTGATTGTGATTTGTGATTATGTTTTGATTATATAACTTGTTTTGGTGAATTCACTCTGTGGATGGATTTGTTTTGGTTAATTTATTGTGTTGATTGATGCACACTTAGTTCACCAAATGTGAAACATACATTGTTTCATTCAAAAACAGAGTGCAAACAATAGAAATCAAACAACACAGTGCAAGTAGAACAAAAAATTAATTCATTAAGCAAATTTCATCTTCAATACATGTCAGTCCACTTAAAACATCTTCATTACAAAAAATTGTGCAAATTACCACGTCTACGGACCACTTCAAACATCGTAGGTACAAGAAAATGTGCACCTCCAACTATGCCTAATCATTTGAGCAAAACAATGCCTAACAATAACGTTGAGCAAATCAACCATGCTTTTTATCTATTAAATTGGTTTTCTTTAACTCAATTTGAGTTTTTCAACCTTTATTCTCTCTTTATGCGTAATTCTTCGTTTTTTTGTCTCCAATCTCCCAATTAATCCTAGAATCACCGTTTTTGCACGTTCACACAACAGGGATTGATCCATTAGAAGAAATTGCATTCACTCTTAACACTTATTTCTTTATACAAAAGGATTTATAGTGTCAATTACAAAACATACGTACATTTTAAGACAACATTTTAGAAGAGTGCACTCCAATCAACGCAACTAGAGAATTTATCCCTACATTGTGGGTTTTCAAACACATTTCATCACCAACGACTTCTTGCAATAGCTTTTCCTTTCGATTACAACCCTTTAATTTGTTTGAAGATTGATTATAATCCTTCAATTTAGTAAAAGATTGAACCAAGATTTTCAATTTGGGAGGTAAATCGATCTATAATGCTTCATATAAGGTGCAAATATGTTTTAATGGCGGGAAATGTGTTATTTTATTTAAATACCCTCTTACTTCACACGCTTTAAGCTTTCCGGTGAAGATTTTGCCTGAAAAACAAGCAGTGTGCATTTAATTGTTTAGGATGAATTTAATAAAAAAAATTAAGGTGCAAATCGATTTTCGAAAAAAAGTTTGGGGTGCAAATTGAATTTTAGTCTTAATTTATAATCCCATTTCAAACTTTTTTTCTCTCAAAAGAAAATACCAAAAATACTCTCATGTTTTTTTTTTGAATAATACTATATACACAAATTGTATACAAAAAATTGTGCACACAGAATAAAACTCATGTACTCCCTCCGTCTCAGGATAAAAGTTCTTATTATTATTTTGGGTTGTCCTATGTTAAATGTCTACTTTCTTTTAATAACCAAACTTTTACACATTTTTTCCTATTATGCCCGTAGCATTAAATATCTCATACTTTTCTTATTCTAATTTTCTCTCCATATTTAATGACATTATTATGGACAATTTTGTTATTTTATTCCTCTTCTTAATATGCGTGAAAAATCCACCAGGACTTTTATCCTGGGACAGAGGGAGTATTATTTACCAATAAAAATATGGAAATGTCAAATGGTAGGTCCCGGTTCCAATTTCCTTTCTGTTTTTTATATTGTGTGTACACAAAATTTTTGTGTATTGTGTCCATATCATTACTCTCTTTCTCCCCTTTCTCTTTTCATGTAAAAATTATATGTGTCAGGAATAAACATGTGAATGATATTCCTATTTAATATATGATTTGATTATGATATATATGAATGAATATGCATGTATGCTTGCATTAAGAAAAGCTGTAAAGTCCTTTGATAGATAATAGAAATATATGTACAAGGACTTAGAATGAATTGATAAAATATGTTAGGTTTATCCTACATAAGCAAAACAGCTTTGTAAAGTCCTTAAAAAGAAATGATGTACAAGGACTATAAATATAGGAAAATCAAGCTTGTTAGGTTGATCTTATGATGTAATAGATAGGCATCATTCGATCGTCGAAAGCACCGCACTGTAAGTCGTAGTCTGCCAGAGAGTCGAGGTTAACTCTGGAGCTATCGAAAGCGAGAATATGAGTATCACGAAAGATAGTAGATCTCGGGAGTTCGTAGACTTCAGGGGAAACGAAGAAGGATCGTAGTGTGTCGAGTAGAGCTTTCTCGGGATCGTAGTGTGCTGAGGAAGTCATGTTCAGAATCGTAGAGACAACTTGCTTATGGTAGAATGATCATCTTAGAAGCCAAGTCCAAAACGTAGACTACACTCTCGTAGTCGTAGGCGTGAAGTGATGCCGAAGCAAAGTCAAGGATCGTAGACTACACTCTGAGTTCGTAGAGTCCATTGAGTGCATACAGAGATCGTAGTCGGGCAACATAAGATGAAGACAACAAGCACAAGGCAAAAATCGTAGAGTATCAAGATCTGATCTCAGGATCGTAGTGTCACTGACAACCAAATCAATCGTAGAGTCGTAACTACGACTCAAATGTAGTGCTCACAATGCCAAGTCGAATCGTAGAAGAGGCGGATCGGTTCTCAACGAATGAAAGCACTCCTAGAATATCCAAAGGTACGAAGCCTCTGGTTGGCACTGCAAAGATGCATTTCACGAAGTGGAAACCGGAGAAGATCGACGACGATATGGCATGCAAAAGCTAAGCGGTGAGAATCTAAGCATCAAGCCAATCGAAGATCAAGATTGAGTTGAAAGGCCATTCGAGATGAAGTCTTCCACAAGATGATTCAAAGAAGACTTCAAAGAAATTGACTAAGGAAAGTCATTAATAATGCGATGAGTTGTCAGTGAACAGAAGACAACGATCTTGGAAGCAATCAAGATCGTAGTGTTTTCCAGATAAGGAAAGAACTGATGGAAGGTGAACCGAGATACTGGTCAGCCTCTGAAGAGCAAGGCTAAAGTGATTAAGTGCAGGGTCAGTTCATTAATGATAAGTGAACGGGAGTTCACAAGGAGAAAGCAAGCTGGACGCGCCACAAATCTGAAGTGTCTTGATATTCAAAAGGGGACCAGAGCAAAGAATTAGGCCATCAGTTTCTGAGAACAGTTGAAGCAAATAGAAGTATTGAAGCACTGCACAATACAAGGAAGATGTGTTCTACATTGAAGATCCAATCAACACTCTTCAAGATCGTAGTGTTAACTCAACCAGTCAATGAACAACACTCAACAAGACACTACGATCAAGTCCTTGAAGACGTGCATCAGAATCCTAGAGTCCGAATAATTGAAGACTGAAGCATTGGCAAAGGTTCAATCTAAAGGGTAATATTCGGACAAGTGCTTACTGAGAGCATCGATGCAATAGAACAACCTCTGGTCGGGAAATCAGAAAGAGGTAATAAAGTCTTCAACCTGCCCAAGACATTAAAGTGATACATCTGACAGGGTAGGTGAAACAATAGACTGCAGCGTCAGAAAAAGTATGACAAGTCACATTAAGCAGTCTACATCAAGCAACTTGAGATCTGTGAAGATATTTGAATAGCCTTCAACGGCTACTTTCCAACAGAAGGATTGGGAAGGAGTATAAATGTAGAAGAGCTTCAAAGATCAAAGGTTGCTGGAGTTGTCGGTTTTGGAGAGAAGGTGGACTGATCCAACCATGTGAGATAGTGAGTCCGAAGGCTCTCTCCACGATCCACCAAGAACACTCAGAAGTCATAAAAAGAGAGAAGTAGAAGTGTGAGTTCTACTATGTAGAAGTGAGAGTTCTACTACATGAAGAGTGTTTTGAACTGCCGAGAGAAAGAAGAGCATCATGCCATCTGGATGTCCATCATGGGAAGACTCTAAGTACAACAGAGAGAAGAGCTACATACCATCTTAAGAAGTCCATCATGAGAAGGCACCAAGTAGCAAGGAGATCACAAAGCCATCTTGGTGTCAAGCATGAGAGAAACTTCTAAGTATCTAACAAGAAGAGCTTACAGATCATCTTAGAAGCCTCTCATATGCGACCATCAAAGTACCAAAGAGAATGATCTTCAAGGCGCTTCAAACAAGGGGTCATCCGGAGTAGTTGAGTAATCAAGAAGAAGTGAGCATCGTGCAACACTCAACCGCTTCTTCAAGGATGATCAAGCCAAGTCATAAGGATAGAAGATGTTCGAGCATGAAGACATCTTAGCGGCTCAAAGACCGACTCCAACAACAACAAAACAACAACTCAACAAAGCTGTGGCTCAAAGATCCTCGTCCGGAGGGACTAAATGAAGCAGGCTTGAAGGTCCTCGTCCGGAGGACTAAACGAAGTTCCAAGCTCGTTGGGCTTGAAGAGTTCCTTAGGAACTAGAGGAGTCCCAAGGTCACCGGCCTCAAGAGTTCTCGGTGAATCAAGTCCCAAGGTCACTAGCCTTGAAGTAATCGTGAGATTCGTGGTCTTGCCGCCTTCCTTGGTGGAAATCTCGCTAGTTGAAAGCAGAAGATTGGATTAGGAGCTTGAGTCTCTGAACCACTTAAAACTCCTTGTGTCTTTTACATTATGTCATTTACATTATGTCTATAACTGCTATAACTGCTATGTATGTCTTAACTGCTTACAACTAAACTGACTCTACGAACAATGTATATATGATTATATCAATGAAGGGAAATCTTTTACTTATTCCGCTATGCTTGAAAAGATTCTTATGTTTGTAATATACTAAAATATAAGCAATACAATATAAACCAGAAAAGTATTTGAAATAAAAAGGATTTATTCAACCCCCTTTCTAGATCTATTGTGCCCTCTGGGAACTAACAATTGGTATCAAAGCAGGTTCTCATGCTATATTCAAAAGCTAATCGCTTTGAGTCTGATCCCAGGCACTAACATTGTTCTAAACTTAATTTAGTAGTAAGTAACTTGTTATATGCAGAAGAGCTCACACGTTGAAAATATTGTGTATAGGTAAATATGTGTATACACCTGAAGCTGCTCAGATTGGTCCATATCCTCGATTGTTATATCAACAAGACCAATCCTAGCCTATAGTCAATCTTGTAGTCTGAAGACCAGGCGAGAGAGAGAGCACAAGAGACATCAATGACAAAGAGTAAAGCATCCACTAGTCTGAAAGATGAAGAGGTCATACATGCTAAGAAATGTTGATCATGAGGAGAAATAAGATCTTCTCAAACTTATGAGTGACCAACCAGCAACTGGGTGTTATCTTTGTAAACTCAAAGATGTCAAGGATCTTAATACTGAGATTCTCTTGACCTACATCTTCAAGACCACGACTGATTGATTAAAGGCCAACAAGAGCAACAAGCTATAAGGAGCAAAAGTAAAAGCTATACACATCAATACACGAACTCAAGATATCTAAGGTAAATGACCGTAAAATCGACAAAGAAAAAGGTACAGCTTCCTCACCATTATAAATGTATACATCATAATTGCACCATCTTATGAACTATAACATGATTCTATCAAGAAGTCATAATCTACCTAAAAAGGTGAAGAGAGAAAAGTAGCACAAGATGGAAAACTCAAATGACTATAAACCTTCTCTCCATCCAAGTTTTAAATTTGAAGATGACATCTTGAAGGAAATCAAATGGGTCATAAGAGCATCACAGCCTAGTAAATTTTATGAGTAGTAATCTCTGCTTTGGTGGGTTAGTATGATATATCTGAACCTATGTTCTAAGTGTTTGACAACTCATAGAGTATGATCAATTCTACAAGAGGATCTTGCTGATTTGTAGAAACTGATCACCTCCATGAATCAACTAGACACTCATAAATCGTAGAGTTGATTCCCACTCTATGAACACTTAAACACTGTGAACATAACCCAGTAAATGATGAAACCATCATAGATAAAAAGTGTGTTACTAAATGTCAAATCTCACACACACTCACCATCATGCATCTAAAAATGTATTATCTCAAGATAGTTGCATGCATGATATATATCATTGGTGATAAATATGATGATTATCCAGTTAAGAGGAACAGGGGTTCAGAAAACTAACCTAGCAGGACCCATTCAATAATGGGTACCAAAAGTAGAAATATATTTAAACTTGCAGGTACTTGGTCGGTCGACCACACTGAGGAATCTTTGAAGCGAAGACTTCATTCAAGAAGACTCAACCAAATGAAGGCTAAGGATCTGTTAGGAGATAAGTCGATAAAGCTCCTATATGTCCAAGCACATCGCTTGAAGACCCTACGAGCTAACCGAGAATGAGCTCACATGGGCAAGCAAATCAGTATATAAGCGAATGTGTCATGCAAAAAGAAGATAAAGAGGATTCTATATGCTCATATCAAGAAAGACATGCTTTATGAAAAGGATCCTCAAGGGAAGCTCACAACAGAAGATCATTGAGCTTAAGACAAAAGGAGTTCATCAAGAAGCAGAACTTCTCAAATACAGGACTGTCAAAGGAGACTACGTTCGTAGTGCTGTCAAATGATCGTAGAGTGATCAATCCTGAAAATACTCATCTCTACGATACAAGGAAAACTAAGCAATAATGATGATTCCAGTCAGAAGGAGAAATGATGGGCAACCTTCAAATGAACATGAAGAAGAGGGAATCACATCTTCTTGAAGACATCATCAACAATGGGGAGCGGTGATGCATTGAGAATATACAAAGACCGATAAACTATGAAGAGATGTACCAGCTACAGAGTCCCAAAACTTTGTGGCTGATGAACCAAATGAAGATCCATAGTCAGTAGAAACGTCTCAAAACGTACTACTGATAACCCTTCAGCCACCCAATCCATAATCGTGAAGGGCCTACGATCAAATATATGATCGTAGTGTAAGAGAAAGAGGATACCACGATTCCAGCAATGCAGATATCTAAAACTGGTAGAAGACCTCCCCATCAGAAAAGGTCTAATGAGATGTCATTGCAAATCGTTGCCATAACATTTCATCTGGAAAGCACCTCAGGGACAAACCTGACCCTTAGCTCACTCTAAGAGGTTGGCCCTTCCTGAGCTACCTTATCTCAAAAAGAATGCTTGATCTAGTTCATCTCAAAAGAACCAAGTCAGTCAACGATCGTAGAGTCGAGTTTGAAGAGGACTACATGATCGTGATACAACCTCAACGATCGTAATGCTATCTAAACGATCGTAGTGCAACCTCAGCGATCATAGAAGATTACTTAACGATCGTAGTCTTACCAAAGGGTATTTCAGTTCACAAGGAGCCTGAAGAATGAGACATCTGCTAAGCCATTCAAGTTGAGGAGATAAGTTTGAATACATCAGTGATTGAGCTATGCTGCATCAATGTAAGGATAGAAGTCAAAGCCATCCACTGCAGCATCTCTCAGAAGATGATCGTTGAGTTATCAAAGGAAATCGTAGAGTCCATCGCTGACTTACCATGTTACTCTACGAATCAAAAGGTCAACGGTCAAAGCCACGTCAATTAAACGTCCACTCTTCTAATAACTGAAAAGTTGTGGGGAGTTATAGATCATTACTGGGCAACGTGCAACCAATGGAAAGTTGACACATCACTGAGTGTGCAGAGTTAGAAGGAACTGCCATAAAAATGATTTCAAATTTGCAGACAGTTACCAAAAAGATATCGAACCTTTCTCCCTCCCATTTTCAAAACCCTAGAAAGTTTTTCAAGAGCAAAATCAGTTAACCCTCCAGAGCCTTACCAAATCACAGATAGCCATCTCGCATAAACCTCTCTAAATCAAACACCCACAGTCTTCGAACTATTCAAATGGAAAACTGGCAAGTTATGACTGGCATTCAGCTCGGAACAAAATCGTTTGAGAAATCTGAGAAGAAGTTTAGGGACATACTTGAACTCGTGAAGAAAGCTGGGTTTTCAGAATGCCTTGAGGCAAGTACTCGTGTGTACATCGACCTGGTTAAAGTGTTCTACTCAAACGTCTCCATAAACTCTGGAACTCTGTCTACCAAGGTTAAAGGTCAGACTCTGAAGCTGAAATCTTCTGACCTCAACCAATGCCTAGGTTTTCCTAACCAAGGGCTGAAGAACCTTGAAGATGTCAACACTGAACAAGTAAATGAGTTGATGGGGTACCAAAGAAACCCTAGTTTCAAAGACATGAAGAAGGAGTTTCCGGAAGAATATGAGTTCCTTGCCGAAATTGTTGGAAAGTGCATACTGTGCAAAAACATTGCACATGATACAGTGATTGACCAACAGTTGAAGATAATGTCAGCAATAGTTCTGAATAAACAAATTGACTTTGGAGCTATTTTGTTCGATCAAATCTCCAAGTGGGTAGAGAAGGCTGAGAAGAAGAAATCTACTGAAAAGTCTTTGACCAAGGTATTTCATGGTAGGCTTTTGAGTATTATACTGGAGAAGAAGCTAGGAGGGAAAATCAAGGATGATGAGGGGGAAGCCTTGAATGTGCACAAAGTGATGTCTCCACAGTTATTTGAGAACTAGAAGAAGAACCCTAAGGAGAACAAAAGGCTAACAGCTGGGAGCAGAAATAGAGCCTCTGCAAAGAAGAGAAAGATAGTAGAGGCAGAGAGCTCTGAGTCTAATGACTCTGTAACAGCTGAAACTACACTAGTCAAGAAGAAATCCAAAAGTGTGAAGAGAGCTGGCAGTGTAATAAAAGCCCGGCCCCCACCAGGAGAGTCTCCTCCCGAACAAGGACAAAGAAGAAAAGGTCTAGCTAAAAAAACAACAAAGAAGAAATAAAGAGGTTGCTTGAGGGCCGATCGACAAGAAAGTTAAGGTGGAAGACAAACCAACCTTAGCTTCCCAATCGATACGTCTCTGCTTTGAAGAAAGGGCGTATAATCGGTGGAAGAAAAGGAAAGCAGATGCCAAGTCCGGTCCCCACAGTCGGCAAGATCCAAAGAATGAAAATGAAGGCGATGGGATGGAAGAAAGTCAACAAGAATCACGAAAAAAAGAATGCTCAAGCCCGTATGGCGATCCTCAAAGCGATCACTCTCGATGATGAAAAGAATCAAGATGACTAAAATGCATCCCCGGATGCAATCACCCCAACAAGCCCGGAGAATGGGT
The DNA here is from genome assembly GCA_020205605.1 of Panax ginseng. Classification (NCBI taxonomy): domain Eukaryota; kingdom Viridiplantae; phylum Streptophyta; class Magnoliopsida; order Apiales; family Araliaceae; genus Panax; species Panax ginseng. Next base: position 7,761,539 of record CM035138.1, on the reverse strand, counting down.
GAGAAAATGCTATTCAAGAAGAAGAAGAATGTCCCTCCAATCCGAAAGCCCTCATGATGGCTCGGAAAGTGATGAGTCGAAGAAAGAAGAATCATCCCTCGCCAAGTCTTTGAACTCCAAAGAAGTGCATGCATTGAGCAAGAGGAGTCGAGTCTCGAAGAAGAAGAAGAGTCTGTCTCTCGATAGTTGAACCTCTCTACGAAGAAGGAAGAACTATGATTTGCAAGCCCGGTTGCCTCAAAAGGAATAGTGGCCAATCAAATGCCATCATTGAATTGAGTGATGATGAGTTTGTATCCCCGGAAGAAAGTCTTAATAATGAAACCAAAGAAGAAGAAGAAGAGTGAGAAATGCTTTGCTAAAGAAGGTTACGGACATGAAATGTAGCAAGAAGGATTCTCTGCTTGAAGGCGATCAAAACGATTCTGGTTCTGAGAAAGAAGAAGTAGAAAATGACTCCAATTCTGAAGATCAGGAACAAGAAGAACCAGAACTCTACCCTATTCTCTCACCTGCAAGATTCACCAGGAGAATAGTGGTAGAAGTTCCTAATGAACCATCAAAGACTCCACCTGCTAGATGGGTAAACTATAGAGATGAGCAGCTCAGAGTAGTAAGAATGACTACTTTCGACTTAGCCAAGAACTGGAACAATATGGAGCTAGATTGCTCAACCATTCTCTATAACCCTGATGATATGCTGATGAGATGGTTCTTCCAGTGGATGTCATGGCTAAAGGCCTTTACTAAAGGAGATGAAAGCTACCTCAGCTGGTGTTATAAGACATTTCCAAGCATGGAACTGGTAGCCCAAAACTTCCCAAGTGTTAAAAGTTATGCCACAAAGATGATAACAAACCAGCCTCACTTCAAGGTCTATCGACAAAAGAAATCTCTATATCCCTACGATCGTAGAAGTGGATTACGAAGGAAGAAGAGTCACGACCAAGGAGGCGATCGTGAGAGTCTATTCACTCTCTACTCTGAGGATGTTCAAGCCCAAAACCGAAAGCCTCCTTATACTCAAAACACTACTATCGACACTCCATCATCCTCCACAAGCAATTGGTACTCCACGATTGTTCGATTATCCAAACCTTTGAAAATCATCCAAAGATGACGATCGTGAGTCCGAATCCATTGCTTTCAACTTGAAGTCGCCAACCAAAAGGATCAAACTAATTTGGAGCGAGAACGACTAAAGAGTTACGATGATCTAAGCAAAGAAGATATCTATGCTCATTTGAAGAATCACGAAGCGAGCGACGGGAGATGATTCTTTTCAAAGACAAGCTTGAAGCTTTGGTGATGTATCTCTCAAACTCCAGAGAGAGATAACATCTATCGAAGGCCATCCAAGATCAAAAGGTGAAGCTCTACAAGTTCGGAAGGCAAATGAAGAACAAATCCAAGCCCTCTCGACAAGATTGGCGACTGAAGCGATCATTCTCGGTCTGACTTGAGCTAGGCAGCGAGAACTCAAGTTTGAAGTTGTCACACACCTCCTACCTAATGGAAGCGACTTAATTCCAACATGGGCGACTCTCTCAAATGATTGATGACAAAAGGGGAGAAAAAGAGGCATAGAAAGAAGAGGAGCAAGAGGCACTCGAAGAAGAACAAAGGGACAAGAGAGAGAGCGATCGAAGAAGAAGACATCAATTTCTTGAATGAGTATCATCATCCGAGGGGGCCGAAAGATGATGATCCCATAATCATTGAGTCCGAGGGGGGCGTGATCGGAAAAAGATGATGAAGGGAGCCAAGCAAAGATGAAGGTCATCATCCTGAGGGGAGCAAGAGCAAGAAGAAGAAAGCAGATGAGTATCGATCAACAAGCATCACGGAAACATACATGAAGCCAAGGAGGTACATCTCTAAACGACGGTTAGGTATGTTCTGGATCCAGGATATAGAATGTCTGAATATATAAATTGTCATATCAATATAAATGACATTCATGATTATCTGTTTAGAAATACAGTTGCTCACTGTATATAAGATTCATTCATAACATGCATATGCACTTATTATTTTTTATAAATCAAATAGGGAGATTATAGGAATAAACATGTGAATGATATTCTATTTAATATATGATTTGATTATGATATATATGAATGAATATGCAAGTATGCTTGCATTAAGAAAAGTTATAAAGTCCTTTCATAGATAATAGAAATATATGTACAAGGACTTAGAATGAATTGATAAAATATGTTAGGTTGATCTTACATAAGCAAAACAGCTTTGTAAAGTCCTTAAAAAGAAATGATGTACAAGGACTATAAATATAGGAAGATCAAGCATGTTAGGTTGATCTTATGATGTAATAAATAGGCTTGTCGATCGTCGAAACCTTTGCACCAAAAAGTCGTGAATCGCCGGAGAGTCGAGGTTAACTTTGAGAGACTATCGGCGCTTGAGAATATGAGTATCTGAAGATAGTAGATCTCTGGAGTTCGTAGACTTCGGGAAACGAAAAAGGATCGTAGTGTATCGAGTAGAGCTTTCTGGGGGATCGTAATGTCTTTGAGAAGTCATGTTCGAAACGTAGAGAACGACTGCCTATGGTAGAAACGATCATATGCCGAAGCCCAAGTCCAAAGCGTAGACTACACTCGTAGTCGTAGAAGCGTGGTGATCTGCCAAGCAAAGTCGAGGATCGTAGACTACACTCTGAGTTCGTAGAGTCCATTGAGTGCATCTGAGAGATCGTGAGTCGGGCAACATAAGATGAAGACAACAAGCACAAGGCGTAAATCGTAGAGTGTCAAGAGATCGATCTCGGGATCGTAGTGTATGACAAATTAAATCAATCGTAGAGTCTTAGAAGCTCGACTCAACATAAGTGCTCCACAATGCCAAGTCGATAATCGTAGAAGCGGATCTACGGTTCTCAACGAATGAGCACTCCCGAAATATCCAAAGGTACGAAGCCTCTGGTTGGCACCTAAAGATGCATTTCACAGTAAGGGAACCAGAGAGCACTCAACGAATGGCATGCAGGCTAAGCAGTAGAACTAAGCACCAACCCAATCAGCATCAAGATTGAGTTGAAAGGCCATTCGAGATGAAGTCTTCCACAAGATGATTCAAAGAAGACTTGAAAGAATGACTAAGGAAAGTCGACTAATGCGATGGCTGTCAGTGAGCAAGAAGACAACGATCTTGGAAGCAATCAAGATCATAGTGTTTGCCGGATAAGGAAAGAATGATGGAAGGTGAACCAGATCTTTGGTCGACCTCTGAAGAGCAAGGCTAAAGTGATTAAGTGCGAGGTCGGTTCATTGATGATAAGTGAGCGAGAGATCACAAGGAGAAAGCAAGTTTGGACGCGCCCACAAATCGAAGTGTCTTGATATTGAAAAGGGGACGGAAGCGAGGAATTAGGCCATCGGTTTACGAGAACGATCGAAATGAAAGCGTAGTATTGAAACACTGCACAATACAAGGAAGAGGTGTTCTACATTGAAGATCTAATCAACACTCTTCAAGATCGTGAGTGTTAACTCAACCATCGATGAACAACACTCAACAAGACACTACGATCAAGTCCTTGAAGGCGTGCATCGAGATCGTAGAGTCCAAATAATTGAAGACTGAAGCATTGGCAATGGTTCAATCTAAAGGGTAATATTCGAACAAGTCTTATTGAGAGCATCGATGCAATAGGACAACCTCGATCGGAAATCGAGAAAGAGGTAATAAAGTCTTCAACACCTTGAAGACATTAAAGTGATACATCGGCACAGGTAGGTGAAACGAAGAAGCTACAGCGACGTCGGAAAAAAGTATGACAAGTCACATTAAGCGATCTACATCAAGCAACTTGAGATCTGTGAAGATATTTGAATAAATTTTCAACGGCTATTTTCCAACCAAGGATTGGGAAGGAGTATAAATGTAGAAGAGCTTCAAAGATCAAAGGTTGCTGGAGTTGTCGGTTTTGGAGAGAAGGTGGACTGATCCAACCATGTGAGATAGTGAGTCCGAAGGCTCTCTCCACGATCCACCAAGAACACTCAGAAGTCATAAAAGAAAGAAGTAGAAGTGTGAGTTCTCTACTATGTAGAAGTGAGAGTTCTACTACACATGAAGAGTGTTTTGAGCTGAGAGAAAAGAAAGAGCATCATGCCATCTTGATGTCCATCATGGGAACTCTCAAAGTCTGAGAGAAGAAGAGCCTATAGTCATCTTAAAGAAGTCCATCATGAGAAGGCACCAAGTAGCAAGAAGGGAGATCACAAAAGCCATCTTGGTGTCAAGCATGAGGAAACTTCTAAGTATCTAATAGAAGAGCTTACAGTCATCTTAGAAGCCTCTCATATGCGACCATCAAGTACCAAAGAGAATGATCTTGGCGGGTTCATCAAGGGTCATCCGGAGTAGTTGAAAGTAACCGGCGAAGTGAGCATCGTCTGAACACTCAACTGCTTTCTTCAAGGATGATCAAGCCAAGTCTGCAAGGATAGAAGATGTTGAGAGCATGAAGACATCTTAATGACTTAAAGACAACTCCAACAACAACAAACAACAACTCAACAAAGCCCGAGGTGAGGGTCCTCATCCGGAGGACTAAATGAAGTGGGGCGGAAGGGTCCTTGTCCTGGATGGACTAAGCGAAGTTCCAAGCCTCTTCGGGCTTGAAGAGTTCCTAGGGAACTAGAGGAGTCCCAAGGCTGGCGGCCTCAAGAGTTCTTAGTGAGCTGAAGTCCCAAGGTTGTTGGCCTTGAAGGGAATCGTGAGAGATTCGTCTTTGCCTTCCTTGGTGGAAATCCTGCTAGTTGAAAGCAGAAGAGTGGATTAGGAGCTTGAGTCTCCGAACCACTTAAAACCCTTTGTGTCTTTTTTTTATGTTACGTATGATATAACTCTGCTATGTATGTCTTAGCTAACTACAACTAAACCGACTCTACTTAACAATGTATATATGATTATGATTATATCAATGAAGGAGAATCTTTTACTTATTCCGCTGTGCTTGAAAAGATTTTATGTTTGTCATATGCTAAAATATGAGCAATACAATATAAATCAGAAAAGTATTTGAAATAAAAAAGATCTATTCAACTCTCTCTTCTAGATCTATTGTGCCCTCTGGGAACTAACAGTATGAATATGTTAATTTTAATAACTTAATTTCTTATTACTTTATAATTTTAAAATTTATACTTAATTAAAACATTAATATGCATCCTAAAACAAAACAAAAAATAAGACTTTCATTTACAAATATAACTAATAAACAAACCGCACATAAAAAAATAAATTATAATAAAAAAGTCTCAAGCATATTTATACTAGCTATTGAGTTTGTGAAATTGTTAATAAGATTATGTTTGTTTGAAAAAATGATGCATAACATAAAATTATTTTTATTAATTTAATATATTTATAAAATATTTTATCATGATTAGTTTTGTTTTTTTACCTTTTTCTAAAGCCATTTAATAACTTAAACAAGAATTCTAAAAAAAATATTTTCTTCTTGCTCTTGAGAAAAAAGAAAAGGGTGAATTTTATTTTATCTTCCCTTTAAAGTTAGCATATACAATGTTATACACTTATAGTAATGGCATAGAATATGTTGATAGTATTAAACTGACTAAATTAATTCTAAAAAAAATAAGAGGAAAACAAACAAACTTTGTTCCTTTTTATAAAAAAGCCTATGATTTTTATTTTGTTTTCATTTAAATCATTGATATCTAAGAAAACGTAATAGAAACGACTTAAATTTGACAAATTTTTTAATTATAACTAATTAATATTGAGATATATCTTATTACATATGACAATTTTATATTTTCTCCTGATTTTATTACTAACACAAAATGAATTACTTTAATCAAATGATTTTTTTAAAAGATAGATTTATTGTTAATTAAACTATTTTTTTGTTGTTTATTTAACTAAATAAAATTACTAGTTACATTTGAAGTTGTTTTAGTTAATTATTCTAATTTATTTAAAGGGAGTTGATATGATGTCAGTAATAAATCAAAAGATAATATTATTGTCACACTCACATGTAAAAGAAATCTCATCATTAGCTAACTGTAATTATAAATTTAGTCAACTTTTAGTTATTATTACTACTTTTTTTAAAGATATAGATATTTTTTATTTAATTGAAAATAATGACTAAAGTAGTATATATATATATATTTATTTATTTATTTATTTTTTTGCGCGTTTGATTAAATAAGAGGCCTGGACGAATTCAACCGAATTGAAATTTTTATTCCCGTCCGAACGTTCATCCAGAACCTTCTGTCATGTTCCTCTCTATATAAAGCTCTATCGAACTGTGGTTCGCCATTTTCCAAAAAATTCAGGAGGGAGACGTAATCATATACATCAGAAAAGGATACAGAGAATTGCCCATAAATTGATCTACTATTTTGATTGTGCAGGATACAATTGATAGGGTGTGTTTTCGAAATCCAAACTTTTTGGTTTTATTATTTGAAGTCTGTTTAGATATGGTTTTATTGTATACATGAGTACGAAATTTATAATTTGACAAAAATATTTTCTGAACGATATGCGAACTATTTGGACCGAAATATTCGTTTTGCTCTTAATTAATCCATGTGTTTGGTGTTAAAATATGGTTGACTGATGAGATAAAATAGGTATGATCTGATGATCACAATTCACAAAGGAGTTTGATGCAATAAAGTAGCAGGATATTGATTATTCAAACCTTTTTATAATTTAGGTTATATAATTTTAAAATTTATTGTTAACGATGTTTGTTTACCGAGTTATTAAGTTTTCGTATTATTTATTAGTTTTACATGTAATTGATAAATGAAAATATCAATTTTTTTAATGGTTACAGACTTATTTGCTTTTAGTTTTGTTATTTTGCCTTTTTGTTTCACATTGTCTATTTTCATTATTTGAACACACAACGTGAAATTCCATTTGAAAATTTGTTTATTGACATCGACAGTTGTTAGAAATGAAATTTACCTTAGGCATTTATGGTAGTGATGCCTATCATTTCCCATATACAGATTGATTTTGAAATTGTCAGTGTAGCCCCAGCTTACAAAATAAATGAGGATGGGAATTTTTCCCTGAAAGATTCTGCTGCCTAAGTTAATCGGTGAGTAGTTTGGAAGAGGGTCTAAAGCTAGAGCGGCGCATGTGTTTGTGTGTATTAGTTATCCTGTCCTTACTTTGCTTGGAGGGGTTGGTCTCCAGATGAGAGAGATTAGATGCCAAGTTAGTTAATATTTATGAAGAATGAAGAGAGGCTAAATTTGTAAACTGGGTGTGTTTGTGGGTGTGAGTTATGTATTAACCCGCTTTATACAGTGTTATAGTCATTTCCTTGGTTGATTAGTGTTTCTGAATTATTAATTTTTGTTTGAAGTTGGACTAGTATCTTGGGATGCTTATCCTTAGATCAATCGGGTTTTTAATGTATATTTTTACCGTATTATGTAGGAATTAGTTCTGCTGTTTGCTGAGTATAAAAAAGGATTTGAGTATTAAGATGAGACAAGTTGCTTTGCTTGAAATTTATAAAAAATATGATGAAATGAAGATTTGAATAGAACGAAAGTTGTTATTAAATTAAATTTGTGTCTAGTATCGAGGTTATTTTTTTGGCTAATAGATTTAGTTAAGCTGTCATTTTTATTTGTTATTACTTATTAGTATTTTTCTCATTTTTTTTGGGAGGCAATGATTGTTAAGAACACAAAATCTTCTGTTCATCATCTTTTAAGATACTGGGTGCCTATTATGGTTGATAAGTAGTTGAAAGATGATTTTTTTCACTGGCTTGAAATTTGATTTATGTTCTAAACAATTCATGAAAATGATCAAGAATTTTACTAGGTAGGATTAAGCAGATACTTTCTAGTCTTTCCACAAATAAGCTCTTGGAAGCTGTTGTTGTGGTATTGAATTTTAGAACATCCCATTAGAGAAGTGGATGTTCTAGAAAGCATTTTCTTGCTCTCTCATACCCAGTGCATGTTTTTTTTTCTCGATGGTTAATTTAATCTCATAACTTACGATCAATTCATTCCATATCTCTTGTTAGATGACAAAGTTTCACGTTTAACTTGTGTTACTACTATACCATTGCATCTTTAATTCTTGGTTCAAACTCTTTTCTAACGGGTGAAAGATGCTTCTTCTTTGCATTTAGAATGATATACATCACATTTTTTTGTTGTCCATGAAATTTTGGTGGCCTTAATATACTCTTCACTATCCTTACTAACACATTTTAATTGTTTCTTGCGCCTCAGATGTCGTACTCCAGAAGATCAAGGTGCGTTGAATTGCAAATTTTCTTTGTAATTTAGTGTTCATGAATTGCAATTTGATTATATGTTTCCTTCCAGATATTCCCGTTCTCCTTCACCATACAAGAGGTACAATCGACCTGTCTCAAGATCCAGGTCTCTGTCCAGGAGCAGATCAAGGTATAGCTGTATACTTGTGTTAAAATTCACCTCTTGCTCAGCATATGTAAGTATGTAACATATGTGTTCACTAATCTATTTTAAATCGCAACTGCTGTAGGAGCTATGATTCAAGTGAGGTTGAAAATCCTGGAAATAATCTTTATGTCACAGGCTTATCACCTAGAATCACAAAGAGAGATCTTGAAAAGCATTTCTCAACCGAGGGAAAGGTATGTTATGTAGGTCACTGATGTCTTCCTATTAAATGATGAAGTATTGTAATTTATTGTTATATTGCACTCTCATTTATGGGATAATATTTTAGGTAGAGGATATCCATCTTGTGGTTGACCCATGGTCAAGAGAATCTCGAGGATTTGGTTTTGTAACAATGTCCACCGTGGAGGAGGCTGATTGTTGCATCAAGTACTTGGACAGATCTGTGCTTGAAGGCCGTGTCATCATGGTGGAGAAGGTAGAATGCTCTCTCTACTATATGATTAGGTTTTGGCTGTTCTATTTTTCACTTGTTGCAAATGGAGCTCATAATCATTACAAAAGATGTATGTTGTTTGCTATTAAATTCATTTTGTTTGTTTGAGTTTAAAAGTTGTTTGCACGTGAAGTTTTTTTGGCAGCAGGGAATGTAGCAGCTCTTCTCCAAAGTTCAAATTAACAAATCAAACACGTCAAGCAAATATCAGACTATTAAACCAGAGGGTTGTATGCCCTGCATTTCTCTCTTGCAATTTAACCTTGCGTCATTCAGTTATATGTTATGCCGACCAACCTCTTGGATACTTACTTCTTTGTCTGTTGTATATTTTCATCTAGTCTAGTGTAATTATATAATTTCTCCCATGGAACTATGGTGATTACATGGCCTCATGCTATATTTTCTGTTTTTGCAGGCAAGGAGGCGAAGAGGTCGAACACCCACTCCTGGGAGGTACCTTGGGCTGAGAACAGTACGCGGTAAGCCTAGGCTATTAGAGTATAATTTGTTCATGTTTACCATCCTCAAGTCCCTTACCTTTAGCTTTCTTTGGCCTCTCGATGCAGGGAGTCGTCGTTCTCCAAGTTACTCTCCTCATCATAGAAGTCGTTTGTCTAGTTACTCATCTGAACGGTGTAGGAGTAGGAGCAGATCATACTCTCCTGACTACAGAAGGCGTCATAGATCATACTCTCCCTTCAACAGCAGTCAACGCAGATCATACAATAGTCGAGGAAGGTCATACTCGCGATCTCGCTCCCCGCACAGCAGATCGCCGGTCAGCAGGCGTGATCAATACTACTCCCCTTGCTATCATAGGGACAGCTCACCTGATTACCACTATTATAGAAGCCGTTATCGCTCCGTCTCCCAAAGCATTTCACCAAGAGCACACAGGTATTCACGGAGGAGCTACTCACGCAGCCTCTCTCCAAGGCAATCCTCCAGGAGAAGATATTCACCCCGTGTTCCCTCGTATCGGGGGAGGGGTTACGCTCCGAGCATGTCTCCTCCTAGATCAAGGAGAAGTTCAAGGGGCATCTCCCATGGCTCTTCATACAAGCATGCATATTCTGAGGAAAGCTTTTTTTCTATGAGCCGGAGCCGAAGTACTAGTCAATCTTCCAGATCTGTTTCAAGTACTAGTCCATCTTCCAGATCTGTTTCAAAGTCTGCCTCACCTTAAGTGTGAAGGTTAAATTAAATTCGCCTTCATTTGGATTGTGATTTATGGTTTCCTTTCTGGTAATGATAATAGATCATATTTTCAAGACCCATGTGTACTTTTCTTTGGAAATTGATGTTATTTAAAATTTAAAAACAGGTTTTTAGAAATTTATTTTTCAGCTTGGTATGCAAGCTGTTGTGATATTTTAGAGCTTAAGGTGTTGAGCGAGGTAGCACAAGCGGTTGGTTGGGGTGGAGTTGTTAGTAGTGTTACTGTTTGTTTGATCCTTAGAATTACATTTTTTGATTGCTCGGCTTTGATTCTTAAAATATATTCTCGGAGTATGTGGCACCTATAAGTTGATCAAGTTCTTGTGTAACTTGTTTGAGGCTGCTCTTTGACGAGCTGATATCTCCTGAGAGTGGCAAACGGGTGGGCCCGGCCTGAGCGCAGGCGGACCGGGCCAAAAAGGCTCGGGTTTGTGCGGGTTGAAAATTTGAGGTCCGGGTTGGTAGCGTATTCATGAAACTTTTTTTTTATTTTATTTTTACAAAATTTTGTTATACAAAAAATAGTAATAATAATAAATATTAAAAATAATAAAATAATTTATAATAAACAATAATTTTAATACATATAAACATTGTCTGCTTAATATAAACAATAATTCTACTTATTCATAACTTCATATAAACATTCATAATATATCTTTTTTTTATATTTCATTCAACTTCTTAATACATATGTCATCTCGATTGTCCGCTTAATTAGTATGCTCGGTGACATGCATGTCCATTTAATTAAATAAATTATTTTTATAAACATATAGCGATGAATCTTATTACGTTAGATACATTTACTACACATAATTTACGACTTGTAGTAGTGTAAGAATTGAAAAAAGCCTTGCTAGCTACCAAAGTCTGTCCCACGGCATAAGCTACGGAGATGATAGGGTGGAGCTCAAGTCATTAATTTCAAAATCCATTGACAATTAATGTTGATCCCATATATATAGCTCTGATTTAGAAAAGGACCCAAAATCCACATCAACTTTGAAATCTAATCATTTATGGATAATTACTTTTTACTGAACAGAAAGATTGTTGTAAATGGTGGGTGTTGCTAATCAATATAACTTTCAAAGAGTTTGAACTCTTATTTATTTATTCTGATTCTTGTGTTCAGTTCTCTTAACCCACAAATATCAAAATTTTGTAAAAAAATAAAATAAAATAATTCATGGTATGGGCCGCCAAAAAAACGCCGCATTTTCATGGGTTAAACAACTAAAATCCAACATCCGGCCCGTGACGGACGGATCGGCCCAGCCCGCTTGGACCTCTTTTGCCGGGTCTACCTGAGAGCATTTTAACCCTACCCTAGGAAGGCAGACCTCAGATAAAGTCAATCTTGACAAGGAGAGGGATAATTCATCCTGAAGGAAACAGGAAAGGAGTCATTTTTATGCAAGTTGATACGGGTATTTAGCGTACGGGACTCTGAAATTCTAAAGGTTTGTCCACCTCTCTTGCCAATTTGCCATCATTACTATCACACTATCAATAGCCAATCAAATCTAAGAAGAAAAAATAATTCTACAAAAAAGTTTCATACAAGGAGGAAACAAATTTTCATAAAAAAAAATAAATAAACATTCAAGTGAGAATTGAAACATCACATTAAGAGGAAAAAAGTAAACTTTATCAATGTAAACTTTAAAAGGGATTATTGTTTGGCATGTAATGATTTCCAAAAGATCAAATTTGAATTCTTTAAAATCCTTTAGATTCCAGAATGTAGTCGCCAAAGGATGCAGATCTGAACTTCCATGCCTCATTTCCTTGGTTATTATAATTTGTGATACGCGAATTCAAAGTTACTGAAATACAAAAATAATTGAATAATAAAAATGCCACCAAGGACAATGATACATTTTCTTGGATCCGGTTAGCATGAAGTTTAATTTTTGATAAGTTGGTCAATTAACCAATAGAATGATGACACACATAGAACCTCGCATGTGTGTCAGCACTCTATTGGCCAATTGACAACTTACCCAAAAATAAACTTCATGCTAACCACTTCCCATTTTCTTGCAAGCTCCAGCAGGAGGCAGCATACCAACTTAATTGAAACAGAAGGCTATAAAGGTGATGAGAATACAATGAAACTGGAACTTAACACCAACATTCATTAAATTGTATACTAAAATAAGCAAGTAGGCAATTTTAATACAAAGTGCTTATTATGATACAAAGTAGGAGTAGTAGCAGAATATGAAAAACTTTATTTATTTTTATCATCTGTTATAGCCGCTTTTCTCAAATGTATCTTCAACCCTCAGCATTTCTTGTATGTATTTTAGCAAGTCGTCTGTAACAACTTTCACCAGAAGGGTAACGTAGGGGACATTATTGTGCTTATGGTACACGACACTCTTCAATGTTCCAGATTTCCTTAGCATATTGACCAATTGTCCGATCACTACTGAATTTGCCACTCCCAGCTGTGCTTAATATAGACATCTTTATCCATCTTTTTCTGTCCCTGCAAGTAGGAGATTAAAGTACGAGAGTAAAGCTTAATCAACATAAAGTCCACCTCTATTTAGACTTTCCTATCGTGTTTCCTTGTAATCATGCAAGTAATACTTTCCATAATTAGAAATGTTCCTCTGACGCTTTACCTAGGCATTGTCAGATGCCATCACCATACAGTCCCAAAACTATTACTGCCATGTGATATAAACAAGCAGCTGATTGGCAGATCAAGCAACATTTTCAACACGGTTCAAGCTTTGACTAAACTTGGAAGTCTATATAGTTAACATATTGAAGAGAATATGGAACTGATAACAAACTGTGACTGAAAACATCTTACCGTAAAAGAGTGCAGAGTAAAAATAAAAAATTTGGAGCAAATCCATTTAAAAGAATAGAAAAGTACGTTCAACTCTCTATTTTGACAATCTTGATAACTTAATTTTAACAATGAAATATTTAATTGGTAATACTAAGAAGGTCTACAGACTTTCTGGCCAGTTAAGACATTGTATACATATTTTAAGCAACTTGAAGACAAAATTACGTATTCTGGAGTATACCTCAGATCTCTCTATTATAAGAAAGAGAAACTATTATGCCACACTTGAGGTGTAAATACGTTTACTTACCCATTTACAGGGACTATTGTTCATATTGTTATATGTGTTGGTGTCTTAGTATCTCTTACAGATTCTTGTAACTAAGCAACACATTTTTGAAATTCTTGTCTTAAATATAAAAATGATATGCAAGGGAAATAAAAAAAATACATTTTTTATGCACTGGTAATAGTCAGCCTTTAATTATTAGCATAAATAAGCATATGAAGGTACGAGCTCAAGTCAAAGGCCTAGAAACCCCAAAAATCATTATACTGGTTCAAAACATCTATAGCTTCTCTGACATAGGTTCCCCATAATAAAGCATATTAATGGGATGAGCAATGAATGCTATACGATTAATTTTACATACCTTATTTCAACAGAACTATTCCAGATATAACTTATAAGTAATAGGAAATATTATTATCCAGTATTCAGCACAGACAAACTTACTTTCATAAAATGTTATCTATTATATAGTTAATTACTAGATCAATAATTGAGTATATCAGCTACGAGCTTACTTTCCTTTTTTATTTAATACCTACTAGCTTACCTATCAACATTCTTGACATTCATATTCTATACATAATCTTCTAGAACTACAAGCTGTTAGGGTCACTACACAGCCTACCCCATCTAGTTTGGGGAAAAAGAAAAAGACGACGATTATGTTGAGCCAACACATTCTTTGTTTTATGGTTCAACTATCTATATAGGCAACTGTGTTGGTGGACTGGAATCTGGGCTGTAGGCTAGGTTTGTACTAGGCTGTGAAGTAATTGACAAGCCAAACATGTTTAAACTGTTCACCAGTAGGTTCTGATTTTAGCCAAATAACTATATCTAAGCTAAAGCTTATCAATAGTAGATTCTTTGTTAAACAAACTATGTCTATCTCCCAGTTTTGACGAGTGAAATGTACTGAGAAGAATTTCATAGTTATCTCATTTATTCAGAAAAGCGAGTCAGCTGGGAGAGTTTACAGGTGGCAGAAGTATAGCAATATCAACCCTTGCTCAACTCAACTATGCCTTTTATCCCAAACTAGTTGGGGTAGGCTGCAAACGAATCCCTTACAACAAGGAATTATGGTATTGGGCTGAGAAGAGTGTCTTACTTGTAAGCTTCGTCCACTTTTGCCTGGGTGTCGATGTAGCTGGGGAAGTCGTAACCAACAAGAAAATAATCACCGCGGCCATAGCCAGAGTTCCCTTCCAGTGAATCAAGGAGTGGATTGTAGTCGTAGCTTCCAAATGCTCCAGATCTAATAAATTCTTTGGCCTCTTCAAATCGAGGATCTGGTTTAAACTGCAGTATCAGCAACAAAAAACAATTATTATTCTTTGATAAGTAATAAAAGACAATTATAATTTGGTACACACGTCATAGCTGACTAGAGCTTGAACCAATGTAGTAAAAAAAAGCATTAACATATGGACATGGAAAAGGGCCAGTAAGGTGAAGATAAGAGGCAGATGGAAGTTGTGTGTTAAAGTGAAATGATATAAATAAAGCATTATTCTATCAACAAAGTACATCTGGTTCCTTAATATATAAGATTACGGCCCTGACCCCTTGGCAACTGAGGAACAAGACTTAAATTTATCTGTTCATCAGAAAATGCAGTAGATAAGCCTAAATTAAATGGTGACCATAATTCCTATCAGAGCTGTTAGGGAACTTGCTTTGTCTTGACCTTCCCGAACTCTTTGAACCATTCGATTCACTATAGACCTTAACCTCTGAAGCTGAAGGTAATTTCTTGAAGTTTAACCTATCCAAGGTAAACAATCCACCTAGTGATTGGATTCTCTGGAAAAATGTAATTCCTCTATTCCGCCCAAAAAGTATTATAGGAGCCTAGCTTACTAGCCTTGTAGATCCTTAAATTAATCAGCATTTATATCAATTTCTAGCTGCAAATTAGAATTGATGCAAGACCTAAAGATCCAGGGAATTAAACATAGGAGCACAAGCTGTGGCTTTGTAAACGAACACAGGTTTGTTTACTGAAAGAACAGATAGGTTTAGCGTCCAACCAGTCCATTCTCTCTATCTTGGCGCAGTCGTGGAACTTCATCTGCTGTTGCACCAAAGAGGAAGAAATTCTCCTCCCCAACTTCTTCCCTAATTTCCACATTTGCCCCATCCAATGTTCCTATAATGAGACATCCATTGAGTGCGAATTTCATGTTGCTTGTGCCACTTGCTTCCATGCCTGCTGTGCTAATATGCTGCGATAGCTCACTTCCTGGTATAAGCATCTCCGCCACAGATACATTGTAATTAGGAACAAAAACAACCTGAAAGTATCAATTATTATAAAATATTAGTGAAATTAATGGTTTTATGTCATGTGAAATAATAAAACAGTAAATCAGAGCACAATAAAGTGCAAAGCGACACTGTTGTAAATCCAATGTAACATATATAATCAAAATACTAATGTACCTGTAGATAATATATAATCATTTGATTTTGAAAGTTAACTGAAAGAATATGTATTGTAAAAGAAGAGCATACTAAGCAAAGCCTTTATGTTGAACATGGCTAAGAAGAAATGAAAGAAGCAAAGAATACAAAAAGGATAGAAATGTGAAGCTGACTTTAGAAAAAATTAAAAATTGACAAGCACGAGGAAGGTCGTACATATGTATTATATTGCAATGTCTATAAATGGCTCTAATTAAAGTCTCTAGTTCTCAAACAATTTGCAGTTCCTTTTCTACAGATGTGCAATAAAATCACAAAACATCCATGCTTCAAAGATTTAGGGTTAAAAAATATATGCAAAGCTATAGCAATAATAATATTGACTAATACTGTCAAAGAAGCATCAACAACTTGGTTTTAATTGGGTCGCAAAGCCATTCTTTGTAAACAAGATTGGAAACTACCATTTTTCGGGAAGTTAACAGACAATGAAAAAGAAGCGCCTATTATACAATATTGCAACCATACCCTTAGGTCAGATCACTTGATCCATCAAGATCCTAGACTTATAGCTACCTACTTTCGTTTACAAACTGGTAATAAAAGTAAAATAAGATTGCGAACATATTGTCTTGATTCCTTCTCTGGTAAGTCATCTGATACATCAATCGTATCAATGAAAAAGAAAACCAAAATATTTCTATTGGTGCTTAATAAGCCTAATGGTCAAGATGATAATAACATGACCTCATTTTCTAAATATAAAATTTGCTGAAAACATCACTGCTATAGGTTTCCTGAATGTGTATGGTTGACGCAGCACTCAAATAACTGATTGCTCAAGTAAAATATAAGAAGATAAGTTTAGCAATCAGTGAAGAAATGAGATGGAACATGGGCATAGATTCTTAATTTACTGAAGATGATTATATGTAATTTCTATTATACTAGTTTTTGAACCCCTGTGAGACACGGGATAGTGCAAGAGATAATATTATACAGAATCATGAATTTCATGAGCATAATACTTCCTCTGTCCCGCAAAAACTGGTTTAATTCTAAGAGTTGTGCATGAAAAAATGAAAAAACCTCTAGATATTTCACCCAATACAAATACATAATTTTAGAGGTAAAATATGAATACAATTAAGTAGCATAATGAGAGTTCTAATCAATTCCTAGGAGAAATCATTCATTTAAGTATACAAATTATTTATGGTCCTTGGTATATGTACTATGTTAATCTAATTGACAATTTATAACTTTTTATGGGTATTATAAAATGTCCAACTCTCTCCGACTAATCATAGGGAGAGAACTAAAAACGAACCAGCTATAGCTATGGTTTTTTCCGTCGCTATAGCATAGAAAATCGGCTTTCTATGCTATAGCACGACCGGTTCGTTTTTGGTTCGCTCCATATGGTTCGTTATAAAATAACAATTATTATAAAATTATATATTAAAATGTATGTAATATATTGTAGGATTTTCAATGGTTAAATACGCACTCAATTAAGTAGCACAAATTATATATATTAAATTGTATAATCATAATCCTAATCAATCAATTTCTAGAAAAAATGAAAACATTTTAGTATAAAAAGTTAAAAGCACATTTTCAAAGATTATGGCAAACTTATTTTAATACAAAATGAAGAAGGTGTGCCTAGAGAAATGAAGAAACCTCTAGAAATTCTACCTAACACAAATACTTGTTTAAAGGTTAAATGAATGAATAAATTATCTATTTAAGTTGCCAATCGAGAAGAACTAAGGACTATCCGAGTTGATTCACCTACTAATCTGTAACAACTCAGGATTATCTGAGTTGACTAACCTATTCTTAGATTATAGATGACATACCAACAATTACTTGAAACAAAACAAAATTTAAAATTTCAATCGAGATGACTCAGTTATTTAAGAGTAATTTAATGGGTGGACTCACTATATGTGTTTGGCAATCTTCCCTTTGTAGATAGGAATAGATTAGGGGAAACAAAAATACCAATACGGACTGGTTATCAAAGAATAACTAGACAGCTTTAAAATAAACTAAATTTTTGTCATCTGAAAAGTCTACAATATAGTTTTACCTTCAAGTAGCTATTGACCTCAGTATCATTGTTAACAACAGCACCAACATCATTCACCAGTTTAACTATTCTTTTAGCATTAGTGTATGTTGCAAATGCTTTTCCTCCAATCATGATGGTGCGTGATGTGGTACTTTTTCGTTCTTCGGGGCTTATCTCCTGTCATAGGTTAATTCCAAGATATGAGGAAGCAGTTATGCAAAATGCTGATTGAAGTGGAGTTTTGTCAGGAAAAAAAAAATAATTATATCATTTAAAGATGCTATGAGAATTAAAAAAAAACAGCCAGACCATGTCCCAAATTACAAACTACGAAATGGAAACTATTACAAGAGATTTGCAGCAGTACAACTACAGTGCATAACACTTTTGTGGTTAAAGGTAGAAATTAAGTATGCCTACCAATTCAAGGTAGATAACTATGATTTTACATAATCGAATGGGTAATTTTATTTTCGAACAGCTTTTACACCAACAAACTCAAAATTCTAAAGAAGCTTGGCTTAGTCTAATAAATTTTTATAAATTTGTTTTCTCCACACTAATCCAGCAATATAACCTGAAATTATTTTAAGAGTACTTGGTGAATATTTGGATCTCACCTTTAATTTCTTGTACCTATAGACCACTCCTAAAATGTTTAGCAACTGTCTTTTATATTCGTGGATGCGCTTGACTTGTATGTCGAAGAGACTATTTGGGTCAATGCTCACACCTGTCACTCGTAATATGTATTGAGCCAAACGATGCTTGTTAGCCATCTTGGCTGATTCCCATTCAGCATGGAAACCTGCATTGTCGGCAAACTTGTGTATAAAGAAGGGTCAGTAATGTTAGCAAGGAAAGAAAACAATAACTTAAAAAAGATAATCAATCATTGGTTTTAAGTTTAGTTTATGCAACATACTTCCCGAAGATCTGCAAGTAGATCAAGGTTTGTCACCCATTGATCTGTTTTCAACCATTTGGTGATTATCTGACTGAGCTCAGGACTGCAAAACCGCAGCCATCGACGAGGAGTTATGCCATTTGTCTTATTCTGGAACTTGGTAGGCCATACAGAGACATAGTCTGCAAATAACTCGGACTTTAATATATCACTGTGTAGCTGGGCAACACCATTCACCTGCAGAGAGATGGGCAACAAAATATTTGCTATCTTATAACGAGTAAACTTAATTAAAATGTGACTAACATTTTGTATCAAGTAGAGAGGAAGATAACAGGAGTAAAGACTTCTAAAGAATGGAAATTTTACCGTATGTGCTGACACCACACATAGATTAGCCATACGCACAACTGGCTTTTGAGGATTATGATCCAAAATGCGCATGGCGGAGATTTTACTCTCAAGTTCAGATCGTGTTGACTGTATCATCGCTATAAACTGCATAAGGTTCAAAATAATATAGTTAATAATCACAACTCCAAGAATTAGAATTTGAAAAATAAAAATGGCTGATAGGATAAATACCTGTTTGTCAATTTCTTCTATGATTTCCATATGGCGTGGAAGAAGCTTAGACATTACAGCTTGTGACCATTTCTCTAGCGCTTCAGGAAGGACTGTGTGATTTGTATATGCAATGGTCCTGGGTCAATAATCTCTTTGTTAATTAGGTACCAGAACAAACTTGTGTCTTGAACACACCAGAAAGCAGCAATAAAAGAAAAGTTGTGCTCCGCAAACACAGTAAATGAGTGATTATTATACCAAGCAAATAAAAGCATAACCGTACCTCGTGGTCACATCCCATGCTTCATCCCATCCAAGTCCTTCATCATCCATTAGTATTCTCATTAGTTCTGGTATTGCAAGAGTTGGGTGCGTGTCATTCAGTTGCACAGCAACCTTACTGGGGAACTCGGACCACAGTCGCAAACTTGCTCCATCTGTTCTCTCCTTAAATCTGAAAATTATGTCCTGAAAGTGATCCCATAATTATAAATAGCATAACAAAGTAGAAACTACAGGTTCCATCCCACACAAGTTACCTGAAGAAACAAAGATTTGTAATAAACTCAAGTTTAAAAATAATATTCTAACGAATATCCCTCGTATATCTAAAACCTAGGCATTCTTGATGAAGGAATGTGTTACAATCATCAGGCATTTCTGTAGCATGAACTTCATTAATTCAAACAATAGGTTCAAGCAGTGCTACATCGGTACATCCTATAAAATATTATGCGCATGTCTAACTTTCTTGCATTGTATTATGTGAATGTCTCCCTTCCTATAACCGAATTGGCTGCAATCATAGTTGCTTATGTACCATCCCTTCAAGTTTTTAACCATAGTAAATTATTACACCGACATTGAATAGTTTACTCAAAACCTAGGCATTCTTTTAGACTCATAGGGGATATATCCTGCAAAATATTATGTGCATGCCTCACTTCCAGCATAGTATTAGCAGATGTCTCCCTCCATATAACCGAATTGGATGCAATCAATCATAGTTGCTTATGTATGACAATCCGTACAAGTTTTTAATCCTCGCAAATGAATCCACAGACACTGACTAGAATTATTTTGAAGGAAAAATAAACTTCTGCATAAAAATGCAACTGTAGCAAAGGAGGGGAATTTCCTTGTAAGATATAGTTGAGTGCTAAACTTGATTTCTGATGTAATAGAGCTATAATGGGGTCTAAATATGATACATACCTTATTTTACTTGCAGCAGCATCAGTGAAGATACTTGAGCAAAATGGAATAATATTTACAAATATAAAGAAAAAAGGCAGGGTTGTTACCGATTCGCATATGTCGTACTACAAATGGAAACATAAACAGAGACATACAAAATATATCACCAACCTGAAGAGATGCACTGCACAAGAAATATTGTTGCTTCAGCCGTAGAAGCTTTCCATTCTCTGTAGCATCCCCAGGGTATAAAACAGCACAAATCTGCAATGATCTTACATGAGTTGTGTTAACCAAGTATAGTATTTAATATTGAGCTTGATGAAATAGATTATGTTCTTTAATAAAATCGAGGTATATTAATCCTGCAATGTTTTTTTTTCCTTTTTATCAGAGCAAGGAACAACTGACCTGCTGAGCTCTAGAATGGAGTTGTGCAGCTGTTTCATACTGTCCATCATTGAACTGAAACAGGTTAAAGTCTTCGGAATTCGCTTTTGCTTCCCAAAGACGAAGACTGTTAGTGTTCTTTGTTTTGTATCCTGGAATTGGCACATCGTATGCTAGAGCTTGTAAAACCTCTCCACCAACCCATTTTCGGCTGTAGCACATTCAAAACATTGCACAAGAGAGTTTAGATATTACAGAAACTAAAGTAAGAATACCGTGTAATCTAAATTATATAATGACTTTATCGATCAATGAATTAAACCAAATTAACATTACTTCAGTCAATGGACCCAAAATTATTGGAATCAGACTTACGATCCAGTGGGATGGACCTCGACATGACCAAAGAATCTGACAGGGAACATGATGTCGTGCCTGACAATTTCCCAAGGGCTAAACTTCTGCGTTATTTCCACCAAAAGTAAGTATTATATATCCATAATGCAAGTTATACGGAACAGACATTCAGGTATTCAAACCTCAAGCCAGTCTTCAGCAGTTTCTTCTTGGCCTGCTTTTGTGATCCGCTGTTTGAACAACCCATACTTGTACCTCAGACCATATCCCCATGCTGGAAAATTTAGTGTTGCCATAGAGTCTAGAAAGCAAGAGGCAAGCCTTCCTAGACCACCATTTCCAAGTGCCGCATCTTTCTCCTGCAAAATTCAACTTCTTATAATTATAATTATACTGCAATATGCATCTTCAATGTCCCACCTTGAAGAGCTTATAAGTTTGATTACCTGTTCAACAATTTCCTCGAGTTCGTGACCCAGCTTGTTTAAGGCAGCAGCATATGCATCTTGAATGTCCAGGTTTCCAATCGCATTGGTCAAAGCTCGTCCTTGGAGGAACTCCATGGATAGGTAGTATGTTTGCTTTGGGTCAACTTTGTGATAATGAAGATATGTCTCATTCCATTGCTGCAGAAAATAGAATAATATAAGCACTGGTAATTCAACTTCAACTAAAGATAACATGACCAAAGCGACTTTGGCCCACTTTTTAAAAGGGGCAGATTGGGTCTTGGAGGTCTTAGTTCCATTGTGACAGGACCTTTTACGAGCTAGTGAACTTCTGTAGCCTACTAAGTACTTTCACCAGACATTTCACACCATGTGCTTTTTAGAATATTCTACAAATAGAAACCATATCATAATTCTTCAGAATTGACAACTATTTCTTTATATGCAAAACAATCGTGTTAGAAACCAGAGTCACATACAAGAATAACATATTTGGAATAAAATTACAGTCTAGCAGTTCTTGAAGTTTAGAGATGTAGAATCTTAAAGAATAAATTAAGTACTAATATATGTCTATTAGGAAAGTGTAAATTTTTAAGATGCTTGCTTTTATAAGCAACCCTATTCTCTGTCTCTTTGTTTCTCCTTGACACTTGTCGAATTTGGGTTCTTGTCAATCCATTCTGGCAATCTATATTTGCATTTGTACGGTAAATAGTTGCATTTCAGATGATCTTTGTTTCAAGTATTATCCAATTGCGACTTTTTGCTATACAAATGCAACTCATTTCTATAGGCAGTTTCTATTCCTGACTGGACTAGGACTACCCAATTTGCCTATGTGAAAGCCAAATATAGGGTGACTATATATATATATATATATATATTCCAATATAGGGTGACTAGATATATAAGCAGTTTTAAAACATCTGAAGAAAATAACAAAAATACTCTTAGAAAGCAAAGCAAGAAACAAAACGAACTGGGTTAGTGTACTACTTAAAAATATAAAATTTCTAGCTAAGTTTTGTTACCTGCACGAGACGGTCACGAACACTCTCTGCAGCTGCATAGTAGGCCTGTTCCGGCTCAAACTTGAAAGGAGAAAAATGAGGACTGTATTGTGCATGATAATTGATATTGGATGCAATGTCCAGTGGCTCTTCGGCTAGTGGGTGTGCAATTGCTGGAATTTTTTTAGCAGAAATTCCAGATTTAGCAGCACCATTAGCTTTTGCACTAGTCTCCATAACTAGTAACTTTTACTATCTTCTACAGATAAACACTACATGTTGCAAAGAAACAAAATTTTAAAATAGAGCTTAATGAAAAGATTATTCCTTTACTGTAATTCAAATAAATCTACAAAACCAGCAAAAAGTATACCGAAATCTAATAACTAATAATAAAAATAAACAAGTCAATGTATTATAAGAATCGAATATTCGAATTGAATTTTAAGTGGAATTGAAACATCAGTTCAGAAGTATACATTGAGATCCGCGAAGTGAAATCTTTCAGCTCAAGTGAAGATTTTTTTGTAGATGCAAGTTGAAGAAAAATCAAACTACCCTGTTGAGTATGGTTCAATTCAAGAGATTAATATAGAAAAGTTAGGAAGATATTTGTATAGAGAGTGAGTACAAATGAGAGAAGAAAAATGGAATATTCATTGGGAAAAATGAAATGTGGTGGTGGAAAGTGAAGATGGTCGAACCACATCACATCACATCACATCACATCACATGGGAGATGAATGAACGGAGAAGAAAGAGTTTGGAGACTGTGTGTGTGACAGAAAAAGTGTTTTGGTGTTTGTGAATTGTGATAACGTGATACTCTCCGTTAAATCTGCCATCTAAGCAATTTAACACTCTGAAAATAATAAAAACTTAATTTATAATAAAAAATAAAAGAGTATAAATTTTTATATTTTCTTTTATTCCATGTTTGTAATTTTGAGGGATTATAAAAGATAATATTATATTATTTAGTTATTCGATCATTTTTTAATAAAAAAATTAGAATGAAAAGTGATTAAGTTTTGCTTCTATTGTACTACATCCGTCCCATAATAAGTGTTTTTTTAGCTTAAATTACACATATCAATGCACAAGCTAAAATGACAAAAATACCCTAATATATTTTTTTTGAAGTTGAAGAGTTAATGAGTGTCATTTAATTGTAGTGATGATAAGATGCAATAAATATCATTGAATGCATAAGGGCATATATGAGAAAATATTGCAAAAATTGTATTGGAATTCTAACACATCACTTATTTTGAGAAAAAATATTAAGCCTAAAAAAGCACTTATTGTGAGATGGAGGTAATATTTGTTTTTTTATTTATTAAAAAACTCAATAACAAATAAATTTTATAAAAAATTTAAATTTTTCGTTCATTTCTTCTTTTTTTTGTTTGTTCTAAAATTCAATAACGGCGTGCGGTAGAAAGGTAAAAAAATCAAACCTCATTAACTTGTATATATTTTTACATAAAAATTATCGCTATATATCCTATAACAACGATTTTCACCCCGCTATATATCTATAACGATACTTTTCATGTAAAAAATTTAATTTCCTATTTTTTATTGTATAATATCACGGATTCAAATTTAATCTTTAATAAAAAAATCAAAGAAGTTGTTATTTCAACACAAAAAAATTAATATTTTTACAAAACTTTACTCATGTAAATGTAGATTCTATTTACTATTCATGTGAAGAGAGTATCGTAGAACTATGAATTTTCTTAGTAAAAATATCAATTTCCAAAATCAAATCCGTTGTAGAAGATTTATAGTGAGTTTTTTTCCCCTAATTCATCTTGCAATCCTTTTCTCAAATTCCCCTTAAATATCTATGATGAGTTGAATGTAATAATAGAAGTTGAAAAAAAAACCCTACACAATAAAGGAGTTGTATTTTAATTTTTGAAATCGATTTTACAAAATAATAAATATTAACTGTCATGAAATTATTTTAGTTTTAAAATTAAATATTGTAATTAATATTAATTTCTAAAAAAATTACAATGTTAATAATTTAATTTATTAAAAAAAATAGTTTTTAAATTTTACAAATCCATTTTAAAACTTCAAAATAAAAGTATTACGAATTATAAGGATGCCAATTATCTTAAGAAAGACATAATACTAGTACACATTTGAGAGAAAATCTAGTGGTTAAAATTCAACGATTCACTCACCTTCACGGATTAACACTAGTTCAAAATTCACGGGGAAGAGGTGATCCCATCCCAACTGTCATCGGGATAACACAAAATTGCGAGGATCCAGAATTGGCACTTACTTATTTTATTATTCTATTAAAAAACAATTAAACAATATATTTTTATTCTATGGATTTTAAATTTAATAAATTGTTAATTTATAATACTGTAACAATAATAATTTCTAGACGCAAATAATAATTCATATTAAAAGCATAAAACGAGGAAGCTGCTATGGAACCCCCTGCCTAATTAATTATTTGGAAGTTCAAATGACAATAAATTCTCTGGTTAAAAAGAGTTATTCTAAATGGATATGAAAATTAGACAATTTAAATTTTATGTATTTATATTTTTACCTATTATTAGGGGTCAAAATATAAATATGTCAATTTTTATGTCCACTTAAAATTTTTGTTGGTCAAAAAAGGAAAAAAACAAGAAGAAGGCCTAGTCACTCTTTTATAGTTATGGACAATAATTTAAAAAATAATTGGAAAATATTAAATATAGTATCAATTGTCTATAATACCCTTAAATTCTCATTTATTACCATACTTATTTCATATTCTCTCTCATTTGTAACATTTTCTCATGAGGGATAATTTTAGAAAAATTGTAATTAATTCTCCTAGATTTTCTAAAATGTCAAATATTTTGGGACAAATAAAATCATGTTAAAACGTCATATATTATGAAACGGAGGAAGTAATATTAACAATTCATACCAAAACTGGGCTAGATTTGATCATACATATAGCTGTAACAACTAAAATGCAATGTAACGGAAGTGGTTAGTACTCTATTGACTCAAAAATAAACTTCAGTAGTAACTTTTATCTATCTATTACATATTTCTATTCTATGCCCTTCCCTTTTTTCAAGTGGAACAGCTCGCAATAATACACTACTTGTCAAGTTTATACATCTAATACTACTTCAGATCTTTATATTTTTTATTTTAAAAATAAATATATATACATACGCTAGAAGGAGGGCTTGAACCTCCGACCTTGTGGTTAACAGCCACACGCTCTAACCAACTGAGCTATTCCAGCTTTGTGGAAACATTAGGAGAAACCAACAAGACTATTTTTGTGTCATTGTCACAAGTTGTTAGCGAGCATATAAAGCAAAAACAAACAACAAAACTGACATTCAGTCTAACTGGTAAAGTCTATAACTAATCACATCATAAATTGGGTAGAAAGAAGTTCAACCCCATGTGTTACAAACACTACATTATCCAAAGACATTGACAATGCTGTTACCAAACCACATTTTCAGGTCCATGTCAAAGCCTACTTTCATTTAAAGCTCAGGCTTGGCTTGATTGGATTTTTACCCAACTAAACTTGCCTGTGGGTACTTCAAATAATCATGGCACAAGTTTGATAGGGATTTAAATACAATTTAGTACACCTTCAGTTATAGATCTGCATTTAAACATTGTTCCAGCTTAAATGAACGAGTCAAAAATAATACTAGTATTTGAGTTCGATACAAGGAACTATACAACAATCTATATAAAACATTCAAAAGAATAAATAAAAAAAGACGCAATCTATAACTCCACACAGTTTCATAATTCACGCAGAACGAAATCTAAATCCTTCACTAACTTCAATACCAAAATAATTATGACGATTCTTTCTAGCATCCCTCTCAACTATATTTGCAGAATTGTTGCAAGTCAAAGCAGCAGCAGAGAGGCATTTCTCACTGTAATCTTTTCTAATGCTCCATAGTACCTCGGCGCATTTCTTCATAGTAGGTCTTGATTGTCTGGAAGGTGCAAGGCATTGGCGAGCGAGTTTTAGGACCTTTTCCACCACCAGTAAAGATGCTGGGCTCCGTCGTAGACTTGGATCCATCACCATTATAGAGTCTCCTTCTTTTAGTTTCTTCAAAGCCTGCATAAACAAATGATCTTTATCCCCGTCTTATATGTCGTAACATTTGAAAGAAGGATTATTGGATTTGAAGCCATTTTAAGAATAGGAATTTATTGGGTGCACCTTCATGAATGATGGCGAGGAGTGCATGCGGTAGGCAAGTGCTTGATATCAAACAATTAACTGTGTTCACAACACACATCAATGTATAGTATTTTTTGAATTTACTACCAATTTTGTTTTAGCAATGTGCAGATTATGAGTATATTCAGCCATTAGATTGGGGAAAGAAAAAGAAAATCACGAGAGACCTCGACGATGTAGTATCCAAGAATGCAGCAATCCCAGCTAGATATGTACAAATCTGCAATTCAACCTATTCTCTTCACCCTAGTTCAACAGTCCTTGTTATTCGGATGTCCCAAGGTAAAGTTTTCATAATATTTCAAAAAATCCTTAATGACATCAAAGCTAATAGATCAACTGAACACTCTCCTCAAACATGCGCATGTGGTATTATACTCGTTTCATTTGAGGGTTAAAAATGAAGTTTGAAATTCTACTTAAGAAAGTTGACTGTAGATAGTAGATTCTAAACCTGGGCTGGGGGGAGTTTTCTGCTTATGTTTATAAACAATGAAATGATAGTTTCTTATAGAAAGGGAATACTAGGAAGATCTCTTTATTAGTAATTAGGCTTTTATGTTTTTCTAAAGCCGAGTGTCATCTTTGGGTAGCATCAGATAATCAATATGCTGATGCTATATGCCTTTTGTGCACTGTAATATTCAAACTGAGCAGCATTTCCCAGGAGATGAAAATTCCCCAACCTAACTCAGTGTGTTACAAGTCCATGTTATAGATTATTAAACCCCAAGTTTGTATGTGTTTTTATGTTGGAATAATGCTAGGAGACCTCAACATCTTGTCCGTGGTAATTTCCCATGAATAGCCTCTTAAAAGTTCAGTAAGTTGCCAATCAATGTAATTACGAAAGTGTTAGATGATAAAATGTAACACAGAAAAACTGGGATAAGTGTTAATAGAGAGCCAATGATGTTGACTACAACTGAACTTTAAGAAGTCTATCACTGTGATGTGATCAATGTCTAAAATATGGGCAACAAGAGAAGATTAACCTTACGGAGCTACATAACTAAGTTCTTGCAGTATCATGTGTCTAATGTTTGATGAAAATTTGAAGTAGATGAGCTATGTAAATTTTCCTCTTCTTCTTCTCTCTCTTTTTTCCCTACTATTATAATTATGAATTTAGGAAGTATAATCTGCCGCTCTCAAATATTGACTCCATATTCCTTTTTTGGGACATCTCTGAATAAAAGTCCACTATGAATATCAAGATACATTGAAGACAATTTTAATATCGACTGTTGCTTGCACAAATGTATAGTGCACTGCACTTTTAAGTGGGGGCTCTTTTCCTGGGAGGCTGGACGAACAAAATTCAACGCTGTCATATTTAGCGGACCTTTTTCCAGCAAGTCGGGTTGTTACCGGGACTACTGTGGAAGCTGGGTGGTTCTGAGGTACCATCCCCTAGGCTTTCAGTGGCCTATGGAAGTAGCATGTCGGGGTGAAGAAGGTGGCGATCATAGTCTCTTACCAGAAAAATGGCTGCATGCGCAGCAGCGCCAACTATGAGAAATCCACCAATCCACATGTGATGTGTGAACAACGACAAAAAGCGTAATACGCATTCCTCCCTCGCCAATAGAAACTCAACAACTGATGGTCCAGAAGATGTTGCTGGTTCTGATCCAACTTACTCTAAATATTTGAATTTAGGATTTAGTTAAGCTAAGATGCATCTAGTTTAATGGAGAAATATCAATTATTTGAAGGTTTACCACTACCACATCCAATACTGTATCCAAACATCTAGTATTAAATCAACAGCTGAATAGTTGAAACGATTTTCCATCAAGGCTAAAGAGCTTTCAGACTTCAGACCCCTGTCTGAGAAAGTTACAGTAGTATGGTCCAATTAATCTTGCTATATCTTTTAGGTACAGAAGTCTGCTCTAGTGCATATCTTTCTTTTCCAGATAACCATCCTCATAAATACTAATAAGAAGCAAATAAATATACATGGATGCTAAAAATGTATTCATTCCAAGTAACACTTTTACCAACAGTGCAATCATCAGATGTTGGATCATATGCAAATGGTAATGATTATCCAGCCAAGTTGAATCATGAATTTTAAGTGAATATTAAAACAAGCCATCCATTACCATATGTCGTGTACAAACTAATATGACCTATGGGACAGATCCTGTTCTCTAATGTACATTTTTGTTTCCTAATTTGGTTTGGTTTGATTAGTCTCCAAAACTTAGGTTCTATTATTTTCCTATATAAACTCATGTAATCCATCACTCTTAATTTCATTGAGATTGCTTTTTTTTTTAATATAATATTTTAAAGCTTTATTGTTTTATTATCTTTCTTCTCCATCTTAAAACCCTAAATCTTAAGCCAACCCAATCCCCATCAACATTGCTCCTTGTTCACTATGATATGATCCTATAGATTAATGATTCTCTAGTAATATATTTCTATGCTCTTATAATTAATTTTCTTATATTCGATTGGCTAGCACTTGTTGTCTAGAAAGAAAATTTGCTTCTTATGCAAATGTTGGTGCAATTTCTTTTTTGTTGGTTCTCATAAATAATCCCTTTGACCAACATAGTTACGCATATCTATGAATAAGAACTTTTTAGTATATACTTTTATAATAACCAGTGCAAATGTACGTAAGTTAGCAAATATGAAAATACAATAATGGAAATAACTAATTTGTATGAGTGATTCAGAGGATTTTAGAGGAAGCTAACAATATTATTACTGATTTTAATTTTATCATAGAACTGAGTCAACTGACCAAAGAAAAATCTGAATGACCTGACAACATAATATTTGTCAATGCAAGTTGTCATGAAAGTAAGAATTACGATAATTTTAGAACTACCATAAATTAAAATAAAACTACCAAATACTTAGGAAGTTGGGCCCCTTTAATTGCAGCAGTGAACACATTTAACTAAATTAAAAGCTTTATGGATGCTTGCATTACTTACCCATTTTATGGTTACCCTCTCACTGAGGGCTCTCTTTAGTTCTATTGGTTGTCTTCCTGTTATCAGCTCTACGAGCAATACCCCAAAGGAGTAAACATCACTTTTTTCAGTAAGTTGATGAGTCATAAGGTATTCAGGATCCAAGTACCCTGTTGTTCCTTTGACTTCTGTAGAAATGTGTGTTGCGAAAGGATCTTCAGCAGCAATTCGTGCAACTCCAAAGTCTGCCACTTTGGCACGGAGTTTATCTGTGATGAGGATGTTTGATGCTTTTATGTCTCTATGAATTATTGGAGGATCTGTAATTTGAAGAAGAAAAAATCAGCATTTTGAATGTTTACAACTTAAAAACCCAAAGAGTAAAACTTGTAGAACCTATACAGGGTATCCAGCAGGCAGTTTTGCGACGAACATAGCTAACTTAGATCATAGCTTATACCTGTATACATGTGTAGATAAGTAACTGCATGAGCTACATCTATCGCAATGTCCAGACGTTCTGCAATTTCAAGCCCTTTGCCACAAATACCTGCATGACAGATTACTATCCCGATTGAACACTTTTGTAAATTAAGACTTGAATAATCAGCATAAGCAACATACGTAGATGACTGTTTAGACTTAAAATTCTACTATTAGAAAATCATGTGCACAACACTGATAAATTCTGAGACTATTTTGAGTAGAAATGATAATATTCAGTATTAACATTTGTTGTCTTTGGGGAAAAAATATTCAGTATTAGCTTATGTTTGGGGGGAAATCAAAATTTCATCCTTTTCAGCCAGAAATGTAATATGCCATCTATATATATTCAAGAAAAGCAAGCAACTTTTGTTGGCTTCAGTAAATTTATATCCCTCGAGTCATAATCTATTCCTTTGCTGTAGGAAGATATGTCTAGGTATTCAGCCTTTAAAAAACTGGATAGGAAATGTTAAATAATTTAATCAGCAATATGTTTTCAGATAAGTAACCAGCAAAACTAATGATCACACTCATTTAACTGTTTGGAAGTCAAGGTGATTTTTTATTGCTTATACTAAAATGCTATACCAAACCGAATTGTTGTTGAACATGTTGCTTCACTTACCATCCAAATGTTCCCGAAGTGTTCCATTCCCTACATACTCAACTAAAATAAGCTGTTCATCTCTCTGCTCCAGAAATCCAAAAAACTTTACTAAATTTAAATGCTCAATCTTTGATAGGGTAAGGATTTCATTTTTGAACTCCGTTGACAAGCGCTTGTCATGCAAGTCCTGCCAAAAGAGTTTTGAGTTAGTTTGCATAGGTAAATGTACTTCATCTCAATTGTTTTAATATCGGAAAGATGTTAGGTCTTTTCTCATGTTTTTGCTCCTTGACCCTTGTTAATACAGTCTAATTAGCCTATCTCTGGACAACTTGTTTCATTTTTGCCTTAATGCCCATCTCTGGACAACTTATTTCATTTTTGCTGAATGAAAAAACTTGTTGATCAATAATATAGCACAAATAGCAAACCACATCATAATTCCTCTCTCTCTCGAGTTGATTACCTTTTTAACGCGCTTTACAGCAACAAAAGATCCATCCTTTAGCTTTGCCTTGTATACTGTACCAAACCCTCCTTCCCCAATTTTACTTGCTACAGAGAAATTTCTTGTCCCCTTATAAATCTCTGCAAATGAAAAATCGATTCTCCCAATCTTTTCACGACCCAAGGCCTTCAAAGATTCAGGGGAAATACTAAACTTATTTCTGCTACTGCTTCTTGAAGAATCATCTTCTGAAGCTGCAGATCATAGACATTTGTAATTATTGCAAACTGCAAACTAGCTAATAATGGAACAACAAAACTAAACAATCACTAATTTCATTAGATAAACCAATAAATTAATAAATTATAGCATTTTTTCATGATAAACGAGCAAAAAAAAAATCTGGATAAAGAAACTTACAGGCAATTTCTGTAACTCGGCCATTTTTTCTCCTAGCATCAACTTCAGCTCTTTTGTAGTTGGGTTTTCTTTGCCAGACAAGAAAAATGGTGAAAACTCCACCCACTTTCTTGGCTACAGCTTTGATGGATTTGAAGGGATTTTTCTTTCCCATGTAATTGCTGATAAACCTACTTTGTGAATTTGGGGGTTTGATTCAAAAAAAGACTGATTCCAAGCAAAACTGATTAGCAAGGTTCAATAAAATTCAATTTTTGCTACTACTTTATTGAAACCAGAAAATTTCTTATGATTAAAGAGTACAGCCGCCCCAAGGCATTACTTTTAGAAATTAAATACCTTAGTCAACTTGACAACAAGAAAATCAGTCGAAACTGTATTTAACTTTGGAAAGTTGCAAGGAACAAATTGGACCCTGGATTATTAATCAGCTTTTAGGATAAGCGTCGGCATCAACTGTGATCCACTGGAGATCCATAGCCATAGGGCAACCAAAACAGGACCAAAACATTAAATTGGCGGATGTATATAATAAATACATGGAGGTTATCATCAAGTTAACAACTCATTCAATTTATCAATTCAGTGTCATCACTTGCATGGAGTATTGCTCAATTTATTAATTTATCAAAAAATTAACTCCATAGTATCCGAATTCATAAATATAATATCTGTCACATTTATATTTTATTTTATTTTAATTTCTAACTTATAAATTAAAATAATATCAAATACATAGATATTTAAACATATGTAGATAGACACATATATATCGACCAAATCCATATTTTACTATTTTAGTAGTATTCACATCTTATATTAAATTATAAGTCATTTTAACAAAATATATTTATATTTTATTTTAATTTAATTTTGACTTATAAATTAAAATAATATTAAATACTTTTACTTTTAAGTTACTACTTAAAATGACTTAAGTTTTAACTTATAAATAATTTTAAAATAAATCATCCTTTACTCAACTATTATAATTATGTCAAATCACTATTTTTAAATAAAAAATTTAAAATTCTCAAGAGTATTTTACTTATTAAACGTATTAAAGAAATGAGCTTTATTTATTACATAAATTGTGTCGTAGATATATAATTATATTGCACATGTTGCTTGTTAATTAATTAATAATATAATTTTGTATAACATGCTTAAATAACTTTTTAGAATTTGTGAATTAAGGTCTATTGTAGTGTCATACTTATGATATTAGTATTTCATTATTATTTTTTTAATTAAACAAGATTAAGACGGCCTTTTCTATAATACAGGTACAACCTATTAAAATTTTGTGTTAAATGTATTAATCCTTTTATAACATAGAAATTATTTATATTAAATGTGACGTCTCCAAAATAGGTCCATTCCACCCAACCCATTTTGAGTCGCCAAATACATGGTACAGAAATAACTACAACTTCAATAATACAAATGTCGTGTGAAATACGACAATACATATTGTGAGTTTAAATACGTATATTGCCGCCTGCATAATATCCACACGCAAATAAATCCCCATCATAATTATTGATACATTATTTTACAAAATGGTGAGGACTACTAAACAACTCTCTCTGTAACCTTCATTCCATACCCCACTCGATCCTCGCTTATGTTCTCACCTCCTCGAGAAGAAAATGGAACAACAAGGAAAAGGGTGAGCTCGACCAGCCCAAGAAGAATATTATGACTAAGATAATATACAACAAAATTATCGTTAGTCTTCAACAGGAAAAATATAATAGAATACAATAGACAACAAGTTTTAAATCAATATTCGCAATGGAATAATAATTCATTAGAAGAGTTAGAGAAATGCAAACTACTATCTTCTATGTATGAATTTTAAAAGTTCATCGCCTATTTTATCCTCAGTAACATCAATCAATATATATCCGAGATCAAATATTCATCCTCGCACTATGTGCCAAGGACATTCACCACATTAGTCATGTTCATCTAAACACTGCTCATCTTCAGACTACGGCCCAAAGATATTCATCGAAATCATTCATCTTTGCACTACAGCCAAAGATATTCATTAGAAATTATTCATCTTTGCACCACAGCCAAAGATATTCATCGAAATCATTCATCTTTGCACTACAGCCAAAGATATTCCATAATATCATCATTTAAGATTGAGGATGATGAAAATATTTTTAAAAAAACGAATCCAAAGGAAACAAAATGACAAGGATTAAGGATTAAGGATTCAGACTTTGTTTTATCCACGCCCAAAAATACCTCAAAAATAATCATAGTGGTGTAAAATTCAAGAATAATCAAAACATGGATACAATCAAAGTTTAGTATCCATAATAGATATTTTGGACAAAAGAAGAAATTTTATTTTTCTATGAATAAAGCAGTGATTCGTGAATAAGGTCAGATATCGTGAATAAAGTCAGATACGTGAATAAGAACTCTAACACCAAAAAGATAGAAATTTCACAAAAAACATCTTCACGCTTAAATGAATAAGTACTCGTGAATAAGAATCGTGAATAAGAACTCATGAATAAGAACTCCATACGAAAAAGTTCCAAATTTGATAAAAGTTCCAACTAATATTTCAAAGATAATGATATTGAAGAAATAATATCATTTGAGAAGAAAAATAACATCCTTACCTCGAAAAAAAAGATTTAAATAAAACACCTGATATAGGCTATGACTAACTTGCACCGATAAAGCAATACTCAAAGTATACTCAAAATACTCACAAGAATACGCCGATAATATATAGAGAGAAAAGTTCAGGTTTCGTGTGATTTTCAATTCTAACCCAAGACCTATTTATAGGAAATTGCTTAGAACACCAAAAGCAGTAAAATTTATTATAATATTAATATATATATTAAGTTTTCTACGCAACCTTTGAATCTGATTTCCACCAAATAACACATGTAAAATGAGGCTCACACATCAAAAAACGTTTTTCTTTTATAAAATAATTAAAACTTCCAAAAATCAATTATTTCAAAACTTCGGAACATCAATAATTCACAATAAATAGCCCTTTTATCAGAAAATTCGAATCTTGCAAGTTTTTATAGGAAATTCAATTCTCTACAACTTTACAGAAGAAAGTTTTTCCAAATTCCAAACAGAAATTGACCGAAATCCACAAATGAGCGATTTTACAGGCTATAATCAAATTTTAGTCAATAAATGGGGTCCACCGACATGTTTAACATGTTTTAAACATTTTTGGTAACAAAAATACTCCTCATCCACCTATACTCATATATCCCACATTCATCGTAAAAATATCATCGTTAATATATTATTAAAATAATATATTTAAATGAATTATTTTATCGTAAAAAGAAAAAAATATTAATTTTCAACAATTGTCACTATAAAATTTTCTCCATCTATATCCACATAAAATCAATATTTTTCTCATCATATGAATCAATAATTAATTATTCACAAATAATATTACGAATCACAATATTGACAACTGAGCAGCCCCCGAGAAGAGAGGGCTTTCCAATAAGAATTTGTCTTCTTGCCAAGAATTAGGTGACCAAACCTCTCCTTAGATGTAACTTTTTAGACATTGCCAATAATGTTATCTAATAATATTATTCGAGATAATATGAATTATTGTCTGATAATGAAAATCTACGTGTAATGACAATTATCAAAACAACAAGAATATAAAATATCAATGCAAAGAATTATTGAATCAATAAAATAAAATAATCGAATAAGAATTACATGTAACCATTATTGAGTAAAGTGCTTTCTTCACGTAAGAATCAATAATTGGTGCAATACTGCGTGTCTTCTTGTGCAATAACGCCAGACATCGTGTTTTAACCAATTCGGTATTCCAACAATGTAAACCAGAATAACTACGCCTGCTTATTTTTAAATAACTTATTTTTGTCGCTTTTTTCTCAATCGCTTTTTTCCGTGTGGGCCTAACACATATATCACCACGCCGTATTTAATATTCCCTCGACAAAGATTTAATATTCCACGACCAAACGAATATTCTCCGGCAATAATGAATATTATATCACCACTTGCTTATTTAAAATATTTCACATGATTTTACCCATAACTAACCACATTAATCAAATCCACCCTTACTATTTCAAAATAATAAATAAAAAAAATTCTTTTTTATTTAAAAAAATTTCGGGGTCTTATATTAAACACTAGACCTCTTGCTGTGTATCTCAAATTACCACCCTTAATTTCAGATATTTTATTTTAAAATTTTAAACTTTACTGACTATATGGAAAAACGATCTCAATTTTCAATTTTTATTTACTTGGATAAAAAGGAGGAGTATGTTTCTACCTGCTGTTGTTATGTACTACCATATGAATGGGGAAATGAAATGATGCCAAATGGATTATAAGTTAAAAACAAATTTTCCACACACCAAAAACAAACAAAAGCATTTTATTGTTGCCTTACGTTGATACCAGAAAGAAAATGACTTAAATATCTAAACATTTCTTTTCTGTTAATTTGTAAAAAATATGTTTCGGATTTGATTATTTGTCTTAATTTAACATTATTTCAGATTATTTAAGATATAAATAAATAAAGAGTTAAATTTCATACTCCATCTGTATCATATTATTTGATCATTATTATTTTTTTAAAGTCAACTTAAGAGATTTTTAAACTAAAAATTGGCATAAATTCTTTTAATTTTAATCAATACAATGATGAATATTGCAAATTATCTAAAAAATATTACTCATCGTAAGCTTTATTGTTTTATAATTTTTAATAAGTCATCTTAATTTTGAGTCTAAAAATATCTCAAATTGACTTTCAAAAATCAACAATAATCAAATAATTTAGATAGGAGTTCATTGTCCATATATTAGGATTATGACATATCATTAATAAAATATTTATGTTGGACAAAATTGTTACTCCCTCCGTTTCAAACTCAAAATTAAAAATACACTTAACTCGTATATACACACACAGTTGGTGTATGAAATTTAAACTCATATACATTCATCAAAATTAACCCTCTCCTCAGTGGAGAAGATGTTCCAGAATAAAGAAGCAGAATGGAATGGAATGGATCGGATTTGGTGTCGACTCATATACATTTATTATCTATTTGCTCAAATAGTGGGACTTATTTGGTGAGATAAGGAGATCTAACTTGGAAAGTAAGTGATCAATCATTAATTGTAGTTATAAGGTGATCATTCTGAAAATGACTCCTACTCTTAATTGGATTCGGGTGGACATGACAACTATAAATACAGTAACAAACAAGGGTTAGAGAACACAATAACATATGACAGAAATAAACAATTACGAGGTTTTTTTTCAATTGAGTTTCCACGTAAATTTTGTGTTCATATTTTATATATCTAATGATGTGTGTATGTTTATCTGTGTGTATTTTGTAAGTTTGATTGCACAATAATACAATCAACTACTCCATTGATCAACCGTTAACGCTTAACAATATACATTCTTCAAATGTCCCAGTTGTGTTTGATAAACCTATGACAGAATGGAATGGAAATCGACAAATTAGGCCCCATTTTCACATGGTAGACAAATACAAGTGTTTCTTTTGGATGCAAGGAAATTAAATGAATAATCAAGTCCAAAATTCATTAAAAAATCCCTATTCATGAATTCAGAAGAGCTAGCTAAATATTCAAGGAGAGCTGCAGTCACAGCACATATATCAATTATGGGAAACACATCTACCTTTCTCCAAAGTTAAGGAGACGACCAGAATTTTTAAAAAAGAAAAATAATTGAAGTCCACGAGTCCAAACTCCAAACAGACCAATCAACAAGATTTACAATAGGAAACAGGTTACATGAAGGCCACTTAATTACACAGCTTACCAACTCCAGTTCCCAAATGTGTCTAAACAGCATGCAGTGACAACACTTCCACCTTCATTTTTCCTACATAACCTAAAATTCTTCACAAAATATTCATTCTCTCTCTCTCTCTCTCTAATCAACAACCCAAATAATTAGTAAATCTTCCTTTGTGAGTTTATGTGCATACACATAAATGTCAACCCTTCTGGTTAAAGTTAATAAAAAGCTGAACTTTTGTATTATATTAACTTGTTTCATTTACAAAGAGAGTTGTCCTATATATATACATATAGAATAACTACTTAAGTTAGAATCAAGTGATTTACAAAATTACTTATGCTAAAATTAAGGGATTACATAATCAAATCCAATGATAATAAGGGATTCAATGATAATAAGGGATTCAGTTCATAGTAGTCTTGAATAAAGCCACTGAAAGAATAATCAAGACCATCAACGCGAGACAGTCAATGAGCTCAGTTTCAGGAATGGATTCTTCGGCTCGATTAAGGGCGTATGCAAGAGATTTCGCCTCAATGAGATAGTTGTTTATAGACTGAGTTAGAACTTTTCGAAGAGAATAGTGTCTGTCGAGAAGATCCTCGACATACCAATTAGATCTGAAAAATGAGTCAGAATCGGGAGTATGATGACGATATCATCAGAAATATTTTCCAGTCTGATCGACTCATTTGGGTTGCAAATTAATTACATCAACATTTTGGTGAGGATTTAACCACCATTTTGGGTTATATGACGAAGAGTAGAATTCTGGAGGAGGGTATGAAGTGGTATGATCGAATCATGTTAAAGCAATTGGATGGAGAATCGGCTTTTGTTTTTTGTTTTTTTTAAATTTGTGATGATAGTTGATTTGATTGGAGAGAAGTAATGGGTTAATGAGTTGCAATTGCTAAAATGCAGACAGGTGATCAGTGTGTCTGGATTGGGACGCAGACTGTTTGGATAGAGAGGAATAACAGAAGAGAGGAATAAGAAGGAGAACAAAAGGTGTGCAGTCTTGACTGGATTATAAGCCGTTAGGCATTACAACTTTGATACCAAGTTAAAACTAATAGAAACCGAGCTTTTGTATTATATTAACTTTTTTCATTTACAAAGAGAGTTGTCCTATATATATACATATAGGATAACCACCTAAGCTAGAATCGAAATTATCTTACATCTGACTATTTACTCTATTCTAAATCTCTAAGAAAGGGGGAAAAAAGACCTCCTATATTCATAAAAAAATAGAACTATATAAAGATAATAAAAATGGATTTCAATTTCTAATAAGAATTTATAAAAAATGGAATTAGAAATTCTTAACAAAAGAATGAGATTCTATTTCTATTTAGAATTCCTTTTCTTTAGTGATTTACAAAATCACCATAATCAAAGATTTTCAAGAGATAATTATGGTAATTCAAAAATAATACACTAACAACTTGATAAATATAAAACTATATATCCTAAATAACAATATTATGTTATTTATCTAATACTTCTAGCATATAGTCATGGTAAGATTAAATAAACACTTAAAGATTCAAGTCACTTTAGATGATCAACCTACCATCCTAGCTATCTACCCTCATATAAGTTCTCAAAAAATATTTCAGCAACCAGTTAACCTATTTAAACCTTCACAGACTCCTCCATTTCATGTAATCTGATACCGGCCGTTTCCTAAAAAATGTCCATTGTAGCTGAAGCACCGGGGTACATCCAAGTCTTTTCCGATGGATCCGTAAAACGCTTTGCGCCTGAGATAGCACCTCCTTCAATTGAATCATCTAATGGATATATGTCCAAAGATGTGGTTATTGATTCTTCAAAACCTATAACAGCAAGAATATTCCTACCTGAAAACCAAACATCAACCAATGCACTACCGGTTGTGGTTTATTTCCACGGAGGTGGATTTAGCATTGGCTCAACCACATGGCTAGGATACCATTATTTCCTTGGAAACTTATCCTCAGTATGCAAATCCATTGTTCTTTCTGTAGACTACCGTCTAGCTCCAGAATATAAGCTTCCAATTGCTTATGAGGATTGTTACAGCTCTCTAGCTTGGTTAAGTTACGCGGTGAAGCATGAACAATGGCTTCAAAGAGCTGATCTCTCGCGTGTCTTTCTCTCGGGCGATAGTGCGGGAGGTAACATAGCACATCAAGTTGCTATTAGAGCTATACGAGACAAAACTTGTCAAGTTAGGATCAAAGGTTTAGTTCCAATCCATCCTTATTTTGGAAGTGAAGAGAGGACTAAACTAGAAGCTGATAATGGAGAAGCTCATGTGGAGGTGGCAATGAATGACATGTTTTGGAAACTAAGTCTGCCAGAAGGATCAAACCGGAACTACTACGGATGTAATTTTGAGAAGACAGACCTTTCTAAGGATGAATGGGATCAATTTCCCGCAGTGGTGGTCTATGTTGCAGAGTTGGACTTCTTGAAGGAAAGGGGGGCTATGTATGCGGAATATTTGCAGAAGAAAATGGTGAAGGGAGTGAAGCTGGTTGAAGCTGCGGGAGAATCACATGTTTATCATATCTTTCATCCTGAATCGGAGGCTACTTATTTGCTTCAAAAGCAAATGAATGAATTTATAAGCAGCTTTTAACTCCCCAATGCCAACATCAGACTCTAGTAGCCACCAAAACAAGCATATTAGCAACTTATAATTCGGGAATAAAAGTTGAGGCATATAAGAACATATGGTTCCCAGCATGTAATTTTCATTCGGAAAAATACATCTATCACCTTGGCAAATTCTTTCATTATTGCAACTGCTAAGGTTATGCTTTCACATTATTGGTTATGCAATAACGTACATGACTTAACATTTAGCACAAATTTCGGAGTACTTTAAAAAAAATCCGAAAAAAAATGTGATGAATAAGCAGTTATATAACATATAAAAGTGTCAGACCTGCATGATTTTGCGAGTCAAAGTGACACTAATGCCACGTCGGATCAACAGATCTGACCAAACACCAGCAAAGTATCCTTATCCTACCAATGCCATCATACTCCATGGAACAGCGCTAAACCATGCTGCTTGTCTGAGGTCAACATGATATATCTGCAAAACATGAATTAGGATACTCTCCGTTTCAAATGAATTGGAGTCTCCATTTTATGGTCCAAATTTAAAATGTGTTAGAATGTGATATTATGATGACAGAAAGAGATAGATGATATAGAAAATATACAAAGAATGAGGACTCTCTATTTCATTTAAAATGAAAAGGATCCTACTCTGCAAAACAGAAGCATCAATTTCTCATTTCCCAGAGTGCATGGACAAAGATATATACTTAAAAATATCAAAGCTTACAACTATATGCAAGTAAATATTGTATTACCGTTTTAAAGTACATGGGCATCCACGAAATAATAACAAAAAATCCCTGAGAAAAGATGAGTAGACACTAGACATAAACAATAATGAGAATTAAATATTCACATTAATTTGCATACCTAAGAATATTCACATTAATATGTTTATAGTCACATATCGTAATTAGATTTATAGGTATACATAAAAATGTAAGGAATAACGGATATTTAGTTCAAAACATCAATATATAGCATGATTATAAAGTATGATAAAGGGAGAAATATATGCATACCCAGCTATGCATGGCATTCGCAACAATTATAGACCATGTGGTTAGCTTGGAAAGCAAACGCCTAAAAGGAGGGATAACTTTAGGTTTCGTCAACTCATTCTCAACTGCAAAGGATTTCGATAAAAATGTAGAGTACAAAAAAGTAAATGACACAGATTTTTAAGAGTTTCGAAGTACAAAAATCTCATAATCATCCCCTTCTATCCCCGAGTAGGGATATTCACGCGCGGTAACCACTCAAAGTATAGTTCACAAATAACTGGTTTACCAACTGATTCACTAAAAATCCCTCAAGTTTCAGACTTGGATTGCACTAATCACTAAGATCACAATTACAATGGAATTGAATGATTTGAGGTGCTGCTAAATAACGTTAAACTTCTTGACCACATAACTTAGTAGCATATGAGATTTCTAAATTGTTGAGTGGGTAGACTATTATGAGGTCACAACATTTTGACTTGTTCAATTTTTTCTCCTTTGGATTGTTTAAGGCTGCTCGTCTTTTATAACTTTACCTTGAGATTTTTTCGTTATTTCATTCTGACTTGAACACCTGTCGATATCCAATTGTTCGACTTTCAAATGCTATCGACCAAGACCACTTAAGGTCGTTTTCATCGTAGTAAGTGTACAGATGTACTCGAGTGTTTTTGTCCTCAACAAATATAACTATTAGACACAACTTCAGGAATAACTTATCCTTATGGGCAACCTCTGAGAGAATCATCATTCAGTCCTAAGTGTACGACATTGTCATAGCGTGTCAATGTCATACTATTATATCCTATACATGTGTCATAATTTTATTATTTTTATATTGTTTAATATATAATTATAGAGTTACTTGAATATATTTTAATTATTTTTTATCTTTGTATATTAAAGGTTAATTTATAAATATTTTTATATATAGTTGATACGGTTAAAATTATAACAATGTTATCGGAAATTTAATTGAACATACATTCTTATACTGTGTTGTAAAAATAGTAAACTAATTTAATAAATATTTAATCAAAAATATTAACAATTTTGATCACCTGTGTAAGTCGGTGCGGTTTAAAATAAAATTTGTTCGATGCGATTTTGGTATAAAAAAAATTTAAACCGCTATCAATGTGGTGCATCTCTAGTTTATTTTTTTTTAAAATATGTGCGATTACAAATCACTGGAAAACCAGAATCACACCCGCACCCATTGTCATCCCTAGTTAAAACTCAAAATTTAATAAATTTGAACGAAAAAATAATAATAATATATAAGTCAATATTTTATAATACATGTATATTCTATTTACAAACACAATAAAATTTAATGAAGGATAAAATAATACAAATTTAAAAGTTATGTTTTCTTTTTATTTTCATTTATAAACTCAAATAGTAGTAATATAAAATAAAACTTAAAAAACTGTTATTATCAAAAAATAAGTTTTTCATTAAACTCGGTGAGATTACGAGGAAAAATGATTTTTCATTTTTCATTTTTTATGACTTGGTATTTCTTTTACGTAATTTGTAAACAGTGGCAAAAGAAAAAGGGTTTATGAAGGGTTCTTTGGACACAAATCTCCTCCGTTTGCTTCTCACTCACCCTCTGTCTCTCCCTTCTTAGCTTCCGGATCCCGTTTGTCTCTCCGTTCACTCGTCTGCTCCACTTCCATCTATAGATGTGCCAAGTGCGCACCTCAAGCAATGACTCCCGAACCCAAACCAAAACCCGCTCCAGAACCCGACCCCGTCGTGTCTCCGCCTGTTACCGGCATCCATCCGAACCGGTCACAGGCTTTTGCACCCTGTGCTTACGAGAACGGCTAGCCGGTCTCGAACCTTCCGGTGATCCGTCTTCTTCCACCTCCACCTCCACCTCCACCTCCGTACTCGCGTCATCTCTCAATAACAGCATCACTGCGGGAACCACTGGTCGTCCGGAGCTCCGCCGCAGCAAGTCAGTATCCGTCGGCAAATGCGAAGCTGCTTCATCGGAGCGGCGACGGAATTCATGCGATGCAAGGGGTAAGAACACTCTATCTCATCATTTTAATCTCGATGTTGAAAGGAAGGGATTGAATCTAGAAGTTAAGGTTGAATCGAACAACTTAGGGATTTCGAGGATAAAAAAGAAGGATTTGAGGGGAGAGAATGAATATGGAGAAGAAGTTAGGTTTTCTAAGGATGTTTTGGTACCAAATGTTATTTCTGACAATGAGATTGAAAAAGAAGAAGATTTGAAGACAATGAAAGAGCACATATGTAACACCCCTTTTCCGAATAGAAAGGGTGGTCACACACAAACATACTAAATACAAAACTCTAATAAACGCCACAAGACAAAACCAAAATGATCGTCTAACTAGCTAGAACCACCGTCTAAGTTATTTATTACAACTCCAAATAATAGTCTAACAAAATATCTAAACCATTTGAATAAACGGGAGCTCTCGTCACACTTGCCCGCGTGAACCAATTACCCCGTACGGATATAAATTATTCACAATATACTACAATATATAATGTAACCAAAAGAGGCGAATAAACGATCAAATACAACCACGAACAAATTATGAATATATCAAACTGATTGAGATCAGGTACAACCGATGAACACTATCAAACAGAAAACTATAGTCAAAAGAATCTCAAACAAAATAAGGTCGAATCAAATGTTCATAAGGTAACAATTTCATACTGAGCTCAAATACAAATAGCTAAAGGCTAACAAAATATATCGGTACCATGATGTATGTAAATCAAAACAGATAGTACGCACGACACATACGTCACTAATCCGCCAAACGAATCAAATCGAATCAAATACTGGGTCAACCCATACGTATCCTAAACAAATATATCAAATGGCCAAAACTCACATCTAGAACATACAATATGATAAGCCGTGGACTGATCACACCGCCACGGAAGGTGTCATGCCCTTGTGTCAAGAGTACATGTCTGTGGTACCCCACATGTACCACAAGTGGTTAGCTCAATTATACCCAAAGATCAAACTATAAAATGTAAGCCAAAAGGGGTTCAAATCACAAGGCTTACATGACATTTTTAAATGACATTGAATTATCAAATACAAACATTCTTAATTATCACAAGATATCAATAATCAAAATAACTCCTGAATGTGAACGAAAATATATGAAGAATGAAACAAACCGAATAAAGTTCAAATAGTACAAATACGAGTTGTAAGTATCAATGCCAAGACTAACACATGAATATGAGAATGAACAATCAGGTGAAACAATAACCAACTTCTAAACGAAGAGCAAAACGAACAAATCAAAATTAAAAGGATGATCACTGAAGGAGTATGGAATCCGTACCTGGATTGAATAACGTAAT
Organism: Panax ginseng; assembly: GCA_020205605.1. Classification (NCBI taxonomy): domain Eukaryota; kingdom Viridiplantae; phylum Streptophyta; class Magnoliopsida; order Apiales; family Araliaceae; genus Panax; species Panax ginseng. The sequence continues at coordinate 7,716,865 of CM035138.1, read as the reverse complement.
ACCAAAAATTTATATTCCAAATTCGACTTGTTTAAACTCCGTTCGTTCGAACTATTTAAACAAAATAATAAATAAGTATAATTAGTGAATTATTATTATTATTATATGAACTTTAGTGATTCTACCATGTATTAATATATGCTTACATTCACCACACCTTCTGATCTAAATTAAATATGTATAGAACTTATGTTACAAATTAATTTTGTTCTTACACCTCCGTTCCAAACAAAGCCAGTTGAAGTCATCATATAATGCGAATATACAAAATATTGTTTAAGTTAATAACTTATTTACTTTATTAACAAAAATCCACACATGCCTGGTTACTATCAAAATCTTCACCAAACACATGACTCATAGTATTAGCAATGAAGAAGTTATATAACCAATGAGTAAATACCATACTGATTACAATAAAAAAAGAAACCAATTATTTAGCTTTCTGACTTGAGAAATCAAAACTTATTCTAACTCTATTAACAATACCAGCACAATCACAAAAGTACTTGCCTGACTTCTTTCTTTCTTCTACCCTCAATGAACTGTTTGAGCCCTATTTTCGAATTTCTCTATTTGATGCGCCGCTTTCGTTATTCAGTATGTATAGGTAATATGAAAGAGTTTAGATTTCAATTGTTATCTATTTATTAATACTCCCTCCGTCCCAGGATAAAAGTCCTGGTGGACTTTTCACGCATATTAAGAAGAGGAATAAAATAACAAAATTGTCCATAATAGTGTCATTAAATATGGAGAGAGAATTAGAATAAGAAAAGTATGAGATATTTAATGCTACGGGCATAATAGGAAAAAATGTGTAAAAGTTTGGTTATTAAAAGAAAGTGGAAATTTAACATGGGACAACTCAAAATAGTAATAAGGACTTTTATCCTGGGACGAAGGGAGTATATCTTATTTACTCTCTAATTTTTTTATAGGATTTAATATTACACTAATATTAATTAGACCCAATTAATTTTAATATCAAATTTTACCAAGTTAATGATACTTACTAATTACCATTAGCCCATAACAACTAAATGACCAGTTTGGCTCAAATAACATAAAAGCTCAATTAAAATATTTAAAATATAGATTTAAATTATTTTTTTTCGGGGTATTACAACATAGATCTTGAATGGCAGAGTACTAAGCACAAGGTGAGAGATTTTAAGGATATTGGCTGTAGTTTTAAGGCTGCAGTTTCAGTTTTCAGCAAGAAATTGCAGAAATGGAGGCAAAAACAATGGTTTAAGAAGCTTAGTACTCACCAGAGGGAAGAAATTGGTGATAAGGGAGGCATGATTGCAAGGGAAACCCAGTCCGAGGTGGCGGAGTGTGGATTCGGCCGGAGATCTTGGGATACTGATCCTAGGTTTACGGTGGATGCAAATAGGATGTCCATAGATGATTCAAGGTTTTCGTTTGATGAGCCTAGGGCTTCTTGGGATGGTTATTTGATTGCTTGGACAATTCCTCGACTTATGAAATGTTTGTTTAAAGTTGAATGGAGTTGAATGGTTGAATGATTGAATGGCTAAATCGGTCAGTGCGTTTGTTTTGATCAGAATGGCTGAATCGGTAAGATAAACGAGCTGAATGACTAAGTTAGATTTTTTTAGCTTAATGACTGAATGAGCAGTTGAATGAAGAAAAAAAATAAAAAAAATAAAAAAATAAGAAATAAAAATAAAATATTAACTATTATATTAAGTAATATTAAATAAATTTACAACAATTTTGAATTTTTCAGAGAGGTAAAATAATAAAGTTTTGTCATTCAGATATTTCAGACATGTCAATTATCAAACAACTTTTTTTATTCAGATTCAGATTCAACTCATTCAGATTCAGATTCATTCAGTTTTTATCAAACACCCCCTTACCAGTTACCCCCATGTTATATGTGGTTGAGAATATGATGTCGAATAGGCCTGAAGAGCAAATGCATTCAGTAAAAGAAGATGAGACTAGTTCTGGTTTATCAGCTCAGAGTAACTTGGATACGTCTTCTCAGAGGCGAAGTATTTTGAATTAGGAGTAGTTACATGAAAGCATTGGGATTATTAGAGGTGGATGAGGCCAAACTGATAGCAAATTATAATGTGTCTCCAGCATATTCTGATGTTTTTAATGGAAGTATGTTGATTATTACTGAGAAAGAATTGAAAGATTGGCATTTGAATTCTCTGAAAGATGATCACTCAAAGAGCTTAGATTTAGTAGGAAATTCAATTGGCAATCCAGTTACGGAGCCTTATGAAGAGCAAAGCAGGGAGCAAGGAGTAGATAAAGGGGTTTATAGTGGGACCTTATTTGTAGTATGAGTATAGCAGAGACAGGGGAGTGTGCAAAGAAGCGCACAAAAGAGTTTGTGCTAGAGAGAAACAAAAGTGCCAAGTGTTCTCTCAGCAACTTTGATAAGGGCCTTTTGCGGTTCTATTTGCCCCCGTTTAGGGGATAGGAGTAAATCTGGAAAAAGTAGGCTTAGGAAATCCTCACTTTCTATAGCTGAAGAAGTTTTGCGGTTGAGCTAAATTGAAAGGTACTACAGTGTTATTTGGCATAACGCTACTTTGTAAATTTAATTACTATATATTTCCCATTTTTAATTATGCTTAATACTTATGTGATATTTACAATGCATAATTGTGGTTTAGATTGTCTATGGAGTTTTGAACTTGTAGAATCGTGCCTTGGTTTATACTACAAGTGAGAATGACCTCTAATGGTTAGGCAGTATTGGCAGTTTGCTTGGGTCATATATCTGGAAAATTAATTAGTCTATATGGAGTTTTGAATTTCTGAACTCCTGTCTTGGTTTATACAAGTGAGAATGTCTGCTATTGAACAGGCAATGGCAGTTTGCTACGTTTTTGGGTAATATTAAAAAAATTATCAGACTTTTAACAGGTTATATTTCTAGCTCAAGCTCGAGGGAATGAGTAGAATGACGATTATTCATGTTACTTTTCAACCAATGGTTCCTTGAGTTTTGATTCTGCTCAGGTCATGAATATTAATATTTCTTTTTAAATTCGGTCTGTTTGGCCTTCTTTGCACCAAAAAAAGAAAAGAAAAAAAGACTTCATTCTGTCTTAACAAAGTGAGTAGTTGTTTGTGTTTATAATTATTCTATCCAATAAGTAAAAATAAAATTCAAAATATCAATGACAATATAATTTTACAACATGACCTTTTGTTCAGTTCAATCGAGTCAAGATATAAGTTACTAATATAATACATTCATTCTATAATAATAATTATTTTTAGCTTCATGCATATGAATTAAGAAAGTCATTTAATACTATTATTTAATAATTAAAATTTATATGAAATTTTATCACTACCGCTTGAGACAATGAGAGAAGTTAGGGGTGATATAAAAAAACAAATAATTTATTCTCCTAAAAAGTTGTAAACGACGAATAAATTGGAATACAAATTTTTTTCTCTGAAAAGTCATTTATTATGGAATATAGGTAGTAGTTTACCAGGAACAATCAAAGATAATCTTACTTAATACTCCATCCGTCTCATATTAAATGTCTTAATTTTCTTTTTAAATGTTCCAAAATAAATGTCTTATTCTATATTAGTATATATTTTTACCTTATTTTTCTACTTATACCCTCATAATCTTTTTAGTCAACTTTTATTAAAAATTTAAGAACTGATAAAAGGTCTACATTTGGAAGTGAATGTATTGTTATACCACTTTCTCGAGAGTGATTAGCATGAAATTAAATTTGGTCAATTCACTAATACAGTGCCGACAAGCAGGTCAAGAGGAGATATCTTTGTGTTTGTTAGCATTGTATTAGTCAATTGACCAACTTACTATGAAGTTTTCATGGTAACCGGATCCCATTTTCTCTTTCAATGTTTTTTATTTAATGACTCTCTAACCTCTTTTAACATAATAGTAGGAGTAACTTGGAAGGAATAATTAATATTGGTATCATAGAAAAGTAAATAGATACTTCAATTAATAAGTTATTTAGGACAATTTAAATTAAAAAAAAACTATTAATTGAAGTGTCGAAATCAATTAGAACGCTTAATACAATATGGGAGACTATTAATTGTTATTATTAATAAATAAAATTTTATTATAACTTAGATAATATAGTTGGAGTTTTTTTTCACATAGATCGTCGTCCCTAACTTATAGAAGTATTTGTTACTCTTAATTAAAATACAAATGTAATTATATTTAAGTATAAATAAAATTTTATTATAAGCTTAATATAATAAATTTTAACACGTTTAACAATCACGTTTAATAGGCCTCTCTTTCCCAATCACGTTTAACACGTTTGGGATCAAGAGTTATAGTAGAAGTGAGTTAGACCAAAAAAAAAAAAAAAAATAATTTGGACAAAAAGAAACGATATGGCCAAGGCCATTCTTTCGATCTTTCCCAATCCCAATCTCTTCTTCTTAGGCGGCGGGACCGTGGCAGTGGCCGTACCCCTACCCCTACGCCTACCCCTACCCCTACCCCTACCCCTACCCCTACCCCTTACCCACTTATTTTATAAGTACTATATATAGTATAATATACACACCCTTAGCTAATGAAATTATACAGAGAGGGAGAGAAACAGAGTTCATTCATGGATAACCAAAAAGGTAGAATCAGTATAGCGTTGCTACCATTTTTAGCCCATGGTCACATATCTCCCTTCTTTGAGCTAGCCAAACAACTCGCAAAAAGAAATTGCAATGTTTTCCTCTGTTCTACCCCAATCAATCTTAGCTCCATCAAGAACAGAGTATCTGATAAGGATTCCTCTGCTTCTATAAAACTAGTAGAGCTTCATCTTCCATCTTCCCCTGATCTTCCTCCTCACTACCACACCACAAATGGCCTCCCTTCCCATCTCATGATCCCACTCAGAAACGCCTTTGATACAGCAGGCCCCACCTTCTCTGAAATCCTTAAAACCTTAAACCCTGATTTGCTTATTTATGATTTCAATCCCTCATGGGCACCGGAGATCGCTTCGTCTCACAATATTCCGGCAGTTTGTTTCATAATTGGTGGAGCAGCCTCCTCTTCCATGAGCCTACATAGTTTCAAAAACCCAGGTGAAAAATACCCATTTCTAGATTTTGATGATAACAGTAATATTACCCCTGAACCACCTTCAGCAGATAACATGAAGCTATTAATTAATTTTATGACTTGTTTCGAACGATCTTGCGACATTATTTTGATTAAGAGTTTTAGAGAACTAGAAGGGAAATATTTTGATTTTTTTTCCACTTTATCTGATAAAACTTTGGTTCCTGTTGGTCCACTCGTTCAAGATCCTATGGGCCATAATGAAGATCCAAAAACAGAGCAGTTTATAAACTGGCTTGACAAAAGGGCTGAATCTACAGTGGTGTTTGTCTGCTTTGGAAGTGAGTGTTTTCTCTCCAATGAGGAATTGGAAGAAGTAGCGATTGGGCTAGAGATTAGCATGGTTAATTTCATATGGGCTGTGAGATTAATTGAAGGAGAGAAAAAAGGGGTTTTACCAGAGGGGTTTGTTCAAAGGGTAGGAGACAGAGGATTGGTTGTGGAGGAGTGGGCTCCACAGGCAAGAATTTTAGGACATTCAAGCACCGGTGGGTTTGTGAGCCATTGTGGGTGGAATTCTATTACGGAGAGTATGAAGTTTGGGGTTCCAGTAATTGCCATGGCCAGGCATTTTGATCAGCCTTTGAATGGTAAGCTGGCGGCGGAGGTTGGTGTGGGCATGGAGGTTGTGAGAGATGAAAATGGGAAGTATAAGAGAGAAGGGATTGCAGAGGTAATAAGAAAAGTCGTTGTGGAGAAAAGTGGGGAGGTTATCAGGAGGAAAGCAAGGGAATTGAGTGAGAAAATGAAAGAGAAAGGAGAGCAAGAGATTGATAGGGTAGTGGAGGAGCTAGTACAAATTTGTAAGAAGAAGAAAGATGAACAATAGTAGTAGTAATAAACTAATTTTTTCCCCCTTTAAAATCATTTGGAATGCGCTTAGGTTGGGTTTTGAACTCTTTTCTTTGTATGCTATAATTCAAGTGGTTTTTGTACTTTGTGTTGTGAAGAAAACCAAGGAATGGTTGATTTTCATTGGTTTGGTATGTATAACTCCATTCCTAAATAAGTGACGTTTTGAAAGAAAAAATTTATTTCAAATTATCTGTCGTTTATAACTTTCTAGGAGAATAAATTATTTACTTTCTTATATTACTCTTACGTTCTCTCATTGTCACGATAAATTCTCTTTCTTGTATTAATAGTTTTCAACTTCCCATAAAGGGGTACTGATGGAATTTTACACAGATTTTAATTGTTAAATGATAGTATTAAATAACTTTCTTAATCCATGTGCAAAAACTTTAAACGACACTTATTTAGAAATAGAGGGAGTAATAAAACTAAATTAAGCTGCTAAAAGCCTATAATGTATTGCCAATTATAGTACTCCCTCAGTTCCTAAAAGATTATCGTTTTAGAAGAAAAAAAAATTATTCCAAAATGTTTGTTCTTTACAACTTTTTAAGATAATAAATTATTTATTTTTCTATATTACCCATATTTTCTCTCATTGTCCCAAGAAATTCTATCCAATTTTAATTGTTAGTAAATGATAGTATTAAATGACTTTCTTAATCCATGTGCAAAAATCTTAAACAATAATCTTTTAAGAATAGATGGAGTATATAATTGGCACTAATCACGATGGGACCGGCGCAATAATAAGACAAGTAGTGGAGTATTTTATTTTATTTATAGATATTTTACCTTCTAAAAATAATTTGAAAGGTCTTAATTGTAGTTAACGCGCGATATGTAGAGAGTTGAATTAAATTGAAGGAGCTTTTTCTATGCAAACATAAAAATTAAATCGGAGTGTATTTGAATATAAGTGATTAAGAATTGTTATATCATGTAAGAGAGATTCCATGTTATCATGGAAATTGGATAACAAGGGTCAATGATATTCTTTTTAATGGTATTCTTTTTTAGATTAAAAAACAATTTGCACCTTAAATTTTATACAGGTGTTGACTTTTGCACTCCAAACTGAAAAAGGTATCTAAATACACCCCAAACTTCATTATACGTAACAAAACGCACACTTTCTTCACTTAACTGGTCAAAAGTGACCGGCTAAAACTGTAACACAAGTTTGAGGTGTAAATTATTTTTTAGTCTTAAAAATTGGCAAATATAATTAATTTTAAATAAAATAAAATAATTAATTTTAAATAAAATAATTAAAATAATAAAATTAAAATAAATATTTGGAATTAATGATTAATAATTAATCATTAACTTGTAAAATAATTATTTTATTTTTATTTTTAAAATTAATTATTAATCATTCCGGTTAAAAAAATCATTAACGTGTAAAAAAATCATTTTTGCCACAAAAAAAATTTTTGCTTGTTTTTGTTTTTAAAAACAAAATTTTGTAAAAACAAAATTTTTAAAAATAGGAATTTTCAAAAACAGAATTTTGTAAAAACAAATTTTTTTTTTAAAACAAATTTTTTTAAAAACAGAATTTTGATGAAATTGTCTTCTGATGAAATTGTTTTCATTGAAAATGACTTGTTTTCCATTTAAAAATGAGATGAAAAGGATCTATCATCTTTTCTACTTGAATTAATTAATGTTTTTTAGTGTACTTTATCTTCTTCTTTTTTCCCTTCAATATACGCCATATTATAATAAAATAATATTGCTACATTTATAATTTCTTCTGAATAGAAAAAAAATAGACGAAATAGGAGAGGGAGAGAAATATTACCAAATTTGAGAGCTTAAAGACGATAAGAGCTATATGTGAAAAAATAAGTGAATTAATTGAGTAAAATGAATTAGTTTGCTAAAGACCTAAAAAATAAATAAAGAGAATAAAAATAAAACTTATTGTTAGAAGATAATAGTGTTGGATATTCCGTTGACGTAACAATTTTTGAAAAGAAAGGAGTATATTCCCTTTGACAAGAAATGATGTATCGCAATTTTAGGAAAATGATGGATTTTTATTTTATCACATTTTCTTTTTATTGAGTTTTTTAGCTAAAAAAAAGAAGAAAAATAGACGAAAAAATTCAAACACTTTTCTTGCCGAAAAAATTTGTTCATTTTTTGGACATATTTGGAAAAATTGAATAACATAAAAAATATATTTTATTATCCTTATACAAAGAATAAACAAAAACAAAATTAATAATGATTTTTTTTTTAACTTGTAAAATAAAATTCTATTTTTGAAAAATTACATTTAAAAAAAATTGTTTTTAAAAAAAAAAAATGAATTTTTTTTATGTGGCAAAAATGATTTTTTTACAAGTTAATGATTTTTTTAACATGAATGATTAATAATTAATTTTAAAAATAAAAATAAAATAATTATTTTACAAGTTAATGTGTGACGCCCCCAAAATAGGTATACATCACCCATTCTGAGTTGTTAATACATGGTACAGAAACAACTACAACTTTATTAATAGTAAAACTGTGAGTTTGAATACAAATATTATCTTCTAGACAATATCTATACCCAAATAAATCCTCATCATATTTATTGATACATTATTTTACAAAAATAGTGAGGACTACTAAACAACTCTCTCTATAACCATCATTCCATACCCGACTGCATCTTTCGCTTACATTCTCGGTTCATGAGAAGAAAAATGGAACAAAAAGGAAAAGGGTGAGCTCAACTAGCCCAGTAAAGAATATAATGACTAAGATAATATATAACAAATTATCGTTAGTCTTCAACAGGGAAAAATTTAATAGAATACAATAGACAACAAGTTTTAAATTAATATTCACAATGAAATAATAATTCATTAGAAGAGTTAAGTAGAGAATGCAAACTACTATCTTCTACATGTATGAATTTAAAAGTTCATCGCTATCTTTTATCCCTGTAACATCAATCAATATATATCTGAATCAAATATTCATCTTTGCACTACGGGCCAAAGATATTCATCATTGGTCATGTTCATCTAAACACTGCTCATCTCTTTGCACTACTACCAAAGATATTCATCGAAATCATTCATCTTTGCAGACTACAGCCAAAAGATATTCAATAATATCATCATTTAAGACCGAGGATGATGAAAATATTTTTTAAAAGAAACGAATCCAAAGAAAACAAAATGACAAGGATTAAGGATTAAGGATTCGTACTTTGTTTTATCCATGTCCAAAAATACCTCAAAAATAATCATAGTGGTGTAAAATTCAAGAATGATCAAAACATGGAAAAAATCAAAGCTAATATCCAGAATAGATATTTTGGACGAAAAGAAAAATTTTATTTTTAAATGAATAATGCCAGTGATTGAATGAATAGTATCGTATACGTTAATAGTCTTGAGAGTATCGTGAATAAGAATCTCACACACAAAAGTTCTAAATTTGATAAAACTTCAGATCAATATTTTCAAAGATAATGATATTGAAGAAATAATATCATTACGAAAAAAATAATATCCATTACCTCGGAAAGACAAGATTTAACCTAATACTGGATATAAATATAACTCGAACTCAGCACCGTATAGCAATACTCAAAGTATACTCAAAATACTCATAAAAATACGCTCGATAATATAGAGAGAGAAAATTTTAGTTTCTGGTGTGATTTTCAATTCTAACCTAAGCACCCTATTTATAGGAAAATGCTTAGAACACCAAAGCAGAAAATTTAATAAAATATTAATAAATTTATATAAATCATACGCAAACTTGGAAATTCCGATTTCAAAGATATTTTGCAACACATATGCCCACCAACCAACCACAAAAACGTTTTTGTTATTTTAAACAATTAAAACTTGTAAAAATCAATTATTTTGGAACTCTAGAATTTCAATAAATCACAATAAATAGCCCTTTTGTCAGAAAATTCGAATCTCGCTTTTTTTTATAGGAAATTCATTTCTCTACAACTTCTGAGTAAGAAAGTTTTTCCAGATTCCAAATGTAAATTGACCGAAATCCATAAACCAAGCGATTTTACAAAGTATGATCAAATTTCATCAAGAAATGGGGTCCACCAACATGTTTAACATGTTTTAAACATTTATTACAACAAAAATACTCTTTCTTCTCAGATATACTCATATATCACACATTCATTGTAAAAATATCACCATTATTATATTATTAAAAATATAATAATATATTTAAATGAATTATTTTATCGTAAAAAGATAAAAATTAATTTTCAACAATTGTCACATTAAAAATTTTCTCCATCTATATCCACATAAAATTAATATTTTTCTCATCATATGAATCAATAATTAATTATTCACAAATAATATTACGTAATCACAATATCGATGATCGTGGCGGTTCCTGTGAAAGAGGGGCTTTCCAATAAGAATTTCTCCTTAATAATAAGCGCAATTAGGTGACCAAACTTCTCCTTATGTAAACTTTCTAGACATTGCCAATAATGTTATCCAATAATATTATTCAGATAATATAAATTATTGCTTCGATAATGAAAAATACCGTGTAGTGACAATTATCAAACAACAATAATATAAAATATCAACACAAAGAATTATTGAATCAATAAAATAAAATATCGCGATAATTATCGTAACAATTATTGAGTAGTGCATTCTTACGTAAGAATCAATAATTGGTGCAATACCGCCCATCAATCTTCTTGTGCGCAACGCGTAATTACGTGTTTTAACCAACGGTATTCCAACAACAGGTAAATTCAGAATAACTACGCTGATTATTTTTAAACGACTTATATTTGTCGCTTTCTTCCTCTAATCACTTTCTCGTTATGGGGTCCACACACATGGTCGCTACCGTCGCATTTAATATTCCTCGACAAAGATTTAATATTCCACGACCAAACGAATATTCCCGACAATAATGAATATTTTATAACCATTTCTTTATTTTGAAATACTTGCGTATTTTACCCATAACTATCCACATTAATCAAATCAACCATTACTATTTCAAAATAATAATTAGAGGAAATTAAATTTCATTTATTAATTATATGGGGTCTTACAACCTCCCTCCTTATGAAATTTCGTCCTCGAATTGACGTATGTACTGTGTTTCGAAAGATGAGGATACCTCGCTTTCATTTTCGCTTTCCAACTCCGAGGTCATTTCCTCAATAAAGATGATTCCTCCACAAAACTTTAACTTGTGGTATGACCTTTCAGTCGTAGGACATACTCCTTCCTATCCAAAATCTTGGCAGTGTACTTTTTCGTGACGTTAAGTCTTCTGGCTATCTCATCCGGTTTCTAACTCTATAACGTGGTCCGGTCTTTCACATATTTACGAAGTATGATATGTGAAACACATTATGAACACGAGACATACTTTCGGAGGTAACGCGAGTCTATAAAGCTTACATTTCCTACTTTCGGTCAAGAATTTGAAATGGACCAATAAATCATGGATTGAGCTTTCCTCTCTTCCCAAATCTTGTAACTCCCTTCCATGGAGCAACTTGCAACAATACATGATCCCCTATACTAAATTCCACGTCCTTTCGATGAAGATCCGCATAACTCTTTTGTCGATCTTGTCTGCTTTGTATACGTTGTCGAATCATTTGGATCTTTTCGGTAGTCATACGTCTTAACTTCGGGTCCCAATAATGTTGCTTCACCCACCTCATCCCAACATATTGGAGAGCGACACTTTCGTCCATATAATGCTTCAAATGGAGCCACACCTATATCTTTGCACGATAATCGTTGTCAGGGAGAATTCCACCAATGGTAAATACTTATCCCAATTGCCTTTCAAGTCTAGGACACGTAGTCTTAATAGATCTTCAAGAGTTTGAATAGTCCTCTCGATTGTCCGTCTGTCTTTGAGGATGGTAAAAACCGAATCGAATCGTAAACTGCGTGCCCATAGCTCTTTGCAAGCTAACCCAAAATCTTGAAGTGAATCTTGGGTCACGATCCAAACTATGGATATCTTGGCATGCCATGCAACCTCACAATCTCATTTACATATATACTAAAGAAGACGTTCGAGGAATAAGTCTCCGTGTCGGCAAGAAATGAGCGCGATTTGGTTAATCTATCAACAATAACCCAAATGGCATTGATGTCTTGAAAACCGTAGGAAGACCCGTGAATCGAAATCCATGGTAATGTGTTCCCACTTCCATTTCTAATCTCAAGTGGTTGCAACGGACCCTTAGGTACTAGATGCTCCGCCTTTACACGTTGACAAGTTAAACACATCGAGATAAACTTTGCAATCTCTCTTCATATTGTTCCACCAAAATGTATGTCAAGATCACGATACATTTTGGTATTTCCAGGATGGATTGCAAATGGTGTATTGTGTGCCTCCATCATAATCTTGTACTTCAAATTAGAGTCGTTAGGGACACAAAGTCTGGAGTGGACTCAAAGTATTCCTTCTTCATCAATTCTCGCTTCCGGAATAGCACCTTCTTGTACTTTCTTCTTCATACGCATTAGCTCCGGGTCGGTGGCTTGAACAACCTTAACTTTTTCTATTAAAGTTGGCTTTATGCGTATATTTGACATTATCGCACTCATTCCTGCATATGATATTCTACTCAACGCGTCAGCTACCACGTTCGCTTTTCCAAGATGGTATTGAATAGTGTGGTCGTAATCTTTCAACAACTCGAGCCAACGTTATTGCCGTATGTTGAGTTCATTTTGCGTGAAGAAATATTTGAGGCTTTTATGGTCTGAATATATCTCCACTTTCTCCCCATATAGATAGTGCCTCCGGATCTTTAATATGAATGACTCATCGCTAACTCTAGATCATGAGTAGGATAATTCCTCTCATACTCTTTTAAGTTGTCGCGAGGCATAAAGCTATGACTTTCCCACGCTTGCATGAGAACACATCCTAACCCTTTGCACGAAGCATCGTTGTAGATAACAAATCCATCCGCATGCGGATGGTATTGTTAGAACAGTGCTTAAATGAGTCTCCTCTTGAGCTCTTAGAAACTCGTCTCGCATTCCTCGCTTCCATACTGAATTTTATATCTTTTTGAGTAAAATTTGAGTTAATGGAGTAGCGATTCGAGAAAATCCTTCCACGAATCTCCGATAATAACCAATTTAAGCCCGAAAGCTACGTCTTTCTGGTCCACCGACTTTCTTGCTCCCAACTTTGTATTGCTTCAATCTTCGCCGGGTCCACAGATACTCCATGTTTCGACACCACGTGCCCAAGGAATGCTACTTCCTCAAGCCAGAACTCGCATTTTTTCAATTCGGCATATAGTTTGTTTTCACGAAGCCTTTGGAGTATCGACCGAATGGTGCTTCATGATCTTCACGACTTTTGGAATATATGAGGATGTCATCAATAAAGACAACAACGAACTGATCCAAATATTCCTTGAATACTCGGTTCATCATATCTATGAAAGCTGTAGGAGCATTAGTCAATCCGAAAGACATAACTAAGAATTCATAATGCCGCATCTGAGTTCGAAGGCGATCTTTGAATATCCTCGCCTCTAATCTTCACCGATGATATCCGAATCGAAGATCGATCTTTGAAAAGAATTATGCTCCTTGCAACTGGTCAAACAAGTCATCAATACGAGGTAGAAGATACCTATTCTTGATGGTGACATGGTTCAATTCTCGATAGTCAATACTGAAGTCGCGATACTACTGCTCTTTCTTCTTTCTGAATAAAAAGCAGAGCACCCCAAGGAGATGTCTTGGGGCCGAATGAAACCGATGTCCAACAACTCCTCGTAGTTGGACCTTTAACTCCTAAAGTTCAATAGAGCCATTCGATATGGGTTTTAGAAATGAGCTTTGTACCGGAGTTCAAGGTCAATAAAGAATTTAACTTCACGTTCGGGGGTGAGGCGGGAAGTTCTTCAGAAATACATCAGGAAAGTCAATAACAACAGGTATATTATTCAAATTTGACGTGTCTTTATTCAAATCCATAACATCCGTTTTTCAATAAACGAATAACTTTATGATTAGATATGACAGTGATTGATTTTAATGGTTTAGTTGCTTGAATTGCATCTGACAAAGTTGGTTAGGAATATGAAAACTAACAACCTTACGAAACAATCAATTTTGGCATGATGAGTAGTTAACCAATCAATCCCTAAAATCACATCAAAAGCAAGTATCTTTAAAGAGATAAAGGTCAACGGGTAAGGTGATGGTGCCAACTTGAATCAAACAAGATTTATAAACAACGATGGATGTGATGAAAGTTTCTCCTAACGGAGTTTCCACAGATAGGTCAAAGTCTAATTTCTCCGAGTCAAATTTAAACGTTGAGCACAAGTAGGAGAGATAAATGAATGGGTAAAGACTTATTCTAGTAAAGTATAAACTTCACAAGAATTTATGATTACTTACCCGTGATCACCTCGTTTGGGTTCCTCGATTTTGACCCGACCACAACAAACGCCTTCTTCCAGAACAGATTGACTTTAACTTTTCGGGATAATCTTTTGAGTCACCGCCTCAATTGAACTAGGTTTCGCTTATCGTCTAATCCCGAAAGCGATATGTCCTTCCTTTTCACAATTATAAAGATACCTTGAATCGTTGGCGGCTTGACCGATATGTCCTCTTTTCCAGTATTTGTAACATACGACCGGTGGTCATTCCTCCTTGGAACCATTCTTCTTTGGTCTTTGCCATTTTCACATTATCGTTGTTAAATCTCCTCTTTTTAAAATCTCCTCCCGATTCGCTTCTTCTATTCTCATGGCCATGATTACCACCAGAGTGGTAGATATTTTTGTCCGTCTTTTTCTTTCTCCGCTGGTTATCATTGTTTTGTTGACTGCCATCTCCGGTATGATCCTCGGTCAGGGTCCTCAATTGACCGAGTACTTTCGTTATCTCGCTTCTAATAATTGAGCCTCATTTTAACATCTGAATAGAGAAAAAATTTATGAAAAATGAGATACTGACGTATGTCGGGTTTCAAACCTCTAAGAAATATCCGCGTCATACGTTTTTCATTCTCCACCAAATGAGGTGCAAACCTGGATAACTCTGCAAACTTTGCCTCGTACTGAGACACCGTCATGTTGTTTTGCTCTAATCTGATGAACTCCACTTCTTTCATATAGACGAACACTTTCGTGAAAGTATTTGTCATTAAATAGTTCTGAAATGTCTCCCAAGACATGCCGAAGTCTTGCGTTGGATGGAGTGCGCTTCATGACTCCCACCAAAGAATCTGCTTCGCCACGGAACATAAAAGTGGCGAATGGAACCTTCGTTCTCTCCGTGCATCCCAAGACATCGAATATCTTGGTAATTTTCTTGACCCATGTTTCCGCCATGATCGGATCCGGCTTTCCCTTAAATTCTAGTGGTCCCAACTCTTTGAATCGGCTTGTTTGTGACAACCCGTGAATTGCTATCATTTCCTCCTCAGATTTTGAACACGAGTCTCCCTCGTCGATTTTTTCATGAATCGCAAAAAAAGCTTCTAAACATCCCTCGCTCATCATCTCGCTTTCAGGTGGTTATGTTGTTATGGGAGGAACATTGCCACTGCTTCACGTTCTCCTCGTTGGTGAGTACACGCGTCTCAACGGTCTCATTTCCATTATTAATATTCTCGATTCGACATTCTCAAACACCGTCTATAAAACAAAGGTTAATTAAGCAAATCAATATATCACATAATATCCCTATATATCTTGACCAACTAACAAATAAGCTTAGGTAGGACACACTAAATAAGGATTTACTCTGCCTCTCCCTCCTAGTTCTATTCCCCGATCTCCGCCAGAGATCATATCCCTAAGCTCGATACCAACCGTGACGCCCCCCAAAATAGGTATACATCACCCATTCTCGAGTTGTCGATATACGGTACATGCAAACAACTACAACTTTATTATTACAATAAGAAAAGCTGTGAGTTTGAATACAAATATTATCTTCTGCATAATATCTATACCCAAATAAATCCTCATCACATTTATTGATACATTATTTTATAAAATGGTGAGGACTACTAAACAACTCTCTATATAACCATCATTCCATACCCCGACTGTACTCGCTACATTCTCGCTTCCCGAGAAGAAAAATAGAACAAAAGGAAAAGGGTGAGCTCAACTAGCCCAATAAAGAATATTATGACTAAGATAATATACAACAAATTATCGTTAGTCTTCAACAGAAAAAATTTAATAGAATACAATAGGCAACAAGTTTTAAATCAATATTCGCAGTGAAATAAAAATTCATTAAAGAGTTAAGTAGAGAATGCAAACTACTATCTTCTATGTATGAATTTAAAAGTTCATCGCTCATCTTTTATCCTCGTAACATCAATCAATATATATCCGAATCAAATATTCATCTTTGCACCACAGCCAAAGATATTCATCACCGTCATGTTCATCTAAACACTGCTCATCTTTGCACTACTACCAAAGATATTCATCGAAATCATTCATCTTTGCACTACAGGCCAAAGATATTCAATAATATCATCATTTAAGACTGAGGATGATGAAAAATATTTTTAAGGAAACGAATCCAGTGAAACAAAATGACAAGGATTAAGGATTCGTACTTTATTTTATCCATGTCCAAAAATACCTCAAAAATAATCATAGTGGTGTAAAATTCAAGAATGATCAAAACATGGATAGAATCAAAGCTAATATCCAGAATAGATATTTTGGACGAAAAGAAAAATTTTATTTTTAAATGAATAATGCCAGTGATTCGTGAATAAGATCGTATCGTGAATAAAGGCCAGATCGTGAATAAGAATCTGACACCAAAAGTTCTAAATTTGATAAAAACTTCAGATCAATATTTCAAAGATAATGATATTGAAGAAATAATATCATTACGAAAAAAAATAATATCCTTTACCTTGGAAAGAAGGAAGATTCCTAACTGGAATATCGGATATAAAGTTATAACTCAACTTGCATCGATATAACAATACTCAAAGTATACTCAAAATACTCACATAAAATACGCTTTCGATAATATCGAGAGAGAAAAATTTCGATTTACGGTGTGATTTTCAATTCTAACTTAAGACCCTATTTATAGAAAAATGCTTAGAACACCAAAGCGTAAAATTTAATAAAATATTAATAAATTTATATAAATCATACGCAAACTTGGAAATTCGATTTCAAAGATATTTTGCAAACACACGTGCTCACCAACCAACCACAAAAAAACGCTTTTTGTTATTTTAAACAATTAAAACTTGCAAAAATCAATTATTTTAACTCCTAACTTCAATAATTCACATAAATAAATAGCCTTTTGTCGGAAAATTGAATCTCATGAGTTTTCATAGGATTAAAAAACGTTAATTTTAAAAAAATAGAATTTAAAAAAAGTAATTTTTTAAAAAAGCGTTAATTTTTAATTTTAAAAAAATAGAATTTAAAAAGCGTTAATTTTAAAAAAATAGAATTTAAAAAGAATGATTTTTTTAATTTTTTAAAATTAACGCTTTTTTAAAAAAATAAAAAAATCTTTTTATTTTAAATTTCGCTTTTTTTAAAATTAAAGTTTTTAAAATTCTTTTTTAAAATTAACGTTTTTTTTTAAAAATTCTGTTTTTTTTTTAAATTAACGTATTTTAAATTCTGTTTTTTTAAAAATTAAAATTCTGTTTTTTTTTAAATTCTGTTTTTTTTAAATTAACGTTTTTAAAAAATTAACGCTTTTTTAAAATTAACGCTTTTTTAAAAAATTAAGAAATTCTGTTTTTTTAAAATTAACTTTTTTAAATTCTGTTTTTTTAAAATTAAAAATTCTGTTTTTAAAAATTAAAAATTCTGTTTTATATAAAAAATATATATATTGAGAATCTAATCATATTCATATATATATAAAACAGAATTTTTTTTTAAAAAGACTTTTTAAAATTAACAGATTTTTTTAAAAACAGACTTTTTAAAAAAAGACTTTTTTTTAAAAACAGACTTTTTAGAAAAAGACTTTTTTAAATGTAACAGATTTTATAAAAAAATTCTAAAAAATTAACTTTTTTTAAAAACAGACATTTTAATAGTATTTATTATTATTATTATTATTATTATTTTGAAATTATTATTATTATTATTATTATTATTATTAGTTTTGGAATTGTTTAGGTGAAGTAGTTAATAGTTTTGGTCGTTTTTGTGTTATAATAATCTGCGTGTTTGTCTTTTCTCATACTCTATGCAAAGAAAAAAAAAGTCAAGTCAACTTGCATGCTAAGCGTTCTTAACGCTTTTTTAGGCGGAAAAATCGAGACAGAGTGAATTTTTGTAATATATAAAAGATCTGATTATTCGATCAGAATTTAAAAAATTTTCGATAACTGCATAATAAAGGGGCCTCTATATCAGTGTGCAAAAACCTTATTTATCCCTTTATTTCAGCCTCGCGAAGTTTTAAGGTCAACACACATTTGGGACAACAAGACTTATATGCCTCTTTCCCAATCACGTTTAACACGTGTTGGGATCAAGAGTTATAGGCCGCTCTTTCCCAATCCCAATACCAATCCCAATCTCTTCTTCTTGGACGGCGTGACCGCACCGCTACTCCTTGTCCACTTATTTTATTTATATACACACCCTTAGCTAATGAAATTATACAGAGAGGGAGAGAAACAGAGTTCATTCATGGATAACCAAAAAGGTAGAATCAGTATAGCGTTGCTACCATTTTTAGCCCATGGTCACATATCTCCCTTCTTTGAGCTAGCCAAACAACTCGCGAAAAGAAATTGCAATGTTTTCCTCTGTTCTACCCCAATCAATCTTAGCTCCATCAAGGATAAGGATTCCTCTGCTTCTATAAAACTAGTTGAGCTTCATCTTCCATCTTCCCCTGATCTTCCTCCTCACTATCACACCACAAATGGCCTCCCTTCCCATCTCATGCTCCCACTCAGAAACGCCTTTGAAACTGCAGGCCCCACCTTCTCTGAAATCCTTAAAACCTTAAACCCCGATTTGCTTATTTATGATTTCAATCCCTCATGGGCACCGGAGATCGCTTCGTCTCACAATATTCCGGCAGTTTATTTCCTAACCACGGCAGCAGCCAGCTCTTCCATTGGCCTACATGCTTTCAAAAACCCAGGTGAAAAATACCCATTTCCAGATTTTTATGATAACAGTAATATTACCCCTGAACCACCTTCTGCAGATAACATGAAGCTACTTCATGATTTTATCGCTTGTTTCGAACGATCTTGCGACATTATTTTGATTAAGAGTTTTAGAGAACTAGAAGGGAAATATATTGATTTGCTTTCCACTTTATCTGATAAAACTTTGGTTCCTGTTGGTCCACTCGTTCAAGATCCTATGGGCCATAATGAAGATCCAAAAACAGAGCAGATTATAAACTGGCTTGACAAAAGGGCTGAATCTACAGTGGTGTTTGTCTGCTTTGGAAGTGAGTATTTTCTCTCCAATGAGGAATTGGAAGAAGTAGCAATTGGGCTAGAGATTAGCACGGTTAATTTCATATGGGCTGTGAGATTAATTGAAGGAGAGAAAAAAGGGATTTTACCAGAGGGGTTTGTTCAAAGGGTAGGAGACAGAGGATTGGTTGTGGAGGGGTGGGCTCCACAGGCAAGAATTTTAGGACATTCAAGCACCGGTGGGTTTGTGAGCCATTGTGGGTGGAGTTCTATTGCGGAGAGTATGAAGTTTGGGGTTCCAGTAATTGCCATGGCCAGGCATCTTGATCAGCCTTTGAATGGTAAGCTGGCGGCGGAGGTTGGTGTGGGCATGGAGGTTGTGAGAGATGAGAATGGGAAGTATAAGAGAGAAGGGATTGCAGAGGTAATAAGAAAAGTGGTTGTGGAGAAAAGTGGGGAGGTTATCAGGAGGAAAGCAAGGGAGTTGAGTGAGAAAATGAAAGAGAAAGGAGAGCAAGAGATTGATAGGGCATTGGAGGAGCTAGTACAAATTTGTAAGAAGAAGAAAGATGAACAATAGTAATAGGACTACTTTTTTTACCTTTAGAATCATTTTGAATGCGCTTAAGGTTGAGTTTTTAACTTTTTCTTTGTACTTGGACTTTGTGTCGTGAAGAAAACCAAGGAATGGTTGATTTTCATTGGTTTGGTATGTAACAAAACTACTACAATGTCTTGCCAATTACTCCTATATTGTATGTGAAAGAACAGATCTTTAACCTCTCTGTGCTGAAGTCTGTCTTACAGCTAGCCTAACCGAGGCTAAATTTAACAGATTCAAGATTCCTGATCTGAGAAATTTGGTCAGACATATTCTGCTCATCTCAAGTCAGTCCACGTATGGGAGGAAAGCCTTCTTTCATCTCATTGAATTTCATATCTTGTGTTAACGTCCAAATTTGTCCGCTTATCAAATCACCAATCAAATGAACTTAAATCTGCACAATGAACAATCCTATGTAGATGGTGCTTATAATTGTAAGTCCAGATTTGACTTCTTTCAAAAATAAGAAGCTAATTAAAACAAGGGATTTATAAATCAACTGTGACCCTTCCACAACATCAAACTCCTTATTGTCAATGTAATATGCAGCCAAGTGGCGTAGGTCTCCCCGAATCTCTCCGACCCATTAAACCACACTCCACCCTTAAACTACTCCTAGTTATGATTGCAGTTGATTAGTTTTTTCAGTCAGCATGAAGTTTAACGGAAGTGGAAGTGGTTAGCATAAAGTTTATTTTGGGGTGAGTTAATCAATTGACTAATAGAATACTGATACGCATGTGAGGTTGTATTTGTGTCAGTACTCTATTGGCCAATTGACCAACTTACCAAAAAAATAATTTAATGCTAACTAGATCGAAGTTTAACATATACAAGCTTGGAGCCTGTGCCAGGCACGAGTTATCTTTCTTACCATGGCTCAAATGTTAAAAAACTTACTCACAAACAAGGACGGAGTTAGGAATTTTTGCCGCCCTGGGCTATCAAGTACCAACCATATACGCAAGAAATTATCCCACCAAAATCGATCATAAATTCAAAATATATATAAAGGTTACCTTGGGCGCTAATTCACAAGTTTTAGCATAACAACCTCTTAGAGGCAAAATTTCAAACACCTTGAAGGCGTACTCTAAAATCCCATATTTCATAAGCATAATAGAGGAGCTTAGCCAAAAATTTCATCCTTATTACTCCAATTAGCATATATATAACTTCCCATCACATCAACAAAGTAATTTCAATACGTTATTTATCTCAAATTCACGAATTTAACAAGTATAAACTAGTTGTCGCTGATGCACTTTCTCTTGGTTTAAAGAAAGAAAACAAAGTTTTTTCTCTCTTGCTTCCTTGACTTTCCATTGTGGCTTATAAGATTGCTTAACAGCTGGATTTTTAACAAAAAAATTGGTTCAATTGAAAGATTATATTGAATGATTATAGTGAAAAATAACATACTGAATGCTAATAGTATCATTAGATTTCAAAACTTAGAAAGTTTTTAACTAAGTAAATTAGTCAAAGCATGGCATACAACAAACATAATATCAAACAATTACTCCTATCTTAGTAATGTGCCACAATTAGCAACAAATGATGCATGAACAAGAAAACATCAAAATTAAACAAGATAAAGGCCAACATAGCACTAAAAAGTACTCCCTCCAAGATGTCAAAAAAAAAATAAAAAAACAAGGATATCACAGTCTTTGAGGATACTAGATTAAATAAACATTACTTTATCTTAAGGATAAAGATGAAGACGCAAGGGAAAAAACACTTGGATAAAATTATAAACACTTATTAAAAATTATTGTACACTTGGATAAACAAAACTAAAAATTATTGTACAAACCTTTAAAGACAGATGAGAAGCCCAAGCAATTTCTTAATACAAGAAAACATGAAAACAATGAGTTGGGCTATTGAAGATATATAAGTACTACATATTTTCCAAAAACTCCACCCGGGCTAAAGCCCACCCTAGCCTATACATACCTCCGCCCGTGCTCACAAGGCTTTTGTGCACGAGATTTTGGGATCCATTCTTGACAAAAGACACAAATGTTAAATGTTGAATATAGTAAAAAAAAAAGTTATCTTTCTTTTTTCTATTTTCTTGGCGATTGTAATTCATTTCAATTTAGATTCGTTGTTTTTCACAATTATTTACTAATTTAATGTTCTATTTAATTAATTCAATTGTTAGTTCTTTTTTTTAGATTATTATTATTATTATTGTTGTTGTTATTTTATATATATTCTATTTAAATTGTGCGAACTTCAACCGCAAAAGTTTCTTTATTCTTAATATAAATATGATATATTAGAATTTTGAGAAAATAATATTAATTTATTAAATTTTTATCTAGTTAGATGAATAATTGAATTATATATTGTAAGTTTATTTCGGTGAATTCTAAGATAAATAATTAAATGTAGTGTACATTTACTTTGGCTAGGACTCTAAAATAATTATTTGATTGGTGATTTTTATAAATGATAGTAATTTAATTATATGTCAGGGATTCTAGTTTATTGTCAATCTAAAATAGGTTTTTAGTTGATGAAAATATAATACTTTAGGCATTTAGTATTATTCATAGACCAATATAGCTTATATTTCTTTTGGAGTATGTCTAAAGTGAAAAAATAATAATTAATTAATGAGAATGTTTTTTGGTGAATGATAATGGGTGCGTGAATATATGATTATATTCATTATATTTAAACATGTATTATTATTATTATTATTATTATGTAATTTGTATTTAAAAATTATAAAATAATAATCAAATTACCCTTATAAATTAATTTTTCTCCTTTTTAACTTGTTATATACTTATATTCATTTGGGATCAACCCTTGGTCCTCTCTTTCCCAATCACATCTTCTTGTCGGTGTGACCGTCACGTGATTATTGAATTTTAACTCTGTTCATTTGCCCAAACAAAAAAAAAACATTGTTAGTTTGATAATAAAATTGATATGAAATAATTTAGTTTTAGTACAAATAAATATAATAATTATAAATTAAGTATAAAATATTATTAATTATTATCTTTATTATTTTTAAATTTGAATCAAATTATATTAATTTTAAATTTTAAGAGTTTATAAATTAACTCTAAAAATTAAAATGTATCTCTTATTTTGAATTGGACAATATAATATTTAGAAATTTATATATTGTAATATTAAACCATCTAGTATAAAATTACTATAAAATTATACTTGCAGTTTGCCATTAATGTTTTGTCATTTTTTTAAAATAAATTAATATTTTATAATATTTTTTGATATTTTTATATGAAAAATATTACTATAAAATTTTATATAAAAATATTATTTTCTAGTATGAAAACATCAAAAAAAAATTAAAATTCAAAAGCCTTTCGCGAAAAGGTGCATGCTTTAACTTTTCAAAATGCGTTGTAACATCAGCAATAAATTTAAAAAATGGGCATCCAATAATACTAATAAAAAAGGATTAAAAAAAGAGGCAAAACTTTGGTACCAAACACGGACGGCACGGCACTCGTTATTTACTTATTTTAGCGTAAGCAAGTTGTCCGTTAGCCAACAGTACACAAGTGACATTTGCATAAAAAATGACGATCATTAAAAATAAAAAATTAATATTTTTATAAGTAAATTTAATAAGTTTTCTTTAGATAAATGGTAAATAGGAATCACATCAAGTGATAGATGATCTTAAATTATCAAATTTATTTGTAAAAATATTAATTTTCTAAAATTATTTTTACAACTTATCTCATGTGTTTGGTTGCCTGAAAAAGACCAATAACTCTTTGCGGTCATATAAATTAGACAGAATAATTAGACCGAAAAAATAAAAAAAAATTGTTTCAACGAAGTGTATTGTCAGTCTGTCAAATTGTTCGTGAGAACAAATTCTTTTTATTTTTTCGATCCAATTATCCTATCACAGAAAGACTCGAAAAAGACAAGAAAGAAAATTGATACTCCCTCGGTTTTCAAAAAGACGACCATAATAATAATAATAAAATTAGGAAATTGTTAAATTCACAATAAAAAATATTATTTCCACAACAAAAGTGTTGCTATAGATCCTATGGCAACGGTTTTCACCGTCGCTATACATCTACAACGACACTTTTGTTGTGGAAATAACAAAAAATATTGTGGATTTAACAATTCCCTAAAATTATACTCCCTCCATCCCTAAATAAATGACGTTTTGAAGGTTTTCACACTTATTAAGGAAGTCATTTATTACTCCAATTTTGTCATTAAGATTGATATGTATTATCACAATTACCCTTGCATTAATTAAGAAAAGATGTTGTAAAACCCCAACTTTTTGAATAAAAATGAATTTTTTATAAATATTATTTTTGAATACTATGGAGTGAAATTGATATAATAGTTGTGGGTAATATTTATAAATTTTGCAAAGTACATGAGTTGTTATATAATATTCGATTGGTCAGGGAATATTCGCTTTTAACGGGGAATATTAAGACAACGGCACAATCATTGGTGGACCCTATTAACGAAATTATTGTCGGATTGAGAAAACGACAAAAATACTTTTATGAAAATAACGGTGGAAGTTTTACTGTTAACCTGCTTTTAACACCCTTGTTAAAAGTACGATAAAGAATACGCTGTGGTTCGTATAAAGAAGAAGCGCACGGTATTAATTATTGATGCTTAAGTGATAAGTCACTCAGGTTTGTTGGTATTATTAATGTAATAATACGTAAAAAATCTTTTATATAAAAATGTAATACTTTTATAAAGTTATTCATAAATAGAATATATTATATTCTATTACGCATAGTGTTGCATAAGATCTGCATAGTGTTTTACATAGTAAAATCTTTTTATATAAAAAGTAATACTTTTATAAAGCTATCTCGCTTTATTAGACAATAATTAGAATATATTATATTTTATTATACATAGTGTTTGCATAAGGCTTCTGCGTAGTATTTGTATAGTAAAATCTTTTATAAAGTTATTCGCTTTTATTATATTATAAATAGAATATATTTTATTTTATTTTGCTTTAAATATGGACCGTCAGATTAAAGTAAATCAATCTCGACTGCTCATGAGTTAGTTACTATGCATTCTATTTTTCTATAAATAAGCTCATTCATTCATTATTTTCTTACGAATTCAATCGAAACTCTGTAGAGATAAACTATAGAGAGAAAGAAGAAAGTATTCTGCTACTTCACTACTTATATATATCCGATTACTTTTCTTCTTAAGGTAGGGAATATTATTTGTTGTACTCGTAAGGAGTGTTATTCTTTCTTATTCATGAAGAGAAATCATTGTTATTCCAATTCTTATTATTCTGTTGGAATAACTCATATACGCTGGTCTACCCTTTACTTGGTGACATTCTTCTATTATTCTCATTGGAACATCCTGTGCGTGTGTTTTACACCGACCGATTCTCGTCTTATTATTATTACATTGGAACATCCATGTCTGTGGTGTTTTACACCGACTGGGTTCCGCCTTTTATTATTCTGTTGGAACATCCTGTTGGTGCAAATTTTGCCCGACCGGTTCCGTTATTATTATTCTGCTTGAATAACCTGCCTACATGCCAAGCACCGCATGCACGGTGATTTCTTTTGTTATTCCATTCTTTATTATACTCGCTTAGTTAAAGTTTCGACTTCTATACTCCATGAAATTAGTAGAATATCCTTGATATTTGCGGCTTCATCCAAAGATCTTTTCATGGAAATATTCTTCCGATCATTCTTGAATTTTACTTACAAAACAAAGATCATGTTGACAATTTGACGTTAATAATTTCTCGGATAAAATAATTCTTGAACTTGTTTTATTGAATTCTTATATCATTGTCATCATCCTCATGTTTATATTTTGTTGAAAGTCATCTGTGGCCTATAAAGGCATGTATGAACTTGGTATGATTATGACTGTGGATTATTCGGTAATCATGACCGTAATGTTACAAATGATGTGGTAAAAGTTCTCATTGGCCCGTAGTGCATTGATGGACGGTTGTTGGCATGATCATGACCATTAATGAATACACAAATATTCTCGACCAGTAAGGTATGGATAATTGTGGTCGTGATACTAAAAGAATATCCTCGGCCAGTAGTGCGTAGGGTGATTCGATGATGTGGAATATTTATTAAAATTGAGTCTCAAATAACAATGATGAAAAACCTTTTAAATCATAAAAGATAGTAGATTTTATTTTCTACTTGACTCTTTTAATGGATTGTTTGTTCACCGCAGCTTAAACTTGATGTCTATTATATTTTATCTGCTTAACATTGTTGGAGACTAATGATAATTTATTCTCGCATTATCTTAGTCATAATATTTCTTCTTGGGCTAGTTGAGCTCACCCTTTCTTTCACTGCTCTCTTCAGAAATGAGAATATAAATTTGGACGAGCCTCTGAAACTAGAGTGATGGTCCGAGGATAAGATTAGAGTCCTCACTATTCGTGAAATAGTGTGATAATAATTGTAATGAGGACTCTTTTTGAGTTTGTATAATCTCTAGTAGATAATATTTGTATTCAAACTCACAGTTTATGTTTGTCGTATTGTACACGACAATTGTATTAGTTAGTTGTATTTAAATTCTGTACCATGACGACCCAAGATGGGTAATGTATACCTAATTTTGGGGGTGTCATAGTTGGTATCAAAGCTTAGGGATATGATCCATGGCTAAGATGTGAGACTAGAACTAGGAGGGGAGAGACGGGAAATTCCTTCGCTAGTATGACCTACTTAAATTTATTTTGTATTTAAATTGGTTGGTCAGAGTTTAGAGATATTATGTTACATGTCAATTAACTTTTGTTTTGTGGCGATGATCTCAAAATGACATCCAAAATGTTGAGAATAAAGAATGGAGCACAAGAGACTGCTGAGTCTCCACATATCAATAATCGGAGAATGTGCATCGGAAGGCGTATAATCAAAATAGGTATACATCACCCATTCCGAAATGTCAATACATGGTATGTAAACAACTACAACTTTATTATTACAACAAGAAATCTGTGAGTTTGAATACAAATATTATCTTCTGATAATATCTATACTCAAATAAATCCTCATCACATTTATCGATACATTATTTTACAAAAATGGTGAGGACTACTAAACAACTCTCTCTAAACCTTCATTCCATACCCCACTTGCACTCGCTATATTCTCGCCTCCCCGAGAAGAAAAAAAAATGGAACAAAAGGAAAAGGGTGAGCTCAACTAGCCCAAGAAGAATATTATGACTAAGATAATATACAACAAATTATCGTTAGTCTTCAACAGGAAAAAAATCTAATAGTAATACAATAGACAACAAGTTTTAAATCAATATTCGCAATGAAATAATAATTCATTAGAAGAGTTAAGTAGAGAAATGCAAACTACTATCTTCTATGTATGAATTTAAAAGTTCATCGCTCATCTTTTATCCCCGTAACATCAATCAATATATATCCGAAATCAAATATTCATCTTTGCACTACAGCCAAAGATATTCATCACTGGTCATGTTCATCTAAACACTGCTCATCTTTGCACTACGCCAAAGATATTCATCGAAAATCATTCATCTTTGCACTACAAAGCCAAAGATATTCAATAATATCATCATTTAAGACCGAGGATGATGAAAAATATTTTTAAAGAAACGAATCCAAAGGAAACAAAATGACAAGGATTAAGGATTAAGGATTCGACTTTGTTTTATCCATGTCCAAAAATACCTCAAAAATAATCATAGTGGTGTAAAATTCAAGAATGATCAAAACATGGATACAATCAAAGCTAGTATCCACAATAGATATTTTAGACTTAAAAGGAAAATTTTTCATTTTTTCATGAATAAAGGTCGATTCGTGAATAAAGGTCGATACGTGAATAAGGCCGTGATACGTGAATAAGAATCTCCGACACCAAAAGTTCCAAATTTGATAAAAACTTCAGATCAATATTTCAAAGATAATGATATCAAGAAATAATATCATTACGAAAAAAAATAATATCCCTTACCTCACAAAAGACAAGATTTCTAAATAAACACCTGATTATAAGCTATGACTTGAACTTGCAATCAGATAAAGAACAAGACTAAAGTATACTCAAAATACTCACAAGAATACGCCGATAATATAGAGAGAGAAAACTTCAGCTTCGTGTGATTTTTCAATTCTAACCCAAGACCCTATTTATAGAAAATGCTTAGAATACCAAAAGAGAAAATTTAATATAATAATAATATATATATATATATATAAATTTATCAAATTTGTCTACGCACCTAGAACCATCTCAATTCAAAGAACTTGCATGTGTTTAATGAGGCTAACCAAACACAAAAAACGTTTTTGTTAATTAAAACAATTAAAACTTCCAAAAATCAATTATTTCGAACTTCTAACTTCAATAATTCATAATAAATAGCCCTTTTGTCGTAAAAATTCAAATCTCATGAATTTTTATAGGAAATTCAATTCTCACAACTTTGCGTAAAGAAAGTTTTTCCAAATTCCAAATGTAAATTGACCAAATCCATAAACTAAGCGATTTTACAAAGCTATAATCAAATTTCAACCAAGAAATGGGCCCACGTATATGTTTAATATGTTTTAAAACAACTTTTGCAACAAAAAACTCTTCCTCCTCATATACTCATATATCCCACATTCATTGTAAAATATCATCATTATTATATTATAATAATATAATAAAATATTATTTTATCACAAAAGATAAAATATCGATTTTCAACAATTGTCACTTTAAAAATTTTCTCCATCTATATCCACATAAAATGAATATTTTCCTCATCATATAAATCAATAATTAATTATTCACAAATAATATTACAGAATCACAAGATCGCAACCAAAGCCGCTCCTGTGAGAGCAGGGGGCTTCCAATAAGAATTTCTCCTTACTCTACAAGCAATTAGTGACCAAACCTCTCCTGTATGTAACTTTCTAGACATTGCCAATAATGTTTTCTAATAATATTATTCAGATAATATGAATTATTGCTTCGATAATGGAAAATACCGTAGAAAGGACAATTATCAAACAACAAGAATATAAAATATCAACGCAAAGAATTATCAATCAATAAAATAAAATACCGAATAAGAATTCATCGTAATAATTATCGAAAGTAAAGGCCTTCTTAAGTAAGAATCAATAATTGTGCAATACCGCAGCTATCGCAAAACAACGCCAGACATCGTTTTTAACCACCGGGTATTCCAACAAAGGTAAATCTGTGAATAACTACGCCAAGTTATTTTTAAACAACTTATATTTGTCGCTTTCTTCATCCAATCGCTCACATGGGGCCCACATTAAGGTCATCATTACATTGCATTAATATTCCCCGACACAAAGAAGAATATTCCCCACCAAACGAATATTCCCCGACAAAAAATGAATATTTTATAACCACCGCTTATTTAAAATATTTTTGATTTTACCCATAACTAACCACATTAATCAAATCAACCCTTACTATTTCAAAATAATAAATAGAGAGAAAATAAATTTCATTTATTAATTATTTGGGGTCTTACAACCTCCCTTCTTATGAAATTTCGCCCTCTAAATCGACGACGCACTGTGTGTTTCAAAAGATGAGGATACCTTGCTTTCATTTCCGCTTCCAACTCCTGTGTCATTTCTATATAGCATGGTTCCTCCACAAAACTTTAACTTGTGGTATGACCTTCAGACGTAGGACATGCTCCTTCCTATCCAAGATCTCGACAGTACCTCTCTCAGACGTTAAGTCTTCTATTATCTCGTCCTGGCTTCTAACTCTATAACGTGGTTCGGGTCTTTCACATATTTACGAAGTACGATATATGAAAACACATTATGAACACGAGACATACTTTGAGGTAACGCGAGTCTATAGGCTACATTTCCTACTTCTACCAAGAATTTGAAATGGACCAATAAATCGTGGATCGAGCTTTCCTCTCTCCCAAATCTTGTAAATCCCTTCCATGGAGCAACTCGCAACAATAATACATGATCCCCTATACTAAATTCCACGCCCTTTCGATGAAGATCCGCATAACTCTTTTCGATCTTGTGCCGCTTTGTATACGCTGTCGAATCATTTGATCTTTTCAGAGTCATATCGCATTAACCTCTAGTCCCAACAATGTTGTTGCTTCACCCACCTCATCCCAACATATCGAGAGCTACACTTTCGGCCATATAATGCTTCAAATGGAGCCACACCTATACTTGCTCGATAACTCGCTGTTGTAGGAGAATTCCACCAATGGTAAATACTTATCCTAACCGCCTCTTGAAGTCTAGGACACGTAGTCTTAATAGATCTTCAAGAGTTTGAATAGTCCTCTCGATTGTCCGTCTGCTTCGAGGATGGTATGCCGAATCAATCAGAAACTGCGCTCATAGCTTTTTGCAAGCTAACCCAAAATCTTGAAGTGAATCTTGGGTCACGATCCAAACTATGGATACCGCATGCCATGCAACCTCACAATCTCATTTACATATATACTAAAGAAGACGCTCAAGGGAATAAGTCTCCCAGACGGCAAGAAATGAGCAGACTTGGTTAATCTATCAACAATAACCCAAATGGCATCGATGCCTTGAGAAACCGTAGGAAGACCCGTAAACGAAATCCATGGTAATGTGTTCCCACTTCCATTTCGAATCTCAAGTGGTTGCAACGGACCCTTAGTACTAGATGCTCCGCCTTTACACGCCGACAAGTTAAACACATCGAGATAAACTTTGCAATCTCTCTCTCATATTGTTCCACCAAAATGTATGTCAAGATCACGATACATTTTAAGATTTCCAGATGGATCGCAAATGGTGTATCAGGTGCCTCCATCATAATCTTGTACTTCAAATCGTAGTCGTTAGAACACAAAGTCCGGAGGACTCAAGTATTCCTTCTTCATCAATTCTCGCCCTAATAAAGACCTTCTTGACTTTCTTCTTCATACGATCACCCCGGCCTGGGCTCGAGCAACCTTAACTTTTTCTATTAAAGTCGGCTCTACGCGATACTTCGACATCATCGCACTCATTCCTCGTGATATGATCTTCTACTCAACGCCACACCACCACGCTCGCTTTTCCAGATGGTATCAATAGTGGTGGTCGTAATCTTTCAACAACTCGAGCCAACGCCATTGCCGCATGTCGAGTTCCTTTTGCGTGAAGAAATATTTCAGGCTTTTATGGTCCGAATATATCTCCACTTTCTCCCCATATGATAAGGCTCCAGATCTTTAACAAAACGATCACGCTAACTCTAGATCATGAGTAGGATAATTCCTCTCATACTCTTTTGTTGTCGCGAGGCATAAAGCTATGACTTTCCCACGCTGCATGAGAACACATCCTAACCCTTTGCGCTCAAGATCATCAGAGATAACAAATCCATCCGCATTCGTATGGTATTGTTGTAACAAAAAAAAAAAATGAGTCTCCTCTCGAGCTCTTGAAACTCTTCTCGCATTCCTCGCCCATACGAATTTTATATCTTTCCGAGTCACCGAAGTTAATGGAGTAGCGATTCGAGAAAATCCTTCCACGAATCTCCGATAATAACCAAATAAGCCTCGTAAAGTTACGTGATTTCTACACCGACTTCTGCTGTTCTAAACTTTGATTGCTTCAATCTTCGCGTCCACAGATACTCCATGTTTCGACACCACGCGCCCAAGGAATGCTACTTCCTCGCCGTAACTCGTGATTTCTTCAATTTGGCATATAGTTTGTTTTCACGAAGCCTTTGAGTACCAAATTTCAAATGGTGCTCATGATCTTCACGACTTTTTGAAATATACGAGGATGTCATCAATAAAGACAACAACGAATCGATCCAAATATTCCTCAATACTTTGGCTCATCATATCCATGAAAGTCAGCAGGAGCATTAGTCAATCCGAAAGACATGACTAAGAATTCATAATGCCCGCATCGAAGTTCTCAAGGCGCTTTTGAATATCCTCGCCTAATCTTCACCGATGATATCCGTAATCTAAGATCGATTTTGAAAGAATTGTGCTCCTTGCAATCGGTCAAACAAGTCATCAATACGAGGTAGAGGATACCTATTCTCGATGGTGACATGGTTCAATTCTCGATAATAATACAAAGTCGCATACTACCGCTTTTCTTCTTTACTTAATAAAAAAGAGCACCCCAAGGAGATGTACTAGATTTAATGAAACCGATGTCCAACAACTCCTCGTAGTTGACCTTTAACTCCTCAAGTTCAATAGAGCCATTCGATATGGGGTTTTAGAAATGGGCTTTGTACCAGTGTTCAAGATCAATAAAGAATTCAACTTCACGCTCGGGGTAGACCGGAAGTTCTTCAGAAATACGCCAGAAAGTCAATAACAACAGAATATTATTCAAATTTGACGTGTCTTTATTCAAATCCATAACATGGGCTAAGAAAGCTTGACATCCGCTTTTCAATAAACGAATAGCTTTATGATTAGATATGACAAAGATTGATTTTAATGGTTTAGTTGTTGAATTGCATAACAAAGTTGTTTAGAAATATGAAAACTAACAACCTTACGAAAAACAATCAATTTTGGTACGATGAGTAGCTAACCAATCAATCCCTAAAATCACATCAAAAGCAAGTATCTTTAAAGAGATAAGGTCAATGTGTAAGGTGATGGTGCCAACTCAATCAAACAAGATTTATAAACAAAGGATGTGATGAAAGTTTCTCCTAACTGAGTTTCCACAGATAGTCAAAGTCTAATTTCTCCTGAGTCAAGTTTAAACGCTGAGCACAAGCAGAGAGATAAAATGAATGGGTAAAGACCCCAGATTAAGTAAGGTATAAACTTCGCAAGAATTTATAAATAGCTTACCCGTGATCACCTCGCTTGGTTCCTCGATTTTTTGACCACCACAACAAACGCTTTTCCAGAACCGCTGACTTTGACTTTTCTCGGGATACTTTTTTGAGTCACCGTCCCTCACCGAACTAGGTTTCGCTACCGCATAATCTCGAGCGATATATGTCCTTCCTTTCCACAATTATAGATACCTTGAATCTGCTAGGGCGCTTTGACCGATATGTCCTCTTTCCCAGATTTATAAAGATACGACCGGTGGTCGTTTCTCTCCCTTAGAACCCGCTGTCACGCAAGACCGCTGCCTTCACACGGGTCGTTGTTAAATCTCCTCTTTTTAAATCTCTCCCCCGACTCGCTTTCTTCTATTTTCATGGCTATGATTACCACCAGAGTGGTTACCATTTTTGTCCGCTTTTTCTTTCTCCGCCGGTTATCGTTGTTTTGTTGACCGCTATCTCCTAGATGATCCTCGATCAGGTCCCCACCGACCGTATTTCGTATCTCGCCTAATAATCGAGCCCTGCTTTACAACATCCGAATAGAGAGAAAATTTATGAGAAATGAGATATTGTCGACGCCGTTTTCAAACCTCTCGTAAACATCCGCCATATATGCTCCTCATTCTCCACCAAATGAGGTGCAAACCTCGATAACTCGCAAACTTTGCCTCGCATCGAGACACCGCCATGTTGTTTTGTTCTAATCTGATGAACTCCACTTCCTTCATACGACGAACACTTTCGTGAAAGTATTTGTCATTAAATAGTTTCAAACGCCTCCCAAGACACGCCGAAAATGGCCGATGGGTACGCTTCACGCATTCTCCACCAAGAAGTCCGCCGCCACTTTTAACATAAAGGTGGCGAATGGAACCTTCGTTCTCCGCATCCCAAGACATCGAATATCTTGTAATTTGTTTGACCCATGTTTCCGCCATGATCGGATCCGCTTTCCTTAAATTCGTGGTCCCAACTTTTGAATCGCTCATCGTGATAACCCGTGAATTGCTATCATTTCTCCTCAGATTTTGAACACGAAGTCTCCTCGTCTGATTTTTGCATGAACCGCAAAAAGCTTCTAAACATCCCCTCGCTCATCATCTCGCTTCAATGGTGTTGTTTCATGGAGGAACATTGCCACCGCAGACGCTTCTCCTCGCTCAGCAGAGAAAGACAAAGCGCTCTCCACTGGCCTCATTTCCACCATAATATTCTCAATGACATTCTCAAATACCGCCATAAAACAAGGGTTAATTAAGGAAATCAATATATCACATAATATCCCTATATACCGACTAACTAACAAATAAGCTTAGTAGACACACTAATAAGGATTTACTCTGCCTCTCCCTCCTAGTTCTATTCCCCGATCTCCGCCAGAGATCATATCCCTAAGCTCGATACCAACCGCGACGCCCCCAAAATAGGTATACATCACCCATTCCGAAATTGTCAATACATGGTACGTAAACAACTACAACTTTATTATTACAACAAGAAATCGTGAGTTTGAATACAAATATTATCTTCTGCATAATATCTATACTCAAATAAATCCTCATCACATTTATTGATACATTATTTTACAAAAATGGTGAGGACTACTAAACAACTCTCTCTGTAACCTTCATTCCATACCCCGACTGCATCGCTATATTCTCGCCTCCCGAGAAGAAAAAATGAACAAAAAGGAAAAGGGGTGAGCTCAACTAGCCCAAGAAGAATATTACGACTAAGATAATATACAACAAATTATCGTTAGTCTTCAACAGGAAAAAAATCTAATAATACAATAGACAACAAGTTTTAAATCAATATTCGCAATGAAATAATAATTCATTGTAAGAGTTAAGAGAGAATGCAAACTACTATCTTCTATGTATGAATTTAAAAGTTCATCGCCTATCTTTTATCCCCTCAGAACATCAATCAATATATATCCGAAATCAAATATTCATCTTTGCACTACAGCCAAAGATATTCATCACCGGGTCATGTTCATCTAAACACTGCTCATCTTTGACTACGCCCAAAGATATTCATCGAAATCATTCATCTTTGCACTACAAAAGCCAAAGATATTCAATAATATCATCATTTAAGACCGAGGATGATGAAAAATATTTTTAAAGAAACGAATCCAAAGGAAACAAAATGACAAGGATTAAGGATTAAGGATTCGATTTTGTTTTTCCATGTCCAAAAATACCTCAAAAATAATCATAGTGGTGTAAAATTCAAGAATGATCAAAACATGGATACAATCAAAGCTAGTATCCACAATAGATATTTTAGATTTAAAAGGAAAATTTTCATTTTTCATGAATAAAGGTCAGATTCGTGAATAAAGGTCGATACGTGAATAAAGGTCGATAACGCGAATAAGAATCTCACACCAAAAGTTCCAAATTTGATAAAAACTTCAGATCAATATTTCAAAGATAATGATATTGAAGAAATAATATCATTACGAAAAAAAAATATATCCCTTACCTCACAAAAAAGACAAAGATTTCTAAAAAACACCTGATATAAGCTACGACTCAAACTGCAATCCGATAAAGAACAAAGACTAAAGTATACTCAAAATACTCACAAGAATACGCCGATAATATAGAGAGAGAAAACTTCAGCTTCGTGTGATTTTCAAATTCTAACCCAAGACCCTATTTATAGAAAATGCTTAGAATACCAAAGTAGAAAATTTAATATAATATATATATATATATATATAATATTGTCTACAAATTTGTTACACCTAACCATCCATCTTCAATTCAAAGAACTTGCATGTGTTTAATGAGGCTAACCAAACACAAAAAACGCTTTTTGTTAATTAAAACAATTAAAACTTCCAAAAATCAATTATTTTAAACTTCTAACTTCAATAATTCATAATAAATAGCCCTTTTGTCGTAAAAATTCAAATCTCGCAAATTTTTATAGGAAATTCAATTTCTACAACTTTGCGTAAGAAAGTTTTTCCAAATTCCAAACAAAAATTGACCAAATCCATAAACCAACGATTTTACAAAGCTATAATCAAATTTCAACCAAGAAATGGGCCCACGTATATGTTTAACATGTTTTAAAACAACTTTTGCAACAAAAATACTCTTCCTCCTCATATACTCATATATCCCACATTCATTGTAAAATATCATCATTATTATATTATAATAATATAATAAAATATTATTTTATCACAAAAGATAAAATATCGATTTTCAACAATTGTCACTTTAAAATTTTTCTCCATCTATATCCACATAAAATGAATATTTTCTCTCATCATATAAATCAATAATTAATTATTCACAAATAATATTACAGAATCACAAGATCGGGCAACCAAAAGCTCCTGTGAAAGCAGGGGGCTTTCCAATAAGAATTTCTCCTTACTCACCGCAAGCAATTAATTAAAAGACCAAACCTCTCCTGTATGTAACTTTCTAGACATCGCCAATAATGTTTTCTAATAATATTATTCAGATAATATGAATTATTGCTTCGATAATGGAAAATACCGTAAGACAATTATCAAACAACAAAGAATATAAAATATCAACGCAAAGAATTATCAATCAATAAAATAAAATATCGAATAAGAATCACATCGTAATAATTATCGAGTAAAGGCCTTCTTAAGTAAGAATCAATAATTGGTGCAAATACCGCATCGCAACAACGCCAGACAACAACGCCAGACATTTTTAACCAACGGTATTCCAACAAAGGTAAAATCAGAATAAATAACCACGCCAAGTATTTTTAAACAACTTATATTTGTCGCTTTTCTTCATCCAATCGCTCACATATGGGCTCATAAGGTCAAGGTCATCTGTCACATTTAATATTCCCCAAGAAAAGAATATTCCCCACCAAACTATTCCTCCCAAAAAAAATATTTTATAACCACCGCTTATTTAAAATATTTATTTTTACCCATAACTAACCACATTAATCAAATCAACCCTTACTATTTCAAAAAATAATAAATAGAGGAAAATAAATTTCATTTATTAATTATTTGGGGTAATAGTACCCATTGCCACGTATTGATGACCTGCTTTAACCGGGCCATAAGGAGCCAAATTCTTTTCAAAGATTGATCTTCGCTCCAGATATCACCAATCAAGATTGTAACCGATGATATTTCAAAGACGGCTTTCGTAACTCCCTGCAGACGGCATTATGAATTCCTAGTCATGTCCTTTGGATTGACTAATGCTCCTGCTGCCTTCATGGATATGCCGAGCTAAATCGTAAATCTGTAGAGTACTAAGCACAAAGTGAATGGAGTTTGAATAGTCCTCTAACTTCTTTCATTGTTCCAAAAAAAATTATCCTTTGTATTAATATTTTTCTACTTCCCATAAAGAGGTAGTGATGAAATTTCATATAAATTTTAATTATTAAATGATATTAATATTCTTAATTAATATGCATGAAGCTAAAACGAATATTATTATGGAATTGAGTTAGTATAATTCAAGTGGTTTTTTTAGTTGGACTTTGTGTTGTGAGGAAAACCAAGGAATGGTTGATTTTCATTGGTTTGGTAGGGAAGAAGATAGAGTGGCAGTAAAAGAAAAATAGGGATTTGGTCAAGTTAATTGTTACACCACATACTACTATAATGTTTGATAATTTTTTTACTACTTTCTTATAACAAATGTTACATTTCAACTCTAACCCACTGCTTGTAAGCCATCACAAATGCAATATTTGTTATATAAAACCGAGATCAAATCATAGGAGTTTAAGATAAGATTAACCAAGAAGCATCATCATAGCTTTAACAAAGTACCTGGCGATGATATTTAGAGTTATACTCCACAAGGTAAGGTTATCATCCCTATGCCTTTTTAGAGAACCATCGTAACAAGTGACCTCTTGAAATTTCATCATCCGTGGTCAATTATGGTACAACCGCACTGCTTTTCCCCGCTTTCATTCGCCTGTAATATAAACAAAGTTTGACTAGACTCGAACCATTTGCAAGCAATTGTGCTTTGTTCTACTTCTTAACATATTTTAACTTTAAAACTAGACTGGACTGGACTGTCAATATGAGAAGGGACTATTAAAAAATGGCAAAAAAACACTTTTTGGCCACTGTGGTTATAGTGATTTAACGAAATAGTCATTGTGTTTTTAAAATATTCAATTAGCCCACTGTACTTTTTAAAAATGTTCAATCAGGTCATTCCGTCCATTTTTTGTAACTGCCGTTAACAGATCACAAAGAGTTTCTTACGTGTCTTTTTTGAAAAAAAAATAAATGACATAGTATATCCTTATGTGGGAACAAAAAAAAAATTAATGAATTTTTTTATAATTTTTTCTTCTCAAACAAAAAATAAAATCATTATGTAGTAAAAATAATAATTAAAATAATAATAAAATTAAAATAAATATTTTAATTCATTTTTTATAATTTTTTCTTTTCCTTTTATTTATTTCTTTCTTTTAATAATTATTTTTATTTTAAAAATTAATTCCAAATAATATATCAAAATTTTTGTATACTGTTCATCTTCTTCAGAAACACCCAAGAATGACCACCGGACAAATCTACTCAGAAACCACCTACCAAATCCCAACAAATACGCAGAAAAACACATAATATCTAGATCGAAAAGTTATGAGACCAATTTAAAAAATCCAAACCAGAGCCACCACTAATTCAATTCTCACCACCACCACCAGTAGCCTCCATTTTCATTCCCAAAATCACTAAGAACTAAGAAACTCAAAGAATCGAAGCTTCCTAAAATCGAGTACTGGTGCCACCAAAAACCTAGATCTCAGTCTAAAAGTCAAAATCTAATTACAATATGGGACCGGGTTGGAGAATTGATCAGAGTTGATGTCCGAGGGCATTGAGCTCGAGCTACCACAAGTGAGTGAAGCCGAATTTGTCGAAGGGATGATAGGCAATCGTTTGATCGGATCTCGGAGAACCTGGATCTTCGCAGTTGTAGAGAAAATATGAGAAGAAGTCTGGAGGAGAGAGGAGGTGGGCATGATGTGGGATCCGAACTCACTCGCTTTTGCAATCTTCGCCTTCCGATTCTCTTCGCTTATCTTTTTTTTTTTTTTTATGTTTAGTTATTAAAAAGTTTTAATATTATTTGTATTATTTGGAATTAATTTTAAAAATAAATTAATTATTAAAAGAAAGGAAAAGATAAAAGAAAAAAAAATTATATAAAAATGAATTAAAATATTTATTTTAATTTTATTATTTTAATTATTTTTTGTCACGTAATTAATAATTTTTATATATTTATTTTTTGTTGAAATTAATGTAATGTTGTAATAGATCTCATTGATACAAAAAATTTGATATATTATTTGGAATTAATTTTTAAAATAAAAATAATTATTAAAAGAAAGAAAAAGATAAAAGGAAAAGAAAAATTATAAAGAAAATGAATTAAAATATTTATTTTAATTTTATTATTATTTTACCACATAATGATTATTTTATTTTATTTTTTTTGTTGAAAAGAAAAATTATAAAGAAAATCCATTAAAAAATAAAAGAAAAGGAGCTAATATGTATCATTGCCACGTAATTACCATGTCATTTTTTATTTTATTTTTTAAAAGCCACGTAAGCAATCCTTATTTGAATTGTTAACTAAGCAGCTACAAAAATGGACTAATAAATTTGATTGAACATTTTAAAAAAATACAGTCAAATAATTGAATATTTTAAAAGACAAAGGACTATTTCGTTAAATCACTATAACCACAAAGCCGCCAAAACGTGCTTTTTGCCATTAAAAAATCAAAACTATTTAACCTGTACATGCGATACAAGATAAAAGTACAAAATAAGCACCACTTTGTAGTTTCAGGTTTGTAACCATCATTCTTACATTCATGTGTCAAAGAATAAAACATAATGACACTTATTTCAGTGAAACCACATGTTTGATAAGAATCGAACATCTATAATTGAAACCCCAAAAACATGCCACCAACATTCATAAAACATTCTCATTATGCTAATAGTTTAACATCATACCCTTTCTCCTCGAAGCTCAAAACAACTTCATTTCTCATCCTCGCCCATACCTTAAGAGCTTTTTGTTCAAGCTTCTTGTCTTTATGAATCGCTTTACGTAATTATACTGAATCTTTATCTGTTTAATAACCCCTTTCTACCTATGGTCGTCGATCAATCATCCCACCCTTTGCAACAAACTCCTCCATTGCCTCCGCACAGGGATAGGAAAACTTATGTACTTCGAAAGATGGGCCAATTCCTTCTCTTCCTCGGGTCTTGGCTTAAGTGTCCACCAACCAAGAGGCGAGGTTTCATTGTATAACCACGCAGCGCCAAACGGCCATATATACAAGAATCCTTGCTACTTGCTTCCGTAAGTGGTGATCCTCCTCTTGCTTGAACCTATCTTCTTCGTATTTGTAACAAACTGATAGGATCACCTGTTGCAAGTCTTCCTATACTGCAGAATCACAACAAAGTAAGCACAGAAAATAAGAAATAGTAAGAGGGAGGGGAGAAAATGGGGAAGATCGAGATAGATTCGAGATGCTTTGAGAGAGAAAATGATAATCAGTTGTATTTCCTGCCTATTTCACACCATGAGCTCACTCCATAAACTCCAAATTACAGATCCTAGATTTACTCCTCACCCATGTGATCGCTAACAGAGTAACATGGAAAAGAAATGAAAGAAGAATGGAAAATACTATCTTTACCCTTGAATAATAAAAACAAAAGACATTATCACCCTTCTAACCAACTTAGCCACCTTACGCCTACCCCCATAAAAACAACCTTGTCCTCAAGGTTGGAAGTGGGAAATTTCTTGTGAACTCATTCCAGCCTTCCCAAGTTGTTTTCATCGAGCAAGGTGTTGGACCACTTGTATCAAAGATTTCAACCGAGGTCGCATTGTTCTTTTAATCATCTTTCTATTCCCGTAATGGCCACAAGCTCCACCAAAATTGACCACGATCATCCAACCGAGGAAGAACCGCAGTAAGTAGTGTACTTAGAATTGATCTTTTTTCTTCAAAAGGACACATGAAAGACAGGATGAACTTTAAATTTGAGTCATGTAACCGAGCCTATAGCTACCTTTCCCACCTTTTCTCAGAATCGACAGGGACCAAAATATTTTGGAAGAAGCTTACCAAACTTAGTTTGAGTGATAGTAGTTTGCTTGTAAGGCTCGATCCTTAACTACACCCAATCTCCTACAAGAAAGGTCCTTTCGCTTCGCTTTGTCTGCATAAGTCTTCATTTTGATCGAAATGATGTTAGATTTTGCTTAAGTAAATGCAATTGTCGAGTTCTTTCCCCGCAGAATGAATTGGTAGTAGATCCTTAATTTGGCCATATCAGTGGAAGTTGAGATGAGGGGCTTGTAACCATATAATGCTTCAAAAGGGGTCACCTTAAGCCCACCATGCGTGGTAGTGAGAATTGTACCAAAACTCAAATAAGTGGTAACCAAGTAGACCAATTATTAGGCCTGCTAGCGATATGCACCTTAGATAACATTCTAAAGACCGATTAAGCCTCTCCTACCGACCATCATTTGGGGGTGGTATGAGGTGCTTAAATGAAGTTTAGTTCCTACTAGTTTAAACAAGAGATCGCCAAAATAGATCGATGAAAATTTTATCTCTATCAAACACACAATTGAAGGAACCCGTAATTTGTAAATCGATCAATGTATACTGGGCCAAGTCTGCAGCAGAAAAAGGATGATGAAGAGGAATGAAGTGTCCATATTTGGTTAATCTATCAACCACTACCCATATACGACCGATCGCCTTTTAGATTTTGGTAGACCTTCAATAAAATCCATGGATATATCATCCCATGGTTTGTCTGTAATAAAAAGTGGCAGCAGAATCCTGGGAAGCTTACATTTTCATGCTTGTTTTGTTGGCGACATATCACAACCTTTTACATACCGGATAACATCACTCCTCATCAGTAGACCGTAAAAATACTTACTAATCCTCTCATATGTTCCATGATACTCGAATGACCCCAACAGAGACTCGTGAAATTCAGATAATAGCTCGCCCCTTAATGCCTCATTCGACCAACTACCAACTTCCTCAAACTTTAATCTTCCATTCTCGAAAGCAAGAATTTGGTAAGGATCGAGGGTCTAACTCGAGTCGCATTATAAGATCCTTAAGCCTCTTGATCGTAATCCCAAGAAGTGCACAATTTCTATTATCCATCGAGGAGTATAAGTTGATAGTCTTTGGCGAAGCAAATTAATTCCTACTGTGTATCTGTCTCGATAAGCGAGCCTGCTAAATTTTCTTTCCCTTTTTGTACACAATTTCATAATCTAAACCCATCAATTTGGTAATCCACTTTTGTTGGTTAGTGGTGGTGATCCTTTGATCAAGCAAATACTGAGACTACGATGATCGGCTTTAATTAACACTTTATTTCCCAAAGTAGTAGGCTCCATTTATCGACAAAGATAAACCACAACCATTAATTCCTTCTCATATGTGGACCATCCCAAATGTTTAGTGATATTGTCTTGCTTAAGTAGTTTATAGCTTACCTTGTTGCATCAAACCGCTCCCAACCCATAATAAGAAGCATCAATTTCTAAAGTAAATGGTAAATTGAAATTGGGCATACCAGACAAAGTGCTTCCACCATAAGATCCTTCAAGGTCAAAAAGCAAAGAAGAACATCCTCATTCCAATGAAAATTATTTTTTTTTAGTAAATCACTCAAAGGTTTGCTAATAAGGCCATAATTCCTAATGAACCTTCTGTAGTAGCCTTAATTAGGCCCAAGAAGCCCCTCAAACTCTTAATGTTCCGAGGCATCGCCATTCTTTCATACAAATTGATCTTCTCGTGGTCAAGGAGACTCTTTCTGGGTGATAATGTGTCCAAAGATCGACCTGCTTTGTACCAAATAGGCACTTACTCCTTTTTGCACATAAAGAATTATCCTCGAAAGCAATTGTAGAGTCATTCATAGATCTTTAAGGTGTTCCTCATAAATTTGCCGAACTATACACTCAGATGTCATCAAAGAAGACTAAGATGAACTTCCTCAAATAGGGCTTAAAAATTTGATTCATTAAGGATCGAAAAGTGGTCAGGGGCATTAGTGAGCCCAAAATGCATCACTAGAATTCAAAATGCCCAAAGTGTGTTCTAAAGCGCTTTTAGGAATATCCGGGGGTGTACCTTAATTTGGAGATAACCTGATAGGAGGTCCAACTTGAGTACCATTTAGAGTCATGCAATTCATCTAAGAGCTCATCAATAAGCAGGAATGGGAACTTATCTTCGATCACATCTCATTCAAAGATCTCAGAATCTACACACATTCTCCATGTTCCATCCTCGCTTCTTTACTAAAAGTAATCTTGAAAGGCATAAGGACTTGTAGATTGGGTCAATTATTCCGTAAACCAACATTTCATTTACAATCTTCTCAATCTCTTCCTTCGCATACGAGGATATCTATATGGTCGAAGGTTAATTGGTTGGCTACCCTCTTTTAGATTGATATGGTGATCGTGAGTTCTATCTGGTGGCGTACTTCAGAACTCCTTAAATACCTCGTAGAAATTCTAACAAAGAGTCCAATTGGGAGCTATCCCTATTTTCCCCTCACTGTAATCACCTGTTTCTTTAAGAGGTTGGTCTTCATTATTTGGATTATCGAGCTCATCCCAAAGAGGTACCCAAAATAACCATGTGGGTCAGATTCAAAGCTTGTTGGAACTCTCCGTAAGACATTAAATTTGAATGGTGGGAGTAGTTGAATCGATTCACCGAGCACAACTTCCTTATTATCCTCGATGAATGACAATTGAGATGATCAAAGTCAAAAGTAATCGGATTGAAGTGTTTGAGCCATCAGACCCTGTGACAACATCTATTCCACCTAAGGGCAAGATCCTCGAAATCAAGAATAAAGGACTCCCTCACTAACCATAATACCGTGTGCATTCCTCAAGATATCGCCCACCTTAAACCCATCTCGCTAATGAGATCACATAGGTTTAGTGTCTTGGGTAAGAGCCTCGATTCTCTTAGCGAAATTGGGGATCTAAAAAATTGTTTGTATTACCACCGCCAATCAATATCCTTAAACATTTTCCATTTGTCAATCCCACAATCCGGATGGTGTTATTTACCTCGTGTCCGCATAAGGCATGTAATGTAATGTGAGCCTCATGGATCTTACACTCATTGTCATCCGAGGTTTTTCCTCTTCACAAAGACTCTCCCCTTCTTCATTGTCACAATCCACTGGTAAGGTAACATCAAAAATAGGTGTGGTTTCTTGCATCGGTGACCAACAATGTGTACTTACCATCACAAGAATAACACAATTTCTTCCTCCTCTTTCTCGCAATTTGTTCCTAGCTTAGTCCTTTGATAGTAAATTCTTCCCAAACTCCATATTATGCAAAGCAAGATTAGTCACCTGTATACCACCTCCTATCGCTTTATTTCCCAACACAAAATCGGGTTTCATTGGTTACCAAAACCCCCATTTTAAATCCCATTCTGCTCCTTTTAACCCACGCTTCTAGCTTTGCTTCTTCAACTCTAGCCATCTTAATCACCTCAAATTTGAGGGATCAGAATCTTCAACTCCCGAATGCCCAACCTTA
Source organism: Panax ginseng (assembly GCA_020205605.1). Lineage (NCBI taxonomy): Eukaryota > Viridiplantae > Streptophyta > Magnoliopsida > Apiales > Araliaceae > Panax > Panax ginseng. The sequence goes on along the minus strand of CM035138.1, from coordinate 7,672,291 downwards.
TTTCCTCTTTAAGTCCCCCCTGAAACAAATTCCCATAAAAAGCTTCATTCAAAGAAGGGTTCCTAATCAAGACCAACCCTTTAATTCTTCAAATTTCTTCCTATACTCATCCACAAATCCCCAATCACGCACATTTTTCAACTCCCCATAGGTTCATCCGGTTCTCTGGATCAACTCTAAAGAACAATATCTTCCACAAACCCATCCTAAGTCAAATCTGGACCCCTCAGACAAACCCAAAGATACCATTCTTCACCTCCCCTTCCAAATTCATGGTGGCCAAGTAAAGTTTGTGATTATTAGCCAATCGAATGGTGAAAAAACAGCTTTATCAGATTTTCCGATCCACGACCGGGATTACTACCATCAAATCTGGAAATTCAAACTTGATTGATTTGAATATGCTAGGGGTACCTTGTCATCCTCGATTTAGATTTTCAAAAGTCCCTAAAATCGAGGTAGCATGGACTCGAATTACCCGTGTTATTCGAGGAGGAGGTAGCCTAGTCGGTAGAAGCAAAGATCAAAACCCCTCATCATTTGCTCCATCTTCCGATTCAATCTCTCCTCGAAATCCAACTTCAAACCGCTAATGTAATCATCCAATTGGGTCTCGCAACCTCTGGATGGAGTCAAATTGTGTTCACCGACAAAACCTTCCAAATTAGTGATTCTCTCATGTTATATTAGCCATGGTTGGAATCGTTAGGGCTTTGATACCAATTTGTAACAAACCGATAGGATCACCGTTGCAAGGCTTCCTATACTTTGTATATCACAACAAAGTAAAGCCTGAAAATAAGAAATAAGTAAGAGGGAGGAGAGAAATGGGGAAGATCGGGATAGATTCGAGATACTTTGAGAGAGAAAATGATAATCATTTGTATTTCCGCCCATTTCACACCATGAGCTCACTCCATATACTCCAAATTACAAGATCCTAGATTTACTCCCTCAGCCATGTGACTGCTAACAGAGTAACATGGAAAAGAAATGAAGAAGAATGGAAAATACTATCTTACCCTTGAATAATAAAAACAAAAGACATTATTGACCCTTCTAACCAACTTAGCCACCTTACAGTATTTCTCGGTATTGAACGATTTAGCCAATAGTAGCCCTAGAAGACACTTGCAATATTACATGTTTGTGCGTGGTTCAGGCATTTCGTCGAGCAGTTCGCAGACATAAAATTTATGAAACAAAATACTAACAACCACTAGTTCAACAATTATACTCAAAATCTTTCAACCACACAATTATGAGAAATAAGGTGATGAAATCAAGGTTATTATATGTTTCAAATTGTATGTAATGGATCTGATTATGAGATTTCTCATTACATTTACAACCATAAATGGAGTAGGGGTTTCGGAATTCAAATCTTTAAACGAGTTGTAAGTTAGGCAAACACCGAATCAAACACCATAAATCCTAAATTAATCTGGGTCCGACTCTCAAAGTTTGGTATGTACCTGTTTTGGCATCTCGAAGACTTTTGCGAACCATTGAGGAGCTTCGCTCAGGGAACTGCACAGAAGAAAACGGATGTATGACAATGGAAAAGTAAATGCGTCTTCTACTTCACAAAATGAGTCTGATTTTCATTTTTTGAATGTTTATTCATAAAAAAATCTTAAATTCAAAAATATAAATATGTATTTGAGTTATGTAAAAGGTGTTAATTATAAAATTCGTTGTTTTCAAAATTTATAGTAATTGAATTTAAATAGGTTAAAAAATAAAAATTCTTTTTGTGAAATAGTCAAATTAAAATGACAAATTGTTATTTTCACAAAGAAATTATTTTTCATCAAGTGTCTAACATATTTTTTTCTTGAACAATCTACACTAATAGGTTTCAATTCAATGGGTCTAGGGAGGAACATGAGTCGGGAGAAAAATTAGAGAGTGTTTGATATGAAATGTATATTAGAGATTATCAACTTAACAAAATTTACATGCTTCATCTAAAGTATTTGGGCTAATTTATGCCGTGTCTCTTAAAAAATTTATAATGTCATATTGGGGAAGAGACTTGACCATGCACACTATGAAAAAGGAATTTAACCAAATAGTAAACCATAAACAGAAAAGATCAATCATTTTGTGTCTTTAACCAAGCTTGTACTTTAATTTAAGCTTATTATTTCTTTAAACTAGTTGAGCATTGCTCACCTCATTATGATCAAGTCCCATACCATAATTTACTTTAGTGTAGTGTGGTTTGCAATGTCTCTTTCCCATGTATGAAAATGTTCTCACAATCGGAACAACATTTAAAGACTGAGATAAAAGTAAATCAGGCAATTCAATACAATCACAAAATTCCAAGAGTTCCTTACATTATAAATGACAAAACATTCAAATTAAACCCAAAAAAGTACATTTTCTTTTAAGTACAGAATGATGAAAATAGTTTTGTATTTACACGTAAATCATATCGAAATTACAAGAAAGTTGAAATGCAGAACAAACTTGCTTAACCCATGCTAGTCCTTAACTCCTTAATACCATTCAACGGAGAGTACCAACCGCCTTTTTGTACGTATACCACCTAGATACCAAGAGAAAAGCAGCTAAATTTAGCACACTCAGCACACTCAAAAGCCAGAAGAAGTAATGGAGATGACCATAGTTCAATTTGTCCGGTATCCATCCGAGCTTTCCATCCCTTGTACTAATTTTCGTGACAATGGTAACTAGCAAAGAGCTCAAATAGCTTCCAAGTGCAACCGTGGTGAGAGAGAGGGCAGAGCACAAGCTTCTCATTGAATCAGGCGCTTGCTCGTAAAAGAACTCCAATTGTCCTATAAATGTGAAAACTTCCGCGCAACCTATGATAAAATACTGAGGAACCTGCCAAAATATTGGCATGGGCATGTTATCGAGCTCGTAGTAATTGTGCCTTCTTACAATTCCAAGCCTAACAACCTCTAAAATCCCTGCAGCTAACATTGCGAAAATTGATATGAAGAGTCCAGTGCCCATTCTTTGCAGTTGAGTTAGGCCATTTTTGTGGCCTGTAAATTTTCTGGCGATTGGAACGATGATTTGATCGTAGACTGGAACCCAGAAAAGGACACTAAGGGTGTCGAAAATGCTGAGTGATGCCGGTGGGATCTTGAAGCTAGAATTTGCCACGTGAATATCCATGAAGGAGCCTTGCAGCACGAATAAATTACCCATTTGGCCGTAGACAGTACTGAATATGATACCAGTAGCCCATACAGGCAGCAATCTGATGATGGACTTGAGCTCTTCAACTTGAGTAACAGTACAAAGTCTCCATGGATCAGTTGGGCCCTTTATATGATCCGACTGTGTCTCCACAGCTGCCTTGTCAAAGAATCTGAAAAGGGCAAATTTAGTTCCATTTCTCATCAATGACTTGGTACTACATTTCCCCACAAATATGATATTGGTACACTTTCTCGAGAAATTCTATTAGGCTCGGAAGCTTACCGAAAATCTTTAGTATGATCAAGCTTGCGGCTACCTACAATAGCAGACTCTTGATCTGCAGTCTCGTATAAAAGAGACTGGTCATCTGGCACCTGAATGCGATATTTTCTTGTAGAAGCTACCACCACTTGGCAGAGGCGAGTCAGAGGGCTGCCTGCAGGTTTCTGGTTTCGATACAACCGAGTTCCTGAAAAGAAAGAAACTACAGCAATAGCCATGGCCACAGCAGGAATGCCAAAACCCAAACCCCAACCAACATTATCTTGTATATAGACTAGCACGGAAGAAGCAATGAGTGCACCGATATTTATTGAGAAATAGAACCAATTGAAGAAAGAACTCTTGTACTTCTTCTCAACCTCATCGGCATCATCAAACTGATCTGCTCCATAGGATGAGACACAAGGCTTAATCCCTCCGGTTCCCAGCGCAACTAGGTAAAGCGCTGTGAAGCAAACTGCACGTTGAGTATCTGTTGCGTGGCAGTCATTTTTTGAAATACAGGTAGGCTTTAGGCCAGGGATGGTTGCCGATAATGTTAACAGTGTCATCCCCTAAATAAATAAAAGCTTCTCATTATTAAATGTCAAAGCTTCATACATTTACATTCGATGGACTAAAGTAATTTTACTATGACATATAACGTGAGTTTTTATATTTTTAATGTTTGAACAGAAAAGCAAGATAACATTAAAATTCTATGAATTGAACTCACAATAACATAGATGATTGAGAAGATGGCAATAGTCCAATATCTTCCAAGATAGGCATCAGCAGCAAATGCTCCGATCAGAGGTGTGATGTAGCATGTTCCAGACCAATTCGAGAGATTTCTTGAAGCCAAGAAGCTGTGCTGGTTGAGGTGATACTTGAAATATAGCAACAGATTAGAGCCCATCCCATAGTATGCCAATCTCTCACAACATTCATTTCCTGTAAATAGTTATTATAAGAGTCAGTATCTTATACCTTAAACAAATCGCGCTCTCAGTAAGAGTAGCAGCAAAAGTACCAAGGATATAAGGGCAGGCCTTCCAGGTTCCTGTTTTCTTTTTATTTGCAGGATTGTTTTTGTAATCCACAGTCCCATCTTTAGTATAGATATCCTCTTCTGCCATACTTGACAGTTGACAATAAATTGTCTTCTCCTAGGAAATTATTACAAGATCTCAAAAATGTTTAAATACTGCAACAAAAATACATTCATACGGTAAAATTCACAAACTAATCAAGGAGGAGAAAAATATGCTGATCATATGCTGCATATATATTTGAGTGTACAATTGGCTCGTCTATCCTCTATCTTCTGGTAATAAAGACAGAGACGCAGCATGATATTCTACACCCTTAAATGCTGGCTCAAATTCTGGACTGGAATTCAGACCGTATAAAACTGAAGTATGATCTTCTTTTTTATTGTCTCTGGATATTTATTTGAGCAACTATACATATAAGGAAGGAAGATTCAACGAAGAGAGCGAATCTCTGACAAAAAGATAGAACAGAGACAGGTGTTTGTCAAACAAAAGCATGAGATATCTAGCAAGAGAAGGATATATGAATATGACAACCAACTTGTTAAAATGAAAGAGCATGACCATTGTGATAAAAAAAATTCTCAAATCTTTCACCTACTTTTGCTTTTTGATATATCAGAAATCATAGTATTGAATATGAAAAAAGTAGGAAAACAAACTAGTATTCAAGAAATTACTTGCAACTTTTTGTGTTTGCGAAAGAAAAAGAAACGAGATATTTTGAGGTGAGTGGCCTGTCATTTCATCCATTTGCAAAGGGCAAGTGTAATTGACTAGCTAGCATTCCTTTGATTAAAGAATTGAAATGATATGATGGTGTTCAAGTAATAAACCATCTCTAGGAATGATAGTAACATCAATTTTGGACTGAAGATGGTAATATGTAAACCAACATCAATTATGAACAAAGAACAAGTTTTAGTGTTCATATTATAAGTTTCATCATATGTCAAATTTTCCACGTGGGGTGGGGTAGTAGAAATACAAAAGTCATGACCATGAGTGTCAAATGTGAAATTGGGCATTGAATACCAAACTCATCCCTTTTAAATTGGGGGAAAAGATTTTGAGTGAGAAATGGATTAATCTAAGCCATGAAAATCACAAAGTATGATTATTATTTTTCCAGTTGCAGAACAAAATCTCAATATTCAAAGCTGTAGAATATGAAATGCAGAAATTATTGCAGTTGCCGCACCAAGAGGCAAAAGGGTATACACAGAAACTAACCTTTTTTCACAAATTTTGCTGTTAAAACTCTTTGAGAACAAAGATTTTAATGGAGCAACTCCACTCCTGACTCCACTATGGGGGTTTCCCTACAAAAGGCCTTTAGCTGAAGGAGCACAGCACTACACTACACTCATTATGTAATGATTATATATATATACACAAACACACACACACGGGGTTAGATACAGATTGGAGCTCAATGGGAGCTGGTCCCTTGCATTTGTATATGATTACAATAATGAATATTTTATTTAATCCACCACTGGATATTTGAGGCAGAGTCTTTTCAGTCTTATTTTTAATCATTCATTTACATTTTTTAGCGGACATAACAATGACCTCTTTTTTGTCTTCACCATCTCTACGGCATTCATTTTTGAGGTGATAGGAATGGAGTGGCCTTTATTTTGTTGACATCCTAGTATTCAAATACAAATATTAATTGCCTCCCATACTTGCAAAGATTCACAAAACTAGCCCATCTTTTTCAAAACTTAGAGCCTCGTATACCTAACTTTGTTTAAATTTATATCTGCACTGCACTCTAGTGTGTTTTTGTAATTCGATTATAATTCTTCTTTTTTTTATTATTATAGGGCTTTGTCAAAAAACAATATTACAAGGCAACAAATTTATTTTTTTTAATACGTGCTTCAATCAATGTAATATTATCTTAGAAAAACAACATTATTTCCTTCACTTTCCTATTAAAAAAATTACATTATCACATTTTTTTTGGATTTACTCTTTACATGAAACAACTAATGTGTTTTATTGTACTTTCGTCGTCGCTTCTCTTACATATTAATGTAATAATGACACGCGTATTTAAGATACACTTAAAATTATAAATTTAAGATATAAGTTAGAATTTGTGTATATAAAAAACTCATCTATTTCTTTGACAAGAAAAATGGTCAAATTTTTTATTATTTTATGTTTATTAAAAAACTCAAACATAAAAATTAAAAAAAAAAATTAGATTTTCTATCTATTTCTCTTCGTTTTTATTTTGTAGAGACTTGTGCCGTATTGCCTGCCAAGTTTTCTATTTTATGATTTATATTATGCGGTTACACAATTATACATTATTATATTTATACGCAAAGCTTTAACCTTTTCTCATCTTTATTTATAATATTAAGGGTCTTGAAATTTATAATATTTAAAATTTAGATGATTTTATTTTTTAAAAAAATTATTTATCGTTTTATATAATTTAGGAGAATTAACTAAAATCTTTCCAAAATTACTTACAAATGAGATAGAGAGTATGAGATAAGTATTAATCATTTTTTTAATTCTCGTACACAACTATAAAACGTCATATATTATGGGACGAAAAAAATAATAATTAATAAAATTATAGTCAATTACCTAAGATTTATCTAATGTTATGGTAACACTAACACATCATTTAAGATACGTTTTTAGATAAAAAATTTGAGATCCTTATTATCACTCTTCCCACGTCTTATTTAAATGATAAATTCTAAAATTAATACCCATAACAAAAATTTTGTTAAATGTTGAGGACAAACCATAGAAGCTAACACCCACCCTTGATAGTGTAGCTTTTAATTCTTTCAATATAAGAGATGACGTTCAAATCAATACAAAATGAGTTAATAGAATTCCTTAAAAATGCTTCGAAATGAACATCATTATTTGGACCCACCTGCTTAGTGTGAACTTTAAGTTATGAACATAAGATGTACCATCAGTCATCTACTCAAAGTTGAATTTTCTCCAAATGAAGAAGATACGTTCTTACGTATACGGGTGATAAAAATGCAGTTTGGTACGATCTGAAATTCACATGGTACATGAAATAGTTTAAGTGTGGTTTAACAAATTTAAATGGTACATGAAATCGCTTGTGATTGATGCGGTGCAGTTTTGAATCGTGTGGTGCGATTTTATTTAATGCGGTTTCGGTTCCAAAACTAATTGAAATAATAAAATTTTATGCAATTTAAATTAATAATTTAGCATTACACAATATTAAAGTTTTAAAAGAGATCAAAGACATCGGAGTTTTTATTTCTCTTCTACACATCCAAGAAAGAAAAACAAGCAACAAGGAACTACTTCATCTAACACTGAGTTTCAGAAGCACGCTGATAACTCAAGAAGACTGTCTCATGATGTGTCTAGTTTCAATAACTTCAATTTTTTTAATCATAAAAGATGTTGAATCCAAATAATTAAATATATATAAAACTTATGAAGTATATATACATATATATATGCTCAAGCAGTGTGTTGTTCAATAATTTTTTACAATTAAAGAATAATTGTATAAGATTTGTATGGTGATGGTGATCATGTAAATCGATACCATTTAAATTCAGAATTAGTAGCTTAATTTTTATGAGAGGTTCATTACACAAAGTTAAATGAAACATATCTCCCGTAATAGGATTGTATAATTAATTAATTTTTATGGTGCAATTTAATTTCGATTTTATGTGTGGGATTTTAGTTAATAATCAAATCTAAACCATAAATTTAAATTTTTAACCCACTTAAAATCGTCACATATGTGTAAAACTGTTGGTAGGATTTTTAATTCGTACGTAACCTTAATGTAAGAAATGAAATATTTATTTATGTATGTGTGTTTATTTTATGTATGTATATGAGGCCTCCCTAATTTGTTTTCAGATTTTACTATTTATTTGATTAGCTTATCAATTTAAACATTTATTAATTTTTATCTCTCTCTCTCACATACATACATATAAAGGGATGGGGCCCAGACACCACTCTTTTAAAACTTTATTAGTAAAACATTTTGCATTCTCACTTCCAAAAAATATACAAGTAGTTGGGTTGTAATTGAATCAGTCATAGGATAGCTAAGGCCAGTTATACTGATACAGACTTGTTAGTCCGTCTAACAAAGTTAGTAGAGCCCTGTTCTCACTGGGCTCCGCTCCAAGCAAGCCCTGAAAAATATGTCCTCCTCAGGAACTTCTCCATAAGCCCAAATGTATTGGTTTCTAAGTGTTATTTTTTTCTTAAGTTCAAAAAGAAGAAGAAAAAAAACTTGGATGAAACTCAAATTTACTAGGAAAATGATATATCTTGCCACGTCAATAACTATAATCGATAATATTTAAACGATGTATTTAATATTATCGTATATATACTAATTATCAAAATTACCGAGAAATGTTACAAATTTGAATTACTAATAAAAATATCAGAAAATATAAGCTAACGATTTTTCAATTATATTTGACCTTTATTGTTTAACTACTTGTCGGTTTTGAGTCTTTTTAATATGAAAAATATTCAAATAATTTAGTTACTGGAATGAAACAAAAGAATAAATTATTATATGAAAACATTAGTTCTAATCTTAGTTGTTGATTTCTGTATTGGATATTAATGATAGTAAATATTTGTTATGGATAGAGCTGAAAATGAACTTGAGTGGTTTGAAACCCGGTTTGGGATTAACTCGAAAAATTAGAGCAAGACTCGGATTGCGTACTTAAACGAGTCGAATTCGAATCCATTTTGAAATTCAGACACGTATACGAATCGAATATGAGTCACCCAGTGTTCGCTCATTTAGGGTATCAAAATTTTCTTACCTCACTAATAAATATTTGATACAACTACATTGATCCTTACTCGTATACAATATCGAGTATACTAGATTTATTTAATATATATTATTTAACAATTAAATTGTCTACATATTTTTATAATTGAAAGTAGTTCATTAATTATTTCAAGAGTGATAATATCATCTCATTAATTTTTTTTACAAGGCCATAGATATCTAATTTAAATTGTTCAAATTTTAATTAATTTAACTAGTTGACTGAGTTAATTTTATAAACGTTATCATAATATAAATGATTCAGTTTTAATTCGTGTATGTCTGAAATGCTCACGAGTAGTTCAAATTAAAAATAAGTCGAGTCGAATTCGAGTACAATAAAATGAATCGAAATCGAATCTGAGTAAAAATTGCAAAATTTTATTCGAATACGAGTACATTAAAAATTTTTCGAGTAAAATCTGAGTAAAATACTATTCATTTCGACTAGACTCGTAATCATTTTTACCCCTAACAATGGATCATTTTTATGGAAATATAGAATTAATATTTGCACAAGTAAATTTGATAGTTTTACAAATTTTTCTCTACATGAATAGTAAGTGTGAGTTCACTCTCATGTGAGAGAATATATTGTGAAAATAATATTTTTAGTTGTAAAAATATCAATTCTCTCTCTATATATATATTTAATTATTTTAGAAAAGAGAACAATTATTTTGCTACAACGTTTTTAAGCATCTGCTAATTTTTGGAAAATAAATCTACAACGTTTTTTTCTAAAAATTGTTGTGTATTGTGTTTATTACAACGTTTTAAAAACGTTGTGTAAGGGTGTCAAATAGACAACACCCTTAACCACGACGTTTTTCTGACAGAAACCACAACGTTTTTTTCGCGTTGTCTATTTACTGTTTTGTAGTAGTGCGTGCTACAGGTAGAGGTGTTCAACCGGTAAAAATCGGTACGAACCGGATTGGTACCGAACCGAATCGATATCAAAATCGGCAAAATAGTGATACTGGTTGGATCGGTATACCGAACCGACGGTACCGGTTCGGTATCGATTTTTATCGAAAATTAATATAATTATTATTTTTAGTTTTATTATTTTTATTATTATTTTTATTAATATTATTAATATTTTTTATTATAATCATTATTTTATTATTATTAATTATTTATTAATAAAAAAAATTAGAAAACCGGTATATACCGGTTCGGTTCGATTTATACCGATCCATGAAAACTATGTCCCGAAATTGGTATATACCGATTTTCATACTCTGCATTAAAATCGGTTTACATTTATCTTGAATCCAACCAATTCGGACCAATCCTATTTAAATCAAAAATTAAAAAAATCGATTTATTTAAACACCCCTTACTAGGGTGAGTCAAACCGCACTTTTAAAGCTAACGCTATGCGGTTTGAAAATTTTAAAATCGCACCCGAAACCGCTTGTGATTGGTGCGGTGCGGTTTTAATTAGTGCGCTTTGCCCAAAACCAATTGAAACAACAAAAAAGTCTTAGCCTTCAATAAAATTTAACATAAAACTTACATCGACGAATTAACTTGAATAATGAAAGTCGTCAATGAGAATTATATCAAACATGCTTTAAAACTAAAATATACGCTATATAAAACAACGGAGACCATATATTCGATAACAAGCAAAAATGTTTATCTAGTTTCCCAAAAATTAAAAGTATATACTGGAGATAGAACTCATATATTGCAGGGAGGATTTATAGAATATAATCCTAACTATACCTAATTTGAAAAATAATCTATTAGACTATTACTATTATAACATTGACATTAACCAATGTATCAAGTGGTCCAGTCCCTCAGCTATAAGCCCCTCCAATAACGCATCAAATAATTCAAAATTTCAAAATTCAATTGCTTAATTTTTGACTCTATAACCTCTAACATCTTCTTTCAATTGGTGAAAAAATGACAATGCAATACTGGGGTTTTCTCTGAGCGTGTTCAAGTGAAAAATAACTTTAGAATTTACTAGAGATAATACATACATACACATGGTGCGGTTTCGGTTTTATGTGTGCGGTTTTGGCTAGTAACCAAGCTGGAACCGTAAATTTGGTTATTCAACCCACCTAAAATCGTTACATACGCCGAAACCGTTGGTGCGATTTTAATTGGTTCGGTTCGTACGATTTTTGATGCGATTTTAATTTGATTACTTTCTCAGTCTTACCCTGCACAAACGAAGTTGAGGTTCACGCTTACCGGAGTGCCCTTAAATCTAAATCACATGGTCGACATTTGACCCCTTTTTTTTTCCTGGTTTAGAAGAAGAATCCACAAATAATAAAAGGAATCTTTCCTTTAATGGAAACATATGTATTGTGGTGGGTGCCAACCTCCCTACTCTGGTCTATTGTATTCCACTCCATTATTTATTGCACATAATTTATGCAGTCACCATCATTTCCAACAACTTGCCCTCTTTTAGGTCTCAACTCCTCTACTGCTCGAAAGTTAACTAGTAAAAATGTACTTATAGCAGTTAGTATGAAATTAATTTATCAATTGATTAATATAATATCGATACATAAGTTAAAAAATGTTATTTTTTTATGTGTTAATATTGTATTGATCAATTAATCAACTTACCATTAAGTTAGCTTTATGATAACCAAATCCGTAAAAATGTCTCCATAAATAAATAAAATGGAAGATTTCCTTATTATTTCCCCTGCTGAAATAGTATAAAAAAAATTTCACAGCCCCATGAAATATATAGTGAATTTAAATGCAATTAACTTCAAGGAGGCTTTATAAGATGACGTGCAGAATATATTAGTGAAAAGGAGAGAATAAAAATAGAATAATTTTTGGTCAAGAACAATTAATTAAATTACTTATTGTTCGGTATGGAATTATATTTTGTATCAATTACATATTCTATTACATTTTTTTAAATAATTATAACAATAGTACACCCAATTACTTTAATTTGTTTATTATTATTATTATATATATATGCATTTGGCAGTTAACCCAATTAATTGTTTTATTCACTGTTATGTTTCCCGTAACGCTTTTATATGCAATTTAAATTGTTATATTTATCAAATAAAATATAAATGATTTTGAATTTCTCGCTCACTCAAAAAAATCATCTTGACCGTTCAAAGTTTGAGATAAATCACACCGTCCCATACAATCTTAGGAGGCACTTAAACACAACTAGTTATAAATATATAAGTTAAGAACATGAGAGCAAAGCAACAAATTCAAACACACTCGCGAGCTAGCGAGATATAAAAAAAATAGTGATATATATAGTTAACCAACCATATATATATATATATATATATATATATATATATATATATATATATGAAATTTGATCTAGTCCTACTCTTGACGGGAGAAAATTCAGACCTTTAATTTTTAATTTTTTTTGCTTTTTATTTTTAAAACAACTAAAAAATATTTAATATTTTATGGGCCGAATTTTTCCATAATATGATATTTTAAGGCGTGATTTGATATACCTATACCAAAAAAATGCATGTATAACTGCATGACTTTACATACATGTTTTGTTATACGTATCTAAATCACACCCAAAATACTGTATTATGAAAAAATTCTAGTTCCATAATTTTTTATTTATTTATTTTTAGTTGTTTAAAAAAAAAATCCGAATTTTTGGTCCGATCCGGGAGTCCGAACCTGATCCGGCCTCATATATATATATATATATATATATATATATATATATATATTCTTAATGTGGGATCACACATGAGCTATATTAAATAACTAGTATATGCCCGTGCTTTAAAAGGCACTAAGGTGAAATAAAATACCATTATTAAACAATTAATACATACTCAATCATCAACACATGTTCAACTACCAAAATATCGAGTTAGTCAAGTCTTTAATTTCAAAAAAAATTAGTAAAATTTCCTTTACAAATAGATATCTAAAAAATTCTAAAATGTCTACAAAACTTACAATCATCAATACATATCTAAACCACCAAAAAAACTAACAATTACATACCCAAAATTCATCATAACCATGTATAATTAATTAACTTTATAAAAGACGTAACACAAAATACACATCAAGCTACTTGCTACTAATTTTAAAAAAATTCGACAGAGTTTCCTTTAAAAATAGATATTCAGACAAATATAAACCTGTCTATAAAACTTACAATCATCCATACATATCCAAACCACCAAAAAAACAATCATTCCATACACAAAATAATCATAACCATGTATAATTAGTTAACTTTACAAAATACAGAACAAAAAAAATACATACATGAAGAAATTAATACATACTCAATCATCAACACTTCCAACCACCAAAACATCCAAATAATACTTAATTTCAAGAAATTTCGGTAGAATTTCCTTTAAAAATAGATATCCAGTAAAATTTAAACCTGTTTACAAAACTTACAATCATCCATACATATCCAAACCACAAAAAAAAAATCATCATTCCATACCCAAAATCATCATAACCAAGTATAATTAGCTAACTTTACAAAAGACGGAACACAAAAAATACATACATGCAGAAAATAGAGAAACAACATGTTGAGTATAAGACCCTTTACTTTACAGCTTACACTAAGTATATCTTTATAGCTTACATCATGTATCCTTCAATATATACCTGAAAATAGTTGAAATTTAAAATTATCGAAATATGTGAGTCAAAATAAAACAATTGTAAATCCGAAACATAAGACCTCTTACTTTACCCTGAATTATCTAAAAAACAAATGTTTAACGATAAAAAATTAGATGTTTTGATCGCTTCTTTCGCGTGATACATGCAAGTTGTCCCAATTGACTTTTGGAGCACTCATTTTCTTTTCCAGCATAACGCATTTTTTGAGCAAGCCTTGCACATTGCGTCAATATTGATTTTGATATAACATTATAGTTTTGTGCCTAAACCACAAACTCATAAAAAATTAATTATTATTTTATTTATTTAACGTATATCGTATCGTTTTCCACTTTGTATATATAGCAACGTGATGTAAAATGACAATAAAATATTGCATTAACAGAACTTTCTACGCAACCGTTTATCAACTTTATAATTATAATAAAGTTTTTGTTTGATGCAAAAATAAAACACTATAACCACAGTTGCATCCAACACATTGTTCTATAGTAACATTAAAATTTGTAACAAAACAACATTAAGATAAAGAAACAAACTCTCAATTACAAAATTGGTAAAAAAATAAAAAATCATAGTTCCTCAGTAATTCAATTGTATTACACAAAATAACAGGAAAAAAATAAGTAATATTAAATGAGAAATGAAAAACATGTTGACAAATCAAACGTTCTACATAAAACGAAAATTAAAAATTTTAAATTCAATAAAATCTAAAACCATTGTAAAAATAGAGAGAAAACAATAGGAATAAAAGTGATACCATTTGGCAATCTTTATTTGTTGTTCCTTGGCTAGAAAAGGTTGATTTATGTTTCCCCTTAAATTTGGCAGTCGCCAAAGCATCAAGTCTTTTTTTCTCCTGTGCAAGAACACGATAAAAAAAATATAATATTAAATGAGACAAACCAAAAACATGTTGACAAATCAAACGTTCTACATAAAACGAAACTTTAAATTTTTTTAAATTCAATAACATCTAAATCCATTGTAAAAAAAGGAAATGAAAAGATTATGATTAAAAGTAATACCAGTTTGACAATCTTTATTTTTTGTTCCTTGGGTAGAAGAAGTGGATTTGTGTTTCTCAAGAAAATTTGGCATTCGCCAAAGCATCAGACTTTTGTTTCTCCTTCCGTAAGAACACGATAAAAAAAATAAGTAATATTAATTGAGACAAACCAAAAATATGTTGACAAATCAAACGTTGTACATAAAATGATACCGTAATTTTTTAAAACCATTGTCAAAACAGAGAGAAAGAAGACGTTGGCACTTTTTATATTTTGTTCCTTGCTAGAAGACGTTGATTTTTCTTTCTCCTTAAATTTGGCATTCTCCAAAACATCGACCTTTTTTCTCCTTCCGGTAAGAAAAACGTTACTTAAAAGCAAAAAAAAGAATGTAAAAATGAATGAGAAATAGGTGTAAGGATACACTACCTCACGATATCTGAGAGACAATTTAGTTCATACTCATTATGAATTATCACTCCTACATTATTATGATGAAGTATTCGAACTCAGTAGGCAAAAAAAACGTTGAATAAGAAATAAATTGGTAAAAGATAAGATAAAAAGTAAGAAAAAATGATGAGTAAGAAATTTCACAAAATGAACACTCAATAATAACCAACTCAACATCTCTTCCATCCTAACATTCATAATAAAAAAACCTATTTCATCATAACTATAAACCTATTTTAAAAGACACCCAATTTAAAAAAATAACCTAACATTCGTGTGCAAATGTGTGTGTGTTTTGTAGGTGGTTGTGTGTGTGTGTGCTACTGCTGTAAAAGAGAAATACAGAAAGATAGAGTGAGAACACAAATTAAACACCTATTGTAAAAAAAACATATTTAAAACACCCAAAGTTAAACTGAAGCTGTCGGAAATAGAAAAGAAGACTTATGAAATAGATTAGAATTTTTAATTGAAGATATTCGAAAACTTAAGTTAAAGATTTCAAGGTATAACTAATACTAATGGTTGATTCTGTAAGACCCCGAAATTTTTTTAAATAAAAAGGAATTTTCTTTATTTATTATTTTGAAATAGTAAGGGTGGATTTGATTAATGTGGTTAGTTATGGGTAAAATGCGTGAAATATTTTAAATAAGCAGTGGTGATATAATATTCATTATTGTCGGAGAATATTCGTTTGGTCGTGGAATATTCAGACCGCTTGTCGATATTATTAGACGATGCGGCCAAGCAATGACCGTGTGTGGGCCCCATAACTTGAAAAGCGATTGGAGGAAGAAAACGACAAAAATAAGTTGTTTAAATAATCTGCGTAGTTATTCTGAGTTAATCTTCGTTAAAATACTCGGTGGTTAAAAACACAAGAAGATACGGTATTGCACCAATTATTGATTCTTACGTAAGAAGGCACTACTCAATAATGGTTACAGAATTATCGCTCAAAGATTTTATTTTATTGATTCAATAATTCTTTGCGTTGATATTTTATATTGTTGTTGTTTCAATAATTATCATTACACAAGATTTTCATTATCGAAACAATAATTCATATTATCTCAATAATATTATTAGATAACATTATTGGCAATGTCTAGAAAGTTCATCTAAGGAGAGGTTTGGTCACCTAATCATGCTAGGAAGCGAGAGAGATTCTTATTGGAAAGCCCTCTTCCTGAACCGCCTCAGTCATCAATATTGTGATTCTCAAATATTATTTGTGAATAATTAATTATTAATTCATATGATGAGGAAAATATTGATTTTATGTGGATATAGATGGAGAAAATTTTTATAGTGACAATTGTTGAAAATTAATATTTTATCTTTTTTTGATAAAATAATTTATTTAAATATATTATTTTAATAATATATTAACGATGATATTTTTACGATGAATGTGGGATATATGAGTATATGTGGAGGAGGAGTATTTTGTTACCAAAATATTTAAAACATGTTAAACATGTCGGCGGACCCCATTTATTGACCGAAATTTGATTATAAATTTGTAAATTTCCCATTTGTGGATTTCGGTCAATTTCGCTTGAAATTTTGAAAAACTTTCTTCTGTAAGTTGTAGAAATTAAATTTCCTATAAAAACACGCGAGATTTGAATTTTCCGCAAAAGGGCTATTTATTGTGAATTATTGAAGTTCAAGCTCAAATAATTGATTTTTGGAAGTTTAAAATATTTTTATTTACAAAACGTTTTTTCATTTGGTTCCCTCATTTAACACATGACAAGTTGCTGAAATTCAGATTCAAGGTGTGCGTAGGAATTATTATTATAAATAATAATATTATATTAAATTTTCGCTTTGGTGTTCTAAGCAATTTCCTATAAATAGGTCTTAGGTTAAATTGAAAATCACACCGTAAACTCAAGTTTTCTCTCTATATTATCGAGCGATTCTTGTGAGTATTTTGAGTATACTTTGAGTATTGCTACTCTGGTGCAAGTTCAAGTCATAGCTTATATCCTGTTTCAACTGTAAGATCTTTGTCTTTCGAGGTAAGGGATGTTATTTTCTTCTCAAATGATATTATTTCTTCAATATCATTATCTTTGAAATATTGGTTGAACCTTTTATCAAATTTGGAACTTTTTCATGTCTGGGGTTACTATTCATGAGTTACTATTCATGAGTTACTATTCACGAGTCACTATTCACGAGTACTATTCACGAGGCGTGAAGATGTTTTTTTGTGAAATTTCTATCTTTTGGTGTTCTGAGTTACTATTCACGATACTCAAGACTATTCACGATATCGACACTATTCACGAATAATACTGCCTTTATTCAATTTAAAAATGAAATTTCTTCTTTTGTCCAAAATATCTATTATGGATACTAGCTTTGATTGTATCCATGTTTTGATCATTCTTGAATTTTACACCACTATGATTATTTTTGAGGTATTTTTTTGGACGTGGATAAAACAAAAGTACGAATCCTTAATCCTTAATCCTTGTCATTTTGTTTCACTTGATTCGCTTTTTTTAAAATATTTTTCATCATCCTCGCCTTAAATGATGATATTATTGAATATCTTTGGCTCGTAGGCAGCAAAGATGAATGATTTATGATGAATATCTTTGGCCCAGTAGTGCAAAGATGATTGATTTCGATGAATATCTTTGGCTGTAGTGCAAAGATGAATGATTTCGATGAATATCTTTGGCCCGTAGTGCGAGATGAACAGTGTTTAGATGAACATGAATTAACTCCATGAATGTCCTCGGCTCAGTAGTGCAAGGATGAATATTTGATCCCGATATATATTGATTGATGTTACAGGGATAAAAAAAAATAGACGATGAACTTCAAAATTCATACATAGAAGATAGTAGTTTGCATTCTCTACTTAACTCTTCTAATGAATTATTATTTCCGCTGCGAATATTGATTTAAAATTTGTTGTCTATTGTATTCTATTATATTTTTCCCTGTTGAGGACTAACGATAATTTGTTGTATATTATCTTAGTCATAATATTCTTTACTGGGCTAGTCGAGCTCATCCTTTTCCTTGTTGTTCCATTTTCTTCTCGGAGGTGAGAACATAAGCAGGATCGAGTCGGGGTATGGAATGAAGGTTCTGAGAGAGTTGTTTAGTAGTCCTCACCATTTTGTAAAATAATGTATCAATAATTATGATGGGGATTTATTTGCGTGTGGATATTGTCTGACGGCAATATCCGTATTTAAACTCACAAGATGTATTGTCGATTTCACACGATATTTGTATTATTGAAGTTGTAGTTATTTCTGTCCCATGTATTTGGCGACTCAGAATGGGTTGGGTGGAATGAACCTATTTTGGGAGCGTCACAGATTCACTTGATAAAAAACAACTCAGTTGATTCGTACAATTAAAAAAAAAAAATTAGACACAATACATGGTAAGAGGTTATTTGAAAACGAAACTATAAAAAGAATCATCAAACATTCCTTTAATAGAAAAGTGTCATCCACGCACCCTTAAAGAAGCTCAAGCTAAGTTTAATGGTTTTTAGTTTGGTATATGAGTAATGTCAACCCTTTAACCTCAATTTCATGCATCAAAATAACATTCTACCAAAGAAAAATAATCTATAACTTCTTTCACAAAGATATCATATAAGACCAATCACTAAAATTAGTCATCTCTACTTCACTTTAAAAGGAATTTGAAACTCATTACTTGATAGGTCAAAAAATCCAGCTACATAATTAAACACATACAAATTAATTTGTCTCTTCCTTTATGGTATTTCAACAAATATGTGATATGCACCTCGCCAAAATGGTATGAATCCATACTTTTTTTTATACTTTTCAAAACAGTATGTCCTAACTCCTAATGAAAGATTTAAAAAATACATCCAAAAAGTTCCCATGAATATTGCTACTAATTTCAAGTAATATATTTGCGATTTCTTCAAAAAGAACAACCAAGAAGAAAATTAAATCCATAATCACGCATTAAACCCCATAAAAGTTGAACAAAAAACCAAACCTATCCAAATTGGAACCTCGATCAACCAAAATATACAAAACCCGGAGTCACTAAACCTTTAAAAAACTACCATTTTAATCAATAGTTCACCATTTTAATCGATAAAAAGAAAAGCGATAAAAGCAAAGAATATATAAACACCATCAAAGGTACTACTTTTGCCTTCCTCACAAAGGTGTTTGCTTTCTAAATCTTTTCACAAAGCATGGTGGAGACTCAAAAGTAGAAAGCAAGAATATTCAGCAAAGGTGAAGGATTTCCTTCAAGAATCTCACAAGAATGTGAGATTCTTGGTGAGCCTACACTCAGACACCATGTAGGAAGGTCCTTCTTAATTCCCTTTACCACAAAAAGAAACCTTACATTTGACCATGTTTCTTCAGTAGTCAAAATTTATTTGATTTCTAGTTTTAAATTTGCAATTATTTGAATGGCTAGACTTATGCTAGGCCCCACTACCATTCAATTCACAACACCAAACAAAGCTTAAATTACCACGGTCGTGTGAGAGGTGACGACGATCACGTGCTCTTTTGGATATTAGAATACAAATATCATAGTCACGGTGCTCTTAATGTCAAATCCCATTAGGCACAGGAACTACGATCAAGAATTCTTTCATTAAATGTGCTTCAAGTATTTTGATTAAATGTGCTTCCCCTTTTTTATTCAGAAGAATTTTAATCTTTTACGTTAGATAAGCTACTTGGGAACTTCGCATAATTTATGGTAACATTTCTGGATGATTATTACTCTAGAAAATGCATTGGATTACATCCATGCATAATCTTTCTTTCTTAAGTGACCATTAATAGACATTGACACTACAATAATTACCTGCGAAAATGCGTATTTTGAAGAAGTCGATTCTGGAAAGTGCGTCACGATGCGTGAATAATCTTTTTTATGGGAGCAAACTCCCATGCTTCCAACACCCTACGCCCTGGTATGCAATCGTTTCATCAAAAGGCACTTTCTTTCAAAGAAGAAATACGCAGATTCTAACACGGAATTAATTACAGAGGAGATGTTATTTTATACACCTCTTTCGCTTATTCAAGCAGAGTAAAAGGAGTACATTTTTAGACCAAGAAAAGCTTATAAAGAACCCTGACAAAACCCATTATTGATTATCAGTTATTATCCTTTAACATGAAAATTTAACTAATTACCATCATTTTTAAAACATGGTAAGTAGCAGGGTATGGATTTAGAGTATTCTTACCAAGTGCACAGAGCCTCCACAGGGTTATGGGATGTCCATACTCAGCTCCTATAAGTAAAAATGGAGCTACCTAATAACCATAAGAAAATGCAGCTTGTGAGCCCAATTTGAACAATTCTCTACATTGCATTGAAGTAAAAAATAATTAAAACACGTGTATAACACATACTTTGAGGGTCGTGGATGGATCCCCTAAAATTAACTCTCTTGTTTTATAAATTGCAAGATTTGCAGCTGGAAGTACAACTCTAGAATCGTGATTTGAGGATAGCAAGAATGGCGGTGCAAATGTGCTCAAAGGCTAATCAAAGTAAACAGAAATTGAAGAATGAGAAAAATGTCCAGAAAGCATGGTGGAGACTCGAATCATTTGATTTCAGTCATATTTCAAACAACCTAAAGAGAAACTTACACAAATTAAGGCATATCGCCGCTCACAAACAATCATGCTTCTCCAATGAATAAATCGTCGTTCTCCAACAATCAATCGCCAGTGTAATTGGAAGGGATTTGGAATCGGAGTAGAGTACAAAGGAAGGAAAAGACAAAATGAGAAGGATCAGAGGTATAAGGCGTGATTTGGGTAGCGTGTAAGGGGGTTTGATTTGGGCGGTTCTTTTTTTGTGAAATGAAAGGTCAGCCTTTGGATTAAGTTTTAAAAACTGAGATTCAATCTAAACCGCTATTGTGCTTTTGTTTCAAATTTGGTCCTGATTAAGTTGTAAATACTCAAAGGACACTTCTGCTTCGTAAGTAAAGATGAATGATGTAATGTAAATAGTTTTGAACTTGAAAATTCTCGTTACTCAATTATCTTCACTTAAGAAAGAGTTGTATGTTGAGAACAACTTTACATAAATATACAGTAGACCAAGAGTATTCAACTTTTCTGACCAACCAAACATTTTTCTCTTTCGTTAAAATATGTTACTCTCAAGAGTGTTACAAAGTTCAATCTAGGAAAAAAGAAAGAAAAAAAGTCCTACTTCATTCTAATGCATTGAAAATTTTCTTTTTTCTCCTTTCTCAACCCAAGAAAAAGAATCCTAATTTCTGTATAATATAGAAAAAGAAAAAGAATCAATAACAAAAAAGACTTTAAGAGTCTCTCGAGGAAATATAGAAAAGTAATAAATTCCCCCTTCTGTCGGAATCGAACCCACGACCTTAAATAGCTTTTAGTACTTCTTCCAAAAATTTATTCTTCTCGTAGACCTCATATAGTATAAATGCAGTAAAATTCTTTCTTTCTCCTCCTCCCAAAATCACAAACAA
Organism: Panax ginseng; assembly: GCA_020205605.1. Taxonomy (NCBI): domain Eukaryota; kingdom Viridiplantae; phylum Streptophyta; class Magnoliopsida; order Apiales; family Araliaceae; genus Panax; species Panax ginseng. The sequence continues at coordinate 7,650,295 of CM035138.1, read as the reverse complement.
AATGTTAATGTGATAAAATAAGCTTTTAGTCTTTAATTTTGATAGAATGCATCTCTAAAATGATTGATTGTGATAGAGAATCAAAAGTTAAAATATTATTGTTTCAGGCTAATCTCTATTTTGTTCCTTTAAAGTTTTGGAACTCATAACCAGATCCATCCATTGACTTCAGCAAACCGTTCTAATATGAAACTAAGAAAGAAAGCTAAAAATTTGAAACTAAGAAAGAAAGAGACATGATAATAGCTCAAGAGTAAAACATGAGAATCTTGAAGGTGAGTGTTACAAACCTGGGGGGAAGCAGAGGAATCGGGAGGTGACGATACGAATGTTGTCGACGGCCATGACCGACCTATCCCTGACGGAAGTGCTCTCGCTATTCATTTCCCCCAATTTGGCCAAATTCCGATTTCCCCAAATTTGGTCAAATTCCAGAGAGCCAAACTCCAGAGATAGATGAGAGAGAAGAAAGCCAAAATCCAGAGATAGAAGAGAGAGAGGAAGAGATTTGGGAAATTTTGCCAAATTTCAGAGAGCCAAATTCCACAGATAGAAGAGAGAGAAGAAGTGATTTGGGAGAGTAGCGTATAGGTGAAGGGTGAGTTTGGGCGGGATTTTTTTAGTGTAAGATGGAATATTAGCCTTCAGATTAAGTGAGATGAAATATGGGACGTTGCTCTGCTTTTTCAATTGACAAAATTCAAATTAGGTCCTAATTTATTATATAGATTTATTTTCAAATTTAATAATTTATCATACCTATATTAGTACGTAAGAAGAATGATGAATTTGATTTTAAAAGTGAAATTAGAATATTTATTGTATTATTCTCAGTTAAAATAATAATAATAATACAAGTATCTTTTCAGTGAACTATAGTAGTAGTATTGTTTTCAAATAAATAAATGTAGGTGGGTAAATTGCTCCTCTTGCCTCAATAATGCATGTAACAAGTTGAATACAATGTCGATCTGATACTTGTAGCTAAAGGACACCTGTGGTATGGAGCAATGAAGGGGTAAGTTTGTCTTTTCAACATCAACAGTCCCACGCTCCCAGTTATTAATGGACACGTTGTTGTATTAAATGAATATAGGGAGGGGACGAGAGGGGTTCAAGAACCCAAGTACCCAAGTCAAAAATGAGTTTAACATGACATGACAACATTTGACAGGCATAAGGTATGTTAAATTAACGGATCCAGTTAGCATAAAGTTATTTTTTTAATAAATTGGTCAATTGGCCAATAGAATATTGACACATGCGAACTCGCGCATGCGTGTCAAGATTCTATCGTCAATCAATTAACCGATTCAAAAATAAACTTCATACTAAGCACTTCCTAAATTAACATCTATTACTACTACTACTAATAATAAGGGTCCTTAACACTAATATACAACAATTAGAAAGTAATTACAAAAATAAAACATCCACAAAATAATTACAAAAATAACGCAATACAATATTACCTTGCTAAAATTACGCGTTATTAACTCCCTACACGTCAGTTATCGACTTTCAAATTTCCAACTGACCCGTCCTAAAATCACGCTGATGAAGAAAAAAGACAACTTTGAGATCAGAAAAAACAGAGCAACGAAATCGGAGAAGACGAGATGCAACTCTGAGATATGATAATAGAGGAGAAGATCAACAACAACTTCAAGATCAACAACAACTTCAAGATCAACTTCTTGGATTATATATATATATATATATATAGAACGTGAATGATTACAAAAGATGACTCGATACCCAACTTCTTTTTCTACAAATTCTCTTCAGAAAGACGCCCAAACTTCTTTTTCTACAAATTTTCTTCAGTATACTGACTGTTTTGATTTCAAAATGCATGTAAAAATATGTTTTATATTCTGGTTACTAAGTACATATAAATTGGTTATTGTTTATTATTGATTTGGTTACTGTATAATGTTTATTTGGTTGTTGTATACTTTAAATGTTTATTTGTTACCCCTGTAGTTACTATATACTCATGATATTGGTTACCTTTCTTAAGTTTTTCGCTTCTTTTGATTGGTCACATGTTGAGTATAATTTACTGCTTTGATTGCAAAATGAATGTGAAAATATGTTTTATATTACGTTACTAAGAACATAGAAATTGGTTACTATTTATTATTGATTTGTTCTTCGATAATGTTTATTACATTGTTGTATACTTTAAATTAATGTTTATTTGGTTACCCGAGTAGTTACTATATACTCGTATATTGGTTACGCTTTCTTAAGTTTTTTCTTTTTTGATTGGTCACACGCTTAAGATAATTGAATTGTTTTGATTACAAAATGAATGTAAAAATATGTTTTATATTCTGGTTACTAAGAACATAAAAATTGGTTACTGTTTAATATTGATTTGGTTATTGTATAATATTTATTTGGTTGATGTATACTTTAAATGTATATTTTCCTGATATTTTTATATTGATGGTTACTTATTAAATACATTGGTTACCTTCCTGCAACAGTTGGATCTTTAAGTACATATTGATATTTTTTATATTATTTATTTTTGCTGTAAAATGCATGAAAAAATATGTTTTATGTTATGGATACTAAGTAAATATATGTTGGTTACTGTCTAATTTGGATTTGGTTAGTATATAATGCTGACTTGTTTACTGTGTAATATTATCATGGTTACTACATAATATTACTATGTTTTATACTAATTTTTTTATATTGATGGTTACTGATTAACTACATTGGTTACCTTCATACACCTGTTAGTCTTTAATTTGTAACAAAGTCATTACTGATTGTTTTGGTTGTAAAATGAATGTAAAAATATTTTTTATAATCTTGACTACTAATTACATATATCTTGGTTACTATATAATATGTATTTAGATAATGTAAGGTGTTTATTTGGTTACTCTATAATGTTATTGAGTTTTATAATTGTTTCTTTTATATTGGTGGTTACTTATTGACTACATTGGTTACCTTCATACAACTGTTAATCTGATTATATATTGGTTGTTGTATACTATTTAATTGGTTAAAAAATAATGTTTATTTGGTTGCAGTGACAATTTGGCAATTTTTGTCAAGTTTGAAGTGTCGAATTTGGGCGTTTTTTGAAGCCTAATTTCATTGGAAACGGGTCAACGATCCAAAGTCACCAGCTTAGCTGGTGAACTGCATGACTTTTTGGTCAAATTCCATCATTTAGGCCTTCAAAATTGCATGTAAAAATGTGGTTTATATTCTGGTTACTAAGATTATGTAATTTGTTACTTTATCAATATTGATTTGGTTACTTTACAATGTTTATTCAAATTGTTATACAATGGAGACCGACAAAGAAAACAATACAACAAATTTAATTATTTACGAAAATATATAATTGTTTCTTCGTTAGTAACCATTAACCACAATGGTTGGTAACATTTTTGATGGTGTACAAAGAATTAAAAATTGATGTTGATTAATATTTTAATTTTTTATTCCATCATGAGTTATCAATATAAAGTAAACATATACATTGAACAATTAAGAATCGTTCAAAACATTTTATGTAAATTTGGTTACCCATCTAAAATAAAATAGTTACCTTTATATTCATATTTAGTTACCAACTGGCATGGACCATTTCCAAATAACTTTTATAACTACGTAATTTAAAAGTATCCATCAGCTAGATAAATGGGAACCCTCACATGTACATTAAATACTTAATAATTATTCTAATATAAGTTTTTAATTATTTGGTTACTAACAAAAACTAAAATGGTTACCCTTATATGCAGGTTTGGTTACCAACTGCACCTCTCAAACTATTTTTATTTTAATATGAGATCTATAAGTGACCATCATATATATAAATGAAAATCTTAATTGGAGTTTCTTATTCTATCATGCTTATTTATTGTGGTATAAATAAAACATATACATTTAACACTTTATAATAGTCTTGATACAAGTTTATAATTGTTTAATTACTTATGAGCTTGTAGATAAATAGGACACTCACACACGTACATTTAACAATTGATGTTTGTCCCGACAAGCTTGTAACTATCTCGTTACTAATAACAATGAATCAGTAATGTAACATAATAAAACAAGAACCACATAATTATATGATAAGAACTGAGCGAGTGTTTTAATGGTAACCAAAAATGTAAACCTCATGTAATGAAACCCAATTTAGGCAATCCATATATACTAAATAATTACACATTAATCGTAATAAAAATAAAAGTAACCAAAATTCCACATTGAGGCACAATAATAAGAGCAAACCATAAGGTAACAATGAATCAAAATATAATAACGAAGTAACCAAATAGTTATATGAAAGTAACCAGAACATGTTTTAATGGTAACCAAAACAAAAACAACTTGTATATCCAACCCAGTTTAGGCAACTCATGTATACTCTCACATGTACATTAACACTTGATATATGTCCTGATACAAGCTTGTAACTATCTGGTTACTACGAAAAAATAAAATGGTTACCCTTCTATGCATGTTTGGTTACCAACTGCACCTTTCAAACAATGTATCTAACACAACTTAGAAGTAACAAATACGAACCAACAAACAATGTCAAATCACTGGTAATATAATCAAATATGTAATCTCATTTACATAAGTTCCAATAAACATTACATACTCACTAACCATAAAAAATGGCTATGGATATCCAACAAAAACCAAAGTTTGAAACATAATTCAGAATGACAGTACAACGACATCCGAACTAATCAAAATCTGGTACAAATATTCGTAAAAATTCTCTGAAGTTGTTAAAAAGTCAACTGTGGAGGCGCATCTCGTCTGGAGAGAAATCTCTAGTTCCATGTCACACCAATATATAACTTTTTCAGTGAATTTTGTGTTGCATTCCTCATAGTAAAGATCCCATAACTGCAAATAAACAAAATCAAATTTACACAGCCATTAGTAACCAGATATAAACAATATTTATATCATAAATAGTTACGTAGTGACCAACAAATAAGAGCATACTAACCAAAATATAATATAACAATTACACATTAGCCAAAACAGAGTATAACAAATAACCAAAACATAATTTAAAGGTCACCAAAAGAAAAATATGTATACCAAAAAAATATACTAAAGAAGTAACCAAACAAATTTATATGATAAGAACCAAACCATGTTTTAATGGTAACCAACACATAAACAACATGTAGACAAATACATTGTAACCAAAACAACATATAAAAGTAACCAAAATCCCAATCGAGGAAAAGTAATGGAATCCAAATCGTAAAACAAGAACTCAAAATCCCAACTCAAGGAAACAAAAATAGAATCCAAATCGAAACTAACAAGAACCAAAAACATACTAAAGAAGTAACCAAATATTTATATGATAAGAACTAAAATATGTTTTAATGGTAACCAATACATAAACAACATGTACACCAAAAATCATTTTTAGACAACCATGTATACTAAGAAATACATGATAACTATAACAACATAAAAAAGTAACCAAAATACCAAATCGAGGAATAAAATGGTATCCAAATCACAAGCTAACAAAGAAACAAAACATAATGCGTAAACCAAATGAGTTATATGAAAATGCTTCAAAGAATCGCAGGCGAAGAAATTTCATCACCTTAGTCGATCATGCAACACTTCGCTTCAACAATGACTTTGTATAAAAAAAAATATCAGATGCCAAATAATGAAAGAATTTCAGAACGTCAACTGATTACACGATTGACAAACATTTAACACTTAACACCCATACCAATTCCGCTTAGAATAGATGAGAAGGGGGGAACAATAGTATTACTATGGAGTAAGAAGAAAAATGCAAGATTTCATACAATAAATTCCTAAAACCATGAACCACGGCTTTTTACAAACTTAATTTTGTTTTCATCACTAAAACTAATAAGAGGAAATGTCAAACAAAGTTTCTTACTCAATCATGCCTAAAGACTTATTTGCATAAGAATTGAATAGTTATCAATATCGCCCCACCTCCTTCATTGTAGCTTTTCTTCGAGGTCGAACAACATAATTATCAAATGATATATTCAAAATTAGAAACAACATAATCAAAGGAGTTTTGCATTATGTTTTGTTAATGTAAGAGAGAAAAAGATTTCATATGTAAGAGAGAAAAAATATTTCAAATGTAAGAGAGAGAAAAAGATTTCAAACCTAACATGTAGAAAAAAGATTTCAAAGACGCAAACAAGAATTTTGTTAATCAAGAGTCCTAGATGATGGTGATTACACGCTTAATCTGAAGAGATAAAGGAGATTTGCCATGTAAATCCATCAATACTAAGCCCCTAAATTAAGGAGTCCTAATTGATACTAATCTCCTAAATTAAGGAATCCTAATTACATTAATATTGTAAATAAATATGAAAAGTGTATTACTTTTGTAATTATTTTATGAATGTTTTATTTTTGTAATTATTTTTAAAAATGTACTATAATATGTAATTAACCCTAATAATAAGATGATTTGCCGAAATAAGAAATGGGCCTAAGTTAGGGTCCACTAAAACCCCAACACCTTTTGGGGCAAGTGTTTAGATTGAAATGCCAACACTGTCCTTGTTTCCTTATCTCAATAGTGTATTATACTAATTTTTACGATTTTCTTAAATAAATAATAAAATAGGGTAGGTAACCTTCATTCTCAGATTTAAACTAAAAAAAAACATTCTTAAAATTTTAGTGAACTTATATATCAAAAAATATTTAAATTGGTTTAAAATTGTATAACATAATTTTAATCTGATTACAAAGGGATGCAAGAAATATATAAATTGAAAAATAGATTGAAACGGAGGAGAGTAGCAGCTAATTCAATGGTATGACTAGGGAAGGAATGCAGGCAGGCAGGCAGATTGTGGCGAGGGGAGGGGAGGGGAGGGGAGGACGAGGGGTAGACAAAAACAGCGGAGCAGCTGGTCACATTCGCTTTCCATATAGAGAGAAAAATATAAATCAATTAACCATGCACATCGTCAAGTGACGCGACGCGCCAAAAATTAGATTAGTTTTTTTCATTTTAAATTTTTTTAGTATTTCACTAGCTAGTAATTTTTGGATGATGATATGATATGGGCATGCACCCATTTTTTTTTCTTTTCTTCTCTAAAGGCCAAGTCAACTAACAATATTACTAATTCACATATATACTTAAGTTGTGTATTAATAATAGTGTACAAGTGTGTTAATACATAATTTAAATTAGGCTTAAATATGAATTAATACCTTAAATTATAGGCCATATTCCACTTCAGTGATCTTCCTTTTAATTTTGTCAATTAGATAATTAAACTATCAATTTTTTCTAATTGCAACAAATTGAACACACCACGTCAGAAATTGTAGACGTGGCTAATTATGTGGGGGCTTTAAGAAGCTTATGTGGCAAAACAATTATTTTTTATTCATTACATAAATAAATCTGTTTAAATTAAAGGCAAAATAGTCAAAACCTAATTTAACATCTCTAACTAAAATAAAACAAACATTAAAAATAGATATAATCCAAACAGATCTCTCGTAATCTATCTCAATTCATTCTCTCTCGTTGACTGTCTTCTTCCTCCCCCTCTTTCTCTCTCTCTCATCTCACCCATTAATGTAATCCAAACAGATCTACATAGTTCACATGAAGCACCATCAGATCTCACTCCTCCTCTCCTCTGATTCCCACTCTACACCTACACGACCGCCTACCACGGCTTCGCCGTCGCTCTCAACCCCGTGGTCCTCACTGGCTAATGTGGCGCCGTGGATCATAACCGCCGGTGCCAGAACTTTAGATCGGGATTTCCCGCCGTGGACGCAGCTTCGGCATCGGCTTAACTGGAACCACTGACCGAAAAATGGAGAAGCCATCGACGATGTTACGCTGCTAAATATATACAGAGGAGATAGCGAGGATCCAGAGGACTATGAATAGAATTCTGTGAGTGGAAAAAAACGTCGGAATCCAGCGCCGGTGGTGAAAATAGAACCGCCACGAGGACGGCGGCGTAACAGATTCCATCCTCATCAATAAATATAAAAAATCAAAATCAAAAGAGTGATGGAGAAGTTGGAATTGGTAGTGAAGGGAAAAAGTTGGAATTCATATGAATGAATTTGGGTCAAATAAATGAAAATAATAGATCTGAAATTAAGGTTTGGTGAAGAAAGGTTGAGCTAGATTTTTTTCGTTCAATTTGGGGGTTGGAGATCGTAATGGATTTGTACTGATATATGATTGTTTTAATTTAATTAAAAATGTTAAATTAGGTTTTGATCATTTTGCCCTTTATTTAAATAGATTTGTTTATGTAATGAATAAAAAATAGTTTTTTTTGTCACATAAGTTTTAAGGCCTACATACAATTACCACGCCAACAATTTTTGACGCCATGCGTATTCAATTATTGCAATTGAAAAAAATTGATAGTTTAATCATCTAATTGACAAAATTAAAAAGAGAATCATCGAAGTAGAATATGGTCTATAATTTAAAATAGTGATTCATATTTAAGCCTTTAAACTATAACTATTAAGTTTTAAGATATACATTCACTAGAGGGAAAAACAATACTAATATCTAATGCATCATACTGTGGTTTATTAATATTAAATGGATATTGTTATTTTTACCATAATCTGATCGACTATTAAAATTGATCCGATCTGACAAAATACTCAGACCAAGAGGGGCAAGTTGACTGGATTCCAAGGTGGAACCCACATGTTATCACTGTTTGTCTGTTAGAGTAAATTCCACGCTCCTTGTGAGCGTGGCCTACAATTATTCTCCTACCCCATTCCCATTAACCAACCTTGTCCAAAAGTGAAAAGAGGCTAGCGAGAGGTTGAGTAGGTTTTATCTAGTGTTGTTCCTCTATACTACGTACGTGGCGGTACACTATTGGCGAGACTCTGTTATTGGATCATTGTTTCTTGAGGGTTCAGTTCCCAAGGTCCAATTCTGCATCAACACGTAGGTCATAATGCTCCGGTTGACCACTACACTTTAGAAATTTTTGGGTATTGAGCCCTTGTATTTTACCCCTAATAAAAATGATCCTACTATCGCATCACATAAAAAAGGGATTGAGGGGAGGACCGGTACTACATGTACCGGTCATTAATCCGGTACCCTTTTTGCAGCTTCCTTACTTCCTTTTTTTTAGTCAGCTAGATTATTATTCACCATTTAGATTATAATTTTAAATTTAATTTATTGAGACTTTAAATTAATTTGTGAAACAATTACTAATTATATATTATCTTAATTAACTTGTCTGATAAATAAGCTAAAAATCTTGATTCCCATTAAATCACATTAATTATAAATTAAAAAATATTTCTTATAATTTGATCACCTATTAGAATTCATATAATTTTTTTTTGCACATTAATGGGACTATGTTCTGAAAACATATTAATTCTCTCTTCTTTTCTCATGTAATTTGTTTCTAAAAAAATAAACAATGGGTTAAGAATTATAAAAATCGAACAATCTTTCATTTAACCGTAAAAAAAATTTTTCTATTGAAATTAATGTAAAAAAAATTATAAAAATCGTACAATCATTCATTTATTAATTGAAATTATTTTCGTTCATTATAGGAGGGAGTATGTTTTCTATTTATGTGAAACTTTTTTAATTGGTTATTGATAATTTGATATTATAATAGTAGTGATGTAGTTGATTATAAAATTATATTGTATAAACTTCAAATTGATATGAATTTATTTAATTTTAGTTGATAAATTAAATTTAAAATTAAAATCTAAATGATGAATAATAATCTAGCCGGCTAAAAGAGTATCGGAGTAATGATCGATACATATAGTACCGGTCTTTCCCTCAATTCAAAAAGAAATTACATAATATTCACATACGTATATATAAGTTATTTTTATGTGATAGAAGTATTATTGTTATAATGAGTCTGCACCGTCATTTTGGGGCTGACTGATTAAAATTTTCGTATAATGTGGGGAGCTGCCCAATGAGGAGTGTTTAAATCGGGGTGTTGGTGGTCCCCATCATATTAAGTTGTAGTGCTGAAATTGACATTTTATCTGCACCGTCATTTTGGCGGCTAGTTTTTTAACCACAACATGTAGTAAAAAAAACCAAACTAAAGTGGTGGTTTCATTATTTTAAAAAAGATTTAATTCATCAATTCAATATTAATAATACAAACATGTAATTGTATATTTATGTTGAGTTGTGAAATCTCGGTTCTAAATCAAATCGTAATATTTTCTTAAGTTATTTTAGTCAATTATTTAAGTCACAATAATATTTATATTTTTGAGTTATTTTAACCCATCAAAAAAGTTATGATTAAAAATATTAATGATAGTAAGTTAAGCCGTTAAATACCCCACGTGTTATGATGTGAAATTAAAATGTTACAATTAATTATCATTTTTATAATTGGATTTTTAAATTTTCACATTAATATTTTATATCTCGTGTTTAGGTTTGGATTTAATTTTCACATTAATATTTTATATCACGTGTTAAATGCGTTTATTTTGAAAAAAAATCGTCTGAATGGCTGAATCGGTCAGATGCGTTAGCTGAATGGTTAAGTCCGAATTTTTAATCTGAATGGTTGGCTGAATGAAGTAAAGAAAATTAAAAATAATAATAAAAATAATTAAAAAATATTAACTATTATATTATGTAATATTAAATAAATTTACAACAACTTTGAATTTTTTCAGAGGGATAAAATATTAAAAATATGTCATTCAAATCTTTAAGATATGTCAATTATCAAACAGTTTTTTTCATTCAGATTCAAATTCAGATTCATTCAATTTTTATCAAACACCCCCTAACTCTCTCTTTTACCATCCATAAGTGAAACGGTCAAATTTATATCTTTAATATATAGTATTTATGGTGAAAGTAATTTTGTATTTTTTTTAGTAATAACTTATGCAACCTAAAGGGATAATCTTTTATAGGAAAAATGGCGGGAAAAGAACAAACAAACCCCATCAGGTAGTAAGATAGTGTTTGTTTGGATCTTATAACTTCTTAATGAGAGTAAATTATTTTCGGTCAGAAGTATAATTTGTTTGGTAAAATTTAGAATACCTCTGCCCGATTCTTCAAGCTTCTGATTCAGTTAGATTGAAATTTCTCCCTTTATTATTCAGAGCCACATCTCGACAATATTATCCTCGCACAAATACATTTCATTCTCTTCTCTTTCTCTCCTTTTCTATTCTAGCCTCTAGGGTGCCAATATAATAAATTCAACAATATATTGCAAGATAATTAAAAAGTATTACTCCCTCATAAAAGTTCTTATTACTTGTTAACGCCAAGATCTTTGTCGTTATCCCCAATCACGTAGAAGCGCACTCTCGATCCCGCATACCAACAAGTTAACACCAAAAGTTTGATGGCTTTGCGACTTGGGGATAATTCAAGCGTAAGAGTCGATTTCGGTGATCACAAGGTTAACAATGGAGAAAAATAATGTCTAGTGCTTGAGAGAGAATAAATCTGATGGTATGTTGTAAAAATGTTTTGTTACATACCTTTTTTGTGTGATCCTTGCTCCATACGTATCTCAGACCCGGTTTACCGTGCTACCCACTATCTACTGACACATTCCCCCACTTTCGATCATCTCAGCCGAAAACAAGTAGTTCACTTCCTCACCTGCTATCACTGTTTGCCACCGCCGGTCATCTGAGTCCCATCCTCATTAATACCATGCAGAAAGGTGGCAGATAACAGTCAACTACTATCTTATGTAATGATTACCGGTCAAAGATGGGTTAAGTGGTAATTTGTGTAATGGATCGATCCAAGAATTTAGCCCAATACAATAAAGATGGTCCAGACTGACCGGATCCAGCCGAAATAACCCACTAATCGTAATCAAGTAACTGGGCCCAAATCATTCGGCCCAACATGACAAAAGTAACATAATCCAAGGGAAGAACCCATTAGGTCCGGTCCGATAATGAAAAGTGTCATGGCCCAACATTACTATTTTGGGTAGTCTCATGTTAAATGTCCACTTTTCTTTAATAACCAAACTTTTACACATTTTTTTTTATTATGTCCGTAGCATTAAATATCTCATATTTTTCTTATTCTAATTCTCTCTCCATATTTAATAAGTATGGAGAGAGAATATTTTAAATTGAATAGCTAGAAAGTCACTCTCTCACCTACATTGAAAATAATTAATGACATTATTATGGACAATTTTATTATTTTATTCATGAACTTTTGTGACGCCCCCAAAATAGGTATACAACACCCATTCTGAGTCGCCAAAATACATGGTATGTAAGCAAACTACAACTTTGATAATACAGATGTCGTGTAGAATACTACAATACAATCTGAAGTTTGAATACAAATATTGTCTTCTGACATATATACACACCCAAATAAGTCCTCATTAATTATTCATACACTATTTTACGTAAATAGTGAGGATGTTTAAAACATCTTCCTGTGAGCCATCACTCCATACCTTTACTCGATCCTCGCTTATGTTCTCACCTCCCGAGAAGAAAAATGGAACAAAAGGAAAAGGGTGAGCTCAACTAGCCCAAAAGAATATTATGACTAAGATAATATACAACAAATTATCGTTAGTCTTCAACAGGAAAAATCTAATGTAATACAATAGACAACAAGTTTTAGATCAACAAATGCAATGAAATGAAGAATCCATTGTAAGAGTCACGTAGAGAAAGAATTCTACCGTCTTCTAAGGTTTAAAATTCCATCATCAATAGTTTATCCATGTAATAACAATCAATATACATCTTTAATCATCTTTGCACTACAGCCCAAAGATATTCATTTCAGATCACCAATGGGTCATGTTCATCTCAACACTGCTCATCTTCTGCAGACTACAGCCAAAGATATTCATCGCTTAATCGCTCATCTTTGCACTACAAAAAGCCAAAGATATTCATTTATATCACCATTTAGGACCGAGGATGATGAAAAACATTTTAAAAGAAACGAATCCAAAGAAACAAAATGACAAGGATTAAGGATTAAGGATTCGTACTTTGTTTTACCCATGTCCAAAAATACTTGAAAATAATCATATTGGTGTAAAATTCAAGAATGATCAAAACATGGATACAATCAAAGCTAGTATCCGTATAGATATTTTGGACAAAAAGAAAATTTTTTATTTTTCTATTGAATAAGGCCGATTCGTGAATAATATCAGATATCGTGAATGAATAAAGGTCGATACGTGAATAAGAACTCCCGACACAACAAGTTCCAAATTTGATAAAAAGTTCACCAATACTTGAAGATAATGATATTGAAGAAAATATCATTTAAGAAGAAAATAATACCCCTTTACCTCAAAATAATCGTATTTCTTACTGAATTTCAGATAAAGTCTTTGATGAAACCCGCACCAGATAAAGAACACTCAAAGTATACTCACAAGAATAGGCTCGATAATTTAGAGAGAGAAAGAAAGAAAACTTTGTTTCGGTGTGATTTTCAATTCTAACTTAGCCTTCTATTTATAGGAAAATGTTAGAACGCCAAAAAGAGATATAAATTAATAAATTATTATTATTTACCAAATATTCAAGCCCACCACCAAGGAATCTGATTTTAGCCACCAACCACATGTTAAAGATGCTCACCAACCTTTGAAAAACGTTTTTCTTGAAAATAATAATTAAAATTTCCAAAATCAATTATTTTAACTCAAACATCAATAATTCACAATAAATATTCCTTTTATCAGAAAATTCAAATCTCGCGACTTTTTATAGGAATTTCAATTCTCTACAACTTTGCAGAAAGAAAATTTTTCAAAATTCCAAATGAAATTATCCAAAATCCACAAACGGGCAATTTTACATATTCTATAATAAATTTTTGCATTAAGAATCGTGTCCAATCACACACACAAAAACATATGTTAAACATTTAATGCCACAAAATACTCTACCTCCTCATATACTCATATATCCCACAATTATTATAAAATATCACCGTTAATATATTATTAAAATAATATATTTAAATGTATTATTTTATCGTAAAAAGATAAAATATTAATTTTCAACAATTGTCACATTAAAAATTTTCTCCATCTATATCCACATAAAATAAATATTTTCTTTATCATAATAATCAATAATTAATTATTCAAAATAATATTACGTAATCACAAGATCGACAACCGTGCTAGTTCAGAAAGAGGGGGCTTCCAATAAGGATTTCTCCTTACCTGCAAGTGCAATTAGGTGACCAAACCTCTCCTTGTATGTAACTTTCTGACATTACCAATAATGTTATCTCGATAATATTCAAATAATATGATTATTGATTTGATAATGGAAAATATCGTAATAATGACAATTATCAAACAATAATAATATAAATATCAATGCAAAGAATTATTGAATCAATAAGATAAAATAATGAACGAGAATTCATCGTAAATAATTATCGAAAGAAAGGCCTTCTTACGTAAGGATCAATAATTCAACAATAATCGCAATAATCTGGTAAAGTACATCGCAAGAACCACGCCAGACATCAGATTTTAACCACTGTAAACCCAATGTTGTTAATCGAATAATTTACGTCGTTATTTATAAAACTCAATCTTTGTCGCTTTCCTTCATCCAACCGCTTTTCCGTTATGGGGCCCACCAATGATCAAGGCCGTCATTTTAGATTCCTTAACAAAAAGAATATTCCACGACCAAACGAATATTCCCTAATAATAATGAATATTTTATAACCACTCATTATTTTGTAAACTTTGCACATTTCACCCATAACCAAAGAATTATATCAAATTAACCCTTATTAATTTAGAATAATGAATAAAGAAAAATTCAATTTTATTTATAATAAGTTGGGGTCTTACAACTTTTATCTTGAGACGGAGGGAGTAACATTTTGAATACAAAGATTAAGTCACAAATTTATCAACAAAAAAAGATCAAGTCACAAATCAGATCTTTCTAACAAAACAAACAAAGTAGAAAGGGAAAAAATATCATAGCTAGATTCACATGGATTTAGCTCCGCATATGAGATTGGTGGCATCACTTTGTAAGAAAAATTAATTGAAACAATATTTGATAAAATTTATGAATCTAAGAACGGTTTTCGATAAATTAATCGGTAAATAAGAAAAATTATTTTTGAAAAAACAAAAAATAAAAAATAGCTTAAAGAAAGTGAGTTCCAACAGAAGAGGGAGAGACAAAACCATGAGAGGAGGGCGATTTTTTCTGGGTTTGGGTAGCTAAGATCCGTTATAGTATTTGCAGCTAATCCCATCATAAAGAATTGAAGGTGAACCAGAACAAACATATAAAGAGAGAGAGCGTGTGGGATTCTAAGGGTTAAACAAGAAAATAGGTGTCATTCAGATGCTTACATAATACTCTTTTTTAAGTTCAGATGCTCTTTCATTTAGACGATTTAATTTATTAAGACATATTAATTATTCAATATTATCAGACACCACCAAAATAACCTTTAAGTCTGAACTTTTAGATGGGAGAGAAAAAAAAAATAGATTGCAACAAGTAGGAAAAAAAAGGAACCACGTAAATAGAGGGAAAGTGGTTAGAAAAATAAGCTATACTAGAAAATTGTTTTTTTGAGATTATTGATAATGATATATGATGAGGAAAGAGAAAATTAAGAAAAGGAGTGAGAAAGAAGATGAATAAAGGTTTTTTTTAGATGCATGTAAGAATTAAAGAAATAATTGTATAATATTAAATATATTATTTAAAACATGATCTATATTTCGGGACGTATTTAATAACAATTTTAGTAAGAAGTAAATGAGTTCCTTAACTCCTTTACCACTGTTTCTAAAAGTACATCTATAAAAGAATGGAGAGAGTAGTAATTATTTAACCTGGCATAATTGACCCTGAGCTTCCATCGGTCATCATGGGTGCCATCCCATACTATCCATTCATAACTCAAATTATATAACCCCAAACAAATAAATTGAAGTATTTGATTCAAATAAAGAAACAAAGTCCATTATAATAAGGAAGAACTTTTCAAGTTGCAGTATCCACAAACACCATTACATCCAATCAAAACCCACCACTATTCACTGTCTCTCTCCCCCTCTGTTTGTTTTCCCCCTGTGGATCTCTGTTTCTCTCTCTTCAAACATTTTAGCAAAAATTAGATTCATTCCTTGAAGCTTGCTAGTTTTGCTTTTCATCATCTTTTTTTTCCCCTCCTCCTTGCTTCTCTCTTTTCCTTCCTTGGTCAGACATCAAGGAAAAGGAAAGAAAGCACAAAACTTTTCCCCACTTTTTCTTCACAAAGTCCCAAGTCCTTAGAAATTCAGCACTATTTTCTCACTTGGGTTTCCATTTCCATCTTTTGGGTTGTCCCTGCACTCTCCAGGTTCTTCATGTACTCTCTCCTCTTTCCTAATTGGGATATCAAGAGGTAGAAGCTCAAGAAAAACAGTTATTCCTTCCTTAATTTCCAGTTACAAGCTCACTTTCTGTTTCATATTCTAGCTACTCTTTCTGGGTTTTAACCCTTTTTTCCATTTCAAATCCCAAAATGTTCAATGGATTTTGATATTTGTGAGGGTTTTTTTTCCTTAGGGTTTTAGATTTAGCATTTTAGCTACTTTATTTTTCATAATTATTTTGGGAAATTTTCTTTGATTTTGGAAAGTTGGGTTCTTTTTAGATTCCTCAGTGGGGTGGCCATAAAAAAGTTATTCTGATTCCTTGCAAAATGCTCCTTGATATAACATTGATATTTCCTTTGTAAAATCTCCAGCTCTTTACATTTCCTCTCAGGGGGTTCTCCCTCTTTGCTCTGTTTTCCCCCCACCTAAATCCCATCTTTCAGGACAATTCACACATGAAAAAATGTCAATCATACTAAAAGTTTTTAGCTTCTCTTGAAGATAAACTTCAATTATTTGATGAGATTTGGGATGGAGATTTTGTCACCATCCTCTTATTTTTCCAACTCAAGCTGGTTACTTGAAGAAAGCAAGAGCACTAGATGGACTCCAGAGGAGAACAAATTGTTTGAGAATGCTCTCGCTAGATTCGATAAGGATACGCCGGATCGATGGCAAAAAGTTGCAGCCATGGTTCCGGGGAAAACTGTGGCAGATGTGAGGAGGCAATATAAAGAATTGGAAGATGATGTGAGCAGTATAGAAGCAGGGTTGATTCCAATTCCTGGATACTGTGCATCTCCTTTTACCTTAGAATGGGGAAATACTCATGGTTTTGATGGATTTAAGGCTTCATATGATGCTGGTGGGAAGAGATCCTCTGCCAATCGGCCTTCTGATCAAGAAAGGAAGAAGGGTGTTCCATGGACAGAAGAAGAGCACAAGTAAGTTTCCCTTTAAATATCATGGTCTTTATAAAATTTTTGTGTTTTTTATTTGGGAAAGGGGTTGCTTATCTTTGAATGCATAGAGGGATAAATGTGGTACGAGTTGGGAGAAATGACAGATGTCTTGATTGGTGTCGCGTTGGTTCAAATCCCCTACGATTGAGCTAGGTTCGAGTAATTATTCGTGAATCTCATAATAATGGCTTGCAAAGGATTGCGTTTGACAGGACAAGGGAACAATAGCTATTCTAGTCATTTTCTTTTATCAATTTAGATTAGGTTATTAGTATATGCTCCCTGGGTTCCGCAAAGAGTCCTATTTGTGAATATAGTATAACCTGATATAATGTCCCAAACTATAATCACACAATTTCATTATAAAATATGAATGAAAAATATATCCTTAAAATTTGCGACTAAAACCATTTATGTGGGACAATATTTTTAAATTTCTTTTTTTCCTTTTGCTAAGCAGCTCATTTTCTACTTTAGATGTTAACTTTCTTTTTCTTGTGCTAAATTGTGAGTATGATAAAAAAGAACAAAGATACAAAAACAAGGGGTATACAGTCTTAACTTTCAAATTGACTTGATCATTGACGCAAGTTTTGGTTAATTAATTCATCACAGGCTGTTTCTTTTGGGGCTCAAAAAGTATGGGAAAGGTGACTGGAGAAACATCTCTCGTAATTATGTGATCACTAGAACACCAACCCAAGTTGCTAGCCATGCTCAGAAGTACTTTATCAGGCAGCATTCGGGTGGGAAAGATAAGAGAAGAGCAAGCATTCATGATATAACAACAGTCAATCTCAATGACAATCAAACTCCTTCACCAGACAACAAAAGAACTCCGTCATCGCATCAGTCTAAACTGCTTTCCCAGCAGCCAATTTCCACAGCCATGGCTCGAACACATGTCCAGTGGAACCAGCCAAACAATGGAGCAGCAGCCATGGCTTTTAACCAAACAAATGGAAATCTGTACATGGCTCCTCCTTATGGGGTAAATTTCTATGGACTTAAAGTGCAGGGTCATAATTTGCAAAGAGCAAGTATGCATGAATCTTACATGGGACCACAAAGTATGGGTTTTCAGATGCAATCAGTGCTGCATTATCCTCATGGATGAAATGTTGTTCTGAAAACTCTCAATTGCTCCGAAACTCCTTACCTTTGATCAGTTCAGTTCAATAGAGTAGCTATTTTTGTGCTTTATGGCGTTTCTTGTGTATATGTTATGTTAGCATTTGAGTTTGTAGCTAGTAATTCAACTCGAAGGGAATTGGATCTCGTGTTGCTTTTAACTTTGAAATTTTAAGATGGCAACACTCATTCTCGTTACAAGTTTACTTTTTAAAGAAAAATCTATCAGAAAAAGATTATCTTCAGAAGCATTCAACATCGAGCATATTGGTGATTGTTAGGAATATGGTGGTTTTAGGAGTCTTAGGAATTGACTTAACGGGCATCAGCAAGATAAGTGACTTCAATAATTAGTTGAAATCTTTGTATGTTTGATTGATCTATAGTTCTATACATAATTTATGTAGTTTTTGATGAGAACAAAGGGTATATGGGAATCTAGTATATAACCTAGCTATCATATCTGGATTTTTTTATTATTTAAAAAATCACCATTTATGTCTAATTAATTTCAGTAAAGAATACGCATGTTGCGCCTTTTTCAACAGTTAAATCATTGTACTTGCATAGATTTCTTTAAAATATACCTTTTGATCAACTTCATAGTGATTGCCACAAGTTGTTCAACTAATCAGACATTAAGAATGAAATCTATTGGAAGGAATGGTCTAAAATTTCAGTTTTGTGTACCTTTTATGCCTGCCATTTCAACTTGAACCAAGTCTTATTCAATGATGATATCCAATTGGATCATGCACTCTCTTTTCGAGTTCCATAGCTTTTTATTGCTTACTTTACTCTTATTTACAATCATTTTCAGCCAAGGTGATTACCAAAATTGATCACTAAAATGTGCCATGTTAACCATTCTTGGCCTGCAGACCTTAGTTGAAGCTGAATCTGCATTACACTTGGATAAGTATCATAAGCTGAGATCCCTCTTGCTTTTTCTCCTATATAAACTTTCTTCTCTTCCGATCTGTCTATTCAAGATCTTCTTGAGAAACATGAAGATCGAATCCGGTTTTAAATTCATGATAAATTGATCAATTAACCAATACAGTACTGAGATCACCTCCCGACCAGTATGTCGACACTGTATTGATCAATTAACCAAAGTTAGCTTCATGCTAATCACTCCCACGAAGATCCTACATATAGGAAAACTGGTTAATGATTAAACTAATAAGACAATTATAGTACAAAGTAAGATTCACGCTTGTAATATATGATTATTTGGTCTAATCCCCTTAGATTCATTCTTCTCTCCCAGAACCAATTTTGTCAATTGTGGTCAATTAGTTCATCCAAAAGGAATCATGGCTTCTTGATTTCGAATGTACCATCTCAACCAAGAAGGAAAAAAAAATACTCAATTTGGTTTCACTGTTCTGTATTATGGAGTAGGGCTGACAATATTGATCATAAAGACAAATTTCTTAGCTTTTCATTTGAGGGAACAGTCGATAATTAGTGCATAAATGGCCTTAAGAGTCTCCAGAGTTGGTACTCAAAAAGTATAACAAAGATGGCAAACTTCAATTTGTTTAAATTACGACCATCCAATTCTAACCATTCTTCCAATTATTTATGCATTCTCTTCACAAAATTAAAGCATCATATATATCACTTTGCATATAGCTAAGTATATTCACTCCCTCGAGCAAATAATTAATTGAAGAGATATATAAACGTTTAGTTTTTTTTTTTAAAAAAATTCTAATGGTAGCTGACAAATCACAAAACTAACCACTTCCCTTTTCATAATCGCATGCAGCAGCAGCAGCATATTAGCAAGTTGCACAGTAAAGTATATCTCACCTAGCCAACCTTTATTCTAATTTTTTGATCTACCAAATAACACTACTAGATAGCTAGCTACTTGTAACAATCATCCACATAACACCACAACTTTGACACCTTTCGGTTTGTCTAATCTATTTCTACAACTTACTCTTATTCTTTTTCCTCAGGAAAATTGATTAAGATGAATCTAATCATATGCTTAATCCACCAATTAAAGGAATATATATATATAGTTGAAATGAAACTTACAGAGTTGAGGAATATATATTATTAATTTGTTTTATATATTCCTCCAACCGACTAGCTCCACTGGAGATCTGCATATAACAAGGGGTGAGATGATTTATTATCATTATATAGCGGCAACTTTGCTCCACATAATCACAAAAGTCTTAACATCTTTGATTCCATACATGACTAACACATTTATAAAACCACCCCTATGCTCAAACTTATGCCTTGTTAGAAACTAGTGACACGTACAACTTCAAGAAAAGCAATAAAAATGGTAGCTATATATCCATCTGATCATAGCTTAAGAAAATAATTTGAAATATTTATGTATGTGTTATAATTAAATTGTAGATCATGAAATTATAGTTAAAAGAGAAGAAAGAAATGTTCCGCAAAGAATATATATCTGAATTAATATGTAGATTAGTGATGGTTAAAAAAAAACCAAAATACATCAATAAAAACTTAATATATATATATATATATAGGTGAAATAATATCTTAATACAAATTAAATTAAGCAGTGGATAACATGACTCAACAAAACTTAACTAATAATTAACATTTTTCTAGCTGGAAAAAGAAGAAGAGAAGAACTTAACTAATAACAATTACCTAGCTAGCTCCCAAATGATCATATATATAAATTCATCAAACAAATTAATCCTCATGATCAAAATGGAAAAGAATAAAAATAAATACATAATTAAACCAGCCCTTTAAATATTTCTTGATCGATCGAGCTTATTAATTAAGCTTTTTCCTCACCACACTGATCATCATCATCACGATCTAAGTACCTCTTCCAAAACCAATGCTTCTTCCATGCTCTTTCATTCATTTCATCAATTGGGATTCCCTTTGTTTCTGGCAGAAAGGCGATGGCGAAAATGCCCATAATAACAATCCAGGCAGAGAAGAAGAAGAAGATCCCGGCTCTCATGTGGCATAGCATGGTGAGGAAAGCTTGAGCAATGAAAAAGGTGAATAGCATGTTCATGCTGACCGCGCAGAACATACCAGCAGTTCGACTTTCCAATGGATATATTTCACTGGCAATCAACCAACCTAAGGGACCCCAAGACCATGCAAATCCACCCACAAAAACGCAGATCAAGATTACCACAACGTAAGCATACCCCCTTACCATTTCGTTTGTAGCTGTTAAATGTACTTGAAGAATAGCTCCTACAATAACCTACAAATCAACAAAATAAATGACAAATAATTAATTAATGAGACAATTAATTGCTAGCTGCATGCATGTGGTTGATTAATTTGTTGTAGTGGCAAACCAAACCTGGGAAATGAGCATCTGAACGGCAGCCTCAATAAGCAAAGCCCTTCTTCCAAATTTATCAACACCAAAAACCGCAACCGTAGTGCACAACACATTAACCCCACCGGTAATCACAGATGATAATAAAGATGCGTCGCTCCCAAACCCCATCGTTTGAAACAAAACCGGAGCATAAAACATAATTACATTGATTCCTGTGAGCTGTTGAAACGCTTGAATAATAGTTCCACACACGAGCTGAGGCCTACTCGAACGTTTCCTGAGATTTTTAAAAGGGTGCTTGATTTCTTGAGCCAACTCAGTAGCAAGTACTATTTCTTGATACTCTTTGTCAACATCATCTATGCCCCTAATTTTTCTCAGAGTCTGTAGGCCTTTTTCTTTCATGCCACGCTCAATAAGGCTAGTGGGAGTCTCAATGATGAGCAAGGAGCCTAAGCCCAGAAAAATGGCGGGGAATGCTGCTCCCCCTAGTGAAACCCTCCAGCCCCATGGGTAGTGAGATGTAGCATAATTAATCATATTTGCTATTAACACGCCTACTGTCACTAGCATTTGGAACAAGATGTTTAGTCCTCCTCGGTACTTTGCTGGGGCGATTTCTGATATGAATAATGGTACTGCCTGCAGTGATGATCAGTTAATGTTTATATATTAATTCTTTATAATTAAAAAATGATACGAATTGAACTAGCTATTGAGGAAATCATTTTCTCTAGTTTAGGGAGTAGAAAAAAAGGATCGATCAAGAAATAGAATTATATTAAGTAAAACTTAAAAGAGTACTTAATTTTTTTCATAATATATATGGTTTTGTTTTCATAATAAAATATATGTAATAAAAGAGAGTCACCCCCCGTCTTTCTATAAGCACTTCAAAGATTCCATCAATTGTTTTTCCACAACCAAATCATGACATTACTATTACTGATATCTTGCAAGTCAGGCTCATCAGAAATATTCCCTTCTTTTTCCATTCCCCTAGTTTCTCAACTGCAAATGAAACACACTTTAGAAGGGTTGTACGCAAATCCATATTTAGTAAGATTTAGTTCTCTATTCTTTTCACTACCACTATTTGATATTTACACAAATAAAACAAAACAAATTAATGTATATATTTCAATTCCACAAGGTCCTCCATCGATATTAATTATTTGATAATAAATAAATTAAACAAAGACGAACTTATGAAAATATTATCTGTTTTTTAATATAACACTTAATTTAATTCCGACATTAATCCGACGGAAATATTGTATTATAATATTTTTTGGAAACACTTTTGAGTTTAATTTGTGCTAAAACTTACTGCTTTTGGTAATTATTTAATTACTACTAGTATATAAGAGCGAGCATGCAATTAAGTACCTGGTTCCCAAATCCAACTCCAGCGCCAAGACAAAGCCTCCCAATGATGAGCATGGCTAGGTTTACGGCGGCGACGTTGAAAACAACGCCGATGAAAAAGAATAAAGAGGCAAGCTGCATGGTTCTTTTCCTACCAATTTTTTTGCATGCTTTTGATGCAAAAAAGCAAGCAACCGTGGCGGAGAGGTAGAGCGAAGATGTGAAGAGTTGAAGAAATTGATTATCATATTTGCAGTAGTTGTTTTCTTTAACCTCGTGCTTCTTCACATAAACTTCTGGAAAAAATTTCTTCAAGAAACTATCCATGGATGTCACTCCTCCTACAATATTTATTATTAAAATTAAATTAAACATCATCATCAAAAATAAATAAATTCAAATTATCTTTTATATATCGTCTTTCTAAAATCTTGAGGAAAAGGTGATTATTGTACATGATATGCTTTCTATGTCCCAAAATAAATAAGAGTCTCATATATACTAATTAATTAAAGAAAAAATGAACTTCCCGGCCGATCAATATATTTACACTTTTTCAAAATAAAGTTGAGGAATTTGGATATATTCCAATAGGATATATATATAGTTTGTTGTATTTGTATAATAAAAGAATATAATTATAAAATATCTATCTATATATATAACAAATGTCATTAGCAATGCAAGATCACCTGAAATGCCGATATCATAACCAAACATGAGACCGCCAAAGGCAGCAATGATCGAGCAAAGGATGACTTGCGTCGTCAGCTTTGCGGGAAAACCCGCATCCCCTTTCTGGACGGCCATTACTAAGGCAGGCATGTTTCTAATTAATTACTTTACTTCAAATGATCGAATTAATTGTTAATTAAGCTGCTTCAATCCTCTTCTATTTTATAATTTTTATAAGTATATCTGTTCAAATAAATATCTACTATCAAATCTTCTAAATTCTAATCGCTAAAATCTCTCTAAAAGATTGTTATCTAGCTCCCTTCTTTGTGGAATACAAGATACCTATCTTAACTAACTTCTTTTATTAAGACCAGTATAATTATATTAACACTTAATCCAATTAATTAATGAAAACAAATCCAAACATATATATTTTATAATTAAATAAATATTTAAAAATACCTATTAGATGATATAATCTATCTATATATGAAAAACATCAACTACCTGAAATTTTCTCACTTATCCCTGGTCTTCTTCTCTTCCCCTCCTTTTTCTGACCTAGTTTTTGGGTTTTTTTTTGTTTTTTTGCTAACTTCCAAAATAAACAACCTCTATCCAATACATTTGATATCAAAATATATTACGATGATTTTTTTTTTGAAGCATCTATATATCTAGCTTTGTTTCTATAGCCTCATTGAAAAATATGGGATGAATTAAGTGTCTTACTTGATTAATTCTAATTTTGATTTTAGAATTTATATATAACATATATTAAAAAGTAAAAATATATTTCTAATTTTGAGAGTATTCAGAACTTCTTATAGCTTTTTAGAAATTCTGATTATTATTTCAAAATATTTTACAAGTACCCTTCAGATGTTTAAGTTAACCTTCTGAAACTTGATGTAAACAACTTATGATAAGTAAGGTTATTTATCTACCAATTAATTTTTAGAGTTTGGATATAATGTGTACTCATCTGCCAGACATTTTGATGATAAAATTTGAGGAATTTTATCTCATTTTATACGATCATTCAGTAAAAATGATACTCTTAATTTTTTGAAAATAAAAAAAAATGTCAAAAAGAGATTTTTTTTTCTTTTTTTGGTGGAAATAGAGAATTATTTTTAGTAGTATCCAAAGTAAAACTGATAACAAGCTTCATTTTAATCGAGCTTTAATTTATTTTTGACTAAAGAATGATTATAAAAAAGTAAAAAATATTTAAAACAAGTAAATATGCATATCATAGTTACAACTTACAGCAAAACAAGCAATTTTCATAACAGCATCAAAATAAAATCCTCCTTTTCTAGCTCATACTAAATAAGTACATTTTTGTTTTGTTTTTCCTGTTATACTAAAGAACATTTCAACTCCAAAAAGAAAGATGACAAGTTACCAGAGAAGAGGAGACATGATGTACCATTATTGAGCTTGATACCCATACCCTAAAGAATATGTATAAACTCATGATTTTCACTGCCCTGCTGCCTGCTCGAAACTCGAAAGATGAAGCCACATCTATTGTGCTGCAAAATCTACGGAGACGACATTTATAGTGAACTAGTTTTAAACTAGCAAAGACAATTAGCTACTGCATGCAGGCTATAATCTGTTGTCATCTTTACAACGGGATCTCCCTGCCTGGAGTTCCATTTACTAGAAAAAATCTATCAGATTTAATCAACTCGACATCACCTTTAAGCAAATCTTTAAAATCACTTCGCTATTCTCTGTCATCTAAAGTCTAAACTATCAACTCATAACTTAATTTTTCTATGATGACCTAACTGGAGTAACTTCTATCGAACAACCCTTTTTGAGGGTTCAAGAACATATCATGCTCTGATCATACCTTTAGATGCTTCTATTTCGCTTCTACAGTATGACTTAATTCCTTGTCATTCGATGCACTAATTACTGATTCTTTATGACTGAAAATGATATTGCTTTCCTCAGTGGACCTTCCTACAGGAGGATCTAATGGTTCCTGTCCAATTGAAACAGAACACATTTTAGTGATCATTCTTTTATAGGAAAATGCTTCAAAGAACTAAGTTCATAAATATAATATGCTAGTGGGATGTGTATACAAGGAAAATAAATTTTGATACTAAAACTAATGAGTAATGCTAGGGGTCTCAAATGACATGAAATTGAATATTTTAATAATAATTTATTGTCTAGTCAATCACATGAGATCTACCCAACCAATATTGTGGTGACACATCATTTGAGACACTTCTTTAGACACTTAGCATTACTCAAAACTAATTTGAGTAAGGTCTCCCAAATCTATTTTCCCATCTTGTTCAACCATAAGGAGCCTCCAGGATATACTTATATAATGTATGTGTGTTTGTATATCATATATGTTTGTGTGAGCGTATGCATGTATGTATATGAAGAAACAATTTGTTGGCATATTACTTTACCTTTATATCCATATGGCCCAAATGATTGTTCATATCATCCATCAACTCCCTTTGCTTCAAGTTAAAAGTTGCTTCATCTTGTATGTGTTCAAGTTTTGGATTCATCTTCAACAGCTTTTATGGCTTCTGAGTTATCTTTAGCATCAGCTGCCTTTGGTTGGTCTACGATCTCATTTAGCTTTGGTTCTTGAAATCCTTGAATTTTCATTTTAGAGAATGAGTTTTGATTCTCTTCCGTAGCTTTTGATGGGCTAACAACATCATTTTCGCCATCTACGTTTTTAGGAATTTCTTCAGTATCTTCAATACATTTTGAACTGGAAGAATGTGTTGGTTCCAACAAATCCACATGCTTGATTGATAATTCGGCCTCACCTTCCCTATCTTTAACAGATTCTGAGTTAATTTTCACTTCATTTTCAATGCTCACTGATTTGTCAACAGGATAACTGATATCGTCTTCTTGGCTGGGATTCTGTTGATAAACGGATGGATCCTATTCATAGTCAATTGCCAAAAAGCCAAATTATTTCTTTTTTCGTAAGAAATTAAATAACTCTCTCCATCAATTATTTTCATAATAATAACAAAAAGTATTTTATAGAATACTCAACATATAAAAGTAGGAAGAAACAAAATGATCTAGCCATTATATTTTTGGCTTAATCATGTGAAACAGCAAGAAACCAAATAAAAAAAAGTACTCACATCTTCGTTAGTAAATGGAACAAATGAATTGTCATTTTGCACTGATGCTTTAGAGGAAGCCAAGTCAGAAAGTTTGTCGAACATGCCATCAGTATCTTTGAAAAGTTTGTTATCAGTTTTCTCAGTTGGTATTGTCAGTTCTGCTGTAGCCACAGGACTGCTCAATATCTGGGAGTTAGTTTCTATGTTTTCAATGGACTTCAAACTCTCCTTGCCATTGTTGTTATGGTATCCAGATTCATTAACAATGTTGACTTTCTGAGGAATTGGTTCCTGTTCAATACAAGGTGCAATATCAATACAACTGTACAATTTCTTGTAAACAAATCTCAAAATGTAGTTTCCGGATGTAATCGATCAGAGAACAATATTGAGGAAGATGCGCGATTATGTGTGGGACTTGGTGTTAAAAATAAAAATTAATAGTGAAGAAAGATAACAAAATATGTGAACTTAACATATGAATTAATATGGATTAATTTTTAAACAAAAGTGATTAGAAGTTGTTTAGTTTCTTTAATTTATATTTATCTTATATCTTATTTGATTTGTACTTATCTTATTAGAGTTGAAGTTAGGTTAGGAAAGTTGTCTAGTATTATTATAAATAGTGATGTAGTACTTCATTATTTTGATACATTGAATAATTAGAACTAATTGTGTTTTGTGTGATTATTGTGTGATATTTATTCTTCGTCCCAAAACCCCCGTCCCCATCAAAAAGCATTCCAAAAAAGTGACATCATTTATAATAAGTGATTATTTATATAAATAAATGAAAGAAGAAAAAATGAAAATAGGTAGTGCAGTTATAGGAAAGGAATCAAGGCATATGTCCACATTCCTTATTACTATCTTTTTCTCTTTGTGAATAAATTTACTTATCAAAATCGCAACTAGCAAACTCCAAGTTATTAGTTTTATCCACCACTTATAAGTCCCTGTTGCTGCAAGAGAAAGAGACAAACTGACTGACCTCTGGCTTTTCAGAATTAATAGGAGGAGCTATGCGAGTTGCCACTTCTTTTGTCGAATCTTGTGCCATCTCAAATTCCCGAAAATCCAAATTTTGAGATGAAGATGCATATAAAGAATCAGAAGCACCAGGATGTTCTGGCTTGAAATCCATGGCATGGGCTTGAATGCTCTCAGGCAAGTCAATCTTTGAAGGTGAAGATGAATCTGAGTTGACGGAATCTTGTTCAACAACTTTTTCTGGCATGTCACATGTAAAAGAATCTGACTTATGGTTTATTCTTGAGAACCCAACTTCAATGATGTCTTGCTCACTGACTTCACGCACTTCTCTCGATTTTGATTCATGTTCATCTACTCCAGATAGGTGAGAAGAAACCGCACACATTTCCTCACTGTCAGAAGTAATCTCTTTTTTCACGCCCACCTGACGCATTAAAGATTCTTCATCAGGGGATGAAATGCTCTGAGGGGAACTAACTTCTGAGAACTCCACCTGCATGTCTGAAGCTAAAGAATTGCTAGGAGCATGATGCATCTCCTTGTTATCATAAAAGAAGGGATCCTTTGTTCTTGTCTTCTCAAAAATATAATATGAATCGTCTTTTGCTCGACCATTATCATATTTATCTTCAGCTGTGTTCTTCCGATTTAAGAAACTGAGGGATCTTAAAATTGCATCTTTATTTGTCTTGGACATCGGTATATTCTCTTCTAATGAAGATGACGAGCTTGATCCATCAATATTTTCAGAGGCTTGTTGTGTGGTGTGATCTTCAACAGTGCCACCATTAAATATTGCATCGCTTTCTTGTGATGATTCTTTTTCAATCAGGTTGTCAACATCTTTCTTATCTGAAAGGTAATGGAACTAAAATCATTATATATATATATATATAACATAAATTAAATGAATTGCACATCTCACAATACGGAGGAGGGGAAAGTAGACCTTAGTTTACCTAATTGACTTCCTATTATGGAGTTTTCAGATATCTCTGGAGCTTTCTGTTTTAATGGAAAGTCATTAAAGAATGATTCATATCGGTCTTGCCTGGGAAAGAAAGGACCCAAACCCAAACTAAAGCTCTCATGCCTGCAAAACATCACGTCCTTCTGGTGATCTGTCACGAACTCTTGGTGAAAACTGTCCCCCATCAGATTGGGCTTTTCCTCTTGCGGGTCATAAGGAAGGTCGAATGGATTGTGCATTGGTACCAAAACAGAAGGAGCTGAACCAGGTACGGGTGAAGTCGGATTGCTGTGAAGAAAAGGATTGTTTCTCCGCACCAAAATGGAAGCAATTGGATCATGAGAGTTATTGTTGCCTGAGCTCATCAGTGTATTTCTGACCTGAAGACTCAATAATTTCCTAGCTTTTCGTCTTGCAATTAGATTCTCCAGCCTTTTGTTCCTTTCTATCTCGGAATCCCCAAGATCCATTAGATTCTTTTGATCATCAGCAGTCCATTCTACAACCTTATTTCTATCTTTACGTGCATCCTCTTCGCCTTCCGAGTCTTCTGAACTTTCTCCTTCTGTACCACCAGAATTTTTTCTGGAACCTTCATCGCAACCAAAATTAGGTGGAGGCCTAACAAGTTGGGAGGCATTAGACGAAGAATACTCGGCACTCTTATTTACAGAATCTACCTTCACTTCTCTGATTTCCTTTGGAAGTTCCTCTAGAACTGCCCTTTTATCAACCAAATCATCATTAATTTTTTTGGAACAGACCATGTTTTTGTCACGTGTATCTTCTTTATCTTTCTCCTTGGCATTTCTTCGTCTAGCTGTCTGATCATGAGCCGAAATACTAACATTTTCACCTACATTGAGATCATCTCTAACAATATTATCATTCTTCTTATAGCCTTCGACATTTTCAGTCCCTTTATAATTTGTACATTTATAGACTTTATAAATAACAACAGCCAAGGCAAAAACAAGCAAAGAGTACATTAAAAAAGTGAAGACTGAAGGAAGAAACATATACACAAGGAAAAATATTATTGAAACAGAAGAAGGAGTTGGGTATTTCCTTACAAAATTATAACAAGTTTTCATTGAAAATTTAACAACTTTCCTCAAACAATTTTGAATACTCTTTGTATCAACAGCCATGTCTATTTCTCTGGAAAACTTTAACCTGTATGATTTTTCACCCTTCAACAAAAAATGATTGCTATAAAATTAAATAATAATCTATCTACTTAGAACCCATATCAAAAAATATATAAAAATCTCAGCATGATCGTTGAAATAACACTAACAAACTAGTTGAAGATAAATAATGGGGAAAAAAGAGAAAAGATTAGAGAGAAAGGGAGAGACCCTCATTTCAAGATCGTGCATTGGGGAAAAATTAAGTTCTAACAAAATAAAGATAAAATAAATTGCAATTGATAATTGATGACAAGGGTTTGGAGGGTCTATGCTCTCATGGGTTGTTAATTTTAGAAATCTTTCTTCGGCTGATCGCTTTGTTAGCTCCTCAAATTCAGGACTTGTCTACTGGAGCATTTTCCTTCCTATTTTCTTGGCATTACTCAACAAAATGGCTAAAACAAAAAGGATAAAGATTGGACAATAGTAAAGGGTGATAGTACTATTTTATGGAGTCCACTATGTTGACACGTACAATACAAGTAAAATATCGTCGACGGTAAAAATCGTCAGAATTAAAGCAACAATTTTTATTAGAAAATATTAATTTTTGTAGTTTTCGATATATATTGTGTTAACAATAGTGACAAAAACATTGATTTTTAGTTATGCCGTCAACTACATAATTATTTATGATTAATATTATTTTATTTTTAAATATAATATTTTTTTATTAACATATAGTAAAAAATTACATAAAAGATATAATATATGCATATTCTGATATGTGAGACCACCTTAATTTTATTTATAAGAAATTTGCATTTAAATATTAGAAATATTCTCCTAATAATATTACGTAGTTCTAAAATGTAAAAGTACTTTTTTTTGTAATACAAAATGAGTGTATTTTTTGCTTGTCTCTAGATGAATCTGAGGATCGTATATGTAGTTCCTTTTATACTAAAACACATTTAGCAAAAAAAATAAAAATTCTTTATGTTTTAAAATATATTAATATTAAAATTTAAAATTAATGCGAGTAATTTTTAGGACTACTAATAGTAGTTTAATTGTTTTTAAATATTTAAATGGATTATTTTAATTTAATTTTCACAAAATTTTAAAATAAATTTTTTTAAATAACATTTATCTTATTTTTTATCTAGAAAAAATAATTGCTCGGCATGTAAACGTGTGGTCGGTAGATTGCCACATGTGTATGGTAGATTGTAGAATGTGTGTTCTGTTTCCCAAGAAGCAAATCTGCATTTCCCTCCATCTGCCAAACACGTGCTGAATTGTCAATCGAATATTTAACAGATTTATGGACCAAACAGAAAAACGGATAATACATCACGCTATTCTGACCGTCAATATTTACGAAGCTACAAATCCAACGGCTCACAACTCTCCCTGCAACCTTCTCTCCCCCTCTCTCTCCTCTTGACGACGTGGATACGTTCTTACATACTCGCAAGTTTTATTTTCTTTGATTTCTAGGGTTTCAAAAATGTCAGCAATTGAACCTCTACGACCAATAATTCACACCCAAATCTATGTAAATTCAAACAACAATCCAAAACATTTATACAAATACACCTTTTTTCGCGATCGATTTAGGGTTTTACATGTCAAGCCGAAGCTTTTCGTCGCAAATTCCTCATCTTTTCGACCCAATAATCTGTACAGACAAACTAGGTTTTCGAAAAATCCACAGAAATTCGATCTTTGTCGTGGCTTTTTAAAGAATCAAGGTAGTAGAATTCGAGCCAATAGTTCGTGTGAACACGACAGTGATTCCACAACCGAAAAGAAAGAAACAAAAGGCACTGAAAACAAAGGAGTGAGTAAAAATTCTCCTGGTACGGGTTCCAGCTCCAGCTCAAGTTCTTCGAGGAGAGAGAGACAAGGGAAAGGTGGATGGTGGGGGAAAGGCGGAAAATGGCGGTGGCAGCCGATAATTCAGGCGCAAGAAATAGGTATAGTATTGGTGCAATTAGGGATTGTAATGTTTGTTATGAGGTTGCTTAGGCCGGGGATTCCATTGCCGGGTTCTGAGCCCAGGACTCAGACGACATTGGTTAGCGTGCCTTACAGTGATTTTTTGAGTAAGATTAATAGTAATCAGGTTCATAAAGTTGAAGTTGATGGG
Source organism: Panax ginseng (assembly GCA_020205605.1). NCBI lineage: Eukaryota > Viridiplantae > Streptophyta > Magnoliopsida > Apiales > Araliaceae > Panax > Panax ginseng. The sequence continues at coordinate 7,617,986 of CM035138.1, read as the reverse complement.
GTTCATATTATGTTTAAATTGAAGTATGAAGCTGGTGAATTGGTGAGTGAGGTGGGGAGTGCTAGCAAATTGCAGGATTCAGAATTGTTGTTAAAGAGCGCGCCTACGAAGAGAGTTGTTTACACAACAACTCGTCCCACTGATATCAAGACTCCATATGAAAAAATGCTTGAAAATGATGTTGAGTTTGGGTCACCTGATAAAAGGTCCGGGGGATTCTTGAATTCTGCATTGGTAAGTTCTTTTTTAATAAGCATTTAAATGGATCATATATATAAATATAAATAAAAGGTTGATTTGAAATTTACGGTTGCTTTGGTACCTTTTGTAAGAAAGACTATAATAATGTATGCAAGAGCCTGTGAACATTACTGATTTGATTATCAGTAGTTAGAGGATAATATAATTGAGCTCAACAAACATATTTTTAACTTAATGACAATTTATTTACTTGCTGTAATAAGTAGACATTCTTACATAACTCAAAGATACATGAGACAAATTGATCCATTGATAACATCTTTGCACCAGTATGGAACTCGTCTAATTTTATTTTCTTTTGAATGCAACTGCCTCAAAAATATATTGAAAATATGATGTATAATTATGTTTGCGAAATGTCTTACCATTTGTGTCACAAAAATCCCCAAATAAAAAAAAAGGCGAGCTTTGCAGGATTGGTAGAGTATTATTTTGGGGTTTTGTTTTTGTTTGGGGGGGGGGAGAAGCATTCAAGGATTAAACCTCCTACCAAAAAAAATTAGACAATCTCGTATATCAGTCTATTACATTCTGTTTTATGAAAGACTTTCCTGTGTTATTACACCTGGATCGCTTGTCAAAGTTGTTTTTATTTATAGAGAATCAGTACAAATAACTGTACTTGTGCTTCATTACTGGTCATAATGCTTATAACTTACCCTAAACTATTTATAACAGAGATAGCAGCACAAATAATGGTACTTAACTTGTGCTTCTTTACTTCTAGTAACGATAGTAACATACCTTAAATTATGTATAACAGAGATAATAGTGAGGTATATTGGCAACTATACCAGTACATCTTCATATTTTAACGTCCTTATATATATGTATGTATTGGTAGGTATTTTACATCCTTATATTTCATTTGATAAATTTACTTTGTGGAAGTTTTAGTTTGCTAACATTAGTCTCATAATTTTTTAGGGTAAACTTTTTTATTCTCCTATTACTTATTGGAGAAAATTCGTTACAACTAGCAAAATAATGTGAAGTTCAGCAAATGTGCTTACATATAGCATCTGTTCTGGTAGAGAATCGATAATGTTGTGCCCATCTAGCTATTTTGCCTGTTTTATATATACAAGTGTTGTAACTTGTAGTGATACTGATATTCTTATTGCCTTTGCCACTTCCCACCCTAACCCTTTTCCTGAGGAAAGTAGAAGAATTAACTGAAATTCACAATGTACGATAGCCTAATGTGTGATAGCAGTTATGGGGGTAATTTGAGGAAATAAATGTAAATTGAAATTACCTTTTCAGCAATTTCTCAAGTATATATCATTGTCAAGAGAAAATTAAAAAAGAATAACAAATGCAAAGTATGACATCATTTCTTATATCATTTTTTTCTTTCTAAGGTGTCATGGACATTGCTTTTTAGTCTCTTGTCTTTTCCTTCCTTGCCATGATTATGTTGTAGCATTTTCCGCATTAGTTATGTTAGTTTGCATGGACTATTTTCAAGGGAGTACAATATTGTGGAATATAGTCCTTGGATTAATATTCCCATCACAATTCTATCCTTTTAAAAAATAGCCATGTGTTTGTTTAGAAGGGACTACATGTGGAATTATATGTGAGATAACTAGAATAAAGGTATTTTTGTCCTTCAAATTTTAATGCTAAGGTAATTTAAGTGAGATTATTTAATATCTAAGGGGAGGGGTAGTTTAAATAGTCCTTCATTTTGGATATTAAGTTATCGTATGACTAATATTCCATTGTACAAATTTACATACAAACATGGGATTAAAATCTTAGAGGACTAAATAGTTCTATCCTCTCCTTAATCCTTGCAAACAAACATAGGGAAAACTTGAGCAGTCATATAGATCAGGTGTTTCATACTGTCAACTGGAATCATCAAGTTTTGCATATTTCTGGTTATTATATACTCCTTTTATTTTGAAATATAAGATCAAGTTTAACTTTTTAAAGTCAGTTTGAGATATTTTCAAATTCAAAATTGATGTTATTCATTTAAATTTTGAAAAAAAAATAAGTCTTATAATTAGTAGTACTATTTAGATAGTTTACAAGTTTCGTAATTGTATTATGAATTCATATCAATTTTGAATTTGAATATATTTCAAATTGACTTCAAAAGGTAAATATTGATATTATATTTGGGAAGAGAGGGAGTATATTTTATGTACAAGTAAGTTAACACTACATTCTTGTAGCAAACGTTGTGTTGTCTTGAGATTTTAAATATGATTGACCTTGTTTTAATGCATGCAGATATCTTTGTTTTATGTCGCTGTGCTGGCAGGGATTCTTCACCGTTTCCCTTTTAGCTTCTCTCAGGTGTGGATCAACATATATTCACTTGCTCATTGGCACTAATGCAATTGCTTCCTGTGAATGGTTTTGAGTGATTACTTACTGGATGTGTACAGCATTCTGCTGGTCAGTTAAGGAATCGCAAGTCTGGGGGATCTGGTGGAGCAAAAGTCTCTGAACAGGGGGAAAGTATCACATTTGCTGATGTTGCTGGCGTTGATGAGGCTAAAGAAGAGCTTGAAGAAATTGTGGTATGTCTGTCTTACTCAACTTTATCAATTATACTTTGTACTCATTTGTAGTTTTTCTTTTATTTCCCCCATTGTTATAGAGGCTCATTTTCATTCACAAAATGTTATTAATCATTGATGTTTACCACTGTAGGAGTTCCTAAGGAATCCAGATAGGTATCTTCGAGTTGGTGCGCGTCCTCCTCGTGGTGTTCTCCTGGTGAGTTTTGGGTGCTGGTTGATCAGAATAAGATAAAACTTTCTTGTAAACAAATTCAATGAAAAGGTCATTAGCTGAGACCTTAAGCCTTGTCTTAGGCAGAGTCTATACCAGCACTTCTGTGCCACATGGGATGTAGATGCAGAATTTGGTAGGTCTGTTCGACAGCCAGTTCTATACTGAAAATGAAATTTTTTAACGGTTGTCCATTAGGAATCTTGGATAACAGAAGATCTGCCACACAATAACGAAAATCCTTAAGTGGCTGAATTTTAAGTTAGCGAGGTAATTCTTCAGCTTTACCTTTTTAGATAAAAATCATAAAATAATTCTTTAGATTTATCAAGCAGCACCAACTTTATTCTGTGTAAAAGGTCACACTACTAGTTACCTAAATGTATTTATAACTCGCTCTATATAATCTATTGGCATGTCTCTTCCTCTTGTTGTCCCTTTGTTGTAAATAGCTACGCATTAAGTAGTTTGTTCTTACTTAGGCTAAAATTTATCTTTACTAGGATGTTTTGTTTTACAACCTAGACGTTGTTGCTGCGCAAGTTACTGCTTGTATGAATGTTTATATTGGTAGAGCATTCTACCAAGGACGGATGTTGTAATTCAGCTCTCTAATGTTAGTTTTGATGTATGAATTGTAAATATGGCTATGGTTATCTTACAGGTGGGTCTTCCTGGGACAGGTAAGACTCTTTTAGCAAAGGCTGTAGCGGGTGAAGCTGAAGTGCCATTTATTAGCTGTTCTGCAAGTGAGTTTGTAGAATTGTACGTCGGCATGGGAGCATCCCGTGTCCGAGATCTCTTTGCCCGGGCAAAGAAAGAGGCTCCATCAATTATTTTTATAGACGAGGTTAGAACTCTCTCTCTCACTATATATATATATATATATATATATATATATATATATATATATATATATATATATATATGATAAAATGGAGGTACACAGCCGTGTAACTTTTAAAGTTACACGGTCTACGATCGTAGAGTGATTTCACTCTACGATCGTAGAGTAGCCCCAGATAGTAGAGTGAATTCACTCTACGATCGTAGAGTAGTCCACGATCGTAGAGTGACTACTTCTGATCGTAGAGTGAACTCACTCTACAGTCGTAGACCGTGTAACTTTAAAAGTTACACGGCTGTGTACCTCCATATTCCCCTATATATATATATATATTCCGATTCATTTTCCTTCGGTGGTTTTGGAAAGATGGGGTAGTGGCGTTCTTCTTGAACTCGTAATCTTCTTGGATGATTCTTAGCCTCCTTTCACCATTCTGTGCAGATAGATGCTGTAGCAAAGAGCCGTGATGGTAAATTTCGCATCGTCAGCAATGATGAGCGAGAACAAACTCTGAACCAGCTGCTCACTGTAAGATATCTTCATACTGTAGCTTTGCTTCCAGAACATAGTGGAATTTCTGGATATAATTCATGTGTTTACACTGAAACTAGTGGAATTTCTGGATATAATTCATGTGTTTACACTGAAACTGCAGGAAATGGATGGTTTTGACAGTAACTCAGCAGTGATTGTTCTTGGAGCAACAAATCGATCAGATGTTTTGGACCCTGCACTTCGCCGACCTGGAAGATTTGATCGTGTGGTTATGGTTTGTGTTTTGTTTTATTGGAGTATGACCTCACTGCATATTGCAATTTTCATTGAAGCAAGTCACCTGTCGCCTTAAGTGCTTTATAAATTTCTCAGTTTTGACTTTGGGTTTCTAGGTGGAAACACCTGATAGGATTGGAAGAGAAGCTATTTTGAAAGTACATGTTTCTAAGAAAGAGCTTCCGCTAGGAGACAATGTTAATCTTGTTGACATTGCTTCTATGACCACTGGTTTCACTGGGTAATGATCCTTCCTTTTCTGATTTAGTGAGATACCTAGCAATTTCTTCTTTGGTTAACACTTCATAGTGATCTGTGGATTTTGGATGCTGTGCAGGGCAGACCTTGCAAATTTAGTCAATGAAGCTGCCTTGTTGGCAGGAAGACAGAATAAAGTAGTAGTGGAGAAAACAGATTTTATTCAAGCAGTGGAGCGATCGATAGCTGTAATTCTCTATCCCTTTTTGTGTTATGTGTCAATGTGTGTGTGATAGGGCACAGATAAATGCACAAACAGGCATGCACCTGTGTTCTTGTGGCTGGGACACTAATTCTTTTTTGCAGTTGTTAGATGGTGTTACATACATCTCTGGTTTTCTGCTTATTATATAATGCTTAGACCTTGTTCAGCTGCCCCGTTCTTTCAACAAGTATGTAGGTCATAGTGCATGAGAATCTTATTGCATGCTAAGTATTAGAAGTCAGACAACCCATGTTCTTTTACTGGATTGTCTTTGTTATTGTTATCAAATATAATATCTTTCGGTGGGCACAGCCATCTTTTTTGATAGGCTTTCAAATATCTGTTACAATATGTGAACTGTTCTGAATTGCACGATAAGTTATTCCCTTTTGTATTTTTATATTGATTTTAATTGGTGAACGCAGGCCTGGATGTTTTTATTTGGGCATATTTTTGTTTTGGGTGCTTAGTGCAGAACTAGATGAGAAACGATTGGAATGTAGTGAGGAACTGAGGATATCAAAATGTACTTCATGGACGGAGAAGATTTTTGTGAAGCCTTCTGCAAATAATTAATCCCATGACTAATATCGTTTTTTTATTATAAAAATATAGTATTATTGTTGTTGATTTTGTTATTATTATTATATGTGTGCATGTATATATATATATATATATATATATATATATATATATATATATATTATTTATTTTTATTTTTTTTAAGGGGGAGGGACAGTTGATTTACTACTTATGGTGGTCTTATTAAGCTCATTTACTGTTTTTCCATAATAGGTTTGCTTTATGATCGTAGTTTTCCTCCTTATCTGGTTGTTGATGGTTGAATATCCTTTTCCTGTTGCATATATTACAATTCATCGTGTTCTTGATTTGGATTGCCTGTGTTGAGGTTCTGGATGATTGGGATCGATGTTACAGGGTATCGAAAAGAAGACTGCTAAGTTACAGGGTTGTGAGAAAGCTGTGGTTGCAAGGCATGAAGCTGGTCATGCTGTAGTTGGGACTGCCATTGCAAATCTTCTTCCAGGACAGCCAAGGGTTGAGGTAAACAGAATCATTGTTCCTTTTATGTTTCCTCTCTATGTAGGGGAATTGGGAAGGTGAGGAAATTGATGCCTGTGATAATTCTCACCCTAACTGACTATATAAATCAAATGAACTCCTAAAGAGCAACAAAAGGGAAGGGAACCCCAGTGCATGAGGAGCACATAAGAGTTAAAGGAATAAAATAAATAAGAAAAGGCAAAATAATTTGAGCTCCATCATAGGGATTTCCATACAAAGAGTGGAGCCTTTATTTGGTTTGGATTAGTTTAGACAGCAAGTAGAGAATTTGAGGAATAAGGGAATACAGTAGGGGGGGCTTTGCCTTTTAAGTAGAGACTTTACCTTTTCTTGGAATTGATTCTGTTTCATTCTATTAATTGGATTCCTTGTCTGTCCAGTGTACATGTATATATTTTTCTTAAGTGAATAATTATTATCTTATTTCACATTTATATACAGTAATCTTGAGAACATAATAATGTCACGTCATTTATGAAATTTGAGAAACAAGGATTCCCATTTAATTAGGTAGATCTTATTAACAAGTATGCAAATTCACACACACACACACACACACACACACACACACACACACACACACACATATATATAGGGGAATATGGAGGTACACAGCCGTGTAACTTTTAAAGTTACACGGTCTACGATCGTAGAGTGAGTTCACTCTACGATCGTAGAGTAGTCACTCTACGATTTGTGAATTAACTCTACGATCGTGGACTACTCTACGATCGTAGAGTGAATTCACTCTACTATATGGAGGCTACTCTACGATCGTAGAGTGAAATCACTCTACTATCGTAGACTGTGTAACTTTAAAAGTTACACGGCTGTGTACCTCCATTTTTACCACATATATATATATATATATATATATATATATATATATATATACATACAGTCCCCTTCTCCATAATGAACCAAAAGCGAACCGGCTATAGCGACGGTTTTTTCGTCGCTATAGCATACAAAGTCGACGTCATAGCTATAACGACGGTTCGAACCGTCGTTATAGCCGGTTCGCTTTTGGTTCACTGTTTAAGGTTCGCTGGAGTAGGGGACCGTTCATATATGTGTGTGTGTGTGTTATTTTTTAGTTTCTTGTAATAAACTTTTGTCCATTGAGATCGTCACTTGTACTGGACAGATACTTAATTATAGTTTGTACCATAAAAAATTGATGTTGTGATTTGATATTTTTTATCAATAGATAATTTAATCATAGTAATCCTTTTTTGTTTTATCAGAAGCTGAGCATATTACCGAGGTCAGGAGGCGCATTGGGGTTTACTTATACACCTCCCACCAGTGAGGATAGATATTTGCTTTTCGTTGATGAGTTGCGTGGACGACTGGTTACTCTCCTTGGTGGACGTGCAGCTGAAGAAGTTGTTTACTCAGGTCGTGTGTCAACAGGTGCTCTCGATGATATACGGCGAGCTACGGACATGGCATACAAAGCAATTGCTGAGTATGGTCTGAATCAGACCATAGGCCCTGTTTCATTGGCAACACTTTCTGCTGGTGGGATTGATGAGTCTGCGGGAGCTGCTCCATGGGGAAGGGATCAGGTTCATCCTTTTGTTCTTCCTTTTTTTGCTATTTTTTTAATGCTGCAAACCTTTTTATATTGGCTCTGGTCCAATATTAGAGTTACATTTCTAGAATAACAACTTTTAAGGAAACTTTACTTTTCCAAACATATTCCTAACATTAACTAGAAATGTAGTATTGTATTATTGGTGTCATGATAGAACTCAATCTACCTAGGCCATGTTTGTTTACTAGGATAACACTTGGGATTGGACTATTAATCCCAAAACCCTTGTTTGTTTTTAAAATTAGACTTGAGATTATTAATTCCGGGATAACAAAATGACTTGAAATGAGGGATTATTTAATCTCTGTCTAACCAGGTATTACAATCCCACCATGAGAGATTAAATTTTTTTGAACAAAACTAACTTTTACTTTTTCTAATATGACTAAGCATATCCTTAAATTGTAATTATTTTATATATATAGTTTATTGATGTTATTAAGTTTATTTGTAACAATATGTTACTATTCACGAGCATACAGTAATAACAGTAAATCACATAATAACGTTTGAACATTGAATACAGTATTACTGTTTGTTCATTTTTTTTATTTGTTATTACTGTATGTTCATTTTTTTAATATTTTTTTGTCTATTAAATATAATGAATACAAAGATGAACATTGAATACAGTATTTGCAAATGGAATTATATTATGACCCGTTTCTTATTATAGTTTAAATAATGCCCGTGAGTTATTACTATCATTTTTTTTTTAGCTAATTTATTACTATCATTTTTTATGTATAAACAAGTTTAAATTATAGTTTAAAATATGTTATTATTAGTAAAAGTATAATAGTCCAAACAATATTTTTTTTATCCAATCCTTTAATTAATCTTAGAAAAAGTAAACATAACATGAGATTATTTTAAGTTATCCCACCATAAAAAATAAACATGTGAGTAAGACTATTTAATCATAGGATTAATAGTCTTGGGATAATAATCCCATAGCCTTGCAAACAAACATGGCCCTACAGTACAATAAATGACGGATTATGAGCTTCATGTCACTTTTGTAGTCTAATATAGAAATGTATCTCTAATTTTGGAACAAATTAAAGAGGAAAATGTATCTCTAATTTTGGAAAGGAGGTAGTACTTTCTTTCCTGCTTTTCTTGGACACGCCATTGCAATTTCTTTTTCTTCTTTCGAGGTGAAGTTTCTTTACTCTATTAATCATGTGCTCGTATATCAGGGGCATCTTGTTGATCTTGCTCAAAGAGAGGTTAAAGCACTACTGCAATCAGCTCTTGATGTAGCACTCTCTGTTGTGCGTGCTAATCCTACTGTCTTGGAGGGGCTAGGTGCCCATTTGGAAGGTAATATGCCACTACTGCTCGACTTAACCTCTCTTCATTGGGCACATACTGTAACATTTATATGATGTTTTAGTAGGTGTAGTGAGGAGAAGAAAAATCTCTTAATTGTCTTTCTTACAGCATGTTTATGAAACAAGCTACCTTAAACTTAGGTGTTGGACTTGCAATGTTTTTTATGCGCAGAAAAAGAGAAAGTAGAAGGCGAAGAACTACAAGAATGGTTGAAAATGGTGGTTGCACCAGCGGAACTTTCATTCTTCATTAGTGGCAAGCAAGAGTCTCTTCTCCCATTGCAAACAGGTCCTGCGCAACGTCTCTTTGATGTTAAATGAGAAACTGGTGTTTTTGTGAATGATTTGTTAAGCCACAGCATCATCAGTTTGAGGAAACAAACCCACAGGCCCTTCTTGCCATTATAATGGCGATAGACACCTGGTACCAGCTCAGCCCTGCAACTTTGTATGGTAATCTTCAGTTCACTTTAGCATCTACCCACCTCTTATATAACTGTAGTGATTAGAACACAGGAAGGACAACCATCTTTAGCACCGAAAAACAATGGGCTCCTGCTAAGTAGAATTGTTTTCGCTCCTCCTGCGGAGTGAGTTGTTTTTCTGACATGGTATTTTTTGCAAATATACAGTTGTTATAGTTATATCACTGTATACATTTTTTTTCACGAATTATATACCAGGTTAGGTTCACATGTTTTCGATAAAGGTTCAGTGTGTTTATTATCTATCATATAGCTTTTACCAATTTATGTATGCCAGAGCCACTCCTTTCTGGTGGAATAGTAATGGTTTCATTGAACAAGGAAGTTGTTAAAACAATCGTCCTCCCATTTGCGTGTTTCATTAAATTGCTCCATTTGTCAAAAAGAATGTTTTCCGAGTTTACAAATATTTTTTGAGGAAAATTGTTATTTTACGGGGAAATTGATATTTTGCAGGTTTTATTTACATTAATAGTAAGTGGATTAATTTTTATTTGAAATATATATATATTTTTATCTAATGGAGATAATAATTTCCTATCTTTTATGTAAACTAAACATTTACCTAATTTAGGAGGTAATATGTTGCAAAAATATATATCTTTATGAACCAAGGAAAAAGGAAAAGAAAATGAAATTAAAACCTGATGTGGTCAATGGTGTCCGGGATGATAGATAAACAGAGAGAGGCCAAGTCAGTAAACAATAACCTATGATAGTTGACTAGAATTCAAAATTCGGATGACCTTCCACTGTTTTCAACTTCATAATGTTGCCTATTGATATTTTTCAAATCACAATATAATAAGGAAATTAATATTTTCATATTTTTTTTGATATTTTTATTGACTAATATGTGGGTCATACGTGTGAAAATATTAAAAAATAATATGAAAATATTAATTTTCTAAAATAAAAAAGATAATATTAGGTGTCTCAAATGAATGATGTACCGTTATAAAAATACTTGAATAAATTTTGTGTGATTGATTATGTTATAAATTATTATTAAAATATTTTGTGTCATGCCATTTGATCGAAGCATTATTCTAATAAAATATACAAAATATCAATGTTGCTTTCGTAAAGTGATCGAATCCCATCGTCTTTTGTGGGTAAGAAAACAAAAGTACATAACCTGGACCACGCTTTTTATGGACCACAATTGTTTCTTCTCTTTCTTCACTAGTAGTGTTAACAAGTTATGCATCTTGCAAAAATTTCTGAATAATTATCGTGTTGTATTTATTTTTAGGGAACTTTGTTCACATGTACTAGAATCTCTATAAATTAATATTATTGGGATTGAAAAATTTTATTAATTTAGAGAGTTATTATTTAATCAATAAATTAATAATTTATTAATTTAAAGTGTTTTTCTATTTGGTGAACATAAATTTAATTTCATTAAAATTATTACATTTTATTGATATTTATATTATACTTTATTTGATGCAATATGTCATACTTATTAAATTAATGTATCATACTTGGAGGATGTTATAATACCTTTGGAGCCAATAACGAGAAAAGGAAGCGTATAACGTCAATAACTCTTCATGAGTTTTTATTACAATTCGAGAATACAACACTTGAACTTTTTTTGAATTGATAGGAAAAATTAAGGATGAAATTCAATTAGATTTGAATTTCAAGACAAAACAAACGAGAATAGAATCATATTTTACAAGATTACCCTAGATATATTTGTAGTTTAAAAGAATTATTAATTTATGATTTTGATGAGACCATATATTTATATAAGGGTCTTTTTAAAAATTATTATTTTATCGAAATTATTAATTTATCCCATTAGCTCAAGTCAGGACTGGAAAAAATTATTATTTTATAAAAATTATTAATTTATTGAGTATTAATTTATAAAGGTTCTACTGTATATCAAAAAAAATTATAAATATATAAAATTGGTAAGTTTATGTGTTGATATAAAACAAATCATTTCTAAAAAAAAAGATCAAAACTTCGGCATAGAAATGCTCAAACGGTAAATATAGTTGTATAACATACTCCCTTCATTCCTATATATAGGTCGTTTTAGACTCTTTTTTTTATTCCTAATTATTTGTCGTTTGTGGTTATCTAGGAGAATTGATCACTATTTTTCTCAAATTGCCCCTTATTACTCCACCTAATTTTTTGATCCATATTTATGAGATAAGTGAAGTGAAGGGTATTATAGACAATTGATAATATAGTTAATGCTTTTCAATCATTTTCTTAATTCTTGTGCACATGTATAAAACGACCTATATTAAGAAACGGAGGGAGTATGAGTATAGTTTCATATGATTACAAATTTTGTGTAGATATAAATACTTATCCCCAATTCCAGTAATCATATGGGGAATTGATATCTTAGGTCCCTTCTCGAAGGCAAAGAGACAATTAGCGTCAATCATCGCCGCAATCACTACATGATCAAATGGGTGGAGGTCAAACCTCTTTAAACGATCATCAAATAGAATTTTAAGGAATAAGTGGTATCTCGATTTAGTGTCCCCATTGTTATGGCGTCGGATAATGGGTGTCAGTTTGTGAGATCCAAGTTTGATCAATTCCTAAGTGATTTGAACATTCAACCGGGCCCCAACCTCAATTAAACGGTTAGGTGAAGGTGACAAATCAGACTTTGTTGAATAGTATCAAGAGGATATTGGATGAGGTCAATGGTCGATGGCCTGAAGAGTTATGTAGTCTCTTATGGTCTTATTGAACCACACCTCAAACTACCACGGGGATTCTTATTTTCAATTGGTGAAATGTATTGATGCCTTTATTCTAGTAGAAATAGAGTCTCCCTATCTTCTAGTTAGTAAGTTCAAGGAGTTATATAATGATAAAGATATTTGGTTAAACTTAGATCTGCTTTATGAAGTTTGGGATTCGAAAAATGGTGAGGTTGGTTGTTCACCAGCAAAAGACTGGTCGACATTACAATCAAAAAGTTAAGCAAAGAATATTTGAGGTTGGGGACTCGGTCCTTCGGGAGACCAAGGCTTTTACTGTGACGCCCCCAAATTCAGACACTCATATCTTGAATTCAATGTATCACGTGATAACTCGAATATACTACTAAAATCACCAACAACAGAAATAATAGAATAATTTACATTGATTTAATATAATTATTATCGCTCAAGGTTTTGTGAGACCCCAGATTTTATGAATAAATATTTAATTTTCTTGAAATAATTTTGTAAATATTATGGTGTGTATTTGATATAATATTATAGTTGTGGATAGTATTTATAAATTTTGCAAAGTAAGCAAGTTGTTGTATAATATTTGATTGGTCGGGGAATATTCTTTTTATCGGGAAATATTCGTACGATGGCACGATCGTTATTGGACCTCACCACTAAGTATTATCGTAGTTAGAAAAACGACAAAATTATCTTTTCTATAAAAAATAATGTAGAGGTATTACCGTTAAAATTGTTGAAACACGGTGTTAAAAGTACGATGTCTACGTGAGTACGCATAAAGAAAGCACACGGTATTGATTATTGATCTTACGAGAAGTCACCGCTTATACTCAATTATTGCTTCAGATAATTCTTTGCATCATATTTCTCGTATTATTGATTCAATTATTGTTACAATATCGTCTCGCATAATATGATATATTATTAAATCAATGATTGAGACGGCAAAAATTATTCATATTATTATTTGCAATATTGATGATGTCTAGAAGTTCACCAAAGAGAGGTTTGGTCACCTAATTGCTGCTAATAATAAGAGAAATCCTTTATCGGAAAGCCCTCTTTCTTAGGAGCGACCGGTTTGTTAAATATTGTGAATTATAATATTAATGATGAATAAGTTCGTGTTGATTAAAGATGAATTTTATAGTTCCATCGTGTTGGAATTATTTGTGTTAGTGGAAATTGACATTTGTTTCGATAATAATTGATGTCCGGAGGTTATATTGTTCAATCGGGTATTCGGGCACTTTTAGGTATTGGAGTACTTATATTTACGATTACTATTCACGAGTTAATATTCATGAGTTACTATTCACGAAGTTACTATTCACGAGTTACTTATTCACGAAGTACTATTGATCACCGTAAAATATATTTCTTTTCGGTCCAAATCATTTTTGGGTACAATATTAATCCATGAGGAGATGTGCTAATTTTTTTTGAATCGTTGGTTGAAGTTATAATAAATAAATCAATATGGATTGGCTTTGGTGGAAAGTTATAATAGTGAATCAATATGGATCATTTGGTTTAAAGTTTTAATAGTAAATCAAGATGGATGAGTTGCTTTAAGTTTTAATAGTAAACCAATATGAATGATCTGCTTAAAAGTAAATCAATCTGGACCGCTCATGAATTAGTTACTATTCATCTATTTTTCTATAAATAAGCTCATTCCTTCATTATTTCTTACTGAATTCACCAAACTATAGAGAGAGAAACTATAGAGAGTTCTTCTTCTATAATCTCGAGCGTATTTTTTAGAGTTTAAGAAAATTTTGAAAGTAGAAGTGCAAGTTTTCTTCGAGTATATCCTCGCCTACCAAATGGAATACTCTTCTTTTTACTTGTAAGTGGATATTATTTGTTGTACTTTCGTAAGGGGTATTATTTCTTTGTATTCATAAAGAGAACTTCATTATTCCATTATTTATTATTACATTGGAATAACTCAGATACGCTGCCACCCTATACTTGGTGAAATTCTTCATTATTCCATTATTTATTATTCATTAGAATAACTTTTGTAACGCTGCTACCCTATACTGTGAAATTCTTCCATTATTTCATTCTTTATTATTCTGTTGGAATATCCTGCCTGCATGCGTTTCTGTGGGACCGGGTTCCATTCTTTATTATTACATTGGAATATCATGTATGCATCGCTTTTATGTCGAACTGATTCCATTCTTTATTATTCTGCTTGGAATATCCCGCATGCATGCGTTTTACGCTTGACCGGTCCCATTCTTTATTATTACATTTGGAATATCCATCATACATGCGTTTTCTGGCGGACCGGATTTCATTATTTATTATTCATTTGGAATATCCCGTCCTGCATGCGTTTACGCCCTGACCGGTTCCGTTATTTATTATTCATTGGAATAACTCATGCATGCGATTTATCGCATTTATGGTGATTTCTTTTGTTATTCCATTCTTTATTATACTCAGTTGGTTAAAACTTTGACTTCTATACTCCATGAAATTAGTGGAATATCCTTGATATTTGTGATTCATCCAGTATCTTTTTATGAAAATATTCTTCTGAGCATTCTTGAATTTTACTCTACAAAGAAGTATCATGTTGACAATGTGGACGTTATTAGTTCCTGGATAAATTAATTCTTGAACTTGTTTTATTGAATTCTTATATCATTGTCATCATCCTCACGCTTATATTATGTTGAAAGTCATCTGTGGGCACATGAAGTGCGTAGATGGACTTGGTATGATTATAACCTGGGGTTATTCTAAGATAATCGTGAACTGTAATATTACAAATGATGTGGAAAAAGTCCTCATTGGCCAGTAGTGCATTAATGGGCGCTTTTGGTATGATTATGGCTATGGATTCTCTTTGGTCAGTAGTGCAAATATAAATTATTTTATGGCACGATCGGAATAGTTGATGAAAACATGATTATCTTTAGCCGTAGTAGTCATGGATAATTAGTGGTCGTGATACTTAAAGAATATCATTGGCCGTAGTGCGAGGGGTGATTCGATGATGTGGATTATTTATTGTCGAGTCCCAAATGATAAAAGTGATGAAAACCTTTTAAATCATAGAAGATAGTAGATTTTATTCCCTACTGACTCTTCTAATGGATTGCTTGTTCATGCAGATTAAACTTAATAGTTATTATATTTTATCGGTTTAACACCGTTGAAGGCTAACGATAAATTATTCTCGCATTATCTTAGTCATAATATTTCTTACCCGACTAGTTGAGCTTACCTTTTCTTTTCTTTATTCTTCTTGAAATGAGAACGTATTTGACCAAATTAGTCGAACAAAGAGTGATGGTCCTAGATGTTTGCATTATACTTTAAGCATCATTATGACTCTGCGTTATAGTTTGGAATAAAAAAGGTAAACATGCTTCCAAGTTCATATCACAAGCGATCACGATGGGTAAGTCTATCAGATTACTTTGCTTTGGCACGAGATGGTAGCAATTGCTTAGCATTCTCCCGCCGCACTGCACTTCAAATTCTCGATTGTTGGTTCCATTTTGATTTTCTAGCATGCATATTATTATTATTATTATTATTATTATTATTATTATTATTATTATTATTATTATTATTATTATTACTACTATAATAATAATAAATATTATTATTATTATTATTATTATTATTTGTAGTGTGAGATGAAATGTGAGTCTTTAGATTAAATTAAAAGAATTGAAATGAAATCTGAATCGTCTTTGTGTTTTGTCAAATGAAAGATTTAAAATGAGTTCTATTTTATTATATAGATATAGTTGACAATCACATTTAGCCTTCAAAGGAATGAAAATTTAAATGACAAACAAGGATAAAGGAAATGGTTTTAAATTTTAAGTGTTTTAAATAATGTGTTATCATAATATTAATTGAATAAATTTTATGTGATTGATTATGTCATAAATTATTATTAAAATATTTAATATTATATCATTTGAAACAAAAAATAAATAAAATAAAGATCCCTAACATTACTGTCAAAGAAAAAAGAAAACAATTAAACCAACATCCCACATAAAGTATTTAAATAAATTAGTATCTATTGCGTGTAGAATAAAAGAAAAATCTTATAAACTTAAAAAAACTAAATTAAAAAAAATATCACCAGTTATTTTTAACTCTTTTTTGAGATTCATAAATAGTAATTGATTCCATAAATTTATGAAAAAAATCAATATAAAAAATTTAAAATAGGAATTACCTTAAAAGTTGAAGAATATTTTTAGAAAAGACAAAAAAGTTTCAAAAATGCTGTGGCCTTCAACTTTATATATTTTTTGTTTCAAAAAAAAGAAAGTATTAAACGTTAAAATATTTTAAAAATCAATCGTAGTAATTTGTTATTATGACAGAGTTTTAAATTAATAATTTATTATTTTTAGAGATAAATTTGAAATAAAAATACTGGAGTACATATTAGTCTTTTTCTAATCTTTTGTTTGAAAACGTCCTATAAAAATGGCCTAGCGTTCGTCATTCTTGCATTCTTCGCTTTTGAGAAAGTACTGGAGTGAGGATTGAAGAGATAAGAGGAGGAGACTACCTGAGGTTCTTATTCTTTCATATCTCATATATTCCTTTATATATTAAATATATTAAATGTATTTCACAATATTTATATGTAATTATTATATGTTTGTGTTAGTGCAAACAATTTGCATAGCGGCGAATTGATTTATACCCTGAATTGATTTTGCTTATGGTTATAATTTCATTTATC
This sequence comes from Panax ginseng, assembly GCA_020205605.1. Taxonomy (NCBI): domain Eukaryota; kingdom Viridiplantae; phylum Streptophyta; class Magnoliopsida; order Apiales; family Araliaceae; genus Panax; species Panax ginseng. Next base: position 7,600,915 of record CM035138.1, on the reverse strand, counting down.
TCTTGTATAAGGGTTCTGTTAGCATTGCTGACTGTAATTTTGGGATTTTATGGTTAAGTTTTTTTGCTGGGATTTTGAGGTACTATTTCATGTTGGGTAGATCTGATTTTAATTTTGTTCAGCGATTAGTTATGTTGCAAATCGCCTGTGGTCATTAAATTACAGTAAAAGGTGATGGGTAAGGGAATTGAAGAAATAGTTTTGTGTTTTATTCATTCTATTTGCCTTTCTCTATGTGTTGAATTAAAATAGCAAAATGACATTTCTCTTGGGCTATGATAAAATGAATAGTGAATTGATCCACATCTATATTAGATGCAGCTTTGATATATCTAGTTTTCCTTTTTATTTAGATATAATTGTGTGCCTCTCAATTTATAAATATTGAGTATATAAAATGCCTTGTCAATAAATACACACACACACACACATATAGGAAAAACTAAATAATATAATTGTATTTATTAGTTTGTCATATGTGTTTGTAGGTTAAAAATTTATTTTTATACATATTTAATTTTTGAATCTTGAAAGGTTACTAGTGGATTTTCTCCAACAAAATGTCTCATATTGTTATTTAATATTTATATAATTTTGACAAAAGATATATAATCTTTGTATAAATAATAAATATATCTAATTTTGGACCTATTCTAATTTTGTATAAATAATACAACTTAAATCTTTGTGTTAGTAATATCAAATTTATATTTTCATGCTAGTACTATCTTTTTTACCCCAGCTAAATATAAGTTCTGGTCTCATGGCTACACGTGGATGGAAAATGTGTTACATGATTACAATTTAAAGGGAATAAATTTATGTTTGCCTAGGTTAACTTGAATTTTTTTGAAGTCTATAAATCAATTTTTTAAAAAATAAAATTGTCTTTATTTTGTTACCAATTCATAGTTCAATCGGGTTGCAGCCTGAGAATGTGGCCCTTGGTTCCCCACTTGGATATATATGCTGGTGCATTTATGCTTGTGTTAGGTCTAAGGAGTTTGGAACTTTTGATCCACAATCAAAATAAAATATCCAGAATAATACAAAGAAGAGCTCATAATAAGTTACATACATAAATAAAAAGGTCTTTCTTTCTCTACAGGAATTTTGGTTATATTTTCTCTTACAAAAGCTGATTCTTTTTGAGTATCTGTCCACTAGCTAAACATTATGAAATCACAGTGGTAAAGTTTAATGTTTTGAAACAAAGCGTTCATTAAGAAATTTTACTGGATGCATTAATATGAACAAAGTGGTAAAAGAAAAATGGTAGCGCTAAAAGTTAGTAGGAACATGTGATATGGCTACCTAGTACCAATGGTAAGAGCGACCATTTAATCAAATGCACACCTTACATATATTGACTATAACCTTATGCGCGTGCGCGAGCACACACACACACATATATAGAATAATAATATTTTTTTTGGGGAGGGTCATGGACTAGCACCATACGACCGATAACTATTATAGAATCGACTAGCACCTAATATTGCATGAATAATAACTTCTATTAAATTGAAAAGCACTTTGGTTCCATAGAATTAAAAATCCATGTTTTGACCATGAAATTATCAGACTTCCATTCTTCTTGAGTCATCCTCGGTTGTGCAGGCATAGTAGTTGTCCCATTGATAAAATGTTGCATATGACCTCAATTGACATACGAGCCAACGCAGAATTGAGATGAATGTTTCTAATAAACTATCATTATGGATGGAACTAGATTCGGCCATGGTAATAGGAGTCACAAGAATTATCCAAGGAAACAAGGACTAAAGGCTCAACAAAAATGGCAGGGTTATTCTAAAAAATGCAACGGACAACAGTAAACAAATGGCAGTGAGTGAACAATAAGGGAGAAATTGGGTTTTTTGAAGCGGTTGGGTCAATTTAGTGCAATAAAGCTAACAAGTACGTTCAATACAATAAATAGTGAACAAATAAGCCCAGTACAAACCAAATAGGCCAAGTAAATGCTCAGTATAGAGGTTTAGAAAACTAACAGTGAACAAATAGGCCAAACGAATGCTCAATACAAGCAAACCTGAATTTCACGCTAGTCGACCACTGTAGATGGCAAGAGGAGAGAGAACCGACTGCACTGGAACAAACCACGCACTGTAGTTGTCTGAAACTGTCTCACGCGCCGACAGAGAGTGGTGCGTGGCGTCGGCGACTGACAAGTGGGGAAGCGCGTGGAGGCGCGTGCGGCGGCGGGTGGTGAGTCTGACACTTTTGTGTTGATCGACTGACAATGGGTAAACCACTTATGTAAGTTATGTTCTTAATTTCTCCAAATGGATTGATTCGACTGATTTTCTAAGATGATTTAAGATCAACCACAAACAGAGGGAGGAAAAATTGAAGAACAGTGGGTTTTTTTCTTTTTGATAAGGATCAAGCTTTGATACCATGTAGAAATATATTATCTCTCTTATATTTCTTACATGAAGCTTATTTATACAAGAAAAAACTTTCAACAAGTACAAGGAGCCCATGCTCCATTAGGTGTTGCCATACTCTACTAACAACTATATCAACTGATATACTTTACTAACTAACATGACATCTGCTAACAATAAGCATCCCACATTTTAAGGGAGATTTATCTAACTTTTTCTCTAAAAACTTCTGTTAATTAAGTATGATCAATCCAATACAAGGACATGGATCTGCACTAGATCTTGATTACATTTACTTTAGTAGAGGACTTTCCTAAAATTTAACAGGCTTGCAGGATTTTTAGGATAACTTCATTCATTTTGAAATGACTATAACTGTTACAACTTATACCATGAGAATAAATACCCTTGTCATTTCATTAGTGTATTATCCCTTTCTAAGCGTCTCTTATTAGATTTTATAAATTTATGTCTGTCTGGTGTAATTTGAAGGCATCAATGTTACAACGTAAGCTTGATATTATGTCACGCTTTGTTAGGTCGTTCCAGATATGGCGTCGGTGCATACTACTTTGACATCATTGACCTGTAAGAATGCCATCCATTCTGCTTCCTTAAAGTTGCAAAATACTACATTCTTGCCTGGGTTTGATGTGGTTGGGCATGCTGCTACATGGAAGAAGGAAATATATCCCCCTTCCTTTTCGGGACCTAGAGCTACGTTAACCTTTGATCCTCCGTCAGCCAATAGAGAGAAGACGACTAAACAAAGTAAGCACACAGTTGATCCTGCAGCCCCTGATTTTCTTCCCCTTCCATCCTTCGAACAGTGTTTTCCGAGGAGCACTAAAGAATATGGGTATGCCTATGTTTTTTTTCTTCCAGTATATAGCTTATTGTTTTCATTTAAGACATGTAGATTGTGAATGTCTCAGAATTACATTAAATTGAACATGCATGTTGTCCCCTATCTCCCGCAATCCCCTATTTTATTTATTTACTAAGAAACACATTCATTGACCATTTTGCTTCCATGTAAAGTGCACGCGTGTGCATGCTCTCAGATAGTGTTTTGCAAAATAATGATGCAGTGATTCTTCTTTACAGGGAGGTTACTCATGAAGAATCTGGTCATGTGCTTAAAGTTCCATTTAGACGTGTTCATCTAGCAGGGGACGAACCACATTTTGACACCTATGACACCAGTGGTCCTCAAGACATAAGCCCTCAAATTGGTATGAACTTAAAATTCTTGCTTAAAAATAATTTTCATCTTTAGTCGATTTCATTCTTTCTCGCGGGCATTGTGTTCTATTGGATCTTCAGGATAGATACTTTTCTATTTCTTGCATGTTTGTCATATCTGTACTATGGGATATTCTTTCAAGTTTTATAAAAATGATTAGTTTCTTCCTCGAGAGATTCAGTAGTTGATTGCTTTAAAAGGCATCATCTCTATTCCCCATCTCTCGCCAGTAATTTCTAGACATTTCAACTCACCTAACTGTTTTTATTCACATCTAAGCCATTTTATCTTTGATTTATTTCTAGACAACTGGTTTTATTAAACAGGACTTCCCAAGTTGCGCAAGGAATGGATTGACAGGCGGGAGAAATTAGATTTACCGAGATACACACAGATGTTCTATGCTAAGCAGGGAATTATAACAGAGGAAATGTTGTATTGTGCTGCTCGTGAGAAGCTTGATCCAGAGTTTGTGAGGGCAGAGGTTTCCCGTGGCCGTGCAATCATTCCATCCAACAAGAAGCACTTAGAGTTGGAGCCAATGATAGTTGGAAGAAATTTCTTGGTAAAAGTGAATGCAAATATTGGAAATTCTGCTGTTGTAAGTTCTATCGAGGAAGAAGTTCACAAGCTTCAATGGGCTACAATGTGGGGTGCTGATACTATTATGGATCTCTCTACTGGTCGTCACATCCATGAAACTCGTGAGTGGATTCTACGTAATTCTTCTGTTCCTGTTGGCACTGTTCCCATCTATCAAGCACTTGAAAAGGTAAATGGAATCGCAGAGAATCTGAACTGGGAAGTTTTCAGAGAGACCTTGATTGAACAGGCTGAGCAAGGTGTAGATTACTTCACAATTCATGCTGGGGTCCTGCTTCGCTACATCCCATTGACCGCAAAACGAATGACTGGAATTGTTTCTCGAGGGGGCTCTATTCATGCAAAGTGGTGCTTAGCTTATCACAGGGAAAACTTTGCTTATGAGCACTGGGATGACATACTGGACATCTGCAATCAATACGATATAGCATTGTCTATAGGTGATGGACTCAGACCAGGGTCAATTTATGATGCTAACGACACTGCTCAGTTTGCAGAGCTCTTAACTCAAGGAGAGCTGACACGTAGAGCTTGGGAAAAGGATGTACAGGTAATGATCTTGTGAAGTATGCTAAATCATGTAACATTATTTAATATAAGGTTTTTTTTACATTGTAACATCTTTTCAAAACCTAGTTCAATTATGTGTGGTGGAATCAATTATTTTATGTTGTTCATTACAGCTGGGGTTGTAAATATGCTGAAACTGGTTGTAGCAGTTACGTTTTTGTTTGACTTCAAAGGAACACAAATAGATTCATCTTCTATGACTTCTGGCTATTACACTAAAGCTTAGTTTATCAAAGGAAAACAACTTTATTCAGCCTCTGTCTACTAAACTAAACTAAACTGAGTCTGCTTAAAAATAGCATGGAGAATAGTATATATCTCAATGCTCAACTAAATTATGTCAATATTCTTCCTATAACTTGTTCTTATCATACGAGCCAGCATAAGATTCCAAATAATGTGTTTTAAGAGTAGATTGTAAGTTATAAATAAGCATCATACAGTAAGGTGGATGTAATTTTAACATGTTATTGTCATGTTATAATTGACAGTCTATTTATACACACTGGGTGTAAGTTAGAGCGTCTATTAATGTGATATTTTAACATTTTAGTGTTCTCTTTATGGTTATAATTATTGCAGAATGTGATTTTTAATGAAAACTTGGAAACTTGTGATACATTGCATGTTCTATTACATCTCTCATTATTATTATTAATGTGCCAAAACTTTGGTTTAATCTTTCTTGTTAAATTACCACTATGATTTAGGACGATGTGTTATTTCAGGTAATGAATGAAGGGCCTGGACATATTCCAATGCATAAGATTCCAGAGAACATGCAAAAACAACTAGAATGGTGTAATGAAGCACCCTTCTACACCCTTGGACCTTTGACTACCGATATTGCTCCTGGATACGATCACATCACATCAGCTATAGGTGCTGCCAATATTGGAGCCCTTGGCACTGCACTCCTCTGTTATGTCACACCAAAAGAGCACCTTGGTTTACCTAACAGGGATGATGTAAAAGCTGGGGTTATAGCATACAAGATAGCTGCTCATGCAGCTGATTTAGCGAAAGGTCATCCACATGCTCAAGACTGGGATGATGCACTTAGCAAGGCTAGATTTGAGTTCCGATGGCTGGACCAATTTGCATTATCGTTGGACCCAATGACTGCCACATCCTTCCATGATGAAACCCTGCCATCAGATGGTGCAAAAGTGGCTCATTTCTGCTCTATGTGTGGGCCAAAGTTCTGTTCCATGAAGATAACCGAGGATGTTCGGAAGTATGCTGAGGAGCATGGTTATGGGAGTGCTGAAGAAGCTGTGCGGGAAGGGATGGATGCTATGAGTGCTGAATTCCTGGCAGCCAGGAAAACTGTGAGCGGAGAGCAACATGGTGAAATTGGCGGAGAAATCTACTTGCCGGCAGATTACATCAACTCTTCAAAGAACTAAAGGTCAGTAAGATTCTATTAATTTTGCTAAATGTACAAGGTTGTGGATTATTAGTCAAATCAGCTGTGTGTGAGAGAGGAGATTATCTGCTGGAGAGAGGGGGGAGAGGGGTGGGGGGAGGCAGTGTAAATAATTTACTGTTGCAATGGTAACTGAATTGAAATGCCTGGTGAGAGAGAGAGAGAGAGAGAGAGAGAGAGAGAGAGAGAGAGAGAGAGAGAGGAGGAGAGAACTATATGTAGTTATCTGCTAAAATGGTAACTATATTGAAACGGCAGGACCTCGGCAGAAACTTGAGAGTTTTCCTTTAGTTTCTCAGTTAGTTCGATAAGGCTAGTTGACCTTATAAAAGAATTTGTTATATATGCTACTCAGTTGTTGGTAGTTTCTCCATTAATGATTAGTGTACCATTTTTGCCACATGCTTATGATGCTGGTGAACATGTCCTCTAGTTCTATCAAAAAGGAAAAAATGTAAATACTATGACCACAATAACACCATAATAGAGAATATAACTAAATACGAAGTCAAGGATAACTTGATGGGTGAAAAAATTGTAGAAGGGGCAAGTGATTTCTTGTATTCATATTTGTGCTACTCCCCAATTAACCTTGGTCTCTTTTTTTTTTTTTCTTCCTTTATTTAATTTCAAGAAGTAAAGATAGTTTGCCATTTTAAGATTGTAGCTCCAAATTAATATATGCTGATTCAAAGAAACGTGAATGCTTGAGAGGCAGGCACTTTGAACTTCAGATTTGTACACATGTGGAATTTTTGAATGTTCTTTGCTTGTAGATGCTTCACTTTATTAACCCTTTACTTGAAAAACTAGGTGCTACGATTTCCATGATCATCTCCCTTTGGTTCTTGCATCAGTTACCACAAGGCTGTCTTAACAAAACTTCTGTTGCAGGACCTTATGAAGAATAAGAACTGGTTTGGAGCTTCTAGGAGCATTTGTGTGTGTGGGCTACACAAGAACGGTGATTCAGGATTTTGATGTTCAAGCTCTAGGTAAGTTGGTAGCCGTAGTTTGGCAAATAATTTGAGACAAAGGAATCTTTCTTTGTTTTAGAATGTTGCAGTAATGAAAAACTTTAGCAGCGAGTTTTATTTGTTTATTGGGACTTCTTTTGTTCTTCCATTAACATAAGAAACGCACCGGGGGTGTCTGTATCTGCTTCGGCGCTGGCTCTTTTGGCCAGGATGCGAGCAGGTCAGGCTGAGAAAGTCCCTTTGCACCTGAACAGGATAATGCCTGCGTAGGGAGAGTGCATTTTCTTGTTCATTTTTATGTGCTTTCACAGGGAAGGAGATTCCATTCTTGCAAATCCATGTTGGGCAGGTTCACATATAGGCTCATCTCTCTGGTGGCCTGGGAAGTAACTGAAACTACAATGAAAAAGTGGTATTATATAATTCCCTTTTGCGGCATTAAATGAAAATGAGCACAAATAGTCCATAAATTATATAACGGGCTAATAATAGTCTGATAATAAAATTAGTACAATAATCATATCGAGACTTTTCAATTTTCTATTAAGGTCATGGATGAAGAATTGGCTTCACTGTACGAATATAAAGAGGAGAAGACAGTAAGGAAAAAGTTTTTTGAGTAGGCCACAGTAATACATTAACCAAAAGTTTAATAACATTATGCTGTTTAAATATAAACTAGGGGCAGATTTGTCAACGAGTTAAATCAGAATAAATCATGTTTTGATCCAATATGATCTATCAAGTATGATAATCAAATGATTTGACTCATTATGTAATGAAGCATTAATTTGTCACATGATTCACTTGATCCAACAATTTTTGATCAATTTAAAAAAAAATTATTTGTACAATTATATTAATTTATAAAGTATTATTATTTATAAATTATATTAACTTATAAATAATATCATTTAATCTCTCTAAACTTTTTCCTTTCTTACTTAATTTTTTTTTCACTTTCTCTATCTGAAAAATTAAATTTTTTCATTTAATATAAACGCAACATATCTATATAAATTAACTTGAAGTAAACCAAGTATGTATATGTCTTGACCAATTTGTAAGATGGGGAATTATTGGCCAATTTGTCCACCTTCTTTTCTTTTCTTCTTTTTTTTTTTTATTTTTTTTTTTCATTTTTCTTAATGGAGAGAAAAAGTAAGACTAACTGATTCTTATATGAATAGTGGAATAAGCTTGAAGTGAAATGAAATTTAAATCGAAAAATACTTTTGCAAGAGATGCCAAGTATTTTTACTTCCCAAAAATTGTTGTAATCAACAATATTTGATACATATTCTTTCACATCTTTCCATTTTTAAAAGAGTTTTTTTATAAATTAAAAAAAAAGTGACTAAATTACTTTTTTCCATACATAACCATGTGGATACACATTTCTAATGTAATGTAGCAGATGGAAAGTTAAGTTGGGTTGGGTTGTAAAGAATAATTTGAATGTGCGAGAGGAATATATATATATATATATATATATATATATATATATATATATATATATATAATTTTTTGTAGATCAGTGAACCAAATTAAATTAAATTCATAATTTGATCCATTTAAAATATTAATTAAATGAATTATGAATCATATATCTAGCTAGAATTTTGATCAAATAAAATAGTATATTAGAGCATGTCAAATCATTATCAAAATTTGACTCATTGACAGCGGGTACAAATTGAAAGTAAAAACATTGAAGATAAAGAAAAAACCAGGAGGGCATAAAAATCACGATTGTCGCGGGGTTTTCTAATTAAGTAAAACTTCAGGGGCTTGCAAAACTGTTCAACATACAAATTCCAAAGTCGGTAGAAACTAGAACCCTAGATTTCATCAAGAGAAAAGGAAATGGCGACGATTTATCACGAGCGGCAAAGATTACAATTCTGTCTGTTACACTCCCTCAACAATCTTTTCCAGGTAAACCCCCCTTCACTCTCTCTATTACTCCCCTCTCGATCCCTCTCTCTCTCTCTCTAAATAGATAGATAGATAGATCCCTTTTACTTGACAAAAATTGGGGATGGAGTTTCAATTTTGTTTATAGCTAGTACTTGTCTTTTGATATTTGGGAAACCCAGAAAGAAAAAGAAAACCTGAAAAAAATAATGATTATATGTTGGAAAATGGAAATAGTTGGTGTTTGGTGAATGTGATATATGTTATTATTATGTAGGAAAAGAATGCATTTACGCGAGCAAATTTGGATGGTATTGCTGAAGAACTAGTTGTTGTTGTTGATGATCCAAACAAGGTAAAGTGGAGACCTTTGTCTGTTATCTTCAACCCTCATCATAATTCAGTTACCGGGAATTATGATATAAATGTTCTAATTTCAGCAGTCGAGGGAAAGGGGAAGAGGGTTGTCTGGCATGATCGGCGTAATGGAATTGATCTGGATGAAGGCAAGTTATATGGTATTGTGGTTAATATTCCAGTAAGAAAGTATGGTGGGCTTTGGAGAAGTAGGCATTGGGTTGCGGTGAGAAGGATTGAGGGGGTTTTGTATAATTTGGATAGTGATTTTGATGCTCCTTATTCTTTTAAAGATACTCAGGAGGTTAGGGAATCCTTGGATAGAGTCATTAGTGGGGGTGCTGAGGTATTGCTTGTAATGAATGAATGATTAACACGGAAGTGGTTAGTATAAAGTTTATTTCGAGTTAAGTTGGTCAATTGACCGATAGAATACTGACATGGAGGCGATGTTGTATGACAATTGACCGACTTACTAAAAAAATAACTTCATGCTAACCGGATCTGATTAACAATCCATGCCCTGCCCTGCTTGCTATATATATAAATGTTGTAATTGGTGAATTATTTTTATCACATACATGATATATAGATGGACACTTTGTTATCAAAACTTAGTGGGTGTACAAAGATAGATGAGAGTGATGAGCAACATATGTTATAACTAAAAACACTCATCTCCTTTCCTTTCATCAAGCTTGAGCCAACAGCCAGCCAAGGTTATATATTAACACGAGTTTTAAACCTATGTTATTATTCAACTTTATCCCTTGTTTCGTGTTGTTCAAACTAAACTTGCCTCCTTAAAAAAACAAGAAGAGAAAATTTCACTTTTATAATCAATCAATAACTTGGAATTTCTGAGCTAATAAGCTACATGAAGGAATATTTATAGTAGGAAACATTTTAACAAAATGATTTTTTTACACATGGAAGTGGAAATTTCAGTTCCCTATTTATATGAGACCATCATGTATGGCAACTCTTAAAAATAAAATTAGTAACGAATTATTTTAAAGAAAAAAGAATAACGAAATAAGATTAAGTATATATTGTAAGAGATATCTGAGTAATATTATATATAATCCATGAGGGTTTAGGTAATTTATTTAAGCATCATACTTTTTCTTAACATGTTTTTTTATAATGTGATAGTCTAATGATAATATTTTTATTTACTGTGCAATGTTATAAATTCGGGTTTAAAGTCATAACCAAAAATAAATAAATAAAATATCTCTAAAAATCCATTTCATGTGGGTGTCATCGATAAATAAAGTATTTTGTTGGTTAACAAAATACTAAAATGATTATCATGTCCTGTAGGTTATAGGACTTGTACTTTCTGTGGTGTTAATATCAATACTAAACCTCAACAATTTCAAGGTTGATCACTGAATCCATCTTATTTCCTGAAAATCTGCTTTTTACCGACCCAAATTTAGCAGTGCAGCAGTGTTCGTCAAGGCACCAAGGTTTCTAGGTATATCGTATTTCTCAATTCTCATATAAATTTTCTCGAATCGAATCTTTTCCCTTTTGTTGGCTTTCATTGAATCAGCATCCGTCTAGGGTTAGGGTTTTTGTGTAATCTTCAAAAGGTATACTAAAATGATTATCATGTCCTGTGGGTTATAGGACTTGTACTTTCTGTGGTGTTAATATCAATACTAAACCTCAACAATTTCAAGGTTGATCACTGAATCCATCTTATTTCCTGAAAATCTGCTTTTTACCGACCCAAATTTAGCAGTGCAGCAGTGTTCGTCAAGGCACCAAGGTTTCTAGGTATATCGTATTTCTCAATTCTCATATAAATTTTCTCGAATCGAATCTTTTCCCTTTTGTTGGCTTTCATTGAATCAGCATCCGTCTAGGGTTAGGGTTTTTGTGTAATCTTCAAAAGGTCAGTGTTTTCTATATGAATAAATATATCTCAAGTAATAGGTGACTGGGGGGGGAAATTAGCTAGTAACGAATTGAGTATTGCAAATCATTTGTGAATAACTCGGTTTATCCTGTTTGTTAAATTGCCTCAGAGAAGTTCCTGATTTGTAGCCTCTGCTTTTGCTTTAATGGAACAAGACATTGCTAGTACTTGTGCTTCAGAAGATGTTTCAGGGTATGAACTTGGCTGTAAATTCACCGAGGGTCTAAAAATTCGACATGATCAGAACAAGAATACTAATATCCTCAATGTGGGTAAACAAGACTATACATACAAGGATGAGGAAGAAGAAGATGAAGATGATTTTGACAATGACGACTTAACTGCTGAAATATTAGCACAAAATGGCTACGCAAAAACTGAACCAGCTAAGCATAGAAATGTGGGAAATCAAGAATCCGTTAATGAGGAGGAAGAGGAAGACCTAACTGCTGCTTTATTGGCACAAAGTGGCTATGCAAAAAATGAATCACCTAAGCATAGTCCAATGACTTGGCCTAGTGATAAGAAACTTGTATCGGCCTTCAAGGGAAGCCGTGAGAAGGAGGGATTGCTGGAGACAAAGGTGTGTGTTACATGGGCGCCTGATGTGTATGATCCTCCTCCTACTTCAGACGACCACTTGGAAAGACAAGAAGCAAGTTCAGAAGTATGGTGGGAGTTCTAACAAGTGTTTCAAGACGCTGGAGGATAACGAGAAATTGGTTGGTTCGCCTTCTACTGCAACAGACCACTTGGCGAAAACCAAGACTGATAGGCCTAGTAAGAGTAATACCAAATCCGCGGGAAAGGGGAAAGACAAGAAGCAAGTTCAGAAGTGCAAGACTGTGGATGATGATGATGGATTGTCTGATTCTCTTGCTCCCTATGAAGAATTTGAAGACCACTACTGAGACTTTATAAGTACGTTAATCATTTTTTTTTTGATTTGGTATATACGATACTTAGGTAGGGGTATATATAATGAGTTTTGAAGATTTCTAACAGGAATTGAGAAGATGGTTGAGTGAGTTATATGTTATCTCCTCATTTTGCTCCATTCACTTACCATTGCATCATGGTTTTCCTTTATATTATTGCAGCTTTTCTTTGAAATGATGCACCAAATAGGGTTGGAAGCTTTTTGTCTTTGCCATTTTATTTGTTATTTGATGGCAATCATGTTACTGTATATATTTTGTTGTAAATGTTGAACAAAACAGCATCCTTACTTGTGTAAGTATCTAGAATAGTAAGCATATTTTAGATTTTTAATAACAGGACCAAGATTGTTCTATTTAATATATTCAAAATATAGCTTCTGTTTCTATAGCATCATTTGTCACATACTTGAAAAAAAATTGTTAGCCCTTTAGTTGCATAAAACAGAGTAGAAGGCTACTCTTTCATTGCTTCATCAATTTATTTTTGCAATGATGTCAATCCACTCCTACTAAACTAGTTAATCAATAAAAGCCAATAGCCTAAAGAATAATAATGAATTAAAGAACCAACGGCATTTTCCAACTCTAGGAAATTGATTAAGCAATATAACATCACGGCCAGACCTCATTCCTTATTAACTTTTTGCTGCATCTTGCGATTACGAACCAGAGGCAGCAAAAGTTAGATTTTCACAAGGTTAACTTCTCATGCCTAACTTGCAGAACTGAGGCATTTGATCTAGTACTTACCCAAAAAATGGTGGAGGAATTTGATTAGTGTTCAGGCGTCTTAAATGCTTTCTTTACTCTTCGTATTGATTAATAACATTCATATCTGTATGGTTAGTTCAGCTATTAAGTTGGTTGATGAATTTCAGGCCAATATCTAATCAATTTGACTGGAACATTTCATTGTTGCAATACGAGTATAGAGTAGATGCATGGTAGTAAATTTGTAAACTAGACTCAGAGAATCATCAGATACAATATGCTACTATTCGGTCCTTAAGTTTTCATTGACTAGCTGCATTTAAGCTTAACTGCCAGATACCAGTTCTTTCAATGCAGTTTTCACATGAAATCATTCTCTTTCCATTAGAATTTGATAGTATGGTTGTTTGTAGGGTTTCCTCATATAACAGAGGAATGTTGAGTATCTAATAAATCAATACTTAACCATAACCAAGTCATCTTATATCATATCAATGTAATTGAATTTAAAGAGGATAGTAAAATTCACAGAAGGAAAACAATAGATAGCAGCATAGTGTTAAGATCATTATAAAAGATTTAATGCGATATATCAACTGGGAAAATCGAATGAACTCGGAGAGACTCATTCTTTCTTTGCAAAGAGGCCTCCAAATCCACCATTTTCTTTCTTTGGAGGAACTGCCACGGAATTCTTGCGGCTGGTAGTGCCACTAGTCTTCCCCTCCACCTTCTGGAGGATTGGATCAACCTCCAACATCTGTTCTTCCTTCTGTAATGCCCCAAGGACAAAGTCTAACAGACTCTTTTCCTCACTGCCTCCGCCGGAGCTCTTTGACGCGGTTGCCATTGTTCGTACTCCTCTTCCTCGGCCGCCGGGGATGACCACGGGAGAGAAGAATAAGTTCAAAGAAGCCATTGCAGGTAATGTTTTGCGGCTTTGAAAGTTTATGATGCTGCAGCAGTAAGAAAAGAAGAGATCAGGAATGGCAACGTAGGTGGGATAATACAAATCTTTGGCCTAGTTCTATTATGAGATTGTTGTGATAAGAATTATATGGACGTGTTTATAGCACGAGCACTCCACAAGCGTCTTATCCTCCTCTTTTGGGTCCATTTGATTTCTATTTTGCCCCACTCGTATATTTCTACTAATTTTTCCATGTAGGAAAAATGAGGTGGATGGAAGCTCAGCTCATCCTTATGAATATGGTTATCGATCTGACACATGGCATCATACTTACCTATGACCTTGAGTAGATTTGGAAGCATGGCTTGTGAATGAATTTTTAGCCGTAATTAGTTGCGAAGCTGGACTGGAAAAAAAAATTGAAAAAGAAAAAAGTGATAGTTTTGTTGCTCCTAAAGATCACTAGTAGTTTTCATATGTAGCCAAAGAGGATAGATAGATGGTCTTTGTTGAGTAATTTGGAAACTCCATCTCTAATATTCCTTTCAATTCATAATCTCTTAATCTAATATATATATATATATATATATATATATATATATATATATATATATATATATATATATATATATATTCTATCTTGTTTTCACCCTTTATCTAATCGACTGAAATTACCTTTTTATTGATGATGGCGGACCGTGACGGATTTGGTTCTACAACTCAATTGTTATACTTTTAATGACGACAACATATAAGCGTCATTAAAAGTATAGACGACGGTTGTATGATCGAATCGTCGCCAGGTCCGTCGTTAAAAGGGAGTGAACTCGGATGAGTTAGAAAAGATGTGAACTTAAGATCCGAAATCGTGTATATATATATATATAAACTTTAGTGCATGCCTGGATATACTGAGTAGGCAAATAAAGGCGTAATAATTGAAGATGCATCTTTTTGATTGTGATTTGTGACAAACAAATGACAATTACTCTTTGTTTCATGTCTCCTGCATTCGTCCACTTGCCTTTGTCTATGCCTATAGTATAAAATTAATAATGTTCAATTACTTGTATACTTCTTTCTTAATTAATCCCTTATTAGCTGTTAGGATTAATTACATGATTTAATACGCATAAAATTAAAATTAAAAAAATGTCGTTTTTTTTGCATGATTAATCCCTTTCTTGTGTTCCATCCATATATAGAGGACTGGAGAGGGGTGTGTATCAAATATCAATGCATACTTGATTTCATCTAATAATAAAAAGCGAATCAATTTATTAAGATTTTGTTGGACATCTAAAGGTCGGTTTTTAACTTGTTTGACACTCAGCTTTGCATCGCATCGCATCTGGAAAAAGCAAAGCCAAAGGAAAAGTAAAAGTAAGAAAAGAGAATTAGAAAACCTTTCCTACTTTTTGGGATTTCATATCTGGCCTCTCTGGGAATGTTAAAATAGATTTCATCAACCGCACTAGTGCTTAATTTATTTAACGTAAGAATTAAGTCTTAGTATTATATATATACACAAAAAATATGGAAGTACAGAGTCGTGTAACTTTTAAAATTATACAATCTACGATTCACTCTACTATCTACTATCGTAGAGTAGTCACTACACGATTTGAGAATTCAGTCTACGTTCGACGATACTACTTTACGATAATAGAATGAATTTACTTTACTATTATCAGTATCGTGGACTTTTCTACGATAGTAGAGTAAATTCACTCTACTATCATTGACTGCGTAACTTTAAAATTTACACAGTTGTGCACCTCTATTTTTACCTCTCTCTCTCTCTATATATATATATATATTTATATGTTAGGATTCGAGTATATACTTTATCTACTTCTTCATAGTGCTCACCCCTTTTAGGCGATGGTTTCGGTTAATATAATCAGTAAATACATACTTTTAGCGACGCTATATGTTGTCCGGTCGTTAAAGTATAAACGACTATTGTATGACCGAAACCGTCGCTTAAAGGAGGGTAAAGACGAGCAATGAAAGTAAATAAGGAGATGACTCTGATCCTCTTCTCTCTCTCTCTATATATATATATAGTATTTTTTAGGGCTTTACTTTGAAATTTTACCTCAATTTCAGCTCATTTTTTTTTTTTTTAATAAAAAAAATATAACTAATAAAAATGTATAATAATTTTTTTTTGAAATTGAAAGTTTTTTTAAAAAAGTGTTTTTTAAGTGTGATTTGAGTATATATAACAAAAGCAAGTGTTGTATGAATCGTATAACACTATTTTGTTATATGTACTTAAATCACACTCAAAATATTTTTTTTAAAAACTTTCAATTCAAAAATTATTATACATTTTTATTAGTTATGTTTTTTTTATAAAAAAAAAAGACAAGGTGAACTAAATTGAAATTCAATAAGATATTTCTAAGATCCTCGCTTTTATATATATATATATATAAAAATATATATCCGATTTAGAAATTTAATCCTTCCAAAATCTATAAGATATACTAATAAAATGATGATCTACTTGGACAATTGGACAAGATCACGAGTAACAATGCACATGACCAAGGTAATCTATATATATCATTTTGGACGTGTACGTATTTGTTTAAGAAATTTAATATGTACAATCAAAACTTTGGTTTATGCGTTTATATTTTTATATACATACATACATACATCCATATAATTGAAATAGACAAGATCATGCGTTACATTTCCCTAAATAATGTAATGTGATAAGCTCAATTAAATAAAAACAAAATATAACCCTTCAGCTGTGAGCACAACTCTAGTCATTGGATTCTCTTTGCGCAGTGTAACACACAAAACAATATAAAGAACTTTAATAAGTATACCTCTCAAAATTATCCACAATACGTATCCAAATTCCAAAATAATAATAAGAATGAAATGATTGACACCAGTTTTATCGTAGCAAATTTATATAACTTTTTATTATATTATATGGGTTATAGAAAATGTTAGAAGTTATCCAATTTAGAAAATTAACATTTTCATAATATTTTTTTATATTTTCACATGAAAAGTGACGTTGTAAATGTATAGCGACGATTTTCATGTAAAAATTTTATTTTTTATTGTAAATTTATCGGTTTCTTACAACTTATTAATATAATATTTTCTATAACACATGCAATAAAAAGCTATAAAACTTAATACAATGAATTAAATTGATGTCAATTTGACCCTAACCGGATCCACTGACATGCATCCTACCGTACCACACTATTCCTGCACAATTTGAATATGGTACTGATCAGTTTGTCCGATAAAAGATCCGGTTAGTATAAATTTTATTTTTTAATAAATTAATCAATAAAATATTGACATACACTTTACATGCGTGTCAATATTCTATTTATCAATTTATTCAAAAATATACTTTATGGTACCCACTTCCTTCTTTGAGACTTCAACCATTCTTAATTCACAAGAAAATCAATTGAGTTGGTCACTTTTGTCAGTAAAATTTAAAGTCATGTCAAATTTTTTACTCGAGTTAAAAATATATTGATAGATCAATACACACATACATATATATATATTGACATTGATTAGGATAGATGTTTTGATGTGACGATTTAGTCAAGTTGTTACATCCACAATCCTTCGTATTATTAGTATCCTTAATAACGTACATATTGTAACGTTATATACAGTTTATTGTAGTACAATTTATGGCCTGCACAACAGTCTGTATTCTACATATTCGAATACAATTAAACCTGTTGTATTAGGTTAAGTCTATGTAAAGTAAGCATTTCGGGGTTTAAAGATATAGGATATGATGACATGACCCCACATAAATTAGAAAAGAATAAATAGGGAAACAAAAATTAAATAACGTAAGATTATTTTTATAAACCATTTATTATACGTACCCTTCACATTATAAACAGTATAATAAAACTAATACGAAGATAATTTAAATATGAAACTTAATTATTTTTTTATATTAACTTAATAACAACCTAGAAATAAATATATAAATTTTCTAATCTTTTCTTTTACATTATAAATTAAATTCTCATCATTCATTACTTTATTTATTTTTTTCGTCCCAAACAAAAAAAAATGAAGTGAGTTTCTATTTATGGGAAACTGGGAATGATATACATGAAAGTAATCATCTTTCTTTCCCTTCACAATATCACACAGAGATGAAGACGTGGTGAGAGAAATTTCGATACCATGATGTTGCCTTACACCTGCCCTTCAAACCTTTATTCTTCCGCGCGTGTCCCTACCTAAACCCTACCCCTCCTTCCTTTTACATTCTTTTCCGAATAAGTGTAGCCGGACAAGAAATTGGACGGTCCAATTTTTTTTTTATTTTTTTCGTAACTTTCAAAAAATATATAATATTTATTTTAACATAAAATTTTATAAAATATAATATTTTAAGTATAATTTAAATACATACATTTTTTAATAATTACATTAAAAAATAAAAAAAAAACCCTCCTCCTCCTCCTCATCCTCCTCCTACTATCATTCACCCCATCTCTAATTCCCTTTTCTTTCTCTCTCATCAATATTATTCCATGGCCATAACAGAGCTAATCAAGCTCAACTTCAACCTCTTCTATCTATGTTAATTTAATGGCAACCTTTCGCCCTCTCTTTAACAACTTCGTCTCTCTTCTCCTTTTCCTTTTCCTTCATTTGGGTTGCTTCAGTCTCACCTCCAATCGCCAAAAACATCGCAACTCCAAAAAAACTAAAATTTCCCCTATATCTCTTCGCTCCTCTACTTCACCTTCTCGCTTGAAATCAAAACCCCACAAAGCTCTCTCCTCCTCTTGGTCTTTCTTCAAACGGATCTTTTTCTCCTCCACACCCATCCCCATAACACACCCGAACCCGAGTATCGGATCCCCATGCTCCTCCACTAGATCCTTGCGACAATCCTCCATATTCTCCGTCATACCAAATGACACATTTGTTTCGGATTCAAATCCTCCTCGTAAAAGATCCCACGGGTCGTTCTCAGAATCTGATATCTCCTCCGACCACAGCTTCTTCCCTCTCCGAAATGATATCTACCCGTGTCCGATTTGCGGCGAAATTTTCCAGCGACCCAGTTCTCTAGAACAACACCAATCCATCAAACACGCCGTATCGGAGCCCATCGATGGCGATTCGGGTAAGAATATAGTATCCATCATATTCAATACGGGCTGGACTAATACCACAAAGACTCCGAACATCCATCGGGTACTGAAGATCCATAACAGCCCAAAGATATTGACCCGGTTCGAAGAATACAGGGAGTGCGTGAAATCGAAAGCAGCTCGAAACGGCGACGTGAGGAGGCAAGACGTGCGGTGTATAGCCGACGGCAATGAGCTGCTGAGGTTTCACTGCGCCACGTTTTTGTGTGACTTGGGGCAAAACGGTAATTCCAGCATCTGTAGCCAGCAGTACTGCAGCGTGTGTGGGATTATAAAAAGTGGATTCTCACCCAAGATGGACGGAATCTCGACGGTATCCACCAGCTGGAGGGCACACGTGTCGATCCCTGATGAGATCGAGGAGGAATTCAGGTTCATAAACGCGAAGAGAGCGATGTTGGTGTGCCGGGTCATCGCGGGGCGTGTCGGGTGTGAGCCGGATGTGGTGGATAAGGAGGATCCGGGGTATGACTCGTTGGTGGGTCGGGCTGATGGAAGATTGGAGGAAGAGGATGAGTTGTTGGTTTATAATCCGAGGGCTGTGCTTCCTTGTTTTGTGATTGTGTATAACGTGTGAGTGTGATTGTGATCGTGATCGTCTAGTGTGTTCCACCGGAGTTATGGTACGGTGGAGAATGTTTGTGATCTTTGCCTTTTTCATGATGATTAATAGATGTACTTAGTGACTTGAAAGGTAGCCGGTGTCCTGTCATCGACTTTTTCGATGCGTAATTAATGGTATTATATTAATTGTTGTTGATAATTGTATATATCTATGCTTTATAGTTCTAGAAAGAGTGATTAGCATAAAGTTTATTTTTGAATAAGATGGTTAATTGATTAATATAGTGCTGACACGCAGTCGAGGCTTTATGTGTGTCAGAATTCTATTGTCCAATTGACCAACTTACCAAAAAAAATAAACTTGATGCTAACCGGATCCATAGTTCTGGAAGAGTTTATTTTTGGGTAAGTTGGTCAATTGATCAATAGAATGCTGACACGCAGATGAGGCTCTATGTGTGTAAGTATTCTATTGGCCAATTAACCAACTTACCAAAAAAAATAAACTCGATGCTAACCGGATCATGAATATTATTAGTGTAATATCCTAATAAAAGATAGTACTATAATTATTAGGATGATATATAAATTAAGTTTTGATACATTATAATTCAAAATCTGGGTTAAACAACAAGTAGTAGTACTAATTTGAGTGGATAAAAAGAGTTAGCCCGGACTCTTGTTATAGATGTTTGTTATGTTCAATTAATTATATGGAGTCAATAGAATATCCTTGACGATTTCAATACAGAATGTACTCCATATTCTAGTAGGAAAGAATAATTTTTGTTACAAAAGGAAGGGAACCTCGCTTGGTATTTATAGGAATCCGGTTAGTACTTAGCTAGATTTCACCCTCAATAATGACATGTCAGCCTCGGACCAATCAACAATGTCCTTAACTAACTTAGGGAAGAGGTTAGCCTTAGTCGTCCCACTAATCACTCACTTTCTGGCATTGCACTTTAAGGACCACTGAGCACATCAATCAGTATTCGTCTTCCTCGGTTCTGCTCCTCCAATTTCTCATTGAATTCATCAATTACTCACTCCAATTATTCTGTTCAACATACATTTTTCTTAATCTCCAATACCTCTGTTTATTATTACTAATTTTAATTATCTCATCAATATTACCTAATAATAAAATTGATTCTATTTGGGCTGGGACGACTCCATTTTGAACTTTTCAATGGTATTAAAATTAACAACTCTTTTAGGTGTTCATGAATTTTACATATTTATATCTTTAATTTTATTGGAAATCAAAATATAAATAAATAAAATTCAAATATACTTATATCCAATTTTGATGTTCAGTTAAATTTTTTGTAAAAGTAATAAGGTGGGGTTGAGCTCATATACACCCCGACATTCTGCCAACGGGCAAGGCCAGGTCAGATGCCTGTTTATCGATCCGAGTGATCCGAATTAGTAATTGACATGGTCGGTCTCTCTCTCTATATATATTACTCTCTCCGTTCTTAATTATTTGATGTTTTAGAGATGGATACAAGAATTAAAATAATGATTAGAAAGTATTAAATATAGTACTTAATTATTTATAATACCCTTAAATTTTTTGTTGGGATAAGGAGAGAGGAAGAGTTTAAAGTATTAAAAAATAGAAAAGGTAATGAGGGGTAATTTTAAAAAAATTGTCATTAATTTTCCTAAATTTGAATAAACGTTAAATAATTAAAGACAAATGAAAAATTCTAAAACGTAAAATAATTAGGGATAGAGGGAGTACTACTCCCTCCGTCCCTATTTAAATGACCTTTTAGAGATGGGCACACCCATTAAGATAATGATTGAAAAGCATTAAATATAGTACTCAATTGTCTATAATACCCTTAAATCATTAATGAGTTTAAAGTATCAAAAAAAATAGGTAGAGTAATGAGGGGTATTTTTGGAAAAAATATCATTAATTCTCCTAAATTTGAACAAACGTCAAATAATTAAGAACAAATAAAAAAAATTTAAAACGTCATTTAAATAGGGACGGATGGAATAATATATAACAAAACAGAAACCCTCTTGGAGTAAAGTAAAAGCCATGCCAGCCGCCGTTTTTTCCCGCAAGTTTCAAATATGCACTTTCCAGCTCTCTTTACCTTCATCTTGGCAGAGCATTGCCTAGATTCGATGGTTATGGCAAAGTTTGCTTTCGACTCAAATTCACATAAATACTTTCCGTTTCTCTCCGTTGTGTTTGAAGCTAGTACTACTATAATGGATGGTTTGACTTATGGAGCCTCGGAAACTGTTCCCCCATTTCAATATTCAGACGCTTCTATCTCTTTCTCACACCTGGATTCTCGCTATCCCTTTGTTTCTCTCTCCACTTTCAATTTCCATTTTAAAACCCTCCGGGGTTTTTCTAGAATTAAGCTTTGCGTTCTTCGCAAAAGAACTGGAATTCACGCTATTCGCATGACCCTTTTCTTGATCTACCTCCCTTAGGTGTCTTCTTCCTGTTCGATCAATTCTGTTGTAATATACTAATGTATATTTTTTCTTCTATTCTATTATCTTTGTTAATATTTGATTTCAAATAATTCCCAACTTTTTAGTAGAATTAATCCAATGGGGGATTAATAATTTGGTTGATTTTTTATATGTAGTGAACCCGTTTGTAAGTCTACTGGAGAGAGATAGTGATACTAACCGAAGTTCCTCAGAAGTAAGTTGGCGAGAACCCATGTTTTGTTTCTGCCCTGATGTTTACCCATTTCCATATTTGTTGAATATTGGATCCTATTTTTGGTCTTTGGTCTTTGGTTAATTAATTATCATCAAATCGATGGTCAATTGTCCTCACCCTTTAATGGGTCGAGGGAACATATTAATGGGTCATTTAACATATCACCATTATCTCATTAATGTTACTCCTTTGGTGAAAATGAGTCCAACTCATTTCCTTTTCTACCCTCTAGTTCTTGGCTATAAAAGGAGGCCAAATGAAAAGAGGAAAGACACACCAAAATTGATAGAGTATATCTTAGAGAGAGAAGAGCAAAGCTCTAGTTTGAGTGTCAAAGAGAGTTAGAGAGTGAGAAGCTTCGGTTATTCAGTTGAGTGAGGGTGTAGAGAGAAATAAATGTTAGTTTATTTCTCGGTTGAGAGTTTGTAATCTCCATATTATTTTCATAGTGATTTTACGAGATCTCTTCCGTGGTTTTTCCAAATTGGGTTTCCACGTAAAATTCTTGTGTTATTATTTTATATCTCATACACGGTGGTGTGTTTGATTTATCTTAGTGTATTTGTGTGAGCTTGATTTCTCAACAATTGGTATCAAAGCTCTCGGTTCACACCAACGATCGGTTTAAAGAGAAATTAAAAGTGTCACAAATACGAAGATGGCAAAGACAAGTGCGAGATATGAAGTTGAACCATTTGACTTGTAAAGTCAAATTTCGATGATTAGGCGATGTACGATCAAAGATGTATCGCTCAACAAGGATTGACAAAGGCACTGTAGAAGGAAGAAACCAAATGACTATAATTTTCGATGAAAATGGGTGGAACTTGAAGGTAAAAGTAGTGGCAACAATCAGATTGAGTTTGGCGCCACGGATCAAATATCGGTTTTGACAGAAACCTCTTGAAGGACTTGTGGGAGAACTTGAGAAAGTTTACAAGTCAAAGTCTCTGTCAAATCGGTTATATTTGAAGAAGGAATTGTCACTGGCCGGATGGAAGAAGGGTGATTTGGCCAATCATATTAATGAGTTTAATAGATTGGTGACCCAACTAACCAAAGATTGATGTGAAGTGGACGAAGAAGATAAAGCCTTATTGCTTCGCCTCTACTACCGCATTCATACTCAACTCTCCGTTACTACTTGTCAGAGGAAGAAAAAAGCTGCGAATGACGATGTGATGTCGTGATCTTCGGACGAGATAAGTTCAAGGCACTACTTCCGGAGATCAAGGAGATACTTTCTTACTTTTTTCAAATGGGCGCTAGGGGTCCTAATCAAAAGAAGTATTCCGTAAGAAGCGAAAGGTCTCGGTCGAGACCGCATGAAGGATAAATCTCAGTTGAATGTTATCATTGCCGACGAGAAGGCCACTACAAAAATCGGTTGTCCATTGTTGAAGAAGGATAACAAAAGAAAGCGAAAGAGATTGAAAAATCTGCTTAATGTTCTTTGATGACGGATGTGTGCGACGGACGGAGAGTATACACGATGATGAAAATGAAGCTTCACAAGGTGATCTCTTATCTGTTAGAGGCAGCCTTACAGATTGGTACATGGATTCCGGTTGTTCTTTTCATATGTCCCCTCATAGGGATTGGTTTGATACTTTTACATCCCGCAATGGTGGTACAGGTTTTATTAGGTAACAATGCAATCAATGCAGTTAATCGGATAGGCACCATCAAAATTAAAATGTTTGACCTGGAGTTGTCGAACATCGGGTGATGTAAGGTATATTCCGTAATCAAGAAGAGCTTGCTTATCGGTTGGAGTACTTGACTCTATAGTTTGTAGATCTCAATCGGAGATGGTGTCATGAAAATTACCAAGGCTCGATGGTAATTATGAAGGGCCGTAAGAAGGGCACCTCTACAAGTTGATAGGGACACGATTCTTTGGTGGAGAAGAAATTACATGGGGGGATAATTCCAACAATGATAGCACGTAATTATGGCACACGCGACTTGGTCATTTAGTGAAGGTGGAATGAAAGAACTTCACATAAAGGCGATTCTTTGAAAGGTGTCAAAAGCGTGCGATTTGAATTTTGCAAGTTTTGCGTGTAGACGAAAACAACGGAGGGTCGAACGGCGGCAGAAAGATATACCGGTAGAATGTACTTGATTATGTACATTCGGATGTGTGAACCCGATCAAGCATACGTCGATGGGTGGAGCCCATTATTTTGTTAACTTTATAGATGACTACTCCAGTAAAGGTGTGGGTGTATTTTATGAAGGTAAATTGAGGTTTTCGAATCTTCAAGCGTTGGAAAGCTAAAGTAGAGAACTGAGACCGGAAAAAGAAGTTCAAGTATTTCAGATCGATAATGACATGGTAATCAAGGACAAGTCGTTTCTACAATTACCCGGGATGAAGGTATCACTGAGCACTTCTCGACCAAAAGAACTCCGAGAGCAAAATGGGGTTCTTTGAGAGGATGAATGAACTCTATTGGAACGCGCTGCGGATGTATGAGGTTGAATCTGAGGATTGCCCAAGAGTTTCGAAATTTGAGGCAATCAACACGGCAGTGTTATCGATAAATCGATCTCCTTGGCGAGAATTGATTACAAAATCCCGAAGAGGTATGGGTGGGAAACCAGCTTGATTTTTTTCTGTGATGAAAATCTTTGGTTGTCCAAACATCTCATCATCTGCCAATTGAAGAAATGACAGTCCAAGCTTGATCCAAGGTCAAAAGAGTGTATTTTCCTTGGATATGAAGATGGTGTCGAGGATACGAGTTATGGGATCCAAGATTCAAGAAGAAGGTTAATAAGAGAGATGTGGTGTTCAATGAGAAACACATGCCTTAACAAGTCCGAGAATGAAGAATCTGCAGACAAAGTGAGTTGCGTAAACACCCGATTGAGGTGGAGCTTCTCGAAGAGATTGAAGATGATCAACCTTCGATCCCCAAGAGAGGTCTTATAATCTTGTTAGAGATCGGGAAAGCGAGTCGACAAACCGGTGTAGAGATATGGGTTTGAAGACATGGTTGCTTTTGCCTTGATTCTTTGTAGTGGAGATCCAACTAGCTATCGGATGCTATTCAATCCGATGATAATGATAAATGGGCGATAGCTATGGCGTAAGAGATGGAGTCTTTACAAAAGAACCGTATATGGGAGTTAGTTCAACTTCCAAAGGATCGAAGGCTATAGGATGCGGTGGGTGTTCGGAAAAAGGAAGCTCACCGATAAAGAAGGTGAAAGATTCAAGGCCGATTAGTGGCAAAGGATTCTCTCGAGAGAGAGGAATCGACTACAATGAGATCTTCTCACCATTGTGAAACACATATCGATTCGGTTGATCTTATCTATCAGAAGATCACACAGGATATGGAGTTAGAATACGACTTGATGTGAAAACGACTTTTCTCCACGGTGATTTAGAAGAAAAGATCTACATGAAGCGACTGAGGGGTTTATTGAACCGGGGAAAGAGGGTTTAGTTTGCAGTTGAAGAAGTCCTCTATGGTTTGAAGCGGTCCCAAGATAATGGTATATGAAGTTTGATAACTTCACGATGGGCTCGTAGTTACTCTCGTTGGAGTATGATCCATGTGTATATTTCTGATCCCTTAATGATGGCTCTAGTATTGTTAACGTTATATGTCGATGACATGTTGATAAAGCGAAAGAGAAGTCGATATTTTTTCACTTAAAGAATTTGTTGAGCGATGAATTTGACATGAAGGATCTTGGGTCAATAAAGAAGATCTAGGTATGGAAATTCACGAGGATCGTCAACCCGAAAAAGTTGTGGCTAACTTTCGGAAAGGATATGTGCGAAGGTCTTAGAGAGGTTTAACATGAACAATGCTAAACCGGTTAAGACTTCCAGATTAGCGGCACATTTCGAAGTTATCTTCACAATTGAGCCCACAAACAGAGGGACGGTGGGAGTATATGTCCAAAGCACCGTATTTAAACGCGGTGGGTTTTCTAATATGCGCCGTATGGTATGTACAAGGCCATATATCTCACAGCCGATCAACGTGGTTAAGCGTAGTATATGGCAAATCCAGAAAAGAGCATTGGAATCGCAGAAATGGATTTTTCGTTATCTCAGCGAGTACAACCAATTACTATGCTTATGTTTGATCGTGATACCGCATGAAAGTGAGGTTCTGAGGTTCGTTGATTCGGATTATCTTGGACCTGAGATGCACGAGAGATCTATGATGTGGTTTGTATACACCTTTGTGGAGGATGTATATGTTGGAGGTCGCGTTGCGATCTACGGTAGCATTATCAACAACAGAAATGAGTATATGGCATTGACAGAGAAAGCAAGGAGGCTTTGTGGGCAAGGGGGACTAGTTGAAGAACTAGGTTTCAAGCAAAGATATCCAGATTCATGCAAGATAGTCAAAGTTTATTCATTTAGCAAAGAACCAAGTGTTCCATGCCGTAACCAAACATATAAATGTTCTAGATCACAAGATTCGTGAGTGGTTGAACAATGGTGACATTCATGCGATTCACAAAGTTCACACCTGAGGAGAATCGCCAGATATGCTCACAAAGTCGATTCTGTTGAGAAAAGTTCAAGCCTTTGTTTGGACTTAATTCACTTCGTCTAATGTTGAGTTCTGTAGTGGAGTATCCAGGAGAGAGATACATTCAGAGTGCACAAAGAAGATCACAGATTTGGAAAATATGAGCCAAGCGGAGATTGTTGAATATTGGATCCTATTTTTGGTCTTTGGTCTTTGGTCATTAATCATTGGTCAATGGTCAATGGTCCTCACTCCTTTAATGGGTCGAGGAACATATTAATGGGTCGAGGAACATATCACCATTATCTCATTAATGTTACTTTCCTTTGGTGAAAATGAGTCCAACTCATTTCCTTTTCTACCCTCTAGTTCTTGGCTATAAAAGGAGGCCAAATGGAAGAGGAAAGACACACCAAAATTGATAGAGTATATCTTAGAGAAGAAGAGCAAAACTCTAGTTTGAGTGTCAAAGAGAGTTAGAGAGTGAGAAGCTCGGTTAGAGCATTCAGAGAAATAGAGGTGAGAGAAATAAACAAATTAGTTTATTTCTCGGTTGAGAGAGTTTAATCTCCATATTATTTTCATAGTGATTTTCCGAGATCTCTTCTCGTGGTTTTCCCAGTTGGGTTTCAATGTAAAATTTTGTGTTATTATTTTATATCTCATACAGTAGTGTGTTTGTATTTATCTTAGTGTATTTGTGTGAGCTTGATTTCTCAACAATATTCTCATCCTAACAATGAATGCTTTGGAGTCTGCTTTCTAAATTTAGAAATGATTAATTCTATGAGTTTTACAATCATTTAGATTCTCTTGATGGACACTTGTGGGTTAGCTTGATTTTGATGTTCCTCATAGCCTAACACTAACAACACATGCATGCTCAAGTTATATGTAATGGATCGGAGTTAAGTCACAGTGTTAGAACATTCCATTAGCATCTTGAAATTTCTAAAATTCAAAAGGCCCCAATCCCATGCTGACATATATATGTTTGAGTCGTGCTAAATTTGTATGTTGATTGTCCAAAGTTTGTTTTTCTGTGTTGAAGTTATAGCTAATGTTGTTGTTGAAGTTTTACTCATACGAGGAATCAGTATACTCTACATATCAAATATTTTGTGCCAAAGTCTTTTGTAGTTTTGCTGTTCTGGTTGTTTATCTGTTTATGTAAGTGAAAACTGATTGAGAAATTGGTTAGCATAGATATTTTAACATGGAAGTAGATGACTGCAGCAACCCTTCATCCTTTTGTGGTATTTCATTCTTTAATTTTCTTGATCTATCTATATAGTTCAGAGGTTTCGGTATTTATTTCTCTTTTTATATCACTTTTGTATCCTGCTTTGGTTAGGTTTCTCAAACAAGGTTTTGATCATAATTGCGCCAACAACAATTTCAGACTCAGCATGAATGTTGAAAACATTTGGGCAAAAAAATAACTTGTCAATTTTTAACTACATAATATATAAATTTAAATTTAACAGTGTCTGCTTATATTCAAAGTTTTCAATTCATTTTTAATGATTTCAAATCAATCAAATGACATTTAAGAGTTATTTGACGAGTTACTGTTTAATATCAGGGCGATACCAAATGGACATTTATAGATTGTGCACTTGACATTGTTATACAAAAGTTTATATTGTTTCTGGTCAATGGCAGGTTGGTTCCATGTCAACTGATTTGAGGTTAGATTCAGTCATTTGCCATGATGGCAGCGAACCAGAATTTAGCTCCTTAAATGAGAAAGTGAATGTGGTACACAATTTACTTGATGGCTTCCTCCAGCAAGGAAAGTAGTCTAGTAACAATATATCAACACCGAAAGAACGGAGAACAATAAGTGACAACAGGTCAGTAATTTATAATATTTCTTATCTTAAATATCTTCTCTCCTCTTGTATTATAAATGATAATTCTTGAATTTGTGATTGGATTTCGTTTGTTCAATGGTGATCCTCTTTCCAGTGAAATATTTTTCTTACTCTGGGTGATGTATCTCGTTGAATTTGCCATAAATCTGAGTTGGTACTACCATGATTATATTCTGTAATACAGCCTATTTTTTTGGGGCCTTTAATTTATGAGATTTGGATGTATCCCATGCTACGTAGATTGCTTCTTGCGGAATGTTCTCAGCTTGATCTTAAATCCTTCCTTTTTTGCTTCTTCCAGATTGTTCTAATAATTTTTTTTTTGGGTTCTATTAATGCCTACCTGTAGTTGTTATACTAAAGCCCTTTCATTCTTTCATAACATATGCTTATAAGTGGTTTCAAAAGCTGTTTCATATTGCCACTACTTTTAGCTTTAATTAGTAAGGAGTAACTCATCAATAAGTAACTTTTTGTATTTACCTCCTCTGAACAGGTTTTCCAGAGCTAATCAAGCAACACTAGATAACAATGCCGAATTTCAAGTGAATGTGGATGATAAGAGAGAGCACGGATCTGGACGAACATCGGGACCTCTATTATCTGGAACAGCATACTGCATTTCTTCTTGCAGTATGATATTGCTGAACAAAGTTGTTCTATCAAGTTATGCTTTCAATGCAGGCATATCATTGATGTTCTATCAGGTACCTCCACTTATTCATGTTCTATCTTCTTCTTGTAAGGGTAAGAATATGCAGTTGTGCATCTGTTCTCAGGATACCATAAAATGTAGTTTCTTACCCATACTTCTTGCAGAATCTTATCAGTTGTGTACTCATTGTTATTTTGAGATTATGTGGAGCAGTTTCAGTGGAGAAGCTCAACTGGAAGCTGATCAAGTTGTGGCTCCCTGTCAATGTCATATTTGTGGGCATGCTTGTATCAGGCATGTATAGGTATGCTATGAACCATAGTTCATATTAGTTAATCTCTTTGACCAAGTAATTGTTGGACTAGATTGTTCTGTACTAAATTCTAACTCTATGTAAAGAAGATCATGGTGATGAAAATGGCAGTAGAAGTTAAATTTGTAAATATGGAAATCTGCTAAAAAAATATTCACCCTTGTATTAATGCTTCCTGATATTTTTTGGTGAATCTTTTCAGTTTAAAATTCATAAATATTGCAATGGTGACTATTCTGAAGAATGTGACAAATATTTTAACAGCATTTGGGGAACTATATATTTTCCAGAAGCGTCAGAATCAGAAAGTCTGGACTGCCATGTTTCTTATGGTACATTATTTCCCTTTTGACTGTGACCTTTTCAGATTGTATCAGGCATGTATAGGTACGCTGAATGGATTCAACTCTTTATTTCATAAAGTTGTTTTTCCAGAGAGGAAAGCTTAAATTGTAATAACATTATATCTTCAGGTAGTTACCTATCCAAAGAAAATAGTTGTATCTTTAACAATTTGCTATATTTGTATATGTGAAAGTCGAAACCTCTCCCTTTCTTTCAAAGTTTTAGATTCCCGTATAAGGTAAGCTTTCTGTGTCTGTTTTCTTTTTCTTCTTTCTCCTATCCATATTTTTTCTTGTTTCTAAACAATTGAAGACAACTGAAAGCTTAAATTTACGAGGAATAAGACGGAAAATTAAAGCCGACATCAATGAGACCCAAAACTAATATTGAACTTTTCAGTGTGAAGGTCATCAATTTGCCAATAATGTTACTAGCTTGTATGAGATTTGAGTTCCATACTATACTCCAAATACCCACAGTTTTGCTAATCTGAATTTTTTTTCTTGCTAACTGCTAAGTCTTTGGTGCAGATTATCTCTGCAATAACTGGATCACAGATCTCTCATTTGACACTGTGGGTTATGCATGGCAAATTTCAAACTGCGTTCTAACTGCAAGCTACTCGGTATGTAGTTTCCGCAAGCTCGCTCAATTCATCTTGCCTACTTCCACTTTGATTGTGTGTGCTCACAGATTTGCTTTAGGGAGATCTGTGAACTTCACATAAACCATGAAAATAGTTAGTTAATAAAAACATTTCTACATTTTCTATATTCTTATGCAGTGTTTTCATATCTTGCTACAGCTCACCCTGCGTCGGGTCATGGATAAAGCAAAACTGTTGACAGATTCTGGATCTCTTAATGAAGTTTCAATGGTTTTGCTAAATAATTTGTTATCCTTACCATTTGCTGTCTTCTTGATACTGCTGTTTGATGAATGGAATTATGTAATTAAGGAGTAAGCAAAATGTTTCAGTTCTCAATATCTGTTTCAGATATCTTATTATATATCGTGCATCCTCGTTGATTTTGAATTTCTACTTTGCAGGAACGTTGTTAGGATGCCTATGTTTTGGGTAGTTGCAACAGCCAGTGGGGTACTTGGACTTTCCATTAGCTTCACTTCTATGTGGTTCCTAAATCAAACTGGCCCCACCACTTATAGGTAATATTAATATAAGTCTAGCTGAAGTTATGCTGAAGGGGTAGAAAACAACTCTATCAAGTGTTAGCATTAGATGGAGCATCTTTTTGTTTGTTAATTGATTTATAACTCCCAATGAAGTTTGGCATAAAAATGAGGTTTTCTGGATGGTTCAGTACTCTGGATCAAAGCTGCAAAAACACATGATAAACTTAATGTGGATGGTGCATATAACCTCAAGTTGTGCTTTGTCATTTGAATAATTCTCCCATTTCAATTAAGTTCCCTTGCTCTCCTACGCTTAACGTTAGTGTTTTTTTTCATTGTTATGGTGTTACTTGTTTACGTACATACAGTCTGGTGGGTTCGTTAAACAAGATTCCTATCTCTGTTGCTGGTATAGTAGTATTCAAAGTTCCAGTCAGCCTACCAAATCTCTTCAGCATACTATTTGGTAATCTAAATGATCATATATATATAGTAACATTATGAATGTTTTAATTAATCGTTTAATACATTTTACAGGTGTATTTTCTGGTGTATTCTTTGCCAAGGCGAAAATGTCTTGATCCTTGCTTGTAGTATTTAATTAAGCTTACAAGGAGTGGGGGATGAATTAAGGAAATCAAAGCATTAATCAAGTAGCTACTGCCAGTTTTAACGTGGGTACTTGCCAAGACCTGAAAGAATCTAAAGGTTCTTGCAGTTGAAGACTTTATATATTTATATTAATAAAGCAATGACAATTCTTAAGAGGAATTAATAGGATTCATGAGAAATGACAATTACTGATCGGATGATATTATAATGGAGTTTCCACTTTCTAGAGGAGCACAAATGGCAGATGAGATGATGATATATGTAGTGGTCTGTCACTGGTTTGGTTGTTATCTTCTTCAGTACGTCTATGTTTTAATAACATTTATTGGCATTCATTTTTGTGTAAACCAAATTGTAACGATACTTTAAAAATATATTACAAGGATTAATTACTAGTGTGTGTATAAACTAGGATAAGAATACATTATTATTATGCTATACTTTCTAAGCTTACTCTACTTGGGTGTATTGTGCTAAAAACAGAGAATATATATATATATATTTATATATATATATATATATATATATTTTGCACTACCTCCTCCGTCAGCATACCTTTGTACATGAAGATATTAATCTTTTGTTGACTTGAAAAAAGATTAATATATTAGATGATGCTTCTGATCAGTCCCTATAGACTCAAAAATAATAAAGGAAAGTGATATTTTTATTTGTTTTTACATGAGTTTCTTTTACATCTATTCATTATTTATAAATAGTGAGAAGAATCATGTGAAAATATTTATTGAGTGTTCAGTTCTCAAGATAAATGATCTTAATCCAATTATATATATAATTATGTGAAACTTTATATATATAACCCTTCCTTTTCCTTTTCTCTTTCTACTTGTGTCCAAGGAGAAATTAGCTGAGGTGCCACAGCCATGCACCTCAGATTCTGTTTATGGACTTCCAATGTGAAAGATCACTTTCAGCACATGCATGTAGCAGCTCATTTCAAGGCTTTGTTCAAGCTCTAATTTGTCCAACTATATATATAATTATGGACTTAATTAATACCCTAATTACATGTAGAATTAAATGTATTAAATTAAGAATGTTCCTAGCTTAACTAAATTAAATCAAATCAGGTTAATTTCCTCCTAATGCAAGTTCCTTTTTTTCTCCTTTTTATGGTATAATAATATTTTCCTCCTAGTTGGATCAAATACTTAATAATTAGTAATAATGAGTCGCTATTAAATATATATAGTCATTCATCATTATCCAAATAATACTCCTTTTGTTTTACAAAATTAATTAAGAGTCTCATTTGTTAAGTTTTTATATATGT
The DNA here is from genome assembly GCA_020205605.1 of Panax ginseng. NCBI lineage: Eukaryota > Viridiplantae > Streptophyta > Magnoliopsida > Apiales > Araliaceae > Panax > Panax ginseng. Next base: position 7,567,709 of record CM035138.1, on the reverse strand, counting down.
TCCATTTATAAACTATTTTTTTATAAATGGAACATATACGCTCTTCATTAATTAAAGCTTTCTGATTATTTTATTATATTATACAAATTTGCAAATAAAAAGGTAATTTACATATAGTCGTATTACTTTGTTATAAATATTTTATTTAGCATCAAAAATAGCAATCTTATCTCGCATTCAAATCATGCCTACAACTCTTTATTTGGTTTAATATGTTTAGCACCAAAATGAATAACAATATCACTATCGCCGTACAACTTATACAAGTCGATCTTCAGTAAAATAAATATTTCTAATTATTTTCTCGAAATGTTAAGTTTATGTCAAAAATAAGTTGATAGATATTAGTCATTTCCTTCCACTAAAATATTAATAAAATTAATATCTATCTAATAAAATACAAATGATTTTGAATTTTCCCCTCACTCAATAAATTATTTGGATCGTCCAAAATTTGAAATAAATCCCACCGTTCATATAGTGCCGGAGGCACGAGACATATCTAGTATATATATATAATTAATGACAATCTTTTGGGGCATAAAATATAGTATAACAACAACTTGGACGCTAACTTTTAATATGATGTAATTTTAATTAAAAAAAAAAGAAAAAAGAAAAAGAAAGATCAATATAAATTATTATTTAAACCTATTATTTTCGATATAATTAAAGTAATACCATCTTTTATTTTACAATCTATTAGCTCTATTTTTAAAACTTAAAACTTAATATAAATTGTTTAATTTTGAAAATAATAAATAGTTAATGAATACAAAATTGTAAGTAATGAAAAGATAAATTATAATAATTAACTAAAAGTGCAAATTGGTGAGGTTGAAAAATATTGTTAGAATGTCATCATTTGTAACAATTCTAGATAAAGAGCACAAATTAAAATTTAAAGTAATAATGTGTGCTAGTAAAATAAAATAAAAATAAAATAAGTGACCTCAAGTATTGATACCGAAAATGTTAATCATTGCTTCAATAAAAAAAAATTATTGTCTCGTTTACTTTGTTTTCTGCAAACCGAAGATACACATCCATCATATCACCAAAAACTTCATAACATAATATTCTGAGTGCTGTAGTAACTTTTTGTATTTTATAATGAAGATAAGCCCTCTGTGCGTGCAGCATTTTGACATTACACAAAATATTTATCATAAGACAAAACAACATCATGAATGCAGGGCAATAAATTATGACTAATGTGAAATTGTCTTCGAAATAGTCTGTGAGAAAATGTTGGGGTTGGGGAGAAGTAATCTCGTACAAAATTTTCATGGCTCGTCTTACGATCATGATCGATGTAAACACGACCAAAAAAAGAACATCGACTTGTCTTCGCTTTGCCTTTTCTCTCTAAAATTTCTTCCTCCATGGTTAAACAATTTTCATACAGAACCTCTTAATTGTTCAGCAAAGTCAAGTAAAAGATATTGATGCCTTCTTCAAAAAAATTGAAACATTTGTGATGTTAGAAGTAGGAGAAGAATGCAAAATTGGAATGATCGTTACACTTTTTGATTTCTAGCAACATCTATTTTTAAATTAAAATAATAGCATTTTTTAAATTCAAACAACAATTATTTTGAAATAAAAAATAGTTATAACAGTCAAAATATGCTTTGATTGTTGGAACTTTTAAATTTTAAATTTTAAATTTTATTATTTAAGGAATCAATATAAGGAACATGTTAGGTACATAATAAAAAAATTGAATCCTTATCCTGCAAAATGACTCAATAGCACTGTAGAGTAAGGTTAGAGATGAAGAAACTATTGTGAATGCTCTTAGCTATAACTTAGAGGTTAATATGTACCTAACTTTTTATATGATGTAATTTTTATTTTTACTCTACTTTTATTTTATTTTATTTTTAAAAAACGATAAAGAAAGACTAATATAACTATTAATGTTCATCTTTTATTTTACAATCAATTTGTTGTATTTTTAAAAGTTAAAAATTAATATAAATTCTTTAATTTTAAAAATAAGAAATAGTTAAAGAGGACTAAATTGCTAGGTAAAGAAAAGATAAATTATAATTATTGTAATCAACTATATAATTAGAAGCACAAACTTAGTTTGGTTTGGTTTCACTAATTTTTTGTTCAACTTTCCTAATTCATATTAGCATAAGCACTATCCAAATTTATATTAATTAAATAGTATCCAAATTTAAAAATATTCATATATCTAAGAGGAATAGAAAAAAAAGATCATTTTATTTTCATTTCAAATTAGTATAAATACTTACAAATTTGAATAATTACTACATGTGTGTATATATATATTGATAAATTTGTATGGGATAATTTATTGCTACAATTTTATTAAAATATTAAGATGTCAAAAAACTTCTTAACATATCAAGCGATTTAATTATATTAATATTAGTCATAAAATTTATTATTAAATTAATATCCTAACTAATTTAACTTATTAAAATTTGAAATTTTATCAAATCATATGATTAATTGTATTAATAATATATGCGAATTTAAAACATAATAAATGTATCATTAGTTGAATAATTATAGTGGATTCATTCTTAACTACTTGTCATAATTAAATTAAAATTATTAAAACTTAATTTTGTAATTCTATTTGAATTATAATTTCAAGGATTTTTTGTCAATATAAACACTAATATAGAATTTTATTACAAATTTAATTAAAATTAAAATAATTATTTTCTCACAATCATAACTAAATAAATTCACAATAAATTATTTAAATATTTAGCTTACAAATTGATTAAAAGAACCTATAATATGTATTTTAATCATTAGTTATTTGAATAAATATTTAACTATTTAATAACTACAACTATGTTCTCGAAATTAAAATTATTTTTTAATTATTAATATAATATATTATTATTTATGCCACTCACGAGGTTGGTGAACTTACCTATACTATAATTAAATAGACAATTTGATTCATTCTTTTTTTTGTTCGACCTTAGACTTTTATTACATAAGTCAACTTTATTATTTATCAATTCAAATTAGAAACGGGAATTAGTATAGTAATTTTATAAGAAAACGAAAATTCAGTAATATAGTTTTATAAGATTATCTTACATAGTACGTATTAGTTTGTTATTTTTATTATATATATATATAAAAAAAAGTTTATTTAAAATTAAAAAGTAATATCGCAATTTTATGAAAAAACGAGAATTAGTAGTATAAGAAACAAACAAATAAAGATCATATATATTACACAATATTAATTGGTTTATTTTATTCAAATATATATAAAATAATATGAATTTAAGTAAAATTATATTTCCATTTAGATAAAATAGTTTGGCAAGAAAAAATTATTATAAAAATCATATACCTAACTTAAATTTTGTTGTTATTATTTAAATATAAGTATAATAATAGTTTCAAGTATAAATGATCAGATTTAATAATTATTTAGATGATATAATTGTTATTATTATTTTAATAAAAAATATAATATACTAATTGGTCATATAATTCAATTATTAACTAAAAAATAAAAATTAATTATTTAGAGGACTCTTGCTTATGGTATGGCTTTGCTATTTTTAGGAAGGTAATATATAGATGTTAACGCAACCTTAAATTAAAAAACTTAGGCATAATTTCTTAAATTTACGTAAAACAAAATTAGGCATAGCTGCATTCAATTAAATACAAAATTTAATATTCATAAAAAAATATGTAAATTATTATTGTCTAATATCAAAATTAACATAAACAACTCTTAATAGAATTTATCCACAATTAAAAGACAAATTATAATAGTCATAAAAAAAAAAAGTAAACGACCACAAAATTTTTTTTATTACCAAACGATCGAGGAATATAGTATATATATAGTTTTACATGTACTTTTTCATTCAACAATATCATAACAAACATACACTAACATAATGTAATCAAAATCATAATATCAAACATTAAGATAGATTCGAGATAAATTTAACATATGAAATCATAATATATATCAAAAAATTCAAGTAATCACATGTATAACGAAAAAAAATAATCAAAATATCCAACTAATTACCCTAATCACAACAATTTAATTCTAAAATTCTTAATAGTCATATCTATTTTCCAAAAATATTTTTGAAACTATTTTTTTGTCATAAGTTATGCCACCAATTTAAATGAGATGAAAGACGAACATTTGTTATATATAACATAATTGTAATTGAAAAGTGTATTAAATTAAAATAGCTAGGGTAGGTTTGTCATTGGCAAAATAAGCATAATTAATATTTATTAAATTTTAATTTTATAATAAATTAGGATAAATATATATTCATATATTATGATAACATCACTTTTATCAACAGTTTTTTTTAAAACCAGCTAGAAAAGGATTAATTAATTGCTGAGGAGCTAGGTTTAATGACAAGCGAGCCCACTAATTAATCTCTCATCCCCCTCTCTTTCACATTTGCATGGGAAAAGGAGGTGAGGAGTTACACCATCTCCAATTCTCAGCCGTTAGATTAGAATCTAGATCAACGGCTGTAAACCCGTCTACCTCATCCCAAGCCTTACTTGAAGCTCTTTAATTTGTCCAAATTACTAAAAACTGTAGAGTTCTCTCTTCTATATCTCTTACAACTAGCAAAACCAGAAAGTCTCTTCTTCCCCATAAATTCATTCTAATTTTCCTTCTTTCATATATTTTCTCTCTTTCTCTTTCTTTCTTTCCATGGAAGGAGTCTTTGGGTGTGGAATTTTTTCACCACAAAAGAATCATCGTCATGGATTTACTCCTCCATTATCAGCCATTGATAGATTCCTTTGTGGTCAAACTCAAACTCATTTCTGTCATCAAAATAATATTGTGAGTCATAACAAAGAAATACCCATTCCTTCAAATGTTCTTTTTATTTCTAATTTTTCTTCTCCTCCAATTACTACTAATAATAACTATGAAAATGGGAATGGGATTATTTGGCCAAGTGGTAATTTCATGGAGGGAAGTGAGACTCAAAATTGGGACAGAAATCTAAACTTGGATCGGAATCAAGAAGCAGCACAATCGGTGGCCAAAAAAAAGAGAGTGAAAGGTGGATATCCTTCAAATTTGATTAAGGGTCAATGGACTGACGAAGAAGACAGGTTAGTATACTGTATTATTCATTTTTTTAAAGGTTAATAGTATATGTTCTTGCTTTATTTATCTTAGTCTTTATGCATGATCATAATACTAAGTAATATTTTTTTATGGGTGATGAAGAATATTGATTAGGTTGGTGAAGCAATTTGGAGTGAGGAAATGGGCTCAGATCGCCGAGAAGATGTTCGGCCGCGTCGGAAAGCAGTGCCGTGAGAGATGGCACAACCATTTGCGCCCTGATATTAAGGTTTGTCTTATATGTACTTTTTATCACTAGGCTTTGTCTTTTTCTGTTGTGTTAACTAATCTCATAAGTCGTCACAACTAATCATCCAAGTAGTTAATCTAGTTTTTGCGTTTTCTAATTTCAGATCTTCAAGTTTTTCTAATATATTTGTGTTAGATCTCATGTGATGGTATCTAAGAACTGAATTTGGTTCCACGTTTCTCTAATTAACCCAAAAAAAACCCTAATTTTTCGTGTGTACCAGTTTTTAGATATAGATTTAGTATATATGAATTTGGACAATTGTACATGTTTCTCAATGAGCTGTTCTTTTTTCTTCCCGTACGGTTCTCACATTTCAACTCAATTATTAATTATGGAAATATATTTAAAGCTCACCAGAAAATCAGCCTAGGGGCTTGCTTCTCTAAATTCACGACTCAATTCTAAAGTACTGCAGAAATTGAGATGTGTCCAGGTGTGTATATATGTTATACGTACTTTTAACTATATATGTTGATTTTATTATTTAAAAGATATTTATGATTATTTTTGTTAATTCAACCTATGTTTGTATACTACTCGTTTCGCTTCTTGAAATTATAAAATCGCTCTTTTCTATATAAATAAACTTGTATTTTAAATAAGACGATCGCATTATATATATATATAGGAGGTCTTAGACATGCAAATTAAGCATGCTCCTCCTTCCCTTCTTCTTCACGGTTCATGATCATGTGATTTGGGAACAACGTTTGAAGAAGAAAGAATCATATAATCAGCTAGAAAAGAATATAATGTAATTTTAATGTAAAAGAATGGAGTATATATTATTGGATTTTTTAGTACCTACGACTATCATTTTCCATATATATATATATATATATATATATATATATATATATATATATATATATGTTACGTACATGTTTAAACTATGCATCTATATATATATATATTTGTTCTGCTGTGTTGTTTGTAGAAAGACAGTTGGAGTGAAGAAGAAGAGAGGATGTTAGTTAAAGCTCATCAAAAGGTTGGGAACAAATGGGCAGACATCGCTAAAGGAATTCCGGGAAGGAGTGAAAATTCCATAAAAAATCACTGGAATGCAACCAAACGTAGGCAGAAATCAAGGCGCAAGAGCAAGAAAAATGACAAGTCCCAACAATCTCTCTTGCAAGCCTACATTAGAGCCAAGATTTTGGAAGAAACTAATATTCAAAATTCTAATTCCAGTACCACCACCACCACCAACACCTCCACCTCCACCTCATCAGTTGTTAGCACCACCACTTTCAATACAACAACTCCCACAAACTCATCAACAACAATAATATTAATCTCCGATGATCCAATTCCATCCATCAAATTCGACCAACTTTTTCCCCAATCTCCATCCCAAGATTCCACTAATTCCTTGATCACACCAACATCCGATGAGGAACTTAATTTCATGCAACGTTTTTTTAATAACTTGAGCAAGGCTCCCAGTCCCAGCTTCAGCTTGGGTGTTGACGACGATGGTAAACATTTGGAATATCATAATTCCCTTGGATATCGCTTTTCATATACCACTCCTGATCACACAAACAATAATATTAATATTGTACCTAAAGATCAATTAGTGGCATTGGAGGATAATATGCTGCAGCAGGCTGACCATGACCATTACCTTTCTTTTTTGTTGGATGGATCCACTCCTTTGCCTTCAAATGATTTTGATGCATGGCTACAATGACTCGAAGGAGCTGGATTTGATTGAGCTGGTTTTGGCTTCTCAGTTCTCCCAAGGAATTAATTAAGATCATATCATCTGTACCAACTTTAATTTGTGTGTTACCCTAGCTATCTAGCTAGTGCATGGGTTTTCTTAATTACTATCTCACTTTAATTTCATGATACACATTCTAATGGTACGTACATTTTGGTCTAATAATTAACTTGCTCGTACCACTTCCTATATCTACTAGTTCTCTCAATATTAAAATACGGATCCTATTTATTTATTTATTTTTGCTTTTTTTAAAAATAATTAAAAATAATTTAATATTTTTTGGAACTAGAATTTTTTTTCATAATATAGTGTTTTGGGTGTGATTTGGATACATATAACAAAATATGTATATGCAAATTGCATGCATATGTTTTGTTATATGATCCAAATCACGCCTAAAACACTCAGATTATATATGGAAAAATTCTAGTTCCATAAAATATTAAATATATTTTTTAGTTGTTTTAAAAAAAAGCAACAAAAAAAAAAGTCCAGACGGTACTTAAAATCCGAGAGTCCGGACTGGAACCGGACTATCTCTCTCTCTCTCTCTCAATATATATATATATATATATATATATATATATATATATACAGAAAGGATCCTAGGCGGACCATTTGAACGGACCATTTAACTGACTAAAGGGAACACGCGGGTCAATCTCACAATATCCGAGTCGAAAATGAAAGAAACAGTATCCGGGTCGATTCAAAGAGACCATTTCCAAAAGAAACCCTCGAAAACTCTCGCGAAGGGGCGATTCTCTCAGAGCTGAAGCAAAGGGGAGCTGAAGCTCACTAGATTCACAAGCAAATGGGCGATTCTCACTAGATTCACGCGGGTCAAAAGAGAAGATGGGACGAATTTCACAGATCTGAAGCAAACGAATTTCACAGAGCTGAAGCAAAGGGGCGAAAACTATCTTTTCTTCACGAACAGGTATCGCGAATTACACAGATCTTAAAGTCTAGGTTTTTTTTTTCTCTCAAAAAGGTATCGCTTTGCTTAATTGGTTTTGGCTCAAAAAAATTAGAATCCCACTCACTTTGTTATGTTTCCACACTCTTTTAGATTATTATTTTTAAGTGTATGGAGGAGTCTATGTTCCTGTAATTTTTGTGTTCCTCACCTTCAAGCTGAATATAGATAGTATCAGTTTGATCACCAAATCCTGCATATAAAATCAGAGTATGGTCTAAAAGTTTGAGTAGTTAACTTTAAAAACTACTAAGAACGGAAAGAGAAAAAGAAAATAGTATTGAGATTTGAGACCCTATTAGCAGCTCTAGAACCCTTTTTGAGCAATTATATTCTGGAACCCTGATCTGTGTTATATACTTTCTTAGGAGCCTCCCTCATGTTTATACCTCTATATTGGTCTTGTAGCTCAACCATGAAGAACTTTCTTCCTCCTTAACTGCGAGTCCTTTGTGGACAAAACTTTCCGAGCACAAGAAAAAAATCCTTAATTAGTTTATGGAACTAGAATGAAGGGTATTCAATTAAGTAGTATTATGGATGCACTTTAAATAACTAAATAATTGAGTGGCCTCATTTAGAAAAAAAAAAAGAAAAAGAGAGAAAGAGAGAGAGAGAGAGAGAGATTACATAATTTTGTAAAGATATGGCTAATTTTAGATTTTCGTGAAATGACATGTTCATTATTTTAAATTATTTTTAGATGATTCATTTTAAAGATGTGTTCATTCAAATAAAGAGCTTGCACATTAAAAATACTATATAAAATATTAATGGTTCCACAAGTTTAATCTCTAAGTTATTTATTTTTATTTTCATGTCTCGGTTTTATGCCTACTCATATTGGAGCAGAGACAAATCTTCGCTTTGTATATTATGCGCAGTAAGGAAAAATTGCCACATAATAATTTTCGTCCTTGTAGTCCATGTTGCCTCTCTTTTCTAATCATATACTATCTATCTTGTTAAGTATGTTAAATTTTAGAATGGTCTGCTATATCTCTCCACCCAAAGGAGTATCATCCTTCTTGCAGACTTGCGATCATATATGATGGTGGCTTTAGGTTTGGTTCTGGTTCGAGTCTCATGGTGAGTAGTGGATACATGTATTTCTTTAAAGACTCGTTTCTTTATAGTTCTTTGTTATATAATCAATTGTTTGCCTCTTTGGCCACTTCTCCAGATTAATGCATGTTTAACTAATAGTTTTAGATGCCAGAATGATTAATTCTACTCTTTTAGTGGGTTAGTTGACTGTTAAACATCGAGTCCTCTGTTACTTATTTGATAAATTTTCTTTGTACAAAACATCAAAGCATAATAGTATCTTATATTAACTATACATAATCTTGCAATTATTTTGCAGTGGCTCTTGGCCTTTTTCTCCTTCTTCATGTTCCTGGAGCGAAATCGGAACAAGGTCTAAGTTGGCTCAAGTGACACGTTTTTTTTGGCATAGTTATTTTCTTCATGGCAATAGTTACTGCTGAAACTGGTTTGGTGGAGAGGTTCATTTTCTTAGGCCTGCGGCAAAGCCAAGAAGCACTAGTTGTGAATTTACTGGATTGTTACTCATTTTTTGGTAGTTGTAATTTTAACAAATTTTTCTTTGAAATAGTAATTTTCTAGATTCATTTCGTTAAATTTTACCTTTATTTACTTTAGGATTAGAAAAATCATAAATTAGGATAATCATGATTCCCAAATTCGTTCATCTGTTGTGAAGAAATCTAACTGGCTATGAACATTTTCTCTAGTAATACTTTTGCTTCTTGCCTACTTTATATCGAAAAATGGTACACAATTCATAATTTGCAAGTCTATGCTATTGAATCTTATCCCAATCTGCTGTCTTTCTTTGTAAATAATAAGACTGATATAACACCAACCAAAACACACCAGAAACGATGCTATGAAAATAGTGTGTGGGCAACAAAGAAACGAATCTTAGAGCCAAAAGAAAAGAGAAATGAATTATAACTTTAAAACACAGACACGAAACCAAAGTGCAAGCAGAATTTCTATTGAATCCGCCGCATGGTTTAATATTCTATACAATATGACAACATAGTCTTTGTACAAAAAGTTGTCTTAAGAAATCCTCAACTATATATCCAAAATGGACAAGTTCTACTCGGTTTTCCTCCACCGCTACTTGTATGCAAAATAAGAATTACATCCAAATACATTCAAATTAATCTAAGACAAACCACACTATTCAGAGTTTCCAACCACTGCAAAACAAGCCCAACATGGCAACGTGAACCAAATATATGAAAGACAAAATCTCATCCATCATTTCCACGTGATATTCCTGAAATGAAAAATAAAATGTTAGCTGAAATTTCAGAATATGATAAAATTATGAAAATCACAACCAAAATATATTAAATCAATAAAAAATTATTTAATAATGATTATATAATTTTAATCATTTTTTATTATTAACTACAAAATTAATAAAACAGATCTTAAAAAATAAAACATTAATACGCTTACCAAACTCTCAGATTAAAAAAAACATTTTCTTAGTTTAACTACAAAATTAACAAAACAGGAGCAGAAATAACAAAAATACTAACTGTCCAGATTTAACCCAACAACGAAAAAAATAGCAGATTGGGAGAGTGAAAGAGAAAGAATAATAATTACCCATATTCACAAATTTTAAAAAATTAGGGTACATAATTTGGGAATCTTACTCGTGATTTCAACAAAAAGTAGCAAATCGAAAAAATTGACAAATGAACAAAGAGAATCATGCAATTGCGGAAGCAAGCGAACAAGCTGCTTTCTCTAAAATATTTCTTCTCCTTCAACTCAACTTCGTTTCTTTTTTTTTTTGTTGAAACAACTTCGTTCTCTTTATTCTCTAAAGAATGGAAAACACGAACGTGGAAAGAGAGAGAGAATGGGTGCAAATGATTAAGAAAAAAGAGAGGCAAAAGACTCTTATGTTGACTTGACAACCTCCGGATCATGGCTTTTGTTTTTTTAAGCCCATCCCAAAACCGTTACTTGAGTCCGCCTAAGATCCGGCATATATATATATATAGCTAATTCGAGAATAATAATTAATCATATATATATATATATATATATATATATATATATATGAAAACATCAAGAACACTCCTTTTATTTAGCAGACTAGGGTGAGCGAGGAACCAAATTGGGCAAAAATCGCACTAAAAATCGCAGACTAACCGCACTAACGTTCCGGCGTTTGTGGCAGTTTTAGGTGGGTTGAAAAACCAAATTCTGATTTCGGTTTGGTTATTAGCCAAAACCGCACCATGTCATGTATATGTATGTATCGGGGGATGGAGTACAAGAGCGAAAGTATCGAGAGGTATATGTTGGAGATTTAGAGTTAACAACTCGTTGTTTTCGGCATTTTCTTTCATGGTTGTTTCTTACGATTTGTATTATTCAGTTTGCATCTATTAATGACCTCTTTCATATAATTCCTTTCAAAGAAGCTATTATTAATTGTCTACTAATTATACTAAAATAATTTGCTTCATTATTTTCGGAACTAATTAGCATCAATATAATTAGCTAGTCTTTCCTGATTAGCGAGTAAGATTGTCCATTAGTTTGATTTGTTTATTATTATCTATGACAATGATATTGGTACTAATTGAGCATGATCAAAAGTTGATGGGATTAGTCTTTGTTATTACACATTTCTCATTGTTTCCTATCATTGTTTGTGTAATAAATTGGATAAAATTTTGTTGTTTCAATTGATTTTGGAACCGAAACCGCACCAAATAAAACCGTACTGCACAGTTTAAAATCAAACCGCACCTTATAAGTGGTTTTGGGTATGATTTGGGCTTCAAACCGCACCATGTTCACCCATATGTAGAACTCCTCCTTAAATATCACTATTTTATTAAAATTACGTCGTTTTGGAGATTCTTTTAAAAAACAATTGGGGCCGCATATGGCATTTTTGTAAATAAAAAAAAGTAAATGGGACCACTCTCTTTTAAGAATCTCCAAAATGACGTAGTTTTAATAAAGGAGTGTTAGATAAGGGAAATACTCTTGATCCTTCTTCTCTCTCTCTCTCTATATATATATATATAGGATTTTGAACATTTGATTGAAGATTTTGGCTCTAAGAATACTAGAAGAAGTATTTTTCAACGAATGTATTCTCATATATTTTGTTGTAGTCGAACTTCACATATATTTTGTTGTAGTCGAACTAATATGTTTTAAGTTCCGAAAATGCACTTTTTTGGGTACAATTTATACTTTTTATTTATTTATTTTTACCTTTATTTTTGGGTGATGACAATTTATTGAAAAGGGTCTCGTTTTCATTTTTTGCCCTGAGCTACCAAAATCTTAGAAATTTGAAGTGATTATTGTGTACAAGTTAATCAAAATGCTACTAAAAAGTAACATTTATCATTTTTAAATCAATGTCACTCACGGATTATTATTTATTTAAAACTATATAATTAAGGATAAAAATGAATATAATTGTATTGAGGATAATTTGAAAATCAACCGTGAAATAAACCGAAAACATTATCCAAAACCTAACAATATTAAGGAATATTTTTTTGGAGGAACTTATAATATTAAATTCAACCCTACATACAGGCGTAGGACAAGTTAGGGGAGTGGCTTGAAAGGGTATTAAGAGGGGTCTTTAATTTACATGCATGGTAACGGAAGAAGTCGGGCCGGGAGACTTTAAAAGTGAGGGATGGATCTAATTGAAGAGAAGCTTTAGTCATAAATCAAATTTCTGGTAATTCGTAATTAAAGATTATGTAATGGGGCCGGCCGGCCGGCCGGGTAATTATCGACGGTAGTACATTAATTAAAAGTATAGGATAGGATAGTAGTAGCTAGTACAGTTATAGTATAATGTTAAAGCTCACTGGCTAGGCTAAATGGTCTTGTGGGCTTTGCTGAATAACCCACCCACCATCGGCACCTAAATTTTAAAGGAACAATTACATTTTTTATTATATTTTAAAAAATAATTACAACAATAGTACACTCATAAAATATTTACACATTTAATGCTTTTAAATTTTTATTTTCATTATTAGTACACTCATAAAATATTTACACATTTAATGCTTTTAAATTTTTATTTTCATTATTAGTACATATTTATGCTTCCTTTAATAAGGGAAAAAAAAGATAAAAAGGCAGACTTTGTTTGATATTTTTTTCAGAGTGCAGTTGGTAGCCAAACATTCATACCAAGGTGACCAATTCAGTGTTATTAGGTTACCAATTTATTTTTGAATGTGATATGATTGGTAGCCAAACTTTCATACACATTGGTTGCCAAACTTTTCGCACCAAAAAGAACCAATTCATACTGCAGATGTGGAGGTAGATTGGTTACCTTGATATAAATGTTTAGTTACTTTAGTATAAAAGTTTGATTACATTTTTAAGAAGGTTTGGTTATCAACATTACATTACACATCATTCTCTTACAACACTGAATTGGGTTACCAATTCTTCACTTTCCACTTTGTAATATTTAGGGTCCTTGTTCTTGTGGTTGATATCGCAAAAGTGACGAGCATGAAAGCTTATACGCCTGAAGCATGGTTTCTTTTTCTATTTTTATTTTTCGTGCTTTCTCCAGAAGAGATGAATGAGTGAATGAAATCGACAAAAAGTGATCTGCATTTTTATATACAAAGTTTAGTTGGTGCATATTGGGAACAAAGTAGAATTTTTTTTGCAGTAGAAAAAATATTAGTGAGAAGAGAAGCGAAGTTTCTGAGAATATTTAAGGGAGATGAAGATTTGAATTTGAATTATTATTTTGACTTTGAATTTATTTTTGTTGTTAGATCCAAATATTTGAATTTGAATTATTAATTATGACAGTTATTTGTCTTTGATTTTAGGTTTTCTTATTAGTGTGAATTGTATTATTTTTGTAATATGTACAATCTTTTTGTAATTATTTGGTTGATGCACTTTTCTTGTAATTACTTTCTATTTGTTGTATACTTATGTAAAGGACTCAATTTTAAAATGCTTAGCGGGGCCCCGGGGGCTCTACTTGATACGGGGAGAGAAAATGAGAATCGAATTCATCAACTTTGTCATGCAATGCAAAGGCAGTTCAGTGCTTACAAAATAGGCAATTTAAATACTCAATTTGTACTAATTGGGTTTTTGATTTAAGTTATTCTTCTAAATTTAATTCAATTCCAATCCTATACTTTAAATTTTAACTAATGTTAGGCCAATTTCAAAGTTTAATTGAATTTGAGTTGCTATCAGTAACTTACCTCTAATTTCAATTCAGAGGTGCCCGCCCATATCTTTATTTTATGCTAAATTGAAATTTTTTTAAACCTAAACAAGTAAACATAATAAATAAACTATTTCAATATTTAATTTTTCAGGAAAACCACCCATATCTACCGGAAATGGGGTTGTACATGTAAAGAAAATAGAATTAAAATAAAACTAAACTGCCTAGAGATCTACACACTTCCTTAAAACACTAGTAAGTACTAGTATGATATATATATATGCAAGCACAAAAAATCTTGATAAAGGAATTTTTCCCGTGAATGAGGAGGCATGGGAGGAAGGAGGAAGAGACATGCATGGGGAGTAGCTTAAGGTTATTGTCTATTCACGTGTTCCCCCCCAATGTGTTTATTCATTAAATTTTCCACTTTAGTTGGAAAATGTTTCATTCAATCTAGAGGAGGAGAAGACATACAGTTATAGTATAATGTTAGAATTGATATTAATGTTAATTATGGGGGGCAAAAGAAGCTTTGAATTTGATGTTAATTACCGAACTCATCACTCTAAACCAATATTCTGTTAATTAGCTAGTAAGATTAACAAAGCATGTGATTATGATATACGTACAAAGTAGTTCAAACAAGTTAATTAGAGCCATTAATTATTTAAGGCTTACAAAGAGGGGGGAAGGAAGGAAGGAGGAGGGAGGGATAGCAAGTTGCATCAAATCGCCCATGCCGAGAGGTTGACCACGAGAGGCTAGCTTAGCTAGCTGCAGACTGGTAAAAATCATCCTGTTTTTTTCGTAAAACAACTATTTCCATTATATGACCCAAAGGGATTAGTCATAGCTAGTTTGTTTGTCACTATATGGCATGACTTACTATAGCAAGTGTTTTTTTTTCTTCTTCATAAAATTGAACCCACAGGAAGATAAAATTCCACAGGCAAACATCCAAAAACAAATGACACTACACTGCACTAGGGGCATGGGTTCCATTTCCAATCTTGATATATACATTATATTTTTTATTATCTTTAAAATAATTCAAAAAGATGGCACTAATATATATATAAACAAAAGCTAATTACAATTTGGCCATGTGATTGTGTCACAGAAAACATACAATTTAGTACTGTGCAAAAAAGAAGAATCCAAACAAAAGCCTCCTCTAAAAAGGCTGTAGATTTATCTCAGCAAAGCAGAGGGAATCCCAACTCAACCCTTCTGTACACCAATTAGACCACCCTTTCAGCCCCTTTTTCTTACCTCACCCAACAATTCTCTCAATTCCCCCATCCAGCAAAAAAACCAAAATTTCTTTATAGAAAAAATAATCTAAAACAAAAAGGCCTGTTTCTTTGTTTTCTCTTAGCATGTGTTGTTATTTGTAAAGGTAATGATTCACTAATTAGGGACGATGAACATGGGAATAATGGGGGATTTTAAAGCTGTATTTCCTCTTCATTCTTTTCTTTTGTTTGGTTTGAGAGGGCTTAAAGGGTGTTGGTGTCAGGGGAGGATAGAGGAAAACAAGTGTCCTCGCCTCCGGTGCTCCAAAGAAAATGAGCATAATTGGCAGCATAGTAAGAGTTGCTGGGATCAGTAGAAATGGCTTCCAAGTAAGTCTCTTCAGCAGCCCACAGGTCATTCCTTGCTTGCCATAGGAAGCTGGCGTATTTGCTCAAAGCCTCGGCATCTTTGGGCTCCACATTAACTGCCCTCTTGAAGTAATCCTCGGCTCTGTTACAAACATTAGCAAACAAAAGTCGATTCAATGAGAGAAAACTCCAAAACTGACTAATACCATAAATGGAAAATACACCACACATTTCCCTATCAAGATTGAAAAACCCAACCCGAATTCTAACAAACGACAATTTAACTTCATAAAATATCTGACTCCCTTTCAACAAGAATAATCACTAGGTAAAATCTTGACCCGGTACCAAATTTCATAGCAAGTTACTAAGTCGGTGTGTTTATTAGAATTCCCCTTTCTTAATAAATACTTTCATTAATGAACTAATGAAAAATACCAACTCATTTAGAAATTCAAATTTGTGTTCTTTAAATAGTAATTTATGAAATACTAAATTCAATTCAAGGGGTCCTAATGTTGCAAAAACTCTACAGTTCTTTTTATCTACCACACAATTATGCTTTAGCAGATTCTAAAACTTATTGCACTGACAATACTGCTAAATTAACTCAAAGAAAGAGACGGGTTATAAAAGATACAAAATTTACCTATCAAAATCGTGCGCAACTAGGTAGAGGAACTGCGCATAATTGGCAAGTAAAAGAGAATTACTAGGCTCTTGCACCAACCCATTTTGATACAAAAGTTCTGTTCTGAAGTAATCAGCATAGTCATCTGATTCAATCTTTGCAGTCACTGGGGAAACAAATCTCTGCATAGTCTCATGATCAAGAGACTCGTCTCTTAATACAGCCTGCATTCTCGAAGCTTCTTCCACCACAGAATCCCACAAACTCAACTCTTCCTCTCTACTCACTTGTCCGGAAACTGACTGCTCTTCACCTGTTCTTGATGGGTTTCCAACCGAAGATGCACTATTGGGAACAACTGTGCCATGATAATCCGATGACATGAACCCATCAAACCGTCCATCTCCATCGGTTCCACTAGCAATATTCTTGAATTTTCCACCACCACCATTATTTCCGCCAATTGAGGCTGTTTTTCCACTGGAAGAAGACACCGAAAAGGTCTTAATAGTTGAAGAATCAAACTTCTGGTCTCTTTCTACATTTGAAACGGATTCCATTGTTGCAGCAAAAGCTAATGGAGGTGTTGAAGCTGCAAGAGCAGTGTTACTCGCCATTGAGTAAACACTATAATTTGCTAGCAATATCATCACGTACAACATTAGAGTAGGCGTATGGGAAAATACTTGTTGGAATAGCCACACAAAGGATGCGTTCATTTCCTTCTGTACTCTCACCAAAATCACCTGTAAATCTTCATAAAACAACACCTCCCTCATTTGTAAAGTATAACTTTGTAGCTCTCGAATTATGAACACCATCGAAGAAAATGCCTTTTTCACAGAGCAGTAAGCTGATTCTCCTGCTTCTAGAAACCCGTGTTTCCATTGTTTCTTCCTCTTAATCATCCTCAGCGAGAGCGGAAGATCAACAGAGTTGGCCTTCCATTCTATGCTGGCAGGAATAATATCCTGCCAGTCTGGCGGCTCGACTGGCTCGATCTTCGAACTAAGAAATGGGCTCCGATTCTCAGGGAAAGAACCAGAACCTATTTTTGAATCCGACTCAACTATAGCACTTCCTGTGCTTTCATCATCATCGAATAATTGGAATCTCAGAGCCAGTTGTTGAATCTTTTTCGAAAATTCTTCGTCCGAAAAATCTTCCAAGCTGGCAGTACTGCAAGCTCGTCTAATTGTTTGGCCTCTTGGTTTCGGGATTTCGCAAGATCGAGGCCTGTAGAGTTTCATGGGAGAAGAATAGCCAAACAGAGCCGACCGGTCCAGTGTGTGGGCATACCGGCAGCACAGAAAACCTTCGGTTATACTAAGCCGTTTCGAAGAAGGAGAAGAGATAGCTGAAGCTAAAGTTTGAGGAGAATAAGGAGATTGAGGAACTGAAAACTTAGACCAATTCAAACAGGTTGTTGCGACTCTCATTCCTCCCATTTCTCACAAAAAATGGAAAGCAAAAAGGAGACTGTTTTTTTATATCTTTCCCTTCAAACAGAAACTATGCAAACTTTTGATTCAGATTCAGAAAAAGGCTTCAATTTCTTCGTCGTTTAAGCTCAATTGAACCTGCACAATATAAAATCAACCAAATAAGTCAACTAATTATAAAATTTCGAGAATTGGGGTTTGTGAATCCCGAAAGCTTTTAAATTAGTACTACAAATCTAATCTAATGATTACACCGATTTAATTTAGCATTAAAAACGGATCAGAAAAACAAAGCCCAATATATATGCACGACAATTCAGAGAAAAAGTACCGAACGTCGACGATGGATATTTCCGAGTTAAGCACCGACAAGTTCTCCGGCGAACCTAGAGAATGGCGAGAGTACGATTTTTTACGTACGTAGCTCTCACTCAGTTATCAAGAAGAGAAGCTCAACTTGAGGTCATATATATATAGTATATACCGAATAAGTTTTCTCTCTCATAAAAAAAAATCTAAACTAAACGCGGTAGTCGGTACAATCAAATGGTAAATAAATAAAAATACATCGTATGTATACAGATATTATATATATACGTATTAGATTA
This sequence comes from Panax ginseng, assembly GCA_020205605.1. Classification (NCBI taxonomy): domain Eukaryota; kingdom Viridiplantae; phylum Streptophyta; class Magnoliopsida; order Apiales; family Araliaceae; genus Panax; species Panax ginseng. The sequence goes on along the minus strand of CM035138.1, from coordinate 7,549,052 downwards.
AAATACCGTATTTGGAGTAGGGTTTTTGGTGTAAATGTAGTTGGATATTTTTATTAGGTGTGTGACCGAGTCAGAAGGCAATTTGGGAGGACTGAGTTTGGGTTGGGTTGAACGCGGCTGAGTTCACGGAAATTGGGATCTGAATCTGAGCAATTCTGATGTGCCACGTGCCCACACCGACCATTCCCTTTCTTCTTTTTATTGGTGTTTAGAACCAACCCGTGATATCACCGACCCGGTTCATGCTTTACTGACACGTAATTTCTAAAAATTTAGTCAAAAAAAAACAAAAATGTTATTATTTTCTCATATAATAATATTAATATTTAATAATAGTTCTTCTTGAGAAAATATTAAAAATATATATATATATATAGACATTATTTTCCTAAAAAAATTGCATTACTATCAAAAGAGATGAAGGAATGTGCAGCCTTTTGTCTTATTTACGGTAATGTAGAATTGACTACGGGCATGTGCAATTCTTCTAAATTATAGATAATAATAATAATAATAATAATAATAATAATAAAATGATACTACTCCACTAACTAACATATATTATTATTATATTAATAAAGGGTTAACTTTGTAAGTTAATTATAACTTGTTTTGATATTTTTATTAGTTATTATATATGTATAGAGTAGTAGGATATTACATAGCAATTTATTTATTTTTTTAACTTGTTTAGGAATAGGGATATTTCCACCAATTGCAGAAGCAAATTAGGTTCCTATGAATTCGCGAATAACTAAATTTGCCTTCCTGTCCTCAAATGTAAATGTCACTGGTGGCCTTGCCCCTAGCAAACTTTCTATCAGACGCTGACAATCACTGCGACACATATCAATCTATGGACCTTTATTTAATTGACAGGAATTATATACATATAATTAATATACTCGATTTAAGATTATTTTTATAATAGATCGCGACCGTCGATCAGAAGAACGAACAGTTAATATAATCTTCGTCCGCAGTTTAATTTTTAATATTTTGTAATTTTATTTTTAGTATTTTGCAGTTTAATATTACGGACGAGACAAATATTCTAAATATCCCTTTTTGTAAAATCTCTCGTCCGCAATATTAAACTGCGAACGTTAGGTATAACCAACTAAAAAACGATATCGTTTTAAGTAAGTTTGTCCGCAGTATTTTACGGGTGTCAAATATTAAAAATAGGGTTCCTTTAATTGAACGTGCAACTTTGTATGAAGCTTATGTTACGCAGTCGAAGATATTGAAGAAAAAACACAATATAATAGATGAACGTGCAATTTTGTATGAAAGCTACAGAAACATGGATGGAAGCTAAGGGCATGCCAATCCTGAGCATAGGCGAGACGGTCGATCGTCCTGGAGCCTCGATCAGAGGGGTCCCAAATTTTTTTATATATATAATGTATATATATAGAGAGAGAGGGAGAAGATTTTGAACATTTGATTGAAAATTTTGGCTTTAGGAATACTAAAAGAAATATCTTTTAATAAATGTATTCTCATATATTTTGTGAGACCAAATATTTTATGAATAAAGATTTAATTTTCTCGAAATAATTTTTTTTATATAGTATGGTGTTGATTTGATGTAATATTATAGATGTGGGTAATATTTACAAATTTTGCAAAGTAAGCAAGTGGTTGTATAATATTCGATTGGTCGGGGAATATTCTTTTTATCGGGGAATATCCGTACGACGGTACAATCATTGGTGGACCTCCACAACAGAATTATTGTCGCATAGAGAAAACGACAAAAAATACTTTATGAAAATAACGGCGAAAGTTTTACCGTTAACTGTTGAAACACCCGGTGTTAAATGTACAGTAATACGCGTGGTTGCATAGTAATACACAATATTGATTATTGATGCTTATGTGAGAAGTCATTCAGTATTGTTCGATCGGGTATTCGGGTCAGTTTTTGTGACGCCTCCAAAATAGGTATACACCACCCATTCTGAGTTGTCAATACGTAGTATGCGAACAACTACAACTTTATTATTACAACAAGAAAAGCTGTGAGTTTAAATCGAGATATTTCCATCTAAACAATATCCACATACAAATAAATCCTCATCGTAATTATTGATACATTATTTTACAAAAATGGTGAGGACTACTAAACAACTCTCTAGAACCATCATTACATCCCCATTGCGTCTTCGCTTATATTATCTCCTCCCGAGAAAAAAATGTAACAAAAAGGAAAGGGTGAAAGCTCAACTAGCCCGATAAAGAATATTATGACTAAGATAATATACAACAAATTATCGTTAGTCTCCAACGAGGAAAAATCTAATAGAATACAATAGACAACAAGTTTTAAATCAATATTAGCAGCGGAAAATAATAATTCATTAGAAGAGTTAAGTAGAGGATTAAATCTACTATCTTACATGTATGAATTTAAAAGTTCATCGTCTATCTTTTATCCTGTAACATCAATCAATATATATCTCGAATCAAATATTCATCTTTGCACTACTGGGCCAAAGATATTCATCGATTAATTAATATTAATCTAAACACATGTTCATCTTTGCACTACGGCCAAAGATATTCATCAGAAATCATTCATCTTTGCACTACAGGCCAAAGATATTCAATAATATCATCATTTAAGACTGAGGATGATGAAAAATATTTTTAAAGAAACGAATCCAGTGAAACAAAATGACAAGGATTAAGGATTAAGGATTCGTACTTTGTTTTATCCATGTCCAAAAATACCTCAAAAATAATCATAGTGGTGTAAAATTCAAGAATGATCAAAACATGGATACAATCAAAGCTAGTATCCACAATAGATATTTTAGACGAAAAGGAAAATTTTTATTTTTCGATGAATAATGCTTAGATTCGTGAATAATTATCGTATACGTGAATAGTCGATAGATATCGTGAATAAGAATCTCAAACACCAAAAGTTCCAAATTTGATAAAAACTTCAGATCAATATTTGAAAGATAATGATATTGAAGAAATAATATCATTCTGAAAAAATAAAATCCTTACCTCGAAAGATTAAGACTCTCTATTTAGAATCTAATGGGTATATAGTCTTTGAAGGAAACTTTGCCGTAGATAAATACTCAAAGTATAATCAAAATACTCACAAGAATAAACTCGATAATATAGAGAGAGAAAACTATAGAGAAAACTTGAGTTTACGTGTAATTTTCAATTCTAACCCAAGCACCTATTTATAGAAAAATGCTTGAAACACCAAAAAGCGTAAAATTTATTAAAATAATAATATATATTATAAATTCTCTATGCACACTTCTTGAATCTGAAAATCTGCATTCAACACATTCAAATCACATGCTAGACCCACAAAAAACGTTTTTCATATTTAAATTATTTTAAACTTCCAAAAATCAATTATTTCGGAGCTTCGAAATTTCAATAATTCATAATAAATAGCCCTTTTGTCAGAAAATTCGAATCTCGCGAGTTTTTATAGAAAATTCAATTCTCTACAACTTTACAGAAGAAAGTTTTTCCAAATTCCAAATAGAAATTGACCGAAATCCATAAACGGACAATTTTACAGGCTATAATCAAATTTCAGTCAAAAAATGGGGTCCACCGACATGTTTAACATGTTTTAAACATTTTTGGTAACAAAAATATTCCTCCTCCACATATACTCATATATCCCACATTCATCGTAAAAATATCATCATTATTATATTATTAAAATATAATAATATATTTAAATAAATTATTTTATCAGAAAAAGATAAAATTTCAATTTTCAACAATTGTCACATTAAAAATTTTCTCCATCTATATCCACATAAAATCAATATTTTCCTCATCATATGAATCAATAATTAATTATTCACAAATAATATTACAGAATCACAATATTGACAACCAGGCAGTTCCTAGGAAAGAGGGGTTTTCAATAAGAATTTCTCCTTACTGGCGCGCAATTAGGTGACCAAACCTCTCCTTAGACAGAACTTTCTAGACATTGCCAATAATGTTATCTAATAATATTATTCAGATAATGTGAATTATTGGTTCGATAATGAAAAATACTGTGTAATGACAATTATTGAAACAACATCAATATAAAATATCAACGCAGCAATTATTGAATCAATAAAATAAAATATTTGAATAAATAATTACCGTAACCATTATTGAGTAAAGGCCTTCACGTAGTAAGAATCAATAATTGGTGCAATCTGAGTGTCTTCTTGTGCGCGAATAACGCCAGACATCGTGTTTTAACCAACGGTATTCCAACAAAGATGTAACGGTAATAACTACGCCGTTATTTTTAAACAACTTATTTTTGTCGTTTTCTTTCTCCAATCGCTTTCCGTTATGGGGCCCACAAAAGACTGCGCCATCGTAGGAATATTCCCCGACAGTAAGAATATTCCACGACCAAACGAATATTCTCCGACAAGAATGAATATTTTATAACCACTTGCTCATTTTGAAATATTTGCGTATTTTACCCATAACTATCCACATTAATCAAATCAATCCTTACTATTTCAAAATAATAAATGGAGGAAAATAAATTTCATTAATTAATTATTTGGGGTCTTACAACCTCCCCTCCTTATTAAATTTCGTCCTCGAAATTGACGTACGTACCTGGTGTTTCGAAAAGATGAGGATACCTCGCTTTTATTTCCATTTCCAACTCCTGTGTCATTTCACCGATAGCATGATTTCTCCACAAAACTTTAACTTGTGGTATGACCTTTTAATCGTAGGACATGCTCCTTCCTATCCAAGATCTTGACAGTACCTCTTCGTCGACGTTAAGTCTTCACTTTATCTCATCCGGTTCTAACTCTATAACGTGGTTCGGGTCTTTCACATATTTACGAAGATGGATATGTGAAACACATTATGAACACGAGACATACTCGAAGGTAACGCGAGTCTATAGTTTATATTTCCTACTCACAAGAATTTGAAATGGACCAATAAATCGTGGATTGAGCTTTCCTCAAATTTTTTAAATAAAAAGGAATTTCCTTTATTTATTATTTTGAAATAAGTAGGGGTGGATTTGATTAATGTGGTTAGTTATGGGTAAAATGCGCAAATATTTTAAATAAGTTAAAGTGGTGATATAATATTCATTATCATTTGAGAATATTCGTTTGTCGTGGAATATTCAGATCGCTTTGTGAATATTCGTATTTACCACAAAAATGCATGTGTGGGCCCCATAACTAAAAGCGATCGAGGAAGAAAACGACAAAAATAAGTTGTTTAAAAATAATCTACAGAAGTTGTTACCGCTTATTAATCGCTGAATACCCTATGGTTAAAACACAAGAATACGCTGCTATCGCACAAAGAAGACACCAGATTGCACCAATTATTGATTCTTACGTTACGTAAGAAGGCACTACTCAATAATGGTTACAAAGAATTACCGCTCAAAGATTTTATTTTATCGATTCAATAATTGTCATATTGATATTTTATATCATCATTGTTTCAATAATTGTCATTACACAAAGATTTTTCATTATCGAACCAATAATTCATATTATCCTAATAATATTATTAGATAACATTATTGGCAATGTCTAGAAAGTTCTGCTTCAAGGAGAGGTTTGGTCACCTAATCATACCCAAGAAGTGAGAAATTTTTATCGAAAGCCCCTTTCCTGAACCGCCTCATTAATATCAGGATTCTCGTAATATTATTTGTGAATAATTAATTATTGATTCATATGATGAGGAAAATATTGATTTTATGTGGATATAGATGGAGAAAATTTTATAATGTGACAATTGTTGAAAATTAATATTTTATCTTTTTCTCGATAAAATAATTCATTTAAATATATTATTTTAATAATATATTAACGGATATATTTTACGATGAATGTGGGATATATGAGTATATGTGGAGGAGGAGTATTTTTGTTACCAAAATGTTTAAAACATGTTAAACATGCTCTGGACCCCATTTATCGATCGAAATTTGATTATAAATTTCTAAAATCGCCTATTTGTGGATTTCTTGGCCAATTTCTGTTTGGAATTTGGAAAAACTTTCTTCTCGTAAAGTTGTAGAGAATTGAATTTCCTATAAAAACTCGCGAGATTTGAATTTTCCGCAAAAAGGGCTATTTATTATGAATTATCAAGTTCAAGTTCAAATAATTGATTTTTGAAGTTTAAATTATTTTAAATTAGAAAAACGTTTTTTTATTTTTTTTTTCTAGATTTTAATATGTGTGAATTGAATTGAGATTCAGATTTCAAGATGGGTATGAGAGAATTTTTTATATATATATTAATATTATATTAAATTTTCTCGCTTTGTGTTTCTAAGCAATTTCCTATAAATAAAAGCTTAGTTAGAATTGAAAATCACACCGTAAATCAAGTTTTCTCTCTATATTATCGAGCGATTCTTGTGAGTATTTTGAGTATACTTTGAGTATTGCTATACTAAGCAAAGTTCAAGTCATAGCCTATATCCTGTTTCAACTAAAGACTGCCTTTCGAGGTAAGTGGATGTTATTTTCTTCTCAAATGATATTATTTCTTCAATATCATTATGTCAAATATTGGTTGAACTTTTATCAAATTTGAAACTTTTTCATTACTTTCATGTTACTTATTCATGAGTTACTATTCACGAAGTTACTATTCACGAAGTACTATTCACGAGTACTATTCACGATGATGAAGATGTTTTTTTGAAATTTCTATCTTTTGGTGTCTGAGTTACTATTCACGATACTTACTATTCACGATACTACACTATTCACTTAATTTACTACACTATTCAATCTAAAATGAAATTTCTTCTTTTCGTCCAAAATATCTATTATGGATACTAGCTTTTCGATCAGATCCATGTTTTGATCATTCTCAATTTTACACCACTATGATTATTTTTTGAGGTATTTTTGACGGATAAAACAAAGTACTAATCCTTAATCCTTAATCCTCGTCATTTTGTTTCACCGGATTCGCTTTTTTTAAAAATATTTTTTCATCATCCTCGCCTTTAAATGATGATATTATTGAATATCTTTGCCCGTAGCAATGATGATATGATTTATGATGAATATCTTTGGCCCAGAGCAAAGAGATGAATGATTTCGATGAATATATTTTGCCCGTAGAAAGTGCAAAGATGAATGATTTTCGATGAATATCTTTCGCCCTGTGAAGTAAAAGATGAACAGTGTTTAGATGAACACGACTAATCGGGTGAATGTCCTCGGCCTCAGAAAAGTGCAAGGATGAATATTTGATCCGTATATATATATATTGATTGATGTTACAGGATAAAAAATAGATTTATGAACTTTAAAATTCATACATGTAAGATAAGTAGTTTGCATTCTCTACTTAACTCTTCTAATGAATTATTATTTCACCATAATATATTGATTTAAAACTTATTGCTCTATTGTATTCTATTATATTTTTCCCTCGTCAAGACTAACGATAATTTTGTTGTATATTATCTTAGTCATAATATTCTTTATCGGGCTAATGAGCTCACCCTTTTCCTTTTTGTTCCATTTTTCTTCTCGTGAGGCGGTAATATAAATGAGTACGAAGCCTGGGTAATGGAATGAAAGTTCTAGGAGAGTTGTTTAGTAGTCCTCACCATTTTTGTAAAATAATGTATCAATAATTATGATGGGGATTTATTTGGTATGGATATTGTCTGATGGCAATATCTCAGTATTTAAACTCACAAAAGATATATGTTGTCGTATTTCACACGTTGTGTATTAATAAAGTCAGTAGTTATTTCGCATCATGTATTTGGCGACTCGTAATGGGTCGATGGAATGGACCTATTTTGGGGGCGCCACAATGGTATCGTAGCTAGGATACGATCTCTCATGAGATCGGGAATGTAACTCAGAGGGGAGAGACGAAAAAATCCTTCGCTAAGGGTGTCCTACCTAAGCTTATTTGTTAGTCGTCAAGATATAGGGATATTATGTGATATATTGATTTCTTAATTAACCCTTGTTTTATGATAGTTTTTAAGAATGGTCACGAGAACGCTAACAATGGAGTGAATGAGATCGTGGAGACACCTCTAATCGCCAACCGTGATAATGTGATGTCAAAGCAAGAAGGAATTAGAGATATCCATGTGGTGAGTGAAGAATCGATAACAGACCTTAGATAGTCGCAGAGGTAACAAATGAGAGTGAGGAAGAAGAGGAAGAAGAAGAGGTACCGAGAGAGTTTATTAGAGGTATTTTACGATCAAAATGTAGAATCGCAAAATCGTATGGCGAGTTAAGAAGAGCAGTCAAGAATCAGCAGCAAATGTGGAGCAAAAGGATGCAACGATTCAAGCTTGGGTTACCCGATATGTGATGCTTGAATGTAAGCACTTTTCGCGCAGAGTATAAGATGATAAAGTCGAATCGAAATGAAAGAAGAAATAACCGAACGAGTGAGAATGAGTGATGCATGGGTAAAAGCCGCATTTACGCTGCTGATATTATGGAAAGAGATGTCCAATCTAAAAAGAGAAGATTTAACGATGACGACGGAAGACGCTTAAGAAGAAGAAGATCAAAGACCAAAGAACAAATTCTAGGGAAGAGAACAATCGCCGCTAGATGCTACAGACGATGCGAGAGAGGGACATATAAGGTCAAACTGCTCAAAGCCTTCCAAGGTATGTTTTAGTCAGGAAAAGACGGCCACATAGCTCGATTTTGTCCTATAAATAAATCAAGTCCAATGGGGACGCTGGCACCAGAGGCGATACACGTAAAAGTCAAAGTCAACGACATCGAAGAGCGCTTTTCGCGACTTCTCAAAAAAGCGAGTAACCCGAACGGTTAGCACGGGTTAGTTAATTATAAATTCTCAAAGTTTATACCTTATTAGATACCGGCTTCTACCCATTCTTTTATCTCTCTTTGCTTATGGCCAACGCTTGAATTTGACTACGAGAGAAATTTAGACTTTGACCTATCTCGTGGAGACTCAAGAAGAGAAACTTTTATTACATCCGTTGTTTAGAAATCTTGCTTGATTCAGTCGGCACTATCACATTACCTCGTTAACCTTATTTCTATAGAGATATTTGTTTTTGATGTGATTTTAAGGTTAACTACTCATCATGCCAAAATTGATTGCTTTCGTAAGGTCATTAGTTTTCATATTCTTAAGCAACCTCGTTATTCAATTCAAGCAACCAAACCATCAAGTCAAACTCTTTCATATTAAATTATAAAGCCATTTGTTTATTGAAAACTAATGTCAAGCTTTCTTAGTCCATGTTATGGATTTGAATAAAGACACGCCGATTTGAATAATATTCCCGTTGTTATTGATTTTTCCCGACGATTTCAAGAATTTCGCCTACTCCCGTAGCGCGATATTGAATTTGTATCGACTTTAAATCCCAGACAAAACCCATTTCTAAAATCTCTCATATCGAATGGCTCCTATTGAACTTCGTGAGTTAAAACCCAATCAGAGAAGTTGATACCCGAGCCTCTATCCGGTGACTTCCTTTGTGAATGCACCGCCGCATTCTCCGTAGGGACACCATATTCGCGATAAGAAACCGACAGTGTCATTGTAACGTGCTATCCAAGATTGGGATGAGAGTCACAATGAGAACAACCTAAGCTCAGAATCTAAATACGTAGCTTTCAGGCTTAGTTGGTTATTATCTGAGATTCGTCAAGGATATTCTCAATCGCTATTCCATTAACGCAAATTGACTCAGAGAGATACAAAATTCAATGGAGCAAAAAATGTGGAAGAGCTTCAAGAACTCAAGAGAGACTCATTTCAAAGACATGTTCACCATGCCATCCTCGAAAAGCTAACGTGGTAAATGACGTGTCGAGTAGAAGATCGATACAAGTACGAAAACGATATTGTCAAAAACTAATTTCAGATAATTTACAAATAATGAGAGATGGAGATGAAAACTCTAGGTACCCACGTGATGATATACGAGTATAATCGACTTTTAATCGATAAAGTTAAAGTCGCTCAAGCTACACACCGAGTCGATGAATTTGAAGAAGGAGGTGCAAGAAGTCATTATTTCAAAAGCGAGAATCTGCGAGGTGAGGAAAACTCAAACCTTCGATTTATTAATCCATTTGAAATTCTCGATCGAATAGAACCGCGCCTATAGACTCGCTTTTACCGCCAAGTATGACGCGTGTTCATAACGCTTTTCACGATCGATGTTACGTAAATATGTGGACGACCCAAACCACGCTATCGAAGTTAGAACCGACAAGATAAATTAAGACTTAACGTATTTGGGAGGTACCACAAGATCTTGATAGAAAGAATATGTCCTATGTACCGAGGTTATACCACAAGTTAAAGTTTTGTGGAGAAACCATGCTATTGAGGAAATAACCTGGAGTTGAAAACGAAAATGAAAGCGAGGTATTTCATCTTTTCAAACACTGTGTACGTACGCCAATTTCGAGGACGAAATTTCATAAGAGGGGAGGTCAGAAGACCTCAAATTTTTTTAAATAAAAAGGAATTTCCTTTATTTATTATTTTGAAATAGTAAGGGGTGGATTTGATTAATGTGGTTAGCTATGGGGTAAAATGCGCAAATATTTTAAATAAGCAAGTGGTGATATAATATTCATTATCATTTTAGAATATTCGTTTCGTCGTGGAATATTCGATCGCTTGTGAATATTCGTATTTACGCACAAGCAAAATGCATGTGGGGCCCCATAACTAAAAGCGATCGAGGAAGAAAACGACAAAAAATAAGTTGTTTAAAAAATAATCTACAGAAGTTGTTACCAAGCTATAATCGCTGAAATACCCTATGGTTAAAACACAAGAATACGCTATATCGCACAAGAAGATACCAGATTGCACCAATTATTGATTCTTACGTAAGAAGGCACTACTCAATAATAATGTTACACAAAGAATTACCGCTCAAAGATTTTATTTTATCGATTCAATAATTGTCATATTGATATTTTATATTGTTGCGTTGTTTCAATAATTGTCATTACACACAAGATTTTTCATTATCGAACCAATAATTCATATTATCCTAATAATATTATTAGATAACATTATTGGCAATGTCTAGAAAGTTCTGCTTAAGGAGAGGTTTGGTCACCTAATCAAGCTACCAAGAAGTGAGAAATTTTTATCGAAAGCCCTCTTCCTGAACCGCCTCGTCACAATATCAGATTCTCGTAATATTATTTGTGAATAATTAATTATTGATTCATATGATGAGGAAAATATTGATTTTATGTGGATATAGATGGAGAAAATTTTTATAGTGACAATTGTTGAAAATTAATATTTTATCTTTTTCTCGATAAAATAATTCATTTAAATATATTATTTTAATAATATATTAACGGCGATATTTTTACGAATGAATGTGGGATATATGAGTATATGTGGAGGAGGAGTATTTTTTTGTTACCAAAAAATGTTTAAAACATGTTAAACATGTCTGCATGGACCCCATTTATCGATCGAATTTGATTATAAATTAAAATCGCCCATTTGTGGATTTCTACCAATTTCTGCTTTGGAATTTGGAAAACTTTCTTCTCGTAAAGTTGTAGAGAATTGAATTTCCTATAAAAACTCAAGAGATTTGAATTTTCTCGATAAAAGGGCTATTTATTATGAATTATTGAAGTTCAAGTTCAAATAATTGATTTTTGAAGTTTAAATTATTTTAAATTAGAAAAACGTTTTTTTTTTTTTTCTCTAGAAGGTTTAATGTGTGAATTGATGGCTGAGATTTTTTCAAAGAATGTGAGAGAATTTTTATATATATATATTATTATATATATTAAATTTTCTTTGTGTTCTAAGCAATTTCCTATAAATAAAAGCTTAGTTAGAATTGAAAATCACACCGTAAACTCAAGTTTTCTCTCTATATTATCGAGCGATTCTTGTGAGTATTTTGAGTATACTTTGAGTATTGCTATACTAAAGAAAGTTCAAGTCATAGCCTATATCCTGTTTCAACTGTAGACTGCCTTCGAGGTAAGTGGATGTTATTTTCTTCTCAAATGATATTATTTCTTCAATATCATTATGTCAAATATTGGTTGAACTTTTTATCAAATTTGAACTTTTTCATGCTTGGGTTACTATTCATGAGTTACTATTCACGAGTTACTATTCATGAGTTACTATTCACGAAGTTACTATTCACGAAGTACTATTCACGTAAGTCGCGAAGATGATTTTTTTTGAAATTTCTATCTTTTGCGTTTGAGTTACTATTCACGATACTAAGACTATTCACGATACTATACTATTCACTTAATACTAATACTATTCAATCTAAAAATGAAATTTCTTCTTTTCGTCTAAAATATCTATTATGGATACTAGCTTTGATCAGATCCATGTTTTGATCATTCTCAATTTTACACCACTATGATTATTTTTGAGGTATTTTTGACGTGATAAAAACAAAGTACTAATCCTTAATCCTTAATCCTTGTCATTTTGTTTCACCGGATTCGCTTTTTTAAAAATATTTTTTCATCATCCTCGCCTTAAATGATGATATTATGGAATATCTTCGGCCCAGAAGGCAAAAAGATGAATGATTTATGATGAATATCTTTGGCCCGTAGAAGGCAAATGAATGATTTCGATGAATATCTTCGGCCCAGAGCAAAAAGATGAATGATTTCGATGAATATCTTTCGCCCAGAAGTGCAAAGATGAATGATGTGTTTAGATTGAATGAATATGACTAATCGTGAATGTCCTCGCCCAGAAAGAAAAGGATGAATATTTGATCCCGTATATATATCGATATTTGATCCCGTATATATATCATTGATGTTACAGGATAAAATAGACGATGAACTTTAAAATTCATACATGTAAGATAGTAGTTTGCATTCTCTACTTAACTCTTCTAATGAATTATTATTTCACATAATATTGATTTAAAACTTGTCATCTATTGTATTCTATTATATTTTTCCCTCGTCAAGACTAACGATAATTTTGTCAGATATTATCTTAGTCATAATATTCTTTATCGGGCTAATGAGCTCACCCTTTTCCTTTTTTGTTCCATTTTTCTTCTCGTGAGGCGGTAATATAAATGAAGACGAAGCCTGGGTAAATGGAATGAAAGTTCTAGGAGAGAGTTGTTTAGTAGTCCTCACCATTTTTGTAAAATAATGTATCAATAATTATGATGGGGATTTATTTATTTGGTGTGTGATATTGTCTAGTATGACAATAATCTCAGATTTTTAAACTCACAAGATATATTTGTCGATTTTTAACGACAAAAATATTATAAAGTTGTAGTTATTTCGCATCATGTATTTGGCGCACTCGTAATGGGTCGGGTGGAATGGACCTATTTTGGGGGCGCCACAAATGGTATCGTAGCTAGGATACGATCTCCATGAGATCGAGAATGTAATCTGAGGGGAGAGACGAAAAATCCTTCGCTAAAGGTGTCCTACCTAAGCTTATTTGTTAGTCATCAAGATATAGGGATATTATGTGATATATTGATTTCTTAATTAACCCTTGTTTTATGATAGTTTTTTAGAATGGTCACGAGAACGCTTAACAATGGAGTGAATGAGATCGTGGAGACACCTCTAATCGCCAACCGTGATAATGTGATGTCAAAGTAAGAAGGAATTAGAGATATCCATGGTGAAAGTGAAGAATCGATAGTTGCACCCAGATAGTCGCAGAGGTAACAAATTTGAGAGTGAGAGAGAAGAGGAAGAAGAGGTACCGAGGAGAGTTTATTAGAGGTATTTTACGATCAAAATGTAGAATCGCAAAATCGATTATGAGTTAAGAAGAGAGTCAAGAATTGAATCAAGCAAATGTGGAGCAAAAGGATGCAACGATTCAAGCTTGGTTACCCGATATGTGATGCTTGAATGTAAGCACTTTTCGCGTAGAGTATAAGATGATAAAGTCGAATCGAAATGAAAAGAAGAAATAACCGAACGAGTGAGAATGAGTGATGATGGGTAAAAGCCGCACGACGCTGCTGATATTATGGAAAGAGATGTCCAATCTAAAAAGAGAAGATTTAACGATGACGGAAGACGCTTAAGAAGAAAGATCAAAGACCAAAGAACAAATTCTAGGGAAGAGAACAATCGCCAGCTAGATGCTACAGATGCGAGAGAGGGACATATAAGGTCAAACTGCTCAAAGCCTTCCAAGGTATGTTTTAGTTGTGGAAAGACTTTACCACATAGCTCGATTTTGTCCTATAAATAAATCAAGTCCAATTGGGACGCTGGCACCAGAGGCGGATACAGTAAAAGTCAAAGTCAACGACATCGAAAGAGCGCTTTTCGACTTCTCAAAAAGCGAGTAACCCGAACGGTTTAGCACGGTTAGTTAATTATAAATTTCATAAGTTTATACCTTACTAGATACCGGTTCTACCCATTCTTTATCTCTTCGCTTATACCAACGCTTGAATTCGACTACGAGAAATTAGACTTTCACCTATCTCGTGGAGACTCAAGAAGAGAAACTTTTATTACATCCGTTGTTTAGAAATCTTGCTTGATTCAGTCAGCACTATCACATTACCTCGTTAACCTTATTTCTATAGAGATATTTGTTTTTGATGTGATTTTAAGGTTAACTACTCATCATGCCAAAATTGATTGCTTTCGTAAGGTCATAGTTTTCATATTCTTAAGCAACCCGTTATTCAATTCAAGCAACCAAACCATTGAAGTCAAACTCTTTCATATTAAATTATAAAGCCATTTGTTTATTGAAAAACGAATGTCAAGCTTTCTTAGTCCATGTTATGGATTTGAATAAAGACACGCCGATTTGAATAATATTCCCGTTGTTATTGATTTTTCCCGACGATTTCAAGAATTTCGCCTACTCCCAGAGCGCGATATTGAATTTGTATCGACTTTAAATCCCAGACAAAACCCATTTCTAAAATCTCATATCGAATGGCTCCTATCAACTTCGTGAGTTAAAACCCAACTCAGAAGTTTGATACCCGAGCCTCTATCCGGTGACTTCCAGGAATGCACCGCCGCATTCTCCGTAGGGACACCATATTCGTGCGATAAGAAACCGACAGTGTCATTGTAACGCATATCCAAGATTGGGATGAGAGTCACAATGAGAACAACCTAAGCTTTCAGAATCTAAATACGTAGCTTTCTAGCTTAGTTGGTTATTATCTGAGATTCAAGAAGGATATTCTCAATCGCTATTCCATTAACGCAATTTGACTCAGAGATACAAAAAATTCGAATGGAGCAAAGAATGTGGAAGAGCTTCAAGAACTCAAGAGAGACTCATTTCAAAGACATGTTCACCACCATGCCATCCTCGAAAAGCGAACGTGGTAATGACGTGTTGAGTAGAAGATCGATACAAGACGAAGACGAAAATGATATTGTCAAAAACTAATTTTAGATAATTTACAAATAATAGAGATGGAGATGAAAACTCTAGGTACCCACGTGATGATATACGAGTATAATCGACTTTTAATCGATAAAGTTAAAGTCGCTCAAGCTACACAATCGAGTCGATGAATTTGAAGAAGGAGGTGCAAGAAGTTGTTATTTCAAAAGCGAGAATCTGGAGGTGAGGAAAACTCAAACCTTCGATTTATTAATCCATTTGAAATTCTCGATCGAATAGAACCGTGGCCTATATAGACTCGCTTTTACCGCCAAGTATGACGCGGTGTTCATAACGCTTTTCACGATCGATGTTACGTAAATATGTGGACGAATTCAAACCACGCTATCGAAGTTAGAACCGATTTAGATAAATTAAGACTTAACGATTTGAGAGGTACCCACCAAGATCTTGATAGAAAGAAAGATGTCCTATGTACCGAGGTTATACCACAAGTTAAAGTTTTGTGGAGAAACCATGCTATTGAGGAAATAACCGAGAGTTGGAAACGAAAAATGAAAGCGAGGTATTTTCATCTTTTCAAACACTGTGTATCGTACGCCAATTTCGAGGACGAAATTTCATAAGGAGGGAGGTCAGAAGACCCCAAATTTTTTTTAAATAAAAAGGAATTTCCTTTATTTATTATTTTGAAATAGTAAGGGTGGATTTGATTAATGTGGTTAGTTATGGGTAAAATGCGCAAATATTTTAAATAAGCAAGTGGTGATATAATATTCATTATCATTTGAGAATATTCGTTTCGTCGTGGAATATTCAGATCGCTTGTGAATATTCGTATTTACGACAAGCAAAATGCCATGTGGGGGCCCCATAACGAAAAGCGATCGAGGAAGAAAACGACAAAAATAAGTTGTTTAAAAATAATCTACAGAAGTTGTTACCAAGCTATAATCGCTGAATACCCGGTGGTTAAAACACACAAGAATACGCTGCTATCGCACAAAGAAGATACACTCAGATTGCACCAATTATTGATTCTTACGTAAGCAAAGGCACTACTCAATAATGGTTACAAAGAATTACTCGCTCAAAGATTTTATTTTATCGATTCAATAATTGTCGCTATTGATATTTTATATTGTCGTTGTTTCAATAATTGTCATTACACAAGATTTTTCATTATCGAACCAATAATTCATATTATCCTCAATAATATTATTAGATAACATTATTGGCAATGTCTAGAAAGTTCTCGCTTAAGGAGAGGTTTGGTCACCTAATCAAGCTACCAAGAAGGAGAGAAATTTTATCGAAAGCCCCTCTTCCCCGAACCGCCTCGTCACAATATCAGATTCTCAGTAATATTATTTGTGAATAATTAATTATTGATTCATATGATGAGGAAAATATTGATTTTATGTGGATATAGATGGAGAAAATTTTTATAGTGACAATTGTTGAAAATTAATATTTTATCTTTTTCTCGATAAAATAATTCATTTAAATATATTATTTTAATAATATATTAACGATGATATTTTTACGATGAATGTGGGATATATGAGTATATGTGAGGAGGAGTATTTTTGTTACCAAAAATGTTTAAAACATGTTAAACATGCTCTGCGGACCCCATTTATCGATCGAAATTTGATTATAAATTTAAAATCGCCCATTTGTGGATTTCTTGGCCAATTTCTTGCTTGGAATTTGGAAAACTTTCTTCCGTAGTTGTAGAGAATTGAATTTCCTATAAAAACTCGCGAGATTTGAATTTTCTGATAAAAGGGCTATTTATTATGAATTATTGAAGTTCAAGTTCAAATAATTGATTTTTGAAGTTTAAAATATTTTAAATTAGAAAACGTTTTTTTTTATTTTTTTCTAGCATCTAGTAATGGTGTGTGAATGAATTGAGATTCAGATTTCAAAGAATAATATAGAGAATTTTTATATATATATTAATATTATATTAAATTTTCTCGCTTGGTGTTCTAAGCAATTTCCTATAAATAAAAGCTTAGTTAGAATTGAAAATCACACCGTAAATCAAGTTTTCTCTCTATATTATCGAGCGATTCTTGTGAGTATTTTGAGTATACTTTGAGTATTGCTATACTATGCAAGTTCAAGTCATAGCCTATATCCTGTTTCAACTGTAAGTACTGCCTTTCGAGGTAAGTGGATGTTATTTTCTTCAAAATGATATTATTTCTTCAATATCATTATGTCAAATATTGGTTGAACTTTTATCAAATTTGAACTTTTTCATGCTCTGGGGTTACTATTCATGAGTTACTATTCATTACTATTCATTACTATTCACGAGTTACTATTCACGAAGTTACTATTCACGAAAGTACTATTCACGAAGCATGTGATGATGTTTTTTGTGAAATTTCTATCTTTTGTGTCGAGTTACTATTCACGATACTAAGACTATTCACGATACCACACTATTCACTTAATACTACACTATTCATCTAAAAATGAAATTTCTTCTTTTCGTCTAAAATATCTATTATGGATACTAGCTTTTCGATCAGATCCATGTTTTGATCATTCTCAATTTTACACCACTATGATTATTTTTGAGGTATTTTTGACGTGATAAAACAAAGTACTTAATCCTTAATCCTTAATCCTCATCATTTTTCACCGGATTCGCTTTTTAAAAATATTTTTCATCATCCTCGCCTTAAAATGATGATATTATGGAATATCTTTTGGCCCAGAAAGGCAAAAGATGAATGATTTATGATGAATATCTTTGGCCCAGAAGTAAAGATGAATGATTTCGATGAATATCTTTGCCCGTAGAAGGCAAAGATGAATGATTTCGATGAATATCTTTGGCCCAGAGTGCAAAGATGAACAGTGTTTAGATGAAATACGACTAATCGGTGAATGTCCTCGCCTCAGAAAGTGCAAGGATGAATATTTGATCCCGTATATATATCGATGATGTTACAGGATAAAAAAATAGATGATGAACTTTAAAATTCATACATGTAAGATAGTAGTTTGCATTCTCTACTTAACTCTTCTAATGAATTATTATTTCACCATGTAATATTGATTTAAAACTTGTCATCTATCAGATTCTATTATATTTTTCCTCGTCAAGACTAACGATAATTTTGTTGTATATTATCTTAGTCATAATATTCTTTATCGGGCTAGTGAGCTCACCCTTTTCCTTTTTGTTCCATTTTTCTTCTCGTGAGGCGGAATATAAATGAAAATACGTAGCTAATGGGTAATGGAATGAAAGTTCTAGGGAGAGTTGTTTAGTAGTCCTCACCATTGTTGTAAAATGTCAATAATTATGATGAGGATTTATTTGTATGTGGATATTGTCTCTAGATGGCAATATCTGTATTTAAACATCAGCAAATACCGTGGAGCAAAAGGATGCAACGATTCAAGCTTGTCAGTTACCCGATATGTGATGCTTGAATGTAAGCACTTTTCGGCAGAGTATAAGATGATAAAGTCGAATCGAAATGAAAAGAAGAAATAACCGAACGAGCGAGAATGAGTGATGTATGGATAAAAGCCGCATCGACGCTGCTGATATTATGGAAAGAGATGTCCAATCTAAAAGAGAAGATTTAACGATGACGGAAGACGCTTAAGCAAAGATCAAGACCAAAGAACAAATTCTAGGGAAGAGAACAATCGCCAGCTAGATGCTACAGATGCGAGAGGAGGGACATATAAGGTCAAACTGCTCAAAGCCTTCCAAGGTATGTTTTAGTTGTGGAAAAGACTACTACATAGTTCGATTTTGTCCTATAAATAAATCAAGTCCATTGGGACGCTGGCACCAGAGGCGATACGTAAAAGTCAAAGTCAACGACATCGAAGAGCGTTGTGACTTCTCAAAAGCGAAGAACCCGAACGAAGTTTAGTATGGGTTAGTTAATTATAAATTCTGCTAAGTTTATACCTTAATTATATTCTTTATCTCTCATTGCGTTTAAACGTTTTGAATTTGACTTTATACCTTACCTGCCGTAATTCGTGATTTCTTCAATCATTAAAGCTTTTATCACGAAGCTCTTTACTAAATTTTCAAATGGTGCTTCATGATCTTCACTAGCTTTTGGAATCTATGAGATATCATCAATAAAGACAACAATGAATCGATCTAAATATTCCTTGAATACCGATTCATCATATCCACGAAAAGTCGTGAGAGCATTAATCAATCCGAAAGACATAACTAAGAATTCATAATGCCCATACCGAAGTTCTCGAATGCATTTTTAATATCCTCGCCTCTAATTTTTACCGATGATATCCAGAATCTAAGATCTATTTTGAAAAGAATTGTGCTCTCGCAGAATCGTCAAACAAGTCATCAATACGCGGCAGTAGGATACCTATTCTCGATAAAGACATAGTTCAATTCCCGATAATAATACAAAGTCGATACTCCCGCCTTTTCTTCTTTACAAATAAAATAGAGCACCCCAAGGAGATGTACTAGATCTAATGAAATCGATGTCCAACAATTCCAGAAGTTAGACCTTTAACTCCCGAAGTTCAATGAGCCTTTCAATACGGGTTTTAGAAATGGGCTTTCAGCATCTTGGCCCAGATCATTAAAGAATTCAACTTCACGCTCTGGGGTAGTAATCGGAAGTTCTTCAGAAAATACGTCGTGAAAGTCAATAACAACAAGAATATTATTCAAATTTGACGTGTCTTTATTCAAATCCATAATATGGGCTAAGAAAACTTGACATCCGCTTTTCAATAAACTCAATAACTTTATGATTAGATATGACAAATGATTGATTTAATGATTTGGTGGCTTGAATTCGCATAACAGTTGATTAGAATATGAAAACTAACAACCTTATTTAAAACAATCAATTTTGGCATGATGAGTAGTTAATGATCAATCCTCAAAATCACATCAAAAGCAAGTATCTTTAAAGAGATAAGGTCAACAGTAATGTAATGGTGCCAACTCGATTGTATAAGATTTATAAACAATTGGATGTGATGAAAGTTTCTTCTAACTGAGTTTCCCAGATAGTCAAAATCTAATTTCTCCCGAGTCAAGTTTAAACGCTGAAAAGTGTAGATAGATAAATGAATGGGCAAAGACCAGATCTTTATTTAAATCCAATCGGTTATCGCTTGTTTTGTTGATCGCTATCTCTAGTATGATCCTCGATCAGGGTCCCCTACTGACCGTACTTCAAGTATCTCGCCTAATAATCGAGCCTTGCTTTACAACATCCAATAGAGAGAAATTTATGAGAAATGAGATAATCGACGTACGCCGGTTTCAAACCTTTAAGAAACATCCGTGGTCACACGCTCTCATTCTCCACCAAATGAGGTGCAAACTCGATAACTCGCAAACTTTGCCTCGCATCGAGACACCGCCATGTTGTTTTCGCTTCTAACTGATGAACTCCACTTCCTTCATATGACGAACACTTTCGTGAAAGTATTTGTCATTAAATAGTTTCTAAAATGTCTCCCAAGACACGCTGAACAAGCTACGGATGGATGGGTACGCCACGCATTCCCACCAATACCCTCGCCACTTTTAACATAAAGGTGGCGAATGGAACCTTCGTTCCTCCCGCATCCCAAGACATCGAATATCTTGTAATTTTCGACCCATGTTTCCGCCGCATGATCGGATCTCGCTTTCCCTTAAATTCGTGGTCTCAACTTCGAATCGCTTATCAGCGACAACCCGTGAATCGCTATCATTTCTCCTCAGATTAACACGAAGTCTCCTCGCCCGATTTTTGCATGAATCGCAAAAAAGCTTCTAAACATCCTCGCTCATCATCTCGCCAAGGGTATTGTTCACGGAGAACATTGCCAAGACGTCAGCAGACGCTCTCCCCGCGTTAGGTAAGATGCATCTCTACTGGCCTCATTTCCACTCAAGTAATATTCTCACCGACATTCTCAACATCATAAAATAAAATAAATGGTTAATTAAAGAAATTAATATATCACATAATATCCCTATATACCCACCAACTAACAAATAAGCTTAGGTAGACACACTCAACAAGGATTTACTCGCCTCTCCCTCCCAATTCTATTCTCCGATCTCCGCCAGAAATCATATCCTCTAAGCTCGATACCAATTGTGACGCCCAAAATAGGTATACACCACCCATTCCTCGAAATTAATACATACGGTACAAAACAACTACAACTTTATTATTACAACAAGAAACTCGTGAGTTTAAATACGTATATTGCCATCTAAACAATATCCACATATAAATAAATCCTCATCATAATTATTGATACATTATTTTACAAAATGGTGAGGAGACTACTAAACAACTCTCTCTAACTATCATTACATCCCCGACTCATTGCTTGCATTATCTCCTCCCGAAGAAAAAAATGGAACAAAAAGGAAAGGGTGAGCCTCAACTAGCCAAGAAGAATATTATGACTAAGATAATATACAACAAATTATCGTTAGTCTCCAACAGGAAAAATCTAATAGAATATAATAGACAACAAGTTTTAAAACAATATTCGCAGCTTAAAATAATAATTCATTGTAAGAATTAAGTAGAGGATGAAATCTACTATCTTCTACATGTATGAATTTAAAAGTTCATCGCCTCATCTTTTATCCCTATAACATCAATCAATATATATCTCGAATCAAATATTCATCTTTCAGCACTACGTGCCAAAGATATTCATCAATGGGTCATGTTCATCTAAACACATGTTCATCTTCATCTACGCCAAAGATATTCATCGAATCATTCATCTTTGCAATGTGCCAAAAGATATTCAATAATATCATCATTTAAGACCGAGGATGATGAAAATATTTTTAAAGAAACGAATCCAAAGGAAACAAAATGACAAGGATTAAGGATTAAGGATTCGTACTTTGCTTGCTTTATCCATGTCCAAAATACCTCAAAAATAATCATAGTGGTGTAAAATTCAAGAATGATCAAAACATGGATACAATCAAAGCTAGTATCCACAATAGATATTTTAGACGAAAAGGGAAAATTTTCATTTTCATGAATAATGCCGATTCGTGAATAGGTCAGATATCGTGAATAAAGGTCAGACACGTGAATAAGAATCTCACACCAAAAGTTCCAAATTTGATAAAAACTTCAGATCAATATTTCAAAGATAATGATATCAAGAAATAATATCATTACTTGAAAAAAATAAAATCCCTTACCTCGAAAGATTGCACTCTCCGGCTGTAATACCGGTATAAGGTCAAGGAACTCACCGTGAGCAAAGAATATCAAAGTATAATCAAAATACTCACAAGAATACATTCGATAATATAGAGAGAGAAAACTATAGAGAAACTTCAGCTTCGGTAATTTTCAATTCTAACCCAAGCACCTATTTATGTAAAATGTTTATAACACCAAAAGGTAAAAAATTTATTAAAATAATAATATATATTATAAATTTCACGCATTAATTTCTTGAATCTGAAAATCAGATTCAACACATTCAAATCACACGCTAGAATTCCACAAAAACGTTTTTCATATTTAAATTATTTTAAACTTCCAAAAATCAATTATTTTGAGCTTCTAATTTCAATAATTCATAATAAATAGCCCTTTGTCGAAAAATTCAATCTCACGAGTTTTTATAGGAAATTCAATTTCTACAACTTCGCAGTAAGAAAGTTTTTCCAAATTCTAAATAGAAATTGACCAAATCCACAAACTAATAATTTTACAAGCTTATAATCAAATTTCAAATAAAAATGGGGTCCAATCGACATGTTTAATATGTTTTAAACATTTTTGTAACAAAAATACCTCCTCCACATATACTCATATATCCCACATTCATCGTAAAAATATCATCATTATTATATTATTAAAATATAATAATATATTTAAATAAATTATTTTATCGTAAAAAGATAAAATTTTAATTTTCAACAATTGTCACATTAAAATTTTCTCCATCTATATCCACATAAAATCAATATTTTCCTCATCATATGAATCAATAATTAATTATTCACAAATAATATTACAGTAATCACAATATCGACAACCGTGCGCTTCCTGTGAAAGAGTGGGCTTCCAATAAGAATTTCTCCTTACCCATGCCGCAATTAAAGTGACCAAACCTCTCCTGTATGTAACTTTCTAGACATCGCCAATAATGTTATCTAATAATATTATTCAGATAATATGAATTATTGCTTCGATAATGGAAAAATATCGATAAGGACAATTATCAAAACAACAAAGAATATAAAATATCAACGCAAAGAATTATCGAATCATTAAAATAAAATACTAAATAAGAATTCATCAGTAATAATTATTGAGTAAAGGCCTTCACGTAAGAATCAATAATTGGTGCAATACTGCGCGCATCGCCAGTAACAACGCCAGATTATCGTGTTTTTAACCAATTGTATTTTAACAAGATAATTCAGAATTGACGACGCATCTGGTGTGTTTCAAAAGATGAGGATACCTCGCTTTTATTTCCATTTCCAACTCCCGTGTCATTTCAATAGCATGATTTCTCCACAAAACTTTAACTTGTGGTATGACCTTTCATATGTAGGATACGCCTCCTTCCTATCCAAGATCTTGACAGTACCTCTTCGCACGTTAAGTCTTCATTATCTCATCCGGCTCTAACTCTATAACGTGGTTCGGGTCTTTTCATATATTTACGGCAGACATATATGTGAAAACACATTATGAACACGAGACATACTCAAGGTAACGCGAGTCTATAAAGCACATTTCCTACTCACCAAGAATTTGAAATGGACCAATAAATCGTGATCGAGCTTTCCTCTCTTCCCAAATCTTGTAACTCCCTTCCATTGAGCAACTCGCAATAATACATGATCCCCTATACTAAATTCCACGCCCTTTCATGAAGATCCGTGATAACTTTTGTCGATCTTCAGGCCGCTTGTATACGCTGTCGTAATCATTCGATCTTTTCAGTAGTCATATCGTATTAATTCGTGTCCCAACAATGTTGCTTTCATCCACCTCATCCCAACATATCGGAGAAATACACTTTCGGCCCATATAATGCTTCAAATGGAGCCACACCTATATACTTGCGATAACAAATGTTTCTAGAGAATTCCACCAATGGTAAATACTTATCCCAACTACCCTTGAAGTCTAGACACGTAGTCTTAATAGATCTTCAAGAGTTTGAATACCCTCTCCGATCATTCGTCTGCTTCGAGGATGGTATGTCAATCAATCAGAACTGCGTTTAGCTTTTTGCAAGCTAACCCAAAATCTTGAAGTCAATCTCGGGTCACGATCCGAAACTATGGATACCGACATGCCATGCAACCTCACAATCTCATTTACATATATACTAAGAAGACGCTCAAGGGAATAAGTCTCCATGACGGGCAAGAAAATGAGCAGACTTGGTTAATCTATCAACAATAACCCAAATAAGATTGATGCGCTCGAGAAACCGTAGAAGACCTCAGAATCGAAATCCATGGTAATGTGTTCCTACTTCCATTTCGGAATCTCAAGTGATTGCAATGGACCCTTCGCACTCGATGTCTCCGCCTTTACACGCCGACAAGTTAAACATGTTGAGATAAACTTTGCAATCTCTCTCTCATATTGTTCTACCAAAATGTATGTCAATATCACGATACATTTTAAGATTTCCGTGATGGATTACAAATGGTGTATTGTGTGCCTCCATCCGCTTTTTCAATAAACTAATCGCTTTTATGATTGGATATGATAAGTTGATTGATTTTAATGGTTTAGTTGTCTCAATTCAACAACAAAGTCGATTATGAATACGAAAACTAACAACCTTACGTAAAATAATCAATTTTGGTATGGATGAGTAGCTAACCAATCAATCCCTTAAAATCACATCAAAAGCAAGTATCTTTAAAGAGATAAGGTCAACAAAAAGATAAGGGGTGCCAACTCGATTAGACAAGATTTATAAACAAAGGATGTGATAAAAATTTCTCCTAACCTGAAAGTTTCCACAGATAAAGTCAAAGTCTAATTTTTCCTGAGTCAAATTTAATCGCTGAGTAACAAGAGAGAGATAAATGAATGGGTAACACCGGTATCTAGTAAAGTATAAACTTCACAAGAATTTATAAATAGTTTACCCATGATCACCTCGCTTGGTTCCTCGATTTTGACCACCACAACAAACGCCTTCTTCCAGAACCGCTGACTTTGACTTTTCTCGACATATTCGAGTCACCGTCACCTCATTGAACTAGGTTTCGCTATCAGCATAATCTCGAAAATTATATGTCCTTCCTTTCCACAATTATAGCATACCGGAATCGTTAGGGCGCTTTGACCGAGCATGTCCCTCTTCCCAAGATTTATAAGATATACCCCGGTGGTCGTTTTCTTCCTCGAACCAAAGCCATTGCCGCATCGCTGCCTTCATACGGTCGTTGTTAATCTCCTTTAAAATCTCCTCCTAACTCGCTTTCTTCTATTTTCACGGCCATGATTACCACCGTAAAGTGGTTACCATTTTTGTCCGGTTTTCTTTTTCCACCGGTTATCGTTGTTTTGTTGATCGCCATCTCCTAGATGATCCTCGATTGGGGTCCCCATTGACTCGCATTCTCGTATCTCGCTATAATAATTGAGCCCTCGCTTATAACATCCTATAGAGAAAATTTATGAGAAATGAGATATTGTCGATAACGTGTTTCAAACCTCTCGTGTAATCACTGGCTATATGCTCCTCATTCTCCACCAAACGAGGTGCAAACCTCGATAACTCGCAAACTTTTGCCTCAGTGCATCGAGACACCGCCATGTTATTTTGTTCTAATCAATGAACTCCACTTCCTTCATACGACGTAACACTTTCGTGAAAGTATTTGTCATTAAATAGTTTCAAATGTCTCCCAAGATACGCTGCCGAGCAATACCGGATGGGTACGCCACGCATCTCCCCACCGCAATTCTTCGCCACTTTAACATAAAGGTGGCGAATGGAACCTTCTGTTCCTCCGCATCCCAAGACATCGAATATCTTGGTAATTTGTTTGACCCATGTTTCCGCCACATGACGGATATTGCTTTCCTTAAATTCGTGGTCCCAACTTTCAATCGCTCACGCGACAACCCGTGAATTGCTATCATTTCCTCCTATGTTTTGAACACGTAGTCTCCCACGCCCCGATTTTGTGCATGAATCGCAAAAGCTTCTAAACATCCCCTCGCTCATCATCTCCGCCTGGTGTTGTTCATAGAGAGAACATTACCACCGTTACATCGCTCTCCTCGTCATGAAGATAATGCTGGCTCCACTGGCCTCATTTCCATCATATTCTCTCACGACATTCTCAAATACCGCCATAAAACAAGGGTTAATTAAGGAAATCAATATATCACATAATATCCCTATATAATCGACTAACTAACAAATAAGCTAGTAGACACACTAAACAAGGATTTACTGCCTCTCTCTCCTAGTTTTCTATTCTCCCATCTCCGCCAGAGATCATATCCTTAAGTTTAATTACTCAACTACGACACCCCCAAAATAGGTATACATCACCCATTCTGAAGTCACAATACATGGTATGTAAATAACTACAACTTTATTATTACAACAAGAAATCATGAGTTTAAATAAAGATATTGCCATCTAAACAATATCCACATACAAATAAATCCTCATCACATTTATCGATACATTATTTTACAAAATGGTGAAGACTACTAAACAACTCTCTCTAGAACCTTCATTCCATACCCCGACTGTGACTCGCTTATATTCTCGCCTCCCCGAGAAGTAAAAATGGAACAAAAAAAAAAGTGGTGAGCTCAACTAGCCCAAAGAAAGAATATTACGACTCAAGATAATACGTAACAAATTATCATTAGTCTTCAACAGGAAAAAATCTAATATAATACAATAGACAACAAGTTTTAAATAAATACTGCAATGAAAATATTAATTCATGTAAGAGTTACGTAGAGGATGAAATCTACTAATATCTATGAATTTAATGTACCATCATCAATATTTTTATCCCCGTAATATCAATCAATATATATCCGAATCATATATTCATCCTCGCACTACAAAAGCCAAGGACATTCACCAAATGGGTCATGTTCATCTAAACACTGCTCATCTTCGCACTACTTCGCCAAAGATATTCATCGAAATCATTCATCTTCGCACTACGTGCCAAAGATATATTCATCGAATCATTCATCTTTGCACCACAGCCAAAGATATTCAATAATATCATCATTTAAGACCGAGGATGATGAAAAATATTTTTTTTTAAAGAAACGAATCCAAAGGAAACAAAATGACAAGGATTAAGGATTAAAGATTCGTATTTTGTTTTATCCACGCATAAAAATACCTCAAAATAATCATAAGGTGTAAAATTCAAGAATGATCAAAACATGGATACAATCAAAGCTAAGTATCCGCATTAGATATTTCTGATTTAATTTTTTCTTTCATTTTCGATGAATAAGGCTTATTCGTGAATAAGATCAGATACGTGAATAAGGCCCAGATACGTAATAGTAATTCACACCAAAAGTTCCAAATTTGATAAAACTTCAGATCAATATTTCAAAGATAATGATATTGAAGAAATAATATCATTATTGTAAAAAAAAATATCCCTTTACTCTGAAAAGACAAGATTTAACCTAATAATCGGATATAAAGCTATATCTTTAATTTGCAGACCGTATAACAATACTCAAAGTATACTCAAAATACTCACAAGAATAATGATCGATAATATAGAGAGAAAACTTCAATTTCTCGTGTGATTTTCAATTCTAACCCAAGCACCCTATTTATGTGAAAATGCTTAACACCAAAGTAGAAAATTTATTAAAATATTAATATATATATATATATATATATATATATATATAATCTTCACGCACACCTTGTACAATCTGATCTCAAATTTTTTCCATGCTAGTAAGCACACCTACCTTGTTAAAACGCTTTTATTATTTAAAATAATTTAAACTTCCAAAAATCAATTATTTTGAAAGCTTCTAACTTTAATAATTCACAATAAATATCCCTTTTGTCGAAAAATTCAAATCTTCAAGTAGTTTTTATAGAAAATTCAATTTCATACATCTTTGCGTAAGAAATTATTTCCAAATTATAAACAAAAATTGATCAAATCCATAAAACTACGATTTTAATGTGCTATAATCAAATTTCAACAAGAAATGGGGTCCACCGACATGTTTAATATGTTTTAAACATTTATTGCAAATAAAAATACTCTTCCTCCTCGTATACTCATATATCCCATATTCGTTGTAAAAATATCACCATTATTATATTATTAAAATATAATAATATATTTAAATGAATTATTTTATCGTAAAAGATAAAATTTCAATTTTCAACAATTGTCACATTAAAATTTTTTCCATCTATATCCACATAAAATCAATATTTTCCTCATCATATGAATCAATAATTAATTATTCACAAATAATATTACAGAATCACAATATCGACAACCAGTGCGCTCCTAGAGCAGGGGCTTTCCAATAAGAATTTCTTCTTCTTCGGCGCCGCAATTGGTGACCAAACCTCTCCTTAGACAGTAACTTTCTAGACATTGCCAATAATGTTATCTAATAATATTATTCGATAATATGAATTATTGCTTCGATAATGAAAATACTGTAACGACATTATCAAACAACAAAGAATATAAAATATCAACGCAATAATTATTGAACCAATAAAATAGAGGTAAATTGTGAATAACCACAATCGCTTATTATTTTTAAAACAACTTATATTTGCCTGCTTTTCTTCCTCCCAATTGTTTCTTTCCATTATAGTCTAATCATATTTGCATTTTAGCGGCAAATGCATACGAATATTCCCCGACAAGTATCTGAATATTCCACCACCCGAAATCTGATATTCAGAAGCCAAATATGTTCCAATATTTTATAACCACTGCTTATTTGGAAATATTTCACAGATTTTACCCATAACTATCCACATTTAATCACATCAACCCTTATACTATTTCAAAAAAATAATTAGAGGAAATTAAATTTACATTTATTAATTATTCGTCTTAAGAACAGCTTTCGTAGGTTTTATACTCTTATTCACGAAAGTTGTTATTCACGAAATATTATCTACTTGAAAGTTACTATTCACGAGTTACTTATTCATGAGTTACTATCTACTTCGAGTTACTATTCGCAGAGTTACTATTCACGAAATACTATTCACCCTTTGAAGCATTACATTCAACTCTAATATCGTGCATCTACGGTAGATTTGGAGTACAATGTTATTCCAACAGGAGACGTACAATCTTTTTCGTACTCATTGGTTGAAAGATATAATAGTAAGTCAATATGGACCGGGTGTGGAGTTATAAGTTAAAGGAACTCCAAGGATCAATCAAGTAAAGTTTTAATAGTAAATCAAGACGGATCCATTGCTTTAAGTTTTAATTTTATGACAATATAGATAGTCAGACACTAATCGTCAATGGACCGTATCATAGATTAATTCTCTTTATTCATTTCAATTTTTATAAATAGAAGCGCATTCATACCATTATTTCTTACGAATTATTGAGCTACAGGGGTATTAGAACATGAAAAGTATT
The DNA here is from genome assembly GCA_020205605.1 of Panax ginseng. Taxonomy (NCBI): domain Eukaryota; kingdom Viridiplantae; phylum Streptophyta; class Magnoliopsida; order Apiales; family Araliaceae; genus Panax; species Panax ginseng. Next base: position 7,518,991 of record CM035138.1, on the reverse strand, counting down.
CTCTTACTTCCCTACCATATTCGATTTTATAAAGTGGGCTCATTTTCTTCATTACCACCTTTCTTACTTACATTCACCATAACTGCTCAGCAGGCTACCCATCGTATTAGATTCTTTAATATTAGTTCTTTACAAAGTAATGCAGCCGGGATATCCTGCACCTGCGTACTTTCTGTGGATGCAGTTCCAGCCTTTACTATTACATTTGTAATATCCACGAATGTACATTTCGTGAGGACTGATTGGTTATTTATTATTGGAATAACACGTATCATTTTATATGACGTTATTTTATTATTTATTATTACTATTAAGAAATATACATACGTGCGTTCACATGGGACTGGTTGAATATATGCGGTTTTCATTATTTATGGTGATTTCTTTTGTTATTTCCATTCTTTGTATACTCGGTTGAATTTGTTGACTTTATACCAGTCATTGACATATCTTCCTTTATCCGGTATCTTTTCATGATATTCTTACGACGTGCGAATTTTACTCGTACAGCGATGTCGTAATTTGGGTATGGTTTACTGATCCTAAATTAATTCTTGCATTAATATTCCTATAACGTATCATTTATCCACGCTATTATTTTATATTGATAAAGTCATACATTTTTATGGTATAGATGGACTTGGTATGAAATTATGACCGAGGATTAATCTGATTATGTGTCATTTAGTAATATTCTGAATGATGTGATAAAATACTCATTGACCGTAATATGCATTAATTTGAAGTTGTTGGCGTGATCATGACCATTAATGAATACCTGAAATATTGGCTGATAGTGCATGGATAATTGTGTTGGTGATATAAAGAATATCCTTAGTAGTAGTCTCGGGGGTGATTCGATGATGTGAATTATTCCATTAAATTTGTGATACCACATGATTAAAGTGATGAAAAACCTTTTATAATCATAGAAGATTAGTGAATTTTTATTCTCTCATGACTCTTAATGGATTGTTGTTCATTCTTGAGTTAAATTTGGGAAGTTGTTATATTTTTTATCAGAATTTAACGAGCTAACGATAAATTAATACGCATTATAGTCGTAACAACTTCTTCTTGATTGAGCTCCTTGACATTTCTTTCTGTTCTCTTGATAAATGAGCGTGGTGGGACTAGTCGGGGAGCATTGATAATTCTGATATGATGCATTAGTAATCTCTTCATTAAAAGCTAGTGTGATATTGCGTGTAATGAGGGCTCGCTTTTGAGTTTGTATATCCCTAAATAGAACAATATTTATTGAGCTGCAGTTTATGTTTTGTAGTATTGTACCTGACGGTTATGTGAATACGTACCATGTATCTATGACTAGGGTGGGTGATGTATACCTAATTTGAGGCATCATATTTTATTATGAGGGTACCATATATTTTGTTGTGTAGTCAAACTATTGCTATTTTAAAGCTCAGAAAGATTTTTTTTGTGAATACAACATACTTTTTATTTGTTGTTATACCTTTTTTTATGAAGATCATATTTGAAAAGGGTCTCATTTTTCAAAATATCAGAACGACCTAATGAGGGTCGTGAATTTCTTAGTTTATCCGTCTTTTTTATGAAATTTTATTCAATTGATTATCAGTTCTACTTTCTTAAGGATGAGTAATCTCTCTAATTTCTCATCTTTATCATGTGGGATAGAAACCTAACATTGATCTTGTTGTCTTTGGTGGTTTTGAGACCAAGAACTACATAAATAATTTAGCTGACCCAACATAAATCAGTACAATTATAAAATAAAAAATATAGTACTTTTCTTCTCCAGCTAATGTCCCTGAAAAATTCATAAAACTATGACATCCAAATTTGAATTAGAATGCGAGAGCTAGACGAAGATGTTAAAAAACTCATCTCTATTATTTAGTCATTAGTAATTTAATCTTTAGTTGAACCCGCTTAAAATTAAAAATAAATCGACTCTTCATGATTTAATATTATAGCAATTTACTTATGGGGAAAGCGATTATAGATTGGTCAGGTTAATCATCTTACAAGCGTCGCGATCATATCTTGTGGAATTAAGGACTTTTCTGAAAATATTATTTTTGTGGACATACCTTCGTATGCTTGATGATAAGCTGAATCTTTGTAAACAAGCATGGGCGAGAGAGTTCTATTAACCATTTAGGTCTACTGATTGGGCCAGTCCACCGATCTATTGGCAAAAAGAGCCCAAATTGACAATGTTAGTATGGATGGGTTTTTATATATATATCATATATATATATGATGTATATATTCATAAATATTTGGTCAAATTGAATTCCTACTAACATGTAACTGTACGTGACAAGATTTCTAATATAAATTAAAATGAAAACATTCTTAATTTCTACCTATTATCTCGTGAAAATAAATCACAAAAGTGAAAATACTTGGTTCTTGATTACATCTTTATCGAATTATTAGTCTTGGTTGACTCATTAATTCCCAAAAAATACAAGAAGATTATCGTCCCATTTATTCCAATGGTTAGAAAGCAGATACGCACAACTATATCTTATGGTAAAGAGATTTTGTACGTGGTTAGACATCTTACATGATAGAATTTTTTTTCTTACTCACGAAGGCATAGAAAACAACTACAAATATATACTAAATTAAATTTATTCACACCGAAATCTGTCTACTCCTCAAATCACCAAACAACGGACCTAAAATTAACTTTAAGTTCTCAGCACAATTATTGTCACACTTTTTTACAGTGTATTGAGAACTACTACGATTATTAACTCGGACCATTACTCCATTCTCTTGCTATCCCCGCTAGACCTAACTACATTCTTATTCCCTCAAATAATTATAGAACAAAAAGGTGAGCACAAATAGTTCAGTAAATAATATTATAACTAAGATAAATTATATTTATTAAAGTCAGGGTCTTACAAATATCATTAATTATCTATTAATATATTTTGATCATTACTAACAATATTGTTAAGATCAAATAATAATTAGTATAATGACGGGGAGCCAACTTCTAAAAACAAGTTCCACCAAAAGAGAATAACTTATTATTAGACAATAAATAATAAATGAAACATATTTAAAAAAGGATATTGCCAAATATTGAAAAGCCATCCCTAAATTTAATATGGAGACTAAGGGGGTGTTTGATAAAAACTAAATAAATATGAATCTGAATGAAAAAATCTGTTTGATAATTGACATGTCTGAAATGACAAAACTTTATTATTTTACTCCCTCTAAAAAAATTCAAAATTGTTATAAATTTATTTAATATTACTTAATATAATAGTTAATATTTTTTTTTAATTTTGTAATTTTTAATTTTTTTTTTTACTTCATTCAGCTCAAAAAATCAGACTTAGCGATTCAGGTTAATCTATCTTATCGATTCAAATGTATTCGCACCAAAAACAAACGACCGAATCGATTCAAATATTCAAATTCGGGCCCATTCAAATTTCTAAACAAACACCCCCTAAGATTTTTTGGCTTTAGAGGGAAGAGTGGAGAATATCTTATTACAATTAATTGTGTGTGTATATATATATATATATATATATATATATATATATATATATGTGTGTGTGTGAGTGATAATTAATGATCTATAACATGTACTCCGTATTTGATTTGGATCAAAAATAGACATACACTATTTTTATCGTTCAATATAAAAACCAACTATCGTGATTAATTCACGTCCGCTATTTTTAATAGTGGACATCGATATTATTTTCAGCGTCGTCCGCTACTAATAGTTATTGACGTGAATTAATCTCAGTCGTTGATATTTATATTGAACGATAAAAAATGATGTATGTGTATTTTTAATCCATAACAAATATATGTTAGGAATTATTTTCTATAAATTGTATATACATAATAAGAGTGGATGTGATGCGGTACTTATTTATCTTAAAAACATATGCAGAAACACATGGTATTTCGTAAGAAAGAGAAAAATAAAAATGAAAAAGCAAAAATATTTCCAAAAGGTCAGAAAAAGAAATAGAAAGTAGAAAGCAAATCATACAAGTATATTGTAAGTAATACTCTTAAAAAGTTAAAATGATGATGCATGCATTGAGGGATCCAAGTAAGGGCAAGGGTGGTCAATTGAACACCCATACCTAGCCTCGTTGCAATATTTTTCCTATATACATTTATGTTAAAATGTAAAAAAGAAAATTGACTTAGGTTATATTTATTAAATAATTTTATTTTAAAAAAAAAATCTCATTGATTTTTTGTATAATAATATAAATGAGACCATTCTTAATTGATTTTTTGTAGCTTTTACCGTATATAATTAAAAAGAAATTAATTTTTTATATATAGAAAATTGATATTTTCACATAGTCATTTTTAACATTAAAATAAAGTGAATCTAATTTTTATATAAAAGAGAAATATATCAAAATATCAAAAATTCAAGTAAAAATAGTGTTCAATCGAGTGATGAGTTGGTACGAGCTGCTGACAATCGTTGCTTTGTACTATTTCAGAAAAAATATCTTTCTCATATTTTATTTATATTAAAATATAGTTTTATCTTTTTGAATTAAAAAATTAGTTGATGAATTTCATATTTGTTTTATTCCAAGATTTTCATTTTTATATTCAAAGATATGTTATGTTTTTCCGTACCATAAATAAATAAATATAATCAAAAACAGACAAAAATAAAAAGAGTAGAAAAAGAATTAGGCAATATCTTAAAATAGGAGGTGAGGAATCAACGGTGTAAAATGAAAGCTCAGAAATGAATGAGAAAGCTGTAAACCAACTTGTTCTTTGTTGTTTCTCTATCGTATGAAATGAAAAATAATAGGCTGCTAATGATGGTGACGACCCCATGATTACAATCAACGGTCACTATCATCTTGGAAATTGATATTTATATATATATATATATATATATATATTTTAATATTTCTACATATCATTTTTTAAGGGTCCATATTAAATTCTAAAAGTCCTATATTTTTCTCACATATTCATTCGCATTCACTATCCCCATCCAATTAAATATGGGTCTTTCAACATACATAATTGATAACGCGCGTTTTCGGTATAAATTATGTGAAATAAAATAAATTTTTTTATAAAATTTAAAAGATTTAAAAAAATAAATATTAATAAAAAGAATAAAATAGAAATTATAGTAAAAGTTGAGAGGGTATTTTTGTGAAAAGGTAAAAAACTTCAAAAATTTTGTTTACACCAAATCGTTCTCCAGCTTTATATTTTAGATAATTTATGTTAATTCAAAATAAAAGCGTTACTTTAATTTGTTTTAAGTCGAATCGAGACATTATTAAATTATTAAAGTGTTGTGATAACAAAGATATTGTGTCATTAAATATTATTATCAAACAAAAATAGGCTATTTATTAGAAGAAAAATTGCAAGAGACTATTTTTTGTAGACAAAAAGAGTAATAACATAGATACTCATTTGAATATTTAGTTATAAATGAGCTAATTAATATGCCAAATAAAATTTATCCAATGTGCCTTTGAGATGTTATATATCTTTTATTCATTTTGGTAACATGTGTAATAAACATTTATGAAAAATAAGTAAATGCTATATGTACATCATATTTTCTATTTTTACTAGCTCTCATATAATCAACGTCGTCTTTAAATCTACAATCTACTAAAGTTCCTGTACCTACATGTTTTGGTACCATTTTCATCTCAATTTAGCATTTTTATCTTAATTTACCAATTTATCATTTAATATTATTAAAATATTTTAATTTAATATTTATTTTAGTATTAATGTCTTATGACCTCAAAGAAGAAAGTTTAAGAGTTTAGTCGTTTAAACACACACACGTGTGTGCATAATTACAACTGTTTTATATTTTACCTAATTAATAAAACAAGTTCAGTAGTTACTCTCACTGTAATTTTGTCAAAACATAATATTTGACACTATTTTTACTATGTATGTGTTTATTTAGCTTTAATTTCTAACTATGTTAATACAATTTTTTATGTTATAAATTTATTTTTTGACTCAATGTTACAAGAAAAATTTAAATAATTTATTTTCACATGGAGATGTGTCCAGACCGGCACATAAATTTTAAAAAAAAAATATTTTTAATAAAATTAAATGAACGGTCACACTTCAATTAAATGAAGTGGTCATTAAATAATTAAAAAGGAAATACACTACTACTACTACTACTACTCTAGAATAAAACTGAAATTAAAACATGGTTAATCAAATCATGCTAAAGAATAGTAGTACTCCACTATTTAAGATCGATGTTTAATTAGAGAAAAGTTAGGTAGGGCCCAATTGACAACAAAACAAGAAAAAGATTGGGTTTTGTGTTGCAACTGTCCTTGATAGGACAACCGGAATAATTTATTTATTAAGATGGATCCATCAATATTCCACAGTACTGCTCCACTCCATAATATAAACAGGCAGGCGTAATTTGCTGACATCATGTTAATTGTTTTTTACTACTATTATTTTAAATTAAAGATTTACTAATTGACTAATTGCAATTTCCACATTTATATTAGCTAATTTTATTATGGTTATTGGCACCATATACGATACCAGTAGGTCTAAAAGTTCATGAGCCATGGCATGCATGTCAATATCATTAGTTTTAATTAATACTAGTACATTCTTCATCTTGAAAATCAGATCTGTATATATTAAATTACTAATTTTAATACAATCTAATTAAAGATGAAGGTGATATACAGGTAATTGTAATCTAATTAATTCACATAGTAGTAGTAGAAGTGTTAATGGTGTCTCCAGCAGGTAATTAATTAATTATAATGAAGAAGGTGTGGTAGCTAGTTGTCCAGTTCTATTGTGATTTGTGGTATAAGTCTTCTATGTTTCATATGCAAATGATCATATTTGTACAGTGTTGTTGTACGTACGTACTATTGCTTTAGGCTTTCACTAATAAAATACTACTACATTTTGCTAGCTTTTATTTATTTAAGTCAAATACTTCATTAATTGAATTGAAGAGACAGATGAGATACAAAATATTAAAGTAACAAATAATACTCTTTAAATTATCACGTAGGTCAACAAACTTCAATTTAAAGAATTTTTTTGCTGCTACTGTTGGAGATGCTCTAATATTAATAAGATTTGCATATTATAATACACAATTTGCATTAAAAAAGAAAAAAAAAATAAGTTTATTAAGAAGGAGTGGTTATTTCTCTTCATATAATATAGTAGTAATAAATAGATAAGAGTAGAAGCACCAATTAATTAATCATGGGACTCTAGCAAGTCCAAAATAGTTAAATTGCCCATAAATTTATTGTTTTGGGGGTAAATTACAGTCCAAATGCATGCATGCATGCATGTATGCATAAACTGCCGTAAGTGAATTATATTTAGGCATGCAAGCCGACAACACCCACTGCTTGAAGATCTATCAAATGGTCACGTCTCGATCACTTTAATATATTCTTCAAGTCAATATTATTAACTAACGGCTGATGGTGAAGGAGATGCATTGCATGGTAGGGCTGGGCAGGCAGCACCAGCACCACTTTGTAATGTAGACATGCTATCCGTTTTGAACCGTACGTGAATGTAACCATATAATTAATAATTTTGTAAACAAATCTCACCAATTTTATACTAATACACACCGCTTAAGCACGCACGAACACATTAGATCACACCCACACCCCTGCTTTAAAAACGCTAGATCAGACTGTATTTTATATATATATATATATATATATATATATAGTTTAATTTTACAAGCCACAGTGAGACAAACGTACGTGACTGACTCCTACAAATATATATACAGCAGTGATTCATAGCAAACTATTGGTATGGACACTATTTCAATAAATATATTACACTGTTAATTCATATATCTAATAGCCCAAATGAGACCTGGCCGCAACTCTGGATAGCAGTCAGGAGAAATGTCTAAAACACATCTTAGTTAAATTTAAATAGTTTCAATATATAAATAATTTCTTAAGTAATAAAGTTTAACATTGTTAACTATATATAATATATTTATTTTTATAAATAAATTTTTAAGTAATAAATTTAAAATTGTCAAATAGTATATTTAATGTATTTATTTGTATGAATAATTTTTTAAGTAATAAAATTTAACATTGTCAACTATATTTAAAGTATTTATTTTTATAAAATATGTATAAATAATTTCTTATGTAATTAGATTTTTTGATAAATATTGGGATTCTTTTGGTAAAATAGAGGGAGTATTAAATTATGTTGCTCAGGGTATGATACAATTAATTCAGCATGGAGTATTAATTATTTTGGGAGTGGGAGTGGGAGTGGGAGTGGGAGTGGGAGTGAGATTGGGATTGGGATTGGGTCAGAGGGAGAGTATTTGGATACAAATATTTGACTGTATTAAGATAGGAAGGAATTACCAGTGACCCATTTATATAGTGAATTAAATAGTTATGTATGTCCCTAGCTCCTTTTTGGAAATTCTTTTCAACTAATGTACATGGTATGTCTGCTTCATTTTCAATAATTGGGTATAAAGTCATCTTCTTCTTTAATTTCATGTTGTTATTATTGTTGTTGTTATTTGCCTTATTGGTTTCTATTGTTTGTCCAGAAATGCACAAGCAGCAAGCATGACTCTTTCCATGCAGATACCTAGCTAGCAAGATAAAGAATATGAGATTAATGATGATAATTAAGCAGCTATATATATATATATATACTGAAATAGTCCCATCAAGATAAGAAATCACATGGCATATGCAGTGAGTATCTGATAAATTAATTCATTCTTGTTTAGGCAGGTCAGAAAGTTCCATCATTAAGTATATACTATTACATTTCAATTTCATATACATGTCTATATATTATCTATGTACGCACATACATACCTACATATGTGGAAAAAATTCACGACCAATATTGGTTTTCAATTAACCAATAGTTTGCCACCAATATCAATACTTATTTAAAAGTGCGTGTATATATATATATATATATATATATATATATATATATATATATATATATATATAGATTAATTTTTAATTAATTAAAAAATTAATGAGTTGACTGGGTTGGCCATCACACGTAATGTAATCAACATCTGAGCTAATCAACATCGGTAATTCATTATATATATCTGACTTGCATGCATTAATTTTCTTGATTAAAAGAGTAAGTCATTTGCGTACATGTAAGAAGTGGTGAAGAGTCCCAAATACTATGCCTATTTTTCTACAACATATTTATGACACATACACATGATTGATTCCCTTTAAAAAGGCCATGCCATGCATATGCATAAAAAACAATACAATCAAGGTCAGATCGATTCATGAGAATTTGGGCATAATGAATTTTATCAAATACTGTAGTAAATCATCAATAACAACGCAATATTGCTTGATGAGGAGGTACTCGTTTTATTACTACAATTAACTTAATCTTTATTGTAAATTCAATACTATCATCATTTTAATTACAATTTGTAATACTTTAAGTTATAGGCCATATTTTATCGTAAGTATTTTATATCGGATAAATTCAAGAATATAAATAAGTATATTGGAGCAATATTAACGCTCATGATTCGACTGGTCCAAATATTAAGTCGACACTCCATGGTGGGGTTGAAGGTCAACTGTTACTCAGTCAATCGGTGGAAGAAATAGAGTTAAATCGAGTGGAGCATAAGGAGATCACTCAAGCCATGAAATATGATTTGAGTCGAATAATCATATATGTACATTAATATTTCACTCGAATTGAATTATACCATTTCGATCTAAACTCATCTGCACAACTGTGTTGTGAGAATATTAGTTATGAGTAACATTGGTTGTGGATCATGTTAATTTCAGTTCCAATACTCCAATGAGAAAATGTTCCTCAACTTCATTTCAATCCCATTGAATTTATGGAAATATAATATTCCCGAAAATATATAGAACACCCATAGCATCATCATTGGGTCTTGAAATCAACTTGGAATATATGAAGTTTATATAAATATGAGCCAGATATTTTAATGAACTACGTACTGGAATTGGCTAGCAACTTTGGAGATCATGTTTGGACCAGTTTGGTAGGAAAAATTAATTCTGTCACATGAAGAGGTCTATTGCCATGTTCTATATATATATATATATATATTGCCATGTAAAAAACATGTTGCAGAGGCGGTCAAGTTTTATATATAGTACAAATATATAACCATCAGGACATATTCCATCCGTGAGGACCTAATTAATTAGACCTACCATGATAAGAATATCTTCTCTAAAGATATATACCATGCAAGGGGTACCATTTATATTACAAGCTTAATTAATTTGAATGATAATAACTTAAATATTTAATCTTCCCCTCGATTAATAAAGTCTTATCCCTTTAGCAAAAAGAAGCTACGAAAGCATACATACATACATACATATATATATATATATATATATATATATATATATATATATATATATATATATATATTATACGTATACAATTAAAGGGTGAACTACGGATAGATATATGTATAGTAATAGGTAATTAAACAATTAAATCTTATATATATCCCAACAGTTCACCAAACTGTTTAGTTGATGATATTAATTCACACTAGTCAGTCCACCAAATTATTTAAAGAACGGGCTAGTTATAAACATATATTGTTTGTCAAACTGTTTTACAAATTGTTGGTTATTAGCTAACTGTCCGTCGCTATGAATAATATTAATTCACTCTATAATTAATGTTTATATATTTATATAATTAATTATTGTTAGTTTAATTAGTATATATGTAGATTGTTTGGTGTTCTTTCTAACAACTTAATTTCCAAGTGAGTTTAGCTAGTCAGAGTGATGGAGAGTTGGTGGTAGATCAGATGGTTTTCACGTGCATGCATGGTGCCCCAAAATGTATAAGATTTGGAATTTGGACAGAGACATGCAGACACCAATGCCACGCCAATCTCCTTATCTTAATTCTCATCCCCTTAATTTCTTCCTCTCCCACCCATATATATTTACATACATGCATATAAATTAAATTAAGGCATTTTATTTTATTTTTATTTTGATATATAGATACCTCTCTCTCTCTCTCTCTCTCTCTCTCTCTCTCTCTCTCTCTCAATAATTACTTCATTTGTTTTCTACTGCTTGAGGAATTAATGCCTTCGATCCTTCCCAAAAGCAAGTTATATATATATATATATATATATCCGGACTTTTTGTTTTGTTTTTTTTGTTTTTTTTTAAAACAATTAAAAAAAATAAATAATATTTTATGGAATTGAAATTTTTACATAATACAGTGTTTTAGGTGTAATTTGGGTCAGGGGCGAAGCTAGGGTGAAAATGTGGGGTCAATTGACCCCACTCAATTTTTGAAAGCACTTAAAATTTTTTTTTGACCCCACTCAATTTTTGATCCTCACTCAATTTTTGACCCCACTCATATTTTTTTTTAATTAGAGATATCCAAGTGGCCAAACCTCAGTCCTAAATCTCATACATCAATATATGCTCAGCACTTCAGCCACAAAATAGAGAGATGGGGCAAAGCCAAACCTCAGTTTTGTTTTCAGAAATCAATTATGATTTCCCCTTTTTGTTAGTATTATTAAATTGGATATTTAGATGCATTTGTCTAACCTGAAAGTATAAAGTATTAAAAAAAATGGCTCAAAGTATTTGTCCCCGAACCCCGTCAAATTTTTTATAACTTACTAATAATTTTGACCTCATTTGCTATAACTTTCTAGCCGTATCGATTTGGAATACGATATAACAAAATATGTATGTACTGCGGTCTGCATGCCGCATTCGTCTACTATTTTTTAGTATAGGTATTCAAATCATGCCCAAAACATTAATATTATGGAAAAATTTCAGTTCTATAAAATATTAAATATTTTTTTTAGTTGTTTTAAAAAAAAACAAAAAAATATATATAAATTTGGGTCCGTTTTATTAGGTCCGAACTTCCAGACCTGTATATATATATATTGCCTAGCTTGTATATATGGACATGCATATAACTGGAAAATAACTATAACTCATATTAATTACTTTGTTTTCATAGAGATATATACATGGTAGCGTAAAAAATGTTGTAATATCATTTTCTTTGTAAATTGTGAGAAGATTCAATACTTTCTTTTTTGAGTTTTATACATTTTTCTTGATTTTTTTAACCTCCAATCTCCAATTCATAAATGTAACTAGATACTCTATGTAATCCATAAACGGGTCTCGTTTATATATATATATATATATATATATATATATATATATATATATATATATATATATTATTGTTTAAAAAAAACTCATTCACTTGATGATATATAGTATTCATCCAAAATCCAAAAATTAATGCTCAGGTTTTAACTTTTTTTAAGTCAAATTGACTATTTTATAATTAATAATTAAGCATATATAAATATATTTCTAAAATTATAAAAATTCGGATTAGTAATAAATTGTATATAATTTCTTTTAGTTATAATCTCTTCACCTATATTTTAGCAAAAATAATAAAAAGATTAGTTTTAAAAATGGTCAATTTAACTTTAAAAAATCAAAACTGAACAATTAATTTGGGACAGAGAGAGTATAACATGACACAATTTCTTCATGTTTACATACCCATCACAATTTTATTATCATATCATCAATTCATCATTACTAAACGATATACACTATATAAATTTAATTAGAAATAAACACGGAAAAAAAATGTATCCTTAAATTCTGAAAATTTCGCATATGATATTCTTTCAATGGAAAGCTAGCAATGAGTACCATCATATCCATACTATTTTGTAATATAAAAAATTTAGTCTTTCAAATTTTTTTATTGAAGAAAAAATCATTCAATAATATAACAAAAATATCTAAGTTATACAAATCTTTGTATTTTATTTTAAAAAAAATTAAGCCCAGCATTATATTACCTTTGACTAAAACTAATTTGACTTTTGAGGTCAAATGATTGTATATTAAATTTTAAAATTTGTATGATCCATAAAATTTAGAATAATATAAAATTTGTAATTAATAATTTTTATTATATACATTATACAATTATAACTATTTATCAACTAAAATATATATATATATATATATATATATATATATATATATATATATATATATTTTCGATATGAAAATATATTAATCAAATAAGATTATTTAAAAAAATATACCCGTATTTTCACTTACAGGACACTTGGTATAATTAAATCATAATAACAATAGTTATACTAATTTTTTTTTCCAATTCAAAGAAAGAGAACTTAAAAGGATTTTTTAACAAGGCCAGTGAGATAAATAGCTAACATATTTAGCACTTGTTAATTATCCTTTTTCCGATAATTAGATTAAACTATATTCATATTTTAGGGGGTGCATTATAGGCTTACAGCCCATAACTTCAGCCCAAAAAATAAATAAAAAGAAAAAAATAGAAAACCAATAAATGGCGGGAAACAACTCGGCAACGCTTACATCTTTCCTTCAGCCCAAAAAATTAATCCAAACCAATTCTCGCTCCTCTCGAATCTACTGGCATATAAACATCCGCCTTTGCAACACTAAATCTCACTCATCGAATTGAAGTTTCAGAGATCTATACCGCTTTAAAAGTTTAAAAATGCCGACGATTGTTGCACGTAATTCATCTCCGATTGCCGGCGAGGTCCAATCCAATGTTAACTCTAGTCCTCAAAAACGAATACTGAGGTCAGATTCGGCTTCGCAAGGCAGTCCGATGAAGTTGAAATCTCCTCGCCGCTGCATCAATGATAGCCCAAGTATTCCAGCAAAAGTGAGTTCTGTAACTAATTTTCAGAGTAGATTTTTTAATTTTGTTGATTTTCTTATTGTATGCGATAATTTCTTAGAGTGAATTTAGATTTGATGTTCTCGTTTCGAATAGGGAATTGAGAAAGATTTGACCGCGGGATTCATGAAAAAATCACCGGTGAATAAGTTGTCAGATAGCTTTCTGGATAAACCACTATGGAATCCAACTGGTAAGTATATTTTTAAGCTTATTACAATTTCATTGATTATTGGAAATTAATAGATGCAATATAAAAGGCATCCTTAATCATCATTATCATACGTATCTTATTTTTTTTTCTCTCTCGCTGTTGTATTTGAACGTTTGATCCTTGATTGTATTTGTACTTTTCCTTTTTCGTCATTTTTTGTTATCTATATCTGTGTTTGTTTGCAAGGACTACCTCCTGTTCCTATAGACTATAATATGATTTTATTAACAGGGTAAGGTATTACGATAGTGCCTCTTTGTTGATATTATTCTATATAGTTTCAATATAATCTAGAATAAAGATTAGTACCAAACGAAGCACAATGGTTCATTAAAGCATTGTGACGATTACCTCCTAATAAACACTGGGAAAAAAATAGCATATATGTATTGGTAAATGTGTTTTGTTTTATTTCTAAGCCTGTTAATGTATGCTCAATTGATGTAAATTAAGTGTAGGTTTTGTTTATATTTACAGATGTGAAGCAATTGAGTGTGTAAAAGGAGGCATTGCATGTATCAACTGACCAATCTACAGTTGTGTGCCGGGAGGATGAGCAGAAAAGGATATTGGAGTTCTGCAAGCAATGTGTAGAACAAGAAAAGGGTGGGAGTTTATATGTGTGTGGACTGCCTGGGACTGGAAAATCCCTGTCAATTGAAAAAATTAAAGGGTCCCTGATTAATTGGGCTATGGAGGTAATATAATTACCTTAATCCATAATAGTAACTTCTAAGAGTTGGATTGGTTTACAAAGTTTACTCTTAAAAATAAAAAAGTGATTACAGTTTTCAACAATTGAGATGAACTTCTTTACTATCTAATTTTCCTCTTTAATATGTTCATTTATGTTCATTGTATTAGTAGCTTTAGTTTTTCTAATTGTGTCATACTTGGATTGTCTTGCTGGGGGAAGTAAAATGACTTTTTAATTGATCCATAATGATTTCAGACGAACTTGTTACTAAATGTGCATGTAAATTTATATGCAACTGGTAAGATGTGAAATATTCTACATTTTTTATAAATATTACTCACTGGATCATGGTCTTGCTATCAGGAAGGTTTTCAGCCACCAGATATATTGGCTATAAATTGCACTTCTCTTACAAGCACTTCTGATATTTTCAGCAAGGTACTGCAATTAATAGTATACTTATTTGAGTATTTATCTGAGCCAGCACACATGCTCAAAATCTGATAATATTGGCAGATACTTGTGAATAACCAACCATGGAAGAAAACCAATGGTCTTACTTCGCCTTTAAAGCAAATTCAGAAATCTTATTCTCAAAAGCAAGAATCGCCTGGAATGAGAATGATGTAAGAAACATGTTTTTTGTTCAATGGAATCATAGACTGCCTATAGCCTAGAGAGATCAACCATTCTTTTTAAACAACTCATACAATTATAATGTATAATCAAATAAGACATGAACAGGATCTGTTTGATTTGTAAACCATATCTTGTATCATTATACAAGCATCAGTAAAAGGTGTTGCTCTACTTAAATTAATTTTTTTTGCTACAGGCTGATTATTGCTGATGAGTTGGATTATTTGATCACAAAGGATCGGGCTGTGCTTCATGATCTTTTCATGCTAACATCACGACCATTTTCCAGATGTATATTGATAGGTTTGCTTAATGGCACTCATGCTCTTAAGAATTTCTTGTTCATCAAGTACTTGTTTGTATTAGGTTAGGTTTTCTGAGCTGATAACTTTAATGCGTGTGTATGATATCTCATATTGCATTTACTTTCACAGGCATAGCTAACGCCATTGACCTCGCAGATCGATTTCTTCCGAAACTGCAGTCCTTGAATTGTGAGTACTTGCTCCTATCCTATCAATTACTAGATATGTTATAGTTCTTTGATTGCAGTTTCTGTTTACTTTATCAAAGAGGCTTGACGTTATAACTTAGTTGACTGTATCCTCCGAAACAGTTTTTTAATGATTTTTTCCAACAAGTGTACAAACATAATTTAACCCAACTATCCCCTTGGGCTGCCGCAACTGAGAAACAATGAAACAATGTCCCGTCCTTCGTCAACGAATAGTAAATTTCCATTATCCATACCAAATTTTAAGATATTTCTTGGTAAAACAAAGTTTGAAAGGAATATCATTTATAACACCTAGCCTTCTATGTTATCCTCAACTCAACTCAACTCAAGAATGTCTTTTATCCCAAACTAGTTGGGTTAGGTTGACAGCAAACAAGTTAAAGACAAGATGAGAAATAAATAAATAAAATAAGAAGAAGAATAATAAACAGAGATTAAACAAAAAGGAATAAGAAACTGAGAAATATCTAAAATACACAATGTGCTTCTTTCTTTGTAGTAATAAACTTGTATTGATGTTTACTGCTTTTTGTGCTAGGCAAGCCTATTGTTGTGACTTTTCGAGTCTACTCCAAGGATCAGATCATCACGATTCTTCAACAGAGGCTAAGGGTAATCTTGTGCTCCCTCATTTTATGTCTGGTTTATATGTGCATCTTCTGCTTCACATGCTATTGTATTTCCATTAACATTACATTAACTAAAAGACTACATTGTCATCTCCTTGATGTAGAAGATGATGTTATTTGACCGCAAATATAGCTATGCTCCACGTACCTAATGCTATTCTCATGATGAGATATTGAATTTTTTTAAGTTAGTTGAAGTAAGATTTTTATTTCACATGCAAGGATATATGGTTTAGGAACTAACAATTAACATCTTTCTTTCATTCTTTAAGAGTTGGCTAAAGATATTTTGTTTATCTGGCACAATTGTAAAATATAATTTTCAATTTTACATGCATGCTCCATCTATTTAACTACTAGTAGAATTTTAAATAATCAAAGTGCAGCTTAAGGGTTGTAGTTATATATATGGAGATAACAAGATCTTATCATGCATTTTCTTCACCTTTAGTTCATACTAAAGAACTGCAACTTGTGTGCTAGTCTTGTGGTTTCTCTAAAAAGTTCACTACTTATTTTATTTTAATTTGACTACTGCTCAAATAGGTATTCCCATTCATTGTCTTTCAGCCACAAGCGTTGGAATTTTGTGCGAGAGTGAGTTCACCACGTCTATTCTCTGAAGTGTTCTATTTTTAGTTTCTTCCCTTTGATTTCAAATGCCAAAAAGATCTATAAATGAGCTATTGCATAAAGTGATTAAAGCTCCTTGGCAAGTAAATATTTTTTGGGTGACATTAAGCAGCACTGCAATTTCAAGCACGTGATTCAATATAGCTATTTATCTCAAAATTACTGAATTGTGATTGACAAGACTTGTTTGATTTCAGAAAATTGCATCTGCATCTGGAGATATGAGGAAAGCTCTTGGAATTTGCAGGTTGGTGTTGTAGCAGTTGTTGGATAATTTATTTGTTACTGAATCGGACAATGGCACGACTAGTCTGTTGCTTGCGTGATTTAAGTTGACAAAACTGAGGCTAGGCTGTTGTGTATTGTTAATCTTAAAAGTTTACTTCAAACTCAAGTATGTTTGATCTTGGGAGTCACATACA
This sequence comes from Panax ginseng, assembly GCA_020205605.1. Classification (NCBI taxonomy): domain Eukaryota; kingdom Viridiplantae; phylum Streptophyta; class Magnoliopsida; order Apiales; family Araliaceae; genus Panax; species Panax ginseng. The sequence continues at coordinate 7,501,392 of CM035138.1, read as the reverse complement.
CGCACACTCTCATGAGCTAGAATTTAAAATCTCCTGAAAAGTTACTGTTGATCATGAAATATTCTTTTTTTACAATAATCCATTGAAAATCAATGTTCATTATTGATGGCATGAAGCAGTAGGTGTTTTATTATGATGCAGTTATGTGCTTTTTGGGATCAACTCTTTGCAAGCCTGTTTTTGATGTCTTTCAAGAAATAAGATCACTATAGAACTCTACAGTTTTGCATTAACCACTTAATTTCATCATCATTATTATTAATTTTTCAGGAGTGCAATTGAGGTATTAGAGGCTGAGCTCAAAGAGTCTACATGTGATATGAATTTGGTACCCATAGAAACGGGTTTCTGTCATCAACAGACAACCGATGCTAGTGAAATTTTGAGAAAGCAAGAAAACATTGTAAGTGCTCGTTATGTTTGTTATACTTGTGATATTATATAATTCACAATTGTACGACATCTGCCCTGTTGCATGTGTTGTAGAATACTGAGTTTTTTGGATAACAGGCTGAAGTTAACAGTCAGCTATAGTTATCAAAATTTTTTGTTTTCCATTTCTTTCACTTGCAGTAATATCCTCCTGGGATGTTTGTAGGATTTAAGTTTTGTTGCCCTGGAAACTACCTAGTACCTACTAGTTGCATGTGTCCTAGAATCAATTGACTTGCATGATTAGTCCAGATGCTGTAATGCTCTACATTGTATTCCTTACTTTTAAGTTCATCAGTTATACGATACTTGTCCATTGTGAATATCACCTCTTGCTTTGCTCATCAACATTTTCTTCAGAATGTAATACTGTATTCTTCAAAAGCATTTAATTATATTTCAATAATTTTAACTGGCTGCCATTTCTACTTAAATTAATTTTTCTCCATATAAATGATTCCATTTCAGCTTTCAGATTGTTTGCAACATTGTTCTGATATATTTTCTGAACTTTTGAACACTGATGACTAATTGCATATCAAAATTTTGTTTTCTATTGATGCCTTTTATTAATTACCGGCTTCTTTCCTCTTACTAGTTGTATACCTTGCTACAGGTGAGGATTGATCATATGGCTGTTGCTTTGTCAAAGGCTTATAGATCGCCAATAGTGGACACTATACAATCCCTTCCACAACATCAACAGGTAAATTTGTGCAAGTAGAATGGTAATAACCATTTCCATCGTATAGTTAGAGCTACGAAGGAGTGAGTATTGAATTATCTATTTATGGAAGTTTGGGGTACTTTTAATTCGACTAGTGTATCCATTGGCTATACATATAAAGTTGGACCAAGATTTGTGCATACCATAATCTGGGAAAAAGTGAGTGTAGTGCCGATTAAATTGATTATTATATCAGACCTAGATCTGTGTTTGCTTTTTTGAAACTAATCTAAATTATGGCTAATGAATTAAGCGTAAAGAGTTTGAATCCTACTATTTTATGAGGTTGGCAAGTCTTAGATATGGTATACATTAAGATTTCAGATCTGCATTATGGGAATGTACTTAATACCTGGTCTTGAAGAAGGATACATGCATCAGAGAATCTATTCAAAACCAAACATACTAATCATTAAACTATATCACTATGTTTTTGCCGCCTCTCGCTAAAACCCATTTTCATTCTATGCGCAGATAATTCTTTGTTCAGCTGTGAAGCTGTTCCGCAGGGGGAAGAAAGATACAACTATAGGGGAGGTATAATTTGTACCATTTTATAAAAGTTGAATTCTTCATTTAAGTAGCTATTATTTGACTAATGTGTTGATTGTTTAATTTTTGTAATTGATGCAGCTAAATAAATCGTATGTGGGTGTCTGCAAATCAACATCAATTCCACCTGTGGGAATCATGGAGCTTTCAAGTATGTGCAGAGTTCTAGGTGACCAGGTAAACAAGGAATTGAATAATTCTATTGTGTAATATTAGATGAGGTTCTGAGATTTATAGCCATTCGGTGTGCTATCTACAATCTATTCTTGTCTCTTTAACACAAGAAAGTACCATTTGTACCTCTTCCATCTGTTGCCAATTGGCACAAGGAAAGATGAATAGTCACCTGTAGGCAGTTGAATAACAAAAAATCTATGGAATAAAAGAAAGTAAGGAAGTAAAAAATCTATGGCACGCAGAGATTGCTTGTTCCAAAACTTAGATTACTCGGCTTAACTAGAAAAGCTGCATGATTTTTATTCACTACTCTACTATATATCATGGGCAACTTGCAATATAATGCAAGTGATGAGACATGGTTTGAAGTGCAGGGAATTCTCAAACTTGGTCAATCTCGAGAAGAAAAATTGAGAAAAGTAGCACTAAAGGTAGATGAAGCAGACATTATTTTTGCATTACAGGTACATAACATTAATCTAACCATCCTTTTGTGTGTTGATCTTTATTCATTGATCAAGTAAGACAGTTTATTTCTCCTTCAGAACATATTTAGTCTTTTTTTGATTATTCTTGCAACTTTTTGGAACAGGGAGTTCGTTTCTTTCGAAATTGTCTTCAGTAAATTATAATAGCATGTGTATAAACGGATCCATGGTACTTAGTAGCGGCTGTTTCATGTTGATGCCGACTTAAATTAAAAGGTTAAAAGGCGTTTAATATTTTTCTTATACTAGATACATTTGTGTTATAATTTTATTTACATTTGATTTAATTAAAGGGTTAAAAGCTTTGGTTTAATATTCTGATTTTTCCTTTGCATAAAATGCAGATGTTAGTGTGATGGAAACATTGGTCTTGATGACCAATCACCATCAGAGTTTTGCCAGATGCTCCTCCTTTGTATGAATTGGCATTGGAAAGATTTATGCCTCCGTTGTTAAGAGATGCAGCTGCTGCTATGATATTTCAGTATATTTCAACCAAATACAGAAATAGATTAGAAAAATCACATTATAGTTATTAATATGTTCTACACATTTTCATTCGTATCTTGCAAGTGAATTATTATAAAAAGTTTCATTCATAAATATTACCTTTTTCTAGTCTTTCTAATTTATTGTTGTGATTTAAATAAATACAGTTATTTAATGTTAAGTATTGCTCTTGGAAATCCATGATATTACTATTTGCTCTTGGAATCTATCTCTAATCAAACCAAATCCATTCTCTTTACGGATGGGGGCTTGCAGTAAAACATGGAAATATCAAACACAAGAGTTGACAACAGAATACACGTTTTCTGATGCGATCCTCAACAGAATACAGGTAATAAACTTGAAAGTTGATATAAATTGATAAAATAATGCTATGTCTCAAATTTCTTGGTCTTAAATGAGGCAAATAAAAGGTCATCATTAAATTTGAGATCCTAGCATTATTCAGTTTATAATGGCAGTTGTGGGCTCCATAATTAAATAAAAAATCCGATAAGAACATAACTTCAAATAACTAGTAGAACATGAAGTCTCATGAGATGAGTAAATTTAGACTGAACATTCAAGCTTTTTAGTTATGGTCTCAAGGCATAATACCTAAGGATACTAACAGCAAAATAAGATTCTAATAACGAGTTCTTGGTAGGAATACAAGTCTACTGAATTAGTCTAGTCATCAAAGATATTAATAAATTCACCATCTGATTCCTCCTCACTTTTTTCCACCTTTGGTTCCTCCTCAGCAGCAGCAGATGCAGCAAATAATTGAGGCCACAGCAACATCAAACTTGGCTGGATCCTCCATAGTGTAGTGTAGTTTACTGTTATTCAGGCTTAGATCTCTTAATAGTAAATGCAAGTAGTGTGTTCTAACCTTCAAGTACACCTTCACTTGCTCAGCCTGTTTGAATGTGTACTCTGTTGCTACAGCAAGTGCCAAAACATTCTTGTATGCATTGCTGAACATGGACGGTGCAGCAGCAATAGTTGGGTATGAAAGAGCCACGGCCAAGGAAGCAATATTGGCCACCCCATTAGCAAACTTGATGGCAATATCATCCTCGGTGAGATTAAGCACCTCTGGACTAAAGACAGAGCCATTGTGATAGGCTGACTGCACTACTAGACCATACGAGAACGGCCTCAAACCCAGCTTTGCCAGAAGGGCGGCTTCAGAGGAACCAACCTTGTCACCCTTCTTGATCAAATCCACCGCAGTAATGATCTCCACGGCCCCTTTGTTGATTTTAGTTGGGATATTAAGAACCTGCAAAAGTAGGATGTCAGATTATGATAATAATGCCCCCATCCCTTCCAAAAAATAAGATACATTTTCCTAATTTGATTTTCTAATTTGGGACAAAGGGAGTAATAATGAACAAATATATATAGTTGTGCATGAGGGGTGTTTAGAAGTAACCTGGAAGAAGTTTGTCTGAGAAGGATCAAGCCCAGTGTTTCCAGGTGGGACAACAACATCAATTGGAGCAATGAGGCCGACACGTGCTGGAGCTCCTACCTAATCAAGTAAATATATATTGTAGCTATAATCTCAAGATGAATAACGTATGTATGTAGCAAATCAATGAGAAATGATTAAGATAACCTTAAATTTGATGGATATATCGAACAATGAAAGTGTGCCGATTAGACAAAAACAGATGTAACCAAAATTAGCAAGAAAACAGTTTAATGTTCAAGGGAAAAAAAAGTGCTGTAGTAAGGTAATCGCTTTGTTAGGTTGGTGAAATACTTGATTTCTAAGGTTAACATAAGCCTAGTGAAAGACTTTTTCTCAAAGTGCTGCAATGAAATTAAGGTAATAACCTAGAAAACATGAGGGACTAAATTAAAAAACTTTAAAAATTACAGAGGACCAAATTATAATTTTCCATAGAATATGTAATAACCTAGATCTGATCTCAGAAATCTCACGCCTCTCTTCTTCAGATATCTCACGCCTCTTTTCCTCTCCCCTCGACAGACAGAATCCTCTCGCGTCTTCTTCTCTTCCCAAACAGCCGTTCTTCTTCCTCCTCTCACGTCTTCTTCTCTTCCCAAACAGCCGTTCTTCTTCTTCCCCTCGACGCGAAAGACTGCTCTTCTTCTTCCTCTTCTTCCTCCTCGATAGTCAACTCGCATCCAGTGAAGAAGCCAGGAATTGTTGACAGTGGGGGCGATTATTAGAGTATCAAACAATAAATTAAAATTGATAATTATAGTAACAAAAAACGACTTAAATATATAACCAAAAATATATAATATATGTCATTGTTGTAGCAATCAAACTTATACACCAAAAATAACTAGTATAATATAACAATTACAATTGTCCTCTGCGCGTTTTCATTCGTTGAAATCGTTGCATAATACTTTCATTGTCAATGCAATCAAATACATCCTTCTCGATGTATGTAATCAAGCAATCATTCATCAGCATAAATTAGACAAAAAATCAAAGAAAACCCCCAATTTGATAATGGCATAAAGATAGAAAATCAAGGAAAATCCCCAATTATAGATAGAAACTATCAGGAATTCACAAACCAATTAGACAAAAAATCAAGGAAAACCCCCAATTATAAACCCTAAAAGCATAAATTTTACCAGCTGATAGATGGCTTTGGGGTTGGGGTCTTGCCGTCTTGGGGAAGAGCCGAAGAGGTAGGAGATGAATGGAGCCAGTGAGGTCTTACCAGTTACCAGCTGATTTCTTTTCAGTATCTTCGTCCTTGTGACTCTCAGCGAACAAGTTACAAGCGAGATGGAGGGAGGAAGTCACGCATTCGGCGTTCAAAAGAGAAGAGGAAGGCTATGGTCGAGTCTTTTATAAAGAAGTATTCTCTTGATACTTCCTTTTGCTTTAATTCTTCTACCAAGTGTGGATGATGTCAATCTAATTTACTAGTAACTACGGACATCCAATTATTCTTTGTTTTTTTAATCTGTATATCCACAATATGAACTGAAGTCCCTGTTCAAAATTATTGTGTATGAGGTGAGGATTTCGGTGGGTGCAATTGACTCTTCTATCCCACATAAAAAAAATCTATTTATCATATATTAAAAAAAAAAAAAAAAAAAAAATCAGTGGGTGCAATTGACCCCACTTGCTAACCCCTAGCTTCGCCTCTGCTCGCATCTCTTCTTCTTCCTCCCAAACAGCTGTATCTGGATTTGTGTAGCCGAATCCCGTATGAATCTCGCACCCGTACCTGTGTCGACACGGGTATTCCACCGAAAATGACGAATCCGAGTAACACAGATTATAAGTTGCGTAGGAAAAACAAATCAATTATTCAGATTTCTAAACATAGAACCAAAATGAGAAACCATAATTATGGAACCACGATACCTTATATTTGGAAATTTCATCACTGACTTCCTTCAAATCACCCTTAGTAAATATCAAACCCACATTACCCTAATTCAAAAGGAGAAAAATATTCAGCATTAAACAAAAGACAATTAATCTGAAAAGCGATCAATATATATGTTAAAGAATAAAAACTCTATTTTGTACATTCTTCCATATATATTATTTCCAAAAAAAAATACCAGTCAACTAAAACAAATTTATAGTACTAACAACCTTATGTACATAATTTTCAAAACAAATCAAATCACTTCGTATTCTCAGCATAAAAAATTATTATAAGCAAATATCAAACCTAATCTTAAAATAGGATCACATAATATATTCTATATTTATTCACAACATAACTGAAAATAAAGACAGATTAAAAGGCATTTGAAAGGAGTAGTACAAAAGCATTTTCTACCTTCGTATGCTTCCACAAACTCTATGCTCCCGCAGAATAAAGCACAGACCAGATTCATGCCTATTGAGTTCAACTTATAATTAAGCTGTCAGATATATAAATTCCCAAAACTATATATATATATATATATATCCAAAAATGAACCTGTTATATCGATCGGCTGTAAATTTTCTCTCTAGATAGTAATGACTTTGATTGATATTAGTTATGTGGAGACCTGCCGCATATTCATCCGGTCGTGTGGAGATTCTGCTGAACATGCAACTCCAATTTCAAATAAAGATATCAAGATTTCACATCTCAAGCCACTCTTTTTAGCAGCAGCTTGTACAACTTCTTCCTGCAGAGCTGATTGTTCCACAATTTTCATCACTTGATCTTCGGCCGGTGAACAACTCCAGCAAAAGAATATATTCCATAGCTGTATATATACTAGTTGAGATTTTTAGCAACAGATTTAGTCTATAAGAAAATTCTTGAAGAAATAATAGTGTAAACAAGTTACCTGGAGCTGCATATCCAATGCTTCCTTTGATCCCAAGCGAACTAAACTGATCATTCAAATTGACTTATTCCTTGCTGAATCTTAAAAGTATTTTTGCTAAACCAAAATCACTTACATGAGCATTAAGATCGTGGTCAAGAAGAACGTTGTTGGGCTTCAGATCACAGTGTACGTATCACATGTGTTTGGCACTGATATATGATGAAGATAATGCAATGCAGAAGCCACATCTACTGCAATGTTTATTCTTTGGAGAAGGTTCAAAGTTCTCGGTTGAGTTTGTCCTTTTCCAAACATCCATTTGGCATAAACTGGTATACCAAAGCTCTAAAATCATTGCCTCGGAAATCAGTACTCGAGCAAGCAGTCAGGACCTTCACAAGGTTTCTGTGGCGGATGTTTCTCAAAGATTCACATTCAGCCTTAAAGATTTTGCAAGCTCCTTTCTGTTGAAGATTAAGTGCCTTAATCACGACAACTTTTTCTCTGATCTTCTCCAATATTTCCTTCATACACAGTGCCAAAATTACCCGAACCAATCAATTTGCTTGAAGAGAATCCATCAGTCACATTGAGGAGCTCGTTGTATGAAATCTTTGGGTATAAGTGCTCAAAGGGAGCTGCTGACTGAGGTTTTTTTTTCAACTTCCTCAGCAGGTATACTAAAATTAAAGACACAATCCCGGCCAAGCAAGAAGAAGTGATAACTATCGCCAGTATTATCTTGAGAGAAATATTCGTCCTTGGATTCCTGTGTTTTTGTATATGGCATGGATGCAAATGCAGCTCTTGGACCCCCCCCAACCCCCCCCCAACACAAAGGTCACCATTGCCAAAGAGATCAACTGCACTTGAATTTTGAAAAACTCCACGTGTGGGTACCTCACCTTCCAGATTGTTCAGTGACAAATTCAAATATCGTAAGGAAAGGTTCCCTAGATACTATGGGATTACGCCATACAACTTGTTCTTGGATCGATCTAAATACTGAAGGCCTGTCAAGTGTCAACTGGCTCAGATCAGGTATGGTTCCGTGGAAGAAGTTCCCTTGCATATAAAGTATTTCCAAGCCCAAACAAAGCCCCATCTTGCTAGGAATCTCACCAGAAAACTTGTTATACGAAATATCTAGTGCATTAAGAATTCTCAAATTTTCAACTTCATCTGGTAAGTACCAGTGAAGGAATTGTGAGACAAGTTAAGTGTTCTAGATAGAGAAGAAAGGTCTATGAGCTGCTTAGGTATGGTGCTATTCAAAATATTTTGAGAAAGGTCTAATTCTTGTAGGTGTTTAAAGTTTCCAAAATTTGAAGGTATGCTCCCCTCTAACTTCTAAGCTGTTGTTGTGCAAATAAAGGTACAAGAGCTGAGTGAGGTTTCCTAAAGAATAAGGTATTTCCCAGTGAAATGGTTTAAGCCTAACCAAGTTCTTTCAAGTTTGGGAGCTGTCCAAAAGAAGATGGAATTTTACCTGTTAAGAAGTTGAACCCCATCCCCATGCCCAGTGCAGTTAATCCAATGAGGTTAGAAATATCTTCAGGAATGCTTCCGCAAATATTGTTACCTTAAATGTTCAGCCATCTCAACTGTGTTGATAGATTGGCTATTGATCTGGGTAATTCACCTCCAAAGTGGTTTCGGCTGATATCAAGAACTTGCAAATTGCTGCAATTGGCTAAAGAAGTGAGAAAATTCAAGTCATCATCTGCACCGCTTCCTAGATCATTAGCAGGAACATTGAGATACCATAAAACTTTTACATTCCCAAAACTCATAGGTACATATGTTTCCTGTGAAGTTGTTCTGACCGACAAAGACTTAACAAGCAACACATGAAAAAGACAAGAAGAAACAACCGAATAGATTAAATTTGAAATAAGAAAGTTAAGGTTAATAACATAAGCAATGACATAAGTTTTTTACAGGCAATATTATGCAAAAAGAACACATTCCGAATCAATGCAAAAACCTCAAAAGCAAGATTAAAGTTGAATTATTCTTACTCCGACCTCTTGAATTCAATGCGTGTACCACATCCAATTCCAATTTGATTTGAAAACCTAAGTATCATTTCTTTTCAATTGGACAATTACATGAAGTTATAAGTTTGAGGTTTCGAGTTCAGGTTTGTTATCCAAATTTTTCTATAGTAAAATGTTTGTTTTGCATTTACTAACAAAAAAGAGCACAATATCTAAATATATTAAGAGTAGGGTGTTCATTTTTGCATTTTACACTTTGTAATTTTAACGACTTGTTATATATAGTCCTCGGGTCGCAAGATAATTGACTCAAACAAGCTAGCTGATTGGACAGTTTGAGATGATAAACACTTGACTAAAAGAAAATCAGATTAGCAGAATAGAGCATGATGTTACCTTAATTATTCTCTTACTTCAGTACTAGTTAAATTTTTCTAGGCTAGCACTCTAAAGACTATAGCCCCAGAAGAAACTTCAAAAGAATAATAAAAAAACATAAATCAGACTAGAAGAATAGAGCATGATGTTTTCTTCTTCTTTTCCTGTAGTAGTGTTATTTGTCACCAGTAACTTCAATTATTCAAAAGTTAATTTGTTTATAAACTAATACCAATTAACTTTCATATGCTCACCATTCTAACATCAAAACTCTTGAAGCTACATGGCATGTGTCCTGGGCTGGCTTCTGAAAATAATACTAAATAATTCATAGAGTATAAGATATCCACATGATAACATTAGCACTTGCATCATGGGAATTTAATTAAATGATGTTAGACTCTACAACAAATTTTCCTCAGACTTATAGTCCTTAATGTTGAAATGGGAAAACATATGTAGTGCATGCTCTTGTCCTTCAAGTTTTTATGAGTTGTCTTTTGGAAGCTTAATGTTACAACTTTTGGCACATCAGAACAGCCTTCATATACTTTTAACATATAATCTTCTCCTAAGAACTGGGGGAAAAAACAAAACTTGAATCTTGATGTACATCAACTTATTTAGCACATCCAGGATGTTATTAGATAATGTAAGACTTAACATGCAACTTCTTGTTTCAGAAAAAGCTTATTATATATACCTTCATATGGATTTTACAAACTATATGCTCGGCTTCTACATCATTAGATTTAACCACTTAATTTCAATCTTCTTCATGCATTCTTGATCGAACAAACTTGTTTCTCACTGATAGCAGATCCATTGTAACTTTACTCATGTTCATTCTGTCTGGTTGAGAATCCTCTGAACATGCAACCCCAATTTGGAAAACAGAAATCAAGTGTGCTGTCTGTTCATGTGTCCATTTACTCCCAGACTCCATCTTTTCTATGGAATCTTCTTCCTCTTCATTATACAGAGCTGATTGGTCCACAATCTCCATTACTTGATCTGGCAATGCCATTTTGACAAAATTGTGGAGGTTTACATTGTCTTTGAATAGTTCATCAGTCGGTCTTCTCCCTGTCAACATCTCTAACAAGAGAACTCCGAAGCTGTAAACATCTCCTTGAGTTGTCACCTCACCACCCATGCCATACTCTGAAAATTTCATAGAACTAAAGTTATTTATGCTCACACCAAATTATCATTCAACAAAGATAAAAAGGCTATACATTTCATAAACCAATCATTTAATGGCAACCTTCTAGTATAATTCAGAAAATACACCTTCTAGCAAAACTGAAAACGTTGTTTAGATAAAGATAAATGCTATTTTAAGGGTATTGTTGAAATTAATTTAAAAAACTCAAATCTGATTATTTTGTAACTTAAAGAAAGATGTGATGTGCCATGTCAGGAGGTACAAATATCAAGTGTACAGAATAGATGTCTGTTTAATTTCTCTTAAATAAGACAAACAGATATTGGAAGAAGTTACCTGGAGCAGCATATCCAATGGTGCCCTTGATCCCAAGTGAGCTGAACTGATTCAAATTAACATCCTCACTGGAGTTGGGAAGGAGCCTTGCCAAACCAAAATCACTCACATGCGCGGTCAGATCTTCGTCCAGAAGAACATTGCTAGGCTTCAAATCACAATGAACCACAGGTGTTTGACACTGGTGATGAAGATAATGCAATGCGGAAGCCACGTCTACCGCAATATTTAATCTTTGGAGGATACTCAAATTTTTGTGTTGCATCTGTTCAGCTTTTGGGTGCAGCCAATCCTCCAAGCTCCCATTTGGCATATACTGATAGACTATAGCTTTGAATTCATTGCCCTCAAAAGTGATGCTTGAGCAAGCACTTAGAACCTTGACAAGGTTGCGATGGCGGATATTTCTTAAGGCTTCGCATTCAGCTATAAAGCTTTTGGAAGCTCCTCTCTGCTGAAGTTTAAGTACTTTCACTGCAACTATTGTTACATCTGGGGCAAGAGATCCTTTATAAACAGTGCCAAAACTACCGGAACCTATCAAGTTACTTGAAGAGAATCCACTAGTTGCATTGAGGAGGTCTTCATAAGAAATCTTTGGATAGAATTGCCTACCAGAAGATTCTGAATGAGGTCTATTCTTCAACTTTTTCACCCAGCAAAATGAAAGAAACAACGACAACAGAGCCAAGCATGAAACTACACCGACAATTACCAATATTAACTTGGGAGTTGTGCGTTTCTTGGGTTTCCCATGTGGTTGCACAAAGCATGGTTGCAAATGCAGCTCTTGAATACCCCCACAAAGTTTGGAGTTGCCTAACACCTGAATCTCAGTTGCATTTTGGAAGATACCTTTAAGAGGTACTGCACCCTCAAGATTGTTAAATGACAGGTTTAGATTTAGCAAACTGGGAAGGTTTACCATGTTCTGAGGAATGAGGCCAGACAAGTTATTGCGAGAAAGATCTAAATAGCGAATGCTTTTAAAATTATCTAAAGGTGGAATATTTCCCCAGAAGGAGTTGTTTTGCATATAGAGTTGTTCCAAGGTCACACATTTACCAATCTTTCTTGGAATTTCACCAGACAATTGGTTATTTGAAACATCAAGTGCAACCAAATTAGTCAAATTCCCAACCTCGTCTGGCAAGAGTCCGGTTAAGGAATTATCAGCCAAATTAAAGAGGACTGAAAGTAATGAAAAACTTACAAGCTTCTTGGGGATGGTTCCTTTCAGTTTGTTTAGAGAAAGGTCCAAGGACTGAAGGTATATGCAATTTCCCAAACTTGAAGGTATGTTTCCATCTAAACTGTTATATGACAAGTAAAGATTTACAAGTCGAGTGATATTACCAATGGAAGATGGGATCTTTCCTGTCAGCTGATTCGATTCCAAATGAATTGTTCCCAAATTTGAAAGCTTTCCAATTGTAGCTGGAATATTACCTGTTAGAAAGGTCTCCCTCATGCTCAGTACATATAAGTTGACAAGGTTGGTTATCTCTTCAGGGATACTTCCGCGAATACCATTTCCTCCAATAAGTATCCTGACCAATGTGGTTGACAGATTTGCTATGGCATTCGGGAACATTCCTCCTAATTGGTTGTCATTAAAGCCCAGGAACTCTAACTTGCTGCAGTTAGTTAAAGAAGTTAGAAAGCTCAAATCATCATCTCCATCATTTCCGAGATTATTATTAGCAACATTGAACCACCATAAATTCAGTAAGCTCCCAAAATTCTTGGGTATATTTCCAGTGAATTTGTTGATAGGAATATCAAGCCGTTGGAGACCTGATACATTGGTCAACGAAACTGGAACCGGCCCAGTGAAGGAATTGTTTGCCAAGTAAAGAAGCTGGAGAGCTGGTAAGGCAAGGCCTATGTTGGCTCTTAGAGTACCCGTAAAGTTGTTGAAGGACAACCCCACGAGTACGAGTGTAGATAAATTGTACAGTACTGGAGGAAACTCACCAGAAAGAGAATTTACAGACAATCCGAGCATTCTCAGGCTTGTCAATTGTGCCATTGTATCCGGAAGTTGACCCTCCAAATCATTATATGAGATGTAAAGGTCTTGGAGAGATGTGAGATTACCAATGGAAGCCGGGATTCTTCCTGTAAGATTGTTGTTTCTGAGATAAAGAGTCACCAGCTTTGATAATGAACCAAGTAGGGGAGGAATGTGGCCCTCTAGATTGTTGTGATCTAGTGCAAGATTGAGTAAATTCGAACAATGAGACAGATTTTCTGGAATTTCACCTGCTAAAAAGTTGTTGCTCAAGTTCAAAGTTTGAAGCCTGGCTAAGAGGCCAAGTTCTGGTGGAATCCCAGCATGGAAAAAATTTTCTGCAAGATCAATTAATCGAAGAAATGAAAGATTTCCAACATGGGGTGATATATTTCCAGCCAAACTCTGACCTTTGAGATCAAGAGAGACAACTTTCTGGTGTTTGGCGCCACATTTGACTCCAGTCCATCGACAGAGATGGAGGGAATCATTCCAAGAGTTCAAGACTCCTAGAGGATCTTCGGTTATTTTTGACTTGAAATCAAGCAATGCAGATTTATCTGTCGCATTTTTAAGAATATCTGCACAAGCACACTTTGGAATCGACAAGTGAAAGAACAGAAGAAGAAGAATAACATGAAAGGTCAGCGAGAAGATTAGCCTAAAACTGAGCAGTTTAAGCTCCATTTGAGAGGGAGGGAGAGAGTTTGATTGTGCAGACTGCAGGCAACTTCAACTGATTTTTTATAGATGAAGTATTTGGTGTTTGAGGGTGAGACTACCCTTGCAAGATTCTCTTGTCCTGTCCACAAATGAGAATTTTATTCTTATTTTCCCTACCCATAGCCATATTAAGGTCAAATATTAAAAGTGTTTTACTCAAATCTTTTTAAAAAATGAGACTTTTTGCTTGAAAGGAGCAGTAAAACCACTAGTCATGATAAGTAGCGGCTTACTGGCCTCGGATTGTATTTGTATTGTAGCACACTGAACTATACAGAAGCTTCAACTACAAATCACATACAGTGAGTGAACCATTTTCTACTCAATCTTGATTCAAAGACTTTGACTAGGAAGTAGGAAGGAAGCACGAATGGATATGCATGAGAATGAACCAGACCTGAATCTTATTGTATTCTTGATGCTAACCGAACAGCTGTGGAAATCTCAAGTCAAGATTTTGGCTCTATAAAATTATCCAACTCATTGACTTTGGTAGTCGCCCTCGTCCAAAGGGTTAATAGCTGTGGGAATCTCAATCAATATTTGGACAATAAAACTATCCAAGTCGTTGACTTTGATAAAATACAGATCATTGACTTGTCATGGCCAGAAATATCAGCTGCAGAGTTTGACATTATTATACTCTTCAGTCAAAACTAGGGGGAAATGACACATTTCTTCGAAAAGCTCTGAATATCAAAGCCAGCAGTTGCACGCAAAGGGCAACGTATTCATCTTGACTTTTATGGCAGAGAATTCATGCTAGTGCCCACAAAGCTATGGGCCTATGGCCAACAAATTGGCTTTAATGCAAAACTAACTTCCATTTTTTTGCAGAATTACCATTTCAATATTTAAAAGAAAATCGTTGCCAATTGGGTCAACTAAACCCTTTTTCAAATTTAAACTAAAACTCAACTCTCAAGTGCAAATTGTCACACATTTCTCCCTACTGCATATTGTCACACATTACTATATTTGTTATTTTTATTTTTTGAGTCACAATTCAACTCCGTCATAAATTTGTTAACATATAAATCAATTTTTTTTTAATATTTGTTACTTTTATTTTTGTATTTTTGGTAGAATACATTCAAATGTTCATAGCCATAAGCTTACATCAGAAGGGGGGAGGAAATTGGTAATCTGAAAAAAAGTATCTCACTAATCGCCACAAGACTAAGTTCTCAAAACACAAGTATCAGATTGAACATTAAGCTTTTTGACGATAGTGATTTTCTTAAAGTGTCAAATTTAGTACCAAATAGCGATTGAAACCTTTTTTTATTATGAAACAGTGATTGCAATTTGCAACGTTTTGTAATTACGTTTAACCATAAGAATCTAATAAACCCAACGCACAAAAATCAGTAGCAACATAAATGCCAAATACTCGAGAAATATATTTAAAAACAAAGGATTCATATCTAGAGATATATGAGGGTCAAAATAGTTGATACAAATGGGTAGAGTTTAGATTTTTAAAAGATTAGAACTACTTAAAACTATTCTCTATAGCTTTAATGTAACCAAATCCAGATATTCTCATCTGCGTGATCTCTGTAACCTATCTTCATCTGTCCCTCTATAACGACCGGGGGGGGGGGGAAGAATCTCTATCATGGACTGGTTGTTTGTCCTTTCCCCTGTTTTTTCGGTCTTCTCTGTGATATGATTCTGATTCATGCTTTCTTGAACCCATTTCTTCCCTCCTATGACCATTTTCTCTAGGATCTGATTCAAAGTCACGCCGTTTTGACCTTTCCTCAAATGCTTGCCTATCCCGGCTGTCCTTGTGGTCCATTTCCCTCTCCTGCCGCTCTAATCGTTTCTCAATGCCTCTATCGTCATGATCTCTTGAATTAGATTCAATGCGCTTATGATGCCTCTCTATCCCACGCTCATTCACCTGTACTCTGGACTCTTTCACCTCTCTATCAGTCAATCTAAACCCATCTTGCCCAGCAGAATCTGGAGCATGACCCAACTGGCCAGGCTTTTTTTCAATCCTTGCTGAACCCTCAAACTTGTCATCTACCCGTCTCAACTTTCTGCGATCCTCGGCACCCCAGCCAGTGTTTGCAGCTCTCTGAGTTAAAATTTAACACAAAACTTTAGTGTGTGTTATCATGTGACAGGACTGCAAGCAACCAGTTAAAATTGCACCATGAAGAGAGGTTCTAATGTGTGTTTGCAGAACTTGTCAAAAAGCAAAAAGTGTCTTCACAGCATAATCCAAGTTTCTCACCCCACATACTTTATACAGGAAAGTTTCAAGACAAATATAAAAAAGGATACTCAGAAGAAGGAGAAAGAAAAAAAAACAAAAGAGGTAAAAGTTCATGTACATCTCAAAGAATAAAGGATCATCTCAGTGCTCTTAACCATGAAAAATATCCATTTAAGGAAATACAACATATTCAAATTGGTGAAAACAAAAACATAGCAAGTCCGCACATATGACCTGATTTGTGGTATAGGCACATACTACCTGATTGTGGTATCAATAAAGATTTAGGCTTGTATGCACCACACTGTTGAATTGTTGATTAACAAGGGCCAAAAACACAATGTCCTTCTAATTTTCTATTAATAGAACCTCAAATGAATCCAATGAAGATTCTTAATAATAGAATTTTTAGCAATCAGACATTTAGGGGTTGTTTGTTACGCACTGCATGACTGAATGGTTGAATCGGTCCGCCATTCGGTGAGTTTATTTTGGAAAAAAAATCGTCTGAATGATTAAAGACGATTTGGGCTGAATGGTTTAGTGTCATTTTTTTGGCTAAATGAAGTTTTTTTTTTTACAATATTAACTATTATATTAAGTAATATTAAATAAATTTACAATAATTTTGAATTTTTTCAGAAGGGTAAAATAATAAAAATTTATTGTTTCAAACAACTTTTTTCATTCGGTATTCTATTTCATTCAGCTCATTCAGATTTAGAACCATTTCATTCGGTTTTTATCAAACAGCACATTTGACCCAGGTCCTTGTAATTACAAAATGGGTCTGGCTCTGACATAAGAAAGAATTAGATCCATTTCATTAATCTTCAAAATGTTGATCCCTATAGTCTAAATATTCAGCAGATACCTTAAATCAACTCAGAAAGAAAGGAATGACAAATAAATGTGTTTCTTCTTGCAGTGAAACTTAAATGCAACTCTCTATACAATACATGTGCTGATCAGCAAAAGAAGGAACCATGACCAACTCATTCTATCAATCCCGTATAACAAATACTAAAAGATGATTGTGAAAAACTTGAAAATGATATAGCAGTCAGTTTTAGTAGACAAGCAGGAAGTGGTATAACAATTTGAGATGGTACTTTAGCTTTAATTGAACAACACAGAAGACAGAAGTAAACAATGGCAATAGAAATCATCAAGGAATAGTGATCATACTTGTTTGTTATGAGAAAATTTGCATCCATCCCCACGGGTGCATTCGCCTCTTTGAAAAGCACGGCATACACCTCATTCCTCCCGTTTCTGCTGCTTTATCTCTTCATCTTCTACTTCTTTCTTTTTGTAGTTACTAACATGATCAACCCTTATAGTTCGGCCAAGGATTTGGGCACCATTCAAATTATCTGTGGAGGTAAATAGCGAGCAATAAAATTGTGCTTATCAATATACATATATAGAAGGGAAAAATATTATCCACAAAGCTACTGTAGGAAAATTCATCCAGAAGAAAGTATTTCCAAATTCCAATTACACTCACCTATGGAAGATCTATATAGACATACAAACAATATATATATATACACACACACACACAAACATGTATATAGAAAGAGGGAGAGAGAGAGAGGACCAACCCACAGCAAGAACTGTACTTCTTTGATCCTCATATGCAACAAAGGCAAAACCTTTTGATTTGCCAGTGCCTTTATCTCTAACAAGATTAACATCAACAATCTCTCCATATCTGGACATTAATCAATCAAAAGGCAGATCTCAGAGACCAAGAAGGAAAAATATTTTTTCCTTAAGGAGAAGGTAACCAGGAAAATTTGTAATCATAAGTACCACAGATAACCAAACTGATGGTAGTAATTCATGTAACCAAATCTTCATCTAACAAGTGCAAGTGTATCTACCAAGTGATTGGTATAATAAAATCTACTTGAGTATCAGCCACAGAATAAAGCAATACTTTGTCTGAAGAAAATCTATGACCCCAAAGACATCCAATCAGAAACCCATCATCGCAAAGGCTATGTTCAGAACTTGGAAAGGAAAAGGAAATGAAATTATATATTTCTTGAAATGACCACAAAAGGTTTTTTTTTTTTTTTTTAAATTTGTTTTTTTCTTCCTGTTTCATTTCCCTTTGCTTTTCCCAGTTCCAAACATCATGTAATAACTTTAGGGTATAATTATTTGATGGTAAAAACTCACTAACAATTGTTGTCCAATATCCCAACTCTTATTTAATAATCTCAAAATTTACAACCAATGAAGCACAGGTATAACGCCGTGCATTTATTGTTGCTGGAATTTGTAAACACAAAGTCTTTAAACCCCAATAGTTTTTTGTGTAACAATATCCAACATCAACATGAATATGTCAAATTTCTAGTTCTTAACTTTGCTTATCCTTAGATATTAGTATAGTATATCAGCTGTTTTGCATCATATCATGATTGTAAACAAACAGGCAATTACATATTACATCAAGTAATGTCATTTTAACTTTTCGAAGATTTAAAATATATATATAAAAATAATGTAGTAACTTACTGGGCAAAAATCGCAAGAAGATCGCCTTCAATCAGATCAAACGGAATGCCACCTACATATACGTAAGCCGATTCTTTGTATATCGCATGCCAAGAAGCTTGTTCAGATATACCAAGTGACGCTTCTTTTGAATTGATGTTCTGAATACGCTTCACTAACGTCAACGGATTCATTTTTTATGTCTCTAATCCGAAATTCTTCAATAATCAAATTCGAATAAGAGGGGCTTAGGGACCAAATCAGATGGAGATGAGCAAAACTTGTAGAAATCCTAGATATTCAGTTGGTACTCGCAGGGATGAACTTACCAGCAAAAAACCCTAAATTTTCTGCAGTAATCGAAGCAACAAAGCATCATTTTTTTTAATTTGATTTAAATGCAAAACAGATCCTATTTTTATGTCACTTTGACGATGTAGTCCTTCGCCTCTTTAAATTTCTAAATTCAGTCCTCCATATACATTAGGGATTTGGCTCTTGCACATTATACTTTTCCTCCAATTTCACTATGTTTTTTAATAGATACTCATATTCATGGATACTCAATGATAATGAGATCACTTTTACCACACAAAAGAAAAAATCAAATATATTTTATTATTATAAATTAACATAAAAAAATGTTAACCATTAAAACTACAACAAAAAATACACAAATTCACCAAATGATGAAAAAATATTGAATTACTCAATATTATAAATCAAATGATATGTGTTGATTTCATTTATACTTATTAATAGTATAATTTTTAGTATAGTGGATGGTATTAGTAGAAAAATGTATTACTCCTATAAGATGAATCTAAAGCATACCTCTTAAATAACATACTCTCTTAAATGACATACATTTATTAAAAGTTTAAAATTATATCGTTTTGGAGATTTTTTTTAAAAAATAAGTGGAGGCCGCGGGTGGCATTTTTATAAATAAAAGGAAAGTAAGTGGGACCATTTTCTTTTAATATTTTATTTTTTAAAAGAATCTTCAAAACAACGTAGTTTTAATAAATGTATGTTAATTAAAAGAGGGTATATTATTTAAAAGTTATGTTTTAAATTCGTTCTGATTAATACTAATTACAGATTATTAAGCTTCGGACAGTTTCTTTTATCGTGTGTCACACCAACTTAATGGTTCATGCTTTCCATTTGTAAAAATTCTGCCCATAATAAATTAAATAGAATGATTAGGTCCACACTCAATAGAAATACTCAAAAAGTTAGCAATTTTAAGTGTATACAAAAACTCGTATATAGAGATAGTAAACAAAAACTAAAGCTATCTTCTATGCTAAGGATAAATGGCTTGTGCTTCAAGTTTTGGTAGAACAGGTGGCTAAATTATGTTTCCTTGATTGCCATTTTCTTTGTTATTTAGGATCATGTAGAAAGTGAAGTTCAGTTACATGCTTCCGAGACTGGGAGCTAGCACCAACTGATGGTCTTTTGAGTTGTATTTAGGAATTTGTTGACTCATATGGTGATGGTGGACCAACTGGAATTATGTAGTTTGTTGACTAAATTTTACTTATTAAGAATTTTGAATTGCGATACAGGGGATTAGTACCTGAAACCATATGTAATAGCTACACCAGAGGTGACAGTGAGCAAAAGAAATGATACGAGTGAATTCTTGATACTAGACAGTGATGTATTAAGGATTATGGCATGAAAATTGTTCTGGTTAACATAATGTTGAAAATGACGAAAATATAAAGAGCAAACCAACCATTTCCTTCTACACTCCTATCTACTCCATAATTCAGTGACAACCTCTAAGAGCCAACACCTTATGTGCAACAGTTTTAAAAGCGGGATTCATACAATTGACAACCCAATAACAGTCCAAGTATAATAATATGTAGTTAATAGGGATTAAAGCAAAAGTAAAGAGTACGTTTTTCTGTCAAAATCAAAGAGTGAACCTCCCAACAAAATTGTTACCTCGCGAAGGATTTGGGGCGAAAATTAGGGCAATCCGTGGTTTTGAGATTTGGGGCGAATGAGCGAGCAGGGGTTGAGAAGCCAGTGAACGCCTAAGATCCTGAGAAGCGAGAGAAAGAGAGATCGGGAGAGCGAGAGAGGAGAGCTTGGGGTGAGCATAAGGGGAGAAGCTGTCTCTCGCGTGAGGAGCTCTCAGTTCGCGTTATGTCTGAGAAGCTGAAGTTCGTGTTATGTGAGGAGAGAGAAAAAAAACATTTTATAGGTGAGCTGGGTGAGTTTTTTGGGGGTGAGATTAAGATCCTTATTGTATATCAACTTGAATATAAAAGAAGAAGTGACCATGTATTTATAAAACTTCGGTCAGGATTAAGCATTCTCTTTAAATAGTATTTCGTCTTAAATAATATTTTTTTATTAAAATTACGTCGTTTTGGAGGGACGTAATGATATTTTTGTAAATACAATGTCACCGCGTATTTATAAAAAATACAAATGCCGTCCTCCAAAAAAAGCGTAATTTTAATAAAAGAATGTTATTTAAAATGAAATCTTATTAAGAGAATCTTCTTAATCTCTGCAAGTATAAAACTTTATCAACTTGTACTATTTTTTGAGTTTTAAATAGACGAAGAAAGAAATGGAAAAAAAGAAGAAGAAGAAGAGTTTTTTAATAGACAAATAGAGTACTTGATTACTGTTGAGCCATGATATTTTATGTAGTGGACCGGATTGTTTGGGCTGATTCATTGGGTTATATCTATTGAGTCTTGGAAGTGTTGGGCCGGTTCGGTGAGCTGACCCATTAGATGAATAATATTTTGATTTGAGCTTTGACCGATAATGATGACAAAGATAATGATTGACTGTTATCTCTGTATTGCATTTATGAGGATTGGACTGAATCGGCCAGCGGTGACAAACAGTAATGGGATGGAGCAGGTGAGTTGCACTCAATCGGCTGATATTTTCCTTGATTAAAACACTAGAGTTTTTATCCTCCATTGTTAACCATGTGTCTGTTTGTACTGACTCTAACGCGGAGCTATCCCCCGACGGTCCAAGTCTTCAAACTTCTGGTATTGACGTGTTTACTGTGCAAAATTGTACGTGCTTTTACGTGATTGAGGCGCGTGAAAAGATTTTGGCGTTAACAATTACTTTTATTGTTCAAAAATTTTTCAATCCAAAAAATAAAGACTTTGGATAAAAATAAAATAACATATAGACACATTTAATAATTCTTATATATATATATATAGAGAGAGAGAGAAAGAATAAAAGTAAAATGAATTTAAGAAAAGAAATCAAAATAAAATACTCTTAGGGACAAAATAAAAAAACGTGTAAGGTACAAGAATTAAATGATGGCGTGACAAAAATAAGAAGTGAATTGATATTTTTATATAAAAAATTACTCTCTCCGTTTTTAAAAGATTTTCGTTTTAAAAGAAAAAATTTGTTTTAAAAAGTTTTTCGTTTAGAACTTTCGAGAAGAATAAATTATTTACTTTCCTATATTACCCCTACCTTCTCTCATTGTCCCAAGAAATTATCTCCTCAGTATTCTTAATAGTTTTAATTTCTCATAAAGGGTAGTTGGATGACCCAAAATAGAGTCCATTCCACCCAACCTATTCTCGAGTTAGCAAATACATAGATGCATGAAAATAACTACAACTTTATTACAATAATTGTCGTCACAAAATACAACAACACATATGATGTGAGTTTGGATACAAATATACTAAGCTGTGACTCGTGTCCCAACCGTAGTAATGTGACAAATGTCCCATCAATGGACAACACCTCACGAAGGTACCTACATAAAGGTATAGTCAAAACCCATTTTTTAGAAATTAGAATATTTGGGAAGTGCTTTCGAGAAAACCTTCGTGCATGGGAGGCCATGCTTACAGGTTATAATAGATATTATATGGCCCGCGAATTATCCTTGGTTGAATCTATAGACCCCAAAAGAAAAACGAGAAGATTCTTATCATATTCTTCCCAATGGTGAGTCTTCTTTGATTTATCATTATCTCCACTGTCTCAAATTGAGAATTATTCTTCAAACAAATACCAAGATTATATAGGTAATGCTCAGAAATATACTCGGCAAGTGGATGAAGCCTGACCTGCCTTTATGATGACACGAGGTTGTATGTCATTTAGACATCTTGTATGATAGTGGCAAAACACCCTTCCAACGTTGGGTTACCTTTCTCCTATATGATTCACCAAATATAACTACTAAAAGATGTATGCAACACACTTGTCTATCTTTGTTTAGGGAGAACTCACACTAGAGACCACCATTCTATTCCTTGTTACCCCATTTCGAGCCAGTTTACTTTTATTACACGAAAAGAATTGTGAAGCAAAGGGTGAGCCTGACTAACTTCGATAAAGAATATCATGACTAAAGATAATTAAATTATCAATAGCCTTCATCGATAACAAATCGATTTAGAACATATGGTAGATGATAAAAATTTCAACCATAGTTGCGGTGAACAAGCGATCCATTAGAAGAGTCGAATAAACAATACGATTCATTATCTTCTCCATATTAAAGTCCACTGACAATGTCTTATCCTGTAACATTAATCAGCGAGTTCCTTTCCACAATTATATGAATAACTTTCATAATCATAATTGTAATTCTAAATTCCTCTTCGCATCGAAGGCGAATATAATTTTCATCATGTCTTTACCTAAAACATCAAAGATCATGGTTATACCAAATCACGGTTTATGTTCATAATCATACTAATAACTTCATCTTTTACTACGCCAAATATATTAATCAGCGGTTCATCTTCGCTTTCTTGGCGAAAGATATTCAACAACGGTCGTCATCTTTGCTTTACGGGCCAAAGATATTCATCAACAATTCATCTTTGCACTACTGGGCCAAAGATATTCCTCAAGCGATTCATATTTGCATTACATGCAAATATATTAATATTGGTGTGTAAAGATGACTTGTTGATGAATATCTTTGGCCGCATAATGAAAGACATATTGTGAATGATCTTTGGCCTTAATAATCTGAAAGATGAATTGTTGATGAATATCTTTAGATTCATAAAAGCATAGATGACTTGTAGTTGAATATCTTTGGCTGTAGTGCGAAGATGAATCTGTTGATGAATATCTTTGGCTGTGAGTGCAAGATGAATGTTGATGAATATCTTTGGCCCGTAGTGCAAAGATAAATTTATTAATATGATTATGAGCGAGGAACTGTGATTTGGTATAACCATGATCTTTGATGTTTCGTAAAGACAAGTGATGAAAATTATCTCCGCCCTGAATGAGAAAGAAATTTAGAACAACAATTACGATTATGAGTTATACACATGATTGTGGACAAGAATTGTTGATTGATGTTACGGTGGATAAAACATTATTGGTGGACTTTTTAACATGGAGAAGATAATAGACTTTATAGTACTATTTGACTCTTCTAATGGATTGCTTCGTTCATTATGACTATGGTTGAAATTTTTTTATCATCTACCATATGTTCTAAATCTACGATTTATTATTGATGAAGGCTATTGATAATTTAATTATCTTTAGTCATGATATTTTTATCGAGCTAGTTGTGCTTCACCCTTTTGCTTCACAATTCTTTCGTGTAATAAAAGTAAATGACAAGTTGGAATATAAGGGGAATAGAGCATATTCTATAGATGTTGAGGTGAGTTTGGGACAAGCGAGAATAACAAATGCGAGTTTAATTTTTCCGATAAAAGAGCTATTTATTATGAATTATTTAAGTTCAAGCTCAAAATAATTGATTTTTGAAGTTTTAATTATGTTTTTTTAAGAAAAAGCGTTTTTCAAATGTTGGTGGCCATCTTTAACATGTGCTTGGTGGTGAAATCGATTTCAAAGTGGGCGTAGGAATGTGTTTTGTAAATATTAATATTATATTAAATTTTTACGCTTTGGTGTTACAAGCATTTTCCTATAAATATGGTGCTTGGGTTAGAATTGAAAATCACACCGTAAATCCAAGTTTTTTCTCTCTATATTATCGAAGCGTATTCTTGTGAGTATTTTAAGTATACTTTGAATATTGCTATCTGGTGCAAGTTCAAGTCATAGCTTTATATCCTGTTTCAACTAGAAATCTTGTGTTTCGAGGTAAGAGATGTTATTTTATTCGAAAATGATATTATTTCTTCAATATCATTATCTTGAAATATTGGTTGGAAATTTTTATCAAATTGAAATTTTTTTCATGTATGAATTACTTATTCATGAGTTCTTATTCACGAGTTCTTATTCATGAGTTACTATTCACGAGTTCTTATTTACTGAGTACTATTCACGAAGCGTGAAGATGTTTTTTTTGTGAAATTTCTATCTTTTGGTGTCCGAGTTCTTATTCACGTGTCTGGCCTATTCAATTCGAAAAATGAAATTTCTTCTTTTTGTCTAAAATATCTATTATGGATACTAGGCTTTGATTGTATCCATATTTTGATCATTCTTGAATTTTACTCCACTCGATTACTTATGAAGTATTTTTGAACTTGGATTGTTTAAAATACTGAATCCTTAATATTTGTTCTTTTGTTTCAATTTGGATTCGTTTCCTTTAAAATATTTTTCATCATCCTCGATCTAAATGATGATATTCTCAATATCTTTGGCACGTAGTAGTGCAGATGAATGATTTCTTGATGAATATCTTTGGCCGTAGTGCAAAGATGAGCAGTGTTGAGATGAACATGACCCAATGATTAATATCTTTGGCCCGTAGTGCGAAGATGAGCAGTGTTGAGATTTAACATGACTAATCGATGAATATCTTTGGCACATAGTGCAAAGATGAATATTTGATTCGGATATATATTGATTGATGTTACGAGGATAAAATATCGACGATGAACTTTTAAATTCATATATAGAAGATTGTAGTTTGCATTCTCTACTTAACTCTTCTAATGAATTATTATTTCATTACCATAAGATTGATTTAAAACCGTTGTCTATTGTATTCTATTAGATTTTTCCTGTTGAGGACTAACGATAATTTGTTCTATATTATCTTAGTCATAATGTTCTTCTTTGGGCTAGTTGAAATTCACCCTTTTCCTTTTTGTTCCATTTTTCTTCTCGGGGAGGCAGAATGTGGCAAGATTAGTCGGGGTATGGAATGAAGGTTCTAGAGAGTGTTGTTTAGTAGTCCTCACCATTTTTGTAAAATAATGTATAAATAATTGTGATGATGATTTATTTGGGTATGTATATTGTCTAGAAGACAATAATTATATTTAAACTCACAGTTTATATGTTGTAATAATAAAGTTGTAGTTATTTCTGTACCATGTATTTGGCGATTCAGAATGGGTTGGATGGAATGGACCTATTTTGGGGGCGTCACAACAGTAGTAATGAAATTTAAAATAAATTTTACTTGATAAATGATACTTTCTTAATTTTTGTGTCAAAACTTTAAATGATAATCTTTTAATAATTTTAAACGATAATCTTTTAGGAACGGTAGTAATATTTTCACGTGATTATTCTCGTATAAATAACATAAATAATGAGTGAATTCTACTTTTTTATAAAAATATAATTTTAACCTATAAAAATATCATTAGTAATAGTTTGGTAGAAATTAGTCAAATAGTATAATTTAATTCACAGAAATAATTATTGACACTTGTGGGACTGCAAAGTGGAGTAGTGAAAACCAAAACCAAACCCTGATATCATACTCCCCAGTCCCCACCGACACTAGACAAGACTAGACAAGACAATACATTAGTCATCATTACATACATAAAACACAAATATTTACTTCTTGCTTAAAGAATTCCAACACGCATATACCTTGATTACCTTACACTCTCTCATAAAAGTATAAAACCACATTATCAAAGTCATTTCTCTTCCCGGCCTCTGGTCGGCATCGGAAAAATGTTTCCCCGGCGAAACCACTTCGCCGTCATCTTCCTCCTCTTCCTACTACTCCCAGCTCACTCTCTCGAATTTTCCAAACGCACACACAAAATCAAAGGCCCCATCAAAACCCTAGTCGTCTTAGTCATGGAGAATCGCTCGTTCGATCATATGTTGGGCTGGTTAAAGCAAACGCGACCCGACATCGACGGGCTCAGCGGCACTGAATCCAACCCTCTAAACGCCTCCGACCCATCCTCCCCCAAAGTCTTTGTCTCCGACGAAGCCCTCTTCATCGACTCCGATCCCGGTCACTCCATTCAAGCTATCCGGGAACAGGTATTCGGGTCAAACACCACCTTCTCGGACCCAGCTTCGATGAACGGCTTCGCCCAGCAGGCCGCCAATATGGGCGTGGAGGGCTTACCACGAACTGTCATGAGCGGGTTTAAACCCGAGGTCTTACCCGTTTACACTGAGTTAGCCAACGAGTTCGCCGTGTTCGACCGGTGGTTCGCCTCGGTTCCCGCGTCGACTCAACCGAACCGGTTTTACGTCCATTCGGCAACCTCACACGGCGCTTCCAGCAACGTAAGAAAGGATCTCATCCACGGGTTCCCGCAAAAAACCATCTTTGATTCTCTGGACGAAAATGGCCTCTCTTTTGGTATTTATTACCAGAATGTTCCTACTACTTTGTTTTTTAACAGCTTAAGGAAGTTAAAGCATGTAACTAAATTTCATTACTATAATTTGAAATTTAAAAGTCATGCAATGAATGGCAAGCTTCCTAATTATGTGGTAGTGGAACAGAGATATTTTGATGTTGAGCTTTTCCCTGCTAACGATGATCACCCGTCTCACGATGTGGCGATTGGGCAGAAGTTTGTGAAGGAGGTGTATGAGATTTTGAGGGCTAGCCCACAATGGAAAGAAATGGCACTCTTGATTACATATGATGAGCATGGTGGGTTTTATGATCATGTGCCAACCCCTGTTTCTGGCGTGCCTAATCCAGATGGGATCATTGGGCCTGACCCCCATTACTTCCGGTTTGATCGGTTGGGTGTGCGTGTGCCCACATTGTTGATTTCACCGTGGATTGATAAGGGCTGTGGTGAGTTTTTCTTTAATTTGGGCTGTTATTGGATTGCTGATTTTATGTGGTAGCCCTTTGATTGGTTACTGTTGATAGTTAGTTTGATTAAAAAGAAATAATGGTTATAATTGTTGGGCATAAATGATAAATGTTTCACTGTCTCCCTGGAGTTCACTTACAAGTCCAAATTAGGTTTTGTAGCATATGGTTGGACAGTTATTCTAGTTTTAGTATTAAGGCCACGCTATATAAAAAGATGGGTTTTTTTAACTTTTAATGAATCAAGCTGGTCAACTGTGTTTATAGTTTTGCAAGGAATTGCCTAAAAAGATTATCTTACTCGTTCATATATTATATTAGAATAAAACACCAACCGCATCTTAGGGTTCCGGATTGAGTTAAATTGACTTCGAAAGTCAAAATGGGACTCTTTTTTGTGTGATACTGAGGGAATATGAAATTGAGCTAAATTTCTTCCTGACAATCTTTTGACTGCAGTTTGTTTACTTATGTTGGAATACTAAGTAATTGGGCTTCAACTGTTTGCTTGTTTGATGCAGTGATCCACGAACCAAGTGGGCCAACCCCTTCTTCTCAATTTGAACATTCGTCTATCCCGGCCACTGTAAAGAAGCTTTTCAATCTAAAATCAAACTTCTTGACAAAAAGAGACGCATGGGCAGGAACCTTTGAGAATTACTTCTATCTTCGTGACACTCCACGTGATGACTCTCCAGGTTGGTCCATGATTATTACTAATCATCTGTATCATGATCAATTATCTTTTTTTCTGTTAAAGTTTTATTTGTTTCGTTGAGTAGTATCTATATGATAATTATATCATGTACATATGTATAAAATAGGTGTACTCATCAGTCATAGGGTCTTCCCGTTACTGTTACATGACTATTTAATGGTCTCTGTCCTATATATATATATATATATATATATATATATATATATATATATATATATATGGGATTCCATCCATGACAATGGTTGCCATGGACACTGTTCTAACAACCCCTTTTCGGACCGTTGATCAACTTATTGGAAGGCTTAGATTGAAACATAAAATATGCCCAGCCGGCACAACTTGTACCGGCTTTTATTTTAATATAAGAGTTCCACATGGTCAACATCTTGTCAGTATATTTAAACAAAACAAATTTTTATTATTAAAAACACCAAAACACGACTTGTACCGGGCATGCCTTTTTAACATAACAGTAACTTCTATAACACTGATTTGCGTCTTAAGGTTCTGCTTATGGGAAATCTGCTCATATGATATATTACAACTTTGAAAACACTGATTTGCACAAATATTCAAACTTCATATGATGTGACAATGTAATTCTCATCATTTCATATTTGAGAAATATAGGAGTTATTGGATGGATGTTATAACAAATACATCTACAAGCTGTTATAGGAGTTAAAAATATTAAATTTTTTTTTTTTTTTACAAAAACGTTAATTTTTTGATATTAAAAATATTAAAAAACGTTAATATTTTTATATTAAAAACGTTAATATTTTATTAATATTTTTGATATTAAAAAAGCGTTAATATTTTAAAAATATTAAATTTTTTTGATATGAGGTTAATATTAAAAGCGTTAATATTTTTGATATAAAAATATTAAAATATTTTAAATTTTAATAAAAATGTTAATTTTTGATATTAAAAATATTAAAAAAGCGTTAATATTTTATTATATTAAAAAAGCGTTAATATTTTATTATATTAAAAAAGCGTTAATATTTTATTAATATTTTTGATATTAAAAAAAGCGTTAATATTTTAAAAATATTAATTTTTTTGATATGAGGTTAATATTTTTGATATAAAAATATTTTAAATTTTTAATAAAAATGTTAATTTTTGATATTAAAATATAAAAAACGTTAATATTTTTTATATTAAAAAGCGTTAATATTTTTTATATTAAAAATGTTAATATTTTATTAATATTTTTGATATTAAAAAGCGTTAATATTTTAAAAATATTAAATTAATATATTTTAATATTTTAACTCCTATAACAGCTTGTATATGTATTTGTTATAACATCCATTCAATAATTCCTATATTTCTCAAATATGAAATGATGAGAATTACATTGTCGCATCATATGAAGTTTGAATATTTGTGCAAATCAGTGTTTTTAAAGTTGTAATATATCATATGAGCAGATTTTCCATAAGCAGAACCTTAAGACGCAAATCAACGTTATAGGAGTTACTGTTATGTTAAAAAAAAAAAGGCACAGCCAGTACAAGCTGTGCCGGCTGGTGTTTTTTAATAATAAAAATTCGTTTTGTTTAAATATACTGACAAGATGTTAACCATGTGGAACTCTTATATTAAAATAAAAACCGGTACAAGTTGTGCCGGCTGGGCATATTTTATGTTTCACTCTAAGCCTTCCAATAAGTTGATCAACGATCCGAAAAGAGGTTGTTGGAACAGTGTCTATGGCAACCGGTTGCCATGGATGGAATTCCTATATATATATATATATATATAGGTTCTACTTCTCATCTAAGTTGATCACAATTTCTGCTGTTATGAATAACATAAGCTAGTCTCTGCTTCCGAGTTCCGCCCCTTCTTAGAAGGTCAAACAAAGCCACCCACTTCTCCAAAAATAAACTGAGGAACATGTAAAACTCAAAACACAATTACACAATTGACAAGACGCATTCCCATAATGCAAGCAAACAAGATTGCATATAAATAGGGTACTTTGTACATGACATTGTCCCTTACACATGCTGTCGTTAGGCTTTTATTGAGTGTCACGAATGGCTTAATTCTTTTTCAACATTCAGATTTAGTTTCATAGGCACCTTGTTTCTTTGAACATGTATTAGGCTGCCCAATGACTTGCATACTATTAAGTGTTGATAATGCATTACGAATAGACCTGACAAACGGGCCGGGCCGAAACGGCCCACGTTTTGGCTGACTAAAGAAGTGAAGCCCAAAGCCTGCGTTTTGATGGGCGGGCCGGCCCACAGGCTTAGATTGATTTGTGACCAAATTTTGACACAGATATCGACCGAGCTCAAACGGGCCAGGCCATTGGCGGCAAAACGGCCCAGGTTTTGATGGGCTGAAAAAAATGAAGCCCAAAGCCCGCGTTTTTTCGGCCGGGCCGGGCCAGGTCTAATTACAAAAGATGGCTATGAATCATAGTCCCTAGAGGCAATAGCGGACAAATTAAGGGGCCAGTGGAGACCCACTGAAACGCAGGAAACAGAAATCAGCATCAAGTATTATTTGAATTTCCTTTCATTTTTGATTCATACATGTATTATACATGCTAAATTTAGGGGCAAATTTAGAAAATTCATAAAAGAATGGGCATTTAACTTTATATTTTGCACTATCTACAGATGTGTAGTTATCTTTATCTTCTATATAAAGTTTATCTAGGACACAGATAAAAGTATTTTGTTAAATAGTAACTTTTCTAAAACAATTTTTAACCATTATTTGTATCTTCAAAAAATGACCAGAATTTTATTTTTTTAGTTTGCCATAACCAAACTTTTATTATGCGTGCAAAAGTCAAAAATGTCAAATTCATTAATTTTCAGACCAAAGGGGTAATAGATAATACTATATTTCAAATGAGAAGTAGTCTAAAGACTCCAAACAATGACACTTTTTTTGTTTATTGAACTGTTTGTGTAATTTTTTTAATACTAATATGTTATAATATTTCTTTTTACTATGTTTTATATTATTTGACCTCTTTTTAAAAATTAATAGTAAGCCACCAGTGAAGGAAAATTATGTCTCATATTTTGTAAGGCCTTGGCCTGATTTATGTAGCAAATCCCACATCCAAATTTGGGCTGATGTCTGACCAGGATTTGGTCCAACATTCCAGATTAAGGTTCAGTAACTTGTTCCAGGAACACTTGGATCCTTGGTCGTAGAGTTTTGACCTTATGTGAATATTCAGTATACGTTTCAGTTTTTATTCCCTTATATCATAGATTGAATCATAATCAACTATAAAATTTTTGATTGCTAAACAGAAAAGCTTCCAGAAGTTAAGACATCATTAAGACCTCGGGGACCAAAGGAAGATGCGAGACTCTCTGACTTCCAAGTTGAATTAATCCAACTTGCATCCCAGCTTAATGGTGATTATATGCTCAATACTTATCCTGATATTGGCAAAAGCATGACAGTAGGTGAAGCCAACCGATATGCAGAGGATGCGATTGAGAGGTTTCTGGAAGCTGGAAGGGCTGCTTTGAGAACAGGGGCAAATGAGTCTGCTATGGTTACAATGAGACCCTCCCTCACTAGCCGAACATCTGGAGAAGAGTTTGGTAGTTATGGGAGAACCTATTGATCTCTCACCAATCTACCATAGGTTGTATATAAATGCTTGAATCCCCATGTTTTGTTCTCTCTCTCTCTCTCTCTCTCTATATATATATATATATATATATAGGTAAAAATGGAGGTACACAGCCGTGTAATTTTTAAAGTTACACGGTCTACGATCGTAGAGTGGTCACCCAACGATTTGTATGATTTGTGAATTCACTTTACGATCGTAGGGTGAATTCACCCTCTACTATCTCTAGATTACTTCTACGATCGTAGTAGTGAATCACTTACTACGATCGTGAACCGTGTAACTTTAAAAAGTTACTGCTAATACGTATCTTCCATATTTTCCATATATATATATATATATATATATATATATATATATATATAAAATAATGTATCCTGTTTAAACAAATTGACAGTTTTACGTCTTAGTTAGGGATATCAAGTAGGTAGTGGAATCTTCTGTGTTGTGGTGTGTATGCGTTTAGGGGATTTCTCAGTATTAACTCTTGAGCCTTGCGAGGTCAAGGAGAGTGAACAGTCTGAGGCTAGTATTGGATAACAAATGAACCACCACCCTGCACTGCCTTAAAGTTGGATAGGTTGGACATCCTTTGTTCCTTGAATTGAGGAACTGCTTGAACCTACAATTTGGACACCTTCATTGTCAACATTAGGCTGAAAGTAACACAGGTTTCTAAATTACTACTCCCTCCGTTCTTAAAAGATTGTCGTTTAAGGTTTTGACACATGTATTAAGGAAGTGTCATTTACCAAGTAAAATTTGTTTGAAATTTCATCACTATCTCTGTATGAGAAATTAAGAACTATTAATAAAAGGGAGAGAATTTTTTGGGACAAGGAGAGAAGGTAGGGGTAATATAGGAAAATAAATAATTTATTCTCTTTGAAAGTTGTAAACAACAAATTTTTTGGAATAAATTTTTTCTCTTAAAACGACAATCTTTTAGGGACTGAGGGAGTATTATAATTTTTTCTTTTTCACTTGTAGTAGGTAACAATGATTCACCCAAAAAAGATATAATAATTACAGAAAGAAAATTATTAAAAAATGATTTTTATTATTTGTTCGTTACATTAATGGTGAACCAAATGCCAAGTTAGTTACTCCCAAGAATTTTTATAGCCTCGTTCGGTTTTATGAGAGAACTTCCAGATCCTAGAGTTGAAATTTACAGAAAAGTAATTAGAGTTTCAAGTCTAATTGTTGGACGGACATAGGTCGACTTCCTATCATGTTCTTCATTTTCTCCTATCATGTTATTCTAGCCTTAATGTTAAATGTAAAGAATTATGATTAATGTTAATTGTAAAGTAGTCTAGTTTCTTTAGACCAAAAAAGAGATTATTTACCGTAAAAGAGAAGTCTATCTACACTTGATACAAGTCACTCATTTAGAATGCACAACTTGTGTAAAACATGCAAGTGGGCAGTAAAACTTCGTACAGTTATGGCTAATAGCCACTATTCAAGGGACCATAAGCATACCTATAATAGGCTATAACATCAGCCTATCTTCCCTCTTCTTCTACTGCCAACCATCTTTCCCCCCTCCTCCTCCTCTCTCTCTCTCTCTCTCTCTGTGCGTGCTTGCCGGCTCAATGGATGCCTCGTGGGAAGCCAGTGTCACAGATTCAATCAACACAATTTACCTTCTATTCTCAGCCTACCTAGTCTTTGTTATGCAGCTCGGCTTTGCCATGCTATGTGCGGGCTCAGTCCGAGCAAAGAATGCCATGAACATAATGCTCACCAACGTAGTGGATGCCGTGGTTGGCAGCATTTCTTACTTCCTCTTCGGCTTCGCCTTTGCTTTTGGTGATGGTTCAAATTCAAACCCTTTTATTGGTACACAATATTTTGCTCTTAAAGACATTCCCAGCTCTTCTTATGACTATAGTTTCTTCCTGTATCAGTGGGCTTTTGCTATTGCGGTTGCTGGTATAACCAGTGGCTCCATAGCCGAGTGCACCCAGTTCAGTGCCTACCTTATTTTCTCTTTTTTCCTTAGTGGGTTTGTTTATCCAATTGTGGCTCATTGGGTTTGGTCATCTAGTGGTTGGCTTAGTCCGAGCTCGAGTACTTTGTTGTTCGGCTCAGGTGCTATTGATTTTACTGGGAGTGGAGTGGTGCATTTGGTGGGTGCTATTGCTGGGCTATGGGGCTCACTGATAGAAGGCCCACGGGTTGGCCGGTTTGATGCTTTTGGTAAGCCTGTGCCGATGAGGGGCCATAATGCAACTCTGGTGGTGCTTGGGACATTCTTACTATGGTTTGGATGGTTTGGTTTTAACCCGGGCTCGTTCAACAAAATTCTTGTAGCGTACCCTGACACAATCGATCAAGGTCATTGGACCTCAGTGGGGCGGACTGCTGTTACAACCACCCTTGCCGGTTCAACTGCTGGTATTGTAACCCTATTTGGGCGGCGGCTCCTCGTGGGCCATTGGGATGCTCTGGATGTTTGCAATGGGGTTCTTGGTGGGTTTGTGGCAATAACATCGGGCTGTGCAGTGGTGGAGCCATGGGCTGCAATTGTGTGTGGTTTTGTTGCGGCTTGGGTGTTGATTGGGCTGAATGTGTTGGCTCTGAAACTAGAATTTGATGATCCTCTGGAGGCAACCCAATTGCACGGTGGGTGCGGAGCTTGGGGTTTGATATTTACTGGCCTGTTTGCAAAAGAGGAATTTATTGTTCAGGCATATGATTCGGGCATGAGTGGGATAGTGCGGCCTTATGGTGTGTTTTTGGGTGGGGGTTGGAGTTTGTTTGGAGCCCAAGTTGTTGAACTTTTGGTGGTTGTGGGGTGGGTTAGTGTGACAATGGGGCCTCTTTTCTATGCACTTGACAAGCTTAGGATATTGAGAATATCTATGGATGAGGAAGTTGCAGGTCTTGACATCTCTAGCCATGGAGGCTATGCTTACAATGCTCATCCAGAAGAAACTGGGCCTCGCTACTATAGTGAGTACGTGCGGCTTCAAGACCAACAATCATGAGACTCCTATTTTCCAAATTGAAAACAGACGGTCAATGGTGTTTTGGTTCTATGAATATAAAAGTAAAAATGCAATTTAACACTTCCAGATCCTTTTATATAATAGGTTAAATATCTTTTTTTTAATTAGTTAAATTAAAATCTATTGAGACTTATTTAGTGAGCAAGATGGAGAATTCATGCATATTATAATTAAAAGCATCTATGAGATCGTACGTATTTCTGATAAACATTACATCATGGCCTGATGACAAAACAAAACAAAAGGCACGACAACCATGGGCTACGAAAAAAAAACTGTTACATGCTTTCAAACATCTAGAATTGCAATCCCTATCTTGCTTGAATCAAGAGGACTTCCTATATCCTTTCCAGAGAAAAGTTTTTCCAAGCATATAATTAATACTACAAGGATTCATGTGACCAAGTCTTTTTAAGAAAACAGGCGGCATTAGCTGCCGGATTTGAACCCACCATAACCCTGCCAACAAAAAAGTTATTTTAATTTGGAGCTTGGAATTAAAGGCAAACCACCAAATCTACTGTTGTTCAAACTCGTTTTTTGTGCCTTGAAACAGTTTAACTGCAAATCAATTATTAGCCATTACAGATTATTCACATAGATAAATTATTTATTTTCAAAGAAGCACTAATCGTAATAATTCAAACTTCTTCTTCTCCTTCTTTATTTTAATTTTTTAAGAATGATCTTCAGAGCTTACTTGACGCAAGCCTCCAACTCATTGAAAACTTTGTCCTTAGTCAGTATCCAATGATAACAGTACCTAGCTTCATATTGAGCATCTCTCTGAATCTTTAACTGGTAATTGGTAGTTTGTATCTCAGTATAAGTTCGCAATAAGTTCACAGAAAGGTCGAATTACTGTGGAGAGACAAACAAAACATTTGGGCAAGGATATTAATCCTCCATTTACAAAGATTAATAATGATATTGGCCTCTGATTAACTCTAAAGTGATCATCTAATTCAATTTCAAGCCCAGATTCAGTATTCATTCTGTTCTTATTTTCACCTCCAAGTTCCAATCTTTTCAAATAGGTTTCTTGGCAGAAATGCAGAACATATATAATCTTGGGAAATAAACTAATGGCAATGAAGTGGTAAGTATGCCCCCTACCAAAATTTAGTCAATTTCATATACATTTTCAACCAAAAAATAATTCATTCAAATTTTTAGGAATCATTAATTATAATTTTTCCTCTATTGTCCTCAACTATCTTTCTATCTCATTTATCTAGGCAACTATATAGTATATTTTTTTATTAATTAATGACTTTCTTAATAAATATGAAACCTTTTAAAATGTCACTTATTTAAGAAGGGAGAGAGTAGTATGTTAGTACTGTCATATGTGTGTCTAATCTTATTCTATTCTATTCTGGTGTGATTTCCTAGCTAATTGGAGTTAGTTTCAATTTAAATTAATTTCTTCCTTGCAATGCTACGGTACTATGGTAGTAGGATATGCATGAATATTATTCCTCTCTATTATTTTAAAATTTCATATAAATCATGTTAATTTTTAATTTTAGATTAATTTTTTAAAAGGTCTATGATCCTTCTTATCAAAATATAAGATCAATTTAATTTTTTGAAATCTTTTAAATATAAAAATTATTATAATTTTATTTAATTCATATTAATATTAAATTTGAAAATATGTCTGTCAAATTGATTTTAAGTGGTCCTGTATTTTGGATTGGACATCATAAAAAGTTGTTCATTAAATACTACATCCATCGCGAAGATGGCCCTAAACGGTTAATATCAAGCCACGTACTCTCCCGCCACTTCCCACCACCGCAATGTCGGATATAACCCGCCAGCCTTATCATTGGGGAACACTTCGGTAGTTATCCTTCCCAGTGCCCTCTCATTTGCTAAGTCGGTTGACTTCTTCTTCCCCTTCCGCCCCCGATTTCACTTCTTCGAAATCAAACTTAATTTCAGCTCTCTGTTTGTTCCTCTGCTCCAATCGAAACAAGTAACAAAACCCATATCCCATATCTTCTGCTTATTTGACGAAAATGGCCCCGCAAACTAGAAGAATGGCATTCCCTAATGTGGTTATTGAAAGAGACGAAGATTCTGAAGAAAGTTCATCATCATCATCATCAGAAGAAGAAATGGAAGAAGAAGAAGAACCTGAAAAAATAGAGGATATCGAAGAGAATTTGGTGGCGAAGAAGAAAGAGAAAACTCCCATTACTATTAGTCTTAAGAAAGTCTGCAAAGTAAGGCCTCTCTCTATTTTTCTCTCTCTTCACAACCCTTTGATTTTTCCCATTTCGGTTTTATGTTTATGTAGTGTATTTTATGTAGGTGTGCAAGAGAACAGGTCATGAAGCTGGGTTTAAGGGGGCTACTTATACTGATTGCCCAATGAAACCGTGTTTTCTCTGCAAAATGCCTGGTAAATTATCTTATATGATTGTTGTCATTCTTTTGTGTTGGCAGTTTCAATGACTTGTAATTTTAAGTTTGGACGAAACTGTTAAGTGTTACTAAATCAGTACACCTTGGATTGTCATGAAGTGGCTTAATGTCTATGTATTGAGGTTTATGGGTGTTCACCCTTGGTACTAGGATGCGAAGGGAATTACTTCCTCTGTCCCAAAACGAGTGTACATTTTTATCTTTTTCTAAAATGAGACTCAACCATTAATGCATCACATATAATTCTGTGAAGTTGTGATCCTTGCATTTTATTTCAAAGTTGGAACTTTTAAACTCACATTTTGGGATGGAAGGAGTATGTTGTTGCAAGTTTGATTTTTGCTGACAGTTTGAGGGCATTTGGTATGATTCAAAGAATTCATGTATGCAGTTTATTTTCAGATTTGTGTCCTCGGAGTGGCAACCTTCTTAATTATTTTAAAAAAATCTGTAATATCATCCTTCAGTTAGAGACGACTAATAGGGAAAGGAGGAAGGGATTATAGTGAAGGCAAAACCTTTTGGCATCTTTATGGGCAGATTCAGCCCTTTGGTTCAGTGGGGTCAAATTTAAAGAAAAATTCTCAATAAAAAATTAAAATATAATACAATAAATCACAAAATTAAATAATGCTCATATATTGTTTACAATAACATTTTTTGAGACTCCATAA
The DNA here is from genome assembly GCA_020205605.1 of Panax ginseng. Classification (NCBI taxonomy): domain Eukaryota; kingdom Viridiplantae; phylum Streptophyta; class Magnoliopsida; order Apiales; family Araliaceae; genus Panax; species Panax ginseng. The sequence goes on along the minus strand of CM035138.1, from coordinate 7,463,370 downwards.
CTTGAAATTGTTGCATGATAGCCTCATTTTCAATAGTTACAAAAATATCTTTTTCAATAATGTAAGTTACTAAACAATTATTTATCCATTCATCTTTGAATTTTTATTTTTTTTATGGGTCAATATTGTTGCAAAAATATCATGATAGCCTCATTTTAAACAATTGTAAAACTTCACAAACAATTACTAAATTTGTGAAATTATAAAAAAGAAAAATTACAATATGCTTTAAAGAATTTTTCTTTAATGGGTAACACGTTGTGGCTAAATGACTGAAAAAGAAAGAGTAGAGACATTCATTAATTTTTTAGGTAAACACTTTATATAGAGGGGGAGGGGGACAAACTGAAACCTGAAAATTCAGTGGGGTCAATTGCCCCCTCTGCACTTAAGGTGGATCCGCCACTGGGCATTTTTTACTTTCTATAAACGTTCATCTTTTTGAAATAAATAGCAAACGTTATCAGTTTTTTGGTTAGTTTACATTTATGAAATGACATGATTAGTGCTTACATTATTTCATTCTCGTATTCTGAATTCTTTGTATTTCGTCTCCATGGACAGAGGCTCCTTTTTTACATGGATTTTTGGTTGATTAAATTTTACAACTTGAAGTTTTTGATATATTTAGAACTGGAATTTGAACCCTTTTTTTTATATATAATATGGTGCTAATAGCGTTCTACTTTTGCTTTGGAGGCTTAAGGCCACACGACAATTACTTGTCCCCATCGAGTGGCAACTGAATACGGGGTCATACCAGCACCCCATAAAAATTCACGTAACTCATTGGAATTTGTCTTTGAGCGGCAGCTGAGGCCCACCATTACTAAAGTAAGATTCTTCTTGGCAACCGATAAATGTTTCAGTGGTTGGATTTCGTGTTTAATCATACTAGCATTTTTGACCAACTGGTTTTAATTGCTTATGGAATGCCACTTGTTATTTATCGAAATGATAGTTCACGTAATGGCTAAATTGCTAAACTGTTCTCGTTAAATTTTTATTTGTCAAAATGATAGTTGCTTTGGACTTGGAAATTTTTTCCTCAGAAGCATTGTAGTTTAATAGAAGCTGCTAAATTAGTTTCTTTAAAGCTAAAATAACCCATGAATATATCAGGGAGTGCAGGGACGGAGCCAGGATTTAGTCTTGGGGGGGGCCAAAAAAATATATATTCGTCCACCATTACAAAATATATTTTTACTAAAACAAAAATAATATAGGAATAGAATTTGCTTTGACAAAGACAACAAAACATAACAAAAAAAAAAGTCTTTAGAACATATCAAAGCTTTGTCGAATTGCACTCGACGTTCTTTTTCAAATCACAAAATCTATCTATGATTGATTTTGTCTTGAACTATTCATGAATATCTTTTCAATGTAGACAATAAGAGAATTTGTAAGATATTCATCCTCCATCTTTTTTCGAAGTTCAGATTTGACATGACTCATAGTAGAAAATGTACGTTCATTAGTTGCAGTAGAAACTGGAAGAGTTAGAATAAGCTTCGATCGATCTATCGATTAGTGGATAGATTGTTGACTTTCTAGTTTTCACCAACCATTGTGGAGATCGAAATAGTGGACAACTTTTGAAATTCTTGATGTTGGAGTACATCAAACTCGTAATCTTTGAATTGTATCCTTAAGTCCTCTTTCTCATGCTCTGTGAAGTCTTTGGGATAAAATTCATCCACAAGCTTACAAATATCATCAATATCGAAAGACGTAAGCCCATTTTGTGGATCGAATGTAGAGCTTAGAACAAGTAACTTCACTTGCATGCTCACTAAACCTATTGTTTAACTCTTTATGGCGAGAGTCTATTATAGTGCAAATATATCAATCCGATAATGCTCAATCCTTTGTAAATTTATCTTGTTGATGTCGAGCTCGACCTCTTCTCTCAATATATAAAGCATCTAAATCTGGGACATCTATTGTATGTCGTTCACAAAAATACTTCACCTTCACTATGAAAGTATCACATCCATCATCTCTCAACTTACTTGAATAAGTTTCTTTGTGGTTTTCACAAGGTGCATAGCATTTAAAATATCTTGAGACTTTCATTTGCAAAAAGCTTGAGAAAGCATATCGATTGATTTCCATAATTGCTTTCATAAAATGCAAGATGAACACAAACTCGAAAGAAGTCGAAAAAGTGTAAGCGAATCGGCATCTCACGTTGATCCCAAGTTCCATCATCGATGATGTTCAATAAAACCGACAAGTTGCCTTTGAACATCTTTATCGAAGCTGAAAGAGACCTTAAGTGAGAACCCCATCGTGTATCTCCAACCCTTTGTAAAGTACCAATCGATTCATTCATCCCCCGGTCTCGAAGCTCTTGATGGAAATCAAATGAGCAATATATCGGATAATTGGGCGACTTTTAATTCATCGTTACGTTTACAAGAAGCGCCCACAATATTTATAATAAAACTCAATTTTGAAAAAATTGATGTACAAAATAACTTCTCTAGATGTTGCAACTAATGCCAATTGTAAGCGATGAGCAAAACAATGGACATAATATGCATACGGACATTCATTAATAACTGGAAGCTTGTAACCCTTTCCATTCACCTCGCTTTTTATTACTTGTTACATCCATTATCCTTGACCTCGAATATTATGAAAGTCGAAGATCATAACGGAAAAGAGTAGAAAATATCTAGATTCTTTAGAGTTAAGCGCCCTCGTGTCGATACATGTATGAGACCAAAAAAGCGCTCCGAATAAAACCATCTTTGTCAACAAATCTAATAACAATAGCCATTTTCTCCCTTTTTGGTGGTCTCGAGCTTCATCAACAAGAATACAAAATTTTGCATCACCGATTTCCTCATAAATTGCCTTTTGAATTTTCATTGAGTAAACCAAGAAAATCTCTTTTTGGACTTGGGGTGGCGATATATGAGGCATTTTGAGGAGCCCTTTCTAACACACATTTGCAACATTTTCATTATACTCAAAGAAAAAGGCTTATTAATTCAAGAAAATTACCACGATTGATGGAACTTTTCCTTTCAGCATGACCTCTTAAAGCCATACCTTGGAGTGTAAGATAGCGAACTGAATCAATTGAGGCTTTAAGTCGCAATCGATTGTTTGCACGCTGTTCAGAAGTTTGTTTCTCAATAACTTTTTGAATATGTTGTGATTGATTCATTAGACCATCGCATGATTTTTGAGCCATTTTATGTAATGAATTTGGATCTTTTCCCACATGATTAAAAAATGCACAATTCTTCCCATCCCTTACTTTCTTCCAACTATTAAATCCATCTTTTGAAAAACTACTTTGCCCATGTTGTGCACCTTCTTTGTTAAAGAGATAGCAAGGTAGACAAAATGCGGCATCCTTTGAAGGGGAATACTCTAACCAAGATGGAAATACCTTGAACCATGATGATTGAAAGCGGCGAGGATGCTTTTCAGATCTAGATAAAGGGTACTCAGGAATAATGCATTGATATGGACCGTAATTGATGTAAGCTCGTCGAACTTCATCAAGTAGATCACCAGGACATTTACATATTTCGATACGTTTTCCAGGATCACGCTCCAAATAATTAATATTCCATTCTCTACCTTCAATTCTTGGTGATTTTAGAGAACGTTGTTCTTGTTCAGGGATAGGAAGATATGTTTGAACATTAGGCTCAGGGGTAAGCAAAGAGGTGTCAACATGATTTGATTGCTTTCTCTTAAAAAATGAATCAATGGTATGTGATTTTCCCATTACTCTAAAACAAAAAATAAAAAATTCAATTAACTACACTATCATCAATAATATAAACGCAAATACACAATGAAAAATCTAATTCACATGAACAAATCTGATTCAAAGAACAGCTGCACAGCTTAATTAGAGAAAGAACAGCTGCACAGCTTAATTAGAGAAAGAACTCAAGAAGAGAGAAATTAGTACCTTTTATACGATTACAAATCAGAGCAATAGAGCAAGGGTCTCCACCAAAATTAATGAATCACCAAGGTTTCCTAATCACATGTAAGAATATATCTTTAATTAAAATTAAGATAACATTGTATAACTTATTAACTTTAACATTATTATTTAAAACTAGTTTTGTTATTTATTAATCAGAAGATGTGTTTATGGAAGTCTCAAGTCTGGAACAGTTTTGTTATTATTTAAAACTATAACAGACAACAGTTTTGTTATTTTAACATTATTATTTAAAACTAGTTTTGTACTTTTGTTGATTATTTAAAACTATATCTATATTCCAATTTCCATGGAAGTCTGGAACGTGTTGTGAGTCTTGTGACTTGTGCCAGTGCTTATGAGTTATGACCACAGACCACTAGTCCACTTACAAGTTACAAGATGTCTATTTAACTCTCAAATTCTCAATAGTCAATATTAATAAGCAATAGCACTGGATGAATAACAGAATAAGCAATTAGCAATCTCACTTCAGAACTCAGAGGAACAACAAATAGGGAAAGGGGTTAACCCATAATTGATATGAATATCTTACATGAGAGCACGGAAGCACTGGAGAAGAAAGCAATCTATTTTTGATGTACTGAATTGCAGAATTGCTGAAGTGCAGCAACGAATTTGGATCTATGTTAGGGCTAGGGCAGAACCGCACTACCGCAGTGAGCCAGTGACGCAGTCGCCAGTCGCGAGAACTGAAATGGCCAAATGGGAAAATGACGGAGAAAATAAAGTAATGAACTGATATAAAATTAAAAGGGCCAGAAATGAAATGGTGTGGGCCTTCTGCTTTAGTACTTTAAAAAAATTGTAGGTGGACCTTATAAATTTAATCTTACAATTATAGGTGGGTTTAGTACTAAATTTTTTTTTAAATCTTGGGGGGGCCATGGCCCCCTGCAATTACCTGTTGGCTCCGTCCCTGAGGGAGTGTGTTTAAATTCTTGGTTTTAAGTTTTTTTATATATTTTATTTGTTTCAAGGGTCAAGCAAGCTTCAAGTTTGAGTTAGATATAGTTTTCCTGGTCTAATAATTTTTAGTTATTGAATCCTCTTGAAACCAATCATAATGAGATTTGAAATAATGGAAATGGAAAATTCGATCTGTATGATCTGTAGCACATCAACTTTCTGCGAGCAATTAATGTAGGCAGTTTTAGATGAAGTTTTGGTTACAAGCTCAACTGTTTTGATTGTCCAAATCATTAGTAGATGAAAAACCATTTTCTGAGACATTTTCTTTACTTTTCCATATCTTATCTGGGTCCTACTTTCGGACCAATGTTTACATTGGTTGATAATAATACGTCGATGTTAATTTGAATTTTCTTGGCCAAGCTCTAGCCTGGTATATTATTCTATGTTATCTTCAAAACATGTATGTTCGGATTGTCCAATTTCTATGTCCCCCGGGTAGTTATATAATGCGGTTAGTTGGATATTTTATTGCATTGTAATTTTAATTGTCTTATCTATCCTCCGTGTAATAGACTAAACCCCACATTGTAGTTATTTAATGCAGTTTACAGGATATTATTATCACAATGTAAATGTCTGATTAAATCTCCTCTGTGCAATAGATTAAACCAGCATTTGTTATCCCAAAGCAAGTTATTTGTGCGGTAATCAGATATCATAGCAAACGAGTTACTTGCTTGGAGTTCCATCCAAGTAGAAGTAACATTCTTTTATCAGGTGACAAGGTAAGTGTTATCTGTATTGGTTGAACTCAGTGTTGGTTTGAGTTGACTTGGAGCTTAAATTATTGATACTAATTTTCTTTTTGGTTTGTTGTGAAAAGAAAGGACAACTTGGGGTCTGGGATTTTGGAAAAGTACATGAAAAGACAGTTTATGGGAACATACATGGTTGCATACTTAATCACATGAAGTGAGTCATATTTATCTTGCTAGTTTTAATTGCTGATTATTAACCACATGAATTGAGTCATATTTATCTTGCTAGTTGTAATTGCTGGTTATTTTTATATAGTTATGAATAAAATGAATTATTCTACGCGTAGTTCTTATAAAAGGGGATATTATCCAAATATCTGCAGGTTTGACCCAAGAAATGATGGAACAGTATATGGTGCATCTTCAGATGGAACCATCAGTTGCACGGACTTGGAGATAGGAATTTCATTATCATTGATGAACCTTAATCCTGATGGATGGCAGGTATTTCTAAATTTAAAACATTTTTCCTTTCAATAAACAAATTATATTATTTTATGTGATCATCTTTTTTCAATTTCTCAAAGAAAAATTGAACCTTTATGGCCTATGATCAGTTTTCTGATTCTATAAACCTCTGGATGTATGTGATAATGCGACTATTATAGTTTCATCCTTAAACTTTATAGATTTTGTGTGTAAGAATTTTAGTCCCTTTCCATCCCCGGGCAATACTGCTTCCTTTTTAAAGCCAAGTTTACTGCAGTTTGACAATGTAATGATATGCTTATTAGTGACAATCAGGTTGACACGAGTTATATTCCAAATCATTTAGTGTTCTTCATATGCCTTAACTATGTCAATTATTTGCTCGTGATGCAAATTTGTAGTCCATTTACATGCAAGGATTAGTTGAATTTCACCGTATAATTTTATATACTGTTTTATTTTTCCAAGGTCAAAGCTTATCTTTTTGGCTACGCCAGCCAGACCCTTTGGTGGGTAGTGGGCTGTTGGAGTTTAGGGTGATCAACAGTTTCAGTTAATAGATCCAAGCTTTGGTCTTGGACTATAAATAATTGATGGTTTTTCTGTAGGGTCCAAGCACTTGGAGGATGCTGTATGGATTGGATGTAAACCCTGAGAAAGGTCTTGTGCTTGTTGCAGATAATTTTGGATCTCTGTACTTGTAAGTTTAACTTCTCTTTTTTGTAGCTAATGTTAAATCTATTAGTGTTTTATCTAGCTGTTTTGACTTCTTTTATAGCAATGAAAGTAATGATGTGTCATGCATTCATACCCATACCTTTCTTGATATCCATGGCTGCTTTCTTCCGTTCTTGTCTTGAAACTCAAGAATCTATTAGATGAGCGCATTGACAGAGTAAGATCAGTTTGTAATGAAGAAAAAAGAAGAAAAAGTTAAATCAAATTTGAGCCTTGGAGTAGAGAGAAAGTATTCTTTCTATGAAAGAACTTGCGTAGCTGATTACATACTGCTGCTTGCATATTTTGTGATTTTAGTTGTACGTGTCTGTGTCCAGCGTAAAGTATATATAATTTAGGTTTGCTTCCTTTTTTTTCGTGTTCACAGGGTGGATACCCGCTCTAATAGCAAAATAGGGGAGGCTGTTTTGATTCATAAGAAAGGAAGCAAAGTTACAGGGTTACATTGCAATCCCATTCATCCAGATCTTCTCCTTAGATGTGGAAATGATCACTTTGTAAGCTGTCTTTCCTAGCAGTTCAATAATTTATTCTTAATTAAGTACTGTTGTACGAAGAAAGTCAAAACATTGTAGAAATCATATCTGATCTTTGAGTATCTTGTGTTTGTATTTGGTTATTCACATTTGTGTTTCTTTGTTTGTTTTAATTGTTTTTGAAATGTTATGCATCTCAGGCTCGTTTATGGGACATTCGCCGGTTAGAAGCTGGGTCTTCTCTTTATCAGCTTTCACATAATCGTGTGGTGAACTCTGCTTATTTTTCTCCACAAAGCGGCAGTAAAATACTTACTACATCACAGGACAATCGTATTCGTGTATGGGATTCTATTTTTGGGAATTTGGATTATCCAAGTCGAGAAATTGTACACAGTCATGATTTTAATCGACATCTGACTCCTTTCCGAGCTGAATGGGATCCGAAGGTGATGCTTGTGTTTTGATCTTGGAAAACATCAAACTGTATATGTTCTAAATCCCTCTGGTTTGTCTTTAATAAAGTTGTTCTTGTGCAGGACCCTTCGGAGTCCCTTGTGGTTGTTGGACGTTACATAAGTGAAAATTACAACGGAGCTGCTTTGCATCCCATTGATTTTATAGATATTAGCACAGGACAACTGATTGCTGAGGTCATGGACCCAAACATTACGACTATAAGTCCTGTGAACAAGCTACATCCACAATATGATGTTTTGGCATCTGGTAGTTCAAGGTATAGCCATGCACTCAATATTGTCAATGCTCTACGGTGACTAATATTTTTGAGAAATGCTATTTATATCCCATACCTTATGATCACCGTTTCAGACTTTTTTAAAACATTCCTGCTTTTTTTTCCCAGTTTTCAATTTTGGGTCCTGTTGTAATAATGTCCAGTTGCTAATCTATCCTTGAGAGTTTTAGATAATACTAAGTAATTCTCTGGTATAAGAAATTTGTCAAGATGTTTCCATTGTTGGTGTTGGATTTTAAGCATATCATAGTTGTCATTCTGTCAGGTCCCTTTTCATTTGGAGGCCTGAGGAGGAGTCGGAGTTTGTTGAAGGAAAGGATGAGAAGAAGATTGTTCTTTGTGGAAAGGCTGAGAAGAAGAGGAAGTCTGAAGGTGATAGTGATGAGTCTGATGATGACACATTCAAAGGTAAAAAGAAGTCCAAGTCCAAAATCAAACACACCAAGTATTAAGGGGGGCAAGCGATAAGCTTGTAGATATAGTATTATGCAGTGTTTCTGGGCCTGTAGCAGTTTTTTGGCTTGCAGTGCTGAACAGGATAACTTGGCATTGTAACATCTTTTGTGGATTTGCATTGCAACATCTTTTTGTTTTCATATCCATTGCCTCTGTTTCACTAATATCTACCGTGTTTGTTTGTTTGTTTACTTGTAAAATATTTATTCAAATTTTTGTAGCCTATTGGATTGTAGTATTAATTCTGTTTGATCAGTTTTTGAACTTTTCCGGTTGGAATTTGGATGGTTTAATTTATTTATTTTCTGAAATTTTATATTTATTACCATATTAATTTTGAAAAGGAAAATTTTAAATTAATCTAGTAAAGTTAATTTATTTATATTTTTAAATAAAGGTGAAAAAAAACATATTAGTGATAATAAAATGATAGTATTACTTTTCATTTCATAAAAATGTTTTATTTATAAATTTTAATAATATATTTTTGTCTCGCTTAATATAATAATATCGATATGATAATGAAATTATGATAATAAATATAAGTATATATATATATTAGTGATTGTTTTATAGTATCAACTTCAGAATTAATAATTAATATATGACTTTTTGTTTGAATTAAATGAGAATCTTTTCATCATAAAAATAAATTTTGAATTTTAACTGAATTCAGAAGAATTATCATTTTCATTCCATTTCGAGTTTCCAATTTCTTCAATAATCCGTAATTTTATACAACGAAATGGGAAAGTTATCTAAAAAATAAAACAAATACAAACCGGAGACAATTTCTTACACGTGTTACCAAGAATAGCCACATCTGGAAGTCTTATGAAGCGGGCAAAGCACTAAAATAGGGACACTTCCGTCCTTTCAAACCTTCAAAATTCGCGGGCCAACGATCTGATAACACTGGGGAAAAGGTTAGTTTCATTTTGGTGATCACGCTTTCTAGAAGGACAAAGAGTAGGGAGTCCGATCGCTCAGACTCTCAAATAAATTGTGTTATATATAAACACATAAACTATGTTAATTAGTTAGAGAGTGAGAGTGAGAGTGAGAGTGAGAGAGAGAGAGAGAGAGAGAGAGAGAGAGATTTAATAATAATGGCAGCTTCAAATGGAAGCGAATATTTTGAGTTAGACGTGGAAGCCGGCCACGGCGAGTTGTTTTCCCGGCCGTCCAACACCGAAGAGGTGGAGAGGGACGAGGAGGAGCTGCTGTGGGCTGCGATCGAGAGGCTGCCGTCGCAGAAGCGGACGAACTTCGCATTGCTCAGAAAAGCCGTTTCGAAATCCGCCGGCGGCGAAGGGGAGAAAACCGAGACGGTCGACGTCAGGAAACTCGATCGGTATAATCGAGAGCTTGTTGTAAAAAATGCGTTGGCGACAACGGAGCAGGACAATTATATACTCCTCTCTGCAATTAAAGAACGACTCGATCGGTAATTAATGCATTGTTACGCAAAAGGAGAAACAAATTGAGCTTAATAAAGAACAGTTTCCCTAATTTAATTTATTAAATTAGTTTTTGCATGAGTTATGTATTCGGTGTTTGATCTTGAATGATTAATATTTATTAGTGATGGTTTCAGATCTTATGTGATTAATTTCTATTTTTCAACTTCTCACCGTACGTGTGAAATTGTTGGAGATGGGGTTTCAAAGGTTGAAATAAAGTTTGTTCATATTTACTTTTAGTATATGCTAATAGCGCGAAAAGATAAATTATTGTTTGTAATGAAGCATATATGATCATATGTGTGTTCTTCAATGTGAATTAATATATATATATATATATATATATATATATATATATATATATTCATAAAAATGGGGTGACTATTTTTTTTTTTTTTATTATTATTATTATTATTATTATATTTTAGCTTATTAATTTTGTTTTTGTTTTTTCATCACGGAAAAGAGTTGGAATAGAGGTACCAAAAGTCGAAGTAAGGTTTGAGAACTTGACGATCTCAGCAAACGTACAAGTCGGTAGCAGAGCTTTGCCGACTTTAATTAATTATTCTCGAGATGTGATCGAGGTCTGCTATTAGTTTCATACTATAATTTTACTTTTAATTCATCAATTTGTGTCTTTGGAATTGGTTTATTTATCAACTTAATGATAAAATGCTCCTAATAAAATGAATGCAGAGATTATTTACTGGTTTGAAAATCTGTCGTCCAAGGAGACGTTTTCTTACCATCCTGAACAATGTCAGTGGTGTTTTGAAACCAGGAAGGTATGTAATTTGATTCTCTCTATGACCTTTTTAACAGCACATGTGGTGGAGAAGAAAGATCATCTAGCTAGGTTAATTCTGTTGGAGCTATAAGCCTATAATGTATCCAAATAGACTTAACAGGTGGCCGGCTATTCATACTCCTATATAATTGGCAGTTGAATAAAGTAAATTTGCATGCTAAAACTAAAAAAAATATCTAACATCAATTTCATTGTGGAACCTTACAAATTTCTTCAGAGACAAATAACTATTATATGCTGAGGGTTCAAAGAATTCATAGATTTAAATGCTTGATTTCTATTTAGATCTCATCTTGATTTGTGATATAAGATCTCAACTAGAGGGGAAAAATCTGAGATTGATTTATAAAAAATATATAATATAATGACAATTAAATGCTTGGAGGATCGGTGACCGAGTTGAAGCACTTATACAATTGGATTTCTAGATAAATAACTAACACTTATGAATTGGATAGTGTTCGGTAAATAAATTATTAAAAAAAACTATGGAGTGATATTTTGATAAGTTTTTAAGTTATAATAGACTGGCAATTTTAAAGATATTATAGGTTAGCATAAAGTTTCTGTTTGCACTGTTTATGCAAACAGAAAATTTTTTTTGGCCATGATGAAAGAACATGAGCTTAAGAGATTAAATAAAGCGCTAGATAAGAGTCCATGAGGGTCTAATAATCTATGGTTTATCAAACAATCTTAAATGTAACTTTTTTAAATGTACTAAATATTGTAGCAATTAAGATTGAAAGATACCATAATAAGGGGTGTTCGGCAGTGACTTATAAGTTAGTCAAACCAACTTATAAGTCATTTGCCTTTGTTTGAGTGTTTGGGAGCTACTTATTTTTTAACTTATAAGTTGGTTTTTAAGTCAAAAAAAATAAGCAACTATTTGTGACTTATTTTAAAATGACTTATAAGTTATTTTAAAATAAGTTAGTTTGATATTTTGTTAATTGCGTATTCTTATTTGGCCAAATGACATGCTCTAGGAAATTATTTTTGATCTATTTATTACTCCTCAATTCTTGTAAGAAACAAACCTGAAATACATAGAGACAGATTTGAATATAGTATTTAGAAATGTGAAAAATACTGCTAAATCATCAATGTGATAGACATTTAGTATCAACATATCCACATCTTGGCCAAAACCCAAAAAGCAGACATGTTTTACTTTTACATTTACCTTAATGCAATTAGTTTACTTTTTATTGTAAAATAATCAGTGCAAGTTTTATTTATTTTTTATTGACCTTGATAGGATGACATTGCTTTTGGGGCCTCCTGGCTCTGGTAAATCCACTTTACTTTTAGCTCTCGCTGGGAAACTTGACGACGGTAGCTTAAAGGTATGTGCTGAATACATAACCAGGCCAATGACTTCCTTTTCTTCCTTGCCCAAATGAAAGGATTATAGTGGAATAAGTTGTCAGCAGCTGTAAATTTTTTGAACTGATACATGGCATACGGCTTGTTTGCAACTTGCTGACGTTTTCCTAATCTCCAAACAGATTATATGAGGAGTGAGTTGTTTACAAATGTGTGTGATATAGAAAAGAAAACTGTTTGAAAATTTTACTGGCTTTATCTTGTGCTAATGGTTCTTCTAAAAGGAATGAGAGTTCTAGAGAGTATAAATTCATTGTAAAATGAAGTATGGTAATCTTTTTTACAAAATTTTAATATAAGTGACGTAGTATTCTGTAAAAATTTAACCTTAATGTTGATGTCAATGATTTGTTTTTAACCCATGCATAAACCAAACATGCTCCTTAATAAGAAATGGGTAATGAATGGTTTAGGATAAAACAGATGTTGATTTCCTTTGTTCCTATATTTCATAATTGGTGAATAGATGTCTACTTAAATTGAATTTGAGTAACTTAGATTGTACTTAATTTAATATTTTGTTTATGCTTATTTACCAAGATATCAATATGGAAATAAGCAGAAAGAGTGCTTGCATTTACTTAGATTCTGTTATAGGTGCAAATCTGTCCATCTTATTATAAAATTTTGTTTTGGTTTCAGAAAAGTGGAAATATTACGTACAACGGTCATAATCTTGATGATTTCTTCATTCAAAGAACTTCAGCTTATATAAGTCAAACAGATAATCACATTGCAGAGATGACTGTACGAGAAACTTTAGATTTTGCCGCTAGATGTGAGGGTGCGAGTGAGGGATTTGCAGGTTTGTCCCATACATCTGTTAAGGGACTTGTATATTTGCAATATATTATTTTTAATTTATATCTAGTTAAATCATGAACTACCATCAATACATTGTTTTGAATTCAAATCTGGGCATATTGTGAAGACTAATTTCCCATTGAATTTTCTCTATTTTTTATTTATTTATAAAACTCTTTTACTTGTCTGCTAGTGTAAACTGTAAAGGTGTTCCATTTTCATGCTGCTAATGAAGCTTTAGGATGGGTTGTGTTGTGGATTAGATTGGATATGCATAACCTTTGTTACTTTGCGGTCTTGTTTCAACCAATGCTTGACAAGCACCATCATTTTCTTTTCCTTTTCTGTGGTGTTCTGCCAAAAAAAACAACCACCACCATAATTACTTCTAAGATCAGTTTCCAGTATATTGTCTATTTGCTATTTTATTTTGCTGTGTTAGATTCACCAATTACAATTGATTATCTGATTTATAAATCCATTGATTGCTCACACCATTTGACTTTTTGTTGTTTGAATTTTATGACTTGCTTATTGTTGTAGCCTTAAAATTTTTGAACCATCCATGTTTCAATTAAGTCATATGCTTGCTGGACTGGCCTCGTGTGAAAATGAGATGAGGCATTCAGTCTCTTCTTTATTTGATTTTTCTTTTTATCTTCAGTCTTATTTATTATAGAGTTTAACTAGTCCTTGCTTTTGTTACTCTTAAAAGTCTCACTATTCTTGGTTAGTTCCTATGGCCTTTTGTTAATCCCCCTGTTAATCTAATGTTTAATTGATAATAACCAACTCAAAATTAAAGGCATTTTACGTGAAATGTTTCTCAATAATTCTTACCTTTTATATGTTTAGAACGAGTTTTGTTAATAATTCAATTTGGCCTCGTGTCTATGCTGTAATTTTCTGTCTCTTGATATTTTGCTTTCAGGATATATGGATGATCTTACTCGATTAGAAAAGGAAAAGAATGTTCGCCCTATTCCTGAAATAGATGCTTTTATGAAGGTTGTCAATTCAAAATGTTTGGATCTTGTCAATGTCAATACTATGGTGTTATGTATATATATATATATATATATATATATATATATATATTATCCAGTCAGATTGTTCCACCCTGCAACACTTTTATCCTAATGCTTTTGAACACATTCTCGCTGCTCAGGCATCATCTGTTGGTGGCAGAAACCACAGTGTTTCGACGGATTATATATTGAAAGTTCTTGGTCTTGATGTTTGCGCTGACACACTTGTCGGTAATGATATGCTCAGGGGAGTTTCAGGTGGTCAAAGAAAGAGAGTTACTACAGGTCTCTCTCTCTCTCTCTCTCTCTCTCTCTTTATATATATATATTTATATATATATATATATATATATATATATCCATGTGGGTATGTATGTATGTGTCAATCTATGTGTATCTTCTTTTTTCACACTTTCTCAAAATTATTCCCATTTCTAGTGCCTTTCAGGTATATTTTAAGCTTGTGTTCCTCTCTGTAGTTTGAGTGTGAAAAAAAAGAGAGAAAAGGATGGCAATGATTTATCTAGTAATGGAGTTTCCATGTGTCTGGTTGTGCTTGTGCGCTGAACTGATTCAATAATTGATAATCTAGATGCAAATGCTGAAACTTCAACAAATGGGCAAGGCTAACATAATATTTCAGTTTCAAGATATGCTTGCCAGGATGATAGTTGCCATAATAATTGAACACCAAAACTAAGTAACAGTCGCATAATGCTTACATCACAAAAGTTGAAACTACAAAGATTCTAATATATTAACCTATTACTTGTGATGGATTGTAAGAAATGCTCACTATAACTTTTCCCATAGCTGGTAATGTCTTGTTCAGTCACAAGTGTCACTGTAACCGCACATTAAGATTTTGAGGATTAGATAAGCAAATACAGTCATGTAGAAAGGTTTTTTCTAATATTCTGAAGAAATGGGATTGCTAGGAGAAGGGAGTGAGAGACAGAGGGTTTCCATAATTTGAAACTCAGAGAGTAGTCAGAATTCCATTTCAAAACTAGGTAGTGGAATATGTGCCAGATGATAACTGATTCATAATAATAAATGCTCCATAGGAATGCCAGTATATGACTTTCTTTTGATTGAGTTTTGATGAATGGTATCCTTTAAATTATGAAAGAAGGGAACTTTTCACTGTTGTCCTGTAGAAAGCCATTGGATTTGTTGTTGAATAAATAATGAAAATATTTATTATTCCCTCTACACGATGGTTTAATAATAAGAGGATTAAAAAGTAGTGTTATATTTTATAATCAAATTGGGAATATGTTATAAGACTTCTGAATTATGAATCTGCACTTCAGAAAATCCTTCCTTTTCCATGTTTATTTTAAATGCCCCATGATTCGTCTTCCAATATAGACTTTTATAGTCTTTCACTACTGATATGTTTATTATTGACATGATTTAGATATGCTCCATCTGTATACCCTTCTTCTGCATGTACGCTTATTTCTCTTTTGTTAATCTACGTTCCTGTTAGTTTTATGGAACTTTTGATGTGTTAGTCTTCTTATTACTCTATTTTCTATGTCTATGACATCCTTCTTCCGCGTTTGATGTTTACCTAAGTTTATGAGGTGTGGTTCTCCACTTCGAGGCTAGGAAATATCATCCCACTGTGAATACCACCTAGGGATATGTGATGCTTCTCATTGTCATTGCACAGTGTCTGGAGTGGTGTCAACTGGTGTATTATTTTCACTATTAAGAATGAAAAAGATAACAGATATGCTCATTTGTTGCAGAGAACACTATGACTACGGTTGGTTTTAGGACACTTTCATCAAATATGATGATTGACTTTGTCATACTTTTGTAGGAGAAATGGTGGTCGGGCCGAGGAAAACCCTTTTTATGGATGAAATATCAACTGGACTCGATAGTTCTACAACATTTCAAATTGTGAAATGCTTACGAAATTTTGTTCATCTAATGGAAGGATCACTTTTAATGGCTTTGCTTCAGCCCGCTCCTGAGACATTTGACCTATTCGACGATCTAATCTTATTATCAGAAGGGTACATGGTGTATCAAGGCCCTCGAGCAGAAGTTGTTGAATTCTTTGAATCGTTAGGTTTTCGGTTGCCGCCTCGTAAGGGAGTAGCAGATTTTCTTCAAGAGGTATTATATTTACTTGAAAATTATTTTGACTGATGCTTACTAGGTGATCATCTAACTTGTGTACTTTCATAGGTTACCTCAAGAAAGGATCAGGCGCAATACTGGGCAGATTCTTCAAAACCATATGTGTACATTCCTGTTTCAAAAATTGCCGAAGCATTCTTAAATTCCAGAAATGGAAGCTCTCTGAAGTCTTCTCTTTCTGTTCCTTATGATAAATCCAAGAGTCATCCTTGGGCTCTAGCTAGAACAAGGTTCGCTGTATCAAAAAGAGAGCTCTTTAAAACATGCTTTGCAAGAGAATTTCTACTGATTAAAAGGCATCGTTTTCTTTATATTTTTAGAACATGCCAGGTATGTTTCACCTTAGTTCTTTGATGATCTCACACTTTGTCTATTTATTATTGAAATTTGTATCAACATTTCTGTGACAAGTGTAACCTTTTAACGGTTCTCAAAAAAAGTGTAACCTTTTAACGGACAAAATAGTATAGTGAACTCTTTTTCATTATGAGTCCCATTGATTTATAGAGATCCGACAATAAACTTAGACCTGACTATTTTTGTGTTCCAGAACAGTTAGAATACTATATTGTTGGGCCTGAAAAAGCTCCAAAAGGAAAAGCGTAACTTTATCTGATTACAATTGGATGTTTTTCCCTTGGTTACATGAAATACATCTATGTGGACTTTCTTTTAACTAATTAATAATGTTGTTATATTGTGTATATTTTCATTTTTGATGCAATCTTTGAACATACATTGGGTGCATGTACTTGTGAAATAATATTGTGTATATTTTCATTTTTGAATTTGTTATATGGTGTGTATCTCATAGTTTCCTGTCTTATATTGATCAGGTTGCATTTGTAGGATTTGTCACATGCACAATGTTTTTACGAACAAGATTACATCCCACAGATGTAATAAATGGCAACCTTTATCTTTCTTGTTTGTTTTTTGGGCTGGTGCATATGATGTTCAATGGATTTTCTGAGCTACCACTTACGATATTCCGACTTCCAGTTTTTTACAAGCAAAGAGATAATTGTTTTTATCCTGCATGGGCCTGGTCTTTGTCTAGTTGGATACTACGTGTACCTTACTCAGTAATTGAAGCTGTTGTATGGTCTTGCGTTGTATACTACTCTGTTGGATTTGCTCCTGCTGCTGGGAGGTGCGCCCTGTTTGCTGTTGTTACTCTTCATATGCTTATTTACGTTTTTCCCATACTCATCTGCTCATAATAAATGTTTCAGGTTTTTCCGCTTCGTGTTTTTACTCTTTTCAGTGCACCAAATGGCGTTAGGTCTCTTCCGAACAATTGCTTCTTTAGCACGAGATATGATCATTGCCAATACATTTGGCTCAGCTGGACTGCTAGTTATTTTCTTGTTGGGTGGATTTATCATTCCAAAAGGTAAAGCTTTCTTAGTTTTACATAAAATTTTGTAAAGAGAAGTTACCTTTATTGACTTGAGTTCCTCTTCATTCAGATATGATCAAGCCATGGTGGATCTGGGGATATTGGATCTCACCTTTATGCTACGGGCAACGTGCAATTTCTGTGAATGAATTTACTGCCACAAGATGGATGGAGGTTTGCTATTTGGAATTATTAATTACTAGCTGTATTATATTGCTTCCTCATGCTAAACAAGCATTATGTGTCATTAGTACTTTTACGGTGGATGCTACTGAATCAGACTTGGGACTTTGCAGATACGCGCAGGAGACACAACAGTTGGACTAAGTATTCTCCGTTTACACAGTCTACCTGATGATAACTACTGGTATTGGCTTGGACTTTGTGTCTTGCTACTTTATGCGATTTTCTTCAATACTACAGTGACTTTGGCATTGACCTACCTCAACCGTAAGTTTTCAGACACTATGTTTATGTGTCCTATAACATTTTTATTATCAGCAATGTCAATCTCTTACCATTTGTGCATGTATGTGAAGACAAGTTTTGATATTTTTCATATCTCCATTATCTCCTGCAGCTATACGGAATTCACAGACAATAATTCCTCTAGATGCTGCTGAAGAGAATTCAGCTACTGTTGCTGGTTAGTCATTCTTGGAGTTTATAACTTTTACTTGTTCTCTAATTTGAATACAGTATATCTTTTAGAATTTTGTTCTGACATACATTAACCATAATTTGGCAGCAAGCAGCCGGGAAACCGCAACAGATCCAGTCATTGCTGAGAGTCCTTCTAAAAAGAAGGGAATGATTCTCCCATTTCAACCATTAACAATGACATTCCATAATGTTAATTATTTTGTTGATATGCCCAAGGTGTGGCTTTAAGCTTATTTGGTTCTACTCAACTGTTCTGTAATTCAAGTGATTGAAAAACTAAATATATAACTGATCTTTCAGCATATGAGGTTAAAAGGTATACCAGAAAAGAAGTTGCAACTCTTGTCAAATGTAAGTGGAGTTTTTTCACCAGGTGTTCTTACTGCATTAGTTGGGTCAAGTGGGGCTGGTAAGACTACTTTGATGGACGTGCTTGCTGGTAGGAAGACTGGTGGATACATAGAAGGGGACATTAGGATATCAGGTCACCCTAAAGAACAACGCACTTTTGCAAGAGTTTCGGGATATGTTGAACAAAATGATATACATTCTCCTCAAGTGACAGTTTTTGAGTCAATATGGTTCTCTTCTAGTCTCCGCCTTCCAAAAGAAGTGACCAAAGAACAAAGACGTGTTAGTTGCCTCTAATTTACCTTCTTATAATTTAATATTCTTGTTGTTTGTTCTATTTTGTTATTAAAACACTTGACTAAAATTTTCTTCAGGAGTTTGTTGAAGAAGTGATGAGATTAGTCGAGCTTAATACTTTAAGAAATGCTTTGGTAGGGCTGCCAGGCAGTACTGGCTTATCCACTGAGCAAAGAAAACGTCTAACAATTGCTGTGGAGCTTGTTGCAAATCCTTCTATAATTTTTATGGATGAACCTACATCTGGACTAGATGCACGAGCTGCAGCCATTGTAATGCGAACTGTTCGTAACACTGTTGATACCGGAAGAACAGTGGTTTGCACTATACATCAACCTAGTATTGAAATATTTGAAGCATTTGATGAGGTTAGTGAGCTTAAGTTTCTTGATATGCATGATAATAATGTGTTATATTCTTACAAATATAATTTAAAAAGTGAATGAAAGTAGTTTGTGGTAAATAATACTCCCTTCGTCCCAGGATAAAATTCTTTATTACTATTTTAGGTAATTCCAAGTTAAATGTCTACTTAACTTATAATCTATTTTTTACAATAATTTGCCTATAATACCCTTAGTATTAATTGTCATATTTCTATTTTGTATGCATATTTATGGAGTATCACTAGTCATGTGTAGAAAACTATGCAAGTAGATGAAAATTTAAATATGAACAATTTTGTCATTTGATCTTTTTTTTTAATATGTGCAAAAAGTCAATTAGGACTTTTATCCTGGGACGAAGGGAGTGTATTATTGATACTATCTTCATTATTTTGATCTCAACGCTCAGTTACTTCTTATGAAACGAGGAGGGCGAGTAATCTACGGGGGGAAGCTGGGTGAGAAGTCACAGACAATGATAAACTATTTTCAGGTAACTCTTGGCATATGTTTAGAAGTATTAAAGATACTTCTATTTGGTTCATTTTGCTGTAAGAGGAAATCATTGTTGATTGAATTGTTATTCCCTTCCCCTTGTGAGTTTGTATTTTGTAGAAGACTGTTTTTTGTTGTTGTTGTTGGTATTTAGATATACTCTTAAGTCAAAATTAAGATACCATTCACAAATACTCCCTCTATTCCAAAATATAGGATTAATTTTGACTTTTGAAAATCAATTTGAGATATGTTAAAATTCAAATTAATTTGAATTCATTTAATTTTGGACAATACAATTATTGTAACTGTAAACTATATAAAAAGTACTACTAATTCCAAGTTTTATTGTTTTCAAAAGTTAAATGAGTCGTATTAATTTTGAATTTAAAAATATCTCATATTGACTCTGAAAAGTCAAACTTGATCTTGTATTTCAGAACGGAGGGAGTAATATTTGACAATTAGTAAATATAATTATTGTTAATCTCTTCTTTTTCTCATCAGATGTCATCATGTCACACCATTCATCAATGATTTCCCTCTTGATTAGATAGTTAGCAATTGATTTATTTACAATGGTTTTATCCTCTGGATGATAAGTTCTTTTATCCTTTTGTTATACTGCTACAGTTTGAGCCCTTACAAATTTTAGCATCACCAACTGTAGGATGGAATTTCTTATAGAGAATTAAACTTTGTAAGACGTTACAATTATGGTTTTCCATGTTCTTGTTTTTGAGATTTTTGTTATTATTATTTGGACCGATTGATAAGAGAACTGAGCTGGCCCAAAAAGCGCTTGGGCGCTCTACGTAGGATGTAGACTCCATTAGATACATTTCAATTTCTTTCTAATGGATCAAGACATACTGGCGCAATTTTTATCCGGTGGTTGGGCCAGCCCACTAACCCCAGGAGAGGGAGGGTACACCAAAGACAATCCAACTAAAGAATAAGGGTATTCCTTCGCGGCTTTATCTGCCGTTACACAAGTACTTATTCATATTCGAGGAAGGCATGCCACAGGCACACTAGGAACAGTTGACTTCAAGTGAAATTTTATTGCTATAGCTATTATTACTAGTTACTGCTGCACTTTCCTGGAGTATTTTGTCTACTGACCCTAATACATGTTGACTGAGCTACATATGTGGATACTACTTTTAGGTTTCCCTAGTTCAATTAGTGTATTTGAATATGTTTTTTTGGAGCTTTTAAAAGACATAAATATATATATATATATATATATATATATATATATATATATATATGCACTTTATTTTTGATAGGATCCTAATGTTACTTCTCCTTGTGAAGGCAATTAATGGGATCTCTCAATTCCCTCTGGATACAATCCAGCAACTTGGATGTTGATATTAGCACACCTGGTGCTGAAGAAAGAATTGGTCAAGACTTTGCAGACACCTACATACATTCTGAGCAGTTTAGGTGAACTTTGTAGATGCTGAGTTACTCAGCAAAGTGATATTTCTGATAATTTCTCTTCTTTTTGTTGTTGTATCTTCCATTTATTATCCCTATATTCTTTTCAATCCAGGGAGGTTGAAGCTTCCATTCAGCGGTTCAGTATTCCACCAGAAGGCTCAGAGCCCTTGAAATTTGCTTCCACATATTCTCAAAATATGATCTCCCAATTTAAGATTTGCTTCTGGAAGCAAAATCTTGTATATTACAGAAGTCCAGCCTACAATGCTGTGAGGATATTTTTTACTACAATGAGTGCATTGATAATTGGCACCGTGTTTTGGGACATTGGTTCAAGAAGGTAATTTCTATTTTCTGGAGTTTTTGATAGGAAGTTTTAGTGCCTAGATAGATGTTTTGTGGGTAGATCACTCCCCTCCCCCCATGTTGACCCTTTCAAATAATGTGATTCTTCAGAACTTAAAGCAAAAATTGGTTGAATTATCTTGAATGAAATCACTTATTTACTCTTCAAAGTTGGGTTGAGACTTAGTTTCGGTGTTTAAGTACTTAGATATTGCCACTGGCAGGCAATTGTAAAAATTGCATATCAAAATCCACTATGTTTGTCCAGAGTTATCTTTCTTCAGAATAAGACCTTGACTATAAGGATCATAATTTTTCTTCAGATATTTTCTATCTTTTGGCTCATAGAATATCACAAAATGGATATAAATATTACTGATGCATGAATTTGTATAGTGCATTTATTTGTATTCTTTTGCAAGTTGAAACTGAAAAGACAGTATATCAGATGGGATTCAGTGTTATGAAAACTATTTCAGGGGGAATGCTCAAGATTTAATGGTTGTCATGGGTGCTCTTTATGCCTCAGTCATGTTTCTTGGAGTGAATAATTCTTCTTCAGTACAACCAATAGTTTCAATTGAGAGAACAGTTTTCTACAGAGAGAGAGCAGCTGGAATGTACTCTCCGTTTCCTTATGCGGCAGCTCAGGTGTGTGCCATGATGCGAGGAACTGCTTGTTAATTTAATTTGATAAGGAAAAAAAAGATTAAATGTGTTGGACCTGTTGTACACTAGGCATATGATGTCCTTATAGCCTATTTCTTGAAAATTTATGTCTCAAACTTAAATAGCAAGCCAAATTTCCATTTTGTGCTGATATTCGTGGCTTGGTTGGCGGCAACCCTTTTCTGTTATACCATTTGCCAGATCAGGTCTTGTTCATCACTAAGTGGTGGAAAAGATCAGGGTAACCAAAAGTAATTATATTATGGCCTAAGAACCGAATTAATGTAGGCTTCTTAGTGCCATTTCCAGGATTACTTTCCAAGCACCAAATGGAGCCCTAACAGAAGTAGGAAATTTTTGGTTCTTGTTGATGTCAGAATAGGATGAAACCAAGTTAATGATTTTTTCTATATCAGGGGCTGGTGGAGATCCCATACATTGTGTTGCAGACAATAATATATGGTGTCATCACGTATTTCATGATTCACTTTGAGAGGACAGCCAGTATGATTCTAACTTCTCTTTGAAATCTTCTTGGGTGTTTGGTCTCCTTTATTGCCTTTTACTAACATTATCATCCTTGTTCATTTTAAAATTAGAAGAATGAGATCTCCTTTTATTTGTGAAAAAAATGTACAGATTGAGGGGAACTTTAAGAGGTCCAAGCTTTTATTGTGTTCGTTATATTTGATTTAGGAAATTGTTAAATTCACAACACTTTTTTGTTGTTTTCACAACAAAAGTGTCGCTATAGATCCTATAGCGTTTTACCGTCGCTATATATCTACAGCAACACTTTTGTTGTGGAAATAACAAAAATTGTTGGTAAATTTAACAATTCCCTTGATTTATCGTAGAACATTGAAAACCAAGCATAATTACACATCATTATAAATTATATGTATATGGCTTACCCGTATCCTATATTTTAAAAGCCATAGGATGGCAATAGTACTTTCTGTGATGTGCCTTGTTTGAAATCTGGTATAAAAAAACTAACAAGAACATCTTTACCTATATTTACCTTAATCATGGAAATCTCCTCTCCTGAACTAAACTTTGACCATAAAAATTGGTTTTCTTTTCGATTACAATTATCTGAATAAATGAACTTTCAAACATCATTCACTTCATATATCATAGGCACATATAATAAAAAGATTGGTTAAGATAATTTTTAGGTAGAAGATATCAAACGATTAGTGATCTCAAATCTATGTTGCTACTGTGATTTTGACATTGCTGCTGCTTGAATGCAGCAAGCTCGCCTATTTTATCTTGATTACTTAATTCACCAGCTCTTAAACAAATTGAGTGTTTTTAAATTGATTTTTTTGCTTCATGATTCTTTGATATATTGTTCACTAATCTGGGACCAATCTCTTGTGACTTGTTGGTTCACGTTTCATTATGCATAGTCAGGCATCTTGCCACTTTCCTGAAGGTAAGCTCATTATTTAGTTGGGTCATATGGTATTTCAAATATTCTTTCCTCATAATGTCTGTGTTCATCTTTTGGTAATTTTAAATATCCTTATGATATTCAATGTTAATGTTCTTATTGAAGTTTAACCACTATGTTTCACTGCATTAACTACCGGAAAAAATGAAGTGAAAAGATAACAAAAAATAAAATAAAAGGAAATCAGATGCATGTTAATGCTCTGCCATGCAGAAAGTTTTAATAAATATGGGTTTACTAAGTTACGGTTTCTCTGGTGCAGGGAAATTTTTTCTCTACCTTGTATTCATGTTTCTCACTTTCACCTACTTCACCTTTTACGGCATGATGGCTATTGGTCTCACACCATCTCAAAATTTAGCAGCTGTTGTCTCTTCTGCATTTTACTCATTATGGAACCTCCTCTCAGGTTTCCTTGTTCCGAAACCAGTAAGTACTATATTCTCTTTGAATATCTATAGCTTTATAATCAAGATAATAGTAATCAAACCATATCTCGTCTTATACACCACACTCCGACGGAAAATCAAGAGATGAGCTTGATGTCATAAACTTACTCGATTTTCTGACCCTGAAATGCTTCTTTCATTTTTAAAAGAAAACAGGTTGTTTACTTTCTAAATCTACTACTGTTTCTAATTAAATATCCCTGATTTACTTTTCTATGTAAAGAACATCCCTGACTGGTGGATATGGTTCTACTACATCTGCCCGATGGCATGGACCCTTCGGGGTATCATTACCTCCCAACTTGGTGATGTTGAAACAATTATTGAAGGACCTGGGTTTAAGGGCAGTGTGAAAAAATACTTGGAAGTTAGTCTTGGCTATGGCCCGGGGATGGTTGGCGCCTCAGCTGGAGTGCTTATAGCATTCAGTGTCTTCTTCTTTACTATCTTTGCTCTCTCTGTCAAAATCCTCAACTTCCAGAAAAGATAAAACTCAGTTCAACAGATCCAGAATCACCATGTCAATATTGCAATATCCAGCAGCCAGATTGCAAATTATATCATGGCAGGATATCTTGGGAGGAGTGATGCAGGAAGGATATCGAGCTTGTTCATGTCACTTATCATACATTTCTTCCTGCTCTTGCACTGTTCACTAGAAATTAAACTTTGTGCATTTGCGATACATGCTTTTTAGCTGGTATGGTCAATTGCACTTCAGCCCCATGTAAACAAGTAACCAAAATACTGAAGGGTGTGAAGTTGTTTACTTAATAATGGATTGGATGTATACACTTTACCGACGAAATATAATCCAATACCTAATTATTTTGCCAAGAAGAAAATTATTTTGCATTAGCTATTAGTTTGGTTGTTTCTTTACTCTGTTCTCTTTTATTTACAAGTCATGTACTAATATTTAAATTTTCCCAGGTACTTGGGATGCCTATAGAAGATTGTTCTTTGCCATGTTATATTTTTTTCTAGATTGATTTGTTTTTTTTTATGTTTTAATATTCTCTTACAGCTGGACAGAGACTCATACAATTGCAGAGACACGTAGAAAATTGTTGGTAGTGGAAGGTCAATTCTATTTCCCCGGTATCTAATTCAGCTATACAAAGAAGAAAAAACAGTAACAAAGTTCTTAAAGAGGTAGGTCATTAATTAGTGCTGCCACCACTTTTGAAGACAAGATCAGTAAAACAAGGGGACACTAATTTAAAGAACAAGGCATACTCAATAAACTATTGAGCTACTCTATATTCATATAATTGGAACTAGAAAGAGCAGTCAAACAAAGAAATTCCAACTTTAACTTACTGTTACAGCTAGACCTACTTTGTGGTGCACCTCATTCTCTTCCAAATGAAATTAAAATGTACTAGTATTTTTTTTAGGGAATTAATTTATCTTTTCTCATATCATCTATCCAATACAGCACTGAATCCACGGTTTCATACATAGCCGTTAGGCCAAGCCGATCAGCTTTGTCTCGTGTCGCGAGCATCTTGGCAGGGCAACGAAACAAATGATCCAGAAATTCCCAGTTAGCCAAATCCCCCATTTGTGTCTCAACTAGTCCCTCCCTTGCTACTATCTCTTTCCAAACACCTCCCTTATCAGCCATAGCTTTGGCAAACATGAAATCCTCCGAGAACATGTGGTTTGGCACCCTTGCCCCGAACTTGATACCAATCTCTCTCCAGATTTCCTTCCACGTGAAACGCGGTCCATTGATGGCATTAAATGCATGGCCATCAGTTGAAAATAATGCATCATTTGTAGCAGCCCATATCTGCTGTTCAGCCACTAACCGAGCATCCGAGCCATCAATGCACATCTCTTCCCAGCACTCCCTTGTCCCCCCAAACACAAAAGGGAGATTCAAATGCTTACATATGGTTCCATAAACACATAAACTGCCCATAAAGTTGTACAATGCCCTCTGAGAACTTCCCAATATCAAACCTGGCCGATGAACCGACCAAGCAACTTTACCTCCTAATCTCTCCTTGAGCAAGTCCTCAAGTGTATAATAGAAATTATTTTCACTACTCAACCTCGGACACTCCTCGTTGTAGTAACGAATTTCTTTGATATCGAAAGGACCCCGTAACGATATATAATGCTTTACCCCTGTCTGGAGAGAGAAATGCTTTAATGCCTTGGCTATTGGGAGGATAGCATTCAAGGCATTAGACATCATGGCCTTGTTCTGCTCACAACACTCTGTACTGTCCAGAGGAAACTGGCTAGCCCAAGTGATCCAGAAAATATGGGTCACATCTTGTAAAAATGAGAGCTTTTTTCGGGTTTCTGAAGCCTGCAGAAGGTCACAAGAGATGAAATGGAACTTTGAATTTTGGATGAATGTGATATCTGCTCTCCGGGAAATACCATAAACCTTCCAGCTACCTTTAGAGAGTAACCTTCTGGCCAGCTCCTTCCCTACAAGCCCGGTGACTCCAAAAATCGCCCCTACATTTTTAGTGGGAGCTTCTGCTCTTGCAAACTCTTTGATAGCCATAATGGTTTTTTTTTGGCTCAGTTTTGAATCTGATCCAACCTTCCTATTAGCAGGGTTTATATATAGGCCTGTTTGCCTTTATGACTAATGACACCTCTAAACAAGGTTTAAGGGTGTTTGTCACTTGATTCAAATACTAATTGATCAGCATCCTAATTTATAGGAACACTTCTAGAATCAACACCATATGCTTGTTTTTTTAATGCATTTTTGTTTATTTTAGTTGTAATTGCTTGCTTTATAAATTAATTATATTAATCCCAATTGGTGACGGCGATCATTGACGAAGGATGGTGACACCAGCCGTAACGTTATTGGCATATCAGTTGAAAGAAAGTAAATAAGGTTAGACACACGGTCCTGCTACATATTATAAAAGTTTTCTGTCAAATTACAATTACAAAATACATTCATATATGGGATTTGATAAGATTATAAATGTGACACACCGTATTACATATTTCTTCAAAAAAGTTACCATTAATACTTATCTACGTAAATGACAATAAAAGATTATATACTTGATCAACAATTTCTCAAGTTTCCTCCAAGCTAGGAAGTCAAGGCATAGCTATATTATTTCACGGTGCCTACAATGCTACAAGCTGGGCACCATTATTGAGACAGCCTAACTAATTAGTAATTACTCCATCTTATGGCTTTTAATTAATTTAAATGTTTGGTTAGTGAGATCGGTGTGTTATCCGAATATTTCGAAAGGAATGATCCCCTTCTTTTCCTTGTGAACTAAACTATGTCGTTTAGTACGCTCGGACGAAAGAGCACAAGTAGAAGTAGGAAGTCATCTCTCTGGCAATTGCATTATTCTAAAAGCACGAAATTGGGACGAAGGAACTAAATTAATATCATATGGATATGGTGGCCTGTGGAATTTTTTTGTTATTTTGACAGCCAACTCAGAAATGAAAAAAACCAATGTTTTTACAACGTCTGCCAACCCAAGTTGAGAAAATTTTCTCATTTCATCTCTCTTTCCCCTATTATCATGATGTCATATTTTAAATTTAGATCATAAAATGAAGAAAATTAATTCCTTTGTTTCGTACTTACGCGGTGAATTAGATTTGTTATGGAGTATTACATTACATTATATTATATACAAAATTATGAGGTAGTGAGAGTAGCCTAATTTTTGGATGAACCACATAAATTTTTATTTTGCGTGTAATTGTTTGTTTTTTTCAGATTTCTCTTTGCTATTATTTACCGTGGGTGAACCACATAAATTTTTATTTTGCATATGATTGTTTGTTATTATCTAAGAAGTAGTTACAAACTTACAATTATATATTGCTTGTCATGGTTAGATATTTTTAATTATATTCAACCCCAATTATTAATTAGTCTTCAGGTTATAGAGCTTGTTATGTATCTTAATACGACTCAATATTCTTATAGGAACGTAAAATTTTCTATTCGAGCGTGGCGTGGCGTGGGTATCAAATTGCATTTAAATGTTGTATAATCACCAAGTTGAACTGATGATTAACAAGGGGTCAAGGTATAAAATCAATCTCATGAATCCCAAAGATGGTGCTCATAAGCACATGATTATGTCATTCTCCTAATAAAAAGTAATTAATTCTGTAAATTTTTATATTTACTTTCTTAATATGGTAGGTAATATTGTAGAAGGCTTCTAATCCAATATATATATATATATATATATATATATATATATATATATATATATCTTCTTATATGAGCAGATTTTTAATTATCAAGAATTCAACTGAAATTTGTAAAATTAGATAAACAAAAAGCAAGATGAACATGCTCATATATATAAATACATAGAAGTATGATTAAATCATGTTGAGGAGACTTTTGAAAGATTGCATAGCTAGCTCATGTTGTAGAAATCTATCCTAGTTTAAAGAATTACTTTCAAATCTAAAAGAAGTTAGGTTGTCAAAGATTTTATTCAGAAGAGCTAGGCAATAAAACAATTGCATTCTTAATTCTCTAATTAACTCATGAAATATATATGTATGCTGCTGGAGTAAGTACTGAAAAACCAACGCTTTATTACAAAGACAAAAGAAAGATATTGCAGTACAAACACGATCCACCATGCAGGAGCATGCATGCCATTGATCTCAACATCCAAACAGTCTTGCCTCTCTTGAGCTTAAGGTCCACCTTAAGGAATATAAAAAATTGAAAAAACCAAGGATTAAGTAATTCGTGAATGTTTAATAATTCATTCATTTTGGATGATCGAGCAAATTAAATGGCTCGTGGAGCTGTCAGTCAACTCACCGATACAGTTTATATTTTGAATGTCGAGGGTGATGTTAGCTAATTAAGCTGTCAAGCTTGGAGAGGATGCCCGTCTCCCAAATTTGTAATACTTGTTTGAATATCTACATCAATAGATTATTAGTAATTGATGTGTGTGTGTGTGTGTGTATATATATATATATATATATATATATGACAGAAATCAGTATGTAGCTAGCTATAACTATCAAATGGAGGCTAGGGACTTACTGATCAATGGAACTTTCTCAACAAAAAAGCACGAGCCAATTACTATGTAGGAAAGACACAGAACCACTCCTTTCAAGTAATGTGAAGTTCCATCCTGCATGTATATATCAGAATATATATTTGGTAACTAATAAAAACTAGCTAGACACTAATATTTTTGTTATACGAATTTGGTATATATATTGTGATGGTTAATGGAACATTAGTCTAATAAGCATCATGATAGAGGAGGGTATGGTTAGTAAACCTGCAATGTTAAGGCTGTCAGGATAATTGCCAATGCAAGGGAACCAGTTTCAAGGAGTCCGAAATCAAGATCCATGGGGATGTGCATTATCCACCCAACGATCACACATAGGGGAACCTGAAACAAAAAGCATTATTAATTATTAATTTCAATTTTCTCTTTTAACAAGTACTCCGTACCAATAGAAACGCTAATTACTAACCACAAACATTGAAATTTGAGACGCAGACCCCAGAGAAACACCCAAAGATATATCCTGCATAATAAACCAAAATTTATATATAGTCATGGAGCTAGCCCAGTTTGACCAAAGTAATTTTTACTAAGAATGTAGAAAAATACCAGTTTGTTCTTTAATGCAAATATGATTGATCCTGCATGCTCTGCTGCATTCCCAACAATTGGTAGCAAAATAATGCTAATAAAGCTCACAGAAATGCCCCAAGATTCTGATGCAGCCTGATTGAGAAGGAATATAGTATATTCCATTATAGTTTCAATAATAAATAAATGAGCATGCGTATGCTATAAAAATAGGTTTACTAAGATAATTAAATTTATTTTATATACCTCTATAGTACCCACAACATACTCGGATAGTAAAGCGATCATAATTGTCATACCAATTAACCAAATAAATGCACTCCAAAATCCGATCACAGACTTCTCTTCAGAATCCTCGTTACTTTCACCTCCCTAGAAATTTCCACCATGATATTGAATTAGAACATTAAGTTCGATTATAATCCACATATTGGTTAACATTTATGTATTTATAGATTTTTTTTAAAAAAAAAATAATTTTATCTTCTAGCTCATTAAGAGCACTGGGGGAACAGGAAATTGAGACAGCGGTATGGAGGGCTTTAATTTTCAATCACCAAGTATCTCATCTGGGGCAATAAAATTGTTCTTTTTTCTTCTTTTTTTTTTTGTGTAAATGCTATATATAATGAAAATGCAGAAATGGAGCATTTATCATGCACGGAAAATTAAGGGATAAATACTGGAATGCAGCATAATCAATCGTTATTAAATTCACAGAACCATTATGTTATTTTTTGACATTATTGGAATGTACTATTATACTCACCTCTTGTGGTTCAAACAACTGGTGGTGAGTCTTTAACTGAAAGACTAGATATGCAACATATGCTACAAACATAACAATGCTGCTTGCTCTGGACAACTGAAGAATGGAACCCTGCGCTAAATCACTGGCTGGCACTACGGCATATCTGAACATCAATGGCAGCACATGGCAAAGCAATCCCAACAACAGAAGTTGCGAATTCACATCGGCCTGCTTCTGTCAAAACCCAAAAAATAAAATTATATATACAATTATAAATATATATAGTTGAATTAATTAAAGTGGCTGAGTTTTCAAGAAAATCTCTTACTCTGTCAAATCTTTGTTCTTTATTCAGGTTGGCCACTCCTCCGCAGAAAAGGGAGCTTCCAAGAACAAGAAGAAGGTTCGATAGAACGGAACCCAAAAGCGAATACTTTAGCACATCAATTTTCTTTTCATGTAGAGCCAATAATCCTATTATTAGCTCTGTCGCATTACCACATGTTGCATTAAGAAGCCCTCCAACTGCAATTTAGTGCAAAATCCTCAACTATAATCAAGCTTTTCGCTCTTAATTTATGTGACAGTGATTGAAAATACCTGTTGGACCGGTAAAGTATGAAATTTGCCTAAAAACAATAAGATTGGTAAAAAAATTAACATTTTAGAGATACAATGTGACATAACATTTTAACTTAAAAATGAAGCTTAGAATACATGGAAATAATTGGAACTTACTCAGTCATGAAGCTAATACGTTCAGCAAGTGGAGTGAGCCCTAGTAAACTCAGTCCAAAAATCCATGGCTGAATGGAAAGGGAATTAATTAACAATGTCAAACTCAATATTTACAACCCAAATATACATGTATATAGTGATGAAAAGAAACGCATGCAGATGCAGGCAGCAATAGCACTTACTCTTCCAAAGTTGTAACATTTAGCAATAACTGCACAAGGGATAGCTGGGAAGAGCACAAAAAGCTTGGTTCCCAAAATCACCTCCTGAAGGTTGGCAAGGAAAAGCCTAAGCAATCGAAACCGGACCCTCGAAACAAGCGCCGGGTCGGACCTTTTCCGGACGAATGAAGCCGATAAATTATACGCCGTCCGAGCCACCGGGTGATCCTTGCTCAAAACTTTTGGTTCCCCATTTTCAAGCTCCCAATTCACCAGTGAACCCATAATATAGATATCTATATATGATCGGTTAATTGGTTTATTTCTAATTAGTTGGTGTCTGTGTGTGTGTGTATATATATATATATATATGTATGGGGATAATTGTCCGGTGCAATTTCCGGGAACTTTCGCAATATATCTTTGGATACGATATAGATATATTTGCATGAACTAGACGTAGACGTATATAGTAGTATTTGAGAGCTATACAGGTGCTACGGTTACAAAATAGCAGTGATCATCAATGTCGTATTAATTTGGATTTATTACAGGAGGCCATCCATCCTCAACTTCACAAGTTTTTGCGGCTTCTTTACAGTACTCTTCTCCTATTTCTCCCACCTATCGGTTTCTTGGTTTTATTAGGTAGGCTGCTTCCGTACACAGCAACTACAGGTACTAGGTTTAATAGGTTTATGAAACCAATAAAAATTTTAAGTGGGTTTAATTTCAAATTCTCTAAACGTTATAAATTAAATATGTACTTATTGACTCGTGATATTTGGATGAAAAATAATATCTTTAGTTTCGTTAATTGTCGTTTTTGTTTTATTATAATCGCTTGTGTCAAAACAAAGAATTACATGAAACAACGCCTAAATTTAATTTTAAAATTTGAACAGACTAGGATTTAGGACATTTAAATTAAAAATACATAAATTGAGAAATTGAATTTTACTACCTTGTTTACTAGGCCTCTCGAGAGCGACCCATCTACAAACATAACATGAATCTCAACATATGGTTAGAAAGGAAATGATTTGCATGAAATTCATTTTTAAGTAAGTTGGTCAATTGAATAATAGAGTGATCAGGCGATGCTCTATGTGTGTCAGTATTCTATTGGCTAATTTTTAATCATTTCAATTTAAATTTAAAAATATCTCAAATTGACTAATGATATTAAAATTTGAAATGGAGCTAGTACAATATTTATTGAGACTATTTTTGTCTATATATATTTAAATTTTTTATTAAGAGGCAACCCTTAATGGTTTAGATTTATGTCTTAATTTTCCTTACCCTTACCGATTAAGAGACAATAAAAGAGAAACAAAATTTTATCAAACAACTTTACTCTCTTATATGTGGAGATGTGGCAAACAAACACTACCTTAATATAAATAGATATCCGTCATTAATAGTTATTGCTGTCTTTTTCTTTAATTATGCATATTAATTATTATTATTATTTGTAAAAAAAGAAAAAGTCATAAATACCCAACGCTTACGGTCATTTGCAAGTGTAGTATATTTTAAGAATAGTACGTAGTAGTATTTTTTAGTAAGTATTTCTTCACGTCATGAAAAATTAGATAAAAATTGGTGGTAGCTCAAATTAAGAAACTTCCTAGAATTTTCAAGGCCTCCTAGTACTAGTAGGGAGAAGAATCAAAGGAATATATATATATATATATAATACTCCAAGCTCTCGTTAGTTAATACTAATTGATAAAAGAAGGAAGGAACAAAAAACGGTTGCACGAAATTTCCTCACTTAATGTTTTGTCAAGTTTTAAGCTTTTAAAACGATTTGTCAGATAAATTTTATATATAATATTTTTGAATGATCTCCACGTAACCAACAAGGTTAGCTTCCATACACTATAATTATACAACAAAGTAATAATAATATCTACCAAAACTGATCAAAATTAATTAAGAGCTGCAAAAAAAATCATTTTTGTCCGGTTTGCACCCATGGAGATAGTAAGCTGTGTCATTTCCTAACGGATCGTCTTATCTTGCACTTTCTGGTTAATTCTCAATATTCATGTCCCTGAGGCCTGAGCGAGTGAAATTTTTTTAAAAAGAAAATTAATTAACTGGGCTTAGAGTTTAATTAAGGAATTAAAACAAAGAATAATATGGTTAGGTTATCAATTCCACTGTTAGTACAGTACAGGATAGGAGAGGTTGCATGCATGAGCATATATATATATATATATATATATATATATATATATATTTTGAAAGAGTTGCAAAAGCTTATCATTCTCTTTGATTGAACCACTATATATTTACATCAGGAAGATAACAACCAACTATTGAAAATCATACAAACTAGGAAGGTTACAATTGAATCATATATCTATGGGCAACAACTGAAATGAATTTGAATAATGCAATCTGTAAGACCAAGTCTACCAATATCTGAATAATACAATCTGTAAGACCAAGTCTACCGAATATCTCTGTTATGCCCCCTCAAGATGGAGCTCGGGAGAGAATTCCAATCTTGCATTTAAGTTGAAGAAAACATTGTAGTGGGAGCGGCTTAGTAAGAGCATCAGCAAGCTGATCTTCAGAAGAAACATGAGCTATACGAAGAGCACTATTTTGAACTTGATCCCGGATAAAATAAAAGTCTATGGCAACATGCTTCATTCGGGAGTGAAAAATTGGATATTGGAACAAAGCTGAGTTGTCCCTATATTATCACAATAAATGACAGGGCAGTGGAGAAGTGAAATACCAAGATCAATCAAGAGATAACAAATGAAATTAAGTTCAAGAATTTGTATTTGCAAATCGATCGATACTACTAACTTGATGGAGGATCGAGCAACTGTTCGTTGCTTTTTAGAACTCCAGGAGATTGGATTTTTTCCAAGATAAACAACATAAGCACTGGTTGAACAAAAAGTGTCCTTGTCCCCTGCCCAATCAGCATCAGAAAAGGCTTGTAACATGAGGGTGGTGTCTGAAAACGCATGCAAACTGACAGTAGATGTGACGCCCCCAAAATAGGTCCATTCCATCCAACCCATTCTGAGTCGCCAAATACATGGTACAGAAATAACCACAACTTTATTAATACATTTGTCGTGCAAAATACGACAACATATATACTGTGAGTTTAAATACAATTATTGTCTTCTAGACAATATACATACCCAAATAAATCCCCCATCATAATTATTGATACATTATTTTACAACAATGGTGAGGACTATTAAACAACTCTCCTAGAACTTTCATTCCATACCCCAAATTACATCTTCTCTTATATTCTCGCCTCACGAGAAGAAAAATGGAACAAAAAGGAAAAGGGTGAGACTCACTAGCCCAGATAAAAGAATATTATGACTAAGATAATATCTGACAAAATTATCGTTAGTCTTCAACGGGAAAAATCTAATAGAATACAATAGATCACAAGTTTTAAATCAATATTAAGCAATGAAAATAATAATTCATTAGAAGAGTTAAGTAGAG
The DNA here is from genome assembly GCA_020205605.1 of Panax ginseng. Classification (NCBI taxonomy): domain Eukaryota; kingdom Viridiplantae; phylum Streptophyta; class Magnoliopsida; order Apiales; family Araliaceae; genus Panax; species Panax ginseng. The sequence continues at coordinate 7,428,407 of CM035138.1, read as the reverse complement.
AATGCAAACTACTATCTTCTATGTATGAATTTTAAAATTCATCGCCTATTTTTATCCTGTAACATCAATCAATATATATCTGGGATCAAATATTCATCCTTTGCCACAAAAGGCCGAGGACATTCACCAGTTGGTCATGTTCATCTAAACACCTGTTCATCTTTGCACTACGGGCCAAAGATATTCATCAGAAATCATTCATCTTTGCACTACTGGCCAAAGATATTCATCATAAATCATTCATCTTTGCACTACAGGCCAAAGATATTCAATAATATCATCATTTAAGACTGAGGATGATGAAAAATATTTTTAAAAAAAAACGAATCCAGTGAATCAAAATGACAAGGATTAAGGATTCGTACTTTGTTTTATCCACATCCAAAAATACCTCAAAAATAATCATAGTGGTGTAAAATTCAAGAATGATCAAAACATGGATACAATCAAAATTTAGTATCCGAATAGATATTTTTGACGAAAAAGGAAAAATTTTATTTTTCGATGAATAATGCCGTGATTCGTGAATAATGTCATTATACGTGAATAGTGCCGATATCGTGAATAGTAACTCAAACACCAAAAGATAGAAATTTCAAAAAAAACATCTTCACGCTTACGTGAATAGTACTCGTGAATGAATAATAACTTCATGAATAATAACTCATGAATAAGTAACCCCAAGCATGAAAAAGTTCCAATTTGATAAAAGTTTCAACCAATATTTCAAAGATAATGATATTGAAGAAATAATATCATTTGAGAAGAAAATAACATCCCTTACCTCGAAAGACAAGATTTGAAGTTGAAACACCTGATATAAAGGCTATGACTTGAACTTTCACCAGTATAGCAATACTCAAAGTATACTCAAAATACTCACAAGAATACGCTCGATAATATAGAGAAAAACTTGATTTACGGTGTGATTTTCAATTCTAACCTAAGCACTTTTATTTATAGGAAATTGCTTAGAACACAAAGCGAAAATTTAATATAATAATAATATATATATATATAAATTCTTACGCCCACTCTTTGAATTCTGAAAATCTGAATTCAAACCACATGCTAGACCCACTAATAACAAAAAAAACGTTTTTCATACTTTAAATATTTTAAACTTCCAAAAATCAATTATTTCGGAGCTTCGGAACTTCAATAATTCATAATAAATAGCCCTTTTGCCAGAAAATTCGAATCTCGCGATTTTTTATAGGAAATTCAATTCTCTACAACTTTACAGAAGAAAGTTTTTCCAAATTCCAAACACAAATTGACCGAAATCCACAAATGGGCGATTTTACAGGCTATAATCAAATTTCAGTCAATAAATGGGGTCCACCGACATGTTTAACATGTTTTAAACATTTTTGGTAACAAAAATACTCCTCCTCCACATATACTCATATATCCCATATTCATCGTAAAAATATCATCGTTAATATATTATTAAAATAATATATTTAAATGAATTATTTTATCAAAAAAAGATAAAATATTAATTTTCAACAATTGTCACTATAAAAATTTTCTCCATCTATATCCACATAAAATCAATATTTTCCTCATCATATGAATCAATAATTAATTATTCACAAATAATATTACGAATCACAATATTGACAACCGAGTGATTCAAGGAAAGAGAGGGGCTTTCCAATAAGAATTTCTTCTTCTTGCAAGCCTGCATTAGGTGACCAAACCTCTCCTTAGACGTAACTTTCTACACATTGCCAATAATGTTATCTAATAATATTATTCGTGATAATATGAATTATTACTCCGATAATGAAAAATACGTGTAATGACAATTATTGAAACAACGGTAATATAAAATATCAATGCAAAGAATTATTGAATCAATAAAATAAAATCTTGAGCGAGTAATTACCGTAACCATTATTGAGTAGTGCCTTCTTACGTAAGAATCAATAATTGGTGCAATACTGGTGTCTTCTTATCTGACAACGCCAGTACATCGTGTTTTAACCACCGGTATTCTAACAACGGTAAATGGTAAATAACTACTGCTGTAGATTATTTTTAAAAAACTTATATTTGTCGTTTTCTTCATCCAATCGCTTTTTTTATGGGGCCCACACATGGTTGCTTGCTAATCGTCGCATTTAATATTCCCCGACAAGCATCGAATATTCCCAAACAAGTCTGAATATTCCACGACCAAACGAATATTCTAAATAATAATGAATATTATATCACCACTGCTTATTTAAAATATTTATGCATTTTACCCATAACTAACCACATTAATCAAATTCACCTTACTATTTCAAAATAATAAATAAAGGAAATTCCTTTTATTTAAAAAAATTTAAGTCTTACAATGAGAAGTCTTTGTAGAGTTGTAAACCATCATCCATGGTGCCAACAAGATAACGTAGTAGTCGTTTGACAAAGGACCAATGTTCTGTTGTTGGGCAGTGCATATATTGGGACAGTTTGTTGACAGCATTGGCGATATCGGGTCTTGTTATTAGCAAATATTGGAGGCTCCCAACTACACGACGATACTCAGTTGGATTGGACAAAAAAGAACCTGAGTTTAACATGAGAGTCGGACTGGTTGGCATGAGAGTAAGGACGGGTTTGGCATCGTGCATCTTGGTTTGAGTGAGAAGATCCATAATATATCGCCTTTGAGAGAGGAACATGCCATGTTTGTTTGGAACAACTTCAACACCCAAAAAATAATTTAGTATGCCAAGGTCTTTGATTGAAAATCGCTGAGCAAGAATGGCAATGAAATGATTAACTGTGGTATCATCGTCTCCTGTGAGAATTAAATCATCAACATAAACAAGGAGATATATAGTGTGGCCATCAACATGATAGACGAATAGTGATGTATCAGCGTATGAATTCTGAAAACCAGACTGCAGAAGAAATGTTCTGAGCTCATGGTTCCACGCCCTAGGTGCTTGTTTCAGGCCATAGATTGCTTTATTGAGTTTGCACACATAAGAGGGGTTGTCTGTGTCCACAAATCCCAGTGGCTGGGACATGTATACATTTTCTGATAGATGTCCTTGAAGAAATGCATTGTTTACATGAAGTTACCTTAATGGCCAGCCACGGCTAACGGCTATACTGAGAACAATTCGAACAGTAGTTGGTTTTACAACTGGACTGAATGTGTCTTGGTAGTCTATTCGAGGACGCTGGTGGAAGCCTTTAGCAACCAAGCGGGCCTTGAACCTGTCAACAGAACCATCAGATTTGCGTTTAGTTCTAAAAATCCACTTACATCCAACTAGATTTTGACTGTTATCTGGTGGAACTAGAGCCCATGTGCCATTCTTTACTAAAGCATCATACTCTTCAGACATGGCGCGACGCCATTTATGATCTTTAAGAGCTTGAGTGAGTGTGGATGGTTCATGATCATCACCTTTGATTAATTGGGTGTGAAGATTTAGTTTGGTGGTGGGTTTGCGAATATTGTTTTTGGCTCTAGTAGTCATGGTGTGGGTGGGTTGTGGCTGAGGAGCAGCTTGAGTTTTATGTGATTCTGGTTGTTGTGGATTGTTGTTATTGGAAGGTTCGCGGGATGGTAGGGCTAGGGATGTGGTAGCCATGTCCGGTGGTGGTGGGACTTCACTAGAGGATTGCTGTTGAGCTTCCACCATAGAGAGATGATTGAGTAAGCGATGCATCAAGGCAAAGTGGGAATTCGAAGTGGTGGTGGAATCCAAGTAGCAATGTAATCTGATTGAGGACTAGAGGAAGGTGCAGAGAGATGTTTGAAGGGAAAAACAGACTCAACAAATCTAACATGCCTAGAGACATAGATTTTGGAAGTTGATGGATCAAGGCAGTAGTAGGCACTCTGAGTTAAAGAGTATCCAAGGAAGACACATGATTTGGAGCGAGAGTCTAGTTTATGGATTATATATGGTCTAAGTCAGGGATAGCATAAACAACCAAAAATTTTGAGTTTTGAGTAATTAGGAGCTGTTGAAAAAATTTGTTCATAAAGAGAGGAAAGGTTTTGAGTGGGTGTGGGCATGCGATTGATTAAATAAACTGTTGTGGCTAAGGCATGTATCCAATAACTCAAAGGAAGATAGGCATGAAAGAGTAATGTTAATCCAGTTTCTACAATATGAAGATGTCTTCGTTCAAAAAAACCATTGTGTTCAGGTGTGTGAGGTGGCGTAGTGAGATGAAAAATACCATTGGTGGAGAGAAAATGAGCAAGTGCAATATATTCAGTACCATTGTCAGTACAGTGTTTTAATGGTTTTATCAAAGTGTTTTTCAACTCTGGCTTTAAATCTAATAAAAGTATCTTTGACATCTGACTTTTGTTTAAGAGGATAAAACCAAATATATCTGGTAAAATGATCCACAAAAATGACATAGTATTTAAAGCCATTTACTGATACAATTAGAGATGTCCAAAGATCAGAGAAGATAGTTTCAAGGGGTTGAGAAGAGAAAATTGTGGATTGAGAAAATGACAATTTGTGACTTTTATTACTTAGACAAGCATTACATGAAAAGTTATTGGATAATGAAGAAGTGAGATCTAATTTATTTTTGGAAACAATCTATTTCAAAATATGAAAAGTTGGGTGTCCTAATCTTTGATGCCACTCGAATAAGGTTGTCTTGATGCTGGAAAATGCAAGCAAGGGTGGAGGTACCGGTCACTCATAAACGTCATTTTTAGTTTTGCCCTTCAGTAGTATTGCCCCCGTGTGAATGTCCTTTACAAGAAAAGTAGTTGGTAAGAATTCAATTAAGACATTATTTGAGGTACAAAATTGAGAAATTGAAATGAGATTTTTTTTCATAGTAGGAACACAGAGGATATTGTTCAATTTAAAAGTCTTATGAGTTGTGTGGAGAGAGAAAGAACCGGTATGAGTAATAGAGAGACCCGAGCCATCACCAATCATAATGTCATCTGAACCATTGTATGGGGCATGCATGGAGAGATTGTTGAGATCAGCTGTAACATGGTGAGATGTTCCACTGTCCAGGAGCCAAGATGTGTGGTTGGGAGAATGTGAAGCATAATGCGCCCTTGGTTGCCATGGGGTGGTAGAGTGATTGTTCGAAAGAGAGGAATGAATGTTGGATGTGTTGATTGGGACTAAGCGAAATGAGGGACATCGTTTTGCTGTATGTCTTTGAATCCTGCAAATTTGGCAATAACCCAAATATGGCCGAGAAGGATGATTACCTTGAATTTGGATTTGGCCGCTGGTTTGTGTAGTAGGATACCTATTTTCGTGCCTGTTGGAGGGTCGCCATATAGTATTGGTGGTGCACAAGGTGCGAGTGTCTTATTAATGTGCTTGGTGTCTACTTCGTTTGATTAGCGGTGGCGAGGAATTGAAGGGGGTGCAGGTTTGTGAGGATCACCGAAGCTTCAAAATCGAGCAACTTTTCGTGGAGTTCTTCAAATGTTATAGGTTTGTCTCTCGCTTGGGCAAAGACGTGTGAGTTCTTTGTATTCATCACCAAGGCCATCAAGTATCTTGTCGGTGAGATCTTCATCATGTAGTGGTGCTCCTCAAGAAGGGCAAGCTCATCCGCTTTGCCTTGATGGATTGCGGGAAAATTGTGACACCGCAGAGCCTTTGGTGATCATCTTGAGTTGATTTTTGGCTTGTTTGATGCGGCCACGAGGTAGGCGTGGCGTAGGTGGTGGCAGGATATTCCATGCTTCATGGGCCATCTTGGCTTGTCTGATGAATGGTATGATGGTGTAGGAGATGTAGCCAATGATGGCATTCAAGATTAACTAGTCTTATTTGGACCCAGATAGTGTGAAGCGAGGGTTGGTTCCGTAACGTCAATTTGTGTAAGAGTGGCGGAGGACACACGCTTGGAGCCATCTATGTATCCTAAGAGATCATAGCCAGGAAGAGGGTTTGGAATTAGGTTTCCATGAAAGGTAGTTGGTGGAGGTAAGTTTTAAAGGGGTTTGAGCAATGATTATTAATCTTTGATAAGAGTGTTAATGGGAGTTATTGGTGTTGAGAATGGCGGGGGAAGAGATAGTCATGGCTGTTCGAGATTGAAGAGATGAGAATGTGAAGAAAGAAAAAATTTGGAATTTGTTACCTCTGGTACTGCTTTGATACCATGAAAGAGTTGCAAAAGCTTATCATTCTGTTTGATTAAACCACTATATATTTACATCAGGAAGTTAACAACGAACTATTGAAAATCCTACAAACTAGGAAGGTTATAACTGAATCCTATATCTATGGGCAACAACTGAAATGAATTTGAATAATGCAATCTGTAAGACCAAGTCTACCAATATCTGAATAATACAATCTGTAAGACCAAGTCTGTAACGACCCCAAAATAGGTCCATTCCATCCGACCCATTCTGAGTCGCCAAATACATGGTACAGAATACAACAACAACTTTATTACAACAATTGTCTTGCAAAATACAACAACACATATGCTGTGAATTTGGATAAAAATATATATCAACTGTGACTCTTGTCCCAACCGTGGACAGCACCTCATAATGACACCTTACATAAAGGTATAGTCGAAAACTGTTTTAGAAATTAGAATCTTTGGGAAGTGCTCAAGAAACCTTCGCATACGGGAGGCCATGCTTCTAGGTTATGATAGATATCATATGGCCACGTAATTATCCTTAGTTGACCCTAATAGACTCCAAAGAAAAAATGAGAAGATTACTATCATATTCTTCCCAATGGTGAGTTTTCTCTTGACATATCATTATCTCTACTGCCTCTAATTGAGTTAAATTTCAAATAGACTCCAAGATCATATAGTAAGTAGTCTTTGGTAGATATACTCAAGAAGTGGATGAAACAACCTCGCCTTTATGATGACACGAGGTTGTATGTCATTAGACATCTTGTATGATAGTGGCAAAACACCCTTCCAAGTTAAATTCACCTCACCCTCAACATCTATAGACCACCGCTTATTTCCTTGTTATTCCCCACGTCGACCCAAATACACTTTTTATTACCCGAAAGGAATTGTGAAGCAAAAGGGTGAAAGCACAACTAGCTTCAATAAAAAAAATATCATGACTAAAGATAATTAAATTATCAATAGCCTTCATCAATAATAAATCGTAGATTTAAAACATATGGTAGATGATAAAAAATTTCAACCATAGTTGCAGGTGAACGAAAGCACTCCATTAGAAGAGTCAAATAGACCATAAAGTCTATTATCTTCCATGTTAAAAGTCCACCAACAATGTTTTATCCTCAGAACATCAATCAACAATTCCTCGTCCCACAATCACATGTATAACTCATAATCGTAATTGTTGTTCTAAATTCCTTTTCTCATTCAGACGAAGAAGATAATTTTCATCACTTGTCTTTACCTCAAACATCAATGATCATGGTTATACCAAATCACAGCCCTGCTCATAATTCATCTAATAAATTTATCTTTGCACTACGGCCAAAGATATTCATCAACAGTTCATCTTTGCACTACAGGCCAAAGATATTTAACAACAGGTCATCTTTGCACTACGACCCAAAGATATTCATCCCCAATTCATCTTTGCACTACAGGCCAAAGATATTCCTCAACAGTTCATATTTGTATTACAGGCCAAATATATTAATATCTCAAAGAAATATATAATCATTTCAGAATTTATATAAACAATAATTATAACCATGTTGATTAATTCACCTTTGCACTTAAGCCTAAAGATATTCAATTATAAATTCAATGGTCATGATCATACCAAATACAATTCAACTTTTCACTCACTTTGGCCAAAGAGAACCCTAGTATGATCATACCAATAATCTACCCATCTTTACACTCTAAAGTGAAAGAGAATTTCAACATCGTGGTTATAAAAATGTTATATATGATAATACAATCAATATAATCAATATATAGTTTTAATCTCAGAGTAATATTCATAAATCAACTATAATTTGGTTAGAAAAAATAATAATTTTGTCATGAATAAGAACTCATGAAATAAGAATTTCGTGAATAAGAATTCATGAATAAGAACTCGTGAATAGTATCTCATGAATAGTAAACTCGACTCAAAAAGGTAGAAATTCCATAATAAAATCCATACCAATATTTCTAGATAATGATATTGAAAGAATAATATTTTTTAAGCTTATAAACAATTTATTTTAATTGTTTACACTTTACTAAATAATGCATTTAATCATTCTAAAATGCCAAACTCATAAGATTTCATCACCAATAACCAAAATCCTCATCAAAAATCTGCATATACCTCATGTAGGATTCTCAAGCCATAAAATCCTATTTTCTAATTTTCTTACTTCACATAACATATTTAATTCATTTACTCATAACTAGTCCATTTTCATGAAAAATAACAAATCAGTTCCAAAAATATTTCTTTTCTGAAATTTAACAGAATATAGTCCTATATTGAACATATATTTTTCTCAGAATTTTTAAAAGTCATTTACTATTTTTCACATGGCCAAAACCACCGAATATTTAAACATTTATCATAAATTGTACTTTTATCCAAAAAATTCTAAAATTTACACAATATACTGATATTATATAGATGTACTCCCAATAAAAATTTTATCAATTTTGGAATTAACCACAAGGAGTTATAAGGGTTTTCTTTTAAAATAGTTTTTCCTCATAAAATTCATAACTCTTAATCTATACATCCAAAAATCGCCATTTTTGGACACAATCAACAAAACTCATCAAATTATCATTTCAAATTTTTTTAGAATTTTTGAAGGTTCAGAAGAATTTCGAAATAATAACCCTTAAAATCCCTTTATTATCCCTTACCTCAAAAGAAAGAAGATTTGACCGAATAACGTTGAAACGAACTTGCACCGTATAGCAATACTCAAAGTATACTCAAAATACTCACAAGAATACGTTCGATAATATAGAGAGAGAAACTTCAGCTTCGTGTGATTTTAATTATAACCTAAACACCCTATTTATAGAAATTCTTAAACACCAAAGCAGAAAATTTATTAAAATAATAATATTATATTTTTTTTTCCAAGACTTCATACGTATGCTCTCAACATCAAAACTCAGCCCCTAACACATGTTAAATGTGGGAAACAAAATATAAAAAACGTTTTTGTTATTTAAATTATTTTAAACTTCCAAAAATCAATTATTTCGGAGCTTCGGAACTTCAATAATTCATAATAAATAGCCCTTTTACCAGAAAATTCGAATCTCGCGAGTTTTTATAGGAAATTCAATTCTCTACAACTTTGCAGAAGAAAGTTTTTCCAAATTTCAAACAAAAATTGACCGAAATCCACAAATGAGCGATTTTACAGGCTATAATCAAATTTCAGTCAAGAAATGGGGTCCACCGACACATAAAACATGCTTTAAATATTTTTGGTAACAAAATACTCCTCCACATATACTCATATATCCCACATTCATCGTAAAAATATCATCATTAATATATTATTAAAATAATATATTTAATTAAATTATTTTATTAGAAAAAGATAAAATATTAATTTTCAACAATTGTCACATTAAAAATTTTCTCCATCTATATCCTCATAAAATCAATATTTTCCTCATCATATAAATCAATAATTAATTATTCACAAATAATATTACGAAACACATTATTGATAACTGTGTGCTCCTCAGAAAGAGGGGCTTTCCAATAAGAATTTCTCCTACTTGGCAAGCAATTAGGTGACCAAACCTCTCCTCGATGTAACTTTCTAGACATTGCCAATAATGTTATCTAATAATATTATTCAAATAATATGAATTATTGATCCGATAATGGGAAATATTATGCAATGACAATTATTGAAGCAACAATAATATAAAATATCAACGCCGCAATTATTGAATCAATAAAATACTTTGAATAAAGAATTAATTCTTCGTAACAATTATTGAGTAAGGCCTTCTTACGTAAGAGTTAATAATTCAAAAATACTGCAACAATCTTGTGTCTGCATATGCTGCAACAACGTATTACTTTTACTTTACCCATCCAGTATTCCAACAAAGGTTAATAAAGAACTACTACGCCATTATTTATAAAAATTTTAATTTGTCTTTTTCTTCATCCAACAAATTATTACATTATGGGGCCCACAAATGGTCGCATTTGCATTGCATTTAATATTCCCAACAGTAAAGAATATTCCACCACCAAACGAATATTCCCCGAACAACAATGAATATTTTATAACCACTTGCGTATTTTTGAAAAAATTTCATATATCACCCTTAACTTTAACTTTTTATCAATTTAACCATTTACCTTGAATTGTAATTATAAGAAAAATTGAATACTTTTATTTCATAAAATTCGGTCTTACAAAGTCTACTGAATATCTCTCATATATATATATATATATATATATATATATATATATATATATATATATTATGATTACGTCTCAGTGCTGGGAAATGAGAATCTCTCTCATGTTGTCATCCCTTCTGCTTACCGTGAAATGCAAATTTATTTTAATTCGCATCTCACCTATCAACTTTATTTAATTTTCTATTTTTTTTAATCTTATTTTGTGTAACACCCCATTCCCACATCGAAAAATAGGAAAAAAATTTATCTGCATATAAGGAAATAAGTTACTACTTATAATACCTTGAAGCCGTGATCTTTTTTGGGAGCTTGAGGTGGGCTAAGATGACTCAAGAAGAGTCTGTGGTGGGCTAAGATGACTCAAGAAGATACTATTGAACCAGTAATTTGAGGCCTTATTTTGATAAATTTGATTCGATTCTCACTAAAAAAAATTCATATTGTGTGGGTTTAATTAAATACACACAACTATATATATCTTTACAAGTAACAATCACCAAACATACAAACTTCAACTATATTACCACTACGTACACCCAAAACACAATCTCAAAAACAAAAATGATGAAAGTTGGGGTAAACTCCAACTCATGAGAGTGATTAACACGAAGTTAACTTGGTCAATTGATCAATACAGTATTGACACGTATGCATAATATAATTTCTCTCTACGTGTCAACACTCTATTAATCAATACACCAACATCATCTTCATGATAACCGGATTCATAACTCATATTCAAGAAAATGAAGGTTAGGATTACAAAATTAGACTTGTTTAGATTCGGGTTCCAATGATATAGAGGAGACTAGGGTGCAGATACTTCTATCATGTTAATATTTAATTGGGAATGTTCAATATAATTTGTTAACTTTTGGGAATATCAAAATTAATTTTTTTTATTACAACTAAAGAAAATTTATTACGACTCTTATCAAACCAACAATTACCATCATCTTATCTCATCTCTTTATATTTTCTCCTATTCAGATTAAATGTCATTCTAGAGTTAAGCACACTTATTAAGAAATAACACAAAATATCTTTTATGTCCCTAATTAATTATTTTTCTCTTCACAATTGTCTCTAATTAATTATTTCTCTCTCCACAATTGCATTTACTGAGGATATTAAATAGAGGGATAAATTAAGAAAAAATAGTGCAATATTGTATAGAGATTCCAAAATGACATTTATATAAAATAAAATTAAACTTCATAAAACATCATTTAATCTGAATAGGAGGGAGTATATTATTACTAGTAGTATATATAAGAGTGTAGGAATAGTTTAATGGTACTATGAATCTTATTGCTGCTTCACATACTCGTAATAGAGAAAGGCCTTTTTTTGTAAAAAAGGTAAAATTAACAATTTGATTGGGTTACCATATTAATGTTGGGCTTAGGTTACATTCAGTCTTCAAAATTCAGCCCTATATTCGTCTCTTTATTTTAAGATTGAAAATTTGACTTTTAAATGAGGATTCTAGTTGGATCATAGGTGATAGCTTAATAATAGAAACCTCTCTTTATTATACAAGTTCAATTTCTTTAGTTCCCCTAGACTTTTAAGTTTGAAATTTGAAATGAATTTTTAAATTTATTATCTATAATATAATATATTTTATGATAAATTTACGTCAAATTATAATTATGAATTTTATCATGTGAATTATAAAAAAACTTAATTTATTATGCATCTCTTTAAAAAATCATTAATAATACTTATTCACAAAAGTGCCTATCACAATTTGAATTGACGTATACATTAACAAACTCATTATATAATGAAAAAGGAAAAACAGCGGTGGCTATTTCTTCAGACCGTGTCGGTGTCGTTATCGCAAAATAAAAATAATATAGAAACTTTCTTCTTTTTCGTACTTCATCTCATCTCTAACTTCAACTCTTCCCTATTAATTGTAATATTATACATAAAAATATTACATAATACTCATATATTATATGGGATGATACTTATAAATTTATTATTGATATAATTCACTTAATTTAATAATAAATTTATGACACTAATATAATATGTGAGCGAACTGTGATATTTTTTTTTGTGATAAAAAAACAAAAAATAGTAAAATTGATTCTACCCCGGTCGGTCCCAGTTAGATTTTTAACCAACCAACAAGAATGGCATGTCAGAATCAATCGCTTTCTTTTAGGTTCGCACTTTAATGTAATGTAATTTCCATCGTTCCCTCGTTTCAATTGCCGTGCCGCACAGAATTCTAAAGTTTTCAAACTCCATTTCTATACTACTCATATACACACAGACATACATTTGTATCCTTTGCACATTTATGCAGCATACATTTCCCGTGTTTTGCCGCGCGTCGTTTTTTATGTACACCACACTATTTCATTTCAGAGTATGAATCACCCTTTGGTTTCATAATCTTGAAGCACAATTAATTTCATCAGCTCCCTCGTATCGTCCCTTCATGGTGAGAGAAATTCAACCACCGTCCACCGTCAATCCCACTCCTCCCCGGGGCCTAGTTGTCGGCAACTACTGCCACGATGTTCTGATTAAGGATGGCGTCGTAATCGCCGAGAGCCTCGGTGGCGCAGCCTCCTTCATCTCCGCCGTCCACGATGGCCTCTTCATCTCCTCCGATTTCGTTTCCAAAGTGGGCCACGACTTTGCCTATACGGTGAATCACCAACCCCTTGTTTCTCTCTCCTCGGTTACCACTCTGTTCCACGCCCATTTCTCCTCCGAAGAACCCACCCATCAGGATCGGGTCCTCAAACGGGTCCACGCGTGCGACCCAATTACCTCCTCCGATATGCCCCAGTCAAGATATGATTTTGGTATGGCCGTTGGGGTTGGAGGTGAGATATTGCCGGAAACCCTAGAAAAAATGATAAATGTATGTAATGTGGTGTTTGTTGATATTCAGGCTCTTATTAGGGTTTTTGATCCAATTGACGGGACTGTGAATCTAATTAATTTGAAAGACACCGGATTTTATCGCCTGTTGCCGCGAATTGGGTTTTTAAAGGCTTCGGCTGAAGAAGCCTTGTTTTTGGATGTGGAGGAAGTGAAGAAATGGTGTTGTGTTGTGGTGACTAGTGGGAAAGATGGGTGTACCGTGTATTGGAAGGATGCGGAGTTGAAAATTTTGCCCTTTAGGACGGTACAGGTTGATCCCACTGGTGCCGGTGATAGCTTTTTAGGTGGGTTAGTTGCAGGGCTGGTTCAAGGGTTAGCGGTGCCTGATGCTGCATTGCTTGGTAATTTCTTTGGGTCGTGGACTGTTAGTCATATCGGACTTCCCAAGCTGGACTTCAGGTTGTTTGAGGTAAATTGTGATATTTTTAACTACATTTCATTATTTACTCTCATATTGTGTTATGTGTTTATGTTTGATGCGTCTTGATTGGGTTTGCTAAATATTTTTAGTCCATTTCCTGCTTTGATAGGTAAGGGAAAAATGGAAAGATTGGAACTTTATAATAACTTGAAGTCTTGAACCGTAGGGTAGCTTTTGGCTGACTAGTATTTGCAGGCAGTAAGCAAGAGTGGTGCTTTGATCGGAATTGTTTTGTTTTTACTTGTGTTTATGTTCTGGTATAACTTTCCCTTGTAAATCATGTTATGTGTGATTTTGATGTTTTCGTTTGGATATACTGAAGGAGCATATATGGTAAAAAAATTCAAACATGGCAAGGTTTGCGTTACATTTCGTTTTCGTTTGCGAGACTTTTCCGAATGATCAAAATTATAAAAGCCTACAGATGTTATTCTTCTTGATTTTTTCTTTCTTACAGGCTCTTGAAAATATTCCACCAATTGTTCCTTACTCTATTTTTTCTGACAAACAAAGCTCTTCTTTTATTTGATAATGTATATAAGCTAAGGTTTGTTCATGTCTCGCGGTCTCCTTTGATGAATCAAATGCTCTTTTCTGTTCCTTGTCTTAATTATATTTCTTAACATAATGAAATTTATTGATTGGGAATTAGAGTTCTATGTATTTGCATTGTCTACCTGATTCTATGGAACTCAGCTGACTAAGCTCTTAGGAAGACAACATAGTAGGCCTTTTTGAAGGGCTTCAGAATGCAATCTTTGCACTTGCTCTTAATGCTTTGATTACAGTAATGGTGACTTGAGGATTTGTGATATGTGCTGTCCATGTCTTATGCGTTGCGTAGGACTATATTTGTTTGTTTTTTGGGTTGATTTGTTTCCACATTAATTTTTAATATATGTTTTTCCTTGCTTCTTCCTTTCCCATGTTATTAGATTCTATTTAATTTGGAAAGAAAAAAAAATTGTCCTGGTCTGACTTGTGCTCTGTAAGGAATAACTAAAGACTGATGTGATGGAGATTTTTTTATAGAAGACTGAGAAGAAAATAATTAGTAAAAGATGACCCCCCACCCCCCCCCAAAAAAAAAAAAAAAAAAAAAAAATAAAAAAAAATAAAATAAAATTTACCATTCTTATGAAGTTGGGGTACTGTTTTTATGGTCGTTCCAACATTTAGGGCGTGAGTTTAACGTCGAATTGTAAATTACCAGGGAATTTTATTAATACTCTTTATCAAAATCCTTTATCTGGACAAATAGGGAATGGATTTCAAAAAATTATCAGGAGGTTAAGGAAATGAACTATATCTGTTGGTGTATGCATATGTTATGTGTGTCTTGCAGTTCAATGTATTTCAACTTCTCTATATCTTTCCGAACGAGACATTTTGTCGGTGATGGAATTTGTAAGTGTCTACTTTTTGTTATAGCAGCAATAGTGGTCCTCAGTTCCTTAATGTAGTTAAATTATACGTTCATTTATTCTTTTCTTGTTGTTCCAGAGAGTTAAAGATGAAGTGCAGAGGAGGAAAATGCAGTGCATAAGCGACGGGGAGAAGCTTGATGAGGAAGAACAGTTCATGAAGCCGTCAGGTCATGAACAGTTTCATTCATCACTTAGTGCGGCCAAGTTAATGTCCACAAGTCCCATACAGGAACATCAATGGAACTTGCCAAATTCCCCTAGAGCAGTACAGCATGGTTGCGACCTCCAGTACACAGGCCAACAGAAGTTACATTATACTGTGTATGAAGAACCAATTAAGACTGTTGAAACTAAACCTGAACAAAATTAGGACCCTCTCCTTACCCTTCTCACCCTTACCTTTTTCTTTAGCTTCAGTGTTTATCTTGAATAAAGAGAGGTGTCAACTATGGAAGTGATATGACTTGAATCCCATTACCATTATGGCTCATCTGAAGAGTACATGTTGGTTAGCCAGCAAAGCACCACCACTAGATGGTTCTCTCTCGTGTTTTTGCTACGATTGTCGAAGGGCATAGAGTGCAAGACAACCTCGAAGTGAATAGCATTGATCAGCTTAAAACTTGTACTTCCACTAATATATGTAGAGTATTTTGTTAAGTTGCTATTAATCTAAAATGTTCAGAGTTTTACACCTTCCCCCATCATCAATCATTTTCCCGAACTGCTTCCTTTGCCTGTAGGCCTTTGGAAGGGATAAATCAACTTTTGGTGTTTGTACTTAGACTCGACTTTGGTGTTCCAATTGAAAAAAGTAACAAATTGGTGTTTGTACTAGAAAAAAATTATAAATTTGTGATTGTATTTGAATATTCATGTATAATCGTTAAATTTGACTAACGGACATGACGGAAAAGTCTTAGTAGGCTAGCAGATCTTACATAAATAGTAACATTTGTATTTAAGATCCATAGGGTTGAAAGCGAGGATAAATGAGGCAAAATAAGGGGAATTAGGGCTCAATGATCATTCTCATGTGAGTCGCGTGCAATAACTAGTATTAACTCGTAATTGAGTCCCCCAGCTGAACTACTCAAGATCTGCTAGCCTACTAAGACTTTATTTTTTTTCCCTTAAACTTTCCACTCAAACAAAAGAAAAGAACAGGTTTTAGTGGAAGTTAAAATAGGTTAATGATTATTTTCCTAACTACAATATTACCCAAAAAAAAAAATCAAAAAATTATGTAAACTCTCTTATATCGAGTAAATTCACAAAATAATATGACAACTTTCTATTTTCTCCCATAATATATAAGGTTTTAAAGTTGTGCGCAAAAATTAAGAAAATAATTATATAATATTAATTAATTATAATAATTTTTACCATATACTTATCTCATACTCGCACATTTATAATATTTTTAATAAGAGATAGTTTTAGAAAAATTATAACTAATTTTTATAAATTATATAAAACGTTAAATAATTTAAAGAAAATAAAATAATCTAGAACGAGGGACGAGTGAATACATTTTGGATCATTCAGTTCAGGAATCAGGACATTGTCAATCGCTAAAAATAGATCACAAAAAGTTAAAAAAAAAAAAAAAAGTTCTTTGAATTTTTTGTCCGGAGAAATGTACGCTTTTTACTGGATTCCCGTTATATCTAATTCCAACACACCACCCTCCTCCTCCTCCTCCTCCTCCTCCTCCTCCTCCGCCTCCGCCTCAAACAAAAACCAGAAAAAAGATCCCCATTCCTTTCCTTTCCTTTCCCTCGTTTCCATCTCCAAATTAGGGTTTCTCTTCCATCTCAATTCTCGTCACGCGACTTTCATAAAACCCTAATTTGGAAACATTTCTAAATCTTTTTATTAGCCCGCCTTTCTACTTTAGGAATTTATAAACAAATTAACCCAAATCACTCAAACCCCTGTTCCTCTATGTTTAGAATTCGAACTCAGGTCCATCAGTTTTGTACGCGATCTGTTCATTCGACATAGTCCCCAGATATGTGTATGTGGAGAGAAATGTATGTAGTGTATTTGTAGGTATAGTTATTCTCGAAAGAAATGAAGCATACAAAGAAGAAGAAGAGATCAAGGCCTCCGAAGCAAGCTAATGGAACCAAAAATGTTGTGCCTAAGGAAGATAACGAGGAAATGAGGGTTTTGAACAGTTTGATGGAGGCTTTTGCTTCGGTTTCTATGGAGGAAACCGCTGCGGCTTATAAGGAGGCTAACGGTGACCCGGATAAAGCTGCGGAGATTATTGGGGGATTTTCGGATGATCGGGCTATGTCTTGTTCCAGTTCGAGTGGAAGCTCGTCGCTGGGTTCTACTTCTAACTCTGAAATGTATGCAGAGTCCAAATGTGGGCTGGATAATGGGGTTAAGGGTAAGCCAAAGAAGAAGCTTGTTGCTGCTACAGGAATGGTTTCTACGGTTTTGGGAAAAGATTATGTGAGGTCAAAACCGAGGAAGGAGTCTACTAGAGGGAAGTGTTTTAATGATTCGGCAGGGAGCAAAGTGGAGACCGAACAGTTTTTATGTTCTATGCTTGGAGACGAGTCTGAATTAAACATGGCTGTGGTTAGAGATGTGCTTTGTGAGTTCTACTTTTTATTCTACTTTTATGTTGGTTTTAATTTTAAAAATAAAATAAAATTCACACAGGATTTGAAATGTTTGTTCCAAGTTTTGGAGTATTGAGGCTTCTCGCTAGAGGTATTATGAAGTAAATGGGTGCTCGATATTGTGAACTAGGTAGATAGTGCCTGTAATTAGTCCCTTCCCCATCTGTTCGTTTGCAAGTACAAGACAAACAATGGTTGAAATATCACTTAGCAAAATTAAAAAAATAGCACTTGTGCAAATTTTGTAGGTTAATAATGATGACAAAGTTACTAGTTAGGAATAATACACAACATAATAATGGGGTTAACTGCAACTATAACCCCTTCCCTCCACCACCTAGACGGTGCCAGGTGCCTAGGTGTTTTCTTGTGCGGTCTTATTTATCTATCTTTCTACTATATATATCTGTAAATACTACTCAAAGCATTTATTAGATGTAAAGATTCTAAATTTTACATGGAAAAATAACCAATAACCAATTTTTAAAGGCACGTCAAATTCATTTCAAGCATTATACAGCTTCAAAGCTTCGTTAAATTGATGCCGTAGAGGACTAATTCAGCCTAGGCACCTAACTAAATCAATGCAGTAGAGGACTGCATAGGTCGTAGGCTGGTGCCTAAGTGGGGAATTTAGAACATTAGAACGGTGGTACTCAAGGTAGGAACTTGATGATTGCCATTAGGTGTATGATGGTCTAAAGCCTTCGAGAAAATAAAATAATTAGACTTCCTGAGTATGGATTTATGTCGCTTCCAGGTAATTATATAACTAGTCTCATAAATGCTGCTGATAGAGTTAGTCTCGCGCAAATGAATGGAGTCACAAATATGGGTAGCTCTAGTGTTCATCATATCAGTAATTTTTTTTGGATGTTATCGTCAGTAAATTTTTTATGATGGACGTGCATTTTTGTCGAATTTTGCATGACCTGAGAATTTTTATACTTCATTTTGGCAGGTCAGTGCAAATATGATGTTGAGAAGGTAACAATTGTGATCTGTGCACTTGAAATCTCTCTGGTTGGGGTTCTGTGTTCTATTTTGTTTGAAACCAGTTAGTAGTGGTAGTTAAAAGACATTTATTTCATTTTGAAAAATATGATGGTTCTTTTATTTCGCCTGAAAATTTTGCATGCCATTACTACATATAATTTTCACCAGAGTTTCTATTTGATAAGTTATTGATATGTTACCTGATTCTCTTATTTGCTGTTAAATTATATTCTAAAATAGTGTGCCTCACTTTTATATGCTATAATTTGTGTTACTTTATCCGTGAAGTGCCATTATATAAGCTGTATTATTGCTAACTCGTGCTGCTGTTGTCTCTGTTGTACATGGTTTTCTTTTTCCTGCAATAGTTGTAACAATTATATTCACCATTAAATAAATTAGTTCATAATTAATATATGTCTTCCCAAATCCTTATCATTGCTTCCCATCCCATGAAGTATGCAAGAAAATCACCATGCTGATGAAAACTAGGATATACACTCCTCATGAACATGACTGTAAATTGGTTCAATTGCCCAGTAAATAGCTTCTTAGTTGATTTTGACTTTATGCATTTGGAGCTGCCTTATAAGTGACGTGGTCGTTTGACAGATCCAATCCCATTGTTAAAAAGCTATCACGAACTCCATTGTTTTTCTTGCAGTTTACGCATAACGATGAAGAAGGCAATGGATGACCTATTAAGTTATTCTTTTTCGCAAGTATTTTTTCTCTCTTCAAATTACATTTTAGATTTTATGCTAAAATGCTAAACAGAAACAATGACTTCTAGATGAAAAGGAGTGTGATATAAACTTAGGTTCTCTTCTTTTATGAGTATATTGTTCATCTCTGTATATGTTATGGTAATGAACTATGTTGTCTTAGATAGATGAACCGAAGTTCTTACTTTTACTTGTATGATTGTTTATTTTTATCTGACGTTTATTGAGAAATGGCTTCTGCTTCAATTGCCCTACATTGTCTCTGTATATTTTCTTTTTTGTTTCTCTTTCCCTTTCTTGATTTCCTTCTAAGATTGTGTTTTGTATACCTCATTCTCTTCTCCGTTTGGATGTTGTTTGGCTACCAAAATGTAAGCATTAAGTTGGATGTTGTTTGGCTACCAAATTGTATACGTTAAGTTGCTTCCCCATCAGATTAAATGCTACATCATCAAATTAAAGAATTGGATTATTTATTAACATACAGTTTTCCAGGCTATGAATGTATTCCTTGAATTCTCTGCTTCCTCCACCCAGCCATCATCTAATGGCAGATGTACTGATGATAGTGCTAACATTAGAGAAGATTCGGCTTCCCTTATTGAATCTGATGACTGTGTAAGTAATATCGTTATTTTGTTGCTCTTGGACTTTGTGGTATTTACATAATATTATTTCATATATCTTATTCATGCTGGGAATTTTTTAAGTTGGCTTATACAGACAAAGCCAAATGCTTGACCCTTTCACCTTTCTGACTAAAGAATCGCTGATATTTTAATATATCAAGGGATGGAATGAAAATTTTATCAGATTTAAATTTTCTTCTAATCCTGGAAGTTTAATTTGGCATATATGCAGTATTAATACTTGGATGTTTATGTTAAAATGGATTAGAAAATGAAGATAATGCTGGATATATATACTTGCTCATCCCTCAAACATTACATAATTTTTATTCTTTTGAAATTCCCATTATTTTATTGTGATTGTTCATAGTCTACTCTGTCATTATAAATTTAAATTTATTTAAGATTTTGTCAGGTACAAATATTAAACTTTACCTATAAATTCTATGTATTTTCTTTTATCTTTCAATCTTTGAACAACATTGCTACTATAATCATTCTTCCTTGAATTTTAATATCAATTCGCAATGGAAAATGATATATATTGCGACTTTGCATGTCGACTTTTTTTTTGCGAGTTACGTGAATAAATCTAATTAGTAATACTTTTACGATGTATTTGATATACGTCGCAATCGTAATTCGGCTAAAAATTTTCGCAATATATAGCAGGACTTATTTGCAATCGCAATATTGGGTTTTCAGTCTTGCAAAGAATATATCATAGATCAGAATTCTCTTTTGTTTGACTGATTGATATATCTTTGGTTTATAATTTGCAAATATGAAGAACTATGTAAAGTACTTTACATGGATGGCTCAAGTCAAATGCAAACTATGCTATTGAAGCACAACCCAACTCGACTAAACTCTACTAAGACTTAGACTATGTTTGAGTGCATGTTAATGCATCTTAACAGTGCACCTCTTAATATCTTTTAAGAGCTCACATATTTATATTAAGAGGTCTTCTGAATAGTTAAGATATAAATATGAGTCTAAACTATTCAGAAGACCTCTTAATACAAAAATATGAGCTTTTAAAATGTATTAAGAGATGGACTCTTAAGATGCATTAAGATACAATCAAACACCACCTTAATCCTAAACTAGTTGGGGTTGGCTAGATGAGTCTTTTTCCTCTACTCTGCCCTATCAAGAACCATACTCACCAGTTTCAAACCTATCACTTATTCTTAATGGGGCATTTGGGCCTGGATAATAGATGTTATTATCTCTACTCTTCAGTATATCACAATTTTAGATTTCATTTCCAAACAGAAATATCCTATTTAATAGATGTTAAAATATTTACGGAGGCATTCAAAAACACATTGAAAAAAATAATACTCCCCAAGTCCCTCCGTCCACCTAAGGATGGCAGACAATTTTCTCACAAATTAATAAAATTAGTTTAGAGAATAGAGTATAGTGCATGTTCCTATTTTACCTTCTGGCATAAATATAAAATAATGGGCCCCACTTAGGAACTAAGGGGTGATGCTTAAATATAAAATAGTGTGCCCCACTTGCGTACTAAGGGGAGATGATTAAATAAAAAATAATGGGTAATCATTATTACTTTAAGGGTAATAATGTCTTAATAGTACATTTGTACTTGACTCATCCTTTTTGAGACAATTTATGAGTGTTTATGAGGTTATGCCAGCCTTTGGTAGACGGAGAGAGTATTTACTTTGTAGTGATATAGGTTGCTCTTATTTGTTCTTTAGCTTCTGAAGTGCAGTGTTGAACAAAGAAATATGAAAGATACTATGTCTAGATGTGTAATTGTAGTTTTAAACTCCTAACCGCAAACATAGTTTTGAACCATGACATTGATACGAAGGGAGTAATAATTATCTTTACAAACTTACTAAAGTTATCTGTCAAGTTATTCTGATTTTGAAAATTTGTACAGCTAACAGATAGGTCATCTGACTCAACTTCTCATTCATCTGAAAGTGAACTTCAGGATAATGTGTGGTCTATGGGCTATAATAGAAGGTAAATATTCTTATGTGATGTTGCTGCACTTTACCTTTCTTGTTCTTTATTGGGATTAGAACGTTACCTCTTTAGTGGCATGCAACATCTGCAGTGGGCATGGATGGCTTTAAGTAGCATCGATCATTTTGGTGAAAGTGAAACTAGGGAAAAAGTTGAGGTTCTAGTATGGTTCTCTACTTCTACTAATAACGGCTGTAATTGAAACATATTATTAGTACTCCAAAGTTTCTATAAGGAAGTGTTATCAATGGGTACATAGGGTGTTTAGTAGATATGCATAGTTGTTTATCTTTCGGAGTTATCATGTCCGCTCTACCCGAAGTTTGAATTAGGTAACATATAAATCTCATATAATATGTAATTGAAACATATTATTAGTACTCCAAAGTTTCTATAAGGAAGTGTTATCAATGGGTACATAGGGTGTTTAGTAGATATGCATAGTTGTTTATCTTTCGGAGTTATCATGTCCGCTCTACCCGAAGTTTGAATTAGGTAACATATAAATCTCAATGTTTGTTATCATCTAAAAACACAGAAGATGAAATAGTATTTTAAGACTTAGCTCGTACACTATGGCATCTATCTAGATATCTAAAACTGTCTTTCTATGCTTGTAAAGTTGCTATAACTTTCTGATTCTCTTGTGTCAATACTACATATTGTCTCCACTAGGTGGTGTGGTTTTCATGTTATGCCCCCCTTCTTCTTGTCAAGAGTTTTGGGAGGTGATAACTTCTTATTTTTGCAAATTTTGGATTATTTAAAAATTTCGCCATGCTTTAGATTGTACCCATCATTTAACACGGAATTCTCCTCATTTTTGAAACTGTTGATTAATACTGTAAAATTTACCCTAGATTTTTTTTATAAAGGGTGTGTTTTATGAAGAATCTATGGCATTTGTAACAGTTATTTCTTTTGAAGCCATCAGTATTAGTGTTTATTAATGCACTTTCTTAAGTTTGTAACTTTTTATTTCCATTTGTATAGGGTCGGTGGAATCCTTTCCACTCTATGTTTGTATTCTCTCTTCTCTATTAATAAACTTATTTCTATCTAACAAGATAAGATTATTAGTGTCGTGTGTCATAACTCATAATTGTGTACTTAGAAGACGTTTTTGGGATTATCATCTCACACCGAAGCCAAAGTTGTTGGCTTTATAAGCCTTTGATTATGCTAATTATATTTGCTTGGCAGTATAAGAAATTTAATAATTATTTTTGTGATGTGTAATTTTGCAATTTATATCATGTGTAATGAACTTGTAATTTTTCTCTTCTTGTGTATCCGCTGCTGTCATAGGAGTTAAAATACTTTGACTTCATATTGGTTTATTCTATGATGGTCGAGGAACTTATTAATAACTATCCAAAAGCTTAGCTGCTTTCATCATTGCCTCAGGAATTATTTTGAGGTTCTTGTTGGTTCTGAAGCACATTTGTCAACTAGTCCCAAAGTTTCTGAGTCAGAACTCCCACGGAAGGTTCTGGAATATTTGTTTAACACGCCCAGGAGTTCGGAACATAAACCTAGCACTATGAACTGGAGGAATATGGTAAAGAAAATGGAAGCCTTAGGACAAAGTTCTCAGGTTTGCACTTCTAGGGATGAAGAACCAAAGCCACATGCTGATGGTATTCTTATTGCTTATATCAACTGTTTAAGCTTGTGGTTTTACTGTGTTTTCTTATTCCATCTCTAGGCGGGCCTTCATGTGTGTTTCTATACAGCTATCTATATAGCACATGGGATTCCATGCTGTTGGCTGTGCACAAAGAAATTTACTCCGTTCCACTTTAAATGTCATGGTTCAAAACCATTTGCAGGCACGGATTTTAATACATTCAAAAAAACACATTTAGAAATAATATTTTATAATATAGTATTTCAAAATAATTCTTTAGCATCTTAAATGTAATTTTAAACCATGAAATATGTAAAATATATATTTAATGTGTCAACGACACACTTGAACTTTGTATTGCGAACATTGTAAAACCATGGCCTTTAAAGTAGAATGGTGGGAGTAATAATTATGGTAACTTCTAATTTGTGTTGTACATATAATACCCACAGATAGTAGAAGAAACTCATAAGTTTGTAAGCATTATGGACCTGATATTACTCTGCACATACTACACACAATGACTAACAATGTGATAATAGAGTAATTAATAAATTTTGAACTTGCATGCATATGGACCTCAATTGGTTTGACATATGGAATGCCACTATTTTGACAAAGGACCATAAATTATCAACAGAGAACTGCAAGCATACAAAATCTGGAGGACCTTTTAGTCCTCTGAATATTAGGAGAAATTATGAAGGCCCTATATGATATAGTACAGAGTATTTTTGTCCTATAGTTTAGGCAACTGCCATCCTGTTAAGAAGTTGGGACCTGCAAGTGGTGTGTGCAAGGTTTTCTGGAATAGTATATTTAGTCATATATAACATGGAGAGCAACCTTCAATTTTTGACCAACTCTTAAATGAAGCTTGCTTCCCAGATTCTTATTATTGTAGATGTTGTGTATGTCGGGATCACACTCCTTTCATTATATTTTTCTTATAGAAGGAACGAGTGTTTTCTGATAAATAAACCCACAAACCCTCTCATCCTCTTCCCCCCCTCTTTTATGTCGTTCTCCCATTCTGCATCAGTTGTATTATCTCTCTTCATTACATCTAACTCTGTTGTTGCTAAAGGAGAGGAATACCGAGTTTGTAGAGAATCTGCGAGGCAGCAGTGGGATTTGATGAGGTCCTATTATCAGAAGGTGATGTGAAGTATGATCTTGTTTTGTGCATATGGGTTTTCCCTTTAAAACTTCCAGATATCAAATCGAATTGTTTACCTAATTGAATTGAACAATGAAAGGTACACATTCCTTTGCAGGCAGCTACAGCATATACAAATGGGGAACGTGACTATGCAGTATACCTGTCTGAGCAGGTGTGTTTGTGTTTTGTTTTGGGTTTTTATGGTTTGAAAAAAAGGGGATGGTGGTGGGGATGTTGTGCCCAGTTACATGTTTCGCTTCTATTTTTCTCTGCCTTTGTTCATTCTACAAATGCAAGTGATTTAAGTACATATTTGATGATCTGGTGCATCCTGGGTTTCTAATCTAGTATGTCAGCCCATCATACATGTGTTGTTGATTAGATAAGTTCCTTATTGTTTAAGTATGTACAGAGGAGATACTCGAAAAGGATGCAAAACTTTAGAGTGGTTCATTCATGTATTTCTCCTTCTTTTTTTGTCCTTTTTCGGATGCCATTATAGGTTGGATAGATATACCAAAAAATAAACATTTTCTCTGGTATTATGTTTTGATTTGTGATTTATGTGTAGTTATATCACTTGTAGTTGCGGATTTACTCAATGCTGAAGAGTCTAGAGCAGTGAGAAGAAACTTTATTGAGATTCACTAGCTGATATACATTGCATATAGCTGGGGATATACCACCATAAGCTCCGCTATACACTGACATGATTTTTCATGTTGCTTTAGGGAAGGGTACACAATAAAAAAGCTCTAGAGGCAGATGAAAAGGCAAGCCAAGATATTTTTCAAGCCAGGTTGGTGATCGTCAAAAATAGTTCTTTTCCTTAAATTTATAGTTCTAATATTACTAGACGTAATGCAGAAACAAGAGCATAGAAAATATGATTACAATCGATCTGCATGGACAACACGTCAAACAAGCTATGAAGCTTCTAAAACTTCACCTGCTATTTGGTGCATATGTCCGCTGTAAGTGTCTGCGATATGGATTTTATGTTTCTGGTTTTGATATTTACTCATACCACTTGCACTTGCATGTGAAAGCTAGTAATTTTTGTGTTTTGTTTATTTTTCTTTCTGATGCTTTAGCTGTGCGGTGGTTCAAAGTTATCACCGGATGTGGAAGCCATGGTTTAGGAAAGTCAAAGCTGAAGCAATCGGTATGCATCTGAACCAGCTTGATTATTGTACTTGTATTCCTTAATCATTGTGGAAGTTAAAAATGACAAAAGATTTGGTTTTGCTAGATAGCTTTTTGACTAATCGTCCCGTACTGTTAAAGAAATTGAATCTAGGGGGCTCCATATTGTTAATTGGACTAATTTTAATGGATATATTACTTGTCAAATATTTTTTTTTATTTTGATAGACTGCATTTCATGGATTGTATCGGAAATATGTAGCCATTTTTTTATTAGGGATGACAAATTGCCATGCGGTTCCGGTTTTTCAGCGATTTGGAACCGCACCGGTCTTATAAAATCTTGAACCGGAACCGCATCGCACCGGCTCAACATTTTTCTATACCAAAATTGCACCGACTGATTTATATTTTGAGCCGCACCACACTAACTTGCACCGGTTAAAAACTAATAATATTTTTGATTTAATTTTTATTAAATTAGTTTAATACTTTTACAAAACATTATAATAACATTCAAAAAAATAGCTCAAAATATATTAACAAGTAATATAAAAATATATATTCAATTAAAATTAAGATAGCATCGTTAAATTTTTAACATTATTATAGTTTTAATATATATCAACTATATATAAAAGAAATTCATAAATTAACTTATGATATGCAAAAGTAAAAAATAGTAAATATATATGTTTGACTAATTGTATGATTATATATAATACTATGAAAATATAATTAAAATACAAGCAGTGTTCTAAAAATCTTCGCTTAGGTCCACTTAGGCCCCTCCTTGGCGCCCCGCCTAGGCGCTAGGCCCCCCTGGCGCCACACCTAGGCCCATGACGGCAAAAAATCCCTCCAGGAAATTAAGCGGGCCATAGACGGAGAAGTTTTTTTTTATTTTAATAATTACCTATACCACTTTGATATATTTATTTTTCTAATAATTTATCATATTCATAATGCAAGTTGTAGCATATCGATTCACAACAAGAAGTGAACAAGATCAAGTTAAAATGGATAATTTTATTATAGTTGTAATTTTTTGAACTTGTTCCAACTTCAAATTATATAAATAATGATACACTTGTAATATTTAATTTAATTCAATATAATTGTTAAATTTATATTTAGTTTCTTAAGTTTTAATATTGAATTGAATTTTTGAAATTTTAAATTTTATTATTTAATAGCAATCTTGTTTATGAATAAAACTAATACGTTAAAGATATATTTGAACTTTGAACAATTGCATGTTTGTGTTTGAACTTTGACATTGACAATATGGATGTGTTTGAATTTTAGGCAAAGACATTTATTATCTTTATTATAAATTATTTTACTTTATATTATTGTTTTTTGGATAAATGTAAGATAAAATATTTAAATTGGTTTAAAATAAAAAATTCCGCCTAGGCCACCCGCCTCCCGTTTAACGCTTTTTAGAACATTGAATATAACCTGTGCACCGCCAAGCTAAGCAACCGAACTTGGCTCCATCAAATCCGGTTCAAGAAGCAGTGTGGTGTGGTGCACCGCCGGTTCAGAGGCAAATATCAAAACCGCAGTCTTGATTTAAATTTTTTTACACCAAAACCGAACCGGCGAGACCAACAGTCCGGCCGGTTCGACCTGTTTCGGATCAATTTCGGTTTAAATTGTCATCCCTATTTTTAATGGTCATATTAGTTATCTACCTTTTCTTTTCACTAAAATGGTGAGACTTTTTTTTTGAATCCTAGTCAATGCCAGTGAGGGTTGGTCCCATAACCACTTGGACAAAATAAGTTGCTTGCATACTATGCTGTTTCAAACCTATCCCGGAAAGAATAGAAAGTCACCTCGTCACCACCAAAGCAGGTTTAAGAAGTCACTTTGTTTGTCTGGAAAATGGTACCCTACTTTCCAGACGCGGTATATATTTTTTTCCATGATGGAATTATGAAATATGGTCTTGGTGAATGGAGACGAATGTGGTTGTTGTTTTGACCATATCTATACGTCTACACTTCTCTTGGGTTTTTTCAGTACCTGAAGTTATTAGTTGTTGCTTGCAGGTCATTGATCTTGTACAAAAAGAAGGTATTCAGTGGGGTGAAGAGAACAGGGGAACTTTGCTAATCAGGCTTGACGGACAGACGGAGTTCAGCTTTCTGGACACAGATAGTGATACCGAATAATATTATTACGCGATTGCTGCTCACTATCAGTAGTAAGGTTTATGCTAACTTATGGGCAGTAGAATATCGAAGTAAGGATTTGAATCTTTAGCATGTTCAGTTCTGTTGGAAAGAAATCCCCTTGGCTGAAGATATATGTAGATTAATAATCTCAGGACAATCTAGTTATATATAGTGCTTGAAGGCCAGGCAAAAGTTGCAGATAACCTTGAATTTTATTTTATTTTTAAAATTGTGTACAATATGTACAGCACCGTCTAACATGTGCCGGAGGTTCAGGGTTGATTGTACGTGTTGGTTAATTTATTATACTCCTATGATATCAAATTTTACATCTGTGTACATTTATAACTTGTGAATCATCTCTTTGTTGTGGTGAAAAATCTAGTCTACTCTTCCAGTTCCAGTTGCTTGGATGGGTAAATATAATGCGTCTTGAAGCATGACACTTGACGGTAGAAAGAATTACTCATCTATGCTGGATAAGTTAAGGTTTGTACAGGTTTGGCGATGCTCAGTGAGGCTTGCTTGGTAAGAAGAAACAATGTGAAAACTAAGGTGATTTTTAAAGACTTTTAAAGAATTTATAAGTTTGGTTGTATTTAATCAAAACATTTAAAGAGTTTATAAAAGTTTACTGGTATTCAATTACAATTTTTTTAATGTCTTTAAAAGTAAGGTGGTACAAAGTCTATAAAAGTATTTTGGTATTCAAAAAGTCGTAGATTTTTAAGATTTATATTAAACTGTAGAGTTTGACAGACTTTAGAAGAAGAATTATGACTATCAACTCATATCTAAAGTCTGACTTCATCCTTAAAGACTTCTAAAGACTTTCAAATATTAAGCACAAATGTGAAAATTCAAATCGCAAGTAAAGAGGAAAGCCAGAAATTTGCGGTGTAAATACAAATTTGCGGTGTAATACCCAGAAATAAATAATAAAAAGAAATAAAATAAAATAAATAAATAGCATTTAAATATTTTAAATAATTTAATTGGAGGGTCAAACTAGTTATTTATTTTATATGGGCTAATAAGTATTAATATGTGATGGATAAATTAATTTGGTAAAATTTGGACATTAAAACTAATTGGATTTAATTTATATGTGGATAAAATTAAATTAAATTATAATTAAGAGAATTAACAAGATATATTAATAAGTAAACAAATAACTAAAGACTTAATCTGTCTCGCGGTACGTGTAATCGAGAAAAAAGGGAAAAAACACAATAAATTGTTAAGGGATAAAGCGGCAGTTCGAAAGCTTCCAATACAAATACGAAAGAATTTGTTTAACAAGAGTGAGATAAAATTATGAAACTCTCAGATCAATTGTGAAGATTATGTATGTATATATATTTAAAATTTTTGTCTTATTATTAATTATACTGCATGATTGGGTAAAATGAGGGATTATATATATATATTAGTAAAGCAATTAATATGTTATTGAATCACACGCTCACACAAGAGTGTGGATTTCATTTTCTGCAAAGGAAAAAAAATGAAATCATGAAGCCAATAATTGAATGATCAGAAGCCATGTAATAAATATAATATAATATATACATGTATTCTAATACTTAGATAAAATAATATTGTCAGAACTTGAAATTTTTGTATAATATGTTTTTTGAAAGTTGTTATCATAAACAGTGAATTATTATTTATAATATATGCACTAAAAAAATATAATAAATAATTTATCTGTGTAGCAAAATTTTAATCTTAAATCTAATAATCTTTCAATTTTATATATTAGAAGTATACAAAAGTCTATCACAATCTTGATAAAAAGTTATAAAAGTCTGTTAATTATTTCATGTAATCTATAAAAATCATTTTAAAAAAGTCTTTAAAAGTAATTAAAATCCACAAATTCTATAACATCATCTCAAAAGTAAAGAGGTAAACGAACCGAGTTGATCTGGAGTATTAAGTTGCTTAGATTTGATTCACAAAATTTATCGAGTATAAAATAAGGTTTGATTGAGGCTCATTTAGCTATTGAGTTGAGCACAATTTCGAATTGAGCCCGAGCCGTTTGAACTTTTCGAACGAATATGATCCGAATATCAATAGAAAATTATAATTTGAGGAAGTTCGAGTAATTTATCGAATTTTAAAATTTACTCATATTGTATTTGACTCATTTATATTTCGAATCGAGCTCGAAACGAACTTTTAATCGAGCGAACGAATACGAATCCGAACTATTTGCTCATTTTACAGCCTTACTCAAAAGATATTCTTATTTAGGAAAGGAAAGAGGAAAGTGTTGGATGAACTTGCAGATAGCTAATGATAATGTTTGTAGCATAAAACAGGACACCATCTGTTATCAGCTCTCTGAATTGGGTAAAAAAAGTTCTGCCGACCCATGACCAAGTCTATGTAGTATATTAAGTGAAGAATAAGATGATTAGTGTTAAGTATAAATAGTATCCACGCTTCACTTAAATGTAGAGCTAGATGATCAATCAATCAAGCTGTTTATGTTATTCTTGCTTCTTCCGTATCATCATTCTTAAATGGGTAAAAATGTAGTCAAAGAAACAAATCAGAATTTCAATTATTCATTACAACTCAAGATCATCTATTTTTGGGAAGGAAAATGCATTCTAAATAAAATTAAAATAAAAAGGCTTCTGGAGAACAAACTAATGTTATCATAGAGGAAGTTCACCACTGTCAGCTATCACAACTTTGCTTTTGGGTGTTCCGTTTTGTTTTCCTTCAGCTTCCACCTTATAAACCACATCCATTCCAGATAGCACCTTCCCAAAGACGACATGTTTGCCATCCAACCTATGCGTTAGTTTCAGTAATAAGCTTAAGAGAGTCAAATAATTTGAGCCTATAAACTTGGACTGATGGGACAGGATATATGAGTTAATAAGCATCCATGGATGAGTATTACGAGTCACTAAGACTCTGTGCTAGCAATACATAAACACATTATATACATGGAAAAAGAAATTTCTTTGGATAAGCGGAAAAAATGAGGTGTATTTATAATTTATTTATCTATTCAGTTGCATGAGTAGTTTACTTATTTACTTACCAGCTGGTTGTGACCGTCGTGATGAAGAATTGTGAACCATTGGTGTCTTTACCAGCATTTGCCATTGATAGAAGCCCTTTGCATGGACAAAAAGAAAATGTTCATTATCCAATAAATTAGGTTACTTTTCTAGCATGCTACTTGATCTGTAACTTGGTTTTAATAAAACCTTGTCATGTGGCTGATATTATTTCTGAGAAATTGGAAAGAAGACAAAACGAGACCAAGAAAGAAAATAAGCCTGCTACCTGGCCCAGTATGCTTGATCTTGAAATTCTCATCAGCAAACTTCTCTCCGTATATAGATTCCCCACCTCTTCCATCACCAAGGGTGAAGTCACCACCTTGAAGCATAAAGCTAGGAATAATTCTATGGAAACTACTCCCCTTGTAATGTAGAGGTTTGCCACTCTTTCCAACACCTTTCTCCCCTGAAATGATAAAAACACATTTGTAAAACTAACTCAGTATGATATAGTCAACATGGATAAGAATAGGCTGTTTTGCTTTTAAATCCCAGACTCATATTTTTTGTGTCGTTTCAGTACACTAAAAGAGATGGGTACACTTTGCATTACAAAAAAATACATAAAGGAATTATTCAGTAATACTATGTTCATTGAACCTGAGCATTGACATTAAAACTTCAAAAGTGGACCAATAAATTAAGGCAACGAAAAGCAGTTAAATCAATATACTTGTCCAAAATAAGGCCAGATTTTATATCAATGTACCTGTGCAAAGCGCTCTAAAATTTTCTGCAAGCCAAAAAAAATGCAAATTAATACACGTGAAGACTGAAGGATATATACAATAACACGTGAGAAATAATTAAAAGAAAGCCTTAAACAAGTGCAGGATATCAGATGTAATGTCATACCTGCAGTTTTTGGAACTGTCTTCCCAAAGAGACCCATTACAATACGCCCTGAAAACAAAAGAAATATCTTTCTAGTATCGATGCATATTATATATTGCGGAATGTATTTTACTCTCTGAAAAAGCAACACATTGTTTGTACAAGGGAAGGTAAGTATTTTATGTATTTATCTACATGTAGAATGCTTTTCTCCAATTGGAGGGGACACCAAAGGCCTCTGCCCTTCCATAGAAGGGGGAGGGTAGAGCTTTTTGTTTTTTCGTTGAACAAGGGTTTTTTCGTGTTGTCAAAGAGTTGAACAATGAAAATAGACGGCTAGTGCTTGATTGAAATTGATTGGGTCATGTAGGAACAAGGCCGGGAATAAGAATTCGAAATGTGGATCAGACAAGATCAGAGGTACTCCAAAAACCAAGTGGCACACAGGTAGATTCCGCCCTTTGTTGTGTGACATCAACTTCTCACAATAGAAATTAGTGATGATGTCAAAAGATAGGATTCCAACCCGGTGATACGAGCATTGGTGCACAGGAAGCATATCTAATATCAAGTTTTGCTTAATAATTTAGCCACTAAAGTAAATAGAAAACAAAGGAAAAGAGCAAACACCCAAAAAATTTGTTTTAGAGAGGTTGACCAGCAATTTGGGTCCCCTAAAATAGTATTCAGCCCTGAGACTGAAACTCTGAGAAGGTTGGGAAATCAAAAACCAAAAGTATTTTAATTTGATAGATACTAGACAACCAAAAATAACACCAAAATGTAAAGTTCAACTTTATTTTTCAAAAAAATGTGATCACAGAGAGGCCTTATCAACCACATCCTCTTCACAGGAGTATGAAGTTTTTTTTCTTCAGACCGTGAGAACCTCAATGACCAAATCACAACCAAAAATAGCTTTAATAGCTTTAGTTTCAAACAATTCATAAAGAAACCACTATGCTCCACATCAGTGAATGTCAAGAAGTGCATCTTCTCATAAAAAAAATATATGCAAGAGTTTTCAGCCGTAGACCCAGAGGTCCAGAGTTGACTCCCACTGAAAAAAGAATAAGGGTCACGGACCGCAGATTTCGGCTGTTTCGGAAGCCTTATTCGGGAAATAGTATTGGAAGTACTTCTATATACTTTACCAATACTCAAAGCTACGTCCACATATCAACCTTTGACTGACAAAAACAAAGAGGGACAACATACTCCAGATATACCAACAGTTGGAAATGATAAATTTGAATACAGAAAATAGAGCATACCAGCTGGTTTTCCAGCAATCTCAACATCAAAGTACACTTTCTGAGTCACTTCCTTCAAATCTTCACTTGACTTTTTCTTTGCCTGCAGAGCCCAATGAATTTATCAGATATAACCATTCCACTTACTAGAACAGAAAAGAAAAAAAGATATAACTATTCTTTCTACTTATGAAATGGAGAAGTTACATGATGCAACTTGAAAGTAGATAAAGCTGGACAGATTATTTAAGAAGTTAGAAGAGAGTTACACATAATGAGAAAAAAATGTTGTTTAGTTAAGAATAATAAGACCTGTTTTAAAATTGAATCTAGTAATTTGTTTTTATGTCCCGTTTCTCCAATTTCTCAAAAAGTTATTGATCATTTCTGGTTGATATCGACCTTAATCAACACCAGATTTAAAAACGAGAGGAACTACGCTAGCTTCTTAAAATTAATGGACTACTTATCCAAAAAAAATCAGACTGAAAGGAGAAACAATAAAAGACTTGTTTTCTCATGACATTACGAATGTAGACTCTGTTTGCTATGAAATATTTTTTACTGAAATTCATTTACATGTAAAAGCTCTTTTTTTATGCTGGTTAATAAATATATAATCCCACAAACATGTATGTGCACACATGCATATGAATACGCACACATATTTGTACTTATAACTTACTATAAAGTGCAGAGTATAGGTGAACTAAATATGTACCATGCCTGTATATATGCACATATATGAATATGTATATATACATAATATATATATATATATATATATATATATATATGATGTATGACTAACAACCATTTACCTTGTAAATTGCCTTGCCCAAATGATTTCTCAAATCAATTTCTTAGGATAATTCACAGTCAAAACACTTGGTTTATCATCCAAAAATAGAAAAGACAACATTTTTATGTCAAATCTATCAACAGTCATAACGATAAAGCAGTGTGCATTCTCTTAGCATAGACAAGTGAGTGATTTTGTTGCTTACTAGGTTGTAATTCACATATCCAAGAAAATTTTGTTGTAAAAATACATTCTATTTTCTATAACTTTCCTCATGTCAATTTCAATTCTCTACCACCAAAAAAATCAAAGAAACCCTCCAAACAAAATAGATCACACTGGACTCGTATAAATCGACTATGAAGCTCAATATATCTCAGACTTCAGCAGGCTAAAACAAAGACAACACTTTAAAGCTTTTATGCGCTGAATACAATTAACAAACAGAGAAGATGATTCACAGGAAACCATAAACAATTGTCAAAAATTATGAGTATCTATCACAGATCGAATCTCATGTAATCATTCATAAGCGTAATACAATCGAACAATTATGATCAAATAGCTTAAAACCCTAGAGATAATGATCGGATCACAACAGAAAAAGGCTATGAACACTCGTAGAAGAGTTTGGAAGAGTACCTGAGCGAGTGCTAGGGTTCCGAAAAGGACTAGACTGAATAACAGAGTCACAGAAATTAACCTCCTTCCTGCCATCTCTGCTCAGTTCACACTCTCTCTCGGACTGCATATAGTGAGGGAGAGAGTTTATATTGGAACGGAGAGATTAATCTTAACCAATAGTCGACAGACACGTATTACGTTTTTGGTGTTTCGGATCGATATTATTGGTTTATGGGTCGCGGGCTTCTTATTAGGAGCATTAATTTTAGACGTAATTGATTAATATGATATTTAAGTTAGATGTAATTACTCTGTGTATCAATTTATTATAAAATTAATTTTATGATCTCATTTAAATTACGTTTTTTTATTATTATTATTTTATCTTTACCTGTATCTTTATAGGAGTATAAATTTTGATGTACATATAAATATATTCTTTATTTTATACTTGCATCACTTTTTAAAAAATGTCTTAATTTAAATTTTACAAAAGTGTCGCATACTTGATCATATCGTACATGTAATGGAATTCGAATCCAAATAGTCACAAATTTCTGATTAAGAAGTAACAGTGGTTTATTTAAGA
The DNA here is from genome assembly GCA_020205605.1 of Panax ginseng. Lineage (NCBI taxonomy): Eukaryota > Viridiplantae > Streptophyta > Magnoliopsida > Apiales > Araliaceae > Panax > Panax ginseng. The sequence continues at coordinate 7,392,975 of CM035138.1, read as the reverse complement.
ACAAATTGGTTACTAGAATTTATTGTTTTTGAACTGTAATATTTGGTCATTTAAATTTTTAAAAAAAGTATTATGTTTGAATATCAAAATTATATTTTTAAATTAAATAAATTGTATAAGGGAATAAATTTTATGTGTTTAACTTTTAGATGTTACCTACTCTCAAATATAATAAAATCAAATGTGATAAATAATTTAATAATTAAATAAATTCCTTTAAGATAAATAATAATTTATTTTAAAATGATTTATAAGTTAAAATTTAAAATAATTTATAAGGTAGAATTAAAAATATTTGATACTATTTTTACTTATAAATTAAAAATTAAGTTAAAACAAATTATTATAGTGTTTGTTTAAAATAACTTATAAGTTAAAATATAGTGTAAAGATAACTAAATTACTAACAAAAAAATTATTACATTTAATCAAACTTATTATTTTAAATTATTTTTTAAAAAATAATAAATTATTACTTTTCAAAAAATAATTTATACATCAACTTATTATAAGTCATAAAATAAAACACACACGCGAATAGTAAAAAATTACTTATAACAAAACAATTTATAAGAAGTTGCCGAACATTCATTGTATAATACCTATTTTTTTTTTAAGAAAAAGAAAATCAGTAAATGGATTATTACACAGAAATACTGTTACAAACGAACGAACAGTCACCGTTAACCCAGGGAGAAGAAGAAGAAGTGAGCTAAACTGCTCCATGCAGCTACCATTCCGACAGCCGCACAGCCCACAAGGGTCAGTTCAGTTGTAGGTTCTTTAGTGCGTATACTATGAATAGTACTTTTGTTTTAAAAAATAAAAAAAAGAAAACATATTCGTCAAACTTTAAACTATTCCGCTTTAGAACGCTCTTGCTTTCTTTGCACTCTTGTCTAAATTCCGTTTTTAATCAACCAAGCAATCAAGTTTTTGAGTGTTGAGCCTTAATTTCCTTTCTTAGAACATGGAAGAAGAAAGCCATCACAATATAGCTGAATCTCTCATTTATTCTTCTTCAAGTACCCTTAATGGGCCTTCATCTTCTTCACAGGTTCAAGAAGAAAGAGAAGAAGAAGAAGAGCAGCAGCAGCAAGATCGGCAGCAATCGAATGTATTTAATCGAACAAATCTATCATTTTCCAATTTGGGGTCGACTGATTTGGGACACGAAATTTGGTCCTGTTTCACTGTGCTCTTCACATTTTGGTTCTTTGGTCAGTCTTCAATCATATCTTCTTTTTTTTAATCAATTTTTTTAGTGTCGGTATAAGCTATACTTGTAATCTTTTTAACGAGGAAAAGGAAATTCAGAAAAATAAAATACTTCCTCGGTTAAGAAAAAGAAGAAGAAGTCCATTTGATTTTTTTTTCCTAATTAATTTACAAAATCTTAAGATTCAAAGTTGATGCGAATTTATTTGCTATTGATTAATGCAATAGTTAACCTAAACTACTTGATAAGTATTACTTCAGTATAAATTGTTATTTCGAATATTAAAATAAACTCGCTCACAATTTGAATTTTAGGATTTTGCCAATTGACTAGGATCAAAGCCAAATGATACTCTTTTTTTGGAACAGAGTGGGTAAAATTTAACCCTTTGTCATACATTAAGTTGATGGAACATTTCTTCAACACTTTGGGCTCGCATGATTTTCGGAAAGTAGGCACCAGAATTGGATAATGGTGTACTTTAGGTGCTAATCCTCAGTTTTGTCAAAGGAATTTGAATTATGAATCCATTTTGTCTAGTCTCCTGTAGGATTTATTGTTTTGTTTTGATAAAAGTGCCAAGTGTTTCAAATAACTGAAATGCCATTTTCAAATCCAATTTCATGAAATTTGATGGCTCCCAACACACTTTAAGTAGAACTTCTAGTTTTAAAAGTGCTATCAACTTCCAGCGAAATAATATGGAAAGTGAAAATTTTCACAAATATCAGTTGGTTCTGACTAATTTCATTCTCAGTTTGTATTTTCTCATGTATCAATTGATGACTTCGTTTGTCCTGATATTGTTCATTTGCGTGGATTTTCCTGATATTTCATATCAGCAGCATCCATGATTGTGATATTTAGCTTTTATGGACCAGTGGATTTACATTTGGGCCCAAATTGCTCACGTCTTGTACAAGTTAACTCACTCTTTGTGCAGTCAATTAAGGTTATTTGCTCTTTTTCTCATTTGAACATTCCATTACTTTTGGTTGCTGCTATTATACTATATTTAATTTCAGTTGCTTTATGAATAGTCTCAGGAAATAAAGGAGTCAACACATGGGGCAAGACTATATGGATTTTATGAAACTCCTTCTTTGGATGTTGAGATCACCTGGTCTGAGACACATGGTGCATATGTACAATTTGGTCATCACAAGGCAAAAATTCTCAAGTTTATTTTTAACCTATTATATACTTTAGTCTTAATTATGCTATGATTTGGTGTTACCCTATTTTTTTCTTGAGTCTTTCCCTTTTTCCAATACATTTCTCGGTAATTTTTATTATTTCAAGCGAAATCCTTAAGAAAAAAGTTTATTAGAATCTGAAAATTTTGAGTTTGTTCATTCAAGGAAAAACTTAGAAATCTGCACATTATACAAAAAAATGGTGAATCTCCCTATATCTGCTAATGCTTCCATTCATGAATATGGATGCTGAGATGCTATGATTGCTGCACAATTGGAAATGATTATCCTGGTTTTGCAGGAATGGGAATACTTTCTGAACATGGGATCTACATTGAATATTTCATACAGCGTAAAATCTTCAATTTCTGCTCCTTTATCTCTTGTAATATCTCAAGGTAATAACTTCTTTTTGTCATCAGATCTAGCCCTTTTTTGGATAATATTGCGCTTACAATGTTTATGGTTTGAAATTTGAATGTATACGAATCTGTAGGAGTTATTAGAGCAATGTTCTAGAAACCCAGACTTGGATTTGGGAACATAGAAGAGTGTAATAAATATACAAGTTAGAAAAGAAAGTAACTTTAACTTAATATAAGTTTTGATAGCCTATGATTATCCTTCTGCTTTTAGAAATTTTGTGATACTTACATGTTTAGGCTGTAAACTAAATAAACTGATCTGCTCCTATCCTTCTTCTGCTTGCAATTTCGAAACACTCTGTTGTATAATTGTTTGATTGTTTCTAGCATGCGCCTTTAAACTCCAGTTGGATTTCTATTTAGACAAAAGAATAACAATTTAGTGTTACTTAAGATTGTCATATGTACAAGTATTACTTGATTTTACTTGTGTACTTTCTCCAATATCCATTTTGCAGGTAGAGATAGCCTTCTTGAGTGGATTGAGGATCCATCATATCCTAATACAACTTTGTCTTGGAATATTATTCAGGGTAATGAAAGATTTATGTTGTTGTTGGTTGTTAATTGTGAATTAGTTCTCTTAATCATTTCTTTGTTTCTTCTTCTTCTTCTTTTTTTTCTTTCTTTTTTTAAATTTATTTGCAGGGGATGGTATGATCCAACAGGATATTTTGAGCTCTAAAAGCTATTATATTGCACTGGGTTGCTTGAACACTGATGAGGTGGAGGTAATAATGTTAATATGTCAATTTGTTCTTGTAATTGTTTTTTTGGGTGCTTCAAGTTTTGAAATTATTTCAACTGCCAAGCTCTAAGTATGGCAGAAGTCCATGGATGGTTGTAGTGATGTCTTATGTAACAGTATATTTCCGAGTGAAAATAGCAATTCCCTTTAGGTTTTACTGTCCATATAACAAAGGCTAAGCACCAATTGTAAGCACACAAACTTGGTTTGTTAACTAGCGCAAGTTGAAGATCTATTATCTGTTTGTTGTCCGCACAGAACATTTTCAGTACAACAAGTGATGTGTGACTTATAGAAAATATTATTACATTTATTTTGTAACTGCTGTTTACATTAGAATGAAAATTTAAATAAGGTTCTCATTTGTTATTCCTTTTTCTTTCACTTATATCAGACAATACTGCATTGTATAGGTACGACTAAATTTTACGATAAAGGCATTTGTCTATGATACAACTAAAGCATATTACAACTGCTCTCTGAGTCATGGTGAATGCAGCCTTGAGGTTTTTCTTCTGAGGACAAATGCTGCTCTCCTAACTTCTCCTGCTCGTGAACAGGTAAAGATTTATTTTCTCCTAGAGGTTTTCCATTTTATTTTCCTGAAATCGAAGAGCCAGACACTTGCAGTTGGAATTTCTACTATTCCTGCCATCATGATATGAATCATAAACATACCCTTTATTGATTAATCAGAACTTTGCATCCAATGTATATGGTGATTGGAATATTCTCTAGTTCATTTGGGAAAGATGAATGATAGCAAGTTTCCTTGCCGGTCACATTTATGGTCTCGTTCCAAGGGTGACTCAAAATTTCTCTGTGGTACTTCCTGATTTGAATAGACTAATCTTTATTCATGCTAACCCCTTCTAGACTTCTGTTATGAGGCTTAAGCCTTCCCTTTTTTGTCTTTAATTTTCATAGACCTTTCCAATGATATCGAACTTGGGTTTTCGTGTTGGTATTTTAGAATAACCATGTGTTCCAACACAAAATGTTCTTCAGATCCCATGTATTAAAAACTTACTTTTTCCCTTCTTCTTCTTTTTTTTTTAATAAACCCTTCTTTTTTTGGGTTGTAGATAATGCTGTACTTGTTTTGACTTTTCAAAAATATTAATAAAAAAAATAACATTTACTTGTTTTTGTTTACTCAGGGAGCCAATAACGAGTGGAATGTCAAACTGTCTTATGGTCCCCGATGGACGTCTTTTTTTCTAGGATCAGGTCATTTTTTGTTCGCCTTTTTTTGTCATTCTTATGGAACCTTGTAATAACGTTTATTCTTATATTATTGATTGCTTCTAAATGTAGGTTATGTGTCCATCTTCATGATATTGGCCTTCAAAATCTTTAGAATGTTCCAGATTGACAGAAGAAATAGAGCGACACTACAAGCTGTGGAGACCGGATCTGAACAAGCCCCATTACTTTCGCGAAAAGATGATGATCTCTTGAGCTTGGGTTCATCCTACGATTCAATCTCTCATGATGAGGAAGAACTGGATAAGTGGCTTGCAGTGGTTTATTCTGATGGAAAACTACTAGAGGGAGAAACCAATAGCAATCCTCAGCGTCTTTGTGTTATATGCTTTGATGCCCCTAGAGACTGCTTCTTTCTTCCATGTGGCCACTCTGCCACATGTTTTACTTGTGGAACAAGGTTAGCTCACTCTTCTGTTGAATATTGGTAGGAAAATTTAAGGTTTGGGAGGTCCGAGGGTAAGCAAAAATTTTGAAACGCGAACCAAACTGGTTTAAGGTTGTTTGAGATGTACTATAAAAATCATTGGTTTGGGTTGGTTATGGCTCATTCAAGAAACCATTTATTAAAAGCAACCCAACTCGACTGTGTTTATAAATTAAAATTATGTGTTACATCACATAATATGGTACTCCCTCCCTTCCATATTATTTGCTCATTGGAGAATTTTAAACTCAAAATTGACATAGATTCTTTTAATTTTAAACACAATGATGAATATTGTAAAATATCTAAAAAGTATTACTCATTGTAAGTTTTATTGTTTTATAATTTTTAATGAGTCATCTCAATTTTGAAATTAAAAATGTCTCAAATTGACTTTCAAAAGTCAATAATGATTATTATATTAGTACTTATGCTTTCAGCTTTGAGATTCTGAGGTTTACATTATGTGGCCCTATTTATCCTTTGATTGATTTTTTTGTATATAATTACCAACTTTGAAAAGTTTTAAGAACCTTTTGCGAACAGGTGGCTTAAAAGCCAAACCATGATATGGGGTTTGGGTGGTTTCAAAATTAAGATGGTTTAATTTGGTTTACAATATTGAATAACCATGGTGGTTTGGTTTGGTTATGGTTTGAGCCTAAAACGTCCCCAAAGCAACCCGTGCACACCCCTACTTGCGATATTGATTCCCCAGCTATAGGGATTTAGTTGAAAAGTAGGTGGTGTTAAGTAAATAAATCACTCTTTCCTACGTTCAGGATATTTGATCAAATGCATTGTTATGCTCTTTTATGTCCTGATCTTCCATTTTGCATTCAGGATCCACCTTATTGTGCTGGTTAACTTGTGTATGAGATAACAAGTGCTAAGCTTATTAACCACATATTTAAACTGAATGTTCCCATGCATTACTTTATCCTTTTTAGTTTCAATTTTTTTTTAGTTTAAAGGATTCATGTGTTGTAGATTTGTTGATGGTGTGACGAGAAATTTGATAACCGTTTGAGTTTATTACCCTGCAGGATTATTGATGAGGCTGGTACATGTCCCATCTGTTGTAGGACCATGAAAAAGGTGAGGAAGATAATCGCTGTATGAGCAGTATATCCAACCTTACTTAAATCTTCAGGCACCCGGGTTGACCAACTTCGAGATTTTCATTGGAGATGCATTCTATTACATGAGGCCGAGGTGGGTTTGTAAAGGATTTGTGTTCCAAGTGTTTGCTGGAGTATGATTGCATGGAAGGCGCAGACTATAACAGACTATACTTATTTCTTCAACTAGACAACTATGGTTTAGGCATTCATTCTGTACAAATATACCATGATTATATGCATCAAGCCCATGTAAGTTGGTTTAAAATTTTTAGTAGGACCAAAGTTCGTTGCCTTTGCCAGTTGAAATTTCCTGCTACAAATTTTTGTATGTGTTTGTTCATAGTTTAATTCAGATGGTTACAATATGGACAGTTCTGTCCATGTGCACAACTGCACCATTTCGTTCATATACTCAGATTGATGGAACCCATAAAAAATGGTGATATTGTAACTCCTATGCTTTCTGTACAAAACATTATTATGTTATAATCACCCAAGGAACAGAAATTTCCTGGTTGAAACACAAAATACGCAGAACACTAGTAACAAAGACTACAAAGAATCACCTTATTGGAAAATGAAATTTTTGGTAAACATACATAGACTAACACTTAGTTAAGTGCGCTTAACAGATGTGACTACTTCTTTCAGAGTTTTGAAGTTGAGTGTTGAGCTTCCATTTGATCCTAAAGCTTTGATTGCTTGTTCTCTGAGTACACCAATGTTGTTCCTCAGTTCCTTCCGCATTTTCACTCAACAAAACGAGATCTAAAGCGTTCATCATTCCACGTTTCGTGAACACCCCACCCTCAAGTTTAACCCCAAACCGCCACACCTCCTCCACCAACCGTATGGTCAGAAAATGTTCTCCCAGAAACGGCCTGCCGATCAAAGGCACACCGCCTGTAATACTCTCCAACATAGAATTCCACCCACAATGCGTTACATGGGCTCCAACCGAAGAATGTTCCAACACTTGCAACTGGGGAGCCCATGAAACCATCCTCCCAATATTACTACCACTGGTCCTTTCAATAAATCCTTCTGGCAAAATGTGCCATTCACTCGCTGGGAGTGACCAAAGAAATGGAACTCCAGTAGCTTCAAGTGCTTGGGCGCATGCCACAAGTTCATCTGGTGGGCATTTCATCAAGGTACCGAAGCTAATATATGCAACTGATGCAGCTTTATGCATGTTCAACCAAAGTATGCATTCATCGGAAGATTTAGATGTTGGCGCTGGTTTGTTTAATGAATCGTAAAGCGGTGAGGGGCCGATGCTAAGTACCTTTGTTTGTAATTTTGATTTTAAATCGTCGGTGACAACCGTGTCAAGTTTTTCAAAGGAGTTGAGCACAACTGCGGCTGCTTTTGACAAGGTTAAGGCCATCTGATAATGCAAAACTCCGAGCAACTGTTGTCTGTCTTCTAAGAGGAGTTTAGGTATGTCAGTGATGCGTATTGTTGACATTCCGGGTCCGGGGATGTGTTCAAATGGTTGTTGATCTGCACTACCATCTTGCTTGCCTGTTTAATTACGTACATCAAGAAGGTATAATAATTCAGCTATAATTCTTTTCTTTTTGCGGATAGGAACTCCCGAACTAGTACTATATATATTCTTTGAGAATTATATACTTAAATATATAAAAATAAAAAAAAAGGTCAACAGTCTTATTTAGAGGTTTTACATTGTGCATATATCATATACTTAGGCTAATATTAGACAATAAGCAATTAATGCTTACTTGAAATTTTCAAACGACTTATATTGAGGGATAAAAACATTTCTATAAAACGGATTATATTAAGGAACGGATGAAGTCTTATTTATTGGGCATAAAAAGTAAGAGAATCAAAATCATATTTAATACTTGGGGCAATATTGAAACTAAACAATTAATGCTTAATTAAAATTTTCAAACGACAAATATAAAAAAACATAAACATTTCTCTAAAACGACATTTAAAAAGGGACGGAGGGAGTATATGTTCATAGAATTTGGATTTTTTCCATTACATATTTCTCTTTATTTCATTCAATACTCCATATTTTTATAGTTTTTGAATAATATACTTGAAATCCGTACTGCTAAAATAATTTATTATATTGAATAACATAATTATTTTTAAATTAAAAGTAATTCGACAATTTTTTACTATTTAATGAACATGTAGATTTTTCATTAAACTTTTGATGGATGAAAATTATTTAAAATTTTTAAAGGTGAAAATATTTTTATAATTTCAAGTTTTTGTAAGATTGAACTTAATATGAGTAACTATTTATTAACATATTTTGATTATTATTAATAAAATTATAAAAATTAAATAATTAATATATTAGATGAAATAAGAGAAAATATGGAAGGGAGGGGTGACAAATCCATGTTTCTAGCTTCACATGATTATGATTCTACACAACCACTGAAGGGAAGTCCTATTGAAAAAGACAAATAAATAATCTGTGTGTATAAACAAAAATAAATTAAGTGCCAAGTCCAAGTGTTGATTATAAAATGCTAATAATATAATAGTAATAATAAAGATTTTCCATTACAAAGATTAAATAAATACTAGTGTCATAGATTAGACTAGCCACCAGACAGAATCTCGAACTCCTTTTATAAAGCACCGATCTTCTTCGCCCACCACCCCTTTTCATTCATTCATATCCCGTATCTGAAATTGTTCAATCAGTGTCCTAAAATCCTAGTTGAGCCTTAAATTTCCGACACAGACTCTTCCTCTCTGCACCAAAATGGCCGAAACCGGTGTCGTAACAGTCTACGGAAATGGCGCAATCACCGAAACCACTAAAAAATCAACCTTCTCCGTCAAAGTAGGCCTGGCCCAAATGCTTCGCGGCGGCGTTATAATGGACGTTGTTAACGCCGATCAGGCCCGCATCGCAGAAGAAGCCGGAGCCTGCGCAGTCATGGCCCTCGAACGTGTACCCGCCGACATCCGGGCTCAAGGCGGGGTGGCCCGAATGTCCGACCCACAACTAATCAAAGAAATCAAACAAGCCGTCACCATTCCGGTCATGGCCAAGGCCCGGATCGGGCACTTTGTGGAGGCCCAAATCCTCGAAGCCATTGGTGTAGATTACGTCGATGAAAGTGAGGTGTTAACGTTAGCCGACTACCAGAACCATATCAACAAGCACAATTTTAGAATTCCATTCGTCTGCGGCTGCCGGAACCTCGGCGAAGCCCTCCGGCGGATCCGAGAAGGCGCCGCCATGATTCGCACAAAAGGGGAGGCTGGGACAGGGAACATAATCGAAGCGGTTCGCCACGTGCGGTCCGTGATGGGGGACATTAGGGTTTTGAGGAACATGGATGATGATGAGGTTTTCACTTTCGCGAAGAAAATTGCGGCGCCTTACGATTTGGTGATGCAGACAAAGCAGCTGGGGCGGTTGCCGGTAGTTCATTTTGCAGCCGGCGGCATTGCGACGCCTGCTGATGCCGCGCTTATGATGCAACTGGGGTGCGATGGGATTTTTGTTGGTTCGGGTGTTTTCAAAAGTGGGGATCCGGCGAGGCGGGCACGGGCGATTGTTCAGGCAGTTACCCATTATAGTGATCCGGAGGTGCTGGCAGAGGTGAGCTGCGGGTTGGGGGAAGCTATGGTGGGGATTAATTTGAATGATGTTAAGGTTGAAAGGTATGCGAATCGGTCAGCGTAGTTGAAAATTGGGTTGAAGTTTTAATTGGTGTTGATACTCACCAAAAGTTTTAATCTTTTACAAGTTATTGGTTGTCTCTTTTAGTTTCTGTGTTGCAGATGTGTTATGGAAGGGTTTTGGGGATGGATTTTCATTTGTAATTGTAGAAATAAATTTGTTTTTTAAGTATCACGTTGTAGTGATATGGTATAGTTGTTGGCTTTGAAGTTGGCTTTGAAGTTGACAGTAGCCAGTTGGATAGATTTATATGAACTTCATAGATTAAAAATCCTTAAAATCTTCAGATGATTTGGTCTTTAATGTATTGTTTATTTTCAAATCTACGTGTTGACTATTTCTCCCATTGTTTATGTGAAAGATTATATTTTGTTGACTGCATCTTCTTAACTTGTCTAAGCCTGTTTCTTGATTCTTCTGGAGATGTTTGGAGCACTAGGATTCTTTGGTTTTGATATTTAGGTCATTTCTTATTATGATTGGAAAGGTAGTATATTGCTATACTCAGAACGGCAGAGCATTGAGGCTAGCTTTTGATTCCCATTTATAAGTGTGGTTTAGCCTTTTATCCTTTTTAGGACTGTTTTCTTGCTCAATTCTACTTTCTGGCTGTCAACTAATCCTTTGCATCAGATTATTAATTAGCGTACATATGTCTTATATTGGATAACATTTTTGTAAACTTCGCCGTCATACCACTATTTTTGTTATTGGCATATCAAAATTGGTTGGTTACATACTCCCTCCATCTGGAAATGAGACTTCCAGTTGGCTTTTTGACTTTCCATATGCATTCTAAGTTTTGCCTAAGACACACTTAAAGATGTTTTTTAGTTATTAAGTCTAAGTTTTAAGATATCATATGGGAAAAATTGTTGATATTAATTATTTTTAATTTAAGTGTGTTATTAGCAAATTATGCATAAGGAAAAGTCAAATGGGACTCTCATATCGAGGTACTCTCATCTCGAGGTGGGAGTGTGATTGTGTTTGATAGTTATATAGCTATAGTTGCCCACTAGCTATCTCATCAGGAAATTTGCTTTAGAGTAAATAGTGATAGATTCCACTGCGATTGTTTTTATCTCTATGAAATATTAATATAATGGACTGACCTCTTATTTGGATGTGACTAGAAAAGTCTCAACAGTGTTTGAACTATAGGAGTGTGGGTTAACTGGCCTAGTGAGTCCCATGGATATCAATGTAAAGCATGAAAAAGATGGCAGGGATGCTAATTATGTAAATTATGATACTGTGCTGGATACATGATTAACTAAAAAAATGAATTTTGTTATAAATACACTGAGAACCAACAACCAAGTCAAAGCTTGAATGACTTTGGATAAACCGATCCCTCTCTCCCCTTTTCCTTGCTTCCTCTTCCTACGGACTTCATATCTTTGTAGCGTATTCATCATATCTTTGTAGTGTATTGGCTAGTGACATCTCATCTTGGATAGTTGTAATAAGTTATAAGCTCTATGGTCGTGCAAGTCATATCTGGGCATGTCCTGATCCTGTTGGTGCATTTGAAGAATCGTTGTTTTTGTGCATTTGAAGAGTTATTGTTTTATGCTGGATAATTGCAAACTATTTAAATTCCAAGTTTATTACACCAGTCACGTTTCCTTAAGAATTGCAGATTATTTTAAATTCTCTTGATGCTGGTTGATTCCCTACTATGTTGGAGTCCGCAAGTTACTCACGAAAGAGTGTAATCAATATGGCAGTATCTATATTATCTTAAATCTATGTTTTTAGTCTCTTAAATAATCAATTTTTTTAGTATTTTAGTAGTTGGAGTTGGAGTAATTTAAGTTTATAGAATGGTCTAAAGAGACCCTAGAAGTGTTGAGAGTTCCATTGTGTCAGTTGCGGCAATTTAGATGCAGTCATTTGTCAATGTCAAGTTCTAATGTCTGCATTTATTATCCGAGTCAACTAGATTCTAAGATCTACATAAAGCTCTTGTTGTACTCTTGTGCAGGCAGGCAGAATTGAACTGAATCTCTTATGATCCTAATGTAGGTTATTCTAACTCTAATTGCTGCAGTTTGAAGGATTTGATCACTCCAAAGATGTGCTGAGGTGGACTCCTCCCATCCCCCTCCATTCATTCAACATATTCTTCAATGTTCTGTTTAATCTCTTGGCAGGGCCACATCACTTACATCCTTGCCAAACAAATCTAATTCTCATCCACTCCAGTTCCCACTTTACTTTCCTGCGTCCTGCTTCAGGTTTTTGTACATCCTCGTGTTCCTCTATAATTTCGTTAGCTTACCTGAGTTCTTTCTGCAAAAAAACTAAGCAAAGCCAGAAAGCAGGACTGTTATGATAGCCTGGACACTACAAAGCATCACCACCATTTCTGTATATATAACCGACTGTTGTTTGTTTTCAGCATGTGAAAAATTACTGGAAGATGTAGATTCATCCTAGATGGAATATGCATGGTGGAGTTTGTAATTTACAAGTCTATTTCTCTTCACTATCATTCAGTGCTGTGGCATATCTTCTCAACTTCTATTAGATTCTTCAAATATATTATTCACATCATGGAAGAAACAGATTGTTTTAGTTTGCCTAGTATCAAAATGATCAATCTTATTAAGCTTTTGGCTCGACACAACCATATTCTTCCATTCTACAAAATATAAAAATAAATTCAATTTATCAATAAGATTTTTTATTTTTTTTGGGAATAAATGGAGCATTGAAGGGACTTTCCAATATTTTTTTATATTCACATTTACACAGTTTGACCGTTCAATAATATAATTTTTCTAATTTACTTTTGTGATAACAATTAGTTGTTGAGCAAATAAAAACACTAGTAACATATTCCATATTTGGTTGGTAGATTAGATATAAAATCAAGAATTTATGCGGGGTGCTGTGATGAACTTTGTAGTACCAACTACAATACCAGTAAAACCAAGATAGAGGCTTTTCACACGTGCAGTTATGAACACAGGACTTCTTCTATACCTTTTCCTTGCGAATTAATTCTAACCACTCTATTTAGTCTTTGTTTATCATTTTTCTTATATATTGTAAATAGAGTTATGCTACCTTTAGATTGTAGGTATGAATATGAAAACGTGTTAAGATTGATTTTTATTTCTGCGGATTAGACAAATGACTATTACGACATTATAGTTGGGGTCTTGTTTTCCGGTGAGTGAATGGCTGCCTAGCTCGTCGATGAACTGGCTGGGGGTTGCAAGGGAGCAGCGCACCTGGAAGTCAAGTGCAAGGTGCAATTGGACTTGGGAATTTATTAATAGTCCGATCTTAGGTTTTACGAATGTATTGGGACTTGTGTGTTTGAGTTCATGTTATAACAACTAGAATTTTAATCTAGTTACTATAAAAATATTGTTTGATGTGTGAATCATTGTAAGGGGTGTGAGACATCTAATAAATACATCAAACAAACAAGACTAGCCAAATTGGTGAACCTGAATATATCACGTGTTCTTACTTTTTGGTTTTTCATATAATATCTGTGTGTGATTGCAATATTATTCGTACTTAAATTCTAACAAAATGGAATGACTCATTCTTATAAAAATAAATAAAATTGTGTTTAATTTTTTCCATTAAAATGAAATGGATCATTCATATTCTGTCAAGTCAAATTCATAAATTTTATTTTTAAAAAAAAAATATGAAACGACTCATTCTATCAAAAATAAAATAAAAATCAATCCCAAACACCATTCAATCACCCTCAATGTATCATCTTTGATATTTTTTTTTTATCCCTATTACCAATTTAAGAGGGTATTATATAGATCAATATATGTTCCCCACATCATACTAGCTTAACAAACCAATTCACAGTGAATTTGGCTTCAACCAAAGAAAAGAAATATAAAAATATATAATTATAGTTTTTGAATGGGCTCACCATTGCAGTTCATTGTATCGGATGAGGCTTCCCTCCATTATATTTATTACCTAATTTCATTTAATATATATCTAATAACAAAAATATATATTTAAAGTTAGTAATAAATTCGTGGCAAATAACATCACTTATTTCGCGTTAAATGTAATATTTGTGTTACAAATATATATATATATATATATATATATATATATATATAAATTAGTTAGGTCCAAATTCCTATAAATCGCATGGATGATGTGATTTATCTCAAACTTTGAATCAATTTTATAATTTATCGAAATGAAATGGTAAATTCAAAATTATTTATATTTTATTAGATAGATGGAAGAGATCCTAATTCTGGTTAACCCATCGAATATAATGGCATCAGTTTAGTTGTACAAAGAATAGAATATATAATTGATAATGGATTGCATAAATTCTGTGTGAAGTGGGCACACGAAATGGGACAGGACAAGTAGTATATTGATATAAACATCATCAATTAGGATTCTCTCTGTTTAAATAAACGAATACTCCTCATTTTATGATCTAAATTTAAAATAATATTTCTTTTATTAACATGATATCACATTTTAACAAATTTTAAATTTAAATTTTAAAATAAAAAATCTCTATTTATTTAAAATAAAAGAGAATAGTTGTCCAAACAACCCACTCTAGCCGCTCAGGTTATTAGAATTTTTTTTAATGTCCCCCCAATAAAAAGACACAGCTGAAGTAGTTGAGAATAAAGTAAAGGGGTTTCAACTTATAGTGAACTTTATTTTATTTTTATTTTTTGTGCAAATCCAATTTATTCCATATTTAACCTTTTTATAATTAAGAATCTGTCACTCATAAAAGTGTTTCTGGTCCGACACTTTTTGGAAACTAGGGCGAGTTTACCAGTTGAGCAATCCAAAAGAAACAGACTAAAACAAGAACACCAATCTAGATTTTTTTTCGTTTGTGCTGCTTAGCTACTGCCTACTAATCTAATCTAATTTAATCTAATCATTGACCTCTCAATAACTTTATTATCCTGCATTCATTTTCTTTAATATCATCATGCTTGCTAGCTAGTTGGAAAAGGGCGGGAAGGAAAGACGACGACAATGGCATATTGAGAAGAGATATATAGATATAGATATATTGTGTGTGTGTGTACACACGCATATGACACGTATGCCTGTGTCTGGTATCCGACGGACCTGCTTCAATTTCTCGGTCTTCCCTCCCTCCTAATATTTTCTCTCTCCTAAACACAATTGACTTTTGCTCTTCACATTCACATAACTTCTCTTAATTAATTTAATTAACTAATCCTATATAAATATTGATGGTCCATGAATATTGTATAGAGAAGACAGAGAGAGGGAGAGAAATGTGGAGTTACAGAGTATGCGTTTGTTTTACAAGGAAGTTCCGGGTAACAGAGGCGGAGCCACCGCCGGACGTCATAGGATCCTTCAAGAAGTATTCCGAAGGTGGGACCTACATGACGGCGGACCAGCTCCGGCGGTTCTTGGTGGATGTTCAGGGCGACGCCGGATCTACCATCTCCGACGCCGAGCGCATCGTGGAGCAGGTTCTTCAAAAAAGACATCATCACATTGGGAGGTTCATCTTCAGGAATTCTCTCACTCTCGACGATTTTCACCACTACCTTTTTTCTGCTGATCTCAACCCACCTATTGGATCTCAGGTATATTTATGTAAACATATTAGTAGTTCTGTTGATGGAATGTGTAAAAAGCTTAAATCTTTTTAACATTTCTACTGTTATTACTGTTTTATACTCATATATATTTTCTAATTATAATCATTGCAAACAACTTATGCATGAATTTAGTTTCAAGAACTAATTCTTGATGCATGCTTAAATTTAATGTTTTCCCAGAAATGGAGCACAAAGGGTTTACTTTAGTTATTGGTAAAAGTTGTCACTTTTTGCTTATATCCATTTGAATTGGGACTTTAGGTTGTGATTGATATGGCATGAAATCCATACTTTAGAATTGGAATTAAAGTCCCAAATGATGAAAATTTTCAAGTTAATAATTCATTTATACCAATTCCAAAGGAGCATAATCTATATTTGAAGGACAGCGTTAGTATTTTTATGTGCAAGGAAGTTCTTAAAGAATAAACTTTGGAAATTTAGAGGGAAAAGGGTTGTGATCATCAGTGTTACTTGCTGAGTGTATCAATTTATTCTCAATCAACGCCATTGGGACAAAGTTGTTTTGACCCTGTATATCTATATCAACATCTGGTCAACATTTGATGTCCCCCCCCCTATTCTTGATCTTGACTATGCTGGTTTTGTAAAGCAGAGCAACTACATTATGTAATAGCTTTATTGCTAATACAAATATATAATTCTTATTAGGTTCACCAAGATATGAGTGCACCATTGTCACATTATTTCATATACACCGGCCATAATTCATACTTGACTGGAAATCAGCTCAACAGCGATTGCAGCGATGTCCCAATCATAAAGGCACTGGAAAGAGGAGTAAGAGTTATAGAACTTGATTTGTGGCCAGACTCAAACTCCACAAAGGATAACGTGCACGTTAAACATGGAGGGTATGCAACTTGGATTTGGACTTGTAAACCTTGAGTTATAGCTTTGAGTTCTGCTCAATATGTTTCCCTTATGCATGCATAATCCGACAGAGATATTGTCTTATACTAATACATGTTTTTATATATGTATGCTTATAACAACAATATAGCTCATTTAATTTATTAACTTCTTTGTTAATTAGTTCTTTTTGAGGTTTACATACCATATTTGATGAAACATGCAGTGTTCTTAATTTTAGGTCTATTTATCAAAAAAGAACTGTACCAAAGTTCTCAAGATTAACGTATAACAAGCAATATGAGTATTTCGAATTCACAGAGTAAAATCAATTTAACATATCAGCTTAAATCTTACGCATGGAGGTAAGATCGAGCTGGAGTTGGATTAAAATAAAAACCTTTATGCTTATCAACACTTTCTGAAATGGGTTGAGAAAGAATGAGAAATGGGTCATCTATTTGTCCTCTGTTTGGTGAAGTTTAAGTAGCTAGAGGCTAGAGCTTAGCATTTTCATTCTCTTTCTTGTTTTGTAGCTGTTCTCTAAATATGCTGAAATTGTGTATTATGGACTCTAGGACCCTGACAAGTCCAGTAGAACTCTTAAAATGTTTGAGATCAATCAAAGAGCATGCTTTTTCTGCCTCACCTTACCCTGTTGTAATAACTCTTGAAGATCACCTTACATCGCCTCTTCAGGCTAAAGTAGCTCAGGTGAATGTTAAGTTTCTTCTACTTACTGATAAAATAAATTTCTTTCACATTTTAATCCATTTCATGATCTAACAGATGCTTGATATTTCACGCATTTTTCATGTAGATGATCACTCAGACATTTGGAGAGGTACTTTTTTGCCCTGAATCAGAATATCTAGAAGAATTACCATCGCCAGAAGAATTGAAGTATAGAGTTATCATTTCAACTAAACCTCCAAAAGAGTACCTTGAAGCTAAAAGTTTTAATAAGAGAAATAACACACGGAAGAGAAAGGATTCTGATGATGATGAATGGGGTGAGGAGCCATCAAACCTAACAGCTGTTCAAGCAACCGATGATAATGTGTGGATGATGAGAGTAGTAGATGTCTCAGCTTGATTTCAATTATCAATATATTCTTAGTTTAGTTTCTTAATAAAATTCCTACTTTTCTGATTTCTAGATTGATGGAGACAGTAATGACCACAATCAGGATGCTGAAGATTATGATGAAGATGACCAAAAGATGAACCCATCACCTGCATACAAGCGTCTAATTGCCATTCATGCTGGGAAACCTAAAGAAGGTTTGAAGAAGGCACTAAAAGTTGAGACCGACAAAGTTAGACGACTTAGTTTGAGTGAACAAGCTCTTGAAAAGGCAGCAAAATCTCATGGAATGGATGTTGTGAGGTAATCTCTACCTTACGTATCTTGTGCATAATACCATGATTAATGTTTTTCATTTCATGAATATGGTTAACATTGTATATAATTTGCCTCTACTTTGAAATATTAGAAGTTTACCCAATGATGTGTGCATTCTCTATCATTAGGTTCACACAAAAGAATATTCTGAGAATATACCCTAAAGGTACTCGGTTTAACTCGTCCAATTACAAACCGCTAATAGGTTGGATGCATGGAGCTCAGATGGTTGCATTTAATATGCAGGTTTGTTTTGTGTTCTTGTTTTTATTATTGTTTCTAACGTGAGCCGGAAGATTAATACTCACCCCATTCTTTTTCTTCCTCAACAATTCGTGCTTCTAGAAGTTTGTTTGTCACTTAAAAAAGACGATTGGACAAACTTCAGTACTTCTATGTTTCCTGTGTTTGATTGGTAGCATATGCACTTAATGTTGACCTACATGCTGTATTATCTTGTAAAAAGTTCATTGGACTTTAAGTGTTTAAAATTCTATCAGAAGTAGTTCCAAGCTTCAAATGTTATCAAGACCTCTGAGCCATATATTGGGCTATTAGATAATCTTCTTGTACCTCATATCTCAGGAACCAAAAATTCTTGTAGTGCTTGTTGAAACTGGCGTAGGATGTCAAACTAAACAACTGATTAGATAAGAGAACTGAAAACACTTCCAAGTATATTTCTTATCTTTGTGGGAATCTACCATTACTTTGCCTCCCTATATTGTCATAGTTTAGTATCAGTGATTTGTGTATTAACCTCACTTCAAAGGTAATCCAGATTTAAGGTCATAGATGACTATCTGTTGTAAGTTGCTTGTATTAGGAATCTTATCTAGTCCCATACGGTCACAGCCTATTTATTGATCGGTTGATGGCCTTGAATAATACATTTCGGTAGGGGTTAATAACTATATTTATGGAGTGATAGTGGACAGTGGCATTGATCAGTTGCAATGATTTTGGTCCAGAGGGCTTTATTAGTTGCAATGGTTTTTGATTATGAGGTTGGTATCATGGATGGTTGAGTCAGTGGTTGTGGTTCTTTGCTTTCTTTCATGGTGATTCTAGTTTGATGGCTAATATGCCATTGTTTTAATTGCAGGGATATGGTAGATCTCTGGTTGATGCAAGGGATGTTTAGAGCCAATGGAGGGTGCGGTTATGTCAAAAGCCTGATTTTTTATTGAACACCGTCCAGATAATAATGTTTTCAATCCTAAAGCAAAGCTTCCAGTGAAGAAAACTATAAAGGTTAGTACACCGCTAAAGCCAACTTCAGCCTTCATTCTTTTTTCCAACTAACAGTATTAATACTTCTTAACATTACATGACAGGTGAAAGTATATATGGGTGATGGATGGCATTTGGATTTTAAGCAAACTCACTTTGATTCATACTCCCCACCTGACTTCTACACTAGGGTAATACTCTATATCCTTTTATGGCTAAGCATAATATGTCCAGAAAGTCCTAGAACCGCTAATATAGGAATACAATCCCAATGTGCACTTTAATAGTTGCAATATCAACTTTGATAGAATTACAAAAAAAGTTTTGCTGGATTGTTTCAGTTATATATTTATATCTGAACTTGTTGAACAGGTTGGTATTGCTGGATTGCCTGCTGATGAAATAATGAAGAAAACCAAAATAAAGGAAGACATTTGGACTCCAGTTTGGAATGAAGAGTTTGTGTTCCCATTGACTGCTCCTGAATTGGCTCTACTTCGCATTGAAGTACACGAGTATGATATGTCCGGGAAAGATGATTTTGCTGGCCAAACTTGTCTGCCTGTTTCTGAAATAAGGCCAGGGATTCATGCAGTCCCTCTTTGTGACCGCAAAGGAGTGAATTTACCCTCAGTGAGATTGCTCATGCGGTTTGAGTTTATCTGAATTTTTTTCTTTTGCTGCCACTTAGTTCACTTGTATATTTTAGTTGAACCACTCCAAAGTTGATCACCATTCTACGGCTGTGTGGTATAATGTTATTCTCTGGGGTTCAGAATTGTGGTTATCGTCTGTTCTAGGAGATTGTATACTTGAACAATCTCCAATCGAAATTTGTGCATTTGTTTCAATCGTCTTTGGAATGTTTTTTTTATATCAAATTTTAGGATCTCTCTTTGGTGATTGTGTTTGTTAGAGGTACGAAACTTAAGAGATGAATTGAATCGTTTTGAACTTCCAGGAACTTCAATCAATCGGCAAGGTTCACACTTTATTGTATAGTTAGCACAGTTATGGCGACAAAGTACTTGAGGTTGATTTCCTTTATTTTTTCTTCTCAGTTTATGGTGTCTGTGCAGTATTTGGCACCTGTTTAGAGGGCTATACTTGTAGTACATGTCACTAATATAAGCGCATCATGTCAGAATTTAAAAAGTTGAAATCCCTTTTTTGTGAAATATATTTGAGAATGTTGATAGGAATCAGAAAGATTATAATGGTAGGTATGCTACAATATTCTGTGTTCCCATTCCCGCCAGCTCATTCTTTCTTAATTTCTACAATCAATCTCTCACATCAGACCATGCATGTAGATGAATGTACATTTTCTGTAGAGAAGTATATTAAACCATGTTAAGAGTTCCTGATTTTATTATTTTATTCCTATATACTCTGTGTTGCACATTTCTTGGTTCTATATATGTTGACATGCATTTTCCTTTATATAAACGGAGAGAGCCTAGCACGTTGTTACAGTTGTCCAAAGATATATACATACCTATTTAACTTGGAGGAAAGGTTGATATGCAACTTGCAAGAGACCTTGACCTTTAATTTTGTTATAGTAGTGCTACTATTTCTATTTGTTAGGATAATGTGTTTGTTGTTGAGTCAAATTGAGGCAGGCTCAAAGTCCATGGAGGTAGTTTACAAGTTATTATCTGCCTATCTGGATTCTGCAGCTGCACTCACAATTATGTATGTTAATTATAATACACTAATCAATGTAATGATTTGATTAGTCAATGAATTTTAAGTTTAATTTTGTCATTAGATGATCTAATAAATAAGATGCTCATGTATAACAAAATGTACGAGTTGTGACAATATTTCAAGTAATATTACTTTAGCCCATGTGCACATGCAAATTTTCAGATATCTGAAAATATCACACTACTTGAATTTAATGCTCTTGTGATAGAGCCTAGCATTGACTTTTGTTGCCAAACTCAATAAACTGATGCAAAACTTATAGGAGTAATAATTTCTCTTTCTTCTGCAAAACTTGTTGGTATATTTGATTTTTATTGTATGAGAAAAAGTTGCATCGCTGCCTATCTGGTGGACATAGATAGCATTACTCCAAAAGATATGAACCTGATTTTGCAGACAACAAAAGCATAAATCTAATTTTTTTCAGTGAAATGGCTTAGCCATGAATTTTACTGATGGTATCAGGGGTAGAAAAAACATTAGACTGACAAAATTATAAATGCCCGAAAATTGGAAATTTTGTTTTGAAAAAACGAGTTCAATGAATACTTATAGGTGAATCATCATTGTGAAAAGACGGAGAATGTGCTACTTGAGATACTATCACGGCTTTCTTCACAATGAGCCAATGCTCCCTCCAAGTTGGCCACAATCTCTGTCACAGTCGGTCTCTCCACACCCTCCAAGTTCATGCAGCGTAGGGCGGTTAAAGCCACCAGCTCCATCGCCTCGGCCTCATTCATCTCAATAAACTCAACCCTTTTATCCAAAATACTTCTCAGTTGCCCGGCTGTGATATTTGGAACTGAATACTCCACCACGCTCATAGGTGCCAATCCTTCCTCTTTAAATACCGCTCTTTTCCCAGTTAAAATTTCCAAAACTACAACTCCTAATCCATAGACATCACTCTTTGCAGTTAAAATGTTGAGCACATAGGACTCAGGGTCAATGTACCCAACCGTTCCGACTGCTCTAATTGATATGGAATCTTGATCAGATTCTGGACCCATTAATGATAATCCGAAATCAGACACCTTTGCTGTCCAATTTGCATCAAGAAGTATGTTTGAGGACTTTATGTCTCTGTGAATTATTGGTGGCACTGCATAATTATGCAGATACTCAATTCCCCTTGCAGCATCTAATGCAATCTTGATCCTTATTTTCCAAGAATTCAAAACACTGCTACCCTTTTCAACATTGTTCTTGCTATGCAGTTGATCATGTAATGATCCATTACTCATGTATTCATAAACTAAAAGCCTCTCATCCTTCTCTTCACAAAATCCCACCAGCTCCACCAAGTGCTTGTGGTGAAGGCGCGATAACAATAACAGTTCAGAGGCAAATGCATTCTCTTTCTCCTGGAATTTATTCATTTTAGAAGCATTATCACCCCGTTTAATGGCCACTTCGCGGCCATCAACAAGCTTTCCTTTGTAAACAATGCCAAAACTCCCACTACCAATCTTATTTTCCAACAAGAAATTGCTAGTAGCAACAGCAAGATCTGATAGGGAGAATTTTTCAGCCTTGTCTGAGTGCTTATTGAAAGATGTTCCACTTCTTTGGTGCCTGAATTTCCACGGGCTTTCACGTTTCACAGACGCTGATCTTGAGAACCTGCCACTAGAACCACTATTATGAGTCCTTGATAATGCACCCGCATCACCCCTAGCAGTCCTAGTTTGCACTGAATTATATATTCTCTTGTGCAGAAATCCGCAGACACTCCAGAACAAGTAAACAATAGTGCAAATGCCTGCAAAACCCCCTACTGATCCAACAATCCCAAATGCTAAAAAGTTGCTGTTTTTCGCATGGGATAATGATGGTGTTGGTGGCATTGTTGGTATTACCAGTGCTGGAATAGGAAGCTCAACCTCCGGCTCGCAGGATTTGCATATACTCCCAGAACCAGAACAAAGACTATCTGAATTCGGATACACCCCACATTTGTTACATGAAGCTTGAACACAAGAACCCGGAATCACCATTGGCAAAGGAACCACATTCCCTGAATTTAGCCTGCTAGACCACCCTGGCCCCCAACAGAGAATTGATAAATTCTTTGAACTCAATCCACAAACAAGATCCAAGCCCGAAACAATCGACTCAAAAGATTCAAATCTTGTTATAGGGTTAACAAAATCTAATCTTTTTGATCCTCCTCCCCAACAAATTACAAATCCATTTTCTCTCCTAATTCCACAACTATGATTAGCCCCCATGGCCAGATTCGAAAACCCGAAAGCAGAATTAGAAGGAACATCAAGCTGTCCACCTACATTACTCCCTCTACAAATCAAACTCCCATTAATCATTAAAATTCCACAAACATGGGATTCACCAGCCACCAAGCTTGACAAAGTGAAATCACCAAATTGGGTTTGAAGTTCATCTCCAATTTCACCAACACCCCAGCATTTGACTCTGTTGTTGTTCTTCAAAACTCCACAAGAGAACCCTTTTCCAGAAGCAATTGTACGGAATTTCCATGCTGCATCAGGTGATGGAAATGATCTCCAGCATAAAGTCACACCGGAATTGACCTTAAGTGCACAAATATGTGCATTTCCAACCGTTAAGTCCGTTAAACGGTCACCGTAACTGTAATAAATGCGCTTGGCGCGAAAAGTGGTGGTTTCCCAACAAAGAAGGGCGACGCCGTCGGAGGATAAGCCGCAAAAGAAGTTGAAGCCGCCGGAGATGGAGTCGAAGGATATGTTGGGTTGGATGTAAATGGTTTGGCGGTGTTTGTAGCATTGAATTCTTTGTGTGGGTTCGCCGGCGATGATGCCGCAGACGGTGGCGGATGAGGTGGAGCTGTAGCTGATGGCTATGGTGGAGCTGAAGCCGAGACCAGTGACTTTGTTGGGCTGAGAAATGGTGGCGATGAGGAGGATTACGGCGGTGATGGTGGTGGCGGAGGGGAGTGCTGTTGTCATGTGAACTTGGGGGTTAAATTTTTTTTGTTGGGCCAATTGCAAAATAGCATCTTTTCTTTTGTTATTCATTGCAAAAAATTGAACAAGGTGAATTGTGATAGATAGGAAGGTGTCATAAAATAGTGCACATGCGGTACAGGAAGTAGGGAATCTATCTATCTAATAAAATATAAATAATTTTAAATTTTTTATTTATTCAATAAATTATTTAGACCATTCAAAATTTAAAATAAATTTTACTGTTCATATAGTGTCGAAGACACTAGACCCAGCTAGTATATATATAAAAGTCCTAATTACTATTTTAGGTAGTTCCATGTTAAATGTCTATTTTCTTTTAATAACCAAACTTTTACACATTTTTTTCCTATTATGTCCGTAGCATTAAATATCTCATACTTTTTTTATTCTAATTATATCTCCATATTTAATAAGTATGGAGAGATATATAATATTTGAATAATTTAAAAGTGACTTCGCTAACCAAGAACTCACATTGAAAATAATTAACGACATATTATTATGACAATTTTGTCAATTCATTTTTCTTAATATCGCGAAAAGCTCACAAATACTTTTATTCTAGAAACGGAAAAGAGTATATATATATATATATATATATATATATATATATATATATATATATATGAGAAGAAACATAAAAATTCCTATGAAAATAATACTCTCATTAATTATATTAAAAGAACAAAATATATAAAGTCGGAAGATTTTTTTTAAAAAAAATTAATAAAATAGTGTTTGATTACCTCTTTTTATTCTTTTCTTCCCAAGTGGGTTTGGAATCTTCTGGATTATGCTCCGTCAGGACCATTCCAGAGACGGTTAGATTTTTCCAAGCTCTCTCTTTCTCAAAACCCCACTTCCATGTATAAATATAAAACTCTATCTGTATGTGTGTCTGTATATGTATAATAATTAAAGCTCAGAATAGTCGATCGTCAGATCAGAAAATAGAATAATAAGATGTGCTTGGTATTTGTATGTGATAAAGATGAGAGGGTGGTGGGAAGGCAGGCAGCTCCAGGTTCGTGTCCGTATTGCGGAGGGATGATTCAAGCTATGGATATAGAAAGCATCTGGAGGCTATGTTTTCTTCCCTTGTATTTCAACAACAAGCGCAAATACTTTTGTTCTCTCTGTTACAGGCGATTACTAGTACAACATCAACACTCAACATAGATACTAGAAACATGGGTAATTTTTACTCAAGGTTTTCATTCATTTTTTCTTATATATATCTAACACAATACAAATTATTTTTAATTTTTCGCTCATGCTAATAAATTATCTGCACCGTCAAAAGTTTGAGATAAATTTGATCGTCCATAACGCTTCGATGATACGGATCGTTGTTAGTATATATATAGAAGAGGATTAAGTCAGATATTTCTTCCTTTATCTTACTTACCCATGTTACCCTTTTTTAGCGACGATTTTTTTAATATACAACTGCTGCCTATATACTTTTAATGACGCTTATATGTTATCCGTCAAAAAGTATGTATTTACGGTTGTTGTATGACCAAAACCGTCGTCTAAAGAGAGGTCAGCACGAATGAGTAAGATAAGGGGTATGCACTTAATTCAAATTGTACTTGTAATTTTAGAACCGAGGCTGTGATTCATTTTTATTTTCTTTTTTCTATGAGAAAAAAAAATATTTTTGTTTTTGTGTACAAACAATCTAAAAGTATGTTGTTCGTGAATGTCTTATTTTAAAATTACTTATGAGTTTAAATTTAAAATGATTTAGAAGTTATTTTAAGTGGTTATTTATAAATAAAAATGTTTGACATTATTTTGACTAATAAGTTAGAAATTAAATTATAATAAAATGTGAAGATGTTTGACTAAGATGACTAATAGTTAAATTAAGATATAAAAATAATTAAAATAAAGGTAAAAGTGTTTTTATATGTAGTTAAATTTACTTATTTTAAAAGGATTTATAAGTTATTTTTTGAGAAATTAAAATTTATTATTTATCAATAATGATTTATAAGTCAAAAACTAAATTATTTCCAAAGTAATAAACAACGTCTGAGTTGATTTGATGAATTTATAAGTTATTTCCGAACAACCTCTAATGGTGCATCTTTTAATGCCTATTACATTGGCCGGACAAAAAAGCCCCATGATCCTAAAATGTGATATGTAATGAGTATATTACCCTAAAATGCGATATTTAATGAGTAATAGACACTCATGGTGTTATTTAATGATACTTTAACAACTATGAGAACTTGAAATGTGATATTTAATCTTATTTTAAAAAAGAGAAAAATAGAGATATTTACAAATTTATTCACCTTTTAAATGAAGAAAATATTGTTATGATTAAGAAGTAAACAAATATAATGCAACACAAAACTTATGAATTTCCACTATAACATTATATCAACAATAATGGGGGGCTTACAAATGTCTCTTAAATTTTACACTATAAAATTTGAGGATACACAATATATAATATGATTATCTACAAGACAACATTTTGCATGGAATACAAGCTTCAAAACTCTCCTTCCCAAGTTATATTGTTTTGCACAAAATAAAAAAATTGCAGAAACCCTCTCCCTCACACAGGATGTTACATGAATTTTGGTTGTTGTACACGTCAACAAATAATTTAATTAGTAACAATTTCAAAATAGAACATTTTCTTTCCTCTTTATATTCAAAATAGAACATTTTAAAAATAAAAAAAAGAACTATTTCCAATCACTTTAATTTAGCAAAGTATTTTATATGAATGTGCCATTTTTAGTCATAAGAGTAATTGTGATTTGAAATTACATACTAAATTAGGAATTAAACTCCAAGTATTAACGGTTACCAGACCAATACTTTAAAATTTTTGCTAAAATTAACACAATATACCATCTATTTCTTTGACGTTATCGTAACAATAGCTATTCCAGTACATAGCTGATTAAAAATCATCAAGTAGACAAGATGAATCCAAAATAAAATTATGTGAATGGCTTGTATTTATTGCTAAAATTAAAATAACTCAAAATATATCATTCTTAATTCCCTTCATTTAAATCTATAAATTTGATCGATCCACGTGAATTTAATTCATTCATTCAGCCAAAAATCCTGTAATTAATTCACTCATCTCGACTACAATGGGGTTTCTTAAGATCTTGATTTTGGCATGTTCCATGCTTTTTGTGACAATCAAACTTACTGAAGGGGCTGTAGTTGGAGTAAATTACGGAAGAATGTCAAGAGTAATCCTACTTCCCGCTTTAGTGGTTGACATGTTTCTGGCAAATGGTATCCGAAAGATGAAACTACATAGCTTTAATAGAGCCGTTGTTCAAGCTTTCACCGGCTCCAATTTAGAGATGATGATAACTATTCCAAATGTAGAAGTTGGCGCTGTAAATAAACCATGGAGAGCTGAAGCTTATGTTAAACAAAATGTCACTCAGACTTATAAAGAATTTGATTTAAACGTCAAGTAAGATTATGATATAAGATCTTCATGTTTAGGTGTAAACCTGTGCATTAATAATATCTATTACTTTCTATATATATTTTGTTAATTTCGGGTTATTATGTGCAGGTATTTGCTGATTGGAAATGAACCGTACACCATTACAGATAATTTTACTAACGCATATCAGTTCTTTTTTGTTCCCGCGCTCCTTCACGTTACAAGATATCTCAAGGACCAACCTTATCCCTATAACCAAATCAAAGCAAGCATTCCCCATGCTCCGGATGTTCTTATATCCAATATTACCAAACCATCTGACGCTGATTTTAATGACATTGTTAAGGAGCGTATGCTCAGTATATTAGAAATTCTTGATTCTAGCAATGCTCCTTTTACGGTGAATATATATCCACACTTGACCCTCGTAGAGAAAGGTTATCCCCTTGATTTCGCATTCTTTGACAATGACTTGGATTTTAAAATCACAGATGGAGCTAATATTTACACAAATGTGTTCGATTTGGTATATGATTCATTTGTATGCGCTATACGAAAATACGGATATGATAAGATGGAAATAATTGTTAGTCAGGTTGGTTGGCCATCTGACGGACATATTTACGCAAATGTTTCAACCGCTCTAAGGTTTCACAACGGATTTCTCAAGAAAATGGCCAATGACGAAGGAACTCCACTTCGACCGAGGCCAATCGAAGCCTACTTGTATAATTTAATTGATGAGAATAGTAGGGACATTACATATCGTGGTCCCTCAATAAGACATTATGGAATTTATGACTATAAAGGAAAGCCTAAATATAACTTGGATTTAACCATGAATGGGAGCAAGGATGTTAAACTAGAACCAGCGCACGGTGTTATTTCTATGCCAAGAAGGTGGTGCGTTTATAACAAGAAAGCAATGACAAAGAATCAGACAGAGCTGATGTTAGAACAATTTGATTATGCATGCAAAAACTCAGATTGCTCAAAATTATATTACGGAGCATCTTACAACAATTTAACATTCGAAGGGAATGTTTCGTATGCGTTCAATAATTATTTCCAAGTACGTAATCAGAAAGAGATGGAGTGTAACTTTAAAGGGTTAGGAGAAATACACCTAGAAGATCCTTCGGGAAAATATGGATGTCAGTTCCCTTTGCAATTTATATCCACCATTATCGGTTGGGGACAAACAGAGATGGGGTTGACATTAGCGGCAACTGGAGCAAATTCACTAATATCCAATGCGGTGGAGAGTCGCGGCATGGCGTCTGGAATGATAATAGTAATTATGCCATTATTATTATCCTTAATATTTCTGGTTATTGGTGTATAACAATAAGTTAACTATCATCATCAACAAAATAAAAGTGTTCCATGTGTTTAAATGTAATTGTAATTAATTGGCCAAATTATGATAAGGTCAGTGAGGCTACTGATAATAAAACTTTTATATTACTTGGACAAAAAGAGAATTGTTTGCAATTTTTTGTATATTAAGATTGTATTTTTATTTTAAATTAATCTCTAAAACATGATAATGACATTATGGGCTGGACCATTTCCAAAAAATGTGAACGTGCCAAAAATCAAATAAAAAAAGTTTATTATAATACTATGTGAACAAATCATAAACGAAAAATTATGCACAAAAAATAGGAATTATGTGCTAATATTTTCTCTCCTATTTTATAGCACGCACGCGATGCGTGTGAATATAGTAAATTATTTTCAAAATAAATATATTGACCTTGAAAAATACAATATAAGTGAAAAAATAGATAAAAATAATAAATAACCTTTCTCATTGAATTTAAAAACTCTCATGTAATGATAACTGATTTAAAAGTTAAGGAACAAAATATCCCTGTTTTGACGAATCAAAGCGTCCAAAAGTAACCAACTTTTTACTCTTCCTTAATTAATAATATAGTTTTGATCTTGCATTTTTTTTTTTTTGTTTAACCTCTCTTCTTCTTTTTTTTTTTCCTGCAAAGAACTTGAATTTAGAGTACACTAAAAGAAAAAATAGAATTAATATTACACAAGTAAAAAATGATAATTTCACACGATCTCTCTCACATAAATAGTAAATGGACCCACATGCGCTCTTTTATGAGAGAGATCTTGTAAAAATATTAAAATTACAAACTGCATATTTTATTACTTATGGATGAAAGCATTTTATTCCTAAAATACGTAGACTCAGTTTGCCATTTTTTCATATAATGAAAATGTTAAAAAAAGAATGTCTGGCAATTACATTAATTATTCCTAAAAACTTTTGTTCATCTGCATATTCTTTTACTACAATTAAAGGAATCCGCAACCATCAATCCAATATCTAACTGTGCTAAAACTACTAGTTCATGAGCTACTTTACTTGATTGCTTTCTCTCAACATTTACTTGGATACAATACAAATATCTGCTTGACTTATAGTAATTGCTTCAGCACAAGCAACTTGTAAAATATTTTTAATATTTACAAAGTTTTGACAAAAAATCTTTAATTTGTAAAATATTCTTAAATGTAAAGTCTTGACAAAGAATCTTTAATAACAAACTTTAGATAGTGTCTAAATTACACAATTGAAAAAGTACTTGTGAGAAATAAGACTGCAAGTCATGTAAATTTTTTTTCTTTTTAAACATTGGGAAAATAAAGAAAACACAATATTACCAACTATTTATTACTATTGTGCTATAAACATAAATAGGTATACTAAAACTTCCTTCTAATTATGGAAACTCTTATTTTTGTATCCAATCCAAGATTACTATTTCTATTTTTAAAAAGATTACTATTTCCGATCACATTAATTCAGCAAAGTCGGTCTTTTTTTGAATATGCCATTTATTTTTTAGCTATAAATCCTGAGTTTTGAAATTACATAGCAAAAACTCTATGTGAATATGGAAATTGGACATGAGTGTATTTATATTTCACTTATTTATATTTTGAACCACTACATCGAGTTTTTATGTCCACCTAGAAGAGTTCAATTAAGAATTAAACTCCAAGTATTATTTTGAAAAAAAATTTAACCCAGCCCAAAAAACTATCTATTTCTTCGGCATTACCATAACAATAGTTATTAATTCCAATAAACAATGGTTTCCACATTTAGCAAATAGCTAATTAAAAATCATCTCAAGTCGACAATTAAGATGAATAAAAAATTATACAAATGACTTGTTTTTTTTGTTGTTGTTGTTGTTGTTGTTGTTGTTGTTGTTGTTGTTGTTGTTGTTGTTGCTGCTGCTGCTGATATTAAGATATCTCAAAATAAATCCCTCTTCCACTCCTCATTTCTCTCTAGTCCCTCAAAAATATAAATTTGATCAATAGCATGAGCGAAAAATCTTGTAAACTCGTTCATTTCTCCATGCACCACTTTCATTAAATTCAATTATACCATTCATCCAAAAATCTTGTAATTTGCTCATCGTCTCTCTCCATCATATACTCATGGGGGGGGACGATGGGGCATCTTACGACCTTGATTTTGGCATTTTCTATGCTTTTTGCGAGTGTTAATCTTATTGAAGGGACTGCAGTTGGATTAAATTGGGGAAGAATGACAAGAGTAATGTTACTTCCCTCTACGGTGGTTGAGATGCTTTTGACAAATGGTGTTCGAAAGTTGAAACTGCATAGCTTTAGGAGAAGCGTTGGTCAAGCTTTCATCGGCTCCAAATTAGAGTTGATGATTACAATACCAAATGTAGAAATTGACCTAGCTAATACACCGTCGAAAGCAGAAGCTTATGTCAAAGAAAATGTCACTCAGGCTTATACAGAATTTGAATTAAACGTAAAGTAAGATTATGATATTTCCCCTTCGTGTTTAGGTGTTCTATACATACATGTTTATAAATTTTTGATTATATATATATATATGCAGGTATTTGCTCGTTGGAAATGAACCGTACACAATAGTAGACAATTATACTAGCATGTATCAATCCGCTTTTGATGTCGCGCTCCTTCAAATTACAAAATATCTGAAGGAGCAACCTACGCCCTACAACCAAATCAAAACAAGCATTCCCCATGCTCCCAGATGTTCTTATACCCAGTATTACCAATCCATCTGATGCTTATTTTAATGACATTGTTAAGGAGCGTATGATCAATATATTAGGAATTCTTGATTCTAACAATGCTCCTTTTGTGGTGAATATATATCCACACTTGACTCTCCTAGAGAAAGATTATCCTCTTGATTTCGGATTCTTTGACAATGACTCGAATTTTAATATCATAGACGGAACACATGTTTACACAAATGTGTTCGATTTGGTATATGATTCCTTTGTCTGCGCTCTGCAAAAATACGGATATGATAAGATGGAAATAATTGTTAGTCAGGTTGGCTGGC
This sequence comes from Panax ginseng, assembly GCA_020205605.1. Lineage (NCBI taxonomy): Eukaryota > Viridiplantae > Streptophyta > Magnoliopsida > Apiales > Araliaceae > Panax > Panax ginseng. The sequence continues at coordinate 7,361,221 of CM035138.1, read as the reverse complement.
CAACGGATGGACATATTTACGTAAACGTTTCAACAGCTAAAAGGTTTTACGATGGATTTCTCAAGAAAATGGCCAATGACGAAGGAACTCCACTTCGACCCGGGCCGGTTAATGCCTACATATATAATATAAATGATGAGAATAATAAGGACATTGCATATCGTGGTCCCTCAATAAGACACTATGGACTTTATGACTATAAAGGAAAGCCTAAATTTCAGTTGGATTTAACCATGAAAGGGCGCAAAGATGTTCAACTAGAACCAGCGCACGGTGTTGTGTCTATGCCAAGAAGGTGGTGTGTTTATAACAACAAATTAGCAATGAAAGAAAATCAGACAGAGCTGATGATAGAACAATTTGATTATGCATGCAAAAGCGCAGATTGCACAAAATTATATTACGGAGCATCTTACAACAATTTAACATTCGATGGGAATGTTTCGTATGCGTTCAATGGTTATTTCCAAGAACATTATCAGAAAGAGAACGAGTGCCACTTTCAAGGTTTAGGAAAAATACAAGTAGAAGATCCTTCGGAAACATATGGATGTCATTTCCCTTTGCAGTTTTTATCAACGCTCGTCTTGTGGGGACAAACAGAGATGGGGTTGACATTAGCAGCAACGGGAGCAAATACGCTAATGTACAATGCGGTACACAGACTCGGCATGGCGTCTGGAATCATACTTACTATGCCATTGTTATCCTTGTGTTTTCTTCTTGTTATTTGTGTATGACCATTGACCATAACATAACATAACTAGGGAATTATATATATATATATATATATATATATATATATATATATATATATATATATATATATATTCACATGTAAAATGATAGTTTTCACTCATATTAAGAAGATGAATAAAATAACAAAATTATCCATAATAATGTCATTAAATATGGAAAGAGAATTAGAATAAGAAAAGTATGAGATATTTAATGCTACGGGTATAATAGAAAAATATGTGTAAAAGTTTGGTTATTAAAGAAAAATGGACATTTAACATGGGACTACCCAAAATAGTAATAAGGACTTTTATCATGGAACGGAGGGAGTAGTCAATAAATCTCACAGAGAGATTTTATAAAAATTTATCAATTTTTGTATGTGAAAAATAACAATTCTCAATAAATAAACCCGCTCGCTATGTGTTTATTGTAATTCACCAAATTATCACAAGGCCATGTGAAAATATCATAAACTCGTAAAAATAGTACTCTCCTATTAATATTAAGTTTGTATTTTTATTTCAAATTAATCCATGAATTATAAATGAAGTTGTGGGTACAAACTTGAAAATATTATGGAACTTTATATTATTATTTTAAAATGGACTTTTTGTGGGGAAAAAAAGAGAGGATTCTTTTCTCTAAAACTGAGGTAGTACACTTTTGGACCCAAAATTTTAGAATTATAAACATATTTTTTATAAGACTTATCTAAATGAGGCCTATGAACATGTAAATTATTGGAACAATTATATATTATAGTATATTTTTAAAAGTAATTATAAAAATTATACATCCATAAAACAATTACAAAAATATGACACTTCATCATATATATTTATAATACTAATACAATTAAGAGTCCTTAATTTAAGGGATTAATATTAATGGACTGACATGGCAAATTAGTGTCTATCTTATAATCGGGTTGGTTTTTTTGAAACGCTTAATAACCGCCATCTATTTTTTTATCCAAATCTGAGATGCTCTGTTCCACTCGGTTGGCCTTAATCACATGAGTCTTCTTCCCATATCCAAACAATTACAAGTTTATACACCGTTTCTATTTCATCTAAAGTGCTCCAAGTTACAACTGATGCATTTCCATCAACAAATCACACAGTCGAATACGTGACTTTCTCTCTCCAACTGTAAGACCCCAACTTATTATTAATGAAATTTAATTTTTTCTATTTATTATTTTGAAATAGTAAGGGTTGATTTGATTAATGTGGATAGTTATGGGTAAAATACGTGAAATATTTCAAAATAAAGCAGTGGTTATAAAATATTCATTATTGCTTGAGAATATTCGTTTGGTCACGGAATATTCGCTTCGCCGGAGAATATTCGTATGCGGTTGGCCATGACCATGTGTGGGCCCATAACTAAAAGTGATTGGAGGAAGAAAACGACAAGAATAAGTTGTTTAAAAATAACTGGCAGTAGTTATTCTGCTTAATCTTTGTTAAAATACTTTGGTGGTTAAACACACGAAGACACCAGATTGCACGACTAATTATTAATTCTTACGTAAGAAGGCACTACTTAATAATTGTTACGGTAATTCTTCGTTCAAAGATTTTATTTTATTGATTCAATAATTGTTGTGTTGATATTTTATATTCTTTGTTATTTCAATAATTGTCACTACACAAAGATTTTCATTATCGAGCAATAATTCATATTATCCTAATAATATTATTGGATAACATTATTGGCAATGTCTAGAAAGTTCTGGCATCTAAGAAGAGGTTTGGTCACCTAATTGCGCCAAGAAGTAAGAGAGAAATTCTTATTGAAAGCCCTCTTTCCCAGAACCTCCCGGTTGTCGATGATTGTGATTCGTAATATTATTCGTGAATAATTAATTATTGATTTATATGATGAGAAAAATATTGATTTTATATGGATATAGATGGAGAAAATTTTTAATGTGATAATTGTTGAAAATTAAAATTCTATCTTTTTCTAATAAAATAATTCATTTAAATATATTATTATATTTTTAATAATATAATAATGGTGATATTTTTACAATGAATGTGTGATATATGAGTATACGAGGAGAAATAGTATTTTTGTTGCAATAAATGTTTAAAACATGTTAAACATGTCGATGGACCCCATTTCTTGACTGAAATTTAATTATAGCCTGTAAAATCGCCCGTTTATGGATTTCGGTCAATTTCTGTTTGGAATTTGAAAAATCTTTCTTCAGCAAAGTTGTAGAGAATTGAATTTGCGAGATTCGAATTTTATGACAAAAAAGCTATTTATTGTGAATTATTGAAGTTCCGAAGCTCCGAAATAATTGATTTTTGAAAGTTTAAATTATTTTAAATTAGAAAACGTTTTTGTTAGTCTTGTGTAGTGGGTAATTTGGTTGGTGGTGATGTTGGGCAAATTAAGTGTCTTGACTGAAATATATATATATATATATATATATATATATATTATTAATTTATTAAATTTTATACTTTGGTGTTCTAAGCATTTTCCTATAAATAGGTGCTTAGGTTAGAATTGAAAATCACACCAGTAAATTGAAGTTTTCTCTCTATATTATCGAGCGTATTCTTGTGAGTATTTTGAGTGTACTTTGAGTATTGTTATACGATGCAAGTTCGTTATAGCATATATCCAAAGATTCCAGTTAAATCTTGTACTCTTTTCCGAGGTAAGGATATTATTTTTTTTAATGATATTATTTATTCTAATATCATTATGTCAAGTATTGATCCGAACTTTTAATCAAATTGAACTTTTAGTGTCGGGAGTTCTTATTCACGTATCTGACGCACTATTCACGATATACTTGATCTTATTCACGAATACTGCAACTATTCATCAAAAAATAAAAATTTCTTTTTCATTCAAAATATCTATTCTCGGATACTAGCTTTGATTGTATCCATGTTTTGATCATTCTTGAATTTTACACCACTATGATTATTTTTGAGGTATTTTTGGACATGGATAAAACAAAGTACTGAATCTTTAATCCTTAATCCTTGTCATTTTGTTTCAATTGGATTCGCTTTTTAAAAAATTTTTTCATCATCCTCGCCTTAAATGATGATATTATTGCATATCTTTGATGCAGAAAGTAAAAAGATAAATGATTTCGATGAATATCTTTGGCCGTGGTGCAAAGATGAACAGTGTTTAGATGAACATGACCAATCGATGAATATCTTTGGCTGTAGTGCAAAAGATGAATATTTGATTCCGATATATATTGATTGATGTTACGAGGATAAAAGATGAGACGATGAACTTTTAAATTCATACATAGAAGATAGTAGTTTGCATTCTCTACTTAACTCTTCTAATGAATTATTATTTCATTGCGAATATTGATTTAAAACTTATTGTACATCAGATTCTATTAGATTTTTCCTGTTGAAGACTAACGATAATTTGTTGTATATTATCTTAGTCATAATATTTCTTTTATGGGCTAGTTGAGCTCACCTCTTTTCCTTTTTGTTCTATTTTTCTTCTCGGGAGGCGAGAATATAAGCGAAAGTACGAGCTGGGGGTATGGAATGAAGGTTCTAGAGAGAGTTGTTTAGTAGTCCTCACCATTTTTGTAAAATAATGTATCAATAAATGTGATGAGGATTTATTTGAGTATAGATATTGTCTGAAGATAATATCTGTATTCAAACTCACAGCTTTCTTGTTGTAATAATAAACTTGTAGTTGTTTACGTACCATGTATTGACAACTCGGAATGGGTGATGTATACCTATTTTGGGGCGTCACTTTCAACTCTCTAACAGATTGAAAGGATTAGATTTCTCTCTCTAGGGTGCTGCTTCAATTTACATTAATTCTCATTCTACTTAATTAATTGTCAATATGATCATCTATATCTGCTTATGTTTAGCAGAATGAAGTATTGATTGTTTGGGTTTGTGTTGTTTTTTATGTTTTGTATAGAATGGTTGACACAATGAAGAATGATGAAAAGAGGAAAAGAATCACAGAGGGTGATTCTATTAAGGACTTGAAGAAATTTGTTTGGGTTTGTGCAGTTGGATTCTGATTTAAATGTCCCTTTAGTTAAGACAGAAGCTCAAGTTCATAGCCAAAAGATATTTTCAAACCAATTTTTTAAAAGTGTGTTAATTTAAATTTTGTTATTATTCTTATCATATAATTTGTTTGATTCTTATACATTATGTTTTAGTTCTTTGTTAGCTTGTGATTCTGGATACCATTTTGTTACCTTGATTTGGTATTTTGGTTACTTTTTATGTTGTTATGGTTACTATGTATTTGCTTAGTATCATGGATGACTAAAAGCGATTTTGGTGTACATGTTGTTTATGTATTGGTTACCATTAAAACATGTTTTGAGTTCTTATCGTATAAATATTTGGTTACTTCTTTAGTATATTTTTAGTTCTTTGTTAGTTTACGATTTGGATTATTTTTTTCCTTGAGTTGAGATTTTGATTCTTTGTTTTTTGTTGTTACGGTTCCCGTGTATTTGCTTAGTATATATGGGTTGACTAAACTGTGTTTGGTCTATATGTTGTTTATGTAATGGTTACCATTAATATATATTTTGGTTACTAACATATAATTGTTTGGTTAATTCATTAGTATATTTTTTGTTATTGTTAACTTATGCTTTGGATACCATTCTTTTTCCCTCAATTGAGATTTTGGTTACTTTTATATGTTGTTTTGGTTACAATGTATTTGCTTAGTATACATTGGTTGACTAAATTAACTTATGTTTGGTTATGTTTGTTTACTACATAAAATGATCTGTACTACATGTAACTATATGGTTTGGTTACTATCATATAACTATTATGATATGATAACTATTATCATGATAGTAACCAAACCATATAGTTACATGTAGTACATAATCATAATAGTTATATGATAGTAACCAAACCATATAGTTACATGTAGTACAGACCATTTTATGTAGTAAACAAACATAACCAAACATAAGTTAATTTAGTCAACCAATGTATACTAAGCAAATACATTGTAACCAAAACAACATATAAAAGTAACCAAAATCTCAATTGAGAAAAAAAGAATGGTATCCAAATCATAAGTTAACAATAACAAAAAATATACTAATGAATTAACCAAACAATTATATGTTAGTAACCAATATATATATTAATGGTAACCATTACATAAACAACATATAGACCAAACACAGTTTAGTCAACCCATATATAATAAGCAAATACATAGTAACTATAACAACAAAAAACAAGAATAAAAATCTCAACTCAAGGAAACAAAATGGAATCCAAATCGAAAACTAACAAAGAACTAAAATTATACTAAAGAAGAACCAAATATTTATATGATAGTAACCAAAATATGTTTTAATGGTAACCAATACATAAACAACATGTACACCAAAATCAGTTTAGTCAACCATGTATACTAAGCAAATACATAGTAACTATAACAACATAAAAAAGTAACCAAAATACCAAATCAAGGTAATAAAAATGGTATCCGAATCACAAGCTAACAGTAACCAAAACATAATGCAGAAGTAACAAAACAGTTATATGATAGTAATAATAACAAAATTTAAATTAACACACTTTTAAAGAATTTTGGTTTGGAAATATCTTTTGGCTATGAACTTAAGCTTCTGTCTTAACTACAGGGACATTTAAATCAGAATCCAACTGCACAAACCCAAACAAATTTCTTCAAGTCCTTAATAGAATCACCCTCTGTGATTCTTTTCCTCTTTTCATCATTCTTCATTGTGTCAACCATTCTATACAAAACATAAAAAATAACACAAACCCAAACAATCAATACTTCATTCCGTTAGAAACATAGCGTATATATATGATCATATTGACAATTAATTTGTAGAATGAGAATTAACGTAAATTAAAGCGAGACCTCAGAGAGAAATCTAATCCTTTCAACCGTGAGAGAGTTGGAGAGAAAGTCACGATTCGATTGTGTGATTTGTTGATGAAAATGCATCACCAGTAACTTGGAAGACTTTTGATGAAATAAAAGCGGTGTATAAACTTGTAATTGTTTGGATATGGGAAGAAGACTCATGTGATTAAGGCCAACCGAGTGGAACAGAGCATTTCAGATTTGGATAAAAAAATAGATGGCGGTTATTAAGCGTTTCAAAAAAATCAATCCGATTATAAGATAGACACTAATTTGCCATGTCAGCCCATTAATATTAATCCCTTAAATATTATTACAAAATAGTAAATTGACAACACTTAAAAGATAACGTTTTTTATAAAAATATTGTGATATTTTTTTTACAACGTTTTTTAATAAAACGTTGTAGATACGTATGAAAAAACGTTATGTATTTTATAAGGATAATTTTTAATTTTAAATAGATAATATTTAAAAAAAAAACGTTATGTATATAAAAAACACGGAGCTAAAAAAAACACGGAATGAGAAATTTTGAAATTAAAAACGCGTAAGTGAACATTTCCCTAGATTTTATAGCACACTCCCTCTAGCGAGCCAAGAGCTCTGTGAAGCTAGCAGCATCAAACCCCTCTTTTCTAGGGTTTGATCTGAAACAGAAACAGAAACCAGTAAAATCTAGCGAGCCAAGAGCTCTGCGAAGCTAGCAGCAAAATCTGGTCTCTTAATCTCTCTCCTTTCTGCAATCATGGCGGATACAATTTCTATGGAGGACATCCGAGCCACAGCTGGTAGCCTCGGAATTGACCTCTCCAGCGTCGATTGGGACTCAATGGCGCATCCCCGCTTTCATCCCACTTTAAATTACTGATTTCAATGGCGATTTTGTACGGACTCACGTCCTTTGTTGTTTACTCCGTCCTCCACATGAAGTTTATCAAACCCCTCGGCATCGACGCTCCTCTTGATGACAGAAGAAGCTCGAAATCGATGACGACCAGAAACTGTGAGTTTTTTTATGAACTCTGTTTACTTTGATTTCTTATTGTATTGGACAATTTTTTTTCATTTTCCTATTTGTTTACCTGTTAACTGTAGTGTATTTACCAATGTATATTTTTTTCTCCTCTCTTAATGATGAAAGCTGTAGTAAATGAAGATTCTTCTGGAGATGTGATTGCACTACAACACCAGATACGCCTTTTAAAGGTTCTTTTTAATTTTCTAAATTATTACAAGTCATGCATGAAACATGTTTATTTTATGAAACTAAAGGCATTATGAGAGTTTCTTCTAAACAGGTATCCTACGTTTGTTTACATTTTTTTTACATTAGTGATGGAGTGATTTTGATTTTAGTAGTATCATTTTACGCAGATAATTTAGATATAATGTTACAGCTATATTGTTTTCTGTTATTGCATGTCTTCATTTTTCAAGTTAGGTGGCATGTATGGACATGGTGTTAGTAATATTGATTGATATTCTAATGTTATAAGTTATGGTGCTTTGTAGTATTTCGCTTTCTAATCCCATCTTTCTATCCCATTTGTTTTTCTACTTAAAATCTCTAGAGACTACACTTATGGGTTCCTTGAGGAGAGAACAAATGACAGAAACTTCTTTCAAACACCTTGAAGCTGAGATTGAGCAGTTGAACTGTTTCGTATTATTCCTTTTCCCCCTTAAATCTCTTGTGTGTTTGTTTATTAATCTTTTTTGATGTCTATTTGTGCTAAATAGGGTAGATGGTACTGTTATGAACTGCTAATTTGATTCAAAGACCATAATTGTTTATTAGGTTCGTGAAAGTTAGGAGGACAATAGGTGCACACATATGATGTTGAAATTTAGGGAAGAGAATCTTCTTGGTGGTTTAGTACCTGCAGATGCTTACTTACTAGAAGAGAACAAGACACTCTCTGAAGAAATTCAGCACCTTCAAACTAAAGTCGATAAAAACCCAGAAGTAAATCGTTTTGCCCTGGAAAACATCAGGCTTTTGGAACAGCTTAGAAGGTAGCTGCTTGTGAACAAAATCCATCCTTGCAAGGCTTTTATAAAAATTTGGTCGCAGCAGAGTGGAGGAGTTTTCAAGGTATGAAGATTCTAAATAACTAGTCCTTGATTTTTATTTTGCTTAATGACTGTTCATAAATGAATTCCAGGTAGGTCCATATATGTTTTCTAGCTTAGTTTGTTGTTATGTTTGCAGCCCTTACAGTGCAACAGTTCTACTGTCTTGTCCTCAGCAAGGAAGAGGCCCAGTTTGAAGCTTGCAGATGAAGATTTAGAAGAAGGTAAAATTACTAGACTATTATATGCATTCAACATATTTTCTCCATCTCTTTCCACTTAGTAGTAGTACCGCTGCCTTGAATTTATGCAGGTTCGCCTGCTATTTTGATTGAAGACGACAACTGCAAAATCATAACTGAAAGAACAGTATTTGATCACATTCTTTTCGTGTGCTGCATCTGAGTTTGTGGAATTGTTTGTGGGTGTTGGTGCTTCTAGAGTAAGGGATTTATTTGAGAAGGCAAAGGCAAAGTCTTGGACGAAATTGAACGTTAACATGACTGTTAAATATTTAGACTGAATCCTCTCATTTTTTGCTCTATTGAAATATATATATATATATATATATATATATATTTATTTAAGTTCAGTTATGCAATAATCATAAGAAACATGTTTGGTAACCATAGTGTAAGCTCAAGTACATCAACCAAAACTTCATTTACACTGATACAAAATCCAGTCACCTGATTGAGAAGTATATGAAGAGCTTTCTTGTGGTTGACTTTACTCATTTGTTTATGTTCTACTCCACATAAATATTGCCTGCTCTAAAGCATGCTTTTCTTCTTAGTTTCAGTTGAAGTTCTTCACCAACAAACCATCTGTGCCTATTGATTTTTTAGACTCGGTATCTAAAAACTTAGTGATTGCCTAATAGTAATGTGAAAGGAATCTCTTATTGAAGTGCTTCAATGATAATGCAGTGAGAATGTTGGGATTCTTGGACTAACTCATGTGGGGAGCAGAAGAGTGGTTCAGATATCGACTGCTTTCATGATCTTCTTCTCTATATTTGGTTCGTTATATCCATCTGTTATATTTGCGGTGAAGATCTTCTGTTTTTCGTTATGACAAATGGTTGATTATGAAGTCCTATTTTGCAGGAAAGTTTGGGGCATTCTTTGCATCTATTCGTCTGCCAATATTTGCTGCTATATACTGTGTCTTATATGGTATTGTTGGTTAGTGTTCTTGCCATCGCTACACATGCACTTCGTTAATTTCCCGTCGAAGGAATTTATATTTGTTCTTTATTTTCTACAGCTGCTATTGGGATTTCATTCATTCAATTCACAAACAACAATTCAATGCGAAACATCTATATACTGGGTCTCTCTCTGTTCTTTCGGATATCAATACCACAATATTTTGTCATGAACATGGATATGGCTGGCCATGGACCTGTCAAAACCGATGCTGGATGGGTAAGAAAAATGAGTGTTCTTCCTTCTTTATCATTCAGTTTTCATATGATCATTATTTGGCTGGTATCCCTGTCTTTCTGTGGATGAGATGATTAGGAGGTGATCTTCGTTGGTTATTAATTAATTGGCATACTTCCTTTCTTTCTATATATGGGTATGTGCTCGAGGTTATATTGTGGAAATTTGTACTACATTTTGAACTAGTACAATTTAGTTTTTGGGGGTGAATGACTGTAGTAGTGTGACTGTAGTAGTGTGAACTAGTACAATTAGTTGAGACACTGATCTGAACGAGTCAACAGTAAATATGTTAGTGCAGTATAATATTATATGAAAATGGTTGAAGATGCCAGGATAGTGATGGTCTATCAGAAAATGAAAATGACACCATATTAATTAAGCTGTAGTGTGGTGTACTGGTGTATCGTGTTGGGCCACTATCCATGGTCTATTATGTAAAATTGTTGTCTGCTACTTTGGAAGGGTTCTTTCAAATTAAATTTCTAGTTTGAAAGAACATTTTCTAATTATTTTTTTAACTGGAGCTATTGACAACCATATTTGTTCTATTAATGATATATTCACATGTGGTTAGTTCCCTTTTATTTCTTTGATATTATTGCCATTCTGCAACAAATTGTGATAGGCGATTCTTGGTTTATGATGTTGGCCGAAAGGAAGTGTCTACTCCCTTGAGTTTTTCTGCCTTACTGTCTTATGTGGTTCATAGACTGATATGATATAATTTTTAACAGCCTGCTATATAAGCGCTCTTGCTATTCTTGGCAGTTGAGTAGCTGCTTCCTGATTTGCATGAAAGATGATAGTATTGAAGGCATATATGATACTTTGACGAAGTACGGGATGAGCGGGCAACGTATGTGAGCAGCTACATATAGAGCATATATGATAGTTTGGTATATATTTTGTGGATGTAGTAATTTGAATTACACGGATGGTATTATTGGAATGTATTTTGAATGGTTGATACATTTTGGTTTTAAATTTAAATGAGAATTTAGACCTTTTAGCTATATATCATGACATTAGCATATTGCAGGTGCATTGGTAATGTAGGTGAACCAACCTTTTTTTTTCTTTTTTTTTTTTTAATCTACAACATTTTAAAAACGTTGTGTAATCATACCTTCTACAACGTTTTTATCCAGAAAACGTTGTGGAATCATACCTTCTACAACGTTTTTAAGCATCTGTTAATTTATGAATAACAAATCTATAATATTGTGCTTAACTACAACGTTTTAAAAATATTGTGTAAGGGTGTCAAATAGATAACACTCTTAACCACGACGTTTTTCTGACTGAAACCACAACGTTTTTTTCGCGTTGTCTATTTACTGTTTTGTAGTAGTGAAATTAAGGACTCTTAATTGTAATAATATTGTAAATATATATGATGAAGTGTCATATTTTTGTAATTATTTTATGGATGTATGATTTTTGTAATTACTTTTAAAAATGTACTATAATATGTAATTGTTCCATAAATTTAGTCTAATACTATGTGTATAAATTATAAACTCAAAATTATTGTGCACAAAAAGTAGGATACATGCATTAAAAAAATATAGACCATTTAATGGTAGGTCCTCTTCAAACCTATTATATATACTAAATTACAGTACATGACATCATATATTAACATATGTCATTATACAAACTCAGCACATGTTCATCTTAAATAATTTTAATTATATCCCAATTATCTTAATTATATCCTATCCTTTTTTAAATTATGGAAAAATAATAACAAACCAATTATCTTAATTATATCCTATCTTTTTTTAAATTATGGATAAATAATAACAAATCAAGTAGAATTTAATCTCTTCAACAACCAATGAGCAAAATTTTATATGGATAAAATTTCCTAATTGATTAGAGTTTGAAATAATGTTAATGATCACCTGAACTAATCCTCCATGCACACACACACATACACACACACACACACACACACACACACACACACATATATATATATATATATATATATATATATATATATATATATATATATATATTAATCAGGCTACTTATTTATTCTCATAAGTGAATAGTAACCATGGCTTCTTCTTCTTCACGGTCAATTTTCCTCTTCTTTTTTGTTTTGTCTCTCTGTCTTTCTTCTATTATATACACGTTATTACTTACAGTTTACAGCTATATGCAACCCATAAGCGGGTGGAATTATTTCATTGGTTTGCCTATTTTCTAATTTTTTAGATATTATGTGCTAAAATTTGAGATTATTGCATTTGTATTTGAAATTATCACTTAATTTGCCACTAGCTTAAAAGCAATAGTCATATACTTAGAGCATTCACAACAGATTCTCTAATAGACTCTCTATCCCCATATTTAAAGAATATATTCATAAATTAATTTTCAACAGTTTCCTTATCCTTATATAATTCTTTATTTTAATCCCTATATATTATTTGACTCCTCAGGGTGAGGGAATCAAAATAGCGTTAATTCCCTATTTATGTAAAATGACATTTCACACCCTATTTATTGCGATTTTATGTTGGTTAAATGATCTTATCTCACTTAATTGCTGATTTGGGTATGCCTATCAAATTCACTCATTTTGATTTTGATCATTTTTTGTAAAAAATATTATTACGAATTATAAATTTTATTATTTTATATTAAAATAATGTTATTTTAGTTTTCATAAACACAATGATCGTTGCACATTTTGATTTCTAGCAATATTTATTTTTAAATTAAAATAATTGCAATTTTTAAATTCAAACAACAATTACTTTTAAATAAAAAATAGTTACAACGTTCAAAACATGATTTGACTGTTGGAACTTTTAAATTTTAAATTTTAAATTTCAAAATTTAATATTTAAGGAATCAATATAAGGAACCTGTTGGGTACATAGTGAAAATTTTGAATCTATATCCTACAGAATGACCCAATAACACTGCAGAGTAAGAATAGAGATAAAGAAACTGTTGTGAATGCTCTTAGAGTATAATGCACAAACCAGTAAACTCTCACCACTATCCTCTATAATGTATATTCATTTGTTTTTCTGTGTAAAATTTGATCATCGCACAATAATATGTTATTTTCTTATTATATTTTAATTTATTAATTATACACACACATTTATTATTAAAATTTTGAATAATTTCACCGCAACGCGGGAGTTTGTATCTAATTTTCTCCTATTTTATAGTATTAGTATGCACGCACAGCGATGTCAATGCATATAACTTTTTTGTACCTTAAATCATCCTTTATGAGGACAAAGAAAATTATAACTTGAATCATCATTTTGAGAGCGGATGAAGTAAGCCAAAGCCAAACACTTGAATGATTAAAAATAATTTATAAATTAGTTTGACCAACTTATAAGTTGTGGCTGAACAAACCCCGAATAATATTCATAATTTTTTTATTTTTTTTGTTTTTCCCTCTTCATCATTGGTGGATCTAGACTTGGCCAGTATAAGCAATTGCCTACACTGATTTTTTTGAAAAACAAAAAAAATTAGGAGTACTATCAATATATATAATACATAAAGTTAGGGAATTAGATATAATTTTTTCAAGTGTTTGGATAAGAAAAAAGGGGAACTTTTACATTACATTTATGAGTTTTTGATAGAAAATAAAAAAAAAAAACTTAATTTAGAATAAAAAACAAAAAAAACTATAAATCTTCTTTTGTGTTGTGTGAGTTTAGAAAAATCATAAAAAAAAAATAAGTTTTAAATAAAAATTACCACTAATTTACCCTTATATTAAATTTTCTTGTGTTGGTATATAAAAGGTAATGTAAGAAGTACAAAATATTTACCAAGTGTTTTTTTTCTATTTCATTCAAATCTATTCACTCTAGACAAAAACTTTTGCAGGTCTTGTATTCATTTCTTTTCTCTTAGAAAAACTCAAAAATAAGAGAAATGAACATAAAATTAATGTTTTCTCATGAAGAAAGTAATTTTGTCTCATTTTCAGCACATACCTCCATTTTTGAAAAAGATTTATGGAGTGGAAGGAGTATATTATATTTTAATTTTATTTACTTAATTTGTTGAGTCGAATCCTGAATCCACGACTGAACAAAAGCTGGAAAATCTTTCTTCACTTGTGTCGTTAAGCTGCACCAAGTGAGAAAAATAAGGAGAAAAGAGAAGGGGAAAAAGATAAAATAAACAATAAAATCATTCAAGAAGAAGGGATTTTAAATATTTTCTCCTATAGGAATTAGGATACCCTTCAAATTCCTTTTTAAACGTCAAGTGACTTACAAAAATTAGGTCATGTTCAAATATACTTATTTTTAAATATTTAATTATGTGAATATTATAATTTTTAATATTGCATGTAAAACCTCAACTTTTGAATAAAGATGAATTTTTTATAAATATTATTTTTAAAATATTATGGAGTGAAATTGATATAATAGTTGGGGTAATATTTATAAATTTTGCAAAAGTACGCAAGTTGTTATATAATATTCGATTGATCGGGAATATTCGTTTTAACAGGGAATATTAGTACAACGGCACAATTATTGGTGGACCCCACAACGGAATTATTGTCGGATTGAAAAAATGACAAAAATACTTTATGAAAATAACTACGGCGGAAGTTTTACTGTTAACTCGTTGAAACACCCGGTGTTAAAAAGTAATAAGAATACGCGCATTAGTTGCGTAGTAGCAAAAGAGTATTGATTATTGATCTTGCTTACGTGATAAGTTACTCAGCTTTTGTTGGTATTATTAATGTAATAATACGTAAAAAATTTTTTATATAAAACAAAATACTTTTATAAAGTTATTCTATAAATAGATATATTATATTCTATTATGCGATAGTATTGCATAATTATGCATTCATAAATATTTTGCATAAGAAAATCTTTTTTATATAAAATAGAATACTTTTATAAAGCTATCATTTTATTAGACAATAATTAGAATATATTATATTTTATTATGCATAGTATTTGCATAAAGGCTCGCATAAAAGATTTGCATAGTAAAATCTTTTATAAAGTTTTCGTTTTATTAGATTATAAATAGAATATATTATATTTTATTTAAAAGATTTTGCTTTAAATATGGACCGTCGATTAAAGTAAATCAATTTGGACCGCTCATGAGTTAGTTACTATGCAGATCCATTTTCTATAAATGTAAGCTCATTCCTTCATTATTTTCTTTACGAATTCAATTGAAACTATAGAGAAAGAAAATTATAGAGAGAAAGAAGAAAAGATTTCTCATTCTTAACTACTCTTATATTCATTCTTTTACTAGTAATGGGTGTTATTCTTTTTCTTATTCATGAAGAGAACTCTGTTGTTATTCCATTGCTTATTATTACATTGGAATAACTTTTGTATACGCTGGCTCACCCTATATTTGGTGGCATTCTTCTATTATTCCGCCTTTTATTATTCTGCATTTGGAATATCCTCATCATATGCGTTTTCTGTGGGACCGGTTCCGCCTTTATTATTATTACATTGGAATATCCCGTCACATGCATTTCTGTACGGACCGATTTCGCCCTTAATTAGTATTACTCGTTGAATAACTCGCATACATGCAAGCAATCTGCATGCGTGGTGATTTCATTGTTATTCCATTCTTTATTATTCATTTGGAATATCCATGTCTGCATGCATTTTACGCCGGACCGATTCCGCCCTTATTAGTATTCTCATTGAAATAACTTTGTCTACATGCAAAGTCTGCATGACGATAGTGAAAGCGAGGTATCCTCATCTTTTGAAATACTGTATGCGTCGTCAATTTCGAGGACCAAATTTCATAAGGAGGGAGGTTGTAAGACCCCAAATTATTAATAAATGAAATTTAATTTCCTCTATTTATCATTTTAAAATAGTAAGGGTTGATTTGATTAATGTGGTTAGTTATGGGTAAAATCGCAAAATATTTCAAATAAGCAAGTGGTTATAAAATACTCATTGTTATCGGAGAATATTCGTTTGGTCGTGGAATATTCTGCATTGTCAGAGCATATTCGCATATAGACTACCAAGCACCTTATGTGGGCCCCATAACGAAAAGCAATTGGATGAAGAAAACGACAAGTATAAGTTGTTTATAAATAATTGCAGGCATTGCTTATTCTCAATTAATATTGTTGGAATACTCGGTGGTTAAAATACGATGTCTGCGTTGTTGAACGAAGAAAGTAGCACATAGTATTGCACCAATTATTGATTCTTACGTAAAAGGCCTTCTCAAGAATTGTTACAAATAATTATTGTTCAAGATTTTTATTTTATTGATTCAATAATTGCGCATTGATTTTTTTATATTACTCGTTATTTCAATAATTGTCACTACACAATATTTTTCATTATCGGCAATAATTCATATTATCCTAAAAATATTATTAGATAACATTATTGGCAATGTCTAGAAAGTTACATCTAAGGAAAGGTTTGGTCACCTAATTGCGGCGTCGAGAAGAAGAAATCTTTATTGAAAACTCCTCTTTTCTGAAAGCGGCACAGTTCAAAAAGATTATGATTCTGTAATATTATTTGTGAATAATTAATTATTGATTTATATGATGAGGAAAATATTGATTTTATGTGGATATAGATGGAGAAAATTTATAAAGTGACAATTGTTAAAAATTGATATTTTATTTTTTTTGATAAAATAATATTTTATTATATTATTATAATATAATAATGGGGATATTTTTACAATGAATGTGGGATATATGAGTATATGAGGATGAGGAGTATTTTTGTTGCAAAAGTTGTTTAAAACATGTTAAACATGTCCGTGGGCTCATTTCTTGACTGAAATTTGATTATAGTTTGTAAAATCGTCCATTTATGGATTTCGGTCAATTTATGTTTGGAATTTGGAAAAACTTTCTTCTGCAAAGTTGTAGAAAATTGAATTTCCTATAAAAAATCACGAGATTCGAATTTTCTGATAAAAGGGCTATTTATTATGAATTATTGAAGTTCTGAGGTTCCAGAATAATTGATTTTTGGAAGTTTAAAATATTTATAGTTAGAAAAACGTTTTTATTGTTTTGGTTGGATGTGTTGCAAATGGCTGAAATTGGATTTTCAAAGTAGGCGCAGGAATTTTTTTTTAAATATTAATATTATATTATATTTTCTGCTTTGGTGTTCTAAGCATTTTCCTATAAATTGGGTGCTTAGGTTAGAATTGAAAATTACACCAGAAACTAAAGATTTCTCTCTCTTTCTCTCTCTATAATATCGAGCGTATTTGTGAGTATT
Source organism: Panax ginseng (assembly GCA_020205605.1). Lineage (NCBI taxonomy): Eukaryota > Viridiplantae > Streptophyta > Magnoliopsida > Apiales > Araliaceae > Panax > Panax ginseng. The sequence continues at coordinate 7,343,760 of CM035138.1, read as the reverse complement.
TTAGTACTTTGAGTATTGCTATACGATGCAAGTTCTTTCAAAGACTATATCCATATTCCAAATGTAAGACTATTCTTTCGAGGTAAGGGATGTTATTTTATTCGAAAATGATATTATTTCTTCAATATCATTATGCCGAAATATTGGTTGGAAATTTTTATCAAATTTGGAATTTTTTCATGTCGGGGTTACTATTCATGAGTTACTATTCATGATTTACTATTCACGAGTTACTATTCACGAGAACTATTCACGAAGCGTGATGATGTTTTTTTTTGAATTTCTATCTTTTGAGGTCGGAGTTACTATTCACGAATACGATATTATTCACAGAAAAATTAAATTTTCTTTTCTGTGTCCAAGATTGTCTGTTATAATTCCTATCTTTGATTGGATCTATGTTTTGATCTTCATTCTTGAATTTTACTCCAATCTGGTTATTTATGAAGTATTTTTGAACTTGAATTATTTAAAGTACGAATCATTAATACTTGTTCTTTTGTTTCACTGGATTCGTTTTCTTTAAAATATTTTTCATCATCCTCAGTCCTAAATGATGATATTATTGAATATCTTTGGACTGTAGTGCAAAGATGAATGATTTCTTGATGAATATCTTTGGCTCGTAGTCTGAAAGATGAACAGTGTTGAGATGAACATGACCGATCGATTAATATCTTTGGCCCGTAGTGCAAAGATGAACAGGTGTTTAGATGAACATGACCAACTGATGAACATCTTTGGCCTGTAGTGCAAAGATGAATATTTAATTTCAAATATATATTGATTGATGTTACAGGGATAAAATATCGACGATGGACTTTTAAATTCATATATAGAAGATAGTAGTTTGCATTCTCTACTTAACTCTTCTAATGAATTATTATTTCAAATGCGAAGATTGATTTAAAACCTGGTTGTCTATTGTATTCTATTAGATTTTTTCTGCTGAGGACTAACGATAATTTGTTCTATATTATCTTAGTCATAATGTTCTTTATCTTGGGCTAGTTGAGCTCACTCATTTCCTTGTTGTTCCATTTTTCTTCTCGTGAGGTGAGAATGTAGCGAAAGTCTTAGTCGGGGTGTGGAATGATGGTTCTAGAAGTGGCTTTAGTAGTCCTCACTATTCTATAAAATAAAGTATCAATAATTGTAATGAGGACTTATTTGAGTGTGGATATTGTCTAGATGACAATATTTGTATTTAAACTCATAGTTTTTATGTTGTATTAATAAAGTTGTAGTTGTTTACGCACCATGTATTTGGCGACTCGTAATGGGTGTTGTATACCTATTTTGGAAAGCGCCACAATTATTATTAGAGCTTAGGGATATGGTCTCCAAGCGGAGATCGGGAATAATACTTGTGAGGAGGGAGAGCGAGTAATTCTTCGCTAGTATGTCATACCTAAGCTTATTTGTTGGTCAATCGAACTATATGGTTAATATGTGATATGTTAATTTGTTTAATTAACCCTTGTTTTATGGCGATATTTAAGAATGACAAATTTGAGAATATTAACGGTGGAGTTAATGAGGCCGTGGAAATACCTTTAATCACCACCTGTGGGAACGTGCTGCGATGGAAGGCAATATTCTTCCGTAAACAACACTATCGAAAGCGCATTTGATGAACGACGGGATGTTTAGGAGCTTGTTTGTAGTTCATGCAAAACCGCATTTGCAGGAGACTCGTGCGCACGAGAATACTGGTGAAAATGATAAGAACGCGCGGGCTTGTCACGCCAAGCGAGCTTCAAAGAGTTGGACCACGAAGATTTAAGGGAAAGATTTAATCCGATCATGGCGAAAACATGGGTCAAGCAAATTACCAAGATATTCGATGTCTTGGGATGCACGGAGGAACAGAAGGTTCCATTCGCCACCTTTATGTTCCGTGGCGAAGCAGACATCTTGGTGGAGAGTCTGTGAAGCGTATTCCACCTGCCCAGACCAGTATGTCTTGGGAAGCGTTTGAAACTTTTCAACGAAAAAATACTTTCCCGAAAGTATTCGTCATATGAAAGAGGCGAGTTTATTAGACTAGAACAAAACAACATGATTGTCCCAATACGAGGCGAAGTTCGCAGAGTTATCTAGGTTTGCACCTCATTTGGTAGAGAATGAGGAACGAATGACGAGGATGTTTCTGAGAGGTTTAAAAACCGAGTTTCGGCAATATCTTATCTCTCATAAATTTTCTTTATATTCAGATGTTGTCAGCGTGGCTTAATTATTAGAAAGATAATGAAAGTACGTTCAACCAAGAGACCGCAACGTAATCATCATCTGGGTGACAAAGTAGCCATCGAAACAACGATAACCCGGCGGAGAAAGAAAAAAATATGACAAGAGCGACAACCACTCGGTGGTAATCGTGGCCATGAAAATAGAAAAAGAGAATCGGGGAGATTTTAAAAAGAGGAGATTCAACAATGACATCTGAAGACGTCAACACCAAAGAACAACCGGTTTTAAGGAGAGAACGACCACCGGGTCGTATCTTTATAAATGTGGAAAAGAGGGACACATCACATTGAAACTATCCACACAGTTCAAGGTATGCTATAATTGTGGAAAGGAAGGACATATCGCCGAGATTGTACGCAGAATAAACCAAGCCCAAAAGGGGATGGTGACTCAAAAGGTCATCCCGGAAAAGTCAAAGTCAATGGTTCCCGAAGAGCGTTTGTCATGACCGTCAACGTGCGAGAAACCAAACGAGGTGATCACGGGTAAGCTAATCATAAATTCATGCGAAGTTTATACATTACTAGATCTGGGGTTTACCCATTCATTTATCTCTCCTAACTTTGTGCTCAACGCTTAAACTTGACTCGAGAAATTAGACTTTGACCTATCTGTAGAAACTCATTAGGAGAAACTTTCATCACATCCACATCGCTTATAAATCTTGTTTGATCAAAGTTGGCACCATCGCATTACCTGTTGACCTTATTTCTTTAAAGATACTTGCTTCTGATGTGATTTTGGAGATTGATTGATTAACTACTCATCATGCCAAAATTGATTGCTTTCGTAAGGTTGTTAGTTTTCATATTCCTAAGCAACCTGTTATTCGAATTCAAGCAACCAAACCATTGAAGTCAAACACTTTCATATCAAGCCAAAAAGTCATTCGTTTATTGAAAAACGGATGTCAAGTTTTCTTAGCCCATGTTATGGACTTAAACAAAAATACGTCAGATTTGAATGATATTTCTATTGTTAGTAAATTTCCTGATGTATTTCCTGAAGAATTTCTTGGCTTACTCCCAAAGTGTGATATTGAATTTTGTATCAACTTTGAACCCGGTACAAAACCCATTTCTAAAATCTCATGGCTCCTATTGAACTTCAGGAGTTAAAAATTCAACTATAGAATTTGGTACCCGAGCCTTTATCTGGTGATTTCTTTTGTGGAATGCACCGCCGGATTCTCAAGTAGGGGACGCCATATTTCAAGCGCAGAAGAAATCGATAGGTGTCATTGTGACGTCTTATCCAAGATTGGGATATGAGTCACGATTGAGAGCAACCTAAGTCGAGAATCAAAATACGTAGCTTTCTATGCTTAAATGGTTATTATCGAAGATTTTGTGGAAAGATTTTCTAATCGCTACTCCATTAACGCAGCTGACTCGTAGAGATACAAAATTCGAATGGAGCAAGGAATATGGGAAGAGCTTCGAAGAACTCAATAGGAGACTCATTTCGGCACATGTTCTGACCATACCATCCTGGAAAAGCGAACGTGGTAGCTGACGTGTTGAGTAAAATATCGTATACGAGTACGAATGCGATATTGTCAAAGACCCATTTCATTTAACTTACAAATGATAGATATAGAGTTAAAGACTCTAAGGACTCACGTGATGATATACAAATAGAACCGACTTTAATCGATAAAGTTAAAAATGTTCAAGCTACACACCGGAGCTGATGAATATGAAGAAGGAGGTACAAGAAGTTGTTATTCCAAAAGCGAGAATTAGCGAGGTGCGAAAAGCTCAAACCTTCGATTTATTAGTCCATTTCAAATCCTAGATCGAATAGGAACTGTGGCCTATAGACTCGTTTTACCGCCAAGTATGACGCGTGTTCATAATGTTTTTCACGTATCGATGTTACGTAAATATGTGGACGACTTAATTCAACCATGTTATTGAGTTAGAACCGGATGAGATAAATACAAGACTTAACGTATGAAGAGAGTACCGCCAAGATTTTGGATAGGAAGGAGCATGTCCTACGTACGAAGGTCATATCACAAGTTAAAGTTTTGTGGAGAAACCATGCTATTGAGGAAATGAACTGGGAGTTGGAAACGGAAATGAAAGCGAGGTACCCTCATCTTTTCGAAACACCAGGTACGTACGTCAATTTGGAGGACGAAATTTCATAAGGAGGGGAGGTTGTAAGACCCCAAATTATTAATAAATGAAATTTAATTTCCTCTATTTATCATTTTGAAATAGTAAGGGTTGATTTGATTAATGTGGTTAGTTATGGGTAAAATGCGCAAATATTTCAAATAAGCAAGTGGTTATAAAATACTCATTGTTGTCTGAAAATATTCGTTTGGTCGTGAAATATTCTTCATTGTCGGGGAATATTAAATGACGCTGCGAAGTATTTCTTGTGTGGACCCCATAACGAAAAGTAATTGGATGAAGAAAAAGACAAGTATAAGTTGTTTATAAATAACGACGCAGTTGTTACCGTTAATATTATTGGAATACCGGTGGTTAAAAACACGATGTAATGGCGTTGTTGAACAAGAAGACACGGTATTGCACCAATTATTGATTCTTACGTGAAAAGGCGGCACTACTCAATAATTATTACAAAGAATTATCGCTCAAAGATTTTATTTTATTGATTCAATAATTGCTTGCGTTGATTTTTTTATATTATCGTTATTTCAATAATTGTCACTACACGTATTTTCATTATCGGCAATAATTCATATTATCCGAATAATATTATTAGATAACATTATTGGCAATATCTAGAAAGTTCTGCTGCAAGGAGAGGTTTGGTCACCTAATCACGCCAGAAGGAGAAATCTTTATTGAAAGCCCTCTTCTGAGAACGGCCGGTTGCAAGATCTTGATTCTGTAATATTACTTGTGAATAATTAATTATTAAACATGTCTGTGGGCCCATTTCTTGACTGAAATTTGATTATAGCCTGTAAAATCATCCGTTTATGGATTTCGGTCAATTTATGTTTGGAATTTGGAAAAACTTTCTTCTGCAAAGTTGTAGAGAATTGAATTTCCTATAAAAATTCGCGAGATTCGAATTTTCTACGATAAAAGGCTATTTATTATGAATTATTGAAGTTCCGGGTTCCGAATAATTGATTTTTGTAAGTTTAAAATATTTATAGTTAGAAAAACGTTTTTATTGTTTTGGTTGGCCCTCATGTGTTGAAAAATGGTCAAATCAGATTTTCAAAGTAGGCGTAGGAATTTTTTAAAAAAATATTAATTTTATATTAAATTTTCTGCTTTGGTGTTCTAAGCATTTTCCTATAAATAGGTGCTTAGGTTAGAATTGAAAATCACACCGAAACTAAAAATTTTCTCTCTTTCTCTATAATATCGAAATGTGTTTGTGAGTATTTTAGTACTTTGAGTATTGCTTTATACGGTGCAAGTTCTTTCAAAGACTATATCCAAAGATTCCATCAAGTACTTTTCTTTCTCGAGGTAAGGGATGTTATTTTATTCGAAAATGATATTATTTCTTCAATATCATTATGTTGAAATATTGGTTGGAAATTTTATCAAATTTAGAACTTTTTCATATCGGGTTACTTATTCATGAGTTACTATTCACGAGTTACTATTCACGAAGCCATTATTCACGAAAGTACTTATTCACGTAAGCGTGATGATGATGTTTTTTTTGAAATTTCTATCTTTTGAGGTCGAGTTACTATTCACGATATCGACCACTATTCACGATACTTTAACTATTCACGAATCACGACACTATTCACGTAAAAATTTAAAAAAATTACGTGTCCAAGATTGTCTCATTATGATTCCTATCTTTGATTGGATCTATGTTTTGATCTTCATTCTTGAATTTTACTCCAATCAGGTTATTTATGAAGTATTTTTGAACTTGAATTATTTAAAATACTTAATCCTTAATACTTGTTCTTTTGTTTCAATTTGGATTTGTTTTCTTTAAAATATTTTTCATCATCCTCACCCTAAATGATGATATTCTTTGAATATCTTTGGCCCGTAGTGCAAAGATGAATGATTTCTTGATGAATATCTTTGGCTCGTAGTGCAAAGATGAACAAGTGTTGAGATGAACATGACCGACTGATTAATATCTTTGGCCCGTAGTGCAAAGATGAACAGGTGTTTAGATGAACATGATCAACTGATGAATATCTTTGGCCTGTAGTGTAAAGATGAATATTTGATTCCAGATATATATTAATTGATGTTACAGGGATAAAATATCGACGATGAACTTTTAAATTCATATATAGAAGATAGTAGTTTGCATTCTCTACTTAACTCTTCTAATGAATTATTATTTCCGCTGCGAAGATTGATTTAAAACTAGTTGTCTATTGTATTCTATTAGATTTTTTCCTGTTGAGGACTAACGATAATTTGTTCTATATTATCTTAGTCATAATGTTCTTTACTGGGCTAGTTAAGCTCACCATTTTCCTTGTTGTTCCATTTTTCTTCTCGGAGGCGCGAGAATGTAAAGCGAGTACTTAGTCGGGGTGTGGAATGATGGTTCTGTGAAGTGGTTCTAGTAGTCCTCACTATTCTATAAAATAGTATATCAATAATTGTAATGATGACTTATTTGAGTGTGGATATTGTCTAAATGACAATATTTGTATTTAAACTCACAGTTTTTATGTTGTATTAATAAAGTTGTAGTTGTTTACGTATCATGTATTTGGCACTTTCGAAATGGGTGTTGTATACCTATTTTGGGGGCGCGTTCTGATTCTGATAGTGTTTGCATAGTAAAATCTTTTATAAAGTTATTCGTTTTATTAGATTATAAATAGAATATATTATATTTTATTTAAAAGATTTTGCTTTAAATATGGACCGTCAGATTAAAGTAAATCAATCTGGACCGTTAATGAGTTAATTCTTATCTGATCCATTTTCTATAAATAGAAGCTCATTCCTTCATTATTTTCTTACGAATTCACCTAAACTCTAGAGAGAAAATTATAGAGAGAAAGAAGAAAATATTTCGCTACTTAACTACTCTTATATTCGGTTCTTTTACGGTGAGAAGGGTGTTATTCTTTCTTATTCATGAAGAGAACTGTTGTTATTCCATTGCTTATTATTCATTTGGAATAACTCAGATACGCTGTGATACCCTATACTTGTTGATATTCTTCTTTTTTATTCCGCCTTTATTATTCTATTGGAATATCCTGCATGCATTTTTACGCCGGACTGGTTCCGCTCTTTATTATTATTCCATTGGAATATCCCGTCATGCATGCGTTTTCTGACCGGACTCGATTCCGTCCTTATTAGTATTCTATTTGAATAACTGCTCATGCCAAGCTACCGCATGCATGGTAATTTCTCGTTGTTATTCCATTCTTTATTATTCTTTGGAATATCATCATGTGCATGCGTTTTTACTGCCGGACCGATTCTCGCCCTTATTAGTATTATGTTGAAATAACCTATCTGTCTGCTGTACCGCATCGTAGTGATTTCTGTTGTTATTCCATTCTTTATTATTCTCATTTGGAACATCCTGCTTGCGGTGCAAATTTCACCGACCGGTTCCGTTATTTAGTATTCTGTTGGAATAACTTTTCTATGCACAAGTACCGTATGCACGGTGATTTCTTTTGTTATTCCATTCTTTATTATACTCATTTTGATTAAAGTTTTGACTTTCTATACTCCATAAAATTAGTAGAATATCCTCGATATTTGCGCTTCATCCAAAGATCTTTTCATGGAAATATTCTTCCGATCATTCTTGAATTTTACTCTCTCTACAAAAAAGATTGTCGTGTTGACAATTTGGACATTAGTAGTTCTTGGACAAATTAATTTTTGAACTTGTTTTATTGAATTCTTATATCATTGTCATCATCCTCATGTTTATATTATGTTGAAATTCATCCGTGGCCCAGAAGGTGCATAGATGGACTTGGTATGATTATGACCAGGGATTATTCGATTATCATGGCCATCGTAATGTTATAAATGATGTGGTAAAAGTCATCATCGTTGTAGCGTAGTGCATTGATGGATGATTATTTGTTGTACGATCACGTGACCATTAATGAATACACAAATATTCTTGGCCGTGAGTGGCATGGATAATTGTGGTCGTGATACTAAAAGAATATCCTCGGCCAGTAGTGCGGGGGTGATTCGATGATGTGGAATATTTATTGTCGAAGTCTCTCCGGCAATAATGATGATGAAAAACCTTTTAATCATAAAAGATAGTAGATTTCTACTTGACTCTTTTAATGGATCGCTTGTTCACGCAGCAGCTTAAACTTGATGTCTATTTATATTTTATCGGTTTAAGATTGTTGGAGACTAATGATAACTTATTCTCGCATTATCTTAGTCATAATTTTTTTATCGGGCTAGTTGTCTTCACCTTTTCTTTCACCGTTTCTCTCGAGAAATGAGAATATAAATGGACGAGTCGGGGAAGCGGAGTGATGGTCCGAGAGGATAAGATTAGTAGTCCTCACTATTCTCGTGAAATAGTGTGATAATAATTGTAATGAGGACTCCTTTTGAGTTTGTATAATCTCTAGTAGATAATATTTGTATTCAAACTCACAGCTTATGTTTTTCATGTCGATATTATACCTACATTGTATTAGTGAGTTGTATTTGAATTATGTACCATGTATCCCAAGCACCCAAGATGAGTGATGTATACCTAATTTTGGAGGCGTCACATTGCATATTAGATCAATATTTTTACATCTTAAAATTGTACTTATATATATATATATATATATATATATATATATATATATATATATATAACAATTATAAACTAATTATCATATTTTTTATTTTTAAAACTTGAACAAAATTCTATCAATTTTAAATTTTAGAATTTCGCGGATTGATTCAAAAAATACAGAATGAATATATCTCTAATTTTAGAACAGATAAAATATTTGGTTTAGAATTGATTTACATTATATAATTTTATAAACCTTATTTTTCAAAATTTATTGAATCAAATTATTTTTGTATAGATTTTATAAACTCTATCGCATATGCAATTCAAATATTTCTTAATGAATGAATTTTTCCCAAACAAAAACAATAGAAGTTGAACACTTCAAACCCTAATCTTATCTTGAATATATCATACTCCCTCCGTTTTTTAAAAGATTATTTTTTTAAAAGAAAAAATTTGTTCAAATTTATTTGTCGTTTATAACTTTCTAGGAGAATAAATTATTTACTTTCCTATATCATCCCTACCTTCTCTCATTGTCCCAAGAAATTCTTAACCTTCTATTAATAGTTTTTAACTTCTCATAAAAGAGTACTGATAGAATTTTAAATAAATTGTAATTATTAAATGATAATATTAATTAACTTTCTTAATTTATGTACAAAAAGATTAAACGATATTCTTTTAAAAACGGAAGTAGTACTGTAGACTCATGAATCAAACATAACCAATAAAAAATTGTTTAAACTGGGATTGACAGAGACACCAAATAGAAAAAAAGAAAATGAAAGATAAAGGCAGAGATTTATTTAATCATACACGCAAGTACTCGGTCGGTCCATGAAACCAACTTATTTAAAAGTTGTAGCTTCCGTCCCGTGGTTTCAATTATTCACTTTTTAATATTTAATCAACATTTTAAGGGGAAAAGAACAAAAAATCAAACGTTTTCGTATATTAACAACCAAAAATACAACGACAAAACTCCATAAAATAATCACCAATTGGTCATGATTCTACAGAACCAAATAAATTAGTAAGAATCTGACTACGACAAATTTATATCGATATTAAATTTAGATGCATATAAATATATATAATAAAAAATCAAAAAGAGATTACTTGTATATTGTTATTTTCTCTTATTACTTAGGCTATGTTTGTTTATAAATTTATAATCCCAAAACTATTAATTTTAGGATTAAATAATCTCAGTCATGTGTTTGTTTTTTATAGAATTATTCATAGGATAACTTAAAATAATCTCATTTATGTTTATTTTTTTCGGGATTAATTAAAGTATTGAATTAAAAAATATCATTTGGACTATTATACTTTTATCAATAATAACATATTTTAAACTTATTTATACATTAATATATATATATATATATATATATATATATATATATATATATATATATATATATATATATACCGATTATGTATACAACTTCATCCCGCCCACCCCCACACCCCCAAAAATGATATTTATTTATTATGTATACACCCACCCCGCCTAGCTAGCCTATAACTCCCACCCCCAAAAAAATAATATTTAATATTATGTTATTTTCGAGGGACTTATATTCGACGTATTATTCCCTCGAAAGTAATATTATTTCGACCGAATTTAATCCGTCGAGGATACGTCCGTCGGACATAACCGGTTTTCTTGTAGTGACTCGCCCACCCCCCACCTTCCTAAAAAAATAATATTCAGTTATTATATAAACACCTCAACTCCCACCCTGCCCACCACCAACTCTCCCCCCCCAAAAAAAAAAAAAAATTAGTTTTTGTACTACTAAGTTTTAAGTTGACAGTAATAATAACATAAATTACAGAATATTATGGTCATTTTAAAAAAAGGTTGAAGTTAATTTTGTTTAACAACTTTTAATCCCAAATGATATGGATTATAATACCAGGTAGAACATGATATTAAATAAACTCACATCTTAAGCTATTTTATAATCCAAAAACTAATAGTTCCAAGTTCAAATTGAAAAACAAAAAGACACTTAGAATTAATAGTCATATTTCAAGTGTAATCATTGCAAACAAACATAGCCTTAGAGTTCAATGTTAGTCGAAACCAATTGTATCATCAAATTTGTTGACATATGTTCATTTTTCTATTACTAATATCTTTTTTTTATTATTAAACAATCTAATCGACTAAAATATATTAAAATTGTAAACGGTTATAAACGACGAAAAGATTACAACACAAAGTATTGAAATGTTAATCCTTTCAAACAAATAACAAATAATCAGAAAAATAGTCAATTGAAACAACAACTAGTGGATACCATATATATTCCTAAGAAACAGTTATAATCCAAAAATAATAATAGAATATGCATATTTGAGTAATTCTTCAATACGAGCAATGAAATAATCGGTTGTCATGATAACGTCACACCCAAACTCCTAATTGAAGAAAGTAAATTTTTCCAAAATATGATAGAAAATATACATTTATATATAGAGTAGTGATCAATAACAAACGATTGTTATAAATACTATTTCAACAAACAGATCTTACATCATTAATTCATAGATCCAACGGCCCAAAGAATAACTTTTTTTGTTGGTCACTATTAAGAGTAGTGATCACGAGAAATATCTAAAACACTCCTACCTTAGTTAGTTTTAAACAATTTCAACGTATAAAATATTTATATAAATAATTTTTTAAGTAATACAATTTAACATTGTAAACTATATACAATATATTAATTTTTATAAATAATTTCTAAAATAATAAATTTTAAATTATATTCAAAATATTTATTTGTACAAATAATTTCTTAAGTAATAAAATTTAACATTGTTAAATATATTAATGTATTTATTTTTATAAAATATTTGTATAAATATTTTCTTATGTATTATAAATTAACATTGTTAATTATTGTGATAATTTAATTATTTAAAATTTAAAATCCATATTATAATACAACTTAAAATTATCTTACAAATTAATACATTAAAATTATATTTAAGATATTTCTCTTAAGTGTTACTCTTAGTAGTGGACCTAGTGGTTAAAAAAAATCTCTAATAGTTATTAGGGTCCTTTACATAAGTATACAACAAATAGAAAGTAATTACAAGAAAAGTGCATCAACTAAATAATTACAAAAGAGTGTAATTAAGATTCATATTACAAAAATAGTATAATTCACATTAATAAAGAAACCTAAAATCAAGGATAACTAATAATTCAAATTCAAATTCAAATCTTGTCTCTAACAACAATTTCAAATCCATATTTCAAAATTCAAATCAAAATGAGAAAATTAAAAATAAAAAATTATGAAGGAGCTAATGTTCTATCATCCTCTCTCTCGCCGCATTGCCAATGCTACGCCACCACATTACATTATGCCATTACCACAAAAATTGACTAAGAATCGCATCACATTTAAAATAAAATTGGTAATCAAATACAATTGAATTGGTTACCTTGGTCTAAAAGTTTGGCAACCAATTTCATGTTGGTAAATAAAAAATAGAACAACGCGATATTTATACCAAGGTAACCAAAACTTTATACCAAGGTAACCAAACTTTTATACCAAGGTAATCAAACTTTTATACCAAGATAATCAATCTACCTTCACACCGCAGGTATGAATTAGTTACCTTGATCTCAAAGTTTGGCAAACCAACCGCACGAAGGTTTGGCTACCAACTCATTACATGCAAAATAAATTGAAAACTTAATAAAATGTAATTAGTTACCTTGATATAAAGGTTTAGCTACTTAACTGCATTATAAAAAAGCTGCGTAAACAGAGCGACGATGGATGGCGAGGGAGGGGGGGGCGTGGCAGCAGTGGGAGGAGGAGGGGGGCGGAGGGGAGGAGGATGAGGAGGGTGGGAGGAGGAGGAGGAGGAGGAGGAGGAGGAGGGGAAGAGGGGGTGGCGGAGGGAGGGGGAGGAGGAGGAGAGGCGGAGGAGGGGTGGCGGAGTGAGGGGTGGGCGTGGGCGGGGTGGAAAAAGGAGGAGGAAGAGGAAGAAGAGGAAGAGGAAGGAGAAGGGTGGGGGGTGGGCCATGGGGCTGGGGCAAGTGAGAGGTGGTGGCAAGGGGCTGAGGCGGAGGAGGGGAGGCGGAGGCGGAGGCTGGAGGGAAGAGGAGGGGGGGAGGGTTGAGGAGGAGGAGGAGGAGGAGGCGAAGGAGAGAGGAGAGGAAAGAAGAAGGAAACATAAATGGAGTGGGAGAAAATCGTGGGAGAGAAGGGGAGAAAATTGTGGGAAAGATGGTTGAGAATTAAAACACATCTTATAATTAAAGGAATCATAAATATGTACTAATAATGAAAATAAAATTTTAAAGATATTAATTATGTAAATATTTAATGAGGGCACTTTTCTTGTAATTATATTTTTAAATGTACTATAAAATGTAATTGTTCCTAGTTATTAAGAGTATCGGTTATAAATCACTAAATTTACAATCAGAATCTTGTGTGAGGATCTCTCTTTTAGGATGGTATGAGGGTTTTGCTGTGAGTCATTGGATATCCAATGACTCACAATATATTTAATATATATTTGATATATATATTTTAATATATTGTGAAACATTAGATAGAGATCTAATGGCTCAGAATAATCATCACAGGATCCTCTGTGAGATCCTCACAGAAGATTCGGGGGAGAGAGAGAGAGAGTTGTAGTGTAATGATCATTGGAGGCTCCGAGCTGATGTGACAATCCAATGAAATTTTAACGTTGTTGTCTGGGAGCGCATTAACGGATCCACACGAGAACAGCCAGCCACTACCCAACGTTATCTCCCACACAATTCGATTGAACTGTGTTAGATGAAAAATAGACGGACTGTGGCGTTAGACAACCTCATTCGACCATACACGTCATCGGACTTAATTTAAATTAAATAATAACTAAATGAATAATAAATAATTTGTGAGGGTAATAATTTAATACAGACAACTGATATTTTTATAATATTCTTTGATATTTTCAAATGAATCGAGTCGACTATTGAGTTGTTCAGATTTAGTTTATAAAATTTATGAAATATAAAATAAGATTTGATTTAGACTCGTTTAGCTACCGAATTGGACACGATCTCAAATCGAGCCCGAGTAGTTTGAACTTTTTCGAACGAATATGATCTGAATATGAATAGAATTTGAATAGATTCGAGTAATTTATCAAATTTTAAAATTTGCTCATATTTGAATAATTTATATTTCGAGTCGAGTTCGAATCGAATTTTTAATCGAAATTTCGCATCGTTTTCTTCGTTTCTGTACTTTATTTTCACATGTCACACCCACCTTTTAACCAAATTAATATTAATATTTAGTTAAAAAATAAGTATCACATGTGAAAATATCAAAAAATTTTATAAAAATATCAATTTTATATGAAATTGATATTTCCACAATACTTTTTAATATTTCTGCATATGAGGTATATTTTTTAACTAAACTATAATTAAAAAGTGAGCTCCACATATAAAAATACACTAGATGACTTATAGATTCAGTCATTCGTCTATTCAGTAATAAATAATAATCAAACATTCCCTTAATATAAGTTGTCGTATATAATTCATCACTTTTGCGAACAAGCCTAACTTAATTTAATCACCAACTTTCTTTACGAGTAATATGGTGTACAACATAATTATGTTTTATACAATTTTATGCAAGTTTAGGCATTGGGGCGATTTTTGTAATTATAAATTTTAAATGCATTTAAAAATTTATTCGTTGAACAATAATTTATTTTAAATATAATTTACTAATTCAAAATTATAGAGATTAGTGTCCAAAGCATGAAAATAATTGAACAACTCATATAATAGACCATGTTTGCTTTTAGAAATGGAGAGTTTATATAGGACTATCCCTATTAATTTATTTTACGAATTATTTTATCTTATGATGGTTGTTATTTAATTCATGAAGTATTTGTGATTATTTTAAAAGTCATTTGATATCTCAAAAAGAAAATTATATAATATCTATCAGATAATCTTAAAAGTAATAAAATATAATACTTGAAATTAAATAACAAACTAATCATTTGATAAATAATATTAAATATACAATAATAATAAATAAATACAAATAATCACCTCTTATCCATCATTTTTATAAACAAATATAACTATAAACTATAAAAATTTAGACTACTTTTGTTTTATTTTTATGTTTAGTTTGTGAGGGCCTGCTATGTCTTTTATATTTTGAATTTTAAAGAATTAGTATTATACAAAAATTACAGATAAAATTCTATTTGTGGGACCTAACTATTATTATCTGAATTTTGATTTCATTTGTATTTGAATTTGAGTTTCATTTTTAGGGGGAAATTGTTTTTGAGGAGAGAGATGTGAAAAAGAAAATAGAGATAGGCTCCGGCTCGTCTTTTTTGACCCAAACAAAAAAGAGAGGAGAGAGAGGAAAAGTCTATCTTCTTTTCTTAATTTTTTAAGCTTTCTTTTTTTAGTCTTATTAGTCGTTCGCCTAGTTAAAACCGGGTCCGACTTCACAGAAATACTGGTTCTACCTTCTATCAATTTTCTTCCACCATACTTGGGTCTGAAGTCTAAAACCCATTTTCTATCTCAAGCAATTAAGGTATGTTTATTAATTTCAGGTGCTGTTAAATATATTTGATGTTACCTTTCTTGAATCCCCTGAATTTACTTATATATTTGTGATTTCTGGATTATTTTGGGATTTTTTTTACATTAGATATAATTTTCGAATTGAAAGGTGCAGAGTTTAAAGATTGTAAATTGTGGGTTAATTTGATGTTTTGAAAAGTCCATGTTAAACTTGTTTTTTTTGGTGGTACTTGTAGTGATTTGCTTAGCTTTGTGTTTAATTATTGATCAAACTGTTTGTTCTGGGTATTTGTTAGTATTATGTTTAGCCATGTTATGCTTATGGTTAGTGTAATAAAGAAACAATATTTACTGGATTTGTAATATCTGGACAGGGGTTTTCTTTTCTTAATTTTCCTGTCATTTTGTTTTGTAGAAAGAGAGAAACCTTCCCATGTGCAGTGGTTCTAAGAGGAAAGTTTATTCTAGTGGTTCAATCATGGAGGGTGGTGAATCTCAGGAACAAGAAAGGGCTGCCTGTGATTCTTCAGTTTTGCTTGAATTAGCCGCCGCAGATGATTTGATTGGTTTTAAAACTGCGGTGGAAGTAGAGGGTCTTGATGTAGATGGGGTTGGACTTTGGTATGGTAGAAAACTTGGTTCGAAGAAGATAATGCTTGAGGAGAGGACACCTCTTATGATTGCTTCTATGTTTGGTAGTAAACAAGTATTGAGTTATATACTTGAAACGGGTCATGTAGATATCAACAGAGCTTGTGGTTCTGATGGGGCTACTGCTCTCCACTGTGCTGTTGCTGGTGGATCCGCTGCTATGCTTGACGTTGTCAAGCTCTTGCTTGATGCTTCTGCTGATGTTAATTGTGTCGATGTCAAGGGGAATAGGCCTTTTGACCTGATCATACCCGTTCTGAGTTCTTCATTCAATTCAAAAAGGAAGATACTGGAGCTCATGCTGATGGGTTACAATGATTTTGAAGAACCACATGTTTTAAATGATCAGATTGTTGAGCATATAGAAGCTCAACAGGACGAAAAGGTGTCATCACTTCCTGCATCAAAAGATGGGATTGAAAGGAAAGAGTATCCTATTGATCTTTCACTTCCGGACATCAAAGATGGGGTATATGGGACGGATGAGTTCAGAATGTATACGTTCAAGATTAAGCCTTGCTCGAGGGCTTATTCTCATGACTGGACAGAGTGCCCATTTGTCCACCCCGGTGAAAACGCGAGGAGGCGCGATCCACAGAAGTACCATTACAGTTGCGTTCCTTGCCCCGAGTTCAGAAAGGGAACTTGCCGCCAGGGCGATGCTTGTGAATATGCGCATGGAATTTTTTGAGTGCTGGCTTCATCCTGCATGAGTATCGGACCCGTCTCTGCAAGGATGAGACAGGGTGTAACCGAAAGGTGTGTTTCTTTGCCCACAAGCCTGAAGAGCTTCGTCCCTTGTATGCTTCAACTGGTTCAGCTGTTCCTTCACCTAGATCATTCTCAGCTAGTTCATCCTTAGACTTCTTATCAATAAGCCCGCTTGCCCTCGGTTCTACATCTGTTATGATGCCCCTTCCTCAACGCCACCCATGACTCCTTCTGGAGTGTCTTCTTCCGTGGCTGGATCCATGTGGTCGAACCAATCTAACCTTACTCCCCCAACCCTGCAACATCCTGGTAGCAGATTGAAAACTACTGTAAGTGCTAGGGATATGGATTTGGAGGCTGAATTACTTGGGCTGGAGAGTCGTCGACGTCACCGACAGCAATTTTGGAATGAACTATCTGCTCTATCTTCCCCATCCTCTTGGAAGAATGGGGAACCTAATAGGTTTTCAGGAATGAAACCAACTAATCTTGATGATATTTTTGGATCTCTTGATCCTACAATTTTGTCTCAGTTACAGGGGCTCTCCCTTGATGCTGGAACTACACAGTTGCAGTCTCCAACTGGAATTGCAATGCGCCATAGCATGAACAACCAGCTCCGAGCTAGTTATCCTTCCGGTCTCTCATCATCACCTGCGAGGACATCACAGTCATTTGTGATTGATCAGGCTGGAGCTGCACCTTTTCCAAATTCAAGGTCTGCTGCATTTTCAAAAAGAAGTCGGAGCTTCATTGATCGAAGTGCTGCGATTCGTTATTCTGGGATTTCCTCACCCGCTTCTGTAGCTATCATGCCTTCTACCATGTCAGATTGGGGTGCCCCTGATGGCAAATTGGACTGGGGCATCCAGAAAGAAGAGCTGAACAAGTTGAGGAAATCTGCTTCGTTTGGGTTCCGTAGCAGTGGGAGCAGCTTTGGAGCTCCTGCTGCCTCGATTCCGAATGTTACTAATGATCACGATTTGTCTCAGGTTAACTCTATGGTAAAGGTTGTCCCACCTGAAAATTATGGGCACTATAATATTGATGAGCAGCAGCAGCAGCAGTATCATCTGAATAGTGGAGGTTCGGAGATGCTTCCACAATGGGTGGAGCAGTTTTACATGGAGCAAGAGCAGCTGGTGGCTTAGGTTAAATGCTAGCAGTCATATGGGTTCTCTAATTAACTCTTACGAAGATTTTGTACGATTTTTTGAATTTTTATTTGTATTCACCATGTGGTTAGAAATGGAAAATAGTGAACACAATATTTGAGTCGGGTAAACAAAAATCATGGGCAGGATAAAAGCTTCATGCTCATATCATTATTTCCCGTAAAAGCTCAATATAATTTATGTTTTTATTTTATTTGTTCTGTTCTTGCTTTTACTCCCACTGCAATACTTGTATTTTTCTTGAGGGAATAAAATGTGCTTTATATATCGTTGGTTACATATCCCTTCCTACGGTCCTACCTTCCATCTGAGGATTATGCATTAGTAACATTTCTATACTTAAAACTGACGCTTGGGTGTTTGAAATATATCTATACTTGAAGGTGGGGGTGACAATGGCTTAGTTTTATTTGTTACCCTTTTTGATAAATGGTATATTAAGGTTAGGCTTCCTACCAGATTCTTAGAGGGTTAGTGTAGCAAAAAAGATTCTTGTCAAATTGATGATGGATATTAGCGTTTCAAAACTAGTATCCCCTCCCTTCCCTTCCCTTGGTGGATGATTAAGCCTCTATCATGCATCTGATGCCATTTTATCGGTTTTTCTAGTGTCCTCTGATACAATGTTGACAGTAATTAAGCAAATGTGATTGTTACTGAGAGTAGCTTAGTGGAGGGAGGTGTTTTAGATTCTCCAGGTGAGAAAGCTTATTGCTCTGCCTACTAGAGGTGCCATTTATTCGACCATTTCATGAACATAGTTTCGTTTATATTGTTTTGGTGTCTTAGTCATCCCTTAAATATAGTAGCTAGGGAGGCTTGTCGTTTTAAAATGACCGAGGATATGATAAATGTCAATCAAATGGTCTGTGATACTTTGATTTTGATTTAATAGTAAACTCCGTAGAAAAGTCTTGTGATTTGACATGCCAACTGATGTTGTTTAATGTGAGGTTGAATTTGGTAAATTGTTCAAGAAATGTAGGCAGAATTCAGCTCTAGCATAGCATGTTGCCATTTCAAATATTGCAACATAATGGCTTGACTTGTAAACAAAAATTATGATTTTGCTCTCTGATTCTTCCAGATATTCAACAACTTCAATTAACCTTGTTTAGAAAATCATTTCAGTATAAAAAATGTATTGGAAAATTAATTCAAGGGGAACATAGAGAATACACTTCTATATAGAATTTTATCCCAAAATTAAAAATTTCACAAGCAAGAGTCCTGATCTACCAGTTCTAGTAACAACTGGTCAAGAATTTGAAACCCAATATCTGTAGTTATCTCTTCAAGATCCCATTTTTCACTGTACATCATCCACTTGGTTTGCCTCATATCTTTTTCAGCAAATTTGCAAACTTGTCCCCACATTTCTGCATAATTCTGACTTTGGTAATCTTTCTTCCAAAATATAGCACATTTGTCTTCAGTCTTCTTCACTTCCAAGTCATCAATGATCAACCTGTTACTGATTAATGAAGATGATTTCTTGTAAATTTCAAGTTCTTCAAATAATGTCCTCCTTGAATTTGAACTTGTCAACCTTGAATTTTTTACTGTTACAAGCATTTCAAACAAAAATGATAAGCTACAATTGACAATTTATTAAAAGAAAACATCTCAGCATTCAATTTATTCAAAAATGAACAGAATTGAGGAACACAAACCTGAAGTAGGAACTTCAAATTCAATTGGGAACTCAGCAAAATCAAGAACAGAAACTGGGCTTGAATTTTCGGAATCACATTCTGTTTCGATTTTCTTGACTGGGGAGCAATTCTGTTTCTTCTTCTTCTTCCTTAACCTTCCTCTATCTGGGGTCTTTACAACCTCAAGAGATTGTGAATTTTCATGATAATTCTTTATGGGACAAAGAAGTTTACTTGGATCTTTTGAATTTCTATGAGTGACCAGTCTGCTCTGCAGCTGATTCTTATCTGAGACTTGAATATTTTCTTGCACACTTTGTCTCCTCTTGTTCTCTGTTCTTCTCAGCTTCTTTTCTGATAAATCCAAGTCTGATTTTCTTGTTTTTGACCCCAACTTGTTGTTTTCATCTCCACCCTCAAAGCTAAGAATAAAGAATTCCTCATTTTCTAGCTCTAAATAGGCCGGAGCATCACGAAACGACAATGTACCCTTAACATGCCTACCCTTCCCCTGCTTCAACTCAACTTCCCTCCCAAAATCCATTGATCTGCATCGCCTAACCGACTTAAGACTCATCTGCAAATCCGTCATTGGCATTGAATCCAATCCCATTAGCCTTGCCACTAACCCCGGAGTGGCCGATGCATCCGCATTTTCCATTCCATTTGTACAATATTTATAGTCATATTCATTGCTGGCCTCAGAAGGGTGAGTTGGGAGACTGTTAAAGCAAAGAAATCGGCGTAAAACTCCGCGAATGCACCCAGAAGTGGCACGTTTTGAATTGAAGAAATTGTTTTCGAAACTGTTAGAAATGTAAGAAGTAGAGGAAGCTGAAGATGGAGAGGAATTGGGTAAGGACTTCATGCTGGATGGATGAATGGAAGAGAGTAATTTATTTTATTTTTGGTAATGTTAAATTTTCTCAACTTGGTAGCCAAAAGGAACAGTGATGATTAAAAGTATAAGGGGGAAAAAGAGAGAGGGACTTATTTGAAATGTATTGTATTGTGCTGTACCTGTACTAGTCAGCTTGTGTGTGAATAAGAGAGAAATTAAAAGATGGCGGGCTTTGGATTTGAATGATTGTTGCTGGTGCTAACTGCTAACATGCCAAACACGGTACTATTTTGACACATACCTGCTGCTGCTGCTGCTGCTGCATGGGGATAAGGTGATCATAATGCAAAAGGAAGGGGGAAATGTTTCAACGCGCAATGTGGAGTCAATTTTGTGGAATTTGTCGTAAGCAAATTGGGCGAAACATAGTAGATAGTACAGCACGCTCAAAGGGCGCGTTTGGATGGTGGTGAAAGTGGCACCTTGTATAAAGCTGATGGGAAGAATAAAGGGGGAAAAGTTAGATTTGGTGGTTCTCATTTGAGTTCCAAGTAGATTTATTCATATAACAAATGAATGGGGTGGGTGAGACATCAGACATGTGGTGGTGTGAATGGTAAAAAGTGGTGGTGGTGGACATTTCTTTTTGGGTGGTGGCCGGTGGGTTTCAAAATTATGCACTACTAATATTTTGTGTATTCTAACACCAAACCATTCAATAGTTCAAACAAGGGAGTAGGTTAGATTTTGGGAAGTGATACTTTCATATTTTTATATAAAATATATGAAATTATCCAAAAAATAGTGCTTCCTTAAATTTTTGCTAAAAATCATTTATGGGGTGAGTTCATATTAGTACCGTTCGGAAATAAATTTAAATAAGTAAAAATAATTCTTTACAATGTCATGTCTCACTAGATTGTAAACTTTTATATATATATATATATATATATATATATATATATATATATATATATATATATGTATGAGAAACTATTCTATATTTTTTCCCTGGGGTGTAGAAAAAGCTGAGAAATTTTTTGACAAGTAATTCTACATTTCATCCTATGAGCCTAGGGATAAGCTGAGAAATTGATCAAAAGGGGAACTAAGGAAAAATTTACCATGAATCTATAAGGCAATTTTTTCTTTCTTAATTTGGTGTTTCATTAAATTTTCTTTTTAATCAAAATATTACGAGTTTTATGGTAGACTTACTTTTACGCACAAGTTTTGGTTTATTTGGTTTTGTTTGAAGTCTCATTTCGAGGACTAGGAGTACCATGTAATCATCCTCAAAAATATTTTCATCACATGAGTAAATTTAAAAAATTTATTAAAAACCCTAATGTGTAAAAGAATATCACAAGTAATGACAACGTAGCTAAATGGATGCCTTGTGGGAATCAAATAAGTGATGAGATGATATAATATCGTCAAATATACTATATTTGATTTGATACGCTTATAAACAAGTTTTAAATATATATTGATTAAAAACCTATTCCAAACCAAATAAGCGAATCAAACAAATTTTCCATTTTGCATTCACCACGAGTGAGTTTCATTATTGAAAGCTACTGCCGGAAATCAATTGAGGCATTTTTTTGCGGATGGTGAGGCCAATCTTGGTCCACCCAGATTCAGACAACTCTGTATCAGTTTGATAAAACACAACATCCCCATTATCACTTGTTGGAAAAATCAAGCAATAGTAGTGCAACAGCATAAGACAGTGCGCTAGCAGCAGCAGTATTAACAAGAGAAAGGAAAAATAAAATTAGAACAATTTAGCTGGAAACCGAGGCGTAATAAATACTCTTGTCACAAAAGAAGTGATTTCGCTTACGTGATATTAATCACCGGTACAATTGGGCTGCCCGCGGTCACTCTCCAGGATTCAACGGTGAAGCCTCCGATTGTGTGTACTCACAGAAAGGGGCTCTGGACTTGTCTTTGTGGATTGCCCAGATTCAGACAACTCTGTATCAGTTTGATAAAACACAACATCCCCATTATCACTTGTTGGAAAAATCAAGCAATAGTAGGTAACAAAGACATAAGGCGCGGTCTTATTAGCAGCAATGATATTAACAAGAGAAAGGAAAAATAAAATTGGAACAACTTAGTATTTGAAGCGAGGCGTAATTAATCTTCTTGTCTCTAAAGAAGTGATTTACGCCCCCATCGATATTAATCACCATCTGATTCGAATTTGCCATGGTCACTTTCTACAGATTCACGGTGAAGCCTCGATTGTGTGTACTCACGCGAAAGGGGCTCTGGACTTGTCTTTGTGGATTGCCCAGATTCGCACAACTCAGATCGATTTGATAAAACACAATATCCCCATTATCACTTGTTGGAAAAATCAAGCAATAGTAGTCAACAAAGACATAAAGGCGATCTTGTTAAGCAACAACAGATATTAAGAGAAAAAAAATAAAATTAGAACAACTTAGGCTGAAAGCAAGGCGTAGCGATCTTCTTTCCTAAAGAAGTGATTTACGCCCCTGATATTAATCACCTAAGACAATTGAACATTGCTTGCACTCTCTCCGAGATTCAACGGTGAAGCCTCCGATTGTGTGTCTTCACGAGAAGGGGCTCTGGACTTGTCTTTGTGGATTGCCCATGAGCGAGCAGGTTATATAATATGTAGCGTATGAACGTAATATAGAAGAAGAGCGTTGCTGTGAATAAGAACGTTGAGAAGAAATCAGTAACATAAAACTAATTAAAAACGGCTAGGGCTAAATAGTATAAAAAGAATTTAGGGATTTTCCTGATTGGCACCCCCCCTGCGCGGGCGTATCGCGCGCACTAAGGTATTTTGACCGAAAGTCCGAGAACCAAGCTTGGCCTCGCCCGATTCATGGCAGAATCTCGTATGCATGAGCCCATCCCTATTTCCTCAACCATGTTATTAAGCCCATAACAACAAGTACTAATATGCACCATGAGAGTTCCAAAAATAGTCAATGTGGGACTTTGCAAAAACTATAAAATTTTGGAGCATTACCAACAATCCCCCACATGATCCAAAATTATCAAAGAGAGGAAAAAAAAATGAGAAGGGCAATGGATTTTAGATACATAACGTCGATACCTTGTGGGTTTGAATCGACACTTAGTGGAACAAGCTCATGATTGTAGATTATAGGTGAATTAAATTCTTGAACCCATTATCTGTGATACAATCAATTGAGCTTGCATACATATCTTAAATCCACGAATCCACACAAAGTCGCGGTTGGAGTGCGTTACAGTGCATCGCCATGTCCCGAGATTTTCATAAAGGCTCTAGAGAGTTTGCGAGGACTCTCATAGAAGCGACTATATACTTCTACCTTTATATAGGTGAACCCATCAAGTATATCTTGACATACACCACCTATAAGGGCTATGAATTTCATTAAGAATCTAAACGATTCATCCTTTCACAATTTGTCAGTAAGCACCACATGCACACAAGAAGGGATATAAATAATTGTAGTGCTATAATTAAGTAATTACGTGACTTGTTGTTACCCATTGAACCCAATTCATGGGATCTCCAATCACATGGGTTGGGTTTCCATCAGACATTTACTCAAGATATTGGCAATAGTCCCATCCCTCTGGATGCTTCATGGACTACCTTTTTATTTAATCCCTTAGTAAGCGGATCCGTTAGGTTCTTTTCAGACCTTACAAATTCCATAAAAATAACCCCATTACTGATCAGTCCTCGTACAATATTGTGCATCAAGCGAATATGTCTCTGCTTTCCATTATAAACATGGTTCATTGCCCTGTATGTAAATTGCCGAGAATCACAATGCAAAGAAATTGAAGGAATTGGCTTATACCATAATGGTATATCGGCCAATAAATTCATATCCATTACTCGCTTACAGTACCGCCATTCTAAAGCAATAAATTGATTCCATAGTAGATCTAGCGATCTGAGTTTGTTTGGCGGATTTCAAAGCTTGACTCTTCCACCTAAAGTAAACACATAACCACTAGTGGAGTTTGTTTCATCATTATCGAGATACCCAATTAGCATCACAATATCCTTCTAAAACACTAGGATGACCAATTAAAATGTACACCTACATTAACTGTTCCTTTTAAATACCTCATTAGTGTGACAAAGCATTCCAATGTTCTTGTGAAGGATTATGTATATATCTCTGCTAAAATCTACTAATGACATATGCGATATCGAATCGAGTACAGGTTTATTAGATACATTACACTACCAATGATTCTAGCATATTCAACTTGGCGATACCATTCCCTTTATTTTTCTTTAAATGCACACTAGAGTCATAAGGGGTTCTAATGGCTCTTCATTAAAGAAATTAAATTTCTTAAGAATATTTTCCACAAAATGAGACTGTGATAAAACTAAACCATTTGCATGTTTATTTATTTTCATGCCAAGAATCAAATCTGCTTCTCCGAAATCTTTCATGTCAAATTTAGAAGATAAAAACTCTTTAGTAGTTTTCACAACTTTCTCATCAGTACCAAATATTAGCAAGTCATCCACATATAAACAAATAATCACACCATAATTTTCATTGAATCTACTATAGACACAACTATCAGATTCATTTGTCACAAAATTATTAGACAAGAGAGTTTTATTAAATTTGTCATTCCATTGTTTTGGCGCTTGTTTCAAACCATACAAAGATTTTACAAGTCTACACACTTTATGTTCTTCACCTGGAATAACAAAACCTACAGGTTGACACATATAAATTTCTTCATTTAACTCTCTATTCAAAAAGGCAGTTTTAACGTCCATTTGGTGGATTATCAATTTATGAATAGAAGCTAAAGTAATTAAAATTCTTATAGTTGCTAATTTAGTCACTGGTGAGTAAGTGTCAAAATAATCAAAACCTTCCTTTTGAGTAAACCTGTGACGCCCCTAAAATAGGTCCATTCCATCCAACCCATTCTGAGTCGCCAAATACATGGTACAGAAATAACTACAACTTTATTAATACATTTGTCGTAAATGCAAAATACGACAACATATATCTTGTGAGTTTAAATACAATTATTGTCTTCTGCAGGCAATATACATACCCAACTAAATCCTCATCACAATTATTTATACATTATTTTATAAAAATGGTGAGGACTACTAAACAACTCTCTAGAACCTTCATTCCATACCCCATTAGTACTGCCATTTACATTCTCGCCTCCACGAGAAGAAAAATGGAACAAAAAGGAAAAGGGTGAGCTCAACTAGCCCGATAAAAGAATATTATGACTAAGATAATATACAACAAATTATCGTTAGTCTTGACGAGGAAAAATACGAGAGAATACATTAAACAACAAGTTTTATATCAATATTCGCAAATGAAAAATAATAATTCATAGAAGAGTTATGTAGAGGATGAAATCTACTAATATCTATGAATTTAATAGTCCATCATCATTATTTTTATCCCTGTAACATCAATCAATGCACATCTTGAATCATATACCCATCCTTGTACTACAGGCCAAGGATATTCATCTGTTAGTCATGTTCATCTCAACACTGCTTCATCTTTTGCACTACTGGGCCAAAGATATTCATCATAAAATCATTAATCTTTGCACTACTGTTGAAAGATATTCAATTATATCATCATTTAGGATGAGGATGGTGAAAAATATTTTAAAGAAAACGAATCCGATTGAAACAAAAGAATAAGTATTAAGGATTCAGTATTTCAAATATTCCATGTCCAAAATACCTCATAAATAATCATAGTGGAGTAAAATTCAAGAATGATCAAAACATGGATACAATCAAGGCTAATATCCATAGTAGATATTTTGGACAAAAGAGAGAAATTTTATTTTTCTATGAATAGTCTTGATGATAATTGAATAATTATGTCATATCACGTGAATAGTAACTCCGACACCAAAAGATAGAAATTTCACAAAAAATATCTTCACGCTTACGTGAATAAGACTCGTGAATAATATCTCATGAATAATAACTCGTGAATAAGTAACTCGTGAATAGTAACTCATGAATAAGAACTCATGAATAAGAACTCCCGACATGAAAAAGTTCCAAATTTGATAAAAATTTTCAACCAATATTTCGGCATAATGATATTGAAGAAATAATATCATTTTCGAATAAAATAACATCCCTTACCTCGAAAGACAAGATTTCTAGTTGAAACACCTGGATATAAAGCTATGACTTGAACTTGCAGCACCAGTATAGCAATACTCAAAGTATACTCAAAATACTCACAAGAATACGCTCGATAATATAGAGAGAGAAAACTTGAGCTTAAATGTGATTTTCAATTCTAACCCAAGCACCTATTTATAGGAAAATGCTTAGAACACCAAAGTAGAAAATTTAATATAATAATATTATATATATTACAAATTCTCTACGCACATTTTGACAACTGATTTCACTTATCTTGCACATGCTAGGCTGCCCACAAAACAAAAAAAACGTTTTTCCTATTTTAAATATTTTAAACTTCCAAAAATCAATTATTTCGGAGCTTCGGAACTTCAATAATTCATAATAAATAGGCCTTTTATCAAAAAATTCGAATCTTGCGAATTTTTATAGGAAATTCAATTCTCTACAACTTTGCAGAAGAAAGTTTTTCCAAATTCTAAACAAAAATTGAATCAAATCCACAAACCAAGGCGATTTTACTGGTATAATCAAATTTCGGTCAATAATTGTGTCCACCAACACACAAAATATGTGTTAAACATTTAATGCCACAAAAATACTCTTCCTCCTTATATATTCATATATCCCACATTCATTATAAAAATATCACTAGTTAATATATTATTAAAATAATATATTTAAATGAATTATTTTATCGAGAAAAGATAAAATATTAATTTTCAACAATTGTCACATTAAAAATTTTCCATCTATATCCACATAAAATCAATATTTTCCTCATCATATAAATCAATAATTAATTATTCACAAATAATATTACGAGAATCACAGTCTTGTGACAACCAGTAGCCTTCACCAGGAAAGAGGGGCTTTTCAATAAGGATCTCTCCTTACTTGGCCGCATGATTAGGTGACCAAACCTCTCCTTGAATGCGAACTTTCTAGACATTGCCAATAATGTTATCCAATAATATTATTCGGATAATATGAATTATTGTCAGATAATGGAAAATACATTGTGTAATGACAATTTATTGAAACAACGATAATATAAAATATCAATGCGCAAATTATTGAATCAATAAAATAAAATATTGAGCGATAATTACTGTAATAATTATTAAGTAATGCCTTCTTACGTAAGAATCAATAATTGGTACAATACTGCAGTGCTTCTTTATCGCAACTACAACGCGTATTATTCGTGTTTTAACCACCAGGTATTCCAACAGTATTAACGGTAACAACTACGCCGTTATTTATAAACAACTCATGCTTGTCTTTTTCTTCATCTAATCGTTTTCCGTTATGGGGACCACAAAAGATCAAGGTCATTGCAATTTAATATTCCCCGCGTGAGAATATTCCACAACCAAACAAATATTTCCCGACAACAATGAATATTTTATAACCACCTGTTTATTTTAAAATATTCGCGCATTTTACTCATAACTAACCACATTAATCAATTCAACCCTTACTATTTCAAAATAATAATTAGAGAAATTAAATCTTTATTTATAAAAAGTTGGGGTCTTACAAAACCCTTTTGCTACAAGTCTTGCCTTAAATTTATCAATAGACCCATCAGCTTTTAACTTATTTTTAAACACCCATTTACATCCAATAGGTTTACATCCTCTAGGAAAATTAACTAGTTCCCATGTATGGTTAGACATAATAGATTCTAGTTCACTATTAATAGCATCCTTCCAAAAATTTGCATCAATTGATTTCATTGCTTCTTCATAAGTTTTAGGGTCATCTTCAGTTATGAAAGCAGTTATAAAATATGGACCAAAAGTTTTCTCAAAACATTGCCCTTTACTTCTAATAGATGCAGGTACAAGTTCTTTATCTTTCCTTTTAAGAGGTTCACTAGAAGAAGGATTGCTCTCATCTCTAATTTTCATTGGATATATATTTTCAAAAAATTTTGCATCCTTTGTTTCCAAAATTGAATTATTTTGATAATTATTAGTTGCATCTTTAATCACCAAAATCTATAAGCGACTTTATTAGAAGCATATCCAATAAAATGCAATCCATTGTTTTAGGTCCAATTTATTCCTTTTAAATTCTGGTATAGCTACTTTAGCTAGATACCCCCACACTTTAAGATACCCTAAATTAGGTGCATGTTTCTTCCATAAATGATATGGTATAGAGTCTATCTTTTAATGTGGAACTCTATTTAAAATATGATTTCTTGAAGGCAAGCTTTCTCCCCACATATTAGAAGGTAAACCGAACTAATTAACATAACATTCATCATATTTTTAAGTGTTCTATTTTTTCTTTCCTGCAACTCCATTGAATTTGTGGAGAATAAGGAGGAGAAGTTTCATGTATTATTCCATTTTGTTCACAAAATTTTTAAGACTTCCGAATCATATTCACTTCCACGTCGGATCTAAGTCTTTTAATTTTCTTTCTAACTCGATTTTCAACTTCCGCTTTATATTTAATAAACATTTCTTCCACTTCATCTTTAGAGGAAAGTAGATAAATTCGAGTATATCTAGACATATCATCCACAAATGAAATATAATATTTCTTACCACCTCTACTCGTAGTATTTTTAAAATCGGCTAGATCACTGTGAATTAACTCAAGTAGTTCAGTTTGTCTTTCAACACTTTTAAAAGGTTTCTTAGCATGTTTTGCTTCTACACAAATTTCGCATTTGTTAAACTCGGTATTTACAAGATTAGGTATAAGTTCAAGTTGTTTCAACTTTTTGATAGAAGCTACATTCACATGTCCTAATCTAGCATGCCACATATCCAAAGATTCAACAATATAAGCAAAAGAATCATTTTTATTATTCAATTCAGCAGAAGCATCAAGTACAAATAAACCCCCATTACAAAAACATTTCCCAACAAATTCCCAATTACGAGTAAGTACAAGTTTATCAGATTCAAACACAAGTTTAATGCCAGCTTTGTTCAACAAAGACCCGAACACAAGATTCTTACGAATATCGGGCACATGAAGTACATCTTGTAGGGCAATGGTTTTCCCAGAAGTTAATTTTAGTAAGACTTTTTCTTTTTCCGCAACATTGGTGGCTCGAGAATCCCCCATATAAAAACCTTTTTCTCCATTAGTCACATTTTCGTAGTTGAGGATTACGCCTCTATTCGCCGTGAAATGTGTTTAGTGGCCCCAGATCTCACTACCCATTCCGTGAAGTTGTCAATAAGATTTACTTAGAACAAAGAACAATAATGTCATCGGATTCAACTAAGTTCGCTTGGGGCTTAGGCTGAGAATTACTATTTTTGTTATCTTGCCCCTTGCGAAAGTGACACTTCATAGCAATATGGTCAGGTCTACCACATACGAAGCAAGGACCTTTAGTAAAAGGTTTTTGAATTTGATTGGAGTTGTTGAACCTATTATCCTTTCTTCCCATTGATTTTTGATTTTTCCCTTTGTGATTTTTGGACTGATAATTTTGGCTCTTCCATTGTGGCTTTTGTTCCACGAGATTAGCTTTGACAGTTTGATTTGGAACTACATCTCCCCTTTCTTTAGCTCTGTTTTGTTCTTCAATATGGATGTGAGCTACTAGTTCCTGCATAGTGAAATCTTTAGTTTCATGTTTAATGTTCATCTTATAATCTTTCCACGAGGGTGGTAATTTTTCGATAAGTACAACAACTTGGAAATTCTCGCATATTTTCATTCCTTTCCCAATGACTTCCCCCACAATTGTTTGGTACGTATGAACTTGATCTATAACAGATTTTCCATCTTGCATCTTAAAATCTAGAAATTTTCCCGCAACATATTTCTTAAGTCCAAAATTTTCACAAAGATACTTTGATTTTAAAGCTTCCCAAATTTTCTTCGCACTTTCATACGGATAATATATCTCAAATAATGAATTGGACAAGTAGTGCAACAAATATCTACGACATGTGCGATTATCCTTAACATAATCCCTTTTATCAGCATCCGATTTTTCAACATTTTCAACAGCAGTAGGAGTAACATCATTAACAGAAATAACAACAGGAACATCCATATATAACACATATTCCAAATTCATGGTCTCCAAATAAAACAATATATCTTCAGACCATCTCTTAAAATTAGAGCCATCAAAACGTTCAATTTTAGACAAGTCTAAGGCAGATTTCATCATCTTGTTAATAACTGAAAATCATTTCTTTAGATTGTTGGAAAAATCAAGCAATAGTAGTCTGCAACAATGAGGAAGGCGTCTTGTTGCTTGCAGAGATAATAACAAGAGAAAGGAAAAATAAAAGTGTAACAACTTAGCTGAAAACCGAGGCGTAGCAGTGCTACTGTCCTAAAGAAGTGATTTCGCCCCCACTGATATTAATCATCGGTACAATTGGACTGCCGGCGGTCACTCTCCAGGATTCAACGGTGAAGCCTCCGATTGTGTGTACTCACAGAAGGGGGCTCTAGACTTGTCTTTGTGGATTGCCCAATGAACAGAGTTTATAAGTAGAAGAAAGAAACAGATCACTTATATGTGTAGCAACGTATGTGTAAGACCCCAACTTATTATAAATAAAATTGAATTTTCCTTTATTCATTATTCTAAATTAATAAGGGTTAATTTGATATAATTCTTTGGTTATGGGTGAAATGTGCAAAGTTTACAAAATAAGCAGTGGTTATAAAATATTCATTATTATTTAGAATATTCGTTTGGTCGTGGAATATTCTTTTTTTTTCGGAATCTCCGCATTTACGCCTTAGCGATCATTAGTGGGCCCCATAACGGAAAAGCGGTTGGATGAAGGAAAACGACAAAGATTGAGTTTTATAAATAACGACATAAATTGTTACTGATTAACATTTGTTGGGTTACTCGTGGTTAAAATACTGATGTACGCGTGGTTATTAAAGATGGCACCAGTATCGCACATGATTATTGAATTATTGATCCTTACGTAAGAAGGCACTACTCAATAATTGTTACAGATGAGTTCTTTATTCAATATTATATTTTATTGATTCAATAATTCAAGGCGTTGATATTTTGTATTCTTTTGTTTTTGAATAATTGTCATTACACAAGATTTTCCATTATCAAATCAATAATTCATATTATTTGAATAATATTATCGAGATAACATTATTGGCAATGTCTAGAAAGTTACGCTCTAAGGAGAGGTTTGGTCACCTAATTGCGGCCAAGAAGGAGAAATCCTTATTGAAAGCCCTCTTTCCTGAGGACTACCGGTTGTCAAAGATCTTTGTGATTACGTAATATTATTTTTAAAATAATTAATTATTGATTATTATGATAAAGAAAATATTTATTTTATGTGGATATAGATGGAGAAAATTTTAATGTGACAATTGTTGAAAATTAATATTTTATCTTTTTTCTCGATAAAATAATTTATTTAAATATATTATTTTAATAATATATTAACTAAGTGATATTTTTATAATGAATGTGGGATATATGAGTATATGAGGAGGTAGAATATTTTTGTGGCATTAAATGTTTAACACATGTTTTGTGTGTCGTTGGACACAATTCTTAATCAAAATTTATTATAGTATAAAATCGCCTGCTTATGGATTTTGGTCAATTTACGCTTTGGAATTTGGAAAAACTTTCTTTTGTAAAGTTGTAGAGAATGAAATTTCCCATGAAAAATCGCGAGTTTTGAATTTTTCCTGTAATAGCCTAGCTATTTTCACAATTGTTGAAGTTTCGAAAATAAAATGATTTTTATTAAATTAATGGGTGGGACCCACTTTTGGTAAGTGTTGAACACATGGGCTCTTTATTTTCTTCTAATTTGGCTGGCTTGGTTGGTGGAGGTATGCGTAGGAAATTTAAAAATTAATAATATTATTTTATTATTTTAGTCTCATTTAGGCGTTAACATTTTCCTATAAATAGAGGGCTAAGTTAGAATTAAAAATCACACCGAAACAAAGTTTTCTCTCTTCTCTCTCTAAATTATCGAGCGTATTCTTGTGAGTATACTTTGAGTGTTCTTATATCTGATCTTGGGTTTACTCACAAGACTATACCGAAAAATTCAAATCAAGATTTAAGTATTTTTGAGTAAAAGGGTATTACTTTCTTCTTAAATGATATTTTTCTTCAATATCATTATGCCAAGTATTGGTGAATTTTTTTTATCAAATTTGGAACTTGTTGTGTGGGGTTACTATTCACGATAATGACACTTATTCACGTATACGACAATTATTCACGAATATCTAAGACTATTCAATTTAAAAATAAAATTTTTCTTTTTGTCCAAAATATCTATTCGGATACTAGCTTTGATTGTATCCATGTTTTGATCATTCTTGAATTTTACACCAATATGATTATTTTCAAGTATTTTTGGACACGGGTAAAATAAAGTACGAATCCTTAATCCTTAATCCTTGTCATTTTGTTTCAATTGGATTCGTTTCTTTAAAAATGTTTTCATCATCCTCGATCTAAATGGTGATATAAATGAATATTTTGGCACAGTAGTGCAAGATGAACGATTAATCGATGAATATCTTTGGCTTTTGTAGTCAAAGAGATGAACAAAAATTGAGATGAACATGACCAACCTGGTGATACAAATGAATATCTTTGGCACAGAAGTGCAAAGATGATTAAAGATGTATATTGATTGTTATTACGGGGATAAACTATCGATGATGGACTTTTAAACCTTAGAAGACAAAGAATTCTTTCTACGTGACTCTTCTAATGGATTCTTTATTCCATTGCATTTGTTGATCTAAAACTTGTTTATCTATTGTATTCTATTAGATTTTTCCTCATTGAAGACTAACGATAATTTGTTGTATATTATCTTAGTCATAATATTCTTTACTTGGGCTAGTTGAGCTCACCCTTTTCCTTTTTGTCTCATTTTTCTTCTCGGGAGGTGAGAACATAACATGCGATCGAGTCGGGTATGGGAGTGATGGTTCTAGGAAGATGTTTTAGCCCCTCACTATTTCGTAAAATAGTGTATGAATAATTAATGAGGACTTATTTGGGTGTGTATATTGTCTAGAAAGACAATATTTGTATTCAAACTCTCAATTGTATTATTATTCTACACGACATCTGTATTGTCAAAGTTGTAATTTGCTTTCTATACCATGTATTTTGCCGACTCAGAATGGGTGTTGTATACCTATTTTGGGGGCGTCACAGTATGAACGTAATATATGCAGTAGAACAAACTGGTATTTAAGAAGAGCTGTGAATAAGAACGTTGGGAAATAAATTATGTTTACGTTAGGGATTTTAACAAAACAGTGATTGGGTGCCACACATGCACTAAGGTTTTTTGACAAAAAGTCAGAGAACCAAGCTTGGTCTCGCCCAATTCCTTAACCATTCTTATGTGCACAAGCCCATCCTTATTTCCTCAACCATGTTACTAAGCCCATAACAACAAGTACTAATATGTACCATGAGAGTTCCAAAAATAGCCAATGTGGAACTTTGCAAAAACTATAAGATATTGGAGCATTACCAACATCACTCACATAATGGTCTTGCTGCAAGCTTCTAACAAGATCACTAATCAAGTGAAATGGAACAGCCCCTGATTTTTGGGGCTCCCTGTAATACATTCCTAGCACTGGCTTAGCTGCCCTAGTCTGCACCCCACATTGTTAGAAAAATGAGCCAAGCCTTGTAACGAAACGTTTTAGTTGAATGTATAAAAAGAAATAATAATAATTGCTTGCCCAATTCATTCTCTCCTCTGTAAAATTAATTAATAAAAATATCTTTGAAAATTTGTTTGAGACGGAGGCAGAATTTTCTTAGTAGGAAAGGATGAATTAAGTACCGCTTCTAGTAAATGATAGTGTGGAATTTGAGAGAAGAGATGATGTATAACATGGGTGCCAAGGTGATTGTGAATGTAACTAAACCATCCGTAATCACGATCAATTGTTGTAAGTGCTCCTTTTAGATAATTCCACTCCTGTTTTAATGTTGATTTAACAATGAAATAATTTATTAGCATGAAATATATATATATATATATATATATATATATATATATCATCTTACACAAGGCACACTTACTTATAATACTGTTTGGATTAGTGTAAGTACGTACCACGCCACGATACCAAGGAAGCTTTTGTTCATGGCCATGGTGATTCAGGTAAGTAACAGAGCTAATCCACGTTACAAAAACCTGGTTAGAAATAGATTAAAAAGTTACTATACCAAAAATAAACCCTCTCTATTATGCAATGAATCACACGTGGGTTTTATCTCTGCCATGAAAATAAGTTCAAAAAAAAAATAAAGAGAAGAAGATTATTTTAGGATATACTATTGCCGCCACCACTTTCGCCACAAAAATAAAACTCCAAATGCACAAAGTAGTATTATAAATATTTGTCTGCTCACCTGCAGGTATGGAAATCCATATAGCTTCAGCATTTGGACCGAACCAATGACAATGGATAAGAAGAGAAGCAAAGAAACCATTAAAGTCCAACAGAACGTTGAAACGATCACACCAGTCCTTTCGCTGGGGAGAAACAATTCATTGTCCGGGTCGAAGTGAGAGCCATTCTTTCCTGGAGACCTATACAACTGTTATACAATGCACCATTCGGAAGAGATAGTTAGTCCAGACAAGGACTATAAATAACTTAAATTTGTTAAAATAAGTTTAATATTATTCATTATAATACTATTTCAAAAATTACGGGCTTAACTTTGTTGTTGATATAATAGAGCAGGAAGTTCATTTGCTTTGAAAATGAAAAAATAATTTAAAACATTTATGAATCCTCACCAAATACAAAGGATGTGCAAGCAAGGGAAATGGAATGGTGAATCTCAGGAATTTGGTAGAATAGTCCAGCTGCTTGTATATCTTCTCAGACAACTGAAATCATAGGAGAAAATTAAGATCTTTCGTCACAAAAATGATGACACCATTTTTCCCAATGGCCCAAAATATGAGTCATATTTTCTAAAAATCCACTAAAAAGTGACAACAAGTTTAAAATTCTATAATGAAAAACTTTGTAACATATACACACACATGCACGCACACAAATGTTAAATGCGAAAAATTGTGAAATTTTTAATTGTGTGATATTTCAAAGCAAAACTCTCATTTTGGGATACAGAAAGTATTAGCTAGCACTTCCTCTCTTTAGTCATCAGATTAGGAACAATCAAGAGAGTTGGTAATTAACTTTACCGGTACCCAAGTCCGCATGCCCATGATTCTGATGATGAGTTCTATGGCCTATTCTACTGTAGTTATGTCAAAAATACATGTTATAAACATTTCATCAGGTTACTTTCCATAACCTCAAACTATAACAAATGCAAACATATAGTATAAGGGAAGTACTATAAAGTGTAAAGTTGAAAGACCGAGTGACCTACAAGCCATGGTAGGGTGTAAGAACAAATGTAAGCAGAACATGCCCCACAATATTGTTTAGCTTAGGATTATCCGAAAAGCTTCCATGGCCACTGCAAAAATTCAGAAACACCTTTTAAACCAACCAAAGTTGGAGGCTTAATAATTATGTTTATATTTCAAGACTTGGATTTTTATTTTATTTTTAAAATACTGTGGCTTGACCACTCTACATATTGTACACTGAGATTTGTTAAGTGTTTCCTTGTAACCAAAAGAAAATTTAAGTTAAATACTGTTGAAATTTAAGTGTTAAGTGTTCATCAGAAATTTCATCCATATAATACTTGATTTTCACTTAAAAGTTCAATTGAAATCGCTTAATAAACCTCAGGTTCAATGTAATAAAAAAAATTATTTTTAAAAAGAATTACAGGGTATAAAAGCTAAAACAATCATAGCACAAATGGATTTTATTTTTATTTTTATTTAATGCAAATAATGAGTACTTGAACACAATCAAGATGTAGTATAGCATTTGTATGTGATTACCAATCATGACCAATAACAAACAATCCCATGAAAATTGATCCCTGAGCAGTCCAATAGAGTGGCCAGAAAATCCAGTTATCAATGTACATTGCCATTGCCACCATTAATCCAAAAGCTGCAAGAAAATCCCTGATGACATAACCGAGAGATCGCCATGGGTTCTTCACCCAGCAGTGTAGGGGAATAGCTGCTCGAATTTCTGCTATCCTAAATGGAGGAGGTGCACTTGGATCGAAGGCAGCTTCAATATTGATCTTCATTAATGAAACAGTCTGCTCTCTTTCACCTTCAAGAAATGTGTAAATGAATGCGAGAAAGTTAAAGAGTCGACAAGTGTGGGCTTGACTAATCTGTTAGGTTTAACTAAGCAAATGCAAAGAAGGTCAACAAATGCGAGCTTGGCTTATTGAACCAACTTTTAAGTTTGCTTAGCTACAAGAAAAATGCCTACTAAAGTATAAATAAAATTGCAAGTACTTCCTTTATTCCAAATTCAATTAATAAGCATTGAAAACAGAAGGTATGGTCATTAGTTTTACTTTTTAGTTATGTGAAATGCTTGAAATATCCTTTTTAGTTGGTTTACAATTAAACTTAAATAGAATCATATAGATTTTCAATTTTGGTATATTAAGTGAATTGACTTCAAAATTAAAAATGTCTCTAATTTTGGAACACGGGAGTATTATGGAAGGTAAAGAACAACATTCATAATCCCCACTCACAATGAGCAAGGGGTGATAATAAAAAAAACCCTATGTTCTTCAGGATTATACATGGTAGTAGTGAAAATTAGAGTCATGAACAACACACATTCACGAGTTGTCGCAGCTATTTTTTAGTATGAAAATGAGAAAACAAGCAGGAAGTACATACCATGTTAAATTAATCCATACAATTAAAGTAAAAAAAGGGGAAGAAAGAAATTTGGAAATAGCTCTTTGGGCATAAAAACAAGTAGTAGTTGGCAGGCTCAGAAATCAGCAATAAAACTGATCTCATTCAGCTTATCTGCCGAACCTTAATCCACGAATATGGCATTCACAATACAAACCAATTGCATGCCTAAAGAAGAAGTAGAATTTTATATATATATATATATATATATATATATATATATATATATAAGCAAGAAAGATTATATCAGTTTTTTTATAAGGATTAAAATTACTTATTTTGACTTTTTTTATTCCGGGTGATCTCCCTCCTAAGTGCTTTCATCGAATAAGATTTTCTGCAAAATTCTATATGTATTTATGAGATCTATGGAATTCTACAGAGTTTTAAGTCTAATTATATATTTACAGATAAAATGGTTTCCAATATTCAACAAATTACGAGTAGTTAATTACGGCGCCAAGCACGACAATGTCTGTATTCCATGCAATATGCATGTGAAGCTCCCCGTACGATTAATAATTTCTTAAGCATGAAGTTGAGACATGAACAGTGAGCTAGTACTCATGTCATAAGGGTCAGTAAAATACAGATTTGAGTTAAAGGCATGAGGCCAATGCATCAGAACTGTAATTGAAGAGAGAGAGAGAGACACACACACAGAGGGTTACATTTCTCAAGTGAGTTGTGGCTTTCGGGAGCTCCATTTTAAATAAATAGATACTTTTTATATTTATGTTTGTATCATATGCATAATATTCAAATACGAATATTTTATCTGTATCTGTTTTGTAAAATATAATATGAATAAATATATTAAATATTCAAATCAGTATCTACATCCGTTCTAAATAAAATATTAAAACTTTGAATTTTATTTTTGTTTAAAATCTTGCACAATGTTAATTAATAACTAAAAAATGTTTCTCTAATCAAATTAAAATTAGAAATGATGTACAATCAACCAAATAAAATAATAAAATTATATATAATATTCATATATAATTTGTTTATATTGTGTATCATAAATTAGCCATATATAAAAGATGTATAATTAATTGATGTTAATACTTTATTATATTGTATACCAAATTAAATGATATATATATATATATATATATATATATATATATATATGTTATGAGCATGAATATATATGCACATACATATGAATATCCCATTTCCAAGCCCTTTCCCTAAAACATTAATTGATGCTACTATGACTATATAATAAGCTCAACTAATTACCGCTGATACAGTTTTTATGTTCAATATGACTAATTTTGCCAAGATTAAAGTATCAACTCATAACCACAAGTTATTTATTTATTATTATTATTATTATTATTATTGAGAGCAATTGAGAGTAATAATAATAATACAACTTCGTCTAATTAATTCAACTAACATTGTATACATACACGCATGATATATATGTAGTGAATACTCCATCATGCTTGCATTTTAAGGATTTATTGACCTTTGCCCGATGTGGCCGGAGACCTAACATACAACAACTAATAATTACTAATACACAACATATATATAAGATCACTATAGTTGATCTTATTGAGATAGTCCTAGTTTTCTCCATTGGAGATTAATCATTAATCATTAGTAATATATCTAATTAAGAGCGATATATAATATTTAAGATAATTTAAAAATTCAATAAAAGTGATACAACAATTACTTGTTAATGAACTTCCCTCCCTATCCTATATATATATATTATGCTGATCGATCAGTGTTGGTCCGAAAAGTTTGATTTAGGTGTGGATCTGTTTGGTAGAACACAATATCCCCGGCATCACTAACATAATGGTCTTGCTGAATGCTTTTCATTAGAACACTAATTAAGTGAAATGGAAATGGCCCTGATTTTCTTGGCTCCCGGTAATATTTTCCGAGCACCGGCTTAGCTGCCTTGGTCTGCATGCAAATTACATAAATATTTAACAAAAATAAAATAAATCTTGTTTTTGTTTTTGTTTAGGGTTCGTACCGCTTCAATTAAATGGTAGTGTGGAATTTGAGGGAAGAGATGATGTATAACATGGGTGCCAATGTCATGGTGGATATTATTAATCAGTCCGTAATCGCGATCAACCGTTGTTAGCCCTCCCCTAAGATAATTCCATTCCTGTTCATTTTGTTATTGTTAACTAAGTAAGTAACTAACTAACAAATTAGGAACAACAAAATCAAGAATATATATATATATATATATATATATATATATATATATATATATATATATTGGATATTTTATACACCCTAGAATTAGAATTATTGGATGATAATTAATTAGTATATACCTTGCCGCGATACCAGGGGAGCTTCTTGTCATAGCCATGGTGATGCAAATAAGTGACACAATCAATCCACACTACGAAAATCTGTAGATGAAATTAATTAATTATTGGTGGTACCAAAACTATGAAATGAAATAAATTGAGCTTAGCTGAGCTTAGCTTATTGGGAGGAATAATGTAATCCAATTCATACTTACAGAGTATGGTACACCGTAGATTTTAAGCATTTGGAGCGGACCAATAATAATTGTTATGCAACCAATTAGAGCTACCATTAAAGTCCAGCACAGAGTTGAAGTTACAATTAAATTCCTCTCACTGGGGTGAAACAAAGAACTGTAAGGGTTGAAATGAGAACCTTCTTTTCCTGGGCTCCTAGTAAACTGTTATTTATTTATGCAAATAATTAATTTAATTAATTTGCACATGAAAGCCATGAGCTTTATAATTAGTAAATGAAAAAGAAAACACTAGCAATTTTTCTCAATCTCTCTCTCTCTCTCTCTCTCTCTCTCTCTCTCTCTATATATATATATATATATATATATATATATATATATATATATATATGCTGCATCCAGCTTACCAAATATAAAGGATATGCAAACATGGGAAAAGGAACTTTGAATCTCATGACTTTTGTAGAATTGGGCAGACTGTTGTATATCTTCTCTGATAACTGAAATCGTAGGGTAAATTGAGTTACAAACAAACAAACAAAAAAACAAAATTATTAAATGTTACATGCACTATGTAAACAAAAATAAATTGGCCAAAAATTCAAATAACTAAAAGGGGTTGCTTAAAAAGTGAAACTACAAAATGTCTCTATATATATATATATATATATATATATATATATATATATATATATATATATGTATGTATATATGCGTGTATGTATAGTTGAAGAAGCATTACCGGGACCCAAGATTCATCCTTTTCAATATTTCCATGGTTTTGGTGGTGAGTTCTGTGGCTGATTCTCCTGTTTGTATTAAGTCATATATATTAATTTGTTGTAAAGTAATATCATGTTTTCTCAAGAATTTTGAGTTTATAGTGAAGAAATAACTTTGAAGTAAACCCCACCCACCATCCATGGTATGGCACAAGAATTGAAGAATGCAATATATGTCCCAAAATGCTATTCAACATGGGGCTATCAGAAAAGCTTCCATGGCCGCTGTGAGTTCAAGAAGCAAACAAAATTCAAGCAAGTAAAACTACAACTTAACTATGTTAATGCAAAAGAAAAAGAAGAAATAAATTACGTACCAATCATGACCAAGAACAAAGAGTGCCCAAAACATTGTGCCCTGAGCAGCCCAATAAATTGGCCAAAAACCCCAACTGTCGAAGAAAAATGCCATTGCCACCAATCCAGCAATTACAAGAAAATCCCTGATGACATAACTCAGAGACCTCCATGGATTCTTGACCCAACAATGTTTGGGAATCGCAGCCCTGATTTCCGCCAGCTTAAATGGAGGTGGTGCACTTGGGTCAAAGTCAACCTTTTCGCCTCCAGCCTTGTAATAATTATTATCTCCATTAATGGCGGCCTCTCCTTCAACCTCATTTCCATTCGGTGAAGGGACTGCCATTGAAGATCTTACAGAGAAGAAGAAAAAAAACAGAGACTCCTAAAATCTTCTTTTTGAAAAACCCAGAAAATATATAATGCAAATGAATTAAAATGGTAAGAAAAATAAATTTCTGAGACGAGTGTGTTTTGTCAGTGGAGTATTAATTATTAGTAATTACTCCAATTTCAGACAATGCTCCGTTTCCTATTAATTTGGAGTTTAAAATTTTTACCACTTGTCAGAGCATCAATTGGTTTCCTTAATAGACCAGTTTGAGGTCCACCTCTATACACGGGGTCCGCATTTGATTGATAACCGTGATTTTTCCCTGTGGTCAATAATGGAATTTATTTTTATTTATGGTACTAATATAATTATAATTATGCATCCTAGATATTGCTCTAGATGTCTTGAAATAATGTGGCCTGGCCGGGGTTACCAACCATATAGTTCATCCATGGATGGATCCATAAATTAAAATTTTGATGAAATTAAACTTTTTGTTAAAAAAATCCAAATCTTAAATGAAATTTTGATTCTAATTAAATTCACCACATTAATTACCCATTATTTACATATTTGTAATTCTCATTAGAAAATTTGATAACTTAAATAGCAACTTAATTGTTCTTTTGGGAATAATAACTAACATGCATGTTATACAAATCTCTTTTTTTGGCCTACCAAAATAGACACATGTAGTACCAAAAAGTGAGTTGAAATTGCTTAAAAGATGGAGAATAAAATATACTTAGTTAGACATAATTAGGCAACTTATCAAAAAAATTGTCCGGTTTGTCTTTTGAAAAATATATAAATTTAGGACATTTTCTACAATTAATATATTTTTGCCTAATTTAAGTCACCATTAATGAGATATATATTGACCTCCTCCCTGCCATAGACATGTCTGTCTATGTATTGGGCACCAGTAAGCATGCACAAGCTAGAAGAAAAATATGTTAGAAAATAAATGGATGTACTGTGTTGTCGTACAAAATTAGCATGCATATATATATATATATATATATATATATGGGTTCCATCCACAACAACCTCTTTTAGCTCATTATAACATGTAGCCGCTTGTTATAATTTATTTATTTTTGGCTCCAAAAAAGAGTTGTTCCTCAACAACCGATTGCTGTGGATGGAACCCATATATATACATAATATACTTCTCTCGGGAGCTAGTCGGCTTACACATTAAAAAAATGATAGGGAACTGATTCCTCTTGTCGTGGTTGTAAATGGGAAAAAACTACAAAACCATTTAATTAATTTGAATATAAAATTAATCAATCAATTGTTTCATTTTAAAGTTAGAATATATATAGTAATAGTAATACTAATTAATAGTCGTTACTTGAATAGAGTTTTAGGAGAGAGATAAAATTAATTATAATTGACATACATACGTACATACCTTGATTCAATCAATGATCGATCAGGTCGTGCTTCAATTAATTCCTTGGAATTTATATATCAGCAACTACGTACGTAGTGATGATATTAATTCTATATCTACCTAGCTCCACCCCTTGAAAATTAAATTAAATATATATACGAACTACGAAGGTAGGTTGATCATTTAGCAAAGTTTTAATTTGGACGATATATGATAGATAGAGTTGAGGTGTTTGGCCATGCATTCATGTTTTTATATATATAGATAGATATACGTACAAGGTAGGTAGGGTATATAGGAGGAGGGAGGGTCATGCATGTTTAGGGTATATAGGAGGAGTTAACAAGTGTCAAAATATAAGTGAAGTACACAAGAGAACAAGAGAATTGGAATCTGCTGTCCATGTTTAGGGGTAGTAATTCCTTCCTGCAACAAATTTGGCGAAACTATAACTGCTAGGCTTTATTTAGGCTAAGGTAGGTTTTTACTACTTTCGTGTGGGGATATGTTTTCGAACATGAATGGAAATGGAAATGGGGGTGCAGCTGTATCACGACGGTGGGTGTGTTGTGTTGTGTTGTGTTGTGTTGGTTCAATTAATTAATTAATTAATTAATTTGCATGTACTAATGATGTACCTAACTACCTACCTACCTAATTCATTACGTTTTGGCAATTATTCCATACCCTTTTTAATTCATCCAATTACCTGGCCTTTTAATTCCTCCGATTATGGAAATTTCATTTGGCAATTCCATACCATTTTTAATGGTGGTCCTCCCCTTTTTGACATATTTTGACTTTTGATAAAATTATTATGCAATTGAAGTAGGTGATTTCAAAAGTAATTAATTTCCAATCTACATTTAGATCCTTTTTATTATATGCGACAAAAGTAATTAATTTCCAATCGGTTCAATGCAATTGTTATCAACAATAATAGAAAGGTCTACATGAATTCAACTTAAAATACGATAAATGTCGATTTATAGTTATATCGTAATTCGACAAAAAAAACTTGCCAGATTGTCTACTGCCAAATTGAAATAAGGTCATAAATTGAAAATGAAAGTGCGAAAGAGGAGATTGAA
This sequence comes from Panax ginseng, assembly GCA_020205605.1. Lineage (NCBI taxonomy): Eukaryota > Viridiplantae > Streptophyta > Magnoliopsida > Apiales > Araliaceae > Panax > Panax ginseng. The sequence continues at coordinate 7,299,722 of CM035138.1, read as the reverse complement.
ACCGAGGATGCAGATGGGTACGAACCGAACTATCAAAGTGCCTAACCGGAACCGGTATAAAAAAACCGGCCTATACTGAACCGCTTTTCTCTGTCCCAAACTGTCCGATTTACCTTAAAACCCGAAAATTTTGATTAATGTGCATAAATAGATAGAGATTAAAAAAATTACCAATTTAATTTATTATATCTTATAACAATACACTTTTTGTTAGTAACAATTCAACTTCATCAAATATCTGTATATCATTTTCCTTGTAAATTTTTTTTTCTATCATAATTAACATCTCCCAACTACTATACAAACATAGTGACATTTCTAGGAAAATACATTATTGTTATTTTTTACTCTGCTTTAAAAAATAATCCAACAGTGACTACTTAACTTCGTTCCCGGTATTGACTTGATGTCTTTCCGCCAACTCCTGATATCTGTTTTAGGTTAGCAAGAGCATCCTGGGCATGTTCCTTTGTAATGGTGTTGCCATGCTTAAAGGCTTCCACCAAAGCCCGAACTAAAGGCTGATTGAGCATGTGCCGCTGGGTCTGGCTTTCCACTCTCAACGTCCTCTCTGCCATCCAAAGTGCCTTATCCTGAAGCTCCCCAGGTCGAGTTTGTATGAACAGCGAAATCACGGCGTCTACTACACCGAGATTTTCAAGCTCATCCACGGCACGTTTGAGACTTCCATTATTACAAGTATCTACCACTAGTGTGGAGAGGGCTTCCACTGCAGAGATCTGGACGCGGGTGTCGTCATCATTCAGGAGATCGACAAGAGGTTTGATGCAATCGCACTTTAACAAGCAGAATTGGCTTTCTGCTTCACATGGAGCGTTGTGAATGGGACAACTAGAAGGTGTTGGAGAACCTCTCCCACATGTGAAAATTAAAGATGAGCAGAATCCATGGGCAAGTTGTGGCTCTGATTGGCCACTAGCAAGTATTCTTCCAGTTTCCGACAAGTTTTTTAAACCAAGTGCAGCTAACTTTCTCTCTTTTGGTTTTGAACTAAAAAAGAGATGCTCACAGAAAATTGTCATGACGCGATGCTCTTTGATGACATTGACAAATTGTTGATCAGTGCTCCTAGTGAAGTGCAGTAACAGACCAAGAAGCCCTTCCACAATAATTGATATGTGCCGAGATGTTCTTGCATTGGAGCTACGGTACTGGTCTTTGAGTGTAGCAACAGTCCATCCGACAAAACTGGCTCCTAGGACGGTTTTTACTTCGTTTTCTGAGAGAGGAATATTAGCAAGCAAACAAGCAGCATTAGATCTCTCACCATCTGTGGATTGCCCTTCCAGTATCTTGTCTTTAATCATGGGGAGCTTGTTGGAAGGTTTCAGTTCCATGGCAAGATCCTCACCGAGCCTTTGAGAGAGGAGTCTTGTGAGCCTGAAAGCATAAATTCTGTGCTCAACCTCTATGTGATCAAGAAATGTTGTTATGGTATTCAAGCCTTCACAAGATTTGATGTGAGCGAAGGCGGACTCTGCAAGAAATAATATATAAGGTTCCATAAATGCAAGTCTACTTGAACATAAAATTACAGAGGCACAAATGAGAGAGACTTCACGATCATCAAGTCCAACACCTAAGAAAGTTTAGCATGTAAATAATCAGTCCATTTTATTTCTTATTTCAACTCGCGGATATTTTAGATGCAAGTATTAAATATTTAATTAGTCAAGTATACATCACCCAAACTAAATGGTCAAGATTAAAGCCATTCAGGATAATTTTTTTGATTATTATTGTTCAGCAAGACTCCTTATAAAGGTGATATGTACTACAATTTGTGCGTGAAACAAAGTCCTGATAGAAAAGTTGATGTCTGGGAAAACTTGATCTTTGAGGCAGTGTTGTAACTTGTGTCTGCAAGTACTATAATTGCAGTATAGAAACATAGGTATCATATCAATAAGATTCAACAGTTATTCATTTTATCAATTGTAAAATAAAAAAATAGAAAACAAGATTCAGCAGTTCTTCAAAATTATGAAAACTAGTCTCCAATTTTTCATGTCAGATCATTTTCCAGGACAAAGACTGATACAGCCAAATTGACTGCACCTTTTATCCAAAATATAGTTTAGTTTTCCACAAAAAGTGCCTCTTTACGATAACACTCTTTATTCCAAAAACCTGATATTTCTTTCTTCGTGGATAAAGGAAATATATTGTTCTCAGTGATTGCAACTGGAAAGTAACATTATACCTGACCTCACAATGCCAAAAGGGATGATGAGAATATAACAGCAATCCATAAGGTAGTACCTGATGCCTGAGGAGAGTATGCAATTCCATATAGGATCTGGAGAATAGAAACTTGGCACCGAGAAGATGAAAAAGATAAAATCCCCATGAGACTAGAGATAAACGATTCTGACTTCATTGAATTTCTTTCCTTGTCAGCCGATGCTAATTCCCAATGTCCAGGCTTTGAGACTATGTTTGCAATTATTGATGCAGCCAATTCCTTCAACTCTGTTGATGTCTCCAGATTTTGAAAAAGAATATTTGTGACAGCTGGAAGCACATCAGAATCAACAAGGATGGTTGCATTGTCGTCCAAACATGAAACATTATATAAAGCTTGCAAGCTTGGTGCTCTTCCTTCTGGCTTAGATAGTAAGTCAACTAGTGTTTTAGCACCTCGCCTTGCAATTTGTTCTTTACAGCTATTTGTCAAGGTCATACTTCCGACCATAGAAGCCATCCCTACTTTAACATCAACAGAACCTGTTTCCAAAGAGTTTCAAGAGCCAATTAAAAATAGTTGAAATGTTTATACTGTAAACTATACGGGTTAATAGAAGATGGATTTCGTCGGAGTTTTCTTGAGCTCTCCTCTCATTCATCCATTGCTTAAACTTTAAACCAAGAAAAAAGAAATCTTAAGAAGTTATGATGTGCTAACTTAACTGTCCTTCTGAAAACAACAGATAAGATCGATCAAATTAATTTAGATGTTGCTTTTTACAATCAATACTAGCTTCCATCCTGAAAAAGTAACCCAAAGTTTATAATCTCTTCTATTTTATTTGGAGCTAAAACTTGAGACATTAACTGAATGGACCACGGATTGTAGTGTTACTCACTTACTTCAGTTAATTATCTTAGCTACATTAAGTTGGAGGCCATGGTCTTCAATGTAGTTTAGTTGCTCAACAACATTTTTTAATTGTCAAAATTACTATTTATTCCCATACGGAGTGACTTTCGGTACGTTACTCCTACATCTGGTCATCAAAATTTAAAAGTAAAATAAAGGAACGGACTTAAAAACCTACCAATCAGAATGACAATCAAGGAGTTTATATGCAGCAGCGTTAGTGCTTTTTGTTTGAGGATTATAGGATAAGTCTAGGAATAATTATGCCTAGACTCTCCTATATTTATGCCCCATAATTATGTCTAAACTTATTCTATAATCCTCTAACACTTATCATGTTAGATATGAGCCCAAGTGTAAGGATTATTAAAGATTCTGGACAACAACAAAATCAACAATTACTTAAAATTAACTTATAAGAACTGTATAGATTATTGTGATTTTAAATTCAAACATTCTTACTAAAGGAGATTGTGCACATAAAACATTAGTTTAGGTACAAGACAGCAGAAATTGACGTACAAGGCATACCTCCACATAATCGACTAAGTAAAGGTTCTAATCTTCCAACCTCTGCTAAATGCTGAACGTTATCCTCTACTTCCTCCATTCGCTTCAAAACCTCCTCAGCTAAATTTGCTAAAGAAGGTTGCTCCAAATTTCCAGCCATGCTTGAGAGAAGAACTAATGCCCCTTTTTCTGAAGCAATTTTAGCACAATAAGCTTTGTCACCGGAGAGTTCGAGCAATAACTTCACAGCATATTCTCTCTCTCTCAATGAGCTCCCAATAAGGCTATGTATAGCCATTCTAGAAATACCCTCTTCAAGCAAGATTTTCTAGAAAATATCAAACATATCAGGAAAAACTATAAAAAATATAATGTCAATCAGTCAAGCATATTGACAATTATAACCAGTGAACAAAACGCTAAAACATGATGTCTTTCTATAGAAATTTGAAGTTTGAAATTTTGATTATTTAATTTATCAAAGGAAGTACAGAACAAATATTCAAAATGATAATGGAATATACACAATATTTTCTAGTTTCTTTTGGTTCCCTTGGGTTTCAATTGACTAAAATATTAGGCATACACCTCACCCATAGAGACACTAGTTCTTTAAAGATGAATGCCTCTACCAACAGGGTAAAGCTTGAGCAAAGAAAAAGTTGAGTGAGAGGCTATCCATGTATCACATAAGTTCCACAAGTTTGCAAAGTGATAGCACGCTCATCTTCTGGTTACTTGGCAAAAGAGTTTAAAAAAAATATATGTTCGCATAACCCTACATAAATTCAAGCCTATTCCCATCAATCAACTACAATTTAAAGTAAATACTAAGGATGAATCAAAGGGCCACAACTTATGGCATGTAAAGCATTTAAGATAAAAAAAAAGATATAACAAAAAGAAATACACCAAATATGATAAGTACAAATACACCAAATATGTTATTTTCCACCAGTCGAAATAATGGTTACAATATTATTCAGAAAACAGAAAGCACATATCATAAAATTCCAGTCATTATGTCCCATGTCACACAAACTGTTTCTAATGGTAATTCCATTTAATTTTGCAGACTAATTGGAGAGTGCAAGAAAACATGTAGAAAATAAAAAATCTTGCATAGAACCCGATAAACAAGTTGTAAAGAATTTAAGATACTATTGGATGGTATTTGTTAACAAATCTTAGAGAAGTATTATGTCTATGAAGGAGAGACTGGATAAACACACCTTACTTTCTTCATCTTTGGCAACGCTAAGCAGAGTCATCAGACCTTTGCTTCTCAACTGTGATCCTATACTCTTTGAAGAGTTCCTAAGTAATTTAACAATGAGACAAACTATGCCAGCATTCCTCACTCTGTATCTAGCAAACTGATTCTCTTCAGTAATCTTAAAAATATTATCGAAAACCCGCTCGATGCAATCCATTGAAGGAGGGTCCTCGCTTAGATATTGCATAGCCGATTTAACCTGATTCTCAATATTTCTATTAACCCACTCTTCGATAGCACCAGCTAGTCCAATGTTGGGTCTAAGCTCCAATGACTTGAGGACCCGGCCAGTAACAGGACAAGTTGGATCGCGACGATCCTCCAGACAACAATCAAACCAGTAAGATATGGCGGTCCGCTCGTATGTTTGTGATGACTCCAGAACTACCGGATTCTTCATTACCTCTTTAGTCAGTGGACACAGAAAATTCTTGAATGGTGAAATGCTTACTTCATCATCCGAATAAAAATCAAACTTTTGAGTCGTAATGTTTGGCTCAGTAGACCAAGTATCTACAATTCTTTCAATAGATGCTAAAATTCGCCTCTCTGAAACCAAATTAGAACAGTCAATATCATTTTTTAAGAAATGGATTTGTTCTGATAAGTCAGCAGGATTATTGAAATCAATTCCAAGAGCTCTAGCTAAATCCATAACTATAGCACTTTGGACTATTTTACTGGTTGGTCTTCCTTGTCCTTCTTTCTGTAGTGTATGATGTACTCTCTCTTCATTTTCCATTACCTACAACAGAAAATATGAAATACACAGTCTACTTCCATTTTCTACAGGGAGGATGAAAGATATAAATTATTTCTAGATAAAGAAACCCTTATATTACATTTGTTTAGAGAGAGAGAGAGATGTTATCTGTAATATTATAGTATTATTTAATATATATATATATATATATATATATATATATATATAAATATAATAAAACAGAACATAACTTTATATATATATAACACAGAAATTATTAATGTATAAATCCGAATCTTTTGAATTCACAAAAGTCTCCTTAAAACAAATTTATTCTCTCATGATGTCTGCAGATTAATTGAATAATTCTTCCAAGATAAAAGCAGTTTCAATTCTTAATTAGTAGCACTACAAAATTAAGAACACTTCGAACCAATATTTATGTTATCTAATGATCTAATGATGCATGCATGCAATAAAGTTGAAAAGGATTAAAATAAACCTTACTATACAACTTGCAGAGAAGAGAAATTGCAACAGGAAGTCAGGAAGGGAAATATGTTGCAACGGGGAAATAAATATACTGCAACGGGATTGCAACAGGAACGGGAGAAAAATAATTTATAAAAGGAGGGAAATATTTTTTTACAGAACTTATTCCTTGATAATACACGCCCAAGACCAATTTATAGAAAAGGTCGGCGGTTTATTACCGTTGGAGTCAGTGTATTGATATATAACTTAAATCTGATAATTAATTAAATTTTGTCCAAAAAGTTATATATCACATGACCCGCTCACGACCCACGAGTCCGACCCAGATCCGGCCCGTCAATTTTCTCATTCAATTCTTAATGGATTTGAACACATAAATATATATTTTATCAAACCCATTTCCAACAATCCCCCACATGAATGTAAAATTGGCTTTACAATATGCAAAATATGATATAAATATGCAGACACTAGTTCGAGTACATGAGAAAAGATATTTCATCAGGATAAGTAGCTTAGTGGCTTTGAACTTGCCCTAGTAAAATCTATCGAATTTACTTGGCTAATCAGTAGACTTGATGTTTTTGAACTGTCAGCTTTTCGTGTAAACCAAGATAATAGAATTCACAAAATATCTCTTCAGACATAATTGGTTCTCACGTTTGTGTTCATTTTGGCCTTGAAACACCTCTTGGTTCCGTAAGTATATTAGAGAATTCAGCCTTCAAAATTCTCACAGAAGTGGCCCCCTTCTTACTCACGTAAGTGACTTCTATCAAGAGTATCCTGCAATACCCCACTTAAACGTATGTCAAAATATAAAAGTAATTAAAAGCATAACTTATCCTAATTCTCGCGGCAGATGTGCACTGTCTCATTTTAGGAATGGTTATGAGTAAATATCTCCTCAGTGCTTTACTGAGTACTACATAGTTCGGTTTGCCCATTGAACCTAGATGTGAAACCCCAGATTTTATGAATAAAGAATTAATTTTCTCGAAATAATTTTTTTTTATATTATGGTGTGAATTTGAGATAATGTTATAATTGTGGGTAATATTTATAAATTTTGCATAGTATGCAAGTTGTCATATTATATTCGATTGGTTAGGAGAATATTCGCTTTAAACAGAAATATTAAATGACTAAGACAATCATTAGTGGACCTATTAACGGAATTATTGTTTGGATTAAAAAACGACAAAAATATTTTATTAAAAATAACGGCGGAAGTGTTACTGGTTGATCTTGTTGAACTACTTTCGGTAGTAAAAGTACAAATGTCTGCGTTGTTGCAAGAAAAGTACGGGATATTGATTATTGATATTTATGTGAGAAGTCACTCAATTTTGTTCAATTATTCTACAATAGTTCTTTGACAAGTATCTCACATTATTTGATTCAATTATTGTTGATTTAGAAGTTTTGTTTTATTCACGTAATAAAATAAACATCTTTTATATAAAATGTAATACTTTATTAAAGTTATTCTATAAATATAATATATTATATTCTATTATCATAGTATTTTGCATAGTAAAATCTTTTTTATATAAAATGAATACATTATTAAAGTTATTCTATAAATAGAATATATTATATTTTATTATGCATAGTGTCCAGATAATAGTTTTGATAGTAAAAATCTTTTTATATAAATAGAATATATTATATTTTATTTAAAAGATTTTTCTTTAAATATGGACCGTCGATTAAAGTAAATCAATCTGACCGCTTTATGGATTAATTCTTATGCATTCCATTTTCCTATAAATAAGTTCATTCCTTCATTATTTTCTTACGAATTCACCTTGAACTCTGTAGAGAAACTACGGAGAGAGACTATAGAGATAGAAAAAAAGTTTTCTGCTACTTCACTACTCTTATATCAAGTATTATTTTACGGTAGGGATATTATTCTTTTGTATTCAAGAAGAGAACTTCATTTATTCCATTTCTTTATTGTTCATTTGAATAACTCAGATACGCTGTACTACCCTATACTTGGTGACATTCTTCTATTATTCGCTTTATTATTCTGCCGGAATATCCTGTCTACGTCTTTATACGTTAACACGGTTCCATCATTTATTATTCCGCATTTATTATTTTGTTGGAACATCCCGCTTCGATTGTGAATTTCACCCGACCGGTTCCGTTATTATTATTCGCTGAATAACCGCCTACATCACGAAGTATCGCATGCATGGTGATATCTTTTGTTATTCCATTCAGATTATACTCATTGATTAAAATTTTGACTTATATACTCCATGAAATTAGTGGAATATCCTCGATATTTGCGGCTTTCATCCAAGATTTTCATGGAAATATTCTTCCGAGCATTCTTGAATTTTATTCTAAAAGCGAAGATCATGTTGACAATTTGGACGTTATTGGTTCTCCGGATAAATTAATTCTTGAACTTGTTTAATTGAATTCTTATATCATTGTCATCATCCTCATGTTTATATTATGTTGAAAGTCATCAGTAATTTCAGAAGTGCATAGATGGACTTGGTATGATTATGACCGAGGATTATCACGGTGTAATCATGACCGTAATATTACAAATGATGTAAAAATTAAAAGTCCTCATTGGCCCGTAGTATGCATTGATGGGCGCTTTTGGTATGATTATGGCTATGGATTCTTCTTGCCAAGGGAGCAAAGATGAATTATTTTATGGCATGATCGTAACCGTTGATGAAAACACGATTATTTGGCCCGTGAGTGCATGGATAATTCGTGGTCGTGATACTTAAAGAATATCCTTGGCCAGTAGTGCAGAGATGATTTAATGTTGTGGATTATTTATTGAAATTTGAGTCTCGCCGATAAAAGTGATGAAAAACTTTTTAAATCATAAAAGATAGTAGATTTCATTCTCTCTTGGACTCTTTTAATGGATTGCTTGTTCATTGCAGCTAAACTTGATGTTTATTAAATTTTATCGCTTTAACATCATGTTGAAGGCTATGATAATTTATTCTGCATTATCTTAGTCATAATATTTCTTCTTGGGCTAGTTGAGCTCACCTTTCTTTCACCGTTTCTCTTGAAACGAATATAATCGGGACGAGCTCGGGAACGGAGTGATGGTCCAGAGGATAGCATTAGTAGTCCTCATTATTCGTGAAATAGTGTGATAATAATTGTAATGAGGACTCCTTTTGAGTTTGTATAATCTCTAGTAGATAATATTTGTATTCAAACTCAAAGTTTATGTTTTGTCGTATTGTTACCTTGCAGTTGTATTAGTAAGTTGTATTTGAATTCTATACCATGTATCTGGCGACCCAAGATGGGTGATGTATACCTAATTTTGGGGGCGTCACACTAGATCTTGGGATCTCCAGTCAGCTAGGTTGGGTTGCCACTATGACGACTCTTAATTAAACAGTAGGCTTTAAACCCATTCCCTTTGATGATTTTTCCATTTGCTCTCTTGTTAAACCTTTTATAAGCGGATCCGCAATATTATCTTTTGACTTTACATAGTCAATTGAGATAATTCCATTTGAGAGCAATTGTCTAACGGTATTATGTCTTCGTCGTATATAACGTGACTTACCGTTATATAAATGATTATGTGCTCTTCCAATTGCTAATTGGCTATCACAGTGTATACATATAGCTGGCACAGGTCTTGACCAATTTGGAATATCCTCTAAAAAATTACGAAGCCACTCTGCTTCTTCTTCAGCTTTGTCTAAAACAATGAATTTTGATTCCATTGTTGACCTGGCAATACACGTTTATTTTGAGGATTTCCAAGACACCGCTGCACTACCAAGTATAAATACATATCCACTTGTGGATTTTGAATCTTTAGTATCAGATATCCAATTAGCATCAGTATATCCTTCCAATAATTGCTTTGGATATCTTGTATAGTCTTGATCCATAGTTTTGAGTATGTTTTAAATATCCCAAAACTCTCAAAATAGCTTTCCAAAGGATCTTTACATAGATTACTCTGTATATCTGATTTAGCTTACTTCTTGAATAAGCTATATACGGTCTAATACTGATTCATGACATACATTAAACCCGCCTATTATACGAGAATATTCTAGTTGAGATATCTATTACCTCCATTTTTGGCTAAATGAAGATTTATATCAACTGGGGTCTTATTTAGAATTATATTATACTTGTTAAATTTTTCAAGTATTTTCTCAATATAATGAGTTTGAGATAATATAATTCCATCAGATGTTCTAGAAATCTTTATTCCTAATATTATATCAGCAACCCCCAAGTCTTTCATGTCAAACCTATTTGACAACATACGTTTGGTGAGTTGATAACTTCATTGTTACTACCCATGATTAGCATATCATCCACATAAAGATAAACAATGACATATTCTTTTTGAGTACTTTTGACATAAACACATTTGTCACACTCATTTACTTTAAATCCATTTGATAACATAACATTATCAAATTTCTCATGCCATTATTTTGGCGCTTGTTTTAATCCATACAAGGATTTAACAAGTTTGCATACTTTCCTCTCTTGTCCAGGAGCTATGAAACCTTCAGATTGTTCCATATATATTTCTTCATCTAATTCACCATTTAAGAATGCAGTCTTTACATCCATTTGATGTATTTCAAGTCTATTTAAAGATGTTATTGCTATTAGCATTCGAATAGATGTAATTCTTGTAACAGGTGAATAAGTGTCGAAATAATCAATTCCTTCCTTTTGTCTATAGCCTTTAACAACAAGCCTTGCTTTGTATTTATCAATTGAGCCATCGCCATCTTCTTTTGAAAATCCATTTATACCCTAAGGGTTTTGAACCAAAGTGGAAGGTCCACCATGGGTTCCCATGTATGATTTTGCATAATGGACTCAATTTATTTATTTATTTCTTCTTTCCAATGAGAAGCATCTCGGAGAGGATATTTGCATCCTTAGACGTCGAGGATCGCTTTCTAACAAAAATATTAGAAAATCCCACCAAAAGACGTTGAATTCATCGCCTTTTCATACGCTACGTCTAGGTTCATCCAATAAAGATTCTTTGTCTATATATTTTCGTGGATTATTACTAAGTAGATCCAAAAGTCTTTTGTTTGAATTTGAATCTTTATTTCCATTATATGGAAAAATATTCTCAAAGAATGATGCATCTCTTGATTCAATAAATATATTAACATGAATATCATTAATTTCATATTTATGAACAAGAAAGCGATAAGCACTGCTGTTATTTGCATAACCAATGAAAACACAGTCAATTATTTTTGGTCCAACTTAACCTTTTTAGGTTTAGGAACCATTACTTTTGTTAGACACCCCCACACTCTTAAGTATTTATAGCAAGGTTTATGACCTTTTCATAATTCATAAGGTATTTTATGAGTTTTCTTATGAGGCACTTTATTAAGAATATAATTGGTAGAAAGCAAAGCTTCCCCCCACAAATTCTGGGGTGCTCCAGAACTGTTTAACATAGCATTCAACATTTCTTTCAATGTTCTATTTCTTGCGTTCAAAATACTGCTAGATTGAGGTAAATAAGGAAGCGATAATTTGGTGAATAATACCATGAGTAGAGCAAATCTCTTCAAATGGTAATCCATATTCACCACCTCTATCGCTTCTTATTGCTTTAATCTTTTTGCTAAGTTGATTTTCAACTTCATTTTTATAAAGTTGAAACTTTTCTACAGCCTCATATTTGCTTCTTAGCAAATATACATAACAATATCTTGTGCAATCATCAATAAAGGTTATGAAATATTTTTTTTCCACCTCTAGTTTGCACAAACTTTAAGTCATATATATCAGTGTGAATTAAATCTAGAGGTTCAGATTTTCTTTCAATAGAATGAAAGGGTAATCTTGTCATTTTTGATTCCACACAAATTTCACATTTATGTTTCAGATTAATATCAAATCTAAAAGAACTCTAAATTAATTAATCTAAAGTATTATAATTAACATGTCCTAATCTAGCGATGCCATATATTTGAAGACTTTAACAAAGTAGTTATAAGAATTAATTTTATTATTATCAATAGACTTGACAACAATAGGCTATAACATTCATCTTAAAGAGCCCATCATTCATGTAGCCTTTTCCTACAAACATATCATTCTTAGTAAAGACAAACTTATCGTATACACAAACACCAACTTGAAGCCATTCTTGCTAAATAAAGGACCCATAAACTAGATTTTTACTTGATATCCCAAAGGAAACCCCAGATTTTATGAATAAAGAATTAATTTTCTCGAAATAATTTTTTTATATTATGGTGTGAATTTGAGATAATGTTATAGTTGTGGGAAATATTTATAAATTTTGCAAAGTATGCAAGTTGTCATATTATATTCAATTGGTTTGGGAATATTCGCTTTTAAACAGAAATATTAGATGCGACGACATAATCATTAGTGGACCCCACAACGGAATTATTGCTCGGATTGAGAAAATGATAAAAATATTTTATTGAAAATAACGGCGAAGTTTTACCGCTGATCTTTGTTGAACTACTTCTTTAGAGTAAAAGTACAATGAATACTGGCGTTGTTGCGACAAGAAGACGGGGTATTGATTATTGATATTTATGTGAGAAGTCACTCAATTTTGTTCAATTATTGCTACAATTGTTGTTGACAAGATCTCACATTATTTGATTCAATTATTGTTGATTTAGAAGTTTTGTTTTATTCACGTAATAAAATAGAAACATCTTTTTATATAAAAAATGAATACTTTATTAAAGTTATTCTATAAATAGAATATATTATATTCTATTATGCATAGTATTTTCAGATAGTAAAATCTTTTTATATAAAACAAAATACATTATTAAAGTTATTCTATAAATAGAATATATTATATTTTATTATGCATAGTATTTGCATAAGTGCCAGATAAGATGTTTCCATAAGTAAAATCTTTTTATATAAATAGAATATATTATATTTTATTTAAAAGATTTTTCTTTAAATATGGACCGTCGATTAAAGTAAATCAATCTGGACTGTTCATGGATTAGTTCTTATACATTCCATTTTCCTATAAATAAAGCTCATTCTTTCATTATTTTCTTACTAATTCAATTGAACTCTGAGAAAAAACTATAGAGAGACTATAGAGATAGAAGAAAAATATTATGCTACTTCACTACTCTTATATCAAGTATTATTTTACTTGTAGTGGGATATTATTCTTTTGTATTCAAGAAGAGAACTTATGTTATTCCATTTCTTTATTGTTCTATTGGAATAACTCAGATATGCTGCCACCCTATACTTGGTGACATTCTTCTATTATTCCGTCTTTATTATTCTCGCTTAATATCCTCGTCTGCATCTATATCTTACCTCGGTTCCATCATTTATTATTCCAAGATTTATTATTCTCGTTGAACATCCCGCTTGTGAATTTCACCTAACTCCGGTTCCGTTATTATTATTCTCGTTGGAATAACTCGTTTATCACAAGATCGTACCGCATCTGATGATTTCTTTTGTTATTTCATTTGGTATTATACTCACTTGGTTAAAGTTTTGACTTATATCTCCATGAAATTAGTGGAATACCCTTGATATTTCAAGGCTTCATCCAAAGATCTTTTCATGGAAATATTCTTCTAAGCATTCTTGAATTTTACTCTACAAAGCGGATCATGTCGACAATTTGGGCGTTATTGATTCTTGGACAAATTAATTCTTGAACTTGTTTAATTGAATTCTTATATCATTGTCATCATCCTCATGTTTATATTTATTGAAAGTCATACGTGGCATGTAGTGCATAGATGGAGTTGGTATGATTATGGCCAGGAATTATGCGGTATAATCATGACCGTAATGTTATAAATGATGTGAAAATTAAAAGTCCTCATTGGCCCGTAGTGCATTGATGGACGCTTTTGGTATGATTATGGCTATGGATTCTCTTTGCCGAGGAAGCAAAGATGAATTGTTTTATGGCATGATCGGGGCAGATTGATAAACACGATTATCTTTGGCCCGTAGTGTAATGGATAATTCGTGGTCGTGATACTAAAGAATATCCTCGGCCTGTAGTGCGGTGGATGATTTAATGATGTGGATTATTTATCGAAATTTGAGTCTCGGCGATAAAAGTGATGAAAAACTTTTTAAATCATAAAAGGTAGTAGATTTCATTCTCTACTGACTCTTTTTAATGGATTCTTTGTTCACCGCAGCTTAAACTTGATGTCTATTATTTTTATCTGCTTAACATTGGTGAAGGCTAACGATAAATTATTCTCGCATTATCTTAGTCATAATATTTCTTCTTTGGGCTAGTTGAGCTCACCCTTTTCTATCACCGCTCTCTTCGTGAAATGAGAACGTAAATTGACTAATCGAGTAATGTGAGTGATGGTCCTAGATCTTTGATTAGTAGTCCTCACTATTCGTGAAATAGTGTGATAATAATTATAATGAGGACTCCTTTTGAGTTTATATAATCTCTAGTAAACAATATTTGTATTCAAACTCACAAGCTTTATGTTTTGTCGTATTGTACACCCACAAACAGTATTATTAAGTTGTATTTGAATTTGCATACCACGATCCTGGCGACCCAAGATGGGTGACGATACCTAATTTTGGGGGCGCCACAGTTGGTATCAAAGCTTAGGGATATGATCCCTGCCAGATGTGAGACTAGAACTAGGAGGGAGAGACGGGGAATTCTTCAATAAGTATGACCTACCTATTTTTATTTGGTATTTAATTGGCTGGATTATAGTATAGGGATAATATGTGATATGTTAACTAACCTTTGTTTTGTGACAAGTGTTTGAAAATGGCATATGAAAATGCCGAGATAAGCAAGGAAGACACGAGACCGCTTGAGTCAATTTTCAACCAAAAGGTAACGACCAACAACACGATAATAACCATAATTGCAAGCAACGACCATCTAACAATGATAACCATCGTGGGGAAATTATCATGCCAGAATGGTAACCACTTCCGGTGGTAATCATGGCCAAGATAATAGAAGTGGAAAATTCAAGAAGAGAAGGTCACTTAGCTCGATTTTTGTCAGATATGGTGAAGTCAAGTCCAATTTGGGACGGTGGTACCAAAGGCGATCTGAGATAAAACAATGCTCGGTGGTTTCAGATAGAAGCGTTTTTCGTGACTTCTCAACAAAATGAGTGACTCGAACGGTTAAGCACGGGTTAGTTAATTATAAATTCTTGCGAAGTCTATACCTTATTAGATATCTGGGATTCTATCTATTCTTTTATCTCTCTCTTGTTTACATCCAACGCTTAAATTTGACTTCGGAGAAATTAGACTTTGACTTATTGGTTGAAACTTCGATAATAGAAACCTTCGTTACCTCCACTGTTTATAAATATTGTTGATTCAAATCGACACTTTCACGTTACCTGTCAATCTTATGATCTCTTTGAAAATACTTGCCTTTGATGCGATTTTAGGAATCGATTGGTTAACTACTCATCGTGTTTTTCGTAAGGTTATTAGCTTTCATATTCCTAACCAACCTGTTATGCAAATTCAAGCAACCAATCCACTAAAGTCAATCATTGTCATATCAAGCCATAAGTAAAGACCCCGATCCTTTCATTGTTGACTTCCTCGTGGAATGCACCGGCGCCGAACTTTCCGTAGGGGACGCCAGAATAACGGTGACAAGTTAATAGGTATCAATGTGACGTGTTATCCAAGTCTTGGAAGAGAGTCACAGCTTTTGAATGATATTTCTATTGTTAATAAATTTCCTAACGATTTTTGAAGTCTTCTTAGCCTACCCTAGGCGTGAAATCGAATTTTGTATTGATTCCCAAAGACAAAACCCATTTCTAAAACCGTTAAATATTTCTTCAACTAAAATGAACGTAATACGCGCCAAAGACGTTGGCTCGAAATATTGAAGATTACGATCGTACCATTCAATACCATCGTGGGAAGCGAACGGTAGTGGTTACGCGTTGAGTGAAAGATCGTATGCGTTTAAAATGCGATGTTGTTAACACATAAGGCCCATTTCAGACGACTTTACACAAATGATGAAGATAGAGTTAAAGACTCTAGAACCCAAGTGAAGATAATTAATATACGAGTAGAATCGACTTTAATCGATAAAGTTAAAGCCGCCCAAGCCACACACACCTAGAAATGATAAATGTGAAGAAGAAGGTTCAAGAGGCGCTATTCTGAAGCAAGAATCGAATGAAGAGAGAAAATCTTAACCCTCAATTTAATTGGCCCATTTAAAAGTCTCGATCGAGTAGGAACTATGGCTTATAGACTCGCTTTTACCGCCAAGTATGTCATGCGTTCATAACGCTTTTAACGTATCGATGTTATGTAAATATGTGGACGATCGAACCACATTATTAATTTAGAATCGGGCGAGATAGCGTAAGATTTAACGTATGAGGAGATACGTGTTAAAATCTTGGATAAGAAGGATCATATTCAACACTCAAAGGTTATACCTCAAGAGTTAGAATCAAAAATGAAGTCAAGTATCCTTACTGCTTCTAAGATCGTGCACGTGACGTAAATTTTGAGGGCGAAATTCCATAAGGAGGGAGATTGTGAAACCCAGTTTTATGAATAAAGAATTAATTTTTTCAAATAATTTTTTTATATTATGGTGTGAATTTGAGATAATATTATAGTTGTGGGTAATATTTATAAATTTTGTAAAGTATGCAAGTTGTCATATTATATTCGATTGGTCGGGAATATTCATTTTTTAAATGGAAATATTCGCATGCGACACACAATCATCAGTGGACCTCATTAACGGAATTATTGCCGGATTGAAAACGACAAAAATATTTTATTAAAATAACTACGAAATTTTACGTTGATAATCGTTGAACTACTTTCGGTAGTAAAGAAATACAATGAATACGCGTTGTTGCATAAGAGCAATACCAGTATTGATTATTGGTATTTATGTGAGAAGTCACCCGGTTTTTGTTCAATTATTGCTACAATAATTCTTTGACAAGATCTCACATTATTTGATTCAATTATTGTTGATTTAGAAGTTTTGTTTTATTCAGTATTATTAACGTAATAAAATAGAAATATCTTTTATATAAAACATAATACTTTATTAAAGTTATTCTATAAATAGAATATATTATATTCTATTACGCATAGTATTTTTGCATAAAAATCTTTTTATATAAAATGAATACTTTATTAAAGTTATTCTATAAATAGAATATATTATATTTTATTATGCATAGAATTTGCATAATTGCTGCGTAGTGTTTGCATAGTAAAATTTTTTTATATAAATAGAATATATTATATTTTATTTAAAAGATTTTTCTTTAAATATGGACCGTCAGATTAAAATAAATCAATCTGGATCGTTCATGGATTAGTTACTATGCATTCCATTTTCCTATAAATAGACGTTCATTCCTTCATTATTTTCTTACGAATTCATTGAACTCTGTAGAGAGAAACTATAGAGAGACACAAAAAAGTTTTCTGCTACTTCACTACTCTTATATCAAGTATTATTTTACTTGTAGTGGATATTATTCTTTTGTATTCAAGAAAAGAACTTCTGTTATTCTATTTCTTTATTGTTCTGTTGAATAACTCAGATACGCCAAGCACCCTATACTTGGTGATATTCTTCTAATATTCTCATCTTTATTATTCTGTTTAATATCCCGTCTCATCTTATACGCCGCACTGGTTCCATCATTTATTATTCCGCATTTATTATTCTCATTTGAACATCCCGTCGCTGTGAATTTCACCCGACCGGTTCCGTTATTATTATTCTCATTGGAATAACTCATCATGCCAAGCACCGCATGCATGGTGATTTCTTTTGTTATTCCATTCGAATTATACTCGATTAGTTAAAGTTTTGACTTCTATACTCCATAAAATTAGTGGAATATCATTGATATTTCAAGGCTTCATCCAAAGATCTTTCATGGAAATATTCTTCCGAGCATTCTTGAATTTTACTCTACAAAGCAAAGATTCATGTTGACAATTTGGACGTTATTGGTTCCCCGGACAAATTAATTCTTGAACTTGTTTAATTGAATTCTTATATCATTGTCATCATCCTCATGTTTATATTTATTGAAAGTCATCTGTGGCAGAAAGTGCATAGATGGACTTGGTATGATTATGACCGGTGGATTATGCGGTTGTAATCATGATCGTAATGTTACAAATGATGTGAAAATTAAAAGTCTTCATTGGCCCGTAATGCATTGATGGATGCTTTTTGGTATGATTATAGCTATGGATTCTCTTCATACCAAGGGAGCAAAGATGAATTGTTTTATGGCATGATCAAGACCGATTGATGAAAACACGATTATCTTTGGCCCAGTAGTGCATGGATAATTCGTGGTCGTGATACTAAAGAATATCCTCGGCTTGTAGTGCGGGGGATGATTTAATGATGTGGATTATTTATTGAAATTTGAGTCTCTAAGCGATAAAAGTGATGAAAAACTTTTAAATCATAAAAGATAGTAGATTTCATTCTCTACTGACTCTTTTAATGGATTGCTTGTTCCACAGCTTAAAATTGATGTCTATTATATTTTATCGCTTAACATTGTTGAAGGCTAACGATAAATTATTCTCGCATTATCTTAGTCATAATATTTCTTCTTGGGCTAGTTGAGCTCACCTTTTCTATCATTTATTCTCTTCAGGAAATGAGAACGTGAATGGGACTAATTCCGGAAAGAGTGATGGTCCTAGATGGTGCATTAGTAGTCCTCATTATTACGTGAAATAGTGTGATAATAATTGTAATGAGGACTCCTTTTGAGTTTATATAATCTCTAGTAGACAATATTTGTATTCAAACTCACAGCTTTATGTTTTGTCGATTGCACACGATAGCTTGTATTATTAAGTTGTATTTGAATTCTATACCATGTATCTCAAGCGACTCAAGATAGGTGATGTATACCTAATTTTGGGAAGCCACATCCAGCATATAAAGCACTTCATTCAAAGTCATTCTTTCTTTGCGATGATGTCATTTTAGTATAATCTTTCCACGCCCTTTAACCTTTGAACTTGAGGAGTTTTCCATGAAGAGTTGATTATCATTCTCACTGGTTTGTAGTAGAGAACATCCATTTGTTGGAACAAATGTGGCGAGTAGCCCTAGTGTCCACGTGCACTATTCTTTGGTTTCCTACCGTTACATTCGTATACAATCGCATAAAGATTCATGTCTCAAACATCTTCGTAAAGCTTTTCCAGCTCACATCACATTTGCTTGAGGCTTTTGTTCTTTCTTCAACTTCTTTGGCTTGCGACATTCACTTGATTTATGTCCTCGATGCCACAACAAGCATTTGCCTTTTGAATTTCTTCTTGGCCTTGAAGGTATCTTTGCCTTCACGCTTCCTTTTGTTGTTGTTTGGCATTTGTTCTACCACATTTGCCTTTGCTTCAATGAAGTGTTTCCTAGTCTTCTTCTCAGATACTCGATTGTCTTCTTCAATCCTAAGTCGTACGATCAATTCTTCAAGATTCATCTCTTTGCGTTTATGCTTTAGATAATTCTTGAAGTCTTTCCATGATGGTGGAAGTTTCTCAATCATTGCAGCAACTTGGAACGAATCACTTAGTGACATTCCTTCAGCATGAATATCATGTAGAATTACTTGTAATTCTTGAACCTGTGTGATGACTGCTTTAGAATCTAACATTTTATAATCAAGAAATCTACCGACTATGAATTTCTTCATTCCAGCATCTTCAGTTTTATATTTCTTGTCTAAAGATTCCCAAAGTTCCTTTGCAGTTTGAATTGTACAATATACATTATATAATGTATTATCTAAACCATTCATCACATAATTCCTGCAAAGGAAATCAACATGTTTTCATGCATCAACAGCAACCACTTTTTCCTTGTCAGTTTCCCCTTCAACAAGAGTAGGACAGCCCTCTTGTAGAAACCTTACCAAGTTCAGTGTGGTAAGATAGAAGAGCATTTTTTGCTGTCAACGCTTGAAATCAGTTCCATTGAACTTTTCAGGCTTTTCTCCACGAGACACACTTTACTAACAGAATGGTACTAAGTAGATAGGGTGTTCATTTTTTTCGATTTTTTCTTTTTCATTTTTCGAACCCATCGAACCCAGAGGTTCTAGATAAAAAGAGCCTTTGTTCGGTTTAAGATAAAAACCCTAGATATACCTCGGTTTTTCTACACTGCTTTATTTTACGCTTTTTATGGTTCGGTAAAAATCGAACCTAGGATTCTAATTATACTGGCTTTTCTTTTTTTATTATTATTAATAATAATAATAAATAATGATTATAATAATAATAATAATAATAATAAAAATAATGATTATAATAATAATAAAAAAATAATAATAATAATAAAATAATGATTATAATAATAAAAATAATAATTATATTAATTTTCGGTAAAAACAAGTACCGAACCGGTACCTCCGGTTCGGTATACCGGTCCAACCGGTACCGGTATCGGTATTAAGATTTGGACGGTTTTGATTTTGGTACGGTTCGGTACCGGTTCGGTCCGGTAAAAACCGATTGAACATCCCTACTAGTAGATGTTATTTCTGTTATACAAAAATAAAACTATTAATAAGCAGAAACAAATTTTTGTTATACAAAGTTTTAACAGAATTCAAACAGTAAATTTTATTTACTAAGTTTCTGTTCTAGAAAATTTGTTTACAACATGCAATATTAATATATTAATATTGATATGAGATGCTTTATACCAACAATAATTGCATGCACCATGCAATATTACACTTACTGTATAAAAAATTTCATGCACCATGCAATATTAATCTTACTGCACTCAAATATTATATATTATTATTTTATAATATATATACATACTAACAGTATAAATATTTATAAATATATATCCTTCCACAATATTTATTAATATACGGTAATAACATGCTACTATAAAATATAATATGCTACTTCATTTATGCAATATATACGTACTTGTTTATAGTAGATGATCACAAGAATTGTTTACTTGATTTAAGTAATTCTAATACCCACTTTCGGTTCAAAATGGTGCACATTGTAAATGCACAGTTATTTCCGTAATTTATATATTAACATGCAATATATATAAACAGAATATATATATATATATATATATAATAAAATAAATATTCTGTAAAAGCAAGTCAGCACTTTCTGTAAAAGCAAGTCAGCACATATAAAAAAAAACTTCTTTATTTCTTTTTCTTTTTTTCTTTTTTTAAAACAAGTCAGCACATTGATTTTATTTTAACATTCAATTCTTAGCAGCAATGCAACATTCAACATTTTAAAACGTTTATATCCATTAATTGCAACATCAATTAATAGAAAAACGTCAGTAAAATTAACAGCAAGTATATATATATTATTTTATTTCTAAAACGTTGTACCAGTTAGCATTGGACAATACACATGCAACATAGACATGTATTAACATGCAAACTATAATAGAATAAACAAACTGTTATATTTATATAACAGAATATATAAAAATATAATATATATAATAACAGAAATTAATTTTCAGAATTCTGTGTATTAATATATAACATTTATTAATGAAAAAATTCAACACAATTTTTCCAATAAACAAATTCATTTTTTCAACACAAAAACTTGTTTTATAAAACAATTTTCTATTCACATAAAACAATTTTCTGTTCATATAAACAATACTATAATTACAGAAAATTAAATTTGCTTTAAGATTGTTATCCGTAATATTATACTATTATTTAATATATATATATATATATATAAATAAATATAATAAAATAGAACACAACTTTATATATATATAACACAGAAATTATTAATGAATAAATCCGAGTCCTTTGAATTCACAAAGTCTCCTTAAAGCAAATCTATTCCCTCACAGGTACTAAAGATTAATTGAATAATTGTTTCCCAAGATAAAACGGATTTTAATTTTTAATTAGTAGCACTACAAAATTAAGAATACTTCGAACCAGTATTTATGTTATGTACTGAATTGATTAATGATGCATGCATGCAATAAAGTTGAAAAGGATTAAAATAAACCTTACTATACAACTTGCAGAGAAGAGAAATTGCAACAGGAAGTCAGGAAATAAAATATGTTGCAACGGGGAAATAAATATACTGCAACGGGATTGCAACAGGAACGGGAGAAAAATAATCTGTAAAAAGAGGGAAATATTTTTTTACAGAACTTATTCCTTGATAATACACGCCCAAGACCAATTTATAGAAAAGGTCGGCGGTTTATTATCGTTGGAGTCAGTGTATTGATATATAACTTAAATCTGATAATTAATTAAATTTTGTCCAAAAAATTATATATCACATGACCACCCTTTATTTACCCACGAGTCCCAATTCCCATTCGCCCACATCAATTTTTATTCGATTTTTAATGGATTTGAACACATAAATATATATTTTATCAAACCCATTTCCAACAAGAGAGAGAGAGAAATAATCTAATGGAATTCGTTTTCTGGAAGTGATATTGAGGGGATTATTTGGGTAGCATTTTCAAATTAGTTTTATGTTTTCATTTTCAAAATAATCCAAAAAAGTGTTATTGGATAGCTTTTCCATGTTATGTTTTCAGGGATGCTTTCCAAAACTTACTAATTTTAGAGAACACATCCATTTTCTAAACGGCATATGAAAAAATAGTTATTCAATATATACAAAAATGCTAAACTAAGCACGTTTTACCGTGAATTTTTAATTTTTTAAATTCTTTCATTAGATTTATCTAACAAAATACAATTAATTTTGAATTTTTTACTTATATCTACCGTGAGCCTATTAAATATTTTCAGACGTGGATCTATAAAAAAAAAGAACAAATAGAAGAAAATGACATGACCAATAATAAGTGGCTTACGTGGCAAAATAAAATAATACGAAATCTTTAATTGTATTTTCTCTTAAACCCGTGAGAACAAGGGTGGTTGCCGGTTGGTCTTTATTTCTTGTTCTTCTTGGTATACTAGTCGCTTGTTGGTTTATGGATTTATACACTTTATAATAAGAGATTGTCAGTTTTTCGCATTCATGTCTTTATGCTGACTGGTTATTTTGAAAGCTTTGAATCTTCAATCTTGTATGTGAGGTCGGGTAAAAATCGTTCATAAAGAAAATTGGTACTGCTCATGGCTGAGATGTTTTGTTCTATATTTTTAGCTTCATGAAGGGAATTACTTTGTTCACTTTGATTGTGTTGATTGGGACTAGTTGGTCTTTTATTAAACCGTATTTGTAAGGTAAAGTAAAGAAGGTTTTGATGATTGCCATTTTCTGGAGGAGAGAGAAAAACGAGAACAAGGGTTTAAGAGAAAACACAATTAAAGATTTTTTTTATTGTTTGTTTAACAGCTATTAAGCCGCGTATTATTGGCTGTGTCATTTTCTTTTCTTTTTTTTCTTTTTCACGTTCACATATTTAACAATCGTGAGCTAGAGATAACATAATGACTTAAAAAATTAAAAATTTAAATTTAATAGTGTATTTGATAAAACGTGCCAACAATCCTGGCTAAATCATTAATTTTTCTTATACAAAACATGCTGAATTTTACCGCATAATGCACTTTTGATATAAACAACCAAGTTGTTTTAATTTTCTCATAACATGACAGAAATTTTTTAGAATATTTTTAAGAAAATGTAACCAAACATGAACTCGTTTAAAAATAAAATAGGAAACAAAAACTAGAAATTACAAACACAATCTGACTTGAAAATACAGATGGTAACCAAAAAGGCCCCCAAGGTTTTCAATGCAAATGTTTTTAGGTAGTGAAATCTTCGTATTAAATTGATTTTATGGGCACCGCAGAGAATTTTTTAAAATGTTAAGCTGCTTTCTTCATTTTTTTTTCCACATCACATCATATGACAGTTTTGTTCGGTAGAAACATAATATTTCCCCATGCAAAATAATCTAGATAGAGAAGACAGCCTACCAAAATTTGTATTCTACAGACACAGCTCAAGCTATTTTGTAATAAATATCATTTCGGATAGAGCAACTTCCAAATTATGTGAATTAGAGACTAGACAAAATCTATCAACCTAGCTACTGAAAATCGATATTCATTATATATACTGCATACCAAAAGCATCAAACTAAATTAATTAATTTCAGGAAAAGAGAGAACAAAGTGTTACCCTGAAGTGGGCTTGTTTCATATCTGTGGAGAGATCAGCGATCTTCTTATGAAGATCAGGAATAAGCTCTTGAACAGCTGAATCGAGCAGCGCCAACCATCCTCCAATTGCTATCGTCACCTCCCGCAATGATCCACACAGCGATTCACAATATATCAGTACGTATATCTTACTCTTCTTCCCGTACACCGCCATAGTCTCGGAGGCCTTCGTCAGATCACCGTCGATTCCCTTCAGCGACGTCTGCGCCGACGCCGGGAGATCATCCGGCGGCAACGACCAGACCAGCTGGTTCAACACCGCCTGGAGCCGCTTCGCATAGCCGGAGAACTTCCTAGGGTTCTCCGAAGAGTAACGGCGTTCTTCGTCGGCGCAGATTTCCGATAATGAGCGGAGGATCGATTCTACCGCAGGTAAGGTTGACATCATTTTTAGGAGGAGAGAAAAAGTAGGTGATATATAGGCATGTGTGAGGCACGTCGGAGATTTGACCGGAGAAGTTTAGAGATTCCGGTGGAATGAGTTGAATAATGAATTATGAATTATGAAGTTTAGAGATCGACACGTCGGGTTTTTATTTAAATCGTCGGAGAGTATCGCTTACAAGCTCAGGAAGAAGAGTTGGTCAAAGAAAAACACTGCTCTGGAAGAAGAGTCAAACGTTGACCATAAGAGTTGACTTGAAATAAACATACCACCTCCATAAACATCATTTCAAAATATATTTTAATCATTGGTTGGCACCTTTTCTCAACCTCAAATTCAATCCCGTATTGCATATACCATTGGTAGGTCCCTACAACTCATAGGTAATATTTGTTTGCATGTTTAGAATTGAATTATTTATTTTAATTTAAAATTATTTTATTTTATAAAAAGGATTATTAGACTTTTAAATAGTTACATGGACTATTTTTTATTAGTTCTAAAACTATTTAGGAGGAATTATATAAGATTAATATAAAATTAATAGTACCCTCCTTTTAAACCGTCAAATGATTTAAAACCCTCAAACTTACTAGTAACATATTATGAAGGATAACCATCCACACACAAAAAAAAACATATTTAGAATTAATTCTTATTAGTTTAAATTTTAAAATCTACTAAAATAATTTGAAAAGTTGAAATTTATCCCTAATTTTTAAAACTATATCGTTTTATAGAATTGAATATGTAAAAAATACACCCCCTTCTATATTGTGTACAAAATGAGATTTTAAAATTTTTCAAAACAATGTTATTACGAAATATAAAGGCTCGAGCCCTCTTTCTTTTGAAAGCATATTAAAGTGGTTTTTATTTTGGTAACACATGAATATATATGTTCTTAATAACAAAATTTAGTTCTAAACATATTGTTGAAAAAAGTATAAAAATATCTTGAAAGAAATTTTATTTCGCATTGGGAAAAATATCATGTTACATAACTTAAATAATTAAGTTATATTTCAACTAATCCAGAACTTAAATAAGTTCGCTGTTAATTAATACTGCCCCAAGTTACTGGATTAGCCATCTTCCAAAGTAAAACAACCCCATGCCCTGAAAAGAGCCCAAGCATTTTATTTCGGGGGATTCAGATTATGAACAGAGATATGCAGTCACCTGTTAAGAGTTATATATTTCCAAGAAATAAAGAACTCGTACAGACATAATACGGAGTACTAAGCTGGAAAAACTTCATTTCAAAACTTCAGCCTAGTAACTAAAGAGTTGCTATTAACATAAAGTTCAAGCTGAAAAAACTTCATTTCTTTCAATATCGTGTTCAAAACTTCAGCCGAGTGATTATTATCTTTCAGCAACATAAAAAAAACATCCATGCAGGATAACAATGATTGGGTGAATTACCATACAACCAACTCCTGAAACAAAAAACAGGAGCATAGATTAGAGGGGCGTGTACAATTATCAACTTCAATAGATTTATAATCTATTTTTGAAGATTGGTAAATAACTTTGTCATCTTCTGAACAAGACGAGGGAGGAGAGCAATAAAGTTGGGTTTATCAAAATGTTGCTAAGATACCTTTAATTTAGAATCTATATTCGGCTAATATCACGTCCAAACACAAAAGTTGTAGCCCAGTTGACTGCCACATACAATCTGTTCCTCCAGCTTACCAGGCGTGTGAGATATGCTGAACGCCAAATGAACCAACTAAGGAACCCTGCCATTGATAATCCTTTTGCTTCCTTCAAATATGTACCATATGTGAGACATGCAGTGTTAACAGCAGATGAGGAAAGGCTATTATGAAGAATCCATTACCTTGTTCTGCCTGAGGTCAACAAGAGCTTTGTATCGACCAACAGTTGCCATGCTTCCCAAATGTTTATAAACAAAAGGGTCCCCTAATTCCATTTCCTGTGCAGCATTTGCATGCCCTCCGCCAGCTTTACCAATAATGTTCAATAAGTGTGCTAGATATTTCCCTTGCCGCTCTGCAACCTGTTTAAATACTCTCCAAAGGAAAGTATCATATAGAGAGAAGAAACTTCTTTCAAAAATAGCAAGTACTGTGTAACTAGATCAAGCCTGGGGAAGTAGTATTCACCAACTCTACAAGTTCACAATGATGCTCAGGGAGATACTTGGAAAACTAATTTCAAATCACACTTTGTACTTTATATTATATGATCGCAACCCTTGGGCCTAGTTGATGTTATATATAAATTTGGTCGGGGATTCATATTGTACACCAGTAACAAATCTTCTTACAATTGAAGAGTTATAAAGGAACATTGAGCAACATAAATACAGCAGTGGACCATAGTTGTCACGGCTTCGCCATGCCGTCCGGGCGATGGAGAGAAGGGTGCGGCGAGGGTTGACATGAGGAATAGCCGCTAGGGCTTGCACCTTGGCAGCTCGGCGTCGCATGGTATCGCCTAGGCGAGGACATGCATGCGACGCCGCCAAGGCGCCCGCCTTAGCAACTCTGGCCCAAGTTAGGTTTTAAAACATTTACCCATAATCCATGGGCATGACTCGTTGATTAAAACAAAGGGACTGAAGGGGAAAAATCAGAAAACCTAAAACAAAAAGATTGATAGACTTACTGCCTCAATCGCGACTTATTTGGAGTTCAACTCCTTCCATCGCAACCCCATCGCAGGCAACTTCTTCTTCTTTACTCATCACAAGCGACTTCTTCTTCTTTACTCATCATTGACAAACTTCTTCCCTATTACATAGGTTTGTTTCCTTTTTCTTGCTACTTTTTTTCCTCTCGTCCTCTATTTGGAATTTGGATGAATATACTTGATGAATATTCTTCTTTAGGATTTGATGTTTGGTCACTGGTTATTGCACTTAAATAGCTCTCTTATCCAGACCAGCACCTTTGTGAACAGTGAAGTTGGGTATTATTTATCTTTAATTAAAATATGTTGTTTTGGACAGTGGGTAGTGTTCATCGTTAATTAAAATTTGCAAACTTTACACATGCATAGAACTAAACTTGTAATATGAATAAGTATTAAATATAAGAAATGAGTACTTAATAATTATTTCTTAATCTTTTTGGAACTGAGACATATTTTGATATTATTGGAAGTCTTGGTAAATGAAATGACCTACATGTGTTTTTTTAAACCTGGGTGGTTACATTTTGGACAGTGGGTAATGTTTATATACTTATGCACCAAAAGTAATACATTCAAAAGTAAAATAAAAATAGGTAATATTTTGATGAGTGACTGTTGTTGCTAAATGCTAAGTATTTACATAATTGTACTTTTAATGGTACTCCAGTGTTATGTTTTTGGTTAAAATTTTATTGTGTAATATACTTGTGAAGTAAAATAAATAATATATAAATTACACATTATAAACGACTTGTCACCATACAGACGTCATTACGGTCGCCTTGTTGCCTAGGCGGTCGGCATGCCTCGTCGTGGCACCATGACAACTATGTAGTGGACATAAGGTCCGTAGATATTAACTGCACTCCAAACAAACAAATCATGCTTTCTTTTGAATGGATAAGCTAGCAGACTACTGGTAACTAACTATAAATGAAACAACCATTTGACAACACATACCTCTGATGTTCCAAAATTTGAGATACATTTTGAATTTTTAACTCAATGTGCAATCCTTAAATTCAAACTTAATATGAATTCATTTAAGTTTTGAAAACAACAACAATGGTAAATTAGTAGTAAATTATAGTTAGCTTACAATATTTATTGTTGTTTGGACTAAAACAAACAAATACGTATCGGTTTTGAATTTTAGGATTTCATAAATCAACTTAAAAGGTTAATACATATCTCTAATTTTGGAACGAAGGGAGTAGAAAATTAGACAACCTCTACTTCCAAGCTCATTGCTTCAACATGCATAATGACTAGACCTGGCAATATAAATAGTTAACTGTTAGGTCAAACCATATTAACTGGAATCAAATGGGTCGGTTAACCATTTTTATTTATTCAAGTTGGTTAAAGTTTCAACCCATATTTTTTTAAATAAATATAGTTAATTAACCGGTTAACCATTTTTAACCCATATTTCTATCGGATTACACTCCTCTCTCTCTCTCTCTCTCTCTCTAACACCGCACCAAACACGCACACTCCTCCCTCTTCCCTCGAACTGTATCTATATCTCTTTGATCTCTATCTCTCTATATCTACGATCTCAATCTACTCTCTGTTTTCTGAGGTTTTAAGCTCTGAAAGCCCCCGATCTGCTTCGATCGTGTCCAGATCTCTAGTTCTGGTAAGCTTTTCTGCTCAAATTCGCTCAATTATGATGTTTAGTAATGTAATTTGCTTGAATTTTGCTGCTAATATCCGCCCTACTGCTGCTTCCATTTTCCTCCCCTCTTCGCTAATTTTCTTCCTATAGGTTTTTTTTTTTGAGGGTTTGTAATTTTTATTCTCCTCCCTAGCTAGTTATTAAATCTCGAGAAAAACTTATGCATTTTTAAAACTTTTTTCCTCTATTATCAAAATACAAGTAAAAGTCGAAATGATTAGGGTACTTTTATTTGGAAAATTGATGTTTTGACATGAAAGTATTATATTTTTGACTCACTATTCATATTAAGATATCATATTATCATTTTTAAATATTAAATCCTTTGTATTTGGTCCACCACTATCAAACACTAACCATAACAAATATGTTTTTGTTCAATTTTATCAAGTAAATTCTGAGGTTCTCTTAATTCAATTCAGATTGTTAGTGGTTTAAATATGGAATGCAATGCTGGTGTTACTCTTTGTTTCAACTTTCTTGTCTCTCCTAATTGTTAGTAGTTTTGTAGTGGTGGGGTCATGATATGAAATTATGATGACAAACAATTGGCAAATGGGACTTTGTGGAGCAGAGTGTTTGTGAGGAACAAACCCAAATTTTCTATTGTAATATGACAAATGATATATGTTAATTTTGTAAATGAGACTTATATATTTTATTTGAAAAACTTAAACAAGATTTGGGATTGCTGAGACACTCTCTCTTGCTTTGAGCAGGCTGTCTGCACTTGAAGCTGATCTAGCCTAAAATCTAGTAGTTCTGGCACTATTGCTCTGAGCAAGCTTGGGGAGTGAACAAACTTGAATTATATATTATGTGAAAGAATTATATATTTCTCTGCTCTAAAACATAGTTTCATTTTAGAGTATCTGTCCACATGTTAATACATCTTCTGTTTTTCTGATTTCCAAGATTAGATGTCCACATGTTAATACATCTTCTGTTTTCACAATGTCCTAAGGTTAACAATGTCTAGTATACAAATCTGCAATTCTTTTTCTGGCATTTCCATTTGCGCACAACAAGTTATAACAGGTTGTGTGTGAAAACAGGTTGTATTTACACAAATTCTAATATATATTTGTGTGTGAAAACAGGTTGTGGCTTTGGATTTTGGATAAAGTATTCTGTTATGGAAGAACAAAGTGTATTTACAAGTCCGGTCTCTAAACGGAGTGCTGAACAAAGTACATCTACAAGTACAGGTAACAAACGTTCTAAGAAATGCACCTCTTCAGTTTGGGATCAATTTGAAAAAGTTATCATTGATGAAAAATTAAAAGCCAAGTGTAAAGATTGTGGTCATATTTATGCATGTGAACACGGTACTAGTAATATGCTTCGACATATTAGCTTAAAACATGGAACAAAATTAATTGACTATCAGTTAGAAAGGGTGCCTTTAGATCAAAATCACTATCGTGAGCTAATGGCAAAGGCAATAATCAAACACAATCATCCCTTCTCTTTTGTGGAATATGAAGGAATTCGTGAAGTGCATCGTTACTTGAATCCAGATGTACAATTTATCACAAGGAATACTGCAAAAGCTGATGTCTTAAGCATAAATAAAAAGGAAAAAGAAAAACTTAAGTATGCTTTAGAATCTATTTCTGGTAGGATATGTTTAACATTTGACTTATGGTCTTCTATTACCTTGGATGGGTATTTGTCTCTTACTGCACATTATGTGGATGAGAATTGGATACTACAAGCAAGAATTTTAAATTTAAGGTTTTTAGCTCCTCCACATAGTGGACCTTTATTAGCAGAGAAGGTAATTGGTTTGTTAAGAGAGTGGGGGATTGAGAGGAAAGTGCTCACCATTAATCTAGATAATGCATCGGCAAATAATGGCTTGGTAGATGTTGTGAAGAGTCATTTGAATTTGACCGGTACATTACTTTGTCAAGGGGAATTTTTTCATGTGCGTTGTGGTGCACATATTTTGAACTTAATTGTTCAAAGTGGTCTTAAGATGATAGAAAAATGTGTTAACAAAATTAGAGAAAATGTGAAATATGTGAAAGGGACAAAAGGAAGATTGATAAAATTTGCTGAATGTGTTGCTCAACTCTCATTGAAGAGTAGTAAAAAACTTCGCCAAGATGTTCCAACAAGATGGAATTCAACTTACTTGATGCTTGATAGTGCTTTGACATACAAACTTGCATTTTATCAGTTACAATTAGTTGACTCAAATTTCAAGGATTGTGCAACGGAGGAAGAATGGAAAACAGTTGAAAAGATTGCTAAATTTTTGAAATCATTCCATGATATCACTACTCTTTTCTCAGGACTCAATACCCTACCTCTAATCTTTATTTTCATGGGGTATGGAAGATACAATCTCTTATTTACGATGAGATGGATGATCCAAGTAGCATTTTATATTATATGGCAATTGAAATGAATGCGAAGTTTGAAAAATATTGGGAGTGTTATAGTTTGGTGTTGTCATTTGCCGTCATCTTGGATCCTCGTTTCAAGTTGGAGTTTGTGGAATTTGTTTTTAAGAAACTATATCCGAGGACATACAATGAAAGGGTGAAATCTGTTCGTGATAAGTTGAGTGACCTTTATAAGGATTATTGTCGTTTTTCAACTTATTCTTCTACATCCGGTTCATCTCGTCCAACTTTTTATGGAGATAATGAAGATGATATTGATGATATGGATGTAAGTATTGTTTATTTTCTTAATTTTGAAGATGTTTATATATCTACATGTATATATGCTTACTTGTTTATTTTTACCTATTGTGAAAATTTTGTAGGAGTTTGACTCTTTTCTAAGTCAAAAATATGGTTCCGATCGAAGTAAGTCGCAATTGGAATCTTATTTGGAAGAGAGTAGTCTTAATCGAAAGATGCATCTAGATATTCTTAGTTATTGGAAAGCAAATAAAATAGGTATTCGGTGTTATCGCTTATAGCACGAGACATTACGAGTATTCCGATTACTCTTTATTGTTTCGAGTCGCTCTTTAGCATTGGAGGCATATTATAACCAAATCTGGTAGCTCAATCACCCCCGAGAATGCGGAGGCTTTATTGTGTACTCGAAATTGGTTGTATGGCTCAGGATGGTAAATATTCAAACATGACTAAGTTAAATGTTAAAATTTTGTTATTTTGACTTTCTTTAGTTGTTGATTTTGGATTTTTTTTTTAAATATAGCCACTGGACATGATAAAGAAGAAGAGGAAGATGAAGAATTAATCGTTGACATCGAGCCTATAGTTATTGGACTTGATACCATGGAAAGTAGGGTGGATTAAGAAAATTACACAATTTGGGTGAGCAATTATATTATTTAAAGCATGTATACTATATTTGATCTTGTTATTTTGGTTTAAAGTCCTTTTCCATCTCTATCTCTTCAAGGAGATTCAACAGTATGCTTGTTATGTTATTCAGGTTACTGCAGTTACTGGTTATGGAGGCCTAGTTGATGTTATTTTATAATTTAGAAGCCATTTTTGCACATTTCAGTGTAGATGCCTATAAAAGGAGTTGGCTTAGCCCTTTGGAATTGACTTTGGGAAAATATATGTTTTGTAATGTTAAATTTTAATGTCTGTCTAATTAATTAAATTTTAATATGGTCTATAGAATTATATGGTTCAGTTTTTTTCTTATCTTGTATGTTCTATAAATTAATAAGTCGCAATTGGAATTGTATGTTCTATAAATTGTATTAGTATAGTTTTTTAGCATTTTATTATTTATATTAATAATTTTTATATCATATTATTACACACACATAAATTACTTTATAGTTTTTATGATAAAAAAAAAAAATTAAATTGTATTCATGTTCTATTTAGTCATTTGACAATATTTCAGTTGCAATTATTATAATTTAAGTCGAAAAAGAATTATATTTTTTATAAGATTAAGCCATTAGTGTCAAATCAATGAATCTGCTTAGAATGGACTAAGTTTTTTAATATAAAAGCCATTAGTGTCAAATCAAGCTTTAATAGAACTATAATCCTATTAAAATGGTTAATATGGTTAATATGGTTTTTAACCATAACCATATGGTTTCAATCCATATTATCCATATTAAAAATGGTTAATATGGTTTTAGTTCTTAAATGGAACCATAACCATATTTTGAAAACCAAAACCAACCCATAACCATATTTTGCCACCTCTAATAATGACTTATCACTTGCCTGGGCCAAAGCCGGAAGGGTTGGTTTTCCTGTACTTTCAAGAAACCCACAGCAATCACCAATTGCAAACACATCTGGCACCGAGGGTACGCGTAGCCATTCATCAACTCCAATCCTGTAAAACACACTAGTAAAGATGAGCACAAATACGATACATAAGAAGCCAGCCAAGTAGCATACATTCTTCAGAAGCCTGAACGAAAATTTTGAATGAGTGAAAATAAACTAGAACTATGACCCAAAAAATGAGTAGTGTAGGCAGCGATAAGATTATGGAAACCTAAATAGACATAAAACAAGCTAAGGGGGTTACCAATTAAAAGCACAAGAAGATGCTAGTTTCATAAGTAATAGGTATTAGGTACACAATATTCTCTCATGCTGTCAATGCGTACTTGAGACATCACTTAATTCAGAAGAATCTCACCAACTTCGTGAACAAATTTTCTGAAATTTGTTTCCATATTCTAAGCTCCAGCATGCAATAGTAAATTAAGAGGTCATTACAGACTTGAAAAACTTACCTCCCGCCAGGAGCCTTTGGAACGTCAACAGCTTTAACAAAAGGTGAGGGACCAACACCAGTAGACCATACTAAAAGACCGTATGGAACATCTGTTCCATCAGTAAGTACTATCTTCCGCGATTGAACATCCTTCACAATTCCACGGACAAGACGAACTCCTGACTGAGAGAAACACTCTTTTTAAAACCAAAAGATCCAGAAATATTAAGAAATGAAATAATCCCAACATTATCATTAACAAAAAAAAGGTATTGAAGACGTAAACTGTGAATCAATAGTTTGGAAGATGAAGTAGAATGTTGAGACATGTCACAGTTGCAACTTTCAAATGAAGAAAATATTTAGAAAAGGTTCACATATTTCAGCGGTACACTTTAATATATATATATATATATATATATATATATATATATATATATATATATATATATAACATTGTAGTTTTTGCCACTAGCTGTTAAGCCTGAGTCATATCTCCTACCACCTGGGCTAAGAGAAAAGTGCACTGATCAAGTCATCGTCATGTAGGAGTGTTTTTCTTTGCCTTATCAGAATAAATTAAAAATAGTCCTGACCTAATTTTAGTGTGATATTTGACCAAATATAGTAAGTTATTCTTATATTATTGATATCCCTTGATCAGAATATAAGCAATTTAACCTTTCAATATTGATATGAGGCATGCATGTCTCTACCACACAGCAGCCTCACAACGCAAGCACGCACAAGGTATTGAAATTTAATTATAAATACTACATTCCTTCCATCCAAACCATCAAAAAGTTTTCATTTTCTTGTAAATATGATAAATGTGACTGCGAAACTGAAATTCTCAAGTTCCCATCGAACAAAGTTAATACACAGTAACTACGATTTGTTTCAAGCAATGCATTATCCCTCACCTTGGTAAGATGCTTAGTTGCATATTGCCGAAGACGATCATCAAAGGACGACAATATCTCATTTGCCTGTAAAGTGACAAAACATGGATCTATGAATTACTAGAATATTTTTGTCAAATTAGAATTGAGTATTCACTGCAACTTTTCTTACATTAACAAGTAAACTGAAATGTCAAAGATGGCAGGTGTTTGGACAAAGTATTGTGGAAATGAGGAGTGTACAGTAAATAAACATCGATATATTTGATTTAAAAGGAAAAATAATTTAACCTCAATCAGTGTAACATGGATATAATCTTTGACATGTGCATATCTTTGATGAACATCCTTCATAATAAAATCACTAAGCTCACCACTGAACTCAACTCCGGTCGGGCCTCCTCCAACAACAACACAGTGTAGAAGCCTACGCTTTTCTTCATCAGCAACTCCTGTGTCAAGTTTCAACATATATCCCAAGAAAAAGTTAAAGAGTGTCAACTAAATTTCATAAGTAGGCTAT
Organism: Panax ginseng; assembly: GCA_020205605.1. Lineage (NCBI taxonomy): Eukaryota > Viridiplantae > Streptophyta > Magnoliopsida > Apiales > Araliaceae > Panax > Panax ginseng. The sequence continues at coordinate 7,264,507 of CM035138.1, read as the reverse complement.
GTACAGTTGCACTTAGCAAGAATGAAGAATCCATGCCATGGATTTTAGTATTAGAATTGGATATGAGAGACACTAGATGTTATTCAAAGCTAACTTTTATCCAATACCAACTCCCAACTCCAAGGTACGGAAGTCTCTTTCTCAAGTGCAGCTTACTGAATTTGCAATACAACTATTTTCTCAACAGCATACCAGGTACATCAGACAGCATCAAGTTAAGTAGTAACTTCCTCCTGATTTCCTGAGCATGATGAACTTCTCGAAGAAAAATAGCATGCTCATGCACACCCTTAATTCCAAAAGTAGAAGCCTCAGCTCCAGACGCTATAATCAACTTATCATACGGAATTTTGAAATTCCATGGGTCCAGAGTATCTAATCCATCAGTCACAGTTTCGCAATGCACCTACCGACAATGTTACAGTACCATCAATTACAAAACAGAAATGTTATTGCCAGAACAAGTGCAGCACTATGGTCCTGTATCACGCACCTAAAAAGTTGTCCACTAATCTTGTGACATAATTCCTCATGTGGTATTTAAAGTTCTCAATTTTTATTGTTTGGCTGCAATTAAATTTTACAGAATCTTCCACCTAAGAAAATTCTTGGATATACCACCATTTTTTCGAAGATTCTTCAGCATTAATTAGGGAATTCAGTGTTCAAAAATGTTGGTTCTAGTTTATCTTTGCTACTTTTTTGCTAGCATATATTCCTCAAAAACAAGTTGCGGAAGTTCAAGATTCAACTTTATTTCCCTTGTGAGCTTTTTACACTTACCCAAATCCCAGCAAGTAATCAAAAAATGAAGAAAGGGAAACAATCAAACCTCATGCTTTTGAGTATCAAGGGCAGTGCAATTAGCGAGAAAAAAGTAAGAACCGGGTTCCCGTGAAATGGCCGGCTGAATACGACCAATCGGCTCGGCGACGGACCGGAACTCGAGAGTGCCGACGCAAGTTGAAGCCAGAAGGGGAGTGAAGACCATATGGTTCCTGGGAGAGACGCAAACGACGTCGTAGATTTTGGTGTCGATCTCCTTCATGAGCCTGCATCCGGCCCACCCGGATCCCAAAACCACCACCCGAGGCTTCTCATCCGGCTTGGTGGGACCCAACCCCGCCTGCCGAGGCGGAGCGGTGGCGACCGAACCGAAATGCTGCGAGATTAGAGAGAATGAAAGGGTGAGATTGGGTCTGAGTGAGTGTTTGATGGTGGAGACTTGGATGAGATTCTTGATCCGATACATGGTTGATTAATTACACTCTGTTTTCTTTTTCTGTTTTTGCCTTTCGATATGAGAGTTTTTGGGGGATTTTGAAGGGGTTTAAGGAATCAAAAAGGTACTACCATATTTGTGAGAGGATGTGGGAATTTTGACTGGAGAGAGACGACTGATGAGCAGGTGGCAGGTCGATGGGATGAAGAGGCGGCGGCTATTGATCAGAGCATCTCAGTGGACTGCTGGACTATACGGACTATATTTAATTCATATATGACACCAATCCATGACATACTATTTCAAACCTTCTATCTCATAGATTATAATATTAAAAAATTATAGAATAAAATACACCGACACTCTATCTATATAATCATAATAATACTCACCTTCCTTCTAATTTTTTAAGTAACAGTTAGTACCCCTGTAAATTTTTAGGATTGACTAAATAGATAAAGTTACATATTTACCCTTATATTTTATCAAATTTTAATTACTAAATAATATATATGTGTGTGTGTTTAATAGATTCTTTTTTTAATACAATACATTTTAATTATAGCTTTATTTGTAATTAAAATTATCTCATTTAAATTGTTGATAACTTATAAAAAACTAATTTAGTTTAATCAACATATATTTTTGAATAAATGATACAAATATTAAAAAATTTAAATTAAATTATTAATGATGCTATTCTAATTAGAGTGATTGAGTATATTAATAGTTTAGTTTTTGGTGCTTAACAACAAAAATATTATTTGAATTTTTAGTTTCATATTATAATTTTTATATGTTAACTTTTATTGAGTATATATAAAAAAATTGGAATGTTTATGATTTTGATTACATTTTTTTAGTATACTATTGACGTTGTTTTTATGCAATGTTAAATAAAAATATAATTATATTTATTACTACCTCTATCTTGTAAAAAAAATTCTTTTAATATATTTTTTTTTTTTTTTTAGTAACAACATTTGTCATTTTTATTATAAATAATTATGTTTAAGTGTGACTTATGTTTAGTTTCATATATGAGAAAAATAATTAATATAATTTTTAATACTTTTTTATATGAGTAATAAAATTCATTTAAATTGTAATAATAAGTTTGTTTTACGTAAATTTTAATATTTGAAAAAATTATTATTATTTTATTATGTTAATTTGTAATTTTATGGGTATTAACATTATACTTTTTAATTATAAAAAAATATATTTGAATATATATCACGTAAATTTTAATATTTGAGAAATTTAATTAGTAAAAATGTATGACTTTGTTTTCCGATAAAATGAATATTTATTATTTTTTGACTTTTATGTTATATATTGCACAATTTCATAATTTAATTAATTAAATCAAGTAAAGTAAAAATTATGATATACAAATTTATATTTAGTGGAGAAATTAAACATTATAACTTGAAGGGTGTATTAGACATTATATTAAAAATATTTTTAAATATTAGTTGGTCAACTACACTAGGGGTAGTGAATGTTACATATTGTAGACTAGAGAGTCTTGATTGTTATTTGAAAAACTAGAAGAATTGGTGAGTGTTATTATGATTATCTACAGGGGGTGTCGGTGTATTTTATTCAAAATTATATTATATTTAATAAATTATTGTCCACTTATTATTCTTCCACACTCCTATTTAAATATATTAAAAATTTATAATTTAGCAAACCAAGTTTTTAAATATAATCTATTTATTAAAAGCCTGGCGGCTTAATTGTTGGAAGTAAATCCTTCGTCCATCTCATAATATATTATACAAATATGACGATGGTGTGAAAGTTTTGTTGTGAGCCATTTTATTGGATCTCCATCCAATGGTTCACAATATATTTAATATATATTTGATATATATATTTTGATATATTGTGAGCTATTGGATGGAGATCCAATGGCTCACAACGATCATCACGGGGATTTTCTGTGAGGATCCTCACAGAGGATCCGAATCCATATTATATTAGAAATGGTGAGCGAGAAATTTAAAATCATTTGTATTTTGTTAGATAAATTTTAGAATCAAACAAATGATTACATATCATTAAATATATTATTTAATTAATTATATATAAGAATTTTTATTATATATTTATTTTATACTTTTTATATGTAATTTTTCATGAATGATAATTTTAAAATGATTGTGTTTAATTCTCCTAAATTATATAAAACGTCAAATAATTTAAAAAAATTAAATCATCTAAAATGTCATATTTTATAAGAAAGATTAAATATAAACAAATTGATTCGTTCACGAATTAATGGCACAAAGAATGGAGGTGTAGACGATACAGGCTCTCAAATTAAAATTCAATGATTTTTATAGAGATTTGTTTTGGCACACGCTTTTATTTGTAATATTTTTTTAATGAGAGGTAATTTATATTATTATAAAAATAAATGATGAAATAAGATTATTTATATTAATTTATTATTATTATTGATTTGATTATTTTAACTTATGATTACTTTATTTTTTGAATTTTTGAATTTTTTTTATCATTTAAAGGTAATTTCATACCTGTTAACGCCAGGATCTCCTCCAACGTCCCAATCACGTAAGACGCCTCGATCCCTTGACAAGAAACACGATAAACACCACAAGCTCGATACGGACCACGGGGATAGCTTCGGCGTGAGAAGTAAGTATCGTGTTCACAAGGTTAACAATGGAGGATGTAATGTCTAATGTATTGAGAGAGATAATAGTTCTCAGTTGTGTGTATGTGTAATATGAATGTGAACGTGTATGAGAACGTACCTGTTTGTGTAGACTTAGTTGATAGGTTATACTCTCTTTGCCATTCTGCGTGCCACCCACTACCTCCTACACGACCCGTGATCTCGATGGGTCCCGCCACCACTGCTGCGATCTACTTTCCTACTGGTCATCATTTACTGGTCGGTACGGCCTATAATCTCATCCACATTAATGCATGGCGGTGTCTTAGTCAACTATTATGCTTTTCATCATTCTGGTCAAAGTAATAGATATTAAATGATCCAATGGGTTAATCCAATGAACCAGGCCCGGTCTTATAGGGTTAAATAAAGTAATATGGTGGTAGGCCCGGTTGACTTTCAAGGTTCAATAATGATGGCCCAATAGATTAATTAAACAAGCGAGCCCAACTTACTCGACCTAAAGAGGGGAAATATCATGACCCAACATTGCCCCCTAGTTTTTTGTTGAACAGAATGTTTAATAGAAAACTTTAAATTGTGACGTCTCCAAAATAGGTATACATCACCCATTCTGAGTTGTCAATACATGGTACAGAAATAACTACAACTTTATTATTACAACAGTAAAACTGTGAGTTTGAATACAAATATTATCTTCTAGACAATATTTATACTCAAATAAATCCTCATCACATTTATTGATACATTATTTTATAAAAAATGGTGAGAACTACTAAACAACTCTCTCTGAACCTTCATTCCATACCTCCAGACTGCATTTTCATTATATTCTCGCCTCTTGAGAAGAAAAATGGAACAAAAAGGAAAAGAGTGAGCTCAACTAGCCCAAAGAAAGAATATTATGACTAAAATAATATACAATAAATTATCGTTAGTCTTCAACAGGGAAAAATCTAATAGAATACAATAGACAACAAGTTTTAAATCAACATTCGCAATGAAATAATAATTCATTAGAAGAGTTAAGTAGAGAATACAAACTACTATCTTCTATGTATGAATTTAAAAGTTCATCGCTCATCTTTTATCCCCTCGTAACATCAATCAATATATATTTGTAATCAAATATTCATCTTTATGCCTACTGTGCCAAAGATATTCATCACCGGTCATGTTCAAATAAACACACTTAAATCTTTGCACTACTTCGCCAAAGATATTCATCGAAATCATTCATCTTTTGCACTACAGGGCCAAAGATATTCAATAATATCATCATTTAAGACCGAGGATGATGAAAAATATTTCTAAAAGCGAATCCAAAGGAAACAAAATGACAAGAATTAAGGATTAAGGATTCGTACTTTGTTTTATCCATGTCCAAAAATACCTCAAAAATAATCATAGTGGTGTAAAATTCAAGAATGATCAAAACATGGATACAATCAAAGCTAGTATCCGAATAGATATTTTTGACGAAAAGGAAAATTTTCATTTTTCGATGAATAATGCCGTATTCGTGAATAATCACATCAGATCGTGAATAGTCGATATGTGAATAAGAATCTCAGACACCAAAAATTTTAAATTTGATAAAAACTTGAGATCAATATTTCAAAGATAATGATATTGAAGAAATAATATCATTACGGAAAAAAAATATCCTCACCTTCTGAAAAAGACAAAGATTTAACCTGGAATACTTGATATAAAGTATAACTTGAACTTGCAGACAGTATAGCAATACTCAAAGTATACTCAAAATACTCACAAGAATACGCTCGATAATATAGAGAGAAAACTTCAATTTAAATTGTGATTTTCAATTCTAACCTAAGCACCCTATTTATAGGAAAATGCTTAGATCACCAAAGTAGAAAATATAAATTTTTATTATAATTTTTCCACAACTTCATACGCACACTAACAATCTGAATTCAGCCTCCTAATCACATGTTAAATGAGTTTCAAAAATGAAAAAAACATTTTTGTAATTAAAAATATTTTAAACTTCCAAAAATTAATTATTTCGGAACTTCAATAATTTAAATAAATAGCCCTTTTATCAGAAAATTCGAATCTCGCGAATTTTTATAGGAAATTCAATTCTCTACAACTTTGCAGAAGAAAGTTTTTCCAAATTCCAAATAAAAATTGACCGAAATCCACAAACGGACAATTTTATAGGCTATAATCAAATTTCGGTCAATAATTGTGTCCACCAACACACAAAATATGTGTTAAACATTTAATGCCACAAAATACTCTTCCTCCTCATATACTCATATATCCCACATTCATTATAAAATATCACTGCGTTAATATATTATTAAAATAATATATTTAAATGAATTATTTTATCGAAAAAGATAAAATATTAATTTTCAACAATTGTCACATTAAAATTTTCTCCATCTATATCCACATAAAATTAATATTTTCCTCATTATATAAGTCAATAATTAATTATTCACAAATAATATTACAGAATCACAAAGATCGGGCAACTGTGACGCTAGTTCAGGAAAGAGAGGGCTTTCCAATAAGAATTTCTCCTTCTTGGCCGCAATTAGGTGACCAAACCTCTCCTTGATGTAAACTTTCTAGACATTGCCAATAATGTTATCTAATAATATTATTCGATAATATGAATTATTAGCTTCGATAATGAAAAATCTTTGTGTAATGACAATTATCAAACAACAAAGAATATAAAATATCAACGCAACAATTATTAAATCAATAAAATATTGAACGAAAGAATTCATGTAAGCATTATTGAGTAGTGCCTTTTACGTAAGAATCAATAATTGTGCAATACGTAATGCTACTTGTGTTTTTAATCACCGAGTATTTTAACAAAAAGATTAATCTTGTAATAACTACGCTGATATTTTTAAACAACTTATTCTTTGCTTTTTTCCTCCAATCGCTTTCCATTATGGGGCCCACACATGGTCATTACTTGTCGCATTTAATATTCCTCGACAAAGATTTAATATTCCACGACCAAACGAATATTCCCCGACAATAATGAATATTTTATAACCACTTGCTTATTTTGAAATATTTGCGTATTTTACCCATAACTATCCACATTAATCAAATCAACCCTTACTATTTCAAAATAATAAATAGAGAAAATTAAATTTCATTAATAATAAGTTGGGGTCTTACATAAATGGTCTATGATATTAGAATTTACTAAAGGCCCATAACAGGAAGTAATTGAGACATACCCAATTTGGTCCATATGAGGAGTCAGGGGATGGCTGAATGTCCATAGTAAAAGGCCCAGTCAATAAAGGATTGAATTTGAACAAGACGGTCTAAAAATCGGAAATCCAATCGAGAAGCCTAATCTGATAAAATATCTAAAGATTGATCCGGACGCTTCCCATTCGAATTCTCATCATTACTAACATTTAATGTGCCGGCCTCGTACACCGTGTAACCATCAGTATAAAAGATAAACTTTACCAATATTGACGGTTTTACCTGCCAATTTGAACTTTGAACCTTTGAGCTTTCTTCTCCTTCCCAGAACTTCCTTCTCTGTTTTACGAAATCTCAACAATGGTGACTGTGAACTCTAACCAAAATTCTCCCCTTCGCGTGACTCCCGTTTACGCCGTTTCCCCTAATCCAAACCCTAACCAAGAGGGTTCGAGTTCCAATCCCCAATCCACAGCAACCATGGGGAAGAATCCGCCCCTGATCCCTTCTCTGTCTCATTCCGACTTCTTCAAAGATGGGGAACAGTTTCCTCATGCCAATATCCCCTCCACTGTTACGGAAGCTGAGATACGCATCCTCCGGACTCACTATCAGATTTCGGATATGTACGCTATAAGGGCTCCCGCTTCTGAAGAACGCATTTACCATCGACAGGATGGTTGGGTCGCTATGCCAGTTACTTTTCTTGAAAAGGGGATTCGTCTACCACTCCATGCCTTCGTCGTTACCCTCCTAGGGTTTATAGGAGTGGATTTTGCCCAGTTGGTTCCTAATTCCTACATCCACATTCTGGCATTCATTGCCTTCTGTCATGAACTAGGGATTCCTCCCTCTGTCGACATCTTCTTCACCCTCTTCTCAACCGGTAGGTCCCGAGAACGAGGTTTCAAAATGTTGAGCAAACAGTCTCCACGACCCAACACCAGATTTGAGAAGAGATCCTGATGGACACCCCTTCAAGCAACAAGGGTTGGCACGAAAAATGGTTTTTTGTTACGGGACCCGAAATCTCTTCTCTTCCAGATTGGACTATCTCTGATCGGATCTCTGCTGACTTTGGAGATATCCCCGAAGAGCGTGTGAAGGAAATGGCAGATTTTTTGAAGAAGATTCCTCCGAAGAAATGGAGTTTTGCACTTCTGACTAAGCAAGCCTGGCTATATGACCATAAATATAAGTTTCGAACAACTTTATAACACAGTTTTTTGAGATATTTGAGTGACATGGGTTCTGATACATGGTTATTTGCAGTGTCTCTGATCAAACCAACTTCTTCGGAAGTAAAAGAATTGGAAGACTTTTTGGCAGGGAAGATTACGGATGCAAGTGAAGAGCCTCCGACTGAAGAATCTTCCCGAGCTGATCCCCCCGTCACCGATCCACCAACTGTTTCTCCTCAGAATGATGAACCCCAAACTGATGAACACATCGTTCCTGAAGAATCTATCAGACCTCGCCGAAGGAAAAGAGCCGCCAAGAAATCCAAATCCACCCAGTCGGAAACAAATCCCGAAGGTGATTCAGAAACAATTCCCGAAGCAATTCCACAAGCAACCCCTTCATCCAACCCTAGTTCTGCACCTTCTGAATCTACCCCAATTAAGAGAAGCCTACTTGACATACCTCTCCACGATCGGGCGAAGGTTCTCCGTGCTAAGAAGATAAGGACAAAGATTACCCCTTTGACTGCAGATGAGCTCCGAGTTTTATCATCTTCGGCTGACATTCCCCCAATAGTCCCAACTAAAATTCAGGTGCCTGATGATGAACTGGTTGGATCTGTTCCCATCTTATCCTGAAAAAGGAAACATCCATTAGATAGCCATCCAGGTTCATCTTCGGCTCCCTCACCAGTCCATGAACCTACTCCTGTTCGATCTCCCTCTCCGAAAAATATACATGTGGACCCCTCGTCAATTCACAATTAATCCATACCCTCTCCTCCAAGGCAGTCAACCTCTGGGTTTCTGCATGACGCTATGGCCTCTCCAACCATGTGGCCTCGATTTAATGCCAACTTTCCTTTTCAACTATTTGGCGCTTGATCATGCGAAACCGATGACCATCGATTAGGAAACGATTTAGAACGAGGATTTGCTTAACGAAGGCATGAGCTACTTAAGCGAAGGTAAATGGTTCTCTCCTTTATTTCCGTATATTTATCTTCATACTTATACATCCAAACCGATCGAATAATCTTTGGACATGCGTGGCGGCCCGTCTCTTGTGTTCGGACGTCTGCCCCAAATCTATCGGTGAATCCGAAGAAGAAGAAGCGGTGAGGAAGGAGAATGCCATCCACGAAGTCTGCTGCTGCTCGGGGAAAGGACTCAACGTGAGAGCGTTCTTCACACGAATGAGGGTCTTGGAAAGAGTTGGCCCAAGCGAAAGGAGATGCGAAGACATCCAATGAAGAATCGAAGTCAACTAAAGCCGCAGTATGAAAAGATCGTCAAGATGAATGTTGACTTGGTTCGGAGGAAGCGAAATAAGGATGGAGAAGATCAAAGAGCTAAAGGCGATGCTAAGATCTTGACTAAAATGATCCGAAGCTAGAGCTAGCGTAAACTCATCATCCCGAATAAGCGCGAAGCTTGAAGAAGAAATCCGAGAACTCGAGGCTCTTCGGGACCTTGGGCCTCCTGTCGATGACCTTCGCAAGCGGATCTGTGAAGAGTATCGAAACTTCGGATGAGATTAACGGAGAGATCATGAAGATATATTACGAAAGCTATGAGCTCTTCCGAGTCGTCGTGTGAGAGAAGGCGATTCTGACTAACGTGGATCCATCCTTCTTTTCTTTCTTGGATGGCGAAGATGATGCACGAAATGAATGCTCTTGTTTTTCCCGAGTTTTATTTAAGAACATTTGTGAAAATTTCGCTTTATTTTGGAAATTGTTTAAGGATTTTGTTTTAAAACTTTTATCGGGACTTCTATTGTTCAAAATTATGTTAGTGTTTTTTACCAATGTGTTTGTCAATATGAATGAATAGATCGAATGGTTCAAATTTCAGCTTTCTATGTCATGACTTTTGCATGATGCTTTTCGTTTCTTGTCAATAATTCAGTACCAATGGTCTTGAATGAACCGAGCTTAAATTGTGAACTAGTTAAGGCATATGACAGTTAAGAATAAAATGAAGTGAACTGAATTTAATGGATAGAATTTAATGAATCGAATTGAATGAATGAACTCAACACTTGAACAAAATAAAGTAATGTATACTTATCGTTTCCGAAGTGTGAGATCGGTCCATGTATGTCGAGATGAATTCGGTGATCCTCTCTTTGCATTATCGAATTTTGTTTACCACTCGGGTGAAACAATTATATAGAACCAAGATATAAGGATCATGGAATTTGTTTACCACACGGGGTGAAACAATTATATAGGAACCAAGATATAAGGATCACGAAATTTGTCTACCACACCGGGTCACAAATTCATAGAACACTCTCGACAATAAGGTTTTGCCATCGAATGGCAGTGAGTCCCACCATACCTCCTTACTCCAAGCAGATTTTGTTTACCACTGGCGGTAAATCAAAATTAAGAGGATCACGAATTTGCCTACCACGCGGTATAACAAATTCATGGGAACACTCTACCAAGAGGCTACCATCGAATGGTCACGAGTCCACCCCTGCTCTCCTTACTTCAATGAACTATTGATTTACACCCTCGGTAAAAGTAATATAAAGGAACATAGGATTTGTCTACCACGTCGGGCAACAAATAAATGGGCTACCATCGAATGGCCAGCGAGTCCGACCATACCTCCTTACACCATTGTGAACTTAGGACAAATAAGAAGAGGATCAGTTGTGAAAAAGTGAACTTTTATAGATGGTGAACAATCATGTACAGACTTCTTGGTAAACTGACTCGATCTCTATTGGAAATATTTTCGAAGCCTGCCTGCCTGCCAAGTGTTTTTGATCTCGAATCCATCTAATGCTTTTAAACGATAGGTCCCTGGCTTTGGTACTTCGATCACCTTATACGACCCTTCCCAGTTCGGCATTAATTTTTCTGTGTTTTGAGGCGTAGACGTTTCGGCTTCTCTGAGGACGAAGTCTCCTACTTCGAATCTGCGAAGTTTGACCCCTTTGTTGTAATGCTTGGCTACTCTTCGTTGATAAGCGACCAATTTGAGCAAAGCTTCCTCTCGACTTCTTCTAAGCGAGTCCAAGTTAGCCTTGATCCTTCGTCATTGTAGATCTCTTTGAATTGATGACCAAGACTTGGAGATCCGATTTTGACCGGACTAAGGCATCGATTACCATAGGCCAATCGAAAAGGTGAATCCCCATGGTGGTCCTCGGTGTAGTCCGGTAAGCCCCACAAAGACGACGAGCGATTCTTCTGGCCATCTTCCTCTAGCTTCATCCAGTCTGCGCTTGATCCCGTTCAGCAGCGTCATGTTGGTCACCTCGACTTGCCCATTCGACTGTGGATGAGCCACCGAAATATTCTTATGCTGAACCCCCAGCTCCTTCAAAAACCCTTCAAATTTTGATCCCACAAACTGGCGTCCATTGTCTGATATCACCACTTTGGGAATTCCGAAGCGAAATATTATGGACTCTTGTATGAACTTCAAACATTCCTGCTCTGTTATCAACCGAAGTGGCTTCGCCTCTACCCACTTGGTCATATAATCAATGGCAACTATAACGAAACTGACCAGTCCCTTAGCTTTTGGCAATGGACCCAATATATCAACCCCGGCAATGAAAGGGTATAGGAGATAGAATCGGTATAGCTCTTACGGTGGTGATGTGGATCGGATTGTTGAAATGACACTTCACACTTCTTCACATACTTTCGGTAGCTTCCTTGAAGATCGTTGGCGAGAGTACCCTTGCCGAAGAACTTTATATGCTAATAACTTAGCAACCATATGATCACCGTAAATGCCTTCATGAACTTCCCGAAGGGCATATTCAGCTTCAGAGGGAACCAAACACTTCAATAATGGTGACGAAAAATGCCCTTCGATAAAGATCTCCATCAATAAGAACGAAGTTGGCACTCTTGTACTTGATCTTCTTTGCCAGCATATGATCCGAAGGAAGGACGCCATCTGCCAAATATTCGATGTATGGAGTCATCCAGCAGTTAGATCGCTCGATACACATCACCGCTTCATGCTGAACACTCGGCTGCTGCAAAACTTCCAAATAAACCGATCCATTGAAAACATCTGCATCCGTGGTGGAGAGCATTGACAGGGCATCGGCAATGGAATTATCGTTGCGCTCTATGCCCAGAATCTCATAAGAAACAAAGTACTGAAGTCAGTCTTTCAATTCTGCCAGATACTTGATCATCCTGGTCCCACGAGCTTCATAATCTTCCGACAGCTGTTTGATGACCAATTGAGAGTCACCAGTAAATGATCGACTTCACGAACCTCTAGACTCTTTCGCCCGAATGAACAAGCTAACACCGCTTCTTCGTACTCGGCCGTTGTTCGTCTCTTTAAACCCGAATCTGATAGCCTGCTGCACTTTGAATCCCTCCGGACTCGTCAAGATAATACCTACCCCACTAACAGTCACTGTAGAGGATCCATCTACATACAGCGTCCATGCACTTTGTCCCTGCTGAAGAACCGCAACCGCTCGATCGAACGTCTCAGCTTCTGGCAGTTCAGCATCTACTTTGGTGAACGAGCACTCCACCATAAAATCGGCCAAGGCCTGACCTTTGATAGCGGTTCGGGGATGATATTCAATAAAAAATTGGGACAACTCCATAGTCCATGCTGCTAGCCTCCCCGAAACCTCTGGCTTGCTCATCACCTTCTTCAATGGCTGATCCGTGTAGACGACCAGGAACCGACCTTGAAAATATTGTCGAAGCTTTCTACTAGCAATTATCAAAGCAAAAGCAATTTTTTCAATATTCGGGTACCTGGTTTCAGCATCTCGTAGGACGTGACTGACATAATAGACCGGATGCTGCTTCCCACTGACCTCCCGAACTAGGGTTGCTCCAACTGCCAACGAACTTGCTGCAAGGTACAAATATAAGGTCTCTCTGCTTGGGCGAAAGCTTCATCAATAAAGGAGCCAAGATAGATATGTCTTTATGCCACGAAAGGCGTCTTTCAGTATTCGGCGATCCATTGGAACGTCTTTGCATTCTTGGTCCTTTTAGTGTATCAAAGAAAGGAAGGCACCTCTCCATGATTTTTTGACATAAACCTCCTCGAGTTGCGATCCTGCGCGTCGAGACGTTGGGCGTCTTTGAACGATGTGGAGTCTTCATGTCAAGAATAGCCTGAATCTTCTCCAGATTGACTTCAATACCCCTCCGGTGACCCGGATATCCTGAACTTCCATGCACTGAGTCTGAAGGTGCATTTGGCCGGATTGAGCCTCAGCTAATGATGTCGGACAGTCTGGAAGCACTCCTCCAGATCGTCCAAATGCTTCTGAACCTGCATACTCTTCACGATCATGTCATCTACATAGACCTCCATGTTTCTCCCTAGTTGCCTGTTGAAGACGAAGTTCATCATTCTCTGGTAAGTGGCTCCAACATTTATAAGGCCAAAGGTCATCTTCAGCATGGCGTGCCGAATCTGCGGTGTGTAATGAATGTTGTCTTCGAAATGTCCTTCCTGCACATGGAAATTCGATGGTAACCTGAAAAAGCATCCATAAAGCTTAGTAATGCATACCCCGAAGTGGCATCGATAAGCTGGTCAATATGGGGCAAAGGATAAAAGTCCTTCAAACAAGCTTTATTCGGATCGGTGTAGTCGATGCAAACCCGCCATTTTCCATTCTCGCTTCACGACCAACACCACATTCGCCATCCACTCCGTAATCAATTTCATAGATGAAGTCGATGAATTAATGACTTTGCAATCTCCTCATCAATGATCTTTTGTCGCCCGGCAAAAATCCGCTTTCTTCTGCCGAATCGCTTCTTCAAGGATCTACATCTAGTCATGGTTTCGACAATTTTTGGTGACTCCGGGCATATCCTGTGGTTCCCATGCAAAATGTCCGCATAAGCAAATGAAGGAGCTCCATGAGGTTTGTCCGAAGAGGTTCCGCGGAACCGAACCAATCTTCTCGCCTTCTCTGCGGCTTTCCAAGGACTAGCTCGATCTCTTCCGTTTCTCCTGCGGAGAATTACTTAATGGCTCCGAGCCGCTTTTCGGTGAAGGGCTCGATCTCAATTGCCATGGTTTGTTTACGTTTGCGACCCCACTCTGGAAGAAATAATCGCATTTCTATAACATCTTGGGCGGATCTAAGTCCCCGCCATTCTCCACTCCATGCGCGTGTGGGAACTTGATTTTGAAGTGAGGGATGGAAGTTACCATTGGAGAGTCATCGATTGTAGCCTTTCCAATATGGCGTTGTAAGTTTAATCTCATGCACAACATAAAATTTACACATTATTTCTACTGCCGGGAGTTGTCTTAGAAGATCACTTGGGAACTCGATAGTGCTCAGACTTTGACGGATCATTCTTTGAAGCCAGTATAAAGTAGCCTCTCCGCCTCACCCTCCATCTTCCGCCCATCAAGATGCATCCTCTGATAAGCATGGGCATATAAGATGTGTGACGCCCCCAAAATAGGTATACATCACCCATTCTGAGTTGTCAATACATGGTACAAAAACAACTACAAGTTTATTATTACAACAGTAAAACTGTGAGTTGGAATACAAATATTATCTTCTAGACAATATCTATACTCAAATAAATTCTCATCACATTTATTGATACATTATTTTACAAAAAATGGTGAGAACTACTAAACAACTCTATCTAGAACCTTCATTCCATACCCCGACTCGTACTCGCTATATTCTCGCATCTTGAGAAGAAAAATGGAACAAAAAGGAAAAGGGTGAGCTCAACTATCCCAGTAAAGAATATTATGACTAAAATAATATACAACAAATTATCGTTAGTCTTCAACAGGGAAATATCTAATAGAATACAATAGACAACAAGTTTTAAATCAACATTCGCAGCGGAAATAATAATTCATTAGAAGAGTTAAGTAGAGAATACAAACTACTATCTTCTATGTATGAATTTAAAAGTTCATCGCCTATCTTTTATCCTCAGAACATCAATCAATATATATCTGAAATCAAATATTCATCTTTGCACTTCTGCCAAAGATATTCATCATTAATCATGTTCAATTAAATACCGCTTAAATCTTTTACACTACGGGCCAAAGATATTCATCGAAATCATTCATCTTTACACTTCTACAGCCAAAGATATGCAATAATATCATCATTTAAGACTCGAGGATGATGAAAAATATTTTTAAAGAAAGCGAATCCAAAGGAAACAAAATGACAAGGATTAAGGATTAAAATTAGGTACTTTGTTTTATCCATGTCCAAAAATACCTCAAAAATAATCATAGTGGTGTAAAATTCAAGAATGATCAAAACATGGATACATAAAAGCTAATATCCGAATATAGATATTTTGGACGAAAAGAAAAATTTTCATTTTTTGATGAATAAGTCTTAGTATTCGTGAATAATCTCAGATATCGTGAATAAAGGTGTACATTATCGTGAATAGTAACTCCGACACTAAAAGTTCTAAATTTGATTAAAAGTTCAGATCAATACTTGATAATGATATTAGAATAAATAATATCATTAAAAAAAAATAATATCCCTTACCTCGGAAAGATGATTTAACTGGAATCTTCGATATATCTATAACTTGAACTTGCATAGTATAGCAATAATCAAAAAGACACTCAAAATACTCACAAGAATACGCTCGATAATATAGAGAGAAAACTTCAATTTACGATGTAATTTTAATTCTAACCTAAGCACCCTATTTATAGGAAAATGCTTAGAAACACCAAAGTAGAAAATTTAATAAATTAATAATATATATATATATATATATATATATATATATATGTTTCCAACGCACACTTAATTTGCCCAACATCACCACCAACCAAATTTCACTACACAAGACTAACAAAAAACGTTTTTCTAATTTAAAATAATTTAAACTTAAAAAAATCAATTATTTGAGCTTGAACTTCAATAATTCATAATAAATAGCCTTTTATTCGAGAAAATTCAATCTCATGAAGTTTTATAGTAAATTCAATTCTCTACAACTTTACGAAGAAAGTTTTTCCAAATTCCAAATAGAAATTGACCTAAATCCATAAACAGACGATTTTACAAAGGTATAATCAAATTTCAATCGAGAAAATGGGGTCCACCGACATGTTTAACATGTTTTAAATATTTATTGCAATAAAATACTCTTTCTCCTCGTATACTCATATATCACACATTCATTGTAAAAAAATATCACCATTATTATATTATTAAAAATATAATAATATATTTAAATGAATTATTTTATCGTAAAAAGATAAAATTTTAATTTTCAACAATTATCACATTAAAAAATTTTCTCCATCTATATCCACATAAAATCAATATTTTCCTCATCATATAAATCAATAATTAATTATTCACGAATAATATTACAGAATCACAATCTTGATAATCGTGCGCGGTTCAGGAAAGAGGGCTTTCGAATAAGAATTTTCTTCTTGGCTCGCAATTAGGTGACCAAACCTCTCCTTAGACAGATCTTTCTAGACATTGCCAATAATGTTATCCAATAATATTATTCAGATAATATGAATTATTGCTTCGATAATGAAAAATAATGTGTAGTGACAATTATTGAAACAACAATAATATAAAATATCAACACAACAATTATTGAATCAATAAAATAAAATACTGAACAGTAATTACTGTAACAATTATTGAGTAGTGCCTTTTTACGTAAGAATTAATAATTGGTGCAATATCAGGTATCTTCTTGTGTTTTAACCAATTTAGTATTTTAACAATGATAATATTGTTAATAAATACGCCGTTATTTTCAAAATAATAAATAGAAAAATTAAATTTCATTAATAATAAGTTGGGGTCTTACAAGATGTCTACTGAAGACCCAAGTATTCATCATCATCGCGCTTCACATCTACCGAACCCACCTCGGCACAAGATCACCAACGCCTTACCAACGCGGCTCGATAAGCTCAAGGATAATGCGATCGGTGAAAGAAATAATACGGTCCTCGGAAAGGTGCATCGGCTTCGGGAAGCACGCCACATGACGACACGACCGAATCCAGGTATCCTCTCCTCTTCTTCCCTACCAACTTCACCATTGCTTACTCACGGTTATTACATCAACGACGTGCCTTGGCGGTGGTACTGGAATGATTTGAGCGGGTAGGATCGTCCCAACGAATATCAATAAGACGATCGTATTTTGTCGACCTTGTTGGTCCCTCCCTACCACGTCGTCTTCGAACCAATGAAACCATTTTGAATCTTCCTCTCACGAAATCTTTCAAATTGCAACATTCATTAAGTATCGTGACGGTGACCATTGATGATAGCCCACAATATTTTCTGCATTGCCACCGCCTCAGCTTGATGTGGCCACGAGGCGGTTCATAGAATGGCTGGTTCCTGATCTGGTCCAAAATCACCGACCTATCCGTGTTCAGCTTGGTGTAAACCTTGTTCACTTTCAAGGCGGACGCAGGTGGACGACTACTCCTCTGTCGCCATGAGTTATTGAACTTCTTTGAACTGCCTTCTGGCCGATCATTGTATCCTCCCCCCTTTCTCTGATCGCCCTCTGCCTTAGGATCATATGCATCCTTTAACCGGGTCGAGAAGAAGGACGTTTGTGCTATTCATAGCCTCTCACAACAATATATCTTCTGCTTTGTCAAAAGCTTCGACAGCTCTTGGATGGTTGAACATCAACTTCTTCACCAACTTCTGGACTTTACGGATCTAGCCCATTTTGAAACAAACCTACGGCCGGAGATCATTGAGGTCGACACCGACCAATCGCTTCTCTGCGAACCTCTTCACATATTGACCCAAGGACTCGTTGGTGAACTCACGGACTGTCTTCAATGAACCCGATGGGCTTCCTCTCCTTGGTTGCTTCCCAAAGCGGGCATGAAACTTATCGCAAAGCTTCGGTCTAAGAGGAAATTGAATCGGCCAAGAAGTCCCCATCCACTTCCTCGCATCTTTCCTCAATGTTGTAACAAATGTGGCACTTGGCAAAGATCGGTGAAATCATAATAATCCATGAGCCGGCCGAACGCTCAAGCTATGGTCGTAAGGGTCCCCGGACCCATCGTAACTCTCCATACGAGGCAACTTCTTGGTGACATCTGCCTTCTTCTTGAGAATATCCGAGGAAAAAGGGGATGCCTTCTTTCCCGGAGTGTCCTTCACCTGTTGAACCTCAGCCAACTGCTTTCGGAGCTCTTTCAACTCCTTCACTAAAAAATCAACACCTTCGGGCTGCGAGGAGACCTCTCTCTCCTGAACGACATTCTGCCTCTGAGTGGATCGACCTCCTCCTGCCGATCCAATTGTCCTTGTGGGGCTTCTGGATTTACTTCGGCGTACAATTCTGTCCTCATGACGAGAATATTCACGTTGATGCTCTCTTCTTCTGGTTTCTGGCACGATCTCCCTCGACCTGCTCCTTCGCCTGTCATCGTCTCGATGATGAGAACCAACGACCACCAGTGCCTTCTTCGAGGCCACGGGAGTTCTGCTCCTCGATCTCCTCCTACCGTGAGAACGATCCTTAGACACATGTGTAGAATGCTCCGGCTCTTTACCCTCTCGCCGTGGCATCTCCTTATGCTTACTCCGCCTTTCGGACTGAACATGGCTAGATGCTTCGTCCCTTAACTCCGCCACTCGAAGCATCTGGTCGGCTATATCTTCTTTCTACTTTAACAAAACCTCCAAGGCTTTATCTGCTTCGTCCTTCATCCTCGCCAACTTGGCAGCTCTGTCCTCCTGACCATTTCGGCGATGGATCTTGGTCGGTGAGCCTTCCGCCCGCCCTCGACCATGATCACGCTCCTTATCCGCATCGAAAACCAACCTTCGTCTGGCCCCACCATGGATCTTCGGACGAAGATCTCCTGAATTATGCTTAGAGGCCGTGCTCTGATGAGCACTTTTAGAAGGACCCGAATGACGCTTCCTCTTTCTAAAACACGAGGCGTTGACGAAATTAATGACCATCGCTTTGTCTTACCGGCGCATCTCCATCTCTACTCCTCACCATCTTCCAAAGTAGGTTAAGCGATTGTGATTGAAAATTTCAATGACCTTTAGAACTCGACTTCTCCTTCTAACCTTGCGCCCGATGTTAACGCCAGGGATCTCCTCCAACGTTCCAATCACGTAAGACATACGATCCCGCACGATAAAGAACACGATAAACACCACAAGCTTGACGGCCGGACCGCCGGGGATAGCTCAGGCGTGAGAGTAAGTATACGTGTTCACAAGGTTAACAATGGAGGATGTAATGTCTAGTGTATTGAGAGAGATAATAGTTCTCAGTTGTGTGTATGTGTGATTATGAATGTGAACGTGTATGAGAACGTACCTGTTTATGTAGACTTAGTTGATAGGTTATACTCTCTTTGCCCGGTTTATCGTGCCACCCACTACCTCTGACACAACCCCCGCGATCTGATGGGTCCTGCCACCTGCCTGCAGTCTACTCACTACCTTTAGTCACTGTTTACGCCGTCGGCTGGCTATAATCCCATCCACATTAATGCATGACAGGTGTCTTAGTCAACTGTCATGCTTTTTCATCATTACAAGTCAAAGTAATAGATATTAAATGATCCAATGGGTTAATCCAATGAACCGATCCGGTCTTATAGGGTTAAATAGAAGTAATATGGTGACTAGGCCCAGTGACTTTCAAGGTTCAATAATGATGGCCCAATAGATTAATTAAACAAGTGAGCCCAATTTACTCGGTCCAAAGAGGGAAAATATCATGACCCAACAAATAGGAGAATTATACAATTATATTTTTACTTTAAATTATAATTAATCAAATAACCTTAAAATGATAAAGCATAATAATATAAGATTAAATAACGAATTAATTATAAAATAAACTAATTCAAAATAATAATAATAAATTAATATAAAGAGTCTTATTTCACTCATCATCCCAAATATAATCTCGCGTTTTGCACTGAAATGATTCTAAGGAATAAATATGGCTTTTCATAATCAAAATAAAGTCATATTAAAACTACATGAAAAATTTATGCAATCCCTCAATTCATTTTAAAGTAAAAAATTAATATTAAAAAATATAATTAATATTTTGTCCAATTAATTAAATTAGGTATAAAATATAAATATTACTCTTCTCAAAATGACGCATTGGTCCATCGGGGTTACTGAAGGTTGGAGTGGGAGAGGGAGAGGGAGAGGGAGAGGGAGAGGTATGGCACGATGTTACAAAGGTATTATGGATATTTAAATTATAATGTAAATTATGATTGGAATAAAAGTAACGGTCATATATAATTTCTATTGTAAAATCATAAATAAAACAACTTCTCTCGCCGTTCCCGTGCATGGACATATCCAAATTAAGGAAACACATAAATCTCTATGTTACTCTTTACTGTCGTGTGCGTGATCCGATTCTAATAAAATCTAAGAATAAATAATTAAAAATTAAGTAATTTATTTTTCTTTAAAATCTACAAACATAATAATTAAAGAACATAATCTTTCCACCATAAAAAAACAAATAAATGGAAGGATAATGATACTAGGGATCTCAAATTTTAATAGTACTTTGATGACAAAAAAAATTTTCAAAAAATTATTTACAAAATGATTAACTAGTTGTGATTGGTTGGTTATGATTGTAAGTTTTTTTTTAATCAACGTAACAACACTCAAATTTTTTGTCTTAAATAACATGATATAACAATTTATGGCATAAATGAGATCTCAAAGCACATCAGTACTACTCAACCATATATGCAATCTAGCTTATTACTATATGTAAATATGAGCCAGCTATATATGCAATCTAGCTTTTACTAGCTAGGATGTCATGGCCTCTGCGGCCATTTAATTCCCAACACCAATTTTGTTCCTTGGATCGTGGCCTTGGTTTGCTGATGCTTCGCTGTAGTCATTAAGATTCACCACCTTTAGAGACCTTCCTGTCAACTCTTCCCCCTGTATTTCCCACGTCATTACAAATTTGTATTAATCTCTACTACTCCACTACAAAAGTAAATAAAAGTTACTTATTACTCCCTTCGTCTCAAATTAACTGCTCAATTTTGACTTTTTTAAATTAAATTAACTATTTTTAGAATTAATAATTAAGCATATATAAATATATTTCTAAAATTATAAAAATTAGGATTAGTAATAAATTATATATACTTTCTTTTGGTTATAATCTCTTCACCTATATTTTAGCAAAAATAGTAAAAAAATTAATTTTAAAAATGGTCAATTTGACTTTAAAAAGTCAAAAACTGAACAATTAATTTGGAACGGAGAGAGTATTAGTATTATTTTTACAGACAAGTATTACTATTAAACTGCCAAAAATAATAGCAAGTGTTTCACAGTTTCCCAGGTGCTCATAGCTAGACTTTAGTAATAGTAGCTAGGAGTATCAAATTAAATAAATGTATAAATTCAATCGAGTATAGAAACAGACAATTGACATTAACATGACCAATTTTACCTGAATAATAGTAATATATTTATGTATGCATATATGTCTGTAATACAAGACAGACAGCTAAGCTAGGAGGTACGAAGGCATGGTGAACACAAAACAATGATATAAAATGTAAATGTTCTGGGAGAGAGAGAGAGTTGTATCAATGGTGTAAGAATAAAGAATTGTAATGACATGCAAAGTTTCGTCTGAAAATTAATAGTATATTATTATATGGAGTATATATATTTAGAGGAGAGGGATAGAGAGGTCGGCCGGATTGAGTAAACCGCCATGTTACATTGCAGGAGAGTATGAGGAAGAAGAAAATGTTAATCACCGTCTCTCCATCTCCTCTACATATAATATATAGATGAGTAACTAATATATATATATATATATATATATATGCAAGTGTAGTACCATATATCAAAGTGAAAGACAATAAATCTACGGTCTCTGGTAGTTACAGCATGAATTCCCAGAGCCACCTAGCACGCAGCTGTGAAAGAAACATGTGTACCTGAGAGAAACATGGTATTTCGGGCAGAACATATTAAGGCAAACGCAAACAATAGACACCAGAAGAGTTGAACTTCAACCGCCATATCTCCTCAGTTGATTGATGCAACACGTGACGACAAGTAATTGCAAAAAGGAGATTATGGGGTGACATGACCAAACTTCCTCCCTCCCTCTACCTTGATCAAAAAGAAAAGACCACTACTAAAGAATTTAAAGCCGTATGTATTGGGTCAACAGGTTGCTATCGCTTCCTTTACTCAAAAAGGAAAATGACAAGCCACCTTCTACTTCTTTTCTCTCTACCGATTTGGTGAGTAAAATATTCAAGTGAATGAGTATTACAACTAATCTTAACGTCCCTATTTAGCAACACTGACTTTTACTAAAACTGTTCAGAACAATATCCATATACGTATATTAAGTAGTGGGTATATATGTTTAGCAACAAAGTGCGAAAAAAGATAAAAGATTATCAAGTTAAAGAATGACTATTACACAGAGAGCTTAATGATATTTTGGAATACAGGGAATTGTTATAACTACATGCCTTTTGATAGTCCATAAAATCTCTATTACCTAATAGTAAGTTGACCTCTTGTCAGAGGGACATGTGAAACTAACAAAAAAAAAACTTGTAAATATAACAATTTTCTTTATATTATGGTATATACTTATATTTTAAGTAGACTAAAGCTGAAGTAGCAAGTGTTATAGTACAATTTAGGGGGACAGGCAAACAAGTTTGAAGTATTTTATTCTGAAAAATAATACTAGTAAGAGGAAGAAAGGGTAAATTACCCCTGGTTAGGGCTTATTACACTTGGGGAACCCTCTTGTTTATATGAAATACATTATGGGGCCTTGAACCAAAGATTGAGTACAAATTCCCCCATTTTACAAATTAATGGTAGAAAAAAGATAACCTTCTTGATTTAGCTTTGAACGGACAAAGCATAATAAACTACTTTTATATCAACAAGTGAATAACTCACCATCTCAATACTCATTTTATCACCTGCCCCACTCATCACCACAAATATATTCCAATTTCTTAAGGCTTCATGTATGTATTCCATTTCTTTTAGGGTGTAGACTGATGCAGATAATTTATGTTTCTCAAAGCCACCAAATTAGAATAGGTCTCCAACATTTAATTTAAATCCGCCTTAATTATGTGATTATGTTCAACTTCCTTATCAATGAGACAGTCAATGGTGTTACTATCACTAGCTAAGTAATAATTCTGAAGCTCGCTGCTCACCGCAATGCTATTAATCACTTAGGCAGTAACCTGTAGTCCACAAACATATAGCGGGCCTCCAAAATGGATAGAAATCTACTCCTTCCCTCAGCAAAATGAGATTCCCATTTTTTTCCCTTGAATTTTCATGCGCATATCGAAGTTAACCTTCCAAATAGTCCTAAAATTAAACGTATAAAAAATGTCGAGAAAAGTGGTGGAACAAGATGTTAATGCACTTTACTTGACAACGTAACAAGTGTGTTGAGTACATTAGTCCAATCTAAGTGTGCTACTCTGTTACTTTGTGTAAAGGTCAAGTAGCAGTTTATGCAATACATGATATCTGCATTTTTAGTGCTTACCGCAATTGTATCCTGTTTCTTTGTCGAAGTCAAAGGATATCAAATGAGGTTTCTCTACTCCACTACTGCACTAGTAACATATCTCCATTAAAGCGCATACAGAAACAGTGCAGCCACTGACTGTAGTGCACAATAGTATGTGCTCCTAGTACTTGATGGTTCTGGGGAAGAACTGTAGATAAAATGCAAGGCAAAAGTGAGATTGAAGGGTTCATAAACTAATTGGTTATGCGCTGTAAATTGCAAAGAAAGCAATACAATGCATTTGCAGCATATCATCATTCCAGTCCTGCTATATGTCGTCACAAACACGATAAGCCTATGACTGATGGCATAAGTAACAAACTTCTCTGTCCCTAAATGAGGGTTGACTTTCCCTTTATCAGTATATTAAGGTATTATAGAATACACGTGAACATAATTTTCTCTGCTAATTTTTTAAATAATAAATGTTAAAAGACAATATTTTTATTGAAAAAACATTGGCAAACCTATATTGTGCACGTATCTGTGTAGAACTTGACATACAGGAGGCTCCCAAAGGATAACATATAGTGCACACTGTTTTAAAAACAGGTCAGATGGGAATCTTATTTCACCAAGTATGGAGCATCATATTATTCTCAGCAAAAGTAGAAAATAAGGTCCTATATTTTTGGACATGAAAAAAAAGGTACTATTATTTGTTTGAACTTTGACGTATCATATCTTGTATGTTAAGCACAAACATGATTATACATCTTCCAATAGGAGAAATATGGAACTCAGCTCTAATTAATGTCTCCAAGAACATGAGCCAAAAATGACCCATGGAAAAGCCAAACAACAACCAGGATCTTCAAGGGAAGCAACAGTACACCATTTATCAACTTATCTTTTTACAGAAATGTCACGCTAAGATGTAAGCAGGTAACACAAGAAAGCATGCATGTGTTCATGGTAGCCATAATTACAACAAGGCTTAAGCCACCACTAATATTCTTTTCCTTCAAAAGAGAATTATTGAAGCACATCATACACATCAAACAGATAAAATTCTTCAACACCTTATCTCTTTATTATTATTGATTATATAGTACACTATTACCATATTCTCAAATGAAAAAGAAAATCTTAATAAATATAACTATTTTTGGTCAACTATATTGCTTCAACTTCAACTTTAGCATACAATACATTTAGATACATGTCTAGGACATACAATAATACTACATATATGAACCTTATTAAGAACTAATAGTCAATTAGTTAATTATAAACTTGAAATCTAATTTATAAAGAGAGATTATGAATTGATCAAATATACCAACCAAAAAAAAACTGCCCGAGCATATGAGTTAAACACAAAAGAAATATTAAATATGCCAAAATAAAAACATTAAACTCACAGCAACAAAAGTAAAAGACAATAAAAAGAGCACCAACATGGCATTCAAGCTAATCTCGATACATAATGAGGTTCCACTCATGAAGAATTTCAGCATAACTTACAGTTTAATGACTTAATGAGTACTGACGTCCAAATACATAAAAGCGTGACTTACATCTTTTCCACCACTGTGGAAACACGCATAAGGGTAATAGAGCATTCAGAGAATTACCAAACACTTGTCATCTTCTCTTGAAACCATATTTCTTACGTTCATAGAACAGATCTGTTTTTGCACTCCCAAGATTGACAATCTTGGGACACCCGTCTCTATCTTTCTCCTGTTGCGTACATTCTTTGCAGTAGTAAGCATCAGAAATTCCAACTCCACCACAGATAACACAACGACCCTGAAAAGAGCCATAGTTGCATTCATCACAAATTCGTACGAGGGTGCAGGGACGAACATAGGAGTCACAAATAACACATTTCCTGTCATCTTTTTCACAAAGCCGTCCAATGGCAATTCCAGGCTGCTTCCGGCACATAACCAAATCAGGATGATGCTTGGCCATACTTTCTATAACAAGAAGAATAATTTTGAAAGTTTGTCATATTCCAAATAGCATATGATGTAATAGTAGTACATATTAATTAAGAAACAAAAAAGACAAAACTAGAAGTATCAACGCGATTTTTGGTTTACTAAATTGATATCGTGAAGTTCTTAACATGGACCAAAAGAAATTGAGACAATTAATCAGGAGAAAAAAAGTATAGACCGTCATGAACATCATAACAAAGAAAGATAGTAAACATGATATGTAGAAATTGAGTAATAAACTAATTCTTACCATGGCCAGTACAGGTAAAATATAAAAGAAAGAACACATGTATTATTATCTTCATATTGCTTAGGTGTTCGCTGTCCTTTCATAAGTATATTATTGTCTTCATATTACCTCGGTATGACCTGACCTTTATATTAGTGCAAATTTAATTATTTTATAATATATAATTTGTCACACATTGAATACCTTGAAAGTATGTCTAATATATGTTGACTAGGGCCAACTCTACCCCTTGTCAATTGGTTTTGGATTAGAGAGTTTGGTGTCTTTACATTCTAGTAGGTCTGTCAAGGGGGCTGATCATGACTTTGATTTGCTTTGCCCCAATCTATTTTATTGGAATAGAGCTCCAATTTATTTTGATCCACTGACTTGCGATCTTGATCCACTAAATCAAAATGTTACGTGGATCAAATCATGAATCATATTTGATTTCACCCACCAATCCGAAACAACATTTAAAAATATTTATCTATAATCTTTTTATCTCAACCATTTTTCATCTCTAAAACCTTTCTGTCTAAACTTTATACCACCTTCTCTCTAAATTTTTTTTTATCTCTTTTTACACTTTTTCTCTATAAAACTTTTAATGTACTTTCTCCAAATATTTTCTCTCTTCTGACTTTCTCTCTCTAAACATTAGGTTAGCTCTTCCAAATTAGTACAGCTGTTAATGGGTTTGGCGTCTCTGTTAAGAATGAGTCTATTCTAGACTAAAGCCACATCAAAAGTCAATCATCAATACTCAATGAAATTTTATGGTAATTGAATTACTTTGTGGCCACTGGCTCTAAAATCACTAGACCATTGTTCTTTTTTAAACTACCAAACTGGGCCATATTAACAATGTTTTTTATTATGTGACCTTCTGAAATTCAGATTGCGCTTAATTAACTAGTCACTCAAACATGCCCACCAAATGAGGGAGCAGATCAGCAGAGCACGAATTATGCTTTCACATTTTAATTCTTATTATGATACCAGTATATTACATAGAAAATAGTTCTAAAAAAGTTTCATATTTCATAGGAAATATGAAAATAAATAAATATACATTTTATCCTTCAACAAAACTGATTACAAAATTTTAGAAAGAGAGAATAAATGTAAAACTTTAGATAGAGAAAGTAAAAAAAAACAGTGATAAAAGATGAAAATTTTTCTAAGATGTTGCTGAAATCGAAAAGAAGTTCATCAAAATTTATGCAAAAAATTCAAAACAACTCTTCAAATTAACGAGTTTTTGTTTCTCAAATATCCAATCGACCGATTTGGTGACCATGCACATAACAAACCAAAACATGATTTACTTTGATTTGGCTCATTGACAGGCCCACGTCCTAGAATTGAGTCCATTTTATAAATCTAACCCTTATTCATTGATGAAACTACATCTCAATTGTCTATAGTGAAATACTGTCCCAAAACAAGGTTACAGGCTGAATAAACCTACCCTAACCCAATTGTTCCTAATTTGACTATGTGTCAAATTCCATGTTCCCAATTTCCTTCACATTAGAAACAAAGTTATTGGCAACAATTCAGAACCAGAAAACCGAATTTACCAAATGTTAAATTTATATACACGAGTGTTTCCCATATTGAGAAAACTGAAAGAATTGAATATCTTCAAACATACAAATCAATATACACTAGGCACGAACATATGTAAAATTCCTTCCTCGATCATTTTGTGATAGGGGAACTAACAACTCCAGTTACAAGTAAAATATTAAACGAACAGTGACACAGATAGCAGATGGGCAATGAAGCGTACTAACCTGAACCGAAGATTACTCTATCTGAGACGG
Source organism: Panax ginseng (assembly GCA_020205605.1). NCBI lineage: Eukaryota > Viridiplantae > Streptophyta > Magnoliopsida > Apiales > Araliaceae > Panax > Panax ginseng. Next base: position 7,236,587 of record CM035138.1, on the reverse strand, counting down.
CGGTGCGGAAGAAAATTCAGATTTCTTGTTTGACAAGCTGAAAATAATTGCGAAGAAAGAATAATCCACCCGAGAGGATAGGAGAAAATGAAACTTTGTCATTAAATTCATACATTTGACTTGTACTGGGCCTAGGCTCCGGGCTATGTTAAGGGCTTTAGACAATTTAGTTACTGGGCCATGGTCCAAAGCTTTTAACAATACTAATATTTTTTGTACTACTCCCATCACCCTCTGCAGTCTGCCCTGTTAGTAGGGGTTTCATTTGTCATTTATTTATTTTATTTCATAAGAAGAGTTTATAATAACTCCATATTTTTTTTAATTTGGCATCATTATTTCATTAATTATCATGTCCCTATTATTGAACAAACAACTGAAAATTGAATAATATTCATACCTAAGGTTTGCAAATGATTTTTTTTTTTGTTTGTAAAAAGGTAGATTTATCTATGACAAACTTGAAGATAAACTTTCTCAATAATTATTTTCTCCAATGTTTATTCTAATTGTATTGTTCATAATTTTTCTACAAGTCCCTCTCACATATTTGTGGGATCCAATTATTATTTACATGAGTAAAACCTTACAAAAATATTGAGAAAACAATTTTGCCCCTCTAATATTTTTACAAAAACTTCTCTCACATAAATCAAATGTGAAAAAAGAAATTCATAAATATCAAGTTCCTAAACTAGTAGGTTCAAATATATCCCAAGTATACCCTTATACTTGCAAAGAATGTCAATAAAAAGATGGCATTTTAATTTCAGGACAAAGGAAGTCGCATTTTATCACCAACTCAGTTGGTAAAAAACAAACTATTAGTATTACTTTTTTCAAAACTTATCAAAATGTATATCTGAACTAAGGACAGAGTATGACATAAGGAATCATGCATGACAAGCACGGTTTCCATTCATGCATGTCTACAAAATACAAATCCAAGACGTAATAATATCATTTTCAACATTATGAAATACACCATCTTTAGGAAGGAAGATAATACACAAGTGCAAATGAACTCGTTAAGAGAATTAACAAATACTCAGGTCAGCGTTTCTTGAAACCATATTTTTTCCGTTCATAGAACAAGTCCGTTTTTGCACTCCCCAAATTTACAATCTTCGGACACCCATCCCGATCTTTCTCTTGCTGTGTACATTCCTTGCAGTAGTATGCATCAGAAATTCCAACTCCACCACAGATAACACAACGACCTTGAAAGGACCCATAATTGCATTCATCGCAAACCCGAACAAGTGTGCATGGGCGCACATACGAGTCACAAATGACACACTTCCCATCACATTTCTCACAAAGTCGTCCAATGGCGATTCCCGGCTGCTTCCGACACATAATCAAATCAGGATGATGCTTAGCCATACTTTCTACAGCACACTTTCTTCAGAGATCCCAATCTGGTTGCAACCTGCATCCACTCAGACAGTTACAAATACTTACAGAGCATGAAACATCACAAGGGAGTAAAAGATGGTAAAATTAACTTCAAAAGGCTTACAATTAGATCTCAACAAATTAATGTTTAAGAAAAACATGGGTACCACAAATTCCAATTAGATTAGTCATCCAAAAGGCATGACTACAAAATGAGCCAGTAAATTGGCCTCAAACAAAGCATTTTGCAAGTGATAATGAAGATAACAAAACATTATTCCCTTAAGCATTTCATCACCAATTCACCATAATAACATGTATATTAAAGTACTGAATCTGCTCCACAAGTGTCTATTGTTGTATGATCTTCAGATATTTTTTGATCTTACAATAAGAATCAAGAACCTAAAATAACCGATCTTTCTAAATCAAAATTTAACATTATCTAAGTATCCATTCCAATATTACCAGATTAATCACAAAGCTGAAACACTTGACAAAATAATGGAATACTTCATTCCAAAACACAGAAACACCAAATTCAATAAATTGCTCCTACTTGCTCCTATAAATCCTTTAGCAATACAACCCCATTGAATTGATAAGGAAGATATTCCTTCCATGACAAAAATATTCCTTTAGTGTTCACTTCTTATCAAAAAATACAAAAGAAAAAAAAGTTTTTACTCTAATATGTTACAGTTCTGAGTCACCATGAAGGCCTGAACTAGCTTATCAGTTATCACAATCACATTCACAGTTTGTGGGATTGTAAGCATAACTCAGCCCTGGTAATCACCATCAGAAAGAGATAAAAAGTGTAGAACTTGAACAAATAAAATTCCAACATTGATTTTTACAATATCCGTGTATATAGTTTAAGATTTCTAGGGTTTCATGGCAAATACTAACAAAATACGACATCAAATATAACTTCTATTGGTTTCAAAAAAATAAAAACCTAGCAAAACTATGGGATTGAATTGAACTCAAATTGAGAGCTCTAAAAAACATCATAAAGGCTTCAGAGTACTAACCTGAGGCGAAGAACTATGAGTTACTGCTTCTCGATCTTCGTGAAACTCACACACCCAGCAGTTCGGTAGCGGGGAAGAAATCGGGAATTATCCTAACTCAAAAAGAGAACAGGAGGAGAATATGTTACAGGTCAGGCCAGAACACTCGAGAGACTTCTGTTGGCGGTCCGTTATGGATATGGGCTCCTTTTAAGTCTTGAGGTGGTGTTTGATAAAACTGAGTGTTAAGACCTGAACAGTTTAGACGTCTGAATAATATAGAGCATCTGAATAGAATTGTGTCTGAATGAAAAACTGTTGTTTGATAATTAATTTTTTCAAAATGTCTGAATAACAGTATTTGACCATTTTAACCCTCTGAACAATTTAAACAAAACCTGTTTGATAATCAGAAGGTCTAAATAGTATTTTAAATACATATTTATAATATTTTGACCACAATATAATAAAATAAAAATGAAAACGTACAAATTAAATTAACTTCAAACATAGTATCATGTCCCAAAAATATCAACATAGCATAATAATTCAACCATACAAATTAAATTAACTTCAAACAGTTGTTAAGAGTTGAAGTGCAATTTGTTCACGTAGATTAACTATAAATTCTACGCCTTGATCACCCCATTGTGGTTCATCTTGTCCCTCTTCTTCGTTTCTTTCATTTTGCTCCGCTTCATCGTCAAACATGTTATCTCAATCATATTGAGCAAACATCTCAGACAACTATAGCCACGAAAAAGAGAATAAGCTTCTGACTCATTTAGCCTCTTTCAGCAATAAACATTCTTGTAAATCAAATTTTAAAACTGTGCATATGCAAGTGCAAAGAGTTATGGGATGCATTAACTCTTCAAACTAATTTATTTTCCTATGCTTATAAAAGAAAAGAGCCAACACAAAGGGTGATCACTAAAAAGATGTGAGCTCTATCATCATTCCTCACAGATGTGCGTATATATAAAGAAATAGGGACATGAACAGAGAAAAAAATTATCTATATATCAATATCACAATTTGTCAATATCACCCACCTACATGTCAATATCACAATTTGTGACTTATCCAACACACATGCTGGGTATTTTGGCAATCTGTTGACACTTTAAATACTTCTACATCTGTTAATTGTTCTGATTTCGTTTTATTTGTGTACCTCTTGCTCTATCTATCTATATATATATATATATATATAAATATATATATATATATATATTATAGATTTGAAAATTCATGTCTTCAACAAAATGTTTCTAAATTTAACAAAGCCATGTCCAGCTAATCTAATCAGATCTGCAATAAAGCATTAGTATATGAAAAACCAAGAGGAGATGAGAAAATTTCTTTTCATCAAGTTTATGTATCATTCTCTTTAAACTTCCATATGTGAGTCAATTACTGCCACCCCAATTAGTTTAAATAGAAGTTCAATAAGTTTGTGAATCATACTACATTGGCCATCTTGATACAGGTTACCATTATAGTATTACTGTTCCAAGGAAGGCAATCCATGTTCTGCTATCAAGCATAATGATGATGCCATGGCAACTTATCATTAACCCTTTTAGTTGTCAAGATAGTGGTTAACTTATTAGAGAAAATAGCCTCACCTACTCATTGCTACTGACTACTGTTTTCTATCTCCATCCCAAACCTTCAACTTCATGACACATTGACATAGTTGTCTAATGTTACTGGTAGTCAATCTTCTTGTATTCAAATCTAGCTATTTATATAAAGGTTTGCTAATTCCATATACAAATATAAAGGTTTGCTAATTTCATATACAAATATAAAGGTTAGCTAATTCAGTCAATCAACTTGGTTTATTATATATATATGAGGTTCATTCACCAGGAGAAAAAAAAGAAAAAAAGAAAAGAAGAGAAGGTGTGTGTCAATGAATAACAGAGGCACATTATCAACCAAAAGTGGTAGTATATGAAGCACACCAAGCAAATTAGTATGAAAAATGAAGAACATTAACATACATATATGAAACAGAGACAATTACAACAAGAGACTTAACAACATTCATACAATAAGATAAAAACCACATTAGCATACATATATGAAACAGAAAAATAAACACTTCAAGTGACTCCTTAACTATCATTTCAAATTACCTTCTTTAAAAAATGAAACAGAAAAAAAGGGAAATGAAGCCACATATGTAACCCCCAAGTAAAATCAAGCCAGAAGAAAAACAAATTTATAGTGATCACCATAAAAAAGCGTCATAAAACAACTTGGTAGAAGAGGACTACAAGCAAAACCCCAATAAAGAAAATATATCATGACTTATGAATACACATCGCTGCAGTCGTAAAAAAATTAATAATCCATATCAAAACCCCCAATAAAGAAAATAATTGCGAGGATATCATAAAAAACCCTAATAAATTGCAGGATATAATTGCAAAGTGTGTTTAATAATCCATAACAAAACCCCAATTAAGCAAACAAAAGCTTGAAGAGAGAATTGAGTCTTGAACAAAGATCAAAAGAAACCGCACTGTAGCTTCAAAGAACGTGGGATTTTGTAATATAAATTTGAAGTGAAGGAAGAGCGGCAGAAAAGCGCAGGGATCGAGAAGAAAACGGGAGAGATAATAGGGTTCATATTGTATTGTGGATAAAGGTGGGATTTTGTAATATGGCTGAGGTTATTTTTGTCCTAGAAAAATTAAAACTCGGTAAGAGGGGGCTCTTAATGGTTTATAATTGTTTTTGTATCTTACCGATTAAGAGGCATTAAGAGACAATAATATTTTTAACAAACAAGTTTTGCCTCTTACAGATTCAGAGGTAAACCTATTAAGAGGTATTAAGACCTAATCAAACACTATCTTAGAAATTTAATAAAAAAGCTAATAAATCAATCAATCTGAATGAATTTGAATCAATGAAAATAGTTGTTTGATAATTAATATGTCTGAAATATCCGAATAACAATTTTTTTACTATTTTACCCTCTAAACTATCTGAACAAGTATATAATTTTGTCTGGATGTATTTTAAAAATTTGAATACAATATTCATTGTATAACAAATAAAAATAGATAATTCTTGACATTGCATACTTGATCCATGTAATAACTCCAATGTATAAGCATGTCCACTCAAGATTGAAGTGTTATCTCTAATTCTTGGTATGTTTGTTGAACGAATTCGTTTCAAGTAACAATACATATTAAGAAAAATATGTTTGTGATATAATGAAACTCGCATAATGCTCATATGTCAAGTTCAACAAATCATGATCCGTCAAAACAATAAGCACATATAATAAGTTACTAAATAAATATATACCAAAAAGTAACAAGTTTATACAAAAGTTATGGCCAAAAATCAAAAATTTAACCCTTTGCACCCAAAATAATAAGCTTTGGCCATCGATCCATACAACATATTAAAGTTTTAACTAAAAACATTCCATTCAGTAAATATTTAACTAGACTAGAAATCCTAACTTGCGTGAAACCATTTCAACCCAACCATCATAGCCAGCTCTAATGAGAGAATTATGACCTTTCTTGTTTTCACATTCCAGGAGTAGTTTTTGGGCAACTTGGGATCGACATTTAGCAACATCATTAAATTGTTCCTCGTCGTCCCAAACTGTTTCGAGGCGGCGAATTCGACAAAGGGAGGTGAGTTTGATGATGAGATTTGTGTCAAGGTGAAGAAGCTCCCTCACCAGATCATAATGGCCATTGGCAGCTGCCCAATCAATGGGAGATGCATACCACCATTGATCTCCAGTACTCTCCCACCTAAGAGGAAAGTATGTTGGAGGCATTGGACTCCCAAAAGTCACAAACTTTAACGCGGATAAGTAGAATTCACTATGGAATCACAGTTTGAGAAAGCATAGAATCAAAGCCCACTTCCAGGTTGATTTCAGAAACAAAAATTTGCTCATATCTAGTAAGGCAAAAGCAAAAGAAATGTTCATATCTAAAAGATCTTTGCCAAACAAAATTAGGAATCTTATAGCAAAATATGATCTTTACTCAACTAAACAGAAGGAGAGGAACCAGGAACAATGAATACTACATAAAAGAGATTAACAAATGGGTGTACAAGGAAACCCCATATAAAAAGAGATAACAGTTGAGCCAATAACAAGTGATTAACAGAAAAAGGATGCAGAAAAAACATTTATTGCTAAAAATGAAAGAACAGAGCAGGTAAAATCTGAAGATAGATGCTTCAAAGGAAAAGTTGGAATAAATTAACAAGTTACAGAATTAAAAAGATCCCAATTTCTATTCACCAAAAAATTTGCAGATGATAACAAAACAAAAAGGGCCACGTGTTTAAAGAATTTCTTTGGGAAGATTATGGCTCATAAAAAAAAGTCGCCAAAAAATCCCTTTCATTGTTGAGAGATTCCTTTGGTCCGTGATAGCCCAGCAGTAAATGCCATCTCAACTGATAAAGATATGAAATCACACGGCAGAAAAATCTTTTTGGCTTCCTATAACGCAAAATTGCCGACAGAAAAGTGAGGGAAAAGGAAGAAAATAACTCTAGAGTCAACATCATACAAACTAAAAAAATCCAAAGAAACCATAATCACCATTTTTCACAAACAGAGGTATAGCTGGGGGACCAGACATGAAAAAAGAACAGACATGAAAAGAGAAAAAATCACCGAAACCTAAACATAAGATCGTACAAATATATACCTTCAGATTGAAACATTCAAGGTGAAGAAACAAAACTTTGAAAGGCAAAAGAACAGAAATATACCTTCAAGCAGAGAACACCGATGCAGATGCCGATGGAGATGCGGAAGAGAGCAGCGAGGAGAGATGAAAGGCTATTTGGGTAAAAACATGATTATTCAGCCCATTCAGCCAGCCAGATTTTTTTAACAGATTCGGTCAGACTAATTCAGCCCAAATTAAATTTTAAAAGTTATAAATAAACGGGTTAAATGACTGAATTGTTAAGATTCAGAACCATTCAGTCTTATTCAAATAATATCAAACAGGTCCTTAGTCTCTAGCCCCATTAAGAACCCACATTATTTTAATAGAATAAGGCCCAATTTAGAGTCCAAATGATGTATATTACTACATCAAATATGAGAATTTTAATTTTCTTGTATAAACATTTAATCCTATTATTTAAAAGGAGTGAAGAAGAGAGAAGAATGGTGACCGTCGAGACGAAGACAAAACAGCAAACGATCATAAATATATATAAATAAATAAAAACTCCCATTCACGACCAACTTATAAATATTAAATGGCATATTCTATTATTGGGTACTGTTAATGAAGTGGACCAAAGTCCAAATTAGCTGCCTCGGGTCCCAAACTCCTAATGTGGTGACTACGTGGCAAGGAGAAGGCACCGTGGTCCAATCTTTAATACATATATATAAATATAAATATTTAAATAAATAAATACTAATACTTTTTTCTGAGAAACAAAATAAATTAAAAAACAAAAACCGACCTATTTTTATAGCTAGACAATAGACATATTACTTCCTAATATTTATAGTGTTTGCAAGTTTTTGTTTTTTTTTTTGGGGGAGGGGGGATTTGGAGGCAAAGGCTCAAAATTTTCCTTAAAAGTGTAAGGATTTGAAAGGATAAAAAAGGGTAGAAAAATTAAATATTTTATATTATTTAAAGTAATATTTTAAAATAAATCATGTTATTTATTACATTAATATTTAAGCGTACAATAGTAATAGTATAGTTTGAAAATAAAAATAAAATTCCCTTCCTTTCGTTTCTTCTAAAAAAAACATAAGTTCACACTCACATGGGTAGGAGATTAATTTTTTATTTATGTGACAAGACCTTATAAAACTATCATTTTTACTGAAAATATCAATTATTTATTTTTAAAACTCACAAACATAAAAAAAAAAATTATAATTTATTTTCATCCGTTCCATTCCCCTCTTATATTTTTACTTCCGAACTCTCTCATCTTATCAAATCCCTCCAAATTCCCAAACTCCCTTCGCATCTCATCCTTCTAAATTCACAAACGCAACCGCAACTTAACAATCATTCTCTGTTTGCAGAAGTTTTGTAGTACAAGGCTACATATGGGGTCTGTGCAAATGAAGAGCATGAGTCAATCAGAAAACTTTGAATCCTACCCTCCATTATTCCGCCGAACAAACAGCCACTATCCTTCCCATGAACATGAGGAAGAAGATGAATCAACCAAACAAGTCCTTACTGAGTCAGACCCTCTTCCGGTTATAGATTTTGAATGCATAAACCAAGAAAAGGAGAAGGAGAAGCTACATGAAGCTTGTGCAGATTGGGGCATATTTCGTTTGGTCAACCATGGGATTCCACCTAGTCTCTTGAACCAACTTCATGAAAGTGCCAAAAAAGTGTTTGCTTTAAGCTATGAATCCAAACAAGGCCTTTTTAGCAGCCCCATAACATACTTTTGGGGCACCCCTGCCCTTAACTCAAATGGAGTAGCCCTGCAACATGCCCAAAACGTCAACTGGATGGAAGGTTTCAATGTTCCTCTTACTCAACTTTCAGTGCAGCTTCATTCTAAAGATGATGATGATGATTCATTGCCTAATTCTTTCAGGTATAAAATCTAGCTCCCCTTTTTTCCTTTTTATTTTTTTTCATTTCTACCCAATATTAAAAAAAATTTATCACTATATAATTCAAAATTAGAGATACAATTTGTCTTTTGAAGTTAAACGACCACTTATTAATTGATGTGAATTTATTTAATTTTAGTTGATTTAATTATTATAATTGTATGATATATAACAAAAATTATTAATCATAAATTTATTTCATTATAAAAGTGTCGTAGTGAGCTCCAAAATTAAATTGTATTTTTAATTTGAAAATAAAATTAAGGCAGTCCTTTTCCGCCAGTAATACAAAATTCCTTGTTCGGTTCCAAGATCCGTGCGATTTTAAGCTAGTATTGTTTGTCAGCATTTCTACCTTTTTGGTAGCCGATTGTTACAGGACATATTTGACTTGTACAAGCTAATTGCCAAAATATATTTATATACTAACGAAATATACCGTCCAAAAGATTACGTAATCTAATCCCAATAATTATTTGAAGTCTTGTTGAGATCTCTTTGTCCAGGCGATCTTTTTATGGCTCTGTTTTTGTTTTTGTTTTTGTTTTCACGTTCTTTGTTAAAGTAATGATCTCATGTTAAATCATAGCATACCATAATAAGGCTCAACATATTTTTTTAATAATATTTTCTTATTAACACACCACGTATACGTATAGACTCACTCAAAAAATGAAGATCGAATGTATTAATATATAATAACAGCTTGAATCCTCATATACACATTCAAATATTCTAGTTGGTATGATGTGAAACTGAAGTGTTAATTCAAAAAATTCATTGTTAGCTACGTTGGTTAATTATGAGACCTTCAAAAACGCCCAAAAGCATGGTGATCAGGCACCCTGACGAACTAGGCTTTCTTTCCTAGCACAGTAGAATTTTAATTATGGTGCATATCTCTATAATATATTGAAACCTGGTAAATGTACCCACAAGTGTGTAGTTGAAGTCAATTTAATTAACCTGCAGGCTGCAGGTACATGTTCCACCCCTTTCCGAAAAAGAAAGGGAGGTCACGTGCAAAGCACAACAAACCTCAAAATAAATAAACAGAGCACTAACAACTTCAAAATATTAATAGTGGTGATTCATTAATAAAGTAATAAGTACAATTCTCCAAACTGAGTCAAAATAATCAAAACTTAAAATTCGAATCAACCTAAATGGTCAAAGGCAAAAATCTCATCACACTAGCTACTCGAATCACCCTATGAAAACCTCGCCAAGAAAAAACACAAGATGAGCCAATTGCCCAAAGACGGATCACGGATATACAAAAAAGATATACAACTGATGATATACGAAAATAATCGAGACAAAATACTCTTGAACAAAACCTCAAGTGCAAATACGAACGAAAATATAATATCCAAAGATTTGAATGGAATATATTTGAATCAACGTAATGAATATATCTCAATCAACATAATTGACGTAAACCAATAAAAGAATAAAGAAATAACGAATCAAGTAACTAACTCAATGACTTGAATCAATGAAACCAACAAAATTAATCCAATAAAATAATAGGTCAAAACAAATGGTCGGAGTTATTTTATACCGAATGAGCTCAGAATACACATCACCACACGTGCAAGTCAAAATAATGCCACACAGCAACCAAAATAATGTCACATTGTGCAAATCACACATTGGACCGCGAATCCAAATGTATGCAACCGGATAGGTGTGTTTGGCACAACATCACAAATCTGTAGAAACGTAAAACTAGGGTTAACCCATACGCCCCACAACAAAACACCAAATGGCCCACTTCCTCCGCCCAAAATGGAGACGCCAGTGGACTAATCACATCGCCACGGAAAGTTGTGTCACGCCTCTCGCGTTAAGACAACGTGTTCGTGGTTCCCCACGGTGGTTATAACTCGTATACTCTACGGTATATTCTAACAAAAATATCATGTCACAACACATGCAACATATAATACCAACAAAAGGGTTCTATATGCATACGTATTGAATCAATCAAATTATAGTCACAAGGTTTCAAAAGGAAGGTAAAGAATAATGCATCGCTTCTACAATTATCAAAATAAATAATACTAAACATGATAACCTAATTCAAAGAGTACAAATACGAAATAATGCGATCAACTCTAAAATGAAACTAATATATTTATTTCACAAGAAACAATTATGTGAAATCATAATAGAATTCAAATAAGGAAACAAACAAACAAATCAAATTTAACAAAGGTATCATTGAAAGAGTACGGAATCCAGTACTGATACTTTCAAACCATTTATAAAGACACTCCACAAAATCTTACCCTCAAATGCCAACGATATCAAATACGAAACGTTATTCATCACCTAAACATATTCACCTCAAATTAAATATAATCCAATTCAATAATTCCAAAATAATTCATAATCTATTTAATATACCTTTAATCATCGCTTATATCAATTATTAATACTCCAAAATTTATATTCCAAATATAACTCTTTTAAGTTCCTTCCATTCTAACTAATTACACAAATTAATAATACTAAATGTAAGTACATTTATAAAAATATGAACACTTCTATTTGGTATGCGACTATAAAATATAATTACTTATAATATTAAGATTTAATTCATTCCATGTAATCTTACATATTTATTTGTATAACATCTCTTGCAAATTATGCAAGTTTTCGTAAACTTTAATTACTATTGCTATATATATATTTTTATTTAAAAAATCATCAATTTATTATTTTAGGATCTCCAAAATCAATCATGTACTACTCCCCTCCGCTTCAATCTGATTGGAATAAAGTGATAATAATAATAAGTACATCCGTATAAGTATTACATTAATAAATAAACTCTCCCATCTTTAAAGATCGCTTCTTAGTTCTTGAATTACAAAAGTACTTGCTCATGATGAAAAAACAACATACTAAATTTAATAATTTAATATGGAACCACGTGATTTATCCCCACTTTATATAATGTATAATATACTTACTTATTATCGATGAAATTTTTCCACTAAGTGATCAAAATCTCTAGTCTTTCTTCACCTGAGCCCCATTTGTAGCTGTTCCCTTTATCTCCAAAGTAGCCACCTCTTCTTATTCAGTTTGTATAATGAAGTAATATTAGGTTTAGCTATTTATTAATTAGGTTTGCCTTAATAAACTTCTATTTGGGTTAAATTAATATTAAGGCCCAAATTTTAACCACATAATATTATCTATCACTTATTAATATTTATTAGCCCACATAATTTAAATAACTAGTTTGACCCAAATAAATGACAAGTTCCAAACAATATATTTTAAGAATATAAATTTAATATTATTTTATTATTATTTTTCGGGATATTAGGGTACATGTACCCACAAGAGTCTAGAAATATTTACAGTATTGCATTAATAATGTAGGTAGCTAGAAAACATTTGAACTTTGGATGTTACATGGAGTACATAATTGGGTAATATTTCTTTATTTAATTCTAGCCAAATGCAGACCGTACTGAAACACATTTAAATTCATGTACCTTCTCTATGTATGTGTTACAGTCCGCTCACATGCAGCTACCACATCAGATGTGTGTGTATGGATGAATACATGATATAGAGTAGTTATATATGTAAGTAGTATTAATTATATGTGTGTACTTTTTGTAGATTTTTGTTAGAAGAATATGGAAAGCACCAGACTAGAGTAGCAGGTACAATGTATAAAGTGATTACAGAGATGCTGAATCTGAGGAAGAGTAATACTCCAGAAGAATCCATTAATTCCTATCTTTCACCTTCAACTGGGATCCTACGTGTCTACCGATACCCTCCTTGTCCGTTAGCCAACCAAACATGGGGCATGGACGTCCACACAGACAGCTCCATTCTCTCCATTTTGAGCCAAGATCAATTTATTGGTGGCCTTCAATTTTACAAAGATTCCACTTGGCTTCATGTCCATCCTATTCCCAACACTCTCATTGTCAATCTTGGAGACATGATGCAGGTAATTTTAACTATACACTATATCCTTAATTCCTACATGCAGGTAATCTTGGAGACATGATGCAGGTAATTTTAACTATATTATCTTGGCGGAAAGAGGTGTGCAATTAACATCATCAAAATTAGCAAATCAAGTGTTTGGAAATATAATATTGTTTGCTACATTAAATTAATGATATGTTTGTGGTGAAGCAGGCCATAAGTGATGACAAGTACAGGAGTGTGAAACACAGAGTGAGGGTGAACGAGTATAAAGAAAGATTATCAGTGGGCTACTTTGTTTTCCCAGATGAAGATAGGTTGATCCATACCTCAACCTACAAGCCTTTCTCTTATTCTCATTTTCGTGCTCAAGTGCAACAAGACTTGAAGACTGTTGGCATCAAAGTTGGACTCCAAAGATTCAGACTGCCCTGCCCTGCCCTTAAATCCTAGCAATACCAATACCAATACCAATACCAATATTCCGCTACTCTCTCTTCATCTCCTAATACCAACTTAATTGGTCCACTCGCTACCTCTGTCCTAATTTATTTATTTGTCTCCTATGAATATACTAGCTAGGACTCTGTTTGTTTGTTTGTTTGTTTGTTTGAGGTGATATCACTAGGAATATGTTTGTCATTACTTAACATGTCATTAATCAATCATTATACATAGATATCTACTACATCTAATTTTAAAGGGTAAATTATAAAAATGTCCCATTATATAGACATCAATGTTTCAATTTTTGTAATGCCAAGTTAACGTCTCTCTCTTTTTTCTGCTACGTCTTTTTTTTTAATCAATTTTGGTCAAAATTAATAAGACATGCATGTCGTGTGAGGTCAAAACTATTTTCTCTCCTAATAGAAAAGAAAATATGTCTTTACAATAATAAAATAGATTCTCTTATAAATAAATATGTTTTATTTTAACCAAATAAAATAAGTAAAAAAATATTAATTACAAAACTCAAAGATTGGTTTAAATAAATATTTAAGTATAATATTTTGATTATTATAAAAGTCAAAATTAAACACTAAAAATTAAAAAGAACTACCTTTATTCCATAATAATAATTATTTTAAATTTATACACATAAATTAAGAAATTCATTCAACATTATCATTTAATAATTAATATTGGCATCACATTAGTATTTTATTGGTATTACATAAAAGAGTATGGAACACAATAAAGTTTGCATGGGAATATGTGTCTAATGCTGGGTGGAATTGTACGGCACCTTTGGATGCTTCTACTTTTATTTTTAAACAAACAAAAAAAATGTAGATGTAGATGCATTTTCTGCACAGTTTTCGAGATGTATCTTGATCACAAAGAAAATAATCTCTCAGTTTTATCTCTCCTAAATCTCTCTTTTTCAAATATTGGTATAAATTTAAAATCAATTTAAACTATTTCTATTTCCAATATTGGTATAAATTAGTTTAGTTTTAGAACATAAATTAATAAAAAAACACAAAATATGTAAATAATATTATTAATTATAAAGTTAGCTGCTTTTGAAAATTAAATAAATATACATCAATTTTGAACTTGAGATTAACTCAAATAGATATTGAAAAATAAAACTTAATCTTATATTTTGAAAAATAAATTATACATCTTAATCAAAAGACAAAATTTATCACTAAAAGTTAGATTAAATTAAAAGGAAAAAAAAAAATATTAGTTATTCATTTTAACAAATAATTTACTTTATACACACGCAAATATATATATATATATATATATATATATATATAAAAAGTAAATTATTATGTGTGTATCAAAAGTAAATTATTGATAACAGATAATTATGAATAACAAATACAAATATATATATATATAAAGTAAATTATTTTGTGTGTGTGTATAAAGTAAATTATTTGTTAAATTATTAATTAATAAAAAAATTCTTTTAATTTATTCTAATTTTTAGTGTTTAATTTTGTCTTTTACATTTAATCAAAATATGCTACTTAAATGTCCATTTAAACAGATTTTTTATTTTGTAATTTATTTCCTTTTATTTATTTTATTTGGTTAAAATAAAACAAATTTATTTATGTGAGAATCTATTTTATTATTGTAATTATGTATTTGCCCTTCTATTAGCAAAGAAAATAGTTTTATACAATTCTAGACTATTTTGTCCTTATAAAACTCGCAAGACACAAGGCATACACATGTCTTGCTAAATATGAATTGAAAATTTATTATTTCAAATAATTAAAGCTTACCATACGAGGAATATAAGAAAAATAACGTATTAAAAATTAATGGCGTCCTTAGTTATTACTTGACGCATAATCAGATAATCTATTTTTATGTACGTGTGTGACAAATTTTTATTTTTATCCATGTTAATTTGAAATGAGATTATGTAAATTGTGCAACTATCCAATAAATTATATATAATTAAAGTAAATCTTCTTATTTTTTACCCGTGATTGAAAGATACAAATTAAATGTACGATAGAGTTAAGGGGATATCTATCCTATTCAAAACGGAAATATAAGCACAAAAATAAAACAATCAGAAAATAAATATGGGAGATATGCCCTATCCTGTGTAAAATTAGCGTATTTACAATCACTCATTACTTGTAACTGAAAATAACTCTATTAGGAGAAAAATGGCTTTCACAAGAAAGAACGATACTTATGATATTACTATTCATTACAAAAAGTAGATGTACAATTTGACTTTTGAGATAAAATAACATCGTATTAAATTTTAAAATTAGTATAACTCATAAAAATTTAGAATAAAATAAAATTTATAATTAATAATTTTTGTTATATAATCTAATTACAAATGGTAGAAACGTGTGTCCAATGGACGGCCAAGATAGGTTAGATATTCGCATGTTTTATGTGTAGTACTAGTAAAATTTGCATGGGAATTTCATATATATATATATATATATATAATATTTTAGTGTTCTTTAGATGCTTTTCCTTTTATTTTTAAACAATAAAATGTAGGTGTATTTATTTTCTGCTCAATTTTCGCGATGTTTCTTGATCACGAAGAAAATAATCTCTCAGTTTTCTCTCTCCTAAATCTCTCTTAGCAAATCGAGTGCCGGAAATACATACATACATACTCCATTCGTTTTCAAAATACTAGTATAAAATTAATACTATTAAATTTAAAATCAATTTAAACTATTTCTATTTCCAATATTGGTATAAATTAGTTTCGTTTTAAAACTTAAATTAATAAAAAAAAACAAAAATAAACTAACTGTTTTCGAAAAGTAAACAAGTATACATCAATTTTGAACTTGAGATTAACTCAAATAAATATTGAAAAATAAAACCTAATCTTATATTTTGAAAATAAATTATATCTCTTAATAAATAAAATTGATATTTATAAATTCTTCTAAAATTGAAACTTTTATTACAAACTTTATAATATGAGAATTTCCGCAATCAATATTTTTAAAATAATTTGTTTTGTTCTAATCAAACGAGCTCAATTCACCGACTCCTCTTAATTTAAATAAATAGTTTTTTAACATAGTCAAAATTAATATTAATTTTCTTAATGTTCTTATTTTTATAAGTATAAATTCAATGAACGTTTCATCTTTTTAGTTTATAATAAAAAAAATCATAATTTTAATTTGTCAATGTTTAAGTTTGAGTTTCTATTATGTTTTTTTCCTTTTTTTTTTCCATTTTAAAAAACGAGGAGCGACAATTGAGTCACCTTTTTTATTATTGAAATCAGTGACTCATTTGCATGTGTTTCATTTTTGAAAAATAAAATTTTTAAATAATTGAAGAAAATTTATGAAATGTGGGATGTTTTATACAAATACAATTACACATATATTTTATGTGTTGCATCGAATAATTTTAGAAACTATACCTGTAAGACCCCGAATTTTATGAAATAAAAGTATTTAATTTTTCTTATAATTACAATTCAGTAAATAGTTAAATTGATAAAAAGTTAATGTTAAGGGTGATATATGAAATTTTTTTCAAAAATACGCAAGTGGTTATAAAATATTCATTGTTGTTTTAGAATATTAGTTTGGTCGTGGAATATTCGTCTTTGTCGAGAATATTCATACGGCGGCCATGATCTTTTAATGGGCCCCATAACTGAAAGCGATTGGAGGAAGAAAAGACAAGAATAAGTTGTTTATAAATAACGGCGTAAGTTGTTATCGTCGATATTGTTGGAATACGGTGGGTAAAGTAAAATGTCGGCGTTGTTACTTGCGAAGGGACACGGTATTGCACCAATTATTGATTCTTACGTAAAAGGCACTACTCAATAATTATTACAGAATTCTTGCTTCGATATTTTATTTTTGATTTAATAATTGTTTGCGTTGATATTTTATAATTGTCATTTACACATTATTTTTCATTAATTATCGGATCAATAATTTATATTATTTGAATAATATTATTAGATAGCATTATTGGCAATGTCTAGAAAGTTACGCTCTAAGGAGAGGTTTGGTCACCTAATTGCGGCTACCATGAGGAGAAATTCTTATTGAAAGCCCTCTTTCACTGAACTGCTGGTTGTCAATAATGTATTTCTGTAATATTATTTGTGAATAATTAATTATTGATTTATATGATGAGGAAAATATTGATTTTATGAGGATATAGATGGAGAAAATTTTTAATGTGACAATTGTTGAAAATTAATATTTTATCTTTTTCTGATAAAATAATTCAATTAAATATATTATTTTAATAATATATTAATGATGATATTTTTACGATAATGTGGGATATATGAGTATATGAGGAGGAGGAGTATTTTTGTTACCAAAAATGTTTAAAACATGTCGGTGGACCCCATTTCTTGACTGAAATTTGATTATAGCCTGTAAAATCGCTCGTTTGTGGATTTCGGTCAATTTTTGTTTGAAATTTAGAAAAACTTTCTTCTATAAAGTTGTAGAGAATTGAATTTCCTATAAAAACACGCTAGATTCGATTTTTCTGATAAAAGGGCTATTTATTATGAATTATTGAAGTTTTAGATTAATTAATTATCATTTTTTTGGAATTTTTAATTAATTAATTAAGAAAAACGTTTTTGACATGTTTGGGGGCATCTTTAACATGTGTTTGATGGCTGAAAATTTGATTCTAGGCATGCGTAGAAGATTATATATATATATATATATATATATATATATATATAATATTTTAATGAATTTTTACGATTTGGTGTTAAGTAATTTCCTATAAATAGGGTGCTTAGGTTATAATTGAAAAGTACACGAAACTGAAGTTTTCTCTCTATATTATCGAGCGTATTCTTGTGAGTATTTTGAGTATACTTTGAGTATTGCTATACTCGGATGCAAAGTTAGATTCGGCGTTTCCAAATGTCAAGAAATCTGCTTTTTTGAGGTAAGAGATAATAAGGGATTTTAAGGGTTATTATTTCGAAATTCTTCTGAACCTTCAAAAATTCTGGAAAAATTTGAACTGATAATTTGATGAGTTTTGTTGATTGTGTCCAAAAATGGCGATTTTTGGATGTATAGATTAAGAGTTGTGAATTTTATGAGGAAAGACTATTTTAAAAGTAATCGCTTACAACTCCTTGTGATTAACTCCTAAATTGATGAAATTTTTATTATGAGTACATCTATATAATATCAGTATACCGTGTAAATTTCAGAATTTTTGGATAAAAGTACAATTTATGATAAATGTCTGAATATTCGGTGGCTTTGGCCATGTGAAAAATAGTAAATGAATTTTAAAAATTTTGAGAAAAATATATATTCAATATGGGACTGTATTCTTCTAAATCCCAGAAAATAAATATTTTTAAAACTGATTTGGTATTTTTCATGAAAATATTTTAGTTATGAGTAAATGAATTAAATATGTTATGTGAATTAAGAAAATTAAAAAATATGATTTTATGGCTTGAGAATTATATATGAGATATATGCAGATTTTTTATGAGGGTTTTGGTTATTGGTGATGAGATCTTATGAGGTTGGCATTTTAAGATGATTAAATGCATTTATTAGTAAAGTGTAAACAATTAAAATAAAAATTGTTTATAAGTTTAAGAAATGATTAAAATATTGTGGTAGTATTAATAATATTAGATTATGAGATTATTAAGTGATTTATAACATTTTGATTAAGTTGTTATGAAGACATTGATTTATGAATCTTACTCTTGAGATTAAATCTATATGTTGATTATATTATTTTTATATAACATTCTTATAACCCTAATGATGATACTTCTCTTTGACTTGAGTGTAAAGATGGATAGATTATTGGTATGATCGTGACTATAGGTTCTCTTTGGCCAGTAGTGCAAAGTTGAATTGTTGACTGGTATGATCATGACCATTGAATTTATAATTGAATATCTTTAAGCTTAAGTGCAAAGGTGAATCGATCAACATATATATGTTATAATTATGGTTTATATAAATTCGAAAATGATTATGTATTTCTTTGAGATATGAATATCTTTTGTCCGTAGTGCAAAGATGACTTGTTGATGAATATCTTTGGCCCGTAAGTCAAAGATGAATTGTTGATGAATATCTTTGGGTCAGTAATGCAAAGATGACACAGTAGTTGAATATCTTTGGCTGTGTGGTGCAAATATGAATGTTGATGAATATCTTTGGCTTAGAAGCAAAGATGAATCGTTGATGAATATCTTTGGCCCGTAGTGCAAAGATAAATTTATTAATATGATTATGAATAGGAGCGTGATTTGGTATAACCATGATCTTTTTGATGTTTCGGTAAAGATAAGTGATGAAAATTATCTTAAATCACGAATGAGAAAAGGAATTTAGAACAACAATTACGATTATGAGTTAACGTTATACATGTGATTGTGGACAGGAATTGTTGATTGAGGTTACAGGGATAAAATATTGTTGGTGGACTTTTAACATGGAGAAGATAATAGACTTTATGGTCTATTTGACTCTTCTAATGGAGTGCTCGTTCCGCTGCAACTATGGTTGAAATATTTTTATCATCTACCATATGTTCTAAATCTCTGATTTATTATTGATGAAGGCTATTGATAATTTAATTATCTTTAATCATGATAATTTTTTTTACTGAGCTAGTTGTGGTTTCACCCTTTTTTTTTCACAATTCCTTTCGGGTAATAAAAGTGTAAATTTCGTCGAGCTGGGGAAATAACAAGGAATAGAGCGGTGGTTTATAGATGTTGAGGTGAGGTGAATTTAACTTGAAAGGGTGTTTTGCCACTTTATCATACAAGATGTCTAATGACATACAACCTTGTGTCATCATAAAACACAGTTGTCAGGTTTCATCCACTTCTTTGAGTATATCTACCAAAGACTACCTATATATGATCTTGAGTCTATTTGAAATTTAACTCTCAATTAGAGGCAAGAGAGATAATGATATGTCGAGAAAAACTCACCATTGGAAAGAATATGATAGTAATCTTTTCATTTTTCTTTAGGGGTCTATTGGGCCAACCAAGGATAATTCGTGGCCATATGATATCTATCACAACCTGTAAGCGTGGCCTCCCAGTATACGAAGGTTTCTCGAAAGACTTCCCAAAGATTTTAATTTCTAAAACAGGTTTTCGACTATACCTTTATGTAAGGTGTCATTATGAGTCTTTATCCACGGGTGGGACATGAGTCACAAGATTGATATATATTTGTATCCAAACTCACAATATATGTGTTGTTGTATTTTGCACAATAATTATTGTAATATAATTATAGTTATTTTCTGTATCATGTATTTGACGACTCAGAATGAATCGGATGGAATAGACCTATTTTAGGGTTGTTACAATACCAAATGTAATCTCCAATCATCCCTTATACTTTGTATAATAGATACATAGATAGTTGGTTAAGAAAGTGGAATTTGTTAATAATATTTATTTTACTAATAAAAAACTTTAAATCAAGTAAATTTTGTTTCATCAAGAAATAAAATTATATTCTTAATTAATCAATAATATTTACTAAGAGCCTTAAATTTTTTGTTTTAAATGTGTCTTAAGTAGCACAAAATACATAGTCAATTATAATAAAATTTATCCAATCAAAATATTGACCATATATTATTCGAAATAAATAATTTGAGGTCCCAATATTATTTTTTATTTAATTTATAATAACGAGTATCCTAATTTTGTACTATTTGTTTAACAATTAACATAAACTTTATAAAATTAATATTTTTACAAAATTTTTAAAAATATTTTATAAAATTTAATGCGAGTCTGAAAATATCTTAAAGTGGAAATAGCGATTTCCTAATATACTCGTAGAAAAGAAGCTCATAAACCTTAGGACTCTATAACCAAAATAAAAAACCTCCACACGATCTCCAATGGCGGCAGACATAGAAGAGGAGGCATTTACAGAGAGGAAAACAATGCGGAAAACTGCTGGAAATCGACTAAAAAAGCTTCTCGTTGATCACAGAGTAGAAGTAATGTCGTTTAATTCAAGCCTTTTTCTTTTGTTTTTTTAAAAAAATTTAAAATTTAATGTATAAATAAGCAGTCGTATATGGGTGTTCTTCTTTTTCTTTTCTTGATCCTCTGTAAAATTCCCTTTAATTTGAGTTCTATGACTTTTTTCTGTTCATAATGTGTTTCAGTGTTTTGATTGTTTTGGCTTCCATGAGTAATCTTGCTTCGATTTTACATGCATATTCCTGGATTATACTATTTTTGTTGTGTATATCTGTTGATTGTGATGTTTCTATGTTTGCATGTAGTTTTGTTCGATTTTATTGATGAATTTTGGGGTTCTATTGATTGAGGCTCTTCATGGGTTTTAATAATTACTTTCTATTTTTCTGACGGCGAACTGCTTAATTTTGAGATTAAATTGGGTAGTTAAGTTACTGGATTTCATCAATTCTTTCTCTTTTTGGTCTATGGTTACATGCATTGTCTAATTGAAGTTGGCAAGTGTATTGGTTGAATCAAAGTCCTTTCTTTTTAGTTTGAGTTTGGGATCCAAAGATTTTGCATTACATCGTGAAATTTTGCGCAGGTAAGGAGTTTTGAAGAGGGGTTTCAAGGTTCATGGCACTCTGGAACTGTGGTTGCCTGCAAAAAAGAAATTAGAAGGGTTGAGTATGATCATCTTCTATTTGATGATCACAGTTCTAGTAGGCTTATTGACTTTGTTGAAGTTCCTGCTATTGTTGATGGCGTTATTAGTATCAACTCATCACCATCTAACTATCGTGGATGGATACGGCCGTTGCCGCCTCCACTTGATTGTGATATATGGTTTCTCCACTATGGACAATGTGTTGATGTGTTTTACCAGGATGCATGGTGGGAAGGTGTGGTTTTTGATCATCAAGATGGTTCCCTAGAGAGGGTCATTTTCTTTCCAGATATGGGTGATGAAATGAAGGTCCATATAGATGATTTGCGAATTACTCAGGACTGGGATGAAAATACTGAAGTCTGGAAGCCCCGTGGGAACTGGTTATTTCTTGAAGTAATAGAGGAAATTGAGAAAGATTGGCCCCTTCTTGTTTCTGTTAGGCAAATTTGGTATGATGTGCGGGTAAAGAAAAGTTTTGAGAACCTGAAGGAGTGGACTTCTTCTCTGTGTGATATTTGGAAAGAGTTGGCGTTGCAGGTTATTGTGGATAATTTTAAGATTACTGTGAAGGAATTCTTTCACCGTTCAAACTCCTCGGTGAACCTATTACAAGGCTATCAATTGCTGGAACTAAATGAATTTGCTCTTGATGCTTTATTAAAGCAGAAAGCATATTTTGGTGACTCTCGTGCTATTGTACCAGTTGAAACTACTGTTCAGTTGAATAGAGCTTGTTGTCACCCGTTTGAAGAGGAGATTGGTCGGGATGATTTGGCATCTGTCATGGAGAGTGATAGGTTGGATAAGATACCATTAGCCAGCTCAATCAAGCCCAGCCATGAAGCACCATGTGTGAGCTCTGCAGCAGGGGCAATTTTACCTTCTAATCCTGATGAATTATCTAAAGACAGTTCCAATTTTAAAGTGCCCAAGCAAAGAACACGTCATGCTTGGATTCCTGCTGGTCCTGACATTGTTCCTGAAGCTGAGTATTGCGCTGATGCAATTAATGAATACTGCAAATTCTACTCTATGTCCAAGGATGGGCATAAGCGATCAGTTGACATCAAATTAAATGCCAGGAAGCATCTTGCATTTTTGGGCTGGAAAATTGAGATTAGTAGAGAAAAAGGTGTGCAGCGAGTACGTTACGTACGGCCCGGTTCTAATGGGAAGTGTTTCCCATCACTTGCTATGGCGTGCAAGTATTTGAGAGAATCTAATTCAAAACCTGAAGAATTATCTTTGATTACAAATTCTAAAATGCCTATACAAATCACACAGCGAAATTGGCTTCCTGCTGGTCTTGACGATGTTCCTGAAGCTGAGTTTTGTGAAGATGCAATTATTGAGTATTACAATATATTTAAGGCTGGGAATTTGCCACCGAAGGACTTAACAGTAAATGTCAAGAAACATCTTACATTTTTGGGCTGGAAATTTGAGTATCTGCAAGAGAAAAGATTTCGGAGGTGGCGCTACTCCTGGCCTGGTCGTGTTGGGAAGTTTTTCAAATCACTTATCAAGGTCTGCAAGTATTTGAGAAAATCTGCTTCTGGAATTGTTTCTGTGTTTCCCCACGATGAGCATTTATCTCCATTAACTGAGCAGACACAAGGATACCAGGACAAACTCATAAAACTTTCTCCTAATTTTATTGTTGAATCTGAATACTGTCCGCAAGCTGTAACAGACTATTATTTTCTTGGAGTAAAAAGTAAAGATGACCCTCGGAAATGGAAGAGAGATGATAAGCTTAAGGATATGCAATTGAAAGCAAAGAAGCACCTGTCTGCTGTTGGGTGGAGATTTTATTACACTTACAGAACAGACAAAAAGGGCTCAAGAGAATTAAAATACAGTTCGCCGAGTGGAAAGGTTTATACTACGCTTCTAGCAGCTTGCAAGGGCTATGTAGTTGAAGAAAGAAATGTTTGGAAGGAAGCTGAAGGCCAGTTAACTAGTGTGGCCAGTTTAGAGGTTCATGGAGCATTAATATCACAAAGACCATTGTCTGAAAAGTGGCCAGTAGAGCCTTCTGGTTTATCATTGTCAAGTGAGGTTGCTGACCTAGGTAAAGTCAAAGTCCAAAGAATCAGAAAACATGGAAGAAAAAGAAGGAGTAGTGCTCTACATCTTACATCTCGGTCCTCAAAATCTCTGAAGAAGGAAAAGGATTTAAAGGAAGGACAAACTATCAAATCAAGAGATAATTTGAATGTTGCTGTTTCAACCCGTGTGTTGCGCTCAAGCAAAAGAGCTCGTCAGGTGGTGGTTCCATCTTCCTCACACAGCAACCCTCGAACTGTCTTGTCTTGGTTGATAGACAATAATGTCGTTTTGCCCAGGGCAAAAGTACAATACCGTGACAGAAGGAACGATGGTACATTAGCCGAAGGTCGAGTGACTCGTGATGGGATCAGGTGCAGTTGCTGCCAAGATATTTTTACTCTAAGTAACTTTGAAGGTCATGCTGGCAGTACTTACCATCGACCTTCAGCCAATATATTTTTGGAGGATGGCAGGTCCCTGCTAGATTGTCAGTTGCAATTGAAACGCGACATTAATGCTAGAAGCTCTGCAAGAGAGTCACGTGAGATGAAGAGTAACCAGCATCACAACAAGAACGACTACATATGCTCAGTCTGTCATTTTGGGGGTGAATTAGTCTTGTGCGATCGGTGTCCATCCTCATATCACACATGTTGCCTCGGTTTGAAGGCAAGTCTACATGAAAGTCTCATGTCATGCCTCATTTCTAAAATCTTCTAATTTTTCCTTTCCCAATTCTACAATCAATATGTTGATAATAATTCTGAGTCCTGAACTCCTGATTTTGTGACTGCATCATTTGCTTATTTAGGAGGTTCCTGATGGAGATTGGTTCTGCCCATCATGCTGCTGCAAAATTTGTGGCCAGAGCAAAATCAATAAAGACATGGAAGAGTTTACAGATAGTAGTGTTATCAACTGTCATCAGTGTGAGCTTCAATGTATGTTTGCTTGAACCTGGGCGTAGCAATATTACACTATGTACCATATAGGTTTTCATCTTCATAAAGTTCAATATCTCTTCAATGTAGAATTATTTTGTTGCAGATCATATTGGTTGCCTAAGGATGAAGGGTCTTGTGCCGGACGGACATCCTAAAGGACTTTGGTTTTGCAATAGAAGATGTGAACAGGTAGTTCTCATTATAAATATTATGGGGGATTAAATTAACATTTTTGCTTTTGGCAGTAAGTAACATGTATTTGACGCCAAGTTACTCCCCTGGAAACTTGACTTTTAGTCTTTATCCTGTTAAATGACTAGAACAACCTTTTCTACGTATGCTTTGGTTATAGTTTGATATGAACCAACATCTCTCTTTGCTTATGACAAGAACACATCACCAGTACAAGTATGTGGTTTCCCTCACATTTTGGGCAACATTACTACATTAGTAGACTAATAATATTAGACATGCGTAAATTTGTTCCCTGTTAAATGTAAAGTAAAGTTTCTCCTTAAGGAAGGGGTATGAGTTCTGCATTCAGAGTTTTATGGAAAATTTTGAGTTGTATTAAATTCTTTTGAGTTGGCTATTACAAGTTTCAAGAGTTACTCGGGTTTAGAATCAAAAAGGCAAATACAAGACATAATTAGTTAAAGACCGATGTTGAGTATTTGGCCTCTTTGATGATAGGCTTGAAATACAGGCACATGCTTCTGGAGAGTAAACGACTGATGTCTTCCTCAGTCTTTGTCAATAGTGCGATACCGAGATCTTTATACTTTCAACATTTACTATTATGATTTCAGAGAAGAACTTGGACAAATCTTATTTAACATTTTTTTTCTCTCTTTATCTTTTCTTGAACATTTTCACATTTTTTTGTGTGCAAGTGTGTATCATCTCTCTCACACATCAGAGCTGGCCCTGGGCAAGGGCTAACAGGGCTGTACAGTTGAGGGGACTCAAATTTTTTTATAAACTTATGTATTTATGTGTATAAAAAAAATAAAATAATAAAAATATTAGCGATACTATGCATTGAAAATGACATGTTAGAAAACATTAAATATGATAGTATAATTGATGATTTTGCATCTAAAAGTGCAACAAGAAAACATTTTAAATGATGTTTTGTGGTTTAGATTTCATTGGGCAAAACTAAAGAAATACCCACTGTAATTGGTAGGTTTCACTGATTACACCATTGAACTTTTAATTTTTTAAATTACACCACTAAACTAATTATTATTTTGAAATTGAGTTACTTCGTTAAAAAAAATAAACGAACGTTAATTTTTTATCTACAAAACTAATGAAGTTGACACATTTTACTGATTACACAATTGAATTTTTAATTTTTCAAATTACCTCATCAAACTAATTAAAAATAATTATTTTAAATATTTTTAAAAATAATTATTATTTTAAGTAAAAAATATTGGAAACTTTTTTTCTTCATAAAATGAGTAGAGTTTCATAAAATATAGATTCAAAAAAATTAAAGTGGTTTTAAATTAAATGCCTACTTAATTTTTTAACAGAATGACCCATTCTTAATATTAGAAAATTTTAAAAAAAACTAAAAATAGAAATTAAAATAAAAAAAAAAGAAAAGAAAAATTAAAAATTGATCCAATTTTTTCAAAAAAAATTAATAATTTTTATAAATAAATCTTATTTTCAAGGAAAAAATGGAAAATTCTTCATATTTTAAAAAATGAGTAAAATTTTATAAAATATAGATTCAAAAAAATAAACTTTATTTTCAAAAGAATTTTTTTTAAAAAAAAAATCGAGAAGGTTTCATAAAACTTTAAATTTTTAAATCTATATTTTATGAAACTTTACTCATTTTATGGAAAAAATTAAAGTTTCTAATATTTTTTAGTGAAAAATAATAATTATTTTTAAAAATATTTAAAATAATCATTTTTTTAATTAGTTTAATGGGATAATCTGAAAAATTAAAAGTTCAATAGTGTAATCAGTAAAACGTGCCAACTACAGTGGGTAATTCATTAGTTTTGTAGATAAAAAATTAACGTCTGTTTATTTTTTTGGGTTAAGTTCATATCACCACCTGGAATTTAGGGTCTTTCCCACTTAACCACCTGTAGTCAGTAAAGCTACATTTAAACTCCCGACTTTTTGAGTTGAAGTGAAAACGTCACCTTTTCCATCCAACTTAACCGTGCGTGTATGTCAAACGCCAAAAGCGCGTGAGAATGGCTGTAACAGTTAAAAAAAACCTGGTAAATATCTGAAATACCCTCTTCTTCCTCTCCTCTTCTCTTATTCTCTCTTCAACCTTCAAACCCACCAACACTCTCAAATCCACTCATCCTAACAATACCCACTCTGATTCTCGAGCTTTCTCATAAAGCCATGGGCTTGTTTACGATCTGATTTGGTTTGTTTGCAGGGTTGTGATCCGAAAAGTAAAGAAAATAAAGAATCTTCGAACTTTTTGGATTCTTGATTGAAAAGGGAATTACAAATGGAGGCTTGATTGGAGAACAAATGGGCACTGGGTTTGTTTTATTGTGGGATTTGGGTGTCTGTTTCTTCTCATTTTGGTGTGGGATTTGGGTGTCTGTTTCTTCTCATTTTGGGGCTTTTTTTAATTGTTAATTAGAATTGATGGGTTTCGTTAACTACAAGCAGACGAAGTGATTTCAATCCAGCTCTCAATTTTGACCCATCTTTTCCATTGATCCGCATAGCCATTATCCTCTTCTCATCTTTTTCAATCCATCTCTCAATTTTGATCTGATTTTGTTCGGAAAGATCACAGATCTGTTTGTTCCCCAGTCTCCATGGAGTTCTGAAATACATATTGGCCGATACTCAAAGAGAAGCAAGAAAGATGCTACCTCCCAAAAAAAATGGGGAGGAAGATAAGAAACATCCCTATTTTGGATATACTCCTTCAGCCTCCACGTGGTCTGTTCATAACAGGCCTGCATAATCAAACCGATCCAATTTTGGATATAATATTACTAACCCATCTTCTCTTTTGTACAATTTAATCATTCGTGCTTTTACGAAATATGGGTATTGTGAAAGAACTCTAGAAATTTACTTTCAAATGCATTTGTTAGGTTTTGCTGGGGATAATTTTACGTTCCCTTTTGTGCTTAAGTCGTGTGCGGAGTTATGTAGTGTTGGATTGGGGGAGATGTGTTCACGGGCAGAGTTTGAGAAGTGGGTTAGAGTTTGATATTTATGTTG
This sequence comes from Panax ginseng, assembly GCA_020205605.1. Classification (NCBI taxonomy): domain Eukaryota; kingdom Viridiplantae; phylum Streptophyta; class Magnoliopsida; order Apiales; family Araliaceae; genus Panax; species Panax ginseng. The sequence goes on along the minus strand of CM035138.1, from coordinate 7,208,227 downwards.
GGACTTCTTTGATTGATATGTATGTGAAATGTGGTCAAATGAATGATGCGCGGAAGTTGTTTGATGGAATGCCTATGAGAGATGTTTCTTCTTGGAATGCTTTGATAGCTGGGTACATTGTGATGTTTGATTTTGCGGAGGATTTGTTTAGAAGAATGTCGAATAGCACTTATTGCAATGTATGCATTACCAAGTGTAGTAACTGTGTATTCAGTAAAGATGCACAAAAGGTGACCTTCGTTTCTCATTCTTTGGTGGATCTTTTCTGGGTTTCTTGATTCATTTTTAGTCTCTCTTTATTTCCTTTCCCATTTCAAATCCATAGAGTTTCCCAGTTTTCTGCCAAATGCCAACATTGTTAATATTGCTTCCTTCCCTCTGTCAATTCTGCTCTGTTTCAATGCTCGAGAATTACGTACGTATGTAGACAAATTATTAATAAACAAAACCCTATCTCATCTGTCGGTTTCAATATATATGGAGGGTAATTAAGTCTTTAGCCAACTCAAGTAACGGAGTTAAGACGGAAAACATTTATTCACTTCAACTCAAAAAGTCGGGAGTTTAAATGTAGCTTTATTGACTACAGGTGGTTAAGTGGGAAAGACCCCAAACCCCAGGTGGTGATCTGAACTCTATTTTTTTTAACGGAATAACCCAATTTCAAAATAATAATTAGTTTAGTGGGGTAATTTGAAAAATTAAAGTTCAATTGTATAATCAGTAAAACTTGCTAACTACAGTGGGTATTTCATTAGTTTTACCGATTTCATTGATATTTTTATTTTGTAGGTACATGTGATGATTGTTTGTTCCGATGACATTTTAAAGTGTTCTTCCTTATCTTTTGTAAATTCTTATAATTTTAATAAAATTAATTAGTTGATAATTTATTTATTTATTTATTTATTTAATTTGTATAAAGGGGCACACTTGAGAAAATTTGCCCCGAGCCTTAGAAAACCCAGGACCGGCTCTGTCTCACATACTCACTCCCACTCACTCACCCACTCGCTCGTTCGTTCACCAGTCTCTTTTTGGGTTTCAATATTTGAGCATGTGGGGGTATAGAAGTGAGCAGCTCAAGGTGTAACTTTTTGTCTGTTCAAGGTTTTTGGATTTGCTCACTGACATAATCACAATTTTTTCAAACTACATGATTATGGATTAGTATATGTTGTTATCTCTGTGATGAAAATTTCATTTTTAAGATATGGTTGAGGGAAGTACATAAGGAATATGCCATTTTCTTAATACAGTACTGTTTTGATCTTTGATAAAATTTACTTTAGTAAAATTTAAGATGAGAGCAAGATATGCTTTCACAGTATATGACTTGTTGTCTTCTTGGGTTCTACGTGAAAATAATATATTTTGGTATATCCAAGAGAAATATGATGGTAAGATGTATAGTATTGGTGGATATCATCTCAAAGACATGACCTCTTCAACACGTTACTACCTGTGGTCCCAAATATGCTTGTGTTGTTTGTGCAGATATCTTTCGGCCTCCAAAAGCTTTTGGGGAAACCTGTTCCAGTTGGGGTAGATAATTTAACTTGGACATTATTGAGGTACATAAAACCAGACAGTTGTGATCATGATCCCTCTAATATTGAGGATTCAACAGAGACCTATAGCAAGCTCAATGTTGCTCTTGGTGTGATGCACGAGTGTTTTGAGCCTGTCAAGGAACCTCGGACCAGGAGGGATCTTGTTGAAGATGTTATTTTCAACAGATGGTAAGGTCCACTATCCTTTATCTGTTTTGTGTGCTGGAACACTACATTGTGTACTTTGTGATTAGTTGCATAATTAGAATCTCTTGCTAGTTTTGTTTGTTAGGGCCATATTTCTCTGTAAAATTTCTTATTATCCTGTTTGAACAGAGGGAGATGAAAAGGTATCTATCTTTTCAGATTTCAGAACACAACTTTGAGATATATTCTTTCAATCATATGATTTGTGCTAATTATTCTATTGATATTCTGTATTTCTGTTCTACCATGTTCGAGTTTTTCAATACTCCATTCTTCATTGCGTTTTGTAAGAAGTTTTTTCTTGCTTATGCATAAGTTTGGTTGCTCAAAGCATGTTTTTTCCCACTTCACCTTGACATTTTCATTATGCATTTTCCTTTGGGGCCTATTTTCAAAAGGTTCCCTCTGAGAGGGGACATAGTTAATACAGTATATTTCTTTCTGGAAATATTAGTAACTTTCCCATAAGTTTTTTTAAAATTTTCTTTTATTCAAGTTTGGTTAGAATAGAATCCATGCTGTTGCTAAGTTCCTTTCTTTCACTGTTCTCAAGGAGCATTTCCCTTTTTCTATTGCAGTAAGATAAATTTCCCATGAGAGAAACAGAACAACAATAGTACCTGCATCTCCTTTTCATATATGAATGTTTATTTTCATGCCACTTGTTAACATCTATTTACTTAAATATTATAGTTCTGAATTTTAAAATTTTGTTAACTTCTGCTTCATGCCTTCTTTAAATCTGTTTAAATCAATGCACTATATTATCCTAAGTTCTCTTCCTCATGGTACGAGACCTGAAAGAAACCAAACACTTACTAGACACACAAGGTTGTTGGGACTAAATCTCCTCGGTTATAGCAGTAGGGTCATAATATTCCTTCTGAGATGATTACAAGGTTCAATAATTGATGGTTCTGTATTCTACAAATGTACCGTGTTGAGTTACTGCATAAATTTTTCCTCGCATTTTGGTTTGGGTGATGTAGATATTCTTTAGTAGAATTTTGTCTTGGCTTTTTTGATATTAACTAATGATTAAAGCACTATAAGTCCACTGATCTCAATCTTCTCTGATGTTTCTTACAGCATTGGGTACTCTTTTTTTAGGTTGGTCATGTCTTCTATATATAACAAGTCTGATAATAATGATCTAAAATTGCAGGTCAGAGCTGAATCGTTTGAACTTTCAAGGGTTCTATACAGTGCTTTTGGAGAAAAATGATGAATTAATTACAGTGGCCACCGTAAGGTATCTTATGATTACATCCTCTTGTTGTGCTGCCTTATTTTTCTTGTTTTGATAGTTATGGTGATTCTTAAAGCCTTTTTCCTCCTTATTAAGGGTTTATGGTGAAAAGGTTGCAGAAGTCCCTCTTGTTGCTACACGTTTTCTATATCGTCGACGTGGAATGTGTCGCATTCTAATGAATGAGCTTGAAAAGGTAATCCAATCTTAGCACCTTGTTCTTTGTCCATATCTTATATCTATTTAATTTCTGGCTGTTGAGGAAGGAGGGAGGGAGATGATTGAGTGTTTGTGTTCTAGTAACCAAGAGTCACTTCATTGCTGTCCCTTCAAAACTTGTAATTATGAGACCCTTTGGTTTCTCTGACTTGTGAAATATTATCCCCAAGCATGTGCCTCACCTAAACAGCCAATTACACTTTTAATATTGTCCAAATAATTTCATTTTATCACTATATATTTATATATATTTATCTTGTGTTACGAAAAGTGCTGGGGGGATGTATAATTAACAGTAATATATTATCTTAAGCTTTCAACTTTCATGTTCATTTCTCAATTGCTAATATTTGATTCTTGTGTCAAGTTCTTGTAGGTATTATCTCTGGCTAAATTTCACCCCAGTTTATAATTTTCTGATTCTGTTTGAATTCTAGAAGCATTCCGTACTTATAATACCGTGAATATTTAGCATTACTCCCACCATCCCACCTTAAGTGACTTGGTTTTGATTTTCAGACTCCCCAAAAGAAGAAATCTTATTTAGACATTAATGTACATGTGTATTTGGCTTTTTTATTTTGTCATTTAAATCTCAATGGGTCAAGTGTTGGAAACTTTCTTATTTAATATTTTGTTTGCTTAAATGGGCACACTAGAAACTGATGTTTTAGTCATGGTTAATACACTCTTCCAGTAACAGTGTCAGCCAAATCAATCATGCGAACAGAAAGCTGCTCGAAATCGACTCGAGATTATAAATTCGTACTCGAATTCGAATTGTATTTGAAAAATTCTATTCAGATTCGACTCGATTCAAATATTTATTACTCGAATTCGATTCTACTCGAATCGAATTATGTTCAAACTACTTGTGAGCTTCAAATTCAATCTCGAATTCGAGTCTCCACATGAATTTTTTATTTTACTTAGAAATGAGAAAATTTATTTACTATTACACTTTACAAATATAAAATCACAATTAAAATTAAAAACAAACCAAAATAATAATAATTAATTTTCCTAATTTAATTTATATTTGTATATATTATAAGAGAATGTATCGAGCATCTAATCGAATATGTATCAATCGATTATGTATCGAAGCATAATATAAAAAAGTCGACTAGTTTAAATATTAAACGAGTTGAGTATAACCTTGATCAGATTCTACTTATATTTTTATTCGAACTATTTTTAATGCTCGGATTTGGATCATATTATTAACGAATCTGAGTCTCGCTCGTATTTTTTCGACCGAGTCCGAACTGTTTGGCTCGTTTATAACCTTATGTGGGACTGATGGATTGTTTTCTAACCCAAATTAGTTGATATACTCCCTTCGTTCCAAAATAAAAATTACTATTGACTTTTTGCAAGTGAACTTGTGATATTTTCAAACTCAATATTGATATAGGCATACTTAATTTTAGTCCATAAAATGATGAATATTGCAAACTATTTAAAAAGTACGGCTAATAATAAGATTAATTGTTTTGTGACTTTAAATAAATCATATCTTTTTTAAATTTAAAATTGTCTCAAAATGATTTTCAAAAAGTCGATAATAATCTTATATTTTGGAACTGAGGAAGTATTATATACTAGTTTCCTGTCACACACAATTGTTTGTGCAAATTAAAAAAAGAAATTATATTTTGTGGGTAGTGGGTGAGAGAAATTAGGAGGTGATAGATAATGGATAGAAGTGAAGAAATAAAAGAAAAAATTAGGATAAAAAAATTAAAAAGAATATTATAAATTAAAGAGTCCAAAATTAACCGCTCCTCTTGCTTTTCTTGCTTTCCTCTAGTTCAGACTGTTCAATAGCACACACCTGTGTGCAATTCAAAAAATTGTAAAAAAAAATAAGTTGATTTGTTTTAATCGTTTTATTTCTACTTTAGCCACTGAAGGTAGAACTCTGTCCATCACAAATTAGGTATCTCTTTTTAGTCTTGGTTTTGACATGGATTTTGAAAATTGTTGAAAACATGTTTACATATTACATGAGAATAAACTTTTTAATGACGGCCTATAAAACCACTAGTTTACAACATCTAATAGCAACTTGACAATTCGTTGTGTTAGGAGAAAATCAAGGAGATTGATTGCATCAACCTATTTCCTTTTGACTTGGTAAATGTTTTTGTTTATTTACAATGGTAGATGTTATCTCACAATCTGTAAATAAAATCAAATGCCTGGATTTTCTCTTAAAATACTTTCTTGGCCAATTGTGTTATTGGATGCTGTAAATTACTGGTTTTACAAATAGTCCTTAAAAATTTATTCTTATACTATATATTTTTCTTGTATAATTGGAAAAATATTATATAAATATACTGAGAAGACACCCCTTCAGGCCAGGCTGCAAGTTAAACTCATGAATATTCTGAGAATACACCTCTAGTAGTGATACAAAAGCCCTTGATCAGACTCTGGAGAGTGAGGATAAAATCACATCATATCCCAAAATAAATTATATATATATACACACACACATACACATATACATATATTGGGGACATAAAAATCTATTAAAGTATAATGCTCGTATGTGGTTTTTGCACGTCTTAAGAAAATCACTAAAAAGTAGGATTGCTTGGACCCCAAGGGATTTTAGGACGTAAGAGAGCATACTACACATACTTAGGGAAAAGGAGACAACTAATTTAGGACGAAGTTAGTTGTAAATTCTCTTGAAAACTCTCTAAATTTTGATTGTTTACTTGTTGGTATAGAGTGAACTTCAGTATGGTGTTGTTCGGTTGACTTGTGTACTTGAGAAAATCCTTTATTCAATTGAGTTTAATAGTGCTAGAATTAAATTGTCCTTATGCTATGTTTGGATTGAAGGAATGGAATGGAATGGAGAAAGGAATTGAATGATTTTTTATCACCACATGTTTGGTTGTTGTTGTTGGTAGGTGTTGCGATAAGATGGCATAATTGTCACATTCATCTATTCCATTGGAATGGGGCTCATTCAAACGCCTCCCCCATGGAATGAAATTCAAGGGAATGAAATGAATTTTTATTCTCGGGGTGGTTTATCTGCCTAAATGAGTAACTAAACACACTTTTTTTTCATTCCATTCCATTCAGGTCCTGATTCCTTCAATCCAAACGCAACACTAATTTTTCAATAGCAATTGAAAGAGGTCGTCCTATTTGAACTATGGATTTACTTCAGATTATATTGTTCTAAAGTTAATTCATAAAACAACCTCAAGGGAATGCACAAATTGGAGAGAAATATTTATCTATTTGTCATCACAAGTTGCAATCCCACGAATGTTATGTTCTTATTTTCCTCATTGTGTTTTGCTATTTGCATATATGTTTCTAGGCACTCATGGAATTAGGGGTGGAGAGGCTAGTTTTGCCTGCTGTTTCAAGTGTGCTTGACACTTGGATCTCTTCATTCGGGTTTTCTAGGATGACCGAGTCTGAGAGATTAAATTATTTGGATTACACGTTCCTTGATTTCCAGGGCACCATCATGTGCCAGAAACTTTTAATGAAGGCACCTTGCACAGAATCAGTTCCACTAAGTATGTTTCACTCCCCTTGGCTCACGTTCTAGAAAGATAGTATATTCATTATAAGGACTAATATTAACCTTCTTATGCTGTCTTTACGCAGGAGCTGAGAAACAACTTTTTGATGTTATCAGTGTAAATGATAATATGGATTTGGAAGGGAGCAGTGCTGTTTCTGAAATATTTCAAGCAGATCGAGTTGAGGACAGTGGAACTGTAGACCAAAAATCTAGGAAGTATGTCTCCTAGTCTTTCATTTCCTCAATTTTACTGCAATTGTAGTTCAAAGATGTTTGCGTCAGTGATGATCCTAACTAATTCCGACAGTGGATTAGAAGAAGGGGATTTGGGGATGTGAATTAGAAGAAGAAAAGGGGATGTGAACGGATAAAATTTAGATGACAGAAACAAGAGGGAGAGTGATAAGACTCACAAACTTGTCAACTTTTTCTTAAGTTTTTATTGTTCAGAAGCATGCCAAATAAATTCTACTTACTTTATTATATAGAAAGCTATTGAGCTTACCCTTGCACGAATTGGGGTAATGGCCACGAGGAAGAAATCGAAAGGAAACTGTACCGGACAAAACACTAACATATCCTTCAACTTACTACTCAAATGGTATCACATGGAATGCGCTACCTTCTATAACATGGAATGCACACTAATTTTGCTGGACCAGCCTTTTGCAACGGCTCCAGATAAATGGTTTTTGGTACTATGAAAAGCTAAATCTACCCATAAAAGCTTTTAGTTGTACCAGAGCATTGTTTGTCTCATTTGGTTTGTTTTTTCAGTTTTAGTCTTGTCTTCCCCTTAATAATTTACTTGGTTGCTAAAAGTTATTCACCAAATTGTCCCTTGTGAGTATTGCTATGGTGACAAAAGAATCTTACAAAAAATAGCTTACAAAATGATGTGACAAGGTGTAATTAGTTGATGATCCATCATACATGGGTGGGCCTAGTGATAATAACCAATTACAACCAACCACACCATCCATTTTTATTAACCATTATTTGGTCACCAAAGCACTATTGGTCCCTTGTATACATTAAACATTTCATCCAGCCTGACGGTTCTGGATAAGAATAAAAATAGGCATTTCATTCATAACCTTGTTGGTTGTTAAGGTATTCTTTGGAGTAAAGTTGGCAATGTTTTATGTTTAGGAAGGGACTGTAGCAGCGGATCTTAAAGACCAGATATTCTGTATTTTGCTTCAAAAAAAGATCTTTTGTATTGTAGCAAGTCTTAATTTGGATGAACTAGATTCAAATAAGTTCTTACCTTCATGCTATTTGACTTACTTTGAGCAGACTGGCTAATTGCTCGATGCATGACCTTCTTAATAGAAAGAATTTTGAACTCCGGCTCTCTTACGGCACTCTTAGACTGGATTTTTCAATCCAAATATGTTTTTGACTAGTGAAACTTTTACCTTTTCTCTTTTTATTTACCAGCTGATAAAAGGAAGTATTAATCAATTTATGATGAAATAATCCTTTCCATTTTTTGTTCTTGCAGGGTTTTTGTCTTTTTGTTGACATAATAAATGCCATGTAGTCCTATACGTGTGTTGGACCTATCATTGTTTACCCTTTAACATTTTCAATTGAGCTTTAAAATATTATTTGACACGACACTTTAATCACTTGATCAGAAAATTTGTAAGTACCTATATGCGTTCTTTACTGGAAGCATAAAGCTTCGGCACCCTGAAAATGTTATCCTCTTGTCTGTTTTAAATGTTCTTTACTCCGATTATGTTTTAAAACTTGTAGAGGTTGGTTCTGAAAGATAGACTGCGCTTACAAAAGACAATCTAAACTGAAATTTAAATCAATCGAGAAGCTTATTTTCTTTCACTTCATCCAGCTTCCTTCTATGAATATAAATTTGTGGTTTGGAGGATGTGTGGTGAAGAAAAACTGGAAGAATTTATATTTAAAGAGGTAACTAGGCTATATATCTAAATGTCACCACGATTATGTGAAAGATTAATTAGTATTCCCTGTCCTAATAAGCCGCGCCAAAAACAAATTTATGTATAATACCATTAATATAGTATCAAAATATATTAAATATATAATATATACAATTTTCCGGCACGTCTTAATTTCTGTGTGTTCTTTACCCAACAGATTTTAGAACTATAGTTATTATCCGCTCCATCCCCCAAAGAATGACTTAAGTACAATCTTCAGGCAAAATTTTGAATTTCAAATTAGAGGATATCGTAAAATAACATCCAACTTTACCCTTATATTTTGGCTTTAATATTATATCAGTGGACCCTATATAATAATGACACAAGTATGGGGTACTATATTTTTTTCGTATCCACATTATAAATTTGACTTGTGTACTTATGCCATTGTTTGGTGAAGAAATTACTTCTTTCTTCTTCTTTTTTCGTATTTGCGCTATTCTTTGATGACCAGGGGTAGTAATAAATACAACATAGAATGTTAGAAACCTTGCAAGTTTGTTAGAACTTAGAAACCTTTTGGAAATGGTTTTCTTACTTTTTGGGGTTGAGTGGGTGATATCAAGATCAGTGATAACTTTCTTGGATGCATAAAAAAGTGATGGGGTTACAGTATTTCCTGGATCGATTATGCCCTAGATTGATTTTTTGACGGAGTTTAGCCTTGGAGTTTGATGCAGTGTTTGTGACTTTGTGTTTATTGGCTGTTTGGTTTGTTGATACTAGACAAGGAACCGGGGGGAGGGGTGTGAAGTTTGAAATGGTGACAAATGATGTTAAACTCATAGAAAGATAAATTAAATTTGCGTAAGTGGTTTGTGAACCACTGCACTAATTTTATCCTATCTGATTTGGGCATTGCTATGTGTTGCAAAATCATCATCTTCTTCAGATATTAATAATTACAATGTTCTTGCAGAAATTTCTACTGAATTTACTGATTATTGTGATTTTTGCCAGTACTGCTGGGGGCAATGGCGATGATGGTGGCAAAGACGCAGCCGCTCTGGTTATTCTGGTACTGCCATATTTTCACCATTTTATCATTTTCTTTCATCTTGTTTCTATCTACATAGGTCTTTATTTTTTACCTTTGTAGTGAGATTATATGACCCATTCAATTCTCATAGGTGAAACAATCTACTGGTTTTGAATCCATTCCATGTCAAAGTGAAATCAGTCTCGAGAGCTTAGTTGAGGCTTCTGATTACAAAGAAGATGAGAACCATGGTAATGGTCAAATCATATGCTATAAGAGGAGAAGGATATCAAAGCCTGTGGGAGCTGAGGTCAGTGCATGTTAGGTACTTTGCTAGTGAATGACATAATTGTATTTATTTCCACTTGAAGCTGAAACTCAAGCTAATTATCCACAAGTGTCAATTGCGTCAGTTGGTTTTGGGACCAGGGGCCTAAAATTTTGTAGAACAAGGTGCAGATTCCTCCTTTGTAAAGGATATAGTAGGAGAGAGCTGCAAAATGTTGGTGTCAGGCTCATGGTTACTTATGTACAGCCTCGTAGTAGTTGTAGATGCCTATCAAGCTCAATTTCCATTTTCCCCCATTTCTGTGCCCAAAATTATTGCTTAGTCTTCTTGCAATATAGCCATCTATAGAATTCAAGACCTGGACTTCTTATATGTATATTGAAGAGGTATCAGGGTGAGGAGGGTATTCTCCCTTTGCTCGTCTGTCCTTTTTTCTTCCTTTCTCAATATCTTTTCTGATTCTGATTCTGATTTTCATCCCCCACCCCCTAGTGCTATTTGGTGAGAACCTTTCGGCCTCGTCATATATAATAGATTACACATGCCACTCTATAAAAGGTAGTACTTATCTCATTTGTTCTGCAATATTATGATCTTTTGAGACTACAGTTGGTTTTGTGGATATGGTAGTTGTTGAAAAAAGAATTTAGTAATTCAATTTATTATATATATACACCATAATAGACTTATTTACACACACACACACACACACACATGTATCATGTTTGTATAACATATACTGTGATATATTGATTAACATAAAGTTGTATAATGTAGCATAACATACTTGATTTGCAGCATAGATGGTTACATGTCTGTAATAATTCCTTGGTATTACAATGCCAAATTGATAAAGAGGGGACTGTTTTCCTTTTCCTTTTCCTTGTTAAGGGAGCGCAAACAGAGCAAGTAAGTTATGAGATTAAAAGTTTCCCTTTCCTCTTGTAGAGAGTTGGTCATTTAAACCATACCTTCCATGTCTAACTCCCTTCTCTCCTAAACTCCTCTCTTCTTATCTAATCAATAATATTATGAATATCTTAAATGTCACCGTCTCTAATTTAATGCAACAATTGAATTCTTTTTTAAATTAAATTTAAAAGTAAAACAGAAAAGAATAGGATATTACTTTCGATCAAGTTGCACTCGAATAATTTTGTATATTAAATTTCTCCTATTTGTTGAACTAAATATCAACTCTGTCTGAATTTAAAACTTCTAGTAGTGTTAAATTGCGAGGTTACGTATCATTTTATTTAGTAAGTATGAAGAAAATGTTAAGGAAACTTGTATTTCCAAGAAAATGAAATTGTCATACCATTATCATTTCCTTAAAATCTCAAAAGAAAGATATCCATTTGCTATTCAGATTTAGCAAAATCTCATTACTTATTTATTTACCAAAAAAATAAATTCTCATTATTTGAACCCTAAACAATCAATGCAAAAGTTATAAAAATTATATAATTTCTATACCCTCTCTCTGCAAAGTAAAATAGTCAAAATTCATAAATTTGTATCAAAGTCTAATTTTTTTTATATTATTATTTTATGTCTTTGATTAATTTAAAATTTGTTCCTTATGATGATCTTATTGAATGGATATATAAATAAAATTTAATTTGTTACCATGGTTGAGTACTTACAACTTTATGATGCAGTCAAAACCAAATTTGGAAGCAAAAACAGAATAAACAATATACTCATTAGTCTCACAGTTGCGCTGCTACACGCAAACATTCCCTTCACAGGCCCCCATTACAATGCATGTAAGTTGAATATCAAAAAAACTCTCCACCAAATTAATGAGGGTAGCGATAAGAAGTATTGTAAGAATATTCTTATCCCTTTCTGCATGCCTCGTATATTTGTCATATATATATATACATATATATATATATATATATACATACACACATACACACACACGAAAAGGATTAAGGGCTTATTTCTTGATTTTACATACTTTGCATAAGTTCTTTAGCGACGGATCAGGCGACGGTTCAATCTGTCGCTATAAATTCGATCAGTCGCAAAAAGTTAAGACTATGGTTCTCTGATATAGCGACAAACTGAACCGTCGCTAAAAAGGGTGAGCATAGTAATTACTATCTTTATCTTCTATTACAATTATAAGCAGATGAAATAAAAAAATTATTCAGCTTGTCCGCTAGAACTTATAGAAGACCGGATGAAACAGTTTAAAAATATTGCGCTGACTTGGGCTAATTGGTGGCATTTCTGTCCATAAAATTTTGTAATCTAGTCCACTAGAATAACTAGTGGCCGAGCTGATTTTTTTTTTAATTTCATCCGTTAATAATTGTAATGAAAGGTAGAGATGATATTTGTCAATTTTTAATTCATAACAAATAAATCATTACTTATGTGTATATATATAGGCTATATGTATATACACAATCACAGATTATATGTAATATCTGATAGGTATAGACGGATTTTTTGAAATTTATTTAATGATTATCATAGCCAGAATAGCCAACTGTGTTTTCATATATATATATATATATATATATATATATATATACTGAACAATTAAATCCCAATATTTTACTCATGCCACCAACTATTACACCCTTGCCAAAATTATGAAGTAAATAATTGGGTGCTGCAATTTGAATTTAAATTCCTAAAGTCAAGCACACGACAAATAATTGTTCCATCACTACCTATGCTATGCACTCTTCTATTTTGTTATACATATCATATAGAGGTATGGATGACTACCCTCCCTGCTTATGCCAGTGCATAATGCCATTTATTACTTACTACATGATCCAGCCACCTTGGTGTGGGCTTTGAAACAATAATTATTTGGTAGCTAGAGTTTATAAATGACTTGCAATATATTTATAAAGAATATTTATATTGCCTTTTCTTATAAGAGATTTGTATTTGCTGCGACGACACCTTATTCCATTTTTTGTTTATAAAAATAGATTTACTCATTAAACTTACAATGCTAGAAGTAATTGAAGGAAAGAAAAGAACATATATATGCTTTCTCAGTTATTGGTGATGTATGTAATTGAAAATTTGGATTAAAATTCCTTGAGATTACTAATTTAGAAAGGAATGAATCAAACTTTGAGGCGCCTACCAAAACAAAACACAATAGGGACCCACCCCTTTCTCCTGCTGTTTGCAAAAGGAAAATGGTGGTCTCAACTTCTGCCTCATAAAAATGGATTCAATCGAGATACGATTATTTGAAACCATCCATCTAAATATTTTCAATGCTAATATTAGCTAGCTATTACCTATTAGTGTGTAATTAATTGCCTTGCCTTTACTTCAAAATTTATCATGTTTACCCATTGAAGCGAGTATACATGCAATCAAAAATTTCAGCTTCTGTCTCAAACTCCTCTTATAAGAAAGAAATCATCAAATAATTCACACTTCTGTCAGTTCGTTGAATGAGTATGGTTATCATTGAAATTAATTTTATTATATGTAAATAAAAAAATCACATTCTAATTTACATATCGATCAATTGACTAAAATTATCTTATCTCGACTATTCTCGTTAAATAAACATCAATTTTACCTCAATTCAACCGACCTAAACTAGCTACTCACCCTCACCCTCACCCTCACCCACCGTCTCTCTCTCTCTCTCTCTCTCTCTACATATTAACACACGTGAACCTTTTTTTTCTTTCTCTCTCTCTACCTCCACATGCACACAACACAACAAAATCTCCTCCTCCTCTTCCTGCTGTAAAACAAATTACATTATTTCCATCTTTATTTCCTTCTCTCTCTTCTTTCTACCTTTTTCTCTCTTTTTTTCTATACCCTCCTTCCTCAAAAGCTTTGGCAATGGCTTTATTTTCTTTTGGGTCTGGTAATTATACTAATACAATTCTAATATGCACACTTGTGGTTCAATTTCACATAGCTTCATCAGTTCTACTACTGGGCTTAAGGAACCACCACCATAACAGCCACTACAGGCACCCAATGCTCCAGGCCAACCAGACCACCTGCGCTCTATTCATGGGCACTTGGGTCCATGATGATTCTTACCCAATTTACCAATCCTCTGCTTGCTCCATAATTGACCCGGAATTCAATTGCCAAATGTACGGTCGACCCGACTCCGATTACCTCAAATACCGTTGGAAACCCGCCAACTGTGAGCTACCCATGTCGGTAACAAACATTATTAAAACTCTGTGTCGGATGTTACCAATTCTGTTGATAAATAATCCAATCCAATCTCTGTTTTCTTTAAACCGCAGGTTTAATGGGCTTGAGTTTTTGATGAAAATGAGAGGGAAAACTGTGATGTTTGTGGGTGACTCACTGGGCCGTAACCAATGGGAGTCGTTGATTTGTATGATTTCAGCTGCAGTGCCACGGTCACCTACCCAGATGATTAGAGGAGATCCTCTCTCTTCATTCAACTTCATTGTGAGTAGTGTTTTTTGTGGCGCCATTTTTAATATTGGACCATCCAATAATTCGGGTTTTGTTATGGTGAACTGCAGGAGTACGGTGTGGCCGTGCAATTCTACAGAGCTCCATATCTGGTGGACATTGAGTCGGTTCAAGGGAAGAGGATACTGAAACTGGAAGATATCTCAGGGAATGGAAACGCGTGGAGGAATGCGGATGTGCTGTCGTTTAACACAGGTCACTGGTGGACTCATAAAGGATCTCTCCAAGGGTTAGCAATTTTAGCCCACCTTATGTTTTATCTTCCTTAATACTACTAGATTAAACTATAAAGTGACAATAATGCAGTTTGAACTCTGGTGTGTGGCTGGCTGCTAATTTTCTTACGAGTATTCATAGTACTATTTTGACTTTTTACATCTTCATCTAGTAACATTACTTACATTTCACCATTTTATTATTAAAAATTACGGTGATTTTAAAAACTACGATCCTCACCTAGAGTTAAGTTTTGTTGTGCTTCTGTTTTTACAATATATATATAAAATATATATACGGGAATTGATATTTCCACATCATTTGTTAGATATTTTCATATGCGAGTAGGGCCCACAACTAATATATGAGTGCTACGTATGAAAATATAAAAAAATGATGTGGAAATATTAATTTCCAGTCTTATATAATTGCAACTTTATAATTTTTTGTGATTTATCTAAAAATATTAAAAATGATTTTATAATTTGAAATAGAAGTAAATATATACAAGAAACCGAAACAAGGACCATTATTATTTTTTTGTACCAAGGAGTATATAAGGAGAATGGAAATTTAAACCATGAAAGTCGTAGGTGATGATAATTTGTGATCATTTTTGGAGGACTACAACTTAGGTTTTCATTTGCTTAGGGGGGAAACTGTGTTTTCATTAAGTTTGTATTATGATGTGTGGTAATTATTTATAAGAAGGTGTAATGATAAAACAGGTGGGATTATATGGAATCAGAAAAGACATTGTATCAAGATATGGATCGTTTGGTTGCTTTGGACAGAGGGCTAAGGACATGGGCCAGATGGGTTGACGAAAATGTTGACAAAAGTAGAACCAGAGTTTTCTTTCAGTCCATCTCTCCGACACACTACAAGTATGTTATCTAATTCTCTTTATATATAATATGGGGTATCATTTTCAGCCAAGTATATATAGATGGCGTACGACCACGATTCAAAAAATTCATTTCATTGTGCTCATTACTCCTTTTAGTTGGTTTAAAAAAAATTCAAATTATCGTCTATTATCTACATGAACGCCTGCATGCAGATGTGTTCATTGAAAACAATACGTAGTCACATTGACTACTAATCATTTCTCATATATGTATATATATACGTGTGTTTTATAAAAATTGCCTTTTAGTTGTCTAAGAAGAAGATAGAGAACAAAAAGGTTCCATTGGTGATTGCATGGCCCAACATCATAGCTGTAACCACTAATTAGAAATGCAAGTTGGAGCAGGTTTTGGTGGGAGGTGGGGGCCTATGCCTATATCATGTTACCTAATCTCATTTTCCAAGCTGCCCACAATTTAAGCCTAACTTTTCTTTTTCCAGCCTTTTTCTCATCCATTACTCCTACTGTTTTCTACATTCAAATCCAATGAGGAGGGAGAATTCAAGTTACATTTTGTTGTGATTTTCAGCTAAGCGGCCTCAAAAACTACTTTTTCACAAAGGGTAAGGGAACTGTAGTGCAGAAAGACTAGGTTTTAAACAAAAATTGATTTCTTTATTTTGCTGGAGTCATCAAATGAGAACTTTATTTTAGTGTACAAAGTATATACTAAAACAATAATCAATTAAACGTTTAAAGAATTTGACTGATTGATTTATGCAGAAAATGAATCCATGTAATCTCTGTCATTCAAATCTTACCATATTATTATTATTGTCCAAATTGGTTGCCCAGTGGTCAGTTGTTGAATTATTTGTCCTTGTCCAGTTTGTGAATTATGAACAAAACAACGGGTTGTCCACAGAACATGGATGGCCTGTTTTTCTTTAAATAAATTTCTGTCACTAGTTTCGTCGGTGACTAAACATGTGAAGTTGCCTGATGGGGCCAAAAAGTTTAAAAGTGACCAAACAAAATAATAGTCAACCAAACCTCCTCTTTTATGCCAAAGGGGAAACATACATATAAACACTGGTATTAGTGGTCAGTACTGATCGACATTCACCGGGAATAATGATTCTCACAAACTATCCCCAACTCTTTGTAGTTGTAATTTTATGATATATATATATATATATACAAATACTGATATTCACTCCAATACTACTAAAATGTTGCAGTTTTATACCTTAGTTAAATATTTTCTCTATTATATACATATTTTTGTTACAGTAATTGAAAATATATGCACAATTATAATACTACATTATATCCTAAGAATAAGACTTATATTAATTTTTTCTATAATAATGAATAACGTTATTAGTAAGTTGACTGTTTTTGCAGCCCATCGGAATGGAGTGCCGGGGCAACAACGGGGGCGAAAAGCTGTTACGGCGAGACGACCCCAATGAGTGGCACAACATATCCAGGGTCATATCCAGACCAAATGAAGGTGTTGGAGGCAGTAATAAGGGACATGAGTAGCCCAGCTTATGTGCTTGACATAACAACGCTATCCGCGATGAGGAAAGATGCGCATCCATCCATTTATAGCGGCGATTTGAGCCCAGGACAGAGAGCTAATCCTGACCATTCTGCTGATTGTAGTCATTGGTGCCTTCCTGGTCTGCCTGATACTTGGAATCAGCTATTTTATACTGCTTTGTTCTTTCAGTAACTTGCTGGAGTCTGTCTTTTACCATTGTATTTAGTCAAATTAGTCCCATTAATTTGTCTAGCTAGCTATTTATATGATGTGGTCCAACGAGAGGCTACATGTATAATTTGTTACAAATTCTGTCTCCCTCAAAATTAAGCATTGGAATGGGGGATGTGATGTATAGTTTCTAGTTTCCTACTGTATGCATATGAAGTCATAATGACAATGTTTGTAAGTGGCTCTGTTGGGTTTTCACAATGGTTTGGTCAAAAATGAAACTTGAACACTCCCATATGCCACACACACACACACACACACACACACACATATATATATATATATATATATATATATATATATATGTGTGTGTGTGTGTGTGTGATATTGTGCACCAGGTCAATCCTTAAAATGAATTAACTTTGATTAATGAAATAGTAAAAGAATAACGACTGAGTTGTTATTTTTGGGATTAAAGACCAATTTGTGCTTAGTCCATCAACTCTTTTAATCTTTATATGTAATATTTTCAAGTCTTGGCAACAAAAATGCATAAAACAACAATTGATGTTTTCAAACTATCAAAACTAGAAAGAAAAAGAAAAGAAAAAGAAAAGAAAAGAAAAGAAAAAATACAGAAAGTGGGAGATACCCACTAGAAAAAAAAAGGGTAAGTTAAGTGGGCCAGTTTTCTTTTCTAGGGCGGATGTTCAACTAGTTGATTGGGAACGGAGCAAAGTTGCCGTCCCTGGTTTAGGCCTGAGACACAGTCACACAGATGACTGCTAGTCAGCTTCTAAAGATTGGCATACAGCCCAATTGTATGTTAAATAGTAGTAGTACATGCTATGCTCTTACTTTATAAAATACTCCATCCATCCCACTAGCATATTACTCTGGGCTGTCCCAAAATGCTTCTCATTTTTAAGACTTCAATCAATATAATCTTATAATTTGTAATGGACTTGTTACTTCCTCCACTCTAGATGATTTATTTTTTTAAAATTATTTAATGTTTTATATAATCTAAATGAATTAACTATAATCTTTCTAAAATTACCCTCATTGAAAAATGTTAAAAATGAAAGAAAGTATGAGATAAATATATGTTTGTCTGACCTTTTCATTTCATTTCATTTCATTTGTACTCAAGGATGGGTATTAATGGCATAAGACGGTTCTTGTTGGATGAATTTGTCACGCAGTCTGAGATATAAAATTCAATATAAGAATAAGTTGCAAGTGTATAACAAATGTAACATTGGAACTTTAATCATATAAAATAATGATAAAAATGCAACTCATCAAATATGGTTCCAGATTTGAATTCAAAAGTTGCTTCTTGAATTGCAAGTGCAAAAGTGAGAGAATTCAGTGTTACTATAACACATTAAACCAAATTTAGACACCACCGGCTGTAGCTTTATATTACAAGACAAGATCATAGCGGTGTTACAATTACTAACGCACTAAACACCTGCTACACTGACAACACCACAATCTAATATGCCAATCACAGTAGAGGTTCATTATTCACTTTACAAATGGCACAGCACTGCAGCATTTCTAGAACACATTCGACAACTTCTACCCTTAAATTCACAATGAAACTAGGGGAATACTAGCTGCGAATCGTGACCTCGGGAGCACCTACTTCCATCATTCGTGGAACATTGTCCATAATCTTTGTCACCAAATTCTTGCTTGGAACAGAAGGCTGCTGTTTCTCGTACGCTGAATTATGAACCCCAAGTGCAGCCCTGCCCGAGGGATCGAGGTTATTTGACCACGAAGCATCCCACTTGACAGCTTTGGCTGTACTGCATGCTATACTTGCTCCCCCTGGTACAGTCAATGTCGCTGAATTCTGCATATAACCAAATGAACAAAATTGCAGATAGTCGCCTGATATTATCTATTTAGTTATATTGATTTATTGCATACAGATTGATTTGTGACTAGTCTGACAAGCACACCTGCGGAAAGAATCTCTCAAAAATCATTCTGTAGTAGTAGGCTTCCTTTGTTACTGGGGTATTATGTGGGAAGATATGTGAAGCATTAAGCATCATTCTGTCTGACACCTGAAAGGAAAAAACAAAAAAAGGTATTAGTTAGTAAAATTAAAAAGAATTGTGAGATTCTAAAAATTTTGAAATGAAAAGAGAAAAATGATGATAATACATGTTGTTCAGCATGGGCTTTGAGCCCATCAATCCAACTGTAGCCAACACCATCACTGAACTGCTCTTTCTGCCTATATAAAATATGCTGTGCAAGGCATCAAACAGGACATGTAAGTCTCACTCTTAGATTTGATCAGGGAATAACCATTAGAAGAAGTCAAGTCATCAATTCAAACCTTAGGCAGATAGGGATGATCGTTATCATCAAAAGCCCTCCTAAGAATCCACTTTTCAATTCGTTTTTCTTCCGGTTTAATCTAAAATTGAAGCAAATTTTCTTAGTGGCTGTAAATGACATGTTTCTAACATAAACACAAGCATCCAGATGAAAACTGTTCCTTACCATCTTCCACTCGGGGTCAATACTCATTGCAACATTAATGAATTCCTTGTCTAAAAATGGAACCCGAGCTTCTAAGCCCCATGCAGATGTTGCTTTGTTTGCTCTCAAACAATCATATTGGTGGAGGGCCTTTATCTGTGAACAAAATAACATTGAAAACCCATTTGATGTCATTTCTTTTATTTAAGATCCCTTTACAAGAAAGAAATTCTATGAAGTCTATTACCTTGTGACATGTTTCACGATGAAATTCTTCCTTGTTGGGTGCTTTGTGGAAATATAAATACCCACCAAAAATCTCATCAGAACCTTCACCAGAAATAACCATCTTCACCCCCAGTGACTTGATCTTACGCGACATTAAGAACATAGGTGTGCTAGCTCTAATTGTTGTTACATCATAAGTTTCAATATGGTAAATAACATCTTCAATTGCATCAATTCCATCCTGCAACATAAGAAAGAATTTTAACTTGCCAATTAAGAAAAGAAGGCTCTAGCCACAAGAAATTTGGGAGATAGTAGTTGTATGAATACCTGAACAGTAAAGTGAAACTCGTGGTGGACAGTACCCAAATAATCAGCAACTTCCTTTCCAGCCTTCAAATCTGGTGACCCCTGCTCGATAAATGATGAAAAGGATATTATATTAGGACTAAAACTAAGCTCTAGCAATTGAGTGGATTTTCATCGTAAAAGCAAAAGAACTCGCCTCAAGGCCAACACAGAAGGAGTGAAGTTGTGCTCCCCACTGCTTGGCAGCCTTAGTGCCTGCCAAGTGACGAGCAGTGATGGAAGCTACCAACGATGAGTCAAGACCTCCGGATAACAAAACCCCGAAAGGTACATCAGTCATCAGCCTTTTAGTCACAGCCTGTATTATATATTACATTAGTTATCCTTATAAGACTCTGCTCATTTGAGTTTGTGATAAATTTAAAGCTAAAATTCTTAAAGGTCTCACATTTTCAAATGCACGCCTTAGAACAAGGGGATCATATGGAGTTGATGGAATAGCTTCCGAGAACCAAGTAGGGTTGTACCATCTTTTAAGTACGCATGTTTTGCTAGAGTACAAGTGCCCTGGTGGAAAGACCTCAAAATGTTCACAGTCATCATGTAAACCTTTTAATTCAGAAGAAATCCAAATTGATCCTGGAACAGAAGATCAAATCCATATTATACAACTATATCAGTCAATTCCTTTGTAGAAATAGTGATGAATTCACTTTTGAACGTATAAGTGAAAGTTTACCATCAAGTCCCCAACCAATATAGAGGGAGGTGATCCCAATGGCATCACGAGCAATAATGAAGCTGTTATCGCGGGTATCCAGTAAGACAAAGGAGAACATCCCATCTAACATGTCCACAAAGTTTTCTCCATACTCTTCATACTAATGAAAAGAGATTAAGGTTGACAATTAGTAGAATTAATTAATTTGCAAACCAAAAATTGAAAGAATTGATAAATAATCCAACAAATCATATTCAAACAAGTACATGTTATACGTAGATCCAGAAATATCTACTATGAGGCTATAAATTAGGATTATATTCTTATGAGACCACTCACAAGATGGGCGATAACTTCACAATCGCTACCGGTTCTGAATTTGTGATTAGGCAAACTCTTCCGCAGTTCCTCATGGTTATATATCTCTCCATTGACCTGGTTTTTAACACAATATTTTCATCCAATCAAATCAATCATTTTTTTATTTTTTATTTTTTGTAATTTACCTGAACTCAACCTAAACAATAATAAAAAACATAAGGCTGACAAATCATATTAGTTTCCTAAAGGTGACCCACCGTAACGACAATTGTCTCATCTTCATTGTAGAGGGGTTGATCACCAGAAGCAGGATCAATGATTGCTAGCCTTTGATGAGCCAAATAACAGTCACCATACTGGTATAGACCGCTCCAATCAGGACCACGATGCTTCAATCTAATTCGTTGCGCAACAATAACAAATCAATTAGCACCTTTTCATCAATTAGTTATATTAAACACCAGCTAATGAAAGTCAACCCATTTTTTCCATGATTAAAAAGAACACAAGCCCAATATGCACTTATCGTTCCACTATTGTGAAAATGATTTTGACGGCAAATTAATGTATCTTCCATGTAAATGACCAAAATCTTGCTCTAACATTAATATTACAAAAGGTTCCCGCATTATTGTCATTTTTCTTCATAGATAGGATCTAATAATCCCTTAATTTATTATTGCTACTGGTGCTGGCAGTTGGACTAAGGAACTATTCTGGTAAAGTCTCACATCTGTAACTCATTTATAATGAAGATTAGCTGATTACATTCCCCAAAAGGCAAAGAGAATAACATCCACCATATTATCAGTATCAGACTTTGATATTAAATTTTTTCTCTCATAACATATAAATTGAGTCAATTACAACGGTTTCATATTTTATTAAGTCACTATAACAATTAAACTTGAAGAAAAATAACACAAGATAAAAACAAAGAAAAGGGTCCGACAGAAACGAAAATTTTCATGTTTTACCCATAATATTACCTAATTGCACAAAAGAAAAATCTAAATAAAATTGGGAAATGCTGGCTGAATTATTGGCAATAAATAAAAGAAAACAACACAAAAGAGTACCTGCGTGAGAGCTCAAGAACGCGAACCCTTTTGGCCTGAGAATCATCAGAGCAACCCAAAACTGCTAGGATTCCACACATGATGGTAATAGTTTTATTTTTTTTTAGCAACTAGAATACCCAAAAAAGAAGGATAAAAATACGGATCTGGAAACAAAGATTTTGGTTATATATTCAAAATAATATTTAAGATTAGGTAGCTACAAGAATGGAAGCAACAAATGGATGAGAGAGAAAAAAGGAGGGAGAAGGTGTATTGGTAATGGGCAGAGAAAGGTGGAGGTGCTGCAGAATACTAGGAGAGAAGGACACGTACTAGTAGTGTTTGAATCAGGAGGTAGTAGTAGTAGTAATATAGAAACACCATCCCTTGGTACGTACGTATTTATAGTGGATATGTGGGACCCATCTGACGATATATCCATGCCAATTCCTCTCAAGCGGCGACGTTTTTTCCATCCCACCTTATCCACCCACTCCTAGCCTTGCATATTCTTCGCGTCCCAAACATAACATTGGCCATTGGGTAATGATATTTTTATTTGAGTGGTGCTAGAGACATAAATTATTTTATAAATATTTTATAAATTGTTGATGTAGAATATTTCACGTCAGTCTATTGATCAACAAATTATTTAATGTAGTCTTGGTCCTCTGTAATATCTTTGATGTGGAGTATGATCGTCGATGGTTTGTAAAATATTTGTAAAATAGTTTGTGTCTCTAGCATTATTCTTTTTATTTTTATGAGACAATATGTATATGATCTTATGAAGGGTGTTAAGTATGTATATGTCTAGATAGCTATTTTACATATATTATTATTAGCTTATTAGAAATTGTTAACGTTAAGATCTTCTGCCACGTCCGTCAATCAAAACGCCTCGATCTTGCCATCGATGCAAAGAAACACAGAACACCACAAGCTTGACGGCTTTTTCCGTCGGGAGATAGCTTCGAGCGTGAGTCGATATTAGTGTTCACAAGGTTATGATGGAGGAATGTAATGTCTAAAGATATCTGAGAGAGATCATAATTTCTGTTGTGTGTATGTGAGAATATGAATATGAAAGTGTATGAGAACGTCATCTCTTTGTGAAGACTTCCTTTGCTGGGTTATACTCTCTTCTCTCTGGATTCTTGTGCCCTACCACTCACCACCATCCGACACACATTTTTCGATCGATGGGTTCTACCGAGCTAACGTATAGTCTCATCCAATCGCTTTTGGCCCTTTGTTTTCTCTGGCAAGTAAAATGATTCCATCCACATTAATGCATTGCAGGGAGTTTTGGTCAACCGTCAATAACTTTTTCATCATTCTAAAGTCAAAACAATAGATATTAAAATGTCTAAATGGGTCGATCCACTTAACCCGGTCTTATAGGTTAAAAATAGAAATAATATGGTGATTGGTACGTGACTTTCATGGGTTCAATAATAAAGGCCCAATAGATTAATTAAATGAGTAAGCCCAATTTATCCGGCCCAAAGAAAGAAAATATCATGACCCAACAGAAATATTTGTTTAATTTCTGGATCAATGAATTTGGCAGCTGGCTCATATTTCGAATTATGACGTAAGCTCAAGCCGAGATTGTTATAATCTGTTCCCTTAATTATTTATTTCAGTCACAGCTAGCTAACTAGTCTTCACAAATTCTCAATTATTTCATGGTTAATTTTGACGTTTGATTCAATAGTATATGCATATGCATGCATGCTTAAATAAGGCCGGCCCAAAGAAAATTAATTAAGGAAAGAAGAGAATTAGTTAAGTTAAAGACACTCATATGATCGAATTCCATATTTTGGATAACTCTTCTATGTATTTCATATATTTTGTTATAAATATATGAAATTTAATAAAATTATAAAAAAAATTCACTTATTACATATTTTTTATTAAAAAAATATAAATATTTTCTATCACATTTCTCCATAAGGCCTCCCATTACTTTTATTTATGAACAGGAAAGTATTATTCCGGGACCGTCGGACAAGCCACGTGTGGTGAAAGTGGTCTTTGTTTGACGAAGGTAAGGTTTATCCACTTTTTAGAAAGGTCACATGCTGAGTCATCAATAGTAGACTAGTGTTTATACGAATTATTTTGGTTAGACATGAATATATTTAAATTTTATTTATTTATATTTTGATTTATTATTATGATTAAAATATAAATAAATAAAATTTAAATATATTTATATTCAATTTTCATGTCCAAATAGAATTTTTTTGATGTTTATACAATAAAAAGTCAAAAAAAAACTAGTGCTTTTTTTCAACTGTCCACGTGTTTACAACAAGGATTAAAGCGGATATAGTTTTTAAATACTACTACTAAAATGACACGCAATGCGCGTCCGGTAAGAAAAGTATAGGATAATATTAAGGTGCTCTTTGTTTATATCTGATTGTCTTTTAATGGATTGTCTCTTATTCGATTAAGAAGCGTGATCTTTTATTTTTTTGTTTTTTACCTCTGAATGTTTCTTAATCGGTAAAGCATGAAAATAAAATCTTAATAATTAAGAGGTACCTCTTAATGAAATTTTTGATAATTTTTTTATATAAATATATTCAACAATATTATACACTCATTTTATTAATTTGAATATTTAAAATTATTAAATAAAATTTTACCCTTTAAAATGATAAAATAGTGTCATTAAGAGACAATTTACTTTTTAGTTATCAAATATTTTTTTAGATTCAAACCTCATAACTATTTAGATGATCTAATTTATTAAGATATCATAATCATTTAGATCTTAATTCTCAAATTTATCAAACACAACCTAAGTGTTAGATAATTGTTCTCTTTTATTGGTACTAGTACTACTAGTATGTATTTTATTGGTAGTATTTTAGAAGTTCCTAATATTTGATTTTATCTTCACCACAGTAACTTAATATACCAAATAAATTAAAGTACTCCTTTGATCATAAATAAATAAATTTCTTACTTGGGTTTTCATTCGTGACATTTGGTTATCACGGATATTATTTCAACAACTAATTTTTCAACTGTTACTCATGATAATAAATAGTTGAGATTAAAAGTAATTTTTATCCTGCCGTCAAATGGAGAAGATCTATCCGGCGACATAAAAAATAACCAAAATACACTCCCTCCCGTAATACTTCCCTGTGACACAATCACATGGACGAATTGTAATTATCTTTTGTTTATATATATAAGTGCCATCTTTTTGAATTATTTTAAAAATAATAAAAAATATAATGTATATATCAAGATTGGAAATGGAACCCATGCCCCTAGTGCAGTGTAGTGTTATCTGCAAACGTCATTTTTTTTTTGAATGTCTGTATAAGGGTATAAATGAATCAAGTCGATCCGAATATTAAATTGTTTAAATTTAGTTCACAAAATTTATCGAGTATAAAATAAGGTTTGATTAAAGCCATTTCGTTTAAATTCTAAGAGTATATTCGATTCTAAGCAGTCTGAAATGCTTTGAACATTTCGAACGAATATGATCCGAGTATCAATAGAAAATTACAATTTGAGGAGGTTCGAATAATTTATCGAACTTTAAAATTTGTTCATATTTGACTCAATTATATTTCGAGTTGAGCTCGAATCGAATTTTTAGTCAAACAAATACGAATCGAATCCGAATTATTTGCTCATTTTGCAATCTTAATGGAATTTTATCTTCCTCTTTGCTTATTTTTTTCCCCGCTAAATCTTCCTCTGTTCAATTTTGATGTTGAGCGACTTTATTTTTCTTCTTAACTTACAATTTTGCTTTCTGCTTTCTGCTTTCTGCTTTCTGCTTTCTGCTTTCTGCTTTTTTTTCTTCTTGACTTACAATTTTTTTCCTTTTACAATTTTAGGGAGTGATAGAATTTTGGTCATTTTTCATGTCGTCATAAAGATCATCCTACTTCTGATGGCAGAATAGAAATTGTTTCTAATATCAGTCTTTTATTATCATGATCAACTATTGAGGAGTTAGTTGTTAAAATAGTATATGTAACAACCCGTTCTCATGGATGAAACCCAACTTAATTAAATATATATAATTAGGTCTAGTCCTTAAAATTAATTATATTTCAACTATTAGTTTTGTACATGAGACTTTAACATGATATATTCTCAATATGGTAAAGTATTCGACTTAAAATTAATTAATATTAAATAATGAGAAGCTTAAAGTATATACTTAATAAGTTTCAGCTTAAATTTAATCGATGTATGAATAGACTACGGGCATATTTAGAAATTGACTCACTATTTAAGATGGATGGCGTACTTTTTTGGAACGACAATAACATAAAGTTTGGACTTTATATTTAGTTGAAAATAAAAACCTTTTGACAGAGATTGTTATGTACCATTTTCGTCTTAATATTTATATATATATATATATATATATATATATATATATATATATATATATATATATATAGAATTAAAATCGTAATGATAGGTTGTTGGGGAAGAACCCATTTTTAAATAGTAGATGAAACTTGTACCGGCTTATAAATAAAAAAAAAAAAAAAAATTATACAAGCCATATATATATATATAGAATTCCATCCATAAAGAAATAGGTTGTTGGGGCATGACCAATTTAGTAGGTAGAGCTTATACTTAAAACTTATAAAAAAAAAAAAAAAAATTATCTAAGGCCGGTACAAGCTTTCTACTGCATTTGGCCAAAAAAATAAGGTTCTTTCCAACAACAGGGTTCTTTGTGATGGAGAGACTATATATATATATATATATATATATAAAATCAGGGGTTCTCTCCAAATGAACTGGAAGTATGCGAGAACAATAAAAATAGAATAATATTTTCCATGCAGAGTGACTGCAAATCATTTCTAAGCTATTAATTTCTGCATAATATATAGCTCAAGAATACGTAGCAAAACGTACTTAAATTTCATTGCTATAATTTCCTAGTCATGGATATGAAGTGCTGAATCTTTTGATTCCAAAAGGAAAATAGTGATGGGGTGAGTTTTATAGATTTACTTGTTACCATAAAAAATAAAAATTCATCCCTTCTGTTGACTTTATAAACTCAACTCAATTAATTACCCCTACAATTTAGTGATACCAAGAGTAAAGAGCACTCTTTGTTTGCACACACAATTTTATAGACTAAAATCATAAATTTATTTTAATATTAAATATAGTTTTACTTCTTATTTATTATTAAAAATAATATATTATTAATTAAATAAGAATGATATGGTAATTAATAAAAATTATGATGACATGCAAACTTAATAATATTATATCATTTTAAATTACATGAAAATTAAAGAGAATTACTTCTTCTTTTTTCTTTTTTTTTTTTGGGGGGATCGAATTGGATAGAAGAGCTTAATTAACCGGTTGGTAATGAAGAGTAGTTGTCAAGTAATTAAGGTGATGGTCTCTTAAATCTTTGATTATAAATTTATAATCGTGCAGCCCAACTCAATTAATCAATTTAACAAATCCACAAATCACAATGAACCTTAATTATGTTAGTATGTCTCTGATTAATAAAGCTGAGCAATGAGGAATTAATATACACGTTATCAACAAGTAATTATATACAAATATAAAAAAACTTTGCTCCTGTTTCACATTTGGCCCTTATATTTCATTTATCTTACTCTCGTTTTTTGTTGTATATATGGGGAATTTGTTTTTTGTCTGTTTATGAGTCATATCCCACAAATTAAACACTTAATTTTCTCTTCTCAGTTGATATTGCGAATTTTGGTCAATTTTTTAATTATTAATTATGTGGATAGGTATTAGCGTTAATTATTTTAAACACGTGTAATACTGTAATGAGTGAAGTCCTCTTATAATTCATATCAATCTCGTGTATTGATATGTTTTGCAATTGTAATTCGCAATACAAAGACTCTTAATTTAATTTAAGCAATTTTCTTATCTATTTGACTAAGGGGTTGTTTGTAAGGGTGCAAACGAGTCGAATCTGAGCGAACACCTTCATGCTCAAATTCGGTTCGACTCGAAAAAATTGAGCTCAAATTCGACTCGGATTCAATAAGGGATTTATATTTTTGCGCCAGATTCGACTCGGATCATTAGTCGGACCTACTTGGCTCTTAAGTACTCGACTCGTTTACAAAGCGAGTTACTCATGAGCCTTCAAATCGAGTTTCGAATATGAACCATTTCACTTAAAATTGAACCACTACATACTAAATTGGTTACTTAACTAATATTTATATATAAAACTTTTTCATTTTTATTTATGTATTGAAATTATAAAGAATGTAATATAAATTGACATTTAATTCATTGATTTATTCAAGTACAAATTTACACAATTTCATACTACAATTTATAAATTATAAAAATTGATACAAATATCACATATTTAGCTTGCTAGTATGGATCAGACCAATATTCGAATATAATCCATCGAGCAGGTATCGAGTATGATTTGAGAAAAATGAAATACTGAACCTTAATATGAAGCGAACAACTGATGCTTTCGAGTTCGACTAAATGTATCATTAAACATCATTAAATGAAAACAGTATGTATCAAATTCAACTCGGATCAACTTGAATTCGAGCTTTGAATCATATTTTTCGTCTAGATCTCGAGTCGATAGATACGAACTACTTTTGGCTCGGTTATCACCCCTAGTTTGTTGTTTAGATCCGAATGTAAAATTACAATTAGAAAGATATTTTTTATAATAATTTCTTTTCATAAAACCTCTCAACACATTTTTTTATACAATTTTTATCATATCAATTACATTTGTAAATATATTGATATTGCTATAATATTACTTCCACCTTTAATTAGTCCAAAACCTAGGAGAATTGCAAATACAAAGAATGACTAAATGTGTTTACAAAATTCACAACCTCTCACACATTTTACATCCAACATAAATTTAATTTGTAAATAAAAATACAATATTGCTATCTTCCAAACATTGAAGTTCTCTCTCTCTCTCTCAGTACTACGTACAAATAAACATTTGTTAAATCAAACCCCACCATTCCAACACTATTTTTGTTAAATCATAAGCTTTTGAAGAGGAGAAACCGTTCAAATAAGGCTTCAATAGACCAAATTAAAGGTATCATAGGCTGAAATTACTCAGAAATGCTTCAATTATTAATCAGAAAAGATGAAATAATTGACAAACATTCATGATCAGTACACCTTTACTTGAGTATCTAGCTTTGACCACCAACTTTGCAAATCCTAAGCGTCAAATTCATTAAATATAACTATGTTAGAAATACATGTGAATGAGGAAATAAAAAGAGAGTAAGAATGCTTGATCCAAAATCATTAATAAGACTTAGTCAAAATGTTAATAGTCAAAAATATATCCTGCAAACTGAGACAAATTATTACACATAAGATAGTATTGATGTATATTACATCAAATTCTAATACAAAGCCCCACAATGCCATTAATTTTTTCAAACCTCGACGACTAAATTTTTTTTAAGTCAACCTTAGAATAACGCACTGTAGGCAACCATGCAAAAATTTAAAAAAAATTGAAAGAGAGAAAATGTTATCAATTAAGTAACCACAACCCGGTTGATGTTTCTATCTAAACCAAAGTTTTCTCACACTAATATTATCAAAAAGTGATGACCAAACTATTAACATAAGAAACACAATTTAAAGGCTTCCACTGTTAGGAAGCACCAGATGGCACTATCCTTTATAGTAGTAAGATGCCAACAACAGCGTGGTGAAGTTCATAATAGAAGAGAATTGAATTAAAAATTCTAGGCCAACTGTTACTTGAGATTACATGTTTCAAAGTTTGAATTCTATTGAGAAGCCCATCAATCGATTCGGTCAATTCCTATGAACCGCATTTCAGACTTAGGTTTAGGATTAGCCATCACCCACTGGAAAATTTTACAAATAATATGGAAAACCCAAATTTCAATCTAATAATTTTAAAAATACCACAATTTTTGAGTTAATTGGCATTACATTTTCCAACTTCTGCAAATAATGCTTCACAATTAACAGATTTGATACACAAAATTGCCTAAAATTAAAAATTAATGCAAAAAAATAAACAAAAAAGAACATAAAAAACAGAAAGACCATAACAATTTAATAACTTTTACTCATTCAAATTAAACAGTATATTAGCATTCAACATGTATACATATATATTGCAGTTTTGGTTTTAAACGTAGTCACCTTGAAGAAAATGTTTCCCTGCCTCCAACAACTTTATAGACATATTCCCCTGCACAATTTGATTCTCGTGTTAACAATAACTTTGATCAAACAAATAAAACAATTGAAGAATATATTATTTCGATTAAAAAAATTAAATTTTAAATCTAAGGGTGAAGATGGCTACAAAATAAAAATCTACTAAGGTGTGCTGAAGTATCCTTCTAGAAACGAATTACAATTTTAATGAATGACAATGCCTTCGAGTAACTTCAACAATAAATCATACCCTGATCGTTTCTGACTGTGAAGATAATCATTCCATTCTCGTCACCTACCAAGCATTCTGACGCATTTGGCGTCGTTGACCTCTCTGCATTATCAATTTTGAGCTAACAACCTTTAGAGTTAGGTTAAGCCAATTAGTTGCAGGATGAAGCTCTTCGACCTTAGAGAAGGCTGGTTGTTTTTTCTTTTGGTCATCCATTTAAAACAAATTACTAATAAACCTTCCTGACAAACAGAATTCAATCTACATCAATCCATATTCAGATGCACGACTGACAAATATAAAGTCAACTTGAGATGGAATGAATAGTAGTAAGGTGTAAATGAAAGAAAGAGAGGCTGTAAACTTTTTGTTTCTATCTCTTCTCCTTTCTACATCAGAAGAAATAGATATAAACTTATGAAGATATTTGATTATTTAACTCTTAATACTAAGAATAAAAAAAATCTATAAGAGGACATCACACCGAAACTCTTAATACTAAGAAAAAAAAGCATCAGATGGATAATATTCTTGGGTGACAATTTAAAAATACAACAAACTTGTCCCCCACAGGTACGCAAGAAACTGTAATATCAGCATTTCTGTCAATGTGATTCTGTTCAGGTGTTATAAATAATTAGCACATTTCTAAAATATTTATAATTATAATTCTTTTATTCCATCAAAAGAAAATATATAGGCACCTGCACAAAGTCCATATAGTCCATCCGGTAAAGTTGATCACTCGATAGAATTAGTATATTCTCAATGTCCATGTTCCAGACATCCTAGAAGTAGAAGTATAAATGAAACTTCTAAATAAAAGTAATAATAGTTATATAATATTTATATTACGCGAAGATATGGGGGAATTCAAATCTAATTTTCTGTGGATTAATAAGCTTAGATTTTATAGAAAATTTCTAACACCTACCTCAAGTGCCCATGTAAATTTCCTTGCAGTTCTTTAAAAGCAATTCATGCCTGCCTCCCTGGTGTCTGAGTGGCGTCCAACACTTGCATCAAGAGCTCACAAAATCCAAACTTGACAATAATTGAAGAAAAATTCTGCATAATCACAGTTTGAACTATAATTTTTGTAAAGCTTCAAAATTGTATTTCATTCTCAAATGCTATATATGATATATACCAAATAAAAACATAGCATACTGAAAATAACAATTGCTAACACATGCTCAAAATCTTCACATTGAATCAATCCACAATCCCTAGCACCTGCTCTTCCCGAAATCTTCCCTGGTTAATCATTCATAACTAATCTGAATTGATGAAATTATAGATGAGTTTAGGAGAGATTCTTCTGATGCATTTAGAATCAATACTTTTAGTTTCCTCTCACTAATAATGTGGCTTACAACAAAGTTTGTAATTCAAGTGTTTAATTCTATTCGGATTCTAGAAAAATAGTCATTGAACTGGGAAGTAGTCCATGCTATCTTCCAAAAGTCCTGAAAAACAAAAATGCAGCCATCTCTGGTTGATGTGGGTCTACTTTAAGAATGGAATAGGCAAATCCTGAGAATTAGCCAAACTTTCAAAAACTCTAAAAATAATAATTGATTACCAACTTCAAATTCACGATTTTCTCAGTTCTAAACACTGATTCAAACCGATACCGAACTAATTTCACGTATAATCTGCCAAGATTTTTATTTTTTAGGTCAATTTCTTTGATGAAAAAGTCAAAAAATAAAAAAAATGAATACCAATCAAATAACGAATCAAGCAAAACTTAAGCTTGAAGAAACCCATACATACCGATAATAGACACCAGAGCCGGAGAACAACCGCCGACGTCGGATATATGTTTAGACCTCGCAAATGGATGGGTGTGGGCGGGTTTATGTGGCCTGAAATCTAGCCCTGCTTCATAATCTCCGTCGCTCGAACATTCAGAATTCTGGGCTGCTTTTTCCGAAGATGATGAGCAAGAGAGACGTCGATAATTTGGGGATTTTGGGCAGAGGGAGAGATATGTGATAATGGGGTTTGAAGAGATCTGATACTTGAAACCAAGGACGGAAAGAATCGGAACACCCGGAAAAGGAATCGACTGAAATTAGAAGAAAGAGGAAGAGGAAGAAGATGGGAAATCTGAAAAGAGACGAAGAGGGCGGCGGCTGGGGAGGTGGAGGAGTAGGAGGAAGAAGAAGGGCCGCTGAAGGGAACAGGTATATGGAAATGGAAGTGAAATAGGGGTGAGGGTAGTGAAGAAGAGGAAGAGGAAGAGGAAGAGGAAGAGGAAGTGGAATTAGAGAGGAACGGTTTTGTGGATTGAAGGCTCGATTCAAATTTAGTTTAGCGTTTCAATTGAGCGAGTTAATTTCAAATTAAAATTGATTTTAAATTGAGTGAATTACTCACCCAATTATATAAGTATTGAAGTATTGATTGACTGTTGAAAATCAAATTGATTTTAAAAAATATCAAATTGATTTGAAAAGATAGTTTTTATTGTATTTATATATAAGTATTGGTATTGATGATTGATTAAGATTAAATATTATTTTAGTAATTAATCGTTTTTTCCAGTAGTTTTCTCCTTTGAGTAGAACTTCATTTTTCTCTCTTGATTTTAAATATTTTCTTTGGTTTGAAAATAATCATTTAGAAAATTTCTAACGTTTGGGATTTTATTTTTTTGTTTATGACAAATTATCATCTTAATATATTTCAGACATTTGGGCTGCTGCCGCCAAAAAGGAGAGAGAGAGAGGGTTAGGCAATTGAGATTTGAGTCCATTACAATAACATATGAAACGTTTAAAACAAGAGAGAAAAATAAAACAAGGAAAAGAGGGCACATGGCTATTGTATACTCTAGGCTAATCTAATTTAATCTAATAATAGTGGTCTTTAAACATAATTAGTAACTTAGTATGATCATTAACTTATATATATATATATAAATGTATAAAATTGTGTTTCACTTGCACTTAAAAAGAGTATCATTATTATTATGGAAATTCCACATTACAAGTTTGATATTTAAAATGGATCGCTACTTATAGCCTTCCTTCCTTATATAGGAAAGGAAATAATCTTTTGCCAACTAAAGTTATTGTGTCCTTTGAATATGTTATAAGGGTAATGTTAACTAATAAAAAATTGACAAAAAATAGAAATAATGATTTCCTAATATTAATATGTTCATTGAAGTATTTCCTTTTTAAAAAAAAAAAAACAGATATTTGATAATGAATCAATCTTAGGTCATATTTAGTTGATGATAACACGTGTTGAATGTGGATAGCAAGACTCAGAGGCATAGGACACAGTGGCAGACCTATCTCATTCCACCCAATGGCTATCTTATCCTTGACATGATAGCAGACAGCAGACAGCAGACAGCAGACAGCCCAGCCGAGATTGAATCCCACAGTGAGCCTCTACAATTACTATAAGCAAGCGTACGGGTCAGTGAATCCCACAGTGAGCACCTTCGTTTCACCATAAATTCCTATTTCTAAAATTTGTAAATCTTTAACTTATATTTCACTGCATGCATTTTTACCTTCAAGTACAACGTTTTTTTTATATTTATTTTGAGGAATCATGGGAAATATATATATTAGGAAAACTCATTTAATAAAAAAGATTCAAATTATATGTCTAACAAAGTTGAAGACACTGCATATCTGAGTCTTTAATTTTTTTGAGTCTTAGCTATGAGTCTCAACTTTTTAAGACCAATTAATCTTTTACTAAATACTATTTTTTTAGATAATTTATTTTTTACTATTTGATAAATGTGTTAGTTGTTAATTTATAAAATCTTAAATTAATTTTAAAACACCAAATATAATCCTATATGTCAAAATCAATATTACTTTAATGACAAAAAAATCTTTAAAAAATTACTTACAAAATGATTTGACAATTGTAATTGGTTACTATCCTTAGGCATACCTATGTATGTAGGGTAGATTATCTACTAATTAAACTATACCACATCATTTTATAATCTAATTTTTATAAGCATTTTGAAGGAATTATCTTCCGTGAGTCTTTCTCATTACACAAACTCAGTATATATACATGATTACAATGTTTGATTCTAGACTATGATTACAATGCTTGATTATAGGCTATGATTACAATGCTTGATTCTATGCTATAATTAAGGACATGATTAATCAAATATCTCTGATTATTTACATACTAAATATATACTTTATCATACCCCCGATCAGAGCGGGAGGCGTCAGTCGTCACGTTGAGATCGCTCAAAAATCATCAAAAAGTATGCTTGAAGCCCTTTCGTGAAAATATCGGTATCTGGTAGCGAGATGGGACATAAAGCACGCGAACTTGTCCTCGCTCAACTTTCTCTCGGACAAATAAGATATCCATCTCAATATCTTGGTGCGTTGATGTTATACGGGATTACCGGAAAGATAGACGACAGCGACGTTATCCAAAGACACCATCGTTGTCTTCTTGATCGAACATGTAATTCTAACGATGAGATTATGAAGCCAACATGATTCAGCAACAACATTGGCGACACCTCTATACTCGAACGACCTTTGAAAATCGAGATAAGGAGGGTTGTCGCTTGAACGACCAAGCAATCAAATTATCTCCAAAAATACACGATGAATCGGATGTTGATCGTCGAGTGTCAGGACATCCTCCCCAATCCGCATCCATATAGCGGTGAGAACGAAAACTTGGATTTGTATAGATGCAAACCGAAGTCGAGCGATCCACGATGATATCGCAGGATTCTCTTAAGTGCAGTCATGTGTTCGCTCTTGGGGTCATGCGTATGCAAACATACTCTTGGACCGCATATAGAGATATCTGGGCGGAATAAACGTAAGATATTGCAAGAGCTCGGCTAAAAATTGCGATAGTGGCGTGGGGTCTTCGTAAGGTCTCCACCGTAATTGCTCAATTTTGCCTTCAGATCCACGAGAGTAGGGTGACGACTGCATGAAGACATACCGCCTCTCTCAATGATGTCTTCAACGTATTTCTTTTGGCAAAGAAATAAACCTCTTTCGTAATGGGTCACAACAATTCCCAAGAAATAATGTAAGGGACCCAAATCTTCCATAGCAAATTCAGATGTCAGAATAGACATGATATGTCGACGAAGAGCCTCAGATGATATGGTAAGGATTATGTCGTCAACATAGAGAAGAATGTATGCCATGTCATTTCCTTTGCAATATATAAACAAAGAATGATCCGATTGGCTATGCTGAAACCCCATTGTAAAGACAAAATCCATAAACCGTTTATACCAAGCCCGGGGTGCCTGTTTGAGGCCAAATAGAGACTTCTTGAGCAAGCATACATAGTCTGGATGGTTTGGGTTGCGAAAACCCATAGGTTGATGCATGTAGATTTATGTTTTACGTAAGTGGCCAGATACCAAAAAATGCATTCTTGACATCCGATTGATGTATGGACCAAGAATTCGATAAAGCCAAACTGAGAAAGACAGTCTACCAAATGGTAGCGGGTTTCACTATCAAGGTCAGATGTTTGACCACGATCGGCACCAACTTGTTTGAGACCTTCCATCTCCAACAAGACGGGCTTTATGCCGCTCAAAAGATCCATCAAATTTCTTTTTATGACAAAAAATCCACATACACCGAATAATATTTGTGACGCCCCCAAAATAGGTATACATCACCCATTCTGAGTTGTCAATACATGGTACAGAAATAACTACAACTTTATTATTACAACAAGAAAACTGTGAGTTTGAATACAAATATTATCTTCTGACAATATCTATACTCAAATAAATCCTCATCACATTTATTGATACATTATTTTATAAAAATGGTGAGGACTACTAAACAACTCTCTCTAGAACCATCATTCCATACCTCGACTTGCATCTACTCGCTATATTGTCAGCCTCTCCGAGAAGAAAAAATGGAACAAAAAGGAAAAGGGTGAGCTCAACAAGCCCAAGATAAAATTATTATGACTAAGATAATATACAACAAATTATCGTTAGTCTTCAACAGGAAAAATTTAATAGAATACAATAGATAACAAGTTTTAAATCAATATTCATGCAATGAAATAATAATTCATTAGAAGAGTTAAGTAGAGAATGCAACCTACTATCTTCTATATATATGAATTTAAAAGTTCATCGCCTATCTTTTATCCCCGTAACATCAATCAATATATATCTCGGAATCAAATATTCATCTTTGCACTACAAAAGAAAGATATTCATTAATTCGTGTTCATCTAAACACTGTTCATCTTTTTTACTACGGGCCAAAGATATTCATCGAAAATCATTCATCTTTGCACTACAAGCCAAAGATATTCAATAATATCATCATTTAAGACCGAGGATGATGAAAAATATTTTTAAAAAAAACGAATCCAGTTAAACAAAATGACAAGGATTAAGGATTAAGGATTCAGATTTTGTTTTATCCATGTCCAAAAATACCTCAAAAATAATCATAGTGGTGTAAAATTCAAGAATGATCAAAACATGGATACAATCAAAGCTAGTATCCACAATAGATATTTTAGACGAAAAGGAAAATTTTCATTTTTCGATGAATAGTCTTGATTCGTGAATAATAGTGTCAGATCCGTGAATAAAGTCAGTATACGTGAATAAATAATTCCGACACCAAAAGTTCCAAATTTGATAAAAATTTCGGATCAATATTTCAAAGATAATGATATTGAAGAAATAATATCATTACGAAAAAAAATTTCCTTTACCTCGGAAAGACAAGATTTAGCTGGAATCTCGAATATAATAGTATAACTTGAACTTGCACCAGTATAGCAATACTCAAAGTATACTCAAAATACTCACAAGAATACGCTCGATAATATAGAGAGAAAACTTCAGCTACGGTGTGATTTTCAATTCTAACCCTAAGCCCTTATTTATAGGAAAATGCTTAGAACACCAAAGCAGAAAATTTAATAAAATATTAATATATATTTATTAAATTCCTACGCACCCATAATCTGATTCAAACCATCAGCCACCAAGGGTAACTCACCTTGCCTAACTAAAAAAACGTTTTTCTTATTAAAATATTTAAAACTTCAAAAATTAATTATTTGAACTTGAACTTCAATAATTCACAATAAATATCCTTTTTATCGGAAAAATTCAATCTCGCGAGTTTTATAGGAAATTCAATTCTCTACAACTTTACGGAAGAAAGTATTTCCAAATTCCAAACATAAATTGATGAAAATCCATAAGCGGACGATTTTACAAGCTATAATCAAATTTCGGTCCAAGAAATGGGGTCCAATTGACATGTTTAACATGTTTTAAACATTTATTGCAACAAAATACTCTTTCTCCTCATATACTCATATATCACACATTCATTGTAAAAAATATCACCATTATTATATTATTAAAAATATAATAATATATTTAAATGAATTATTTTATCGAAAAAAGATAAAATTTTAATTTTCAACAAATGTCACATTAAAAATTTTCTCCATCTATATCCACATAAAATCAATATTTTCCTCATCATATGAATCAATAATTAATTATTCACAAATAATATTACGTAATCGAATATTGACAACCAGTGCGGTTCCTGGAAGAGGGCTTTCCAATAAGAATTTCTCTTTCTTGGTAGCAGTGATTAGGTGACCAAACCTCTCCTTAGATGTAACTTTCTAGACATTGCCAATAATTTTATCTAAGAATATTATTCGAGATAATATTAATTATTGCTTCGATAATGAAAAATAATTGTGTAATGACAATTATTGAAACAACAACAATATAAAATATCAACGCAAAGAATTATTAAATTAATAAAATAAAATATTTGAATAAGAATTATCAGAACCATTATTGAGTAGTGCCTTCCTACGTAAGAATCAATAATTGGTGCAATACTGGTGTGATACTTATACAACAACGCCGTATTCATCGTGTTTTAACCACCGGGTATTCCAACAAAGATAACCAGTAATAACTACTACTGTTATTTTTAAAAAAAACTTATATTTGTCATTTTCTTCATCCAATCGCTTTCAAGCATGGGCCCATACACGGTCGCTACTGTCGTCGTTAATATTCCCCGACAAGATTGAATATTCCACGACCAAACGAATATTCCCTAATAATAATGAATATTTTATAACCACTTGCTTATTTTGAAATATTTGCGTATTTTACCCATAACTATCCACATTAATCAAATCAACCCTTACTATTCAAAATAATAATTAGAGGAAATTAAATTTCATTTCTTAATTAATTGGGGTCTTACAACCTCCCTCCTTATGAAATTTCGTCCTCGAAATTGACGACGATACTGTGTGTTTCAAAAGATGAGGATACCTCGCTTTCATTTTCGCTTCTAACTCCCGTGTCATTTCCTCAATAAGCATGATTCCTCCACAAAACTTTAACTTGTGGTATGACCTTTGTCGTAGGACATGCTCCTTCCTATCCAAGATCTTGACAGATACCTCTTCGTGACGTTAAGTCTTCTATTATCTCGTCAGATTCTAACTCTATAACGTGGTTCGGTCTTTCATATATTTACGGAAGTACAGATATGTGAAACACATTATGAACACGAGACATACTTTCGAGGTAACACGAGTCTATAGGCTACATTTCCTACTTCGGTCAAGAATTTGAAATGGACCAATAAATCATGGATTGAGCTTTCTCTCCTCCCAAATCTTGTAACTCCGCTTCCATGGACCAACTCGCAACAATACATGATCCCTATACTAAATTCCACGTCCTTTCGATGAAGATCTGCATAACTCTTTTTATCGATCTTGTGCCGCTTTGTATCGTTATCGAATCATTTGGATCTTTTCGGTAGATGTCATATCGTCTTAACTTTCGGGTCCCAACAATGTTGCTTCACCCACCTCATCCCAACATATTGGAGAAATGCGACTTTCGTCCATATAATGCTTCAAATGGAGCCACACCTATACTTGCACGATAACTGTTGTTGTAGGAGAATTCTACCAATGGTAAATACTTATCCCAATCCGCCTTAAAAGTCTAGGACACAGTAGTCTTAATAGATCTTCAAGAGTTTGAATAGTCCTCTCTCGATTGTCAAAATCTGCTTGAGGATGGTATGCCAAATCAATCGTAAATCCGTGCCCATAGCTTTTTGCAAGCTAACCCAAAACTTGAAGTAAATCTTGGGTCACGATCCAAAACTATGGATATTGGCATGCCATGCAACCTCACAATCTCATTTACATATATACTAAAAGATGTTTAAGGGAATAAGTCTCCGTATCGGCAAGAAACGAGCGAGACTTGGTTAATCTATCAACAATAACCCAAATAAGCATTGATGCCTTGAGAAACCGTAGGAAGACCCGTGAATCGAAATCCATGGTAATGTGTTCCCACTTCCATTTCGGAATCTCAAGTGGTTGCAATGGACCCTTAGGTACTAGATGCTCCGCCTTTACACGTTGACAAGTTAAACACATCGAGATAAACTTTGCAATCTCTCTCTTCATATTGTTCCACCAAAATGTATGTTGAAGATCATGATATATTTTAGTACTTCTAGGATGGATTGCAAATGGTGTCTTGTGTGCCTCCATCATAATCTTGTACTTCAAATCAGAGTCGTTAAGGACACAAAGTCTAGAGTGGACTCGAAGTATTCCTTCTTCATCAATTCTCACTTCCGGAATAGCTCCTTCTTGTACTTTCTTCTTCATACGCATCAGCTCCGGGTCGGTGGCTTAAGCAACCTTAACTTTTTCTATTAAAATTGGCTCAATGCGTATACTTGACATCATCGCACTCATTCCTGCATAAGATCTTCTACTCAACGCGTCACCACCACGCTCGCTTTTCGGGATGGTATTGAATAAGTGTGGTCGTAATCTTTCAACAACTCAAGCCAACGTCGTTGCCGCATGTTGAGTTCCTTTTTTGAATGAAGAAATATTTAAGGCTTTTATGGTCCGAATATATCTCCACTTTCTCCCCATATAGATAGTGCCTCCAGGATCTTTAATATGAAAATGATCTGGCCGCTAACTCTAGATCATGAGTAGGATAATTCCTCTCATACTTTTTAAGTTGTCATGAGGCATAGGCTATGACTTTCCCACGCTGCACGAGAACACATCCTAACCTTTGCCTCAAGCATCGTCCGTAGATAACAAATCCATAAAGAACCAGATGGTATTGTTAGAACAGGTGCTTAAAATAAGTCTTCTTAAGCTCTTAAAAACTCTTCTCGCATTCCTCGCTTCCATACGAATTTTATATCTTTCCGAGTCACCGAAAGTTAATGGAGTAGCGATTCGACAAAATCCTTCCACGAATCTCCGATAATAACCAAATTAAGCCCGTAAAATTACGTCTTGATCACCGAATTTTGCTGTTCTTCCCACTTTGTATTGCTTCAATCTTCACGGATCAACAGATACTCCATGTTTTGACACCACATGCCCAAGGAATGCTACTTCCTCGCCGTAACTCGCATTTCTTTAACTTGGCATAAAGCTTGTTTTCACGAAGCCTTTGAGTACCAAATTTCAAATGGTGCTCATGATCTTCACGGCTTTTTGGAATATACGAGGATGTCATCAATAGATCTGACAACGAATCCCATCCAAATATTCCTTGAATACTCGGTTCATCATATCCATGAAAGTCAAGAGAGCATTAGTCGATCCGGAAGACATGACTAAGAATTCATAATGCCCGTCTTGAGTTCTCGGAAGGCGCCTTTGGAATATCCTCGCCTCTAATCTTCACTTTATGATATCCGTAATCGAAGATCAATTTTTGAAAAGAATTGTGCTCCTCAGAATTTGGTCAAACAAGTCATCAATACGAGGTAGAGGATACATATTCTCGATATAGTGACATGATTCAATTCCGAGATATCAATACAAAGTCGCATACTCTCGTCTCTTTCTTCTTTACAAATAAAACAGAGCACCCCAAGGAGATGTACTAGACAATGAAACCGGTGTCCAACAACTCCATGTAGTTGGACCTTTAACTCCTGAAGTTCAATAGAGCCATTCGATATGGGGTTTTAGAAATGGGTGTAAGACCTCAAATTTTTTTAAATAAAAAGGAATTTCCTTTATTTATTATTTTGAAATAGTAAGGGTGGATTTGATTAATGTGGTTAGTTATGGGTAAAATGCGCAAATATTTTAAATAAGCAAAGTGGTGATATAATATTCATTATTATTTTGAATATTCGTTTGTCGTCGTGGAATATTCAATCTTTGTCGAATATTCAATATCGACGCACCAAGCGCGACCATGTGTGGGCCCCATAATGTAAAGCGATTGGAGGAAGAAACGACAAAAATAAGTTGTTTAAAAATAACTACAGCGTAGTTGTTACAATTAATCTTCATTGGAATACTCTATGGTTAAAACACACTAATACGCGTTGTTGAACAAGAAGACACTCAGATTGCACCAATTATTGATTCTTTCGTAAGAAGGCACTACTCAATAATTGTTACAAGAATTATCGCTCAAGATTTTATTTTATTGATTCAATAATTGCAAGCGTTGATATTTTATATTACTTGTTGTTTCAATAATTGTCACTACACGTATTTTTCATTATCGAACCAATAATTCATATTATCTGAATAATATTATTAGATAACATTATTGGCAATGTCTAGAAAGTTCGCTCTCAAGGAGAGGTTTGGTCACCTAATCATTGCGCGCCAAGAAGTGAGAAATTCTTATTGGAAAGCCCTCTTCCTGAACCGCTCATGCAGTTATCAATATTGTGATTCGTAATATTATTTGTGAATAATTAATTATTGATTCCTATGATGAGGAAAATATTGATTTTATGTGGATATAGATGGACAAAATGTTTATAGTGACAATTGTTGAAAATTAATATTTTATCTTTTTTTCGATAAAATAATTCATTTAAATATATTATTTTAATAATATATTAACGATGATATTTTTTACGATGAATGTGGGATATATGAGTATATGTGAGGAGGAGTATTTTTACCCAAAATGTTTAAAACATGTTAAACATGTCGGTGGACCCCATTTATCGATCGAAATTTGATTATAAACAGTAAAATCGCCCATTTATGGATTTCTTTGGCCAATTTCTGCTTGGAATTTGGAAAACTTTCTTCTGTAAAGTTGTAGAGAATTGAATTTCCTATAAAACTCATGAGATTTGAATTTTATGGCAAAAGGGCTATTTATTGTGAATTATGGAAGGTCCAAGTTCAAATAATTGATTTTGGAAGTTTAAATTATTTTAAATTAGAAAACGTTTTTTTTTTTTTTTTTTCTAGAAGGTTGGCATGTGTGAATTGCTGAGATTAAGATTTCAAGGAATACGTATAATATTTTTATATATATTAATATTATATTAAATTTTCTCTTTGGTGTTCTAAGCAATTTCCTATAAATAAAAGTGCTTAGGTTAGAATTGAAAATCACACCGAAATCAAGTTTTCTCTCTATATTATCGAGCGTATTCTTGTGAGTATTTTGAGTATACTTTGAGTATTGCTATACTCGGTGAAAGTTCAAGTCATAGCCTATATCCTGTTTTTAATCTGTAAGACTTGTCTTTTCGAGGTAAGGGATGTTATTTTCTTCTCAAATGATATTATTTCTTCAATATCATTATCTTTGAAATATTGGTTGAACTTTTTATCAAATTTGAACTTTTTTCATGTCGGGTTACTATTCATGAGTTACTATTCATGTAGTTCTTATTCATGAGTTACTATTCACGAGCTTACTTATTCACGAGTACTATTCACGAAAGCGTGAAGATGTTTTTGTGAAATTTCTATCTTTTGGTGTCTTGAGTTACTATTCACGATACTCTGACTATTCACGATATCTGACACTTATTCACTTA
Source organism: Panax ginseng (assembly GCA_020205605.1). NCBI lineage: Eukaryota > Viridiplantae > Streptophyta > Magnoliopsida > Apiales > Araliaceae > Panax > Panax ginseng. The sequence goes on along the minus strand of CM035138.1, from coordinate 7,164,426 downwards.
ATACTGCACTATTCAATTTAAAATGAAATTTCTTCTTTTTTGTCCAAAATATCTATTATGGATACTAGCTTTGATCAGATCCATGTTTTGATCATTCTTGAATTTTACACCACTATGATTATTTTTGAGGTATTTTGGACGTGGATAAAACAAAGTACTAATCCTTAATCCTTAATCGTTGTCATTTTGTTTCACCGGATTCATTTCTTTAAAATATTTTTCACCATCCTCGATTCTTAAATGATGATATTGTTGAATATATGTGGCTTCAGTAGTGCGAAGATGAATGATTTCTGATGAATATCTTTGGCCTGTAGTGCAAAGATGAATGATTTCGATGAATATCTTTGGCCCGTAGTAGTGCAAAGATGTACAGTGTTTAGATGAACATGAACTAATCGGTGAATGTCCTCGGCCTCAGAGTGCAAGGATGAATATTTGATCCCGTATATATATTGATTGATGTCACAGGGATAAAAATAGATTTATGAACTTTAAAATTCATATATAGAAGATAAGAGTTTGCATTCTCTACTTAACTCTTCTAATGAATTATTATTTCACGCGATGAATATTGATTTAAAACTTGTTGTCTATTGTATTCTATTATATTTTTCCTCGTTGAAGACTAACGATAATTTGTTGTATATTATCTTAGTCATAATATTCTTTATCGGGCTAATCGAGCTTACCCTTTTCCTTTTTGTTCCATTTTTCTTCTCGTGAGGCGAGAATATAAGCGAAAGACGAGTCGGGGTATGGAATGAAAGTTCTAGGGAGAGTTGTTTAGTAGTCCTCACCATTGTTGTAAAATAATGTATCAATAATTATGATGAGGATTTATTTGTAACTAGATGACAATATCTGTATTTAAACTCACAGTTTTACTATTGTAATAATAAAGTTGTAGTTATTTCTGTACCATGTATTTGGCGACTCAGAATGGGTTGGATGGAATGGACCTATTTTGGGGCGCCATATGGGCTTTAGTAATGGGCGAGTTCAAGATCAATAAAGAATTCAACTTCACGCTCTGGGGTAGGTCGAAAATTCTTCAGGAAATACGTCAGGAAAGTCAATAACAACAGGAATATTATTCAAATTTGACGTGTCTTTATTCAAATCCATAACATAGGCTAAGAAAGCTTGACATCCATTTTTTAATAAACGAATAGCTTTATGATTAGATATGACAGTGATTGATTTTAATGGTTTAGTTGCTTGAATTCGAACAATAGGTTGGTTAGGAATATGAAAACTAACAACCTTACGAAAACAATCAATTTTGGCATGATGAGTAGTTAACCAATCAATCCCTAAAATCACATCAAAAGCAAGTATCTTTAAAGAGATAAGGTTAACGTGTAAGTGTGATGGTGCCAACTTGAATAAAACAAGATTTATAAACAAATGGATGTGATAAAAGTTTCTCCTAACTGGAGTTTCCACAGATAGTCAAAGTCTAATATTTCCTGAGTCAAATTTAAACGTTGAGCACAAGTAGAAGAGATAAATGAATGGGTAAAGACTCGGTATCTAGTAAAGTATAAACTTCACAAGAATTTATGATTAGCTTACCCGTGATCACCTCGTTTGGGTTCCTCGCATTTTGACCAAATCAACAAACGCTTCTTCCTGGAACCGCTTGACTTTGACTTTTCTCGGGACAATCTTTTGAGTCACCGTCCCCTCAATGAACTATGTTTCGCCACCGTCTAATCCGAAGCGATATGTCCTTCCTTTCCATAATTATAGCATACCTTGACTTTGTTGTGGGCGTTTGAATCGATATGTCCTCTTTTCCGCGATTTATAGCATACGACCGGTGGTCGCTCCTCCTCGGAGCCGATTCTTCATTGGTCTTGCCGCCATTTTCACATTAATCGTTGTTGAATCTCCTCTTTAAAATCTCCTCCCGATTCGCTTCTTCTATTCTCATGGCTATGATTACCACCAGAGTGGTTACCATTTTGTCCGCCTTTTCCTTTCTCCGTTGGTTATCGTTGTTTTGTTGACTACCATTTCCTAGATGATCCTCGGTTGTGGTCCTCAAATGACCGTATTTTCGTTATCTCACTCTAATAATTGAGCCCTGCTTTAAACATCCGAATAGAGAAAAATTTATGAGAAATGAGATCTTGGACGTATCTGGTTTCAAACCTCTAAGAAACATCCGTCATAATGCTCCTCAATCTCCACCAAATGAGATGCAAACTCGATAACTCTGCAAACTTTGCCTCGTCTTCGAGACAATCGCCATGTTGTTTTGTTCTAATCTGATGAACTCCACTTCCTTCATATACGAACACTTTCGGAAAGTATTTGTCATTAAATAGTTTCAAACGCCTCCCAAGATATCTTTGAGTGGGATGGATGGGTACGCTTCACGCATTCCCCACCAAGATCGGTCCTTTCGCCACTTTAACATAAAGGTGGCGAATGGAACCTTCGTTCTTCCGCATCCCAAGACATCGAATATCTTGGTAATTTGCTTGACCCATGTTTCCGCCATGATCGGATCCGCTTTCCTTAAATTCGTGGTCCCAACTCTTTGAACTGCTTGGGTTGTGACAACCCGTGAATTGCTATCATTTCTCTTGTATTTTGAACACGAGTCTCCTCGTGCGATTTTGCATGAACCGCAAAAAAGCTTCTAAACATCCTTCGCTCATCATCTCGCCAGGTGGGTGTTGTTCCCAAGAGGAACATTGCCACTTATCAGACGCTTTCTCCTCGTTGGTGAGTACAAAGGCGCCTCCACTGGTCTCATTTCCACTGTTAATATTCTCAATGACATTCTCAAATCATCGCCATAAAAACAAGGGTTAATTAAGAAAATCAATATATCACATAATATCCCTATATATCGACTAACTAACAAATAAGCTTAGTAGACACACACTAACAAGGATTTACTCGCTCTCCCCTCTTGGTTCTATTCCCCGATCTCCGCCAGAGATCTTATCCCTAAGCTCGATACCAACCGTGACGCCCCCAAAATAGGTATACATCACCCATTCCGAGTTGTCGATACATGGTACGTAAATAACTACAACTTTATTATTACAACAAGAAATCAGAGTTTGAATACAAATATTATCTTCTGACAATATCTCAGACTCAAATAAATCCTCATCACATTTATTGATACATTATTTTACAAAAATGGTGAGGACTACTAAACAACTCTCTCTAACCTTCATTCCATACCCCCGACTGCTACTCGCTATATTCTCGCCTCCCGAGAAGAAAAATGGAACAAAAAGAGGAAAGGGTGAGCTCAACTAGCCCAAAAAAATTATTATGACTAAGATAATATACAACAAATTATCGTTAGTCTTCAATAGGGAAAAATCTAATAGAATACAATAGACAACAAGTTTTAAATCAATATTCGAAGCGGAAATAATAATTCATTAGAAGAGTAAGTAGAGAATGCAACCTACTATCTTCTATATATGAATTTAAAAGTTCATCGTCTATCTTTTATCCCTGTAACATCAATCAATATATATCCGAATCAAATATTAATCTTTTGCACTACAGCCAAAGATATTCATCACCGGTCATGTTCATCTAAACACATGTTCATCTTTGCACTATGGGCCAAAGATATTCATCGAAATCATTCATCTTTGCACTACAGCCAAAGATATTCAATAATATCATCATTTAAGACCGAGGATGATGAAAATATTTTTTAAAAAAGCGAATCCAAAGAAACAAAATGACAAGGATTAAGGATTAAGATTGCTGTTTTATCCATGTCCAAAATACCTCAAAAATAATCATAGTGGTGTAAAATTCAAGAATGATCAAAACATGATACAATCAAAGCTAGTATCCACAATAGATATTTTTAGACGAAAAGGGAAAATTTTCATTTTTCTATGAATAGTCTCAGATTCGTGAATAAGGTCAGATATCGTTAATAAGAATCTCGACACCAAAAGTTCTAAATTTGATAAAACTTCGATCAATATTTCAAAGATAATGATATTGAAGAAATAATATCATTACGAAAAAAAATAATCCTTTACCTCGGAAAGATAAGATTTAACCTGGAATCTTTGGATATAAGCTATAACTCAAACTCTTGCACCAGATATAGCAATACTCAATGTATACTCAAAATACTCACAAGAATACGCCGATAATATAGAGAAAGAAAACTTCAGCTTAAATTGTGATTTTCAATTCTAACCAAAGACCATATTTATAGGAAAATTCTTAAACACCAAAAAATGTAAAATTTAATAAAATATTAATATATATTTATTAAATTCCTACGCACCCATAATCTGATTCAAACCATCACCACCAATAGTAACTCACCTTGCCTAACTCAAAAAAAAAAACGTTTTCTTATTAAAATATTTAAAACTTCAAAAATTAATTATTTTGGAGCTTCGAACTTCAATAATTCACAATAAATAGCCCTTTTATCGGAAAAATTCTGAATCATATGAGTTTTTATAGGAAATTCAATTCTCTACAACTTTACGTAAGAAATTTTTTCCAAATTCCAAATGAAATTGACCAAAATCCATAAACAGACGATTTTACAAGCTATAATCAAATTTCACCAAGAAGAAATGGGGTCCAATTGACATGTTTAACATGTTTTAAATATTTATTGCAACAAAATACTCTTTCTCCCTCAGATACTCATATATCACACATTCATTGTAAAAATATCACCATTATTATATTATTAAAAATATAATAATATATTTAAATGAATTATTTTATCGTAAAAGATAAAATTTTAATTTTCAACAATTGTCACATTAAAATTTTTCTCCATCTATATCCACATAAAATCAATATTTTCCTCATCATATGAATCAATAATTAATTATTCACAAATAATATTACGAATCACAATATCGACAACCAGTGCGCTTTCTCAGAAGGAAGGGGCTTTCCAATAAGAATTTCTCCTTCTTGTGGCAATTAGGTGACCAAACCTCTCCTGACGTAACTTTCTAGACATTGCCAATAATGTTATCTAAGAATATTATTCAGATAATATTAATTATTGCTTCGATAATGAAAAATCTTGTGTAATGACAATTATCAAAACAACAACAATATAAAATATCAACGCAAAGAATTATTAAATCAATAAAATAAAATACTTGAATCAAGAATTCATCGTAACCATTATTGAGTAGTGCCTTCCTACGTAAGAATCAATAATTGGTGCGCAATACCGCTAATATCTTCTTGTAACAACGCCAGACATCGTGTTTTTAACCACCGGGTATTCCAATAGTGTAAATGGTAACAACTACGCCATTATTTTTAAAAAACTTATATTTGTCGCTTTTCTTCATCCAATCGCTTTCCGTTATGGGGCCTACACATTTACTACATTGTGGTATCGTAATATTCCCGACAAAGCATTTAATATTCCACGACCAAACGAATATTCCCCAACAATAATGAATATTTTATAACCACTTGATTATTTTGAAATATTTGCGTATTTTACCCATAACTATCCACATTAATCAAATCAACCCTTACTATTCAAAATAATAATTAGAGGAAATTAAATTTCATTTCTTAATTAATTGGGGTCTTACAATATTCACATTAGACGGACGGGGCACTAACTCCCACGTCTTATTTTTAGTAAGAGCATCATATTCATCCAACATGGCCGCTTTTCAATTCGGGTGACAACGCAGCTTTTGGGGTTAGATGGCGAGGGGATCATAAACCGAAGAAGTTAAATTAAAATGATGTTTGGGCTTAAAAATCCCATGCATGCTGCGTGTGGCCATGGAGCGGTTTTGGGTTGGATGAGAATGGTGTATGTGTGGATCAGGTGGGGATGTTGGCGGGTTGGGCTGGGAGCTTGATGGGCTAGGGAGAAATGGGGTGTTTTCTGGGCCGGGTGTAGGACTGGTTGCTGGAAAAGGGGATTGTAGTGGACTGGGTGGAGGATCACTGAGAGTGTTATTGGAGTTGGGCCCAATTTGCGGGCTGATTGTGAGAGCAGGAACAATAGCGAGCTCATGTAACACGGGATGAATTCCATCATCAAGAAATTCATAGGTATGGGATGGAGGCGTATAAAAAGTAGCAAAGGGGAATTTAGTCTCATCAAACACAACATGTCGAGAGATAATTATTTTGCGACTTGAGAGGTCATAACACTTGTATCCTCTATGGTTTTCATGGGTAGCCCAAAAAACACACGGTTAAACGAGCTTGAAGTTTATTAATAGTGGTGGGGGAAGAAGAGGAAAACACAAGCAACCAAATACTCTTAAATGTGCATAGGAGGGATCCCGAAAGTAGAGAATTTGAGTAGGAGAAAAATGTTTAAGATTTTTATTTAGGAGAATGTTTAATAAATATGTTGCCATATGTAAAACATGATGCCAGAATGACGGTGGCGTAGATGAGTGAGCAAGAAGGGTTAGAATCATGTTGTTTATGGTTCGAATTTTACGTTCAGCTTTCCCGTTTTGAGAGGAGGTGTGGGGACATGAGAACCGAAAACTCATACCATGGTTGCGACAAAAAGATTGGAAATGTTCATTATCAAATTCCTTCCCGTTATCACTTTGAAAACATTTAATTTCCTTCTCAAATTGAGTTTTAATATAAGTGCTAAAGGAAAGAAAACTGGTGTAGACTTGTGATTTTTTGCCAATAGGAAAGGACCATAGAAAATTAGAATAATCATCAAGAAAGAAAATATAATATTTGTGTCCTGCTGAACTTAAAACGGGAGATGTCCACAAGTCACTATGAATAATGTCAAATGGCATAGTAGTACAAGAAGTAGATGGATAAAATGGCAACCTAACATGTTTCCCAAAAATACATGAAACACAAAGACTAGTGCATGGAGATTGTTTACATGCAATCAATTTATTATTGCAAAGAGAGCGAAAAACTGATGCTCCCGGGTGGCCCAAACGATTATGCCATAAAGTAGGAGAAAGAGCAGCAAAAGTTGATGGAGTATTGGCGGGAGGACTCATGGTAGTGGATAAGGGGTATAAGTCTCCGGTGCTATCACATCTCATTATGGGAATCCCCGTCTGCATATCCTTCACAGAAAACCCAAAAGGATCAAATTCAACAGAAACATGATTATCAGTTGTGAAACGACGAACAGAAACCAAGTTTTTAATTAAGTTTGGGGCATGAAGGACATTGGACAATGTTAGGGGTGGATGAGGTGGAGATAGTGATTTTTGTCCATAACCACGAATCAGAATAACATGACCACTGCTAATAATTATATTTTTATTATTGCTCGAATTAAAATAAGACGAAAGAGTACCTTGCGACGCCGTAATATGCGAAGTAGCACCTGTGTCCATGTACCAATTTTCATCGGGAATGTTGAGAGACATAATATGCATCGCTGCTTCAAATTCCCGGTTGACGTACTGATGGGGGGCGTGTCCAGGAAGATGATGGGTAAGGGCATTGAGGCACTGCCCAACCGGCGTTATACTGCCACCATGGTAGCGGATGCTGCCATGGACGGGGATGGGTTGCCTGTTGGTGGTTGCCACCACCGAAGGACTGGTTTGGACCACCCTTTCCTCGTCCGCGTCCGCTATTATTCTTCCCTCTATTATTAGTACGGTTGTTCGGGCTATTATTATGCTTCCCACGTCCACCAGTATGGTTTTGATTTTGACCATTTTCATGGCTTGTTCCCCGTCCAGAACCGTGTGTCTCTTCGTTCTGCGGTGTTGGTTATTCTGAGGCGTCTTAGGAGGCACTGATGCCATAAATGCACATGTTTGTCTTTGTGCGTCTCTTCGAGAATTAGTTTTGAGCGAGCCTCATAAAACGGAGGTAATGGGTCACTTTGTTGTATGAATGTAGCCACACTATCATAGTTCTCATTTACCCCCGCAATCAATTGGAGAACCAACCTGTGATTATTAACCGGAGCCCCAACATTTGACATTTGATCCGCAAGCATCTTGAGTTCTTGGCAATACGCCGAGACATTAGGAAAATTATCCATATGAACTTGGGTGAATTGATTTTCCAAGTAAATCGCCCGTGAGTGTTTGTTGTCTTGAAAATGCTTGCAAAGCGCTCCCACGCTGTTGTTGTCTTAGAGAGTCGGCCCAAGATAGTGTGGAGGAGATCGTTTGAAATCGTTCCATAAATCCATTTAAGGACTATTACATCTAAACGAGACCACAATTCATCGTCTCGAACTGTCGCCGTCTCCTTACCATTGTCAGACGACATGGGTGGCGTAAGGATGATATGGTCCATCACCTGATATGCACGGCAATGGATCTTAAAAAGCTCTGCCCATGACGAGTATTGTCTTTTCTCCATCTCAAGAATAATTGGGATAAAGTTCTTGACATTGCTTACAACTAGGGCCGGATGGAAGCGTGAGTTATCAGCCATGGAGAATGAGAAGAGAGGAGAAAAAAAAGGAAATAAGGTAGAAGAAGGAGATGGGCGATAGAGAAACACCTAGGGAACGACTAGGGTTTATGGCTTTGATACCATGAAGGAAATATCTTCCGTGAGTCTTTCTCGTTACACAAACTCAGTATATATACATGATTACAATGCTTGATTCTAGACTATGATTACAATGCTTGATTCTAAGCTATGATTATAATGCTTGATTCTAGACTATGATTACAATGCTTGATTCTATGCTATAATTAAGAACATGATTAATTAAATATCTCTGATTATTTACATACTAAATATATACTCCATCACATTTTTTATGGGGAGATAGTACAAACAAATCCCATAATTATCAATATTGATTCTTTGTCTGTAAAACGTGAATGAACTTTCCTTTTGGATAAGAACAATACTATTCATTATTTCACGTTGCGAGCATGCTTCATTTTGTAACAAAAATAAAGGAAGTATGACAACCAATTATCTCTAACCTTATTTAGTCGCAAAGCTAGAAAAATTTAGTAGTGGGGTTAAAATTAGTAATAAGTTAAAAAAAAATTAGTAGGGGTTCGGGGTCAGCGCCCCCGAGCCATTTTTTTAAATAATTTATACTTTCGGGTTAGACAAATGCATCCAAATATCCAATTTAATAATACTAATAAAAGGGGGAAATCACAATTGATTTATGAAAACAAAATTGAGGTTGGAGAAATTGAAGATATAGTAATTTTTGTTATCTGCAAGGGCACAAGGCTGCAAGAGAGTCACAGTAGAATAGAGTCGCACTCCGCCTCCACACTCATGGCTTCATGCAACACAAGTCCTGATCTTAGATTAACTCCACCACTCATGAAAGGCTTTGATGGTTCACGATTTGCCTTTTGAGTGGGGGTCAAAAATTGAGTGTGGTAAAAAAAAATCAAGTGATCTCAAAAATTGAGTGGGGTCAATTGACCCCACATTTGGACCATAGCTTCGCCTCTGACCTTATTGTAGTATTATTATTCTTTGACGGTGCACGATTATTGGGGACAGAATTATTATCGGTGCACGATTAATATCATTTGATATCAATTACAAAAATATTTAAATATATGTTTTATTTATTTTCTTATTTTTTTGACAAATTTTTTTAATTTATATTATTATTTGTAAAAAATTAAATAAAAATCCATTTGATATAAATTTTCCTTTTTAAATCCACATAATCAAGGCTACGTTGGATAATTATTGACACATAAATTCCGTTAAAAGTCAACAAACTTAACGGAATTGCAAACGTTTTGTTAGTAAAAAAAAGTTCAGTGAATTGACTGTAAAAATAATAATTCAGTGACCTATTTATAAGTCGACCTATAATACAGTGACTTAAAAAATATTTAACCCATAATTGTTACGTACCCTAGCTAGTCACAAATAAGACTAAATTGGACCAGTAGCTAACCTGCGTGGTCCTAATCTTTAGTTTTTTTGGACACTGTATTAATTAGTCAAGTTGCTATACATTGCGTGTGAGAAATCCAGTGCACTGAGATTGGACTATTGATTTGGAATCCCGTTAGTATGGAGTTTTATTTTTGATAAATTAATTAATTAATTAATAAAATGCTGATATACATAGAGTATCGTTTATGTGTCAATATTTTATTGACCAATTAGTCAATTTATCTAAAAATAAATTTCATGCTAACCTCGACCATTAATTTGCATCATCTATTCTATAAATGCATACGGGAAATAGTGTTCTAATTTATTTTTTGATTTTTTTTATGTATTTAAACTTTGTGTAATCTTAGAAGTAATACATAGTTAGTTTTATATTATTTGATTATTGATTTTTAAAATTAAAAAAATTAACTTAAAATTAACATATATTCTATTAATTTTAATCAATACAATGATAAATATTATAAACAATCTAATAAAAAGTACGACTTTGTTATAAGTTTTATTGTATCATAATTTATAATAAGTCATCTCAATTTTAAGCTTAAAATATATATCAAATTAATTTTCAAAAGTCAACAATGATCAAATAATTTGGAACATATGGAGTATTATAAAGTACTCCATCCGTTTGAAATTAAGTACCCAATTTTGAATATTTTTTTTAGTCAAATTAACTATTTTTAAAATTAATAATTAAACATTTATACATAAACTTTTAAAATATAAAATTTTGAATTAGTAGTAAATTGTAGTATATACCTTCTTTTGATTATAATTTTCTCAACTATATTTTGATTAATTTAAAAAACGATCAATTAACTCAAAAATTTCGAAACTGGGCATTTAATTTATTTAATGACAGAGAGTAATATATTAATAAACACAAAGATGTAAACATCATTAGAGTGGTGATATATGTCAATTATGGCTTAACAAGACGATTAGCAGCAAGACCTTGAAATCCTTAGGTTCACCTTTAATTTTTCTTAAAAAAATGTACAACTTTTCTTTCTCAATTTACGTGAGATTTTATTTTGAATTATTATTTATGTAAGATTAATGATTATTATAACTCAAATGATTTTTAAATTTAATATATTAATAATTTTTTACTACAATGTACGTAATTTTTAGTTTTATTTGCTTAATAAAATATGTCTTATTCAAGAGTAGTGACTCACCACATCCTAATGGATATGAAGCAACACGAAAGTACGTATTAAAATAGGGATTAATATGCATGGTTTGATAGGGATTAATGTGGAAGGCGTAACGCTCACCATTTTCCTTTTAATCACATCCATTACCTAGTCAAGATTTAAACAGCGTCGTTATTGCTAAAATTGACTTCACATAACGGACAAACCTGATATGTATCACTAATTGTTTCCATTGTGGGGCCCACAATAAATACAAATTTATTTTTTATTTTATTTGATAAATATATAATAATTATGATTTTATTTTTGAATTTTAAATTAATTTATTATTAGTATTAAAATGGCTACAATACATTACTCATACAAATGATTATAAAAATTCACAATTGAGTATTAGTAATATATTGTTGTTAATTTTAATTTAATATTTACTAGTTTTTTTTTTTCAATTTTAAATTTATGTATAATTTTTAGAGTTCAAAATGAGTTGAACCTAAAAGCCTAAACTTGGTGTTTAAGGAATTCTATATGAAATAAAATTATTGTAGAATAATAATTTTAATTTTAAAAGGTAACTAAATTTTAGTAACTAATATATAAGTGATGAATTTATTTTAACATTAATTAACTTTAAGATCTCCCATCGAAAATAAATTTGGTAAATAAAGTTTAATTATTGATATATTTTTGTAATATATACTATGTTTTTTAATATTAATTATTATTTTCTTATACAATTTTTTTTATATTTTTAGTATGTAGTTATTTAAAAATAAAATCATTGTAGATCCATACTAAAGATCAAGGACTAAAAATTTTAATTTTGTGTTATTATATATGGGTATAGATTATATAACTTAATCGATTGATTGATTGATATAAAGTTATGTTTGTTGGTTGGGGAGTGTTGTGCCCCTCTTCATTCGCTCCCGTTAACAGCACAAATTATATTGTGTGTAAGGCAGGGAAGTAATTACATGTTTAAAAATATTTAATTAATTTATAACATTTTAAATTCAAAATTAATATGACCACTAAAGTTCTTATTTTACGTTCTCTACTCTTTTATTTAATATTGAAGATATGTGTTGACTTTTTGTTAATTCAAAACAAATATATATATATATATATATATATATATATATATATTATATATTTCATATTTGAATACTAAGACAAATATCCGATGAAATAGAATCACATCTATCAAGATAAAAAAAACCCTTCTTTGTACTAATAATATGATCATAATAAGTCACACACTCGCATTTAAAATAGTAATTTGAGACTTGAATTTGAAAAAAAAAAATTGATTATATTACAGACAGTTATAGTTATTATTTAGTTACCAATTTTTTTTCCATTTTTTATAATATTTACAAATTAATTTAAAAATGTTGACTATAATTGTATAACCGTGAAGTATTATCAAATGTTTTGACTTGACTCTTTAATACTCGATATGTCCTTAAATATATATCGTTGTAGAGTTGTGCATAAAAATTAAAAAAATAATTGTATAGTACTCTCTCCGTCCCGGAATAAAAGTCCTTATGACTATTTTGGATAGTCTCATGTTAAATGTCCATTTTCCTTTAATAACCAAATTTTTACACAATTTTTTCTATTAGTATACACTTAGCATTAAATATCTTAAATTTTCCTTATTATAATTCTCTCTCCATATTTAATAAGTACTCCCTCCGTTCCTAAAAGATTGTCGTTTAAGGTTTTGGCACATGGATTAAGAAAGTGTCATTTACCAAGTAAAATTTGTTTGAAATTCCATCACCTACCCTTTTATGGGAAATTGAAAATAATTAATACAAGGGAGAGAATTTATTGGGACAATGAGAGAAGGTAGGGGTAATATAAGAAAACAAAATAATTTATTCTTCTCGAAAGTTATAAACGACAATCTTTTTGGAACAAATTTTTTCTTCTAAAACGACAATCTTTTAGAAACGGAGGGAGTATAATAAGTCACTCTCTCACCTACATTGGAAATGATTAATGAAATATTATGTAAGACCCCAACTTTTTAATAAAGATGATTTTTCTATAAATTTTATTTTTAAATATTATGGAGTAAATTTGATATAATGTTATAGTTGTGGGTAATATTTATAAATTTTGCAAAAGACGTGAAGTTGTTATATAATATTCGATTGGTGGGAGAATATTCGCAAGAATCGCACAATCATTAAGTGGACCCCACAACGGAATTATTGTTTGGATTGAAAATGACAAAAATACTTTATGAAAATAACTATGGAAGTTTTACCGTTAACTGTTTGAAACACTTTGTTAAAGTTAAAGAATATGCTGATGTCTGGCGTAGTTAAGACACCTGTGGTATTGATTATTGATGTTCATGTAAAAAGTCACTTCCGCTTTATTAAATTATTACTACAAGATTTGTTGAATTTATGGACCCCTATTTACCCATTTTTTAAAATAATCGATAGAGTATATATATATATATATATATATATATATATATATATATATGTGTGTGTGTGTGTGTGTGTGTGTGTGTGTGTGTGTGTGTATGAAAGGGACTTGTGTGGGTAGAATTTTTAAAAAAAACATGTGTGTGTAACGTGTGTGTAGGAGTGTGTGTGTGTGGTGGTGGGTGAAAGTGATGGTGGAAGGAAGTATATATATTAATTGTGTGTGTGTTTTCAATGGTGGTGGGGGATGCCATGTTAGAAAAAAAAAAGAGGTGGGTTGTGAAGTATCGTGGACGGCTGAGAATTTTTTTTTTATATTTATATATATTATAATAAGTTTTGTTTTATTAGATTTTAAATAGAATATATTATATTTTATTGTAAATCAATCTGGACCGTTTATGAATTAGTTACTATGCAGTCCATTCTTCTATAAATAGAAGCTCATTCCTTCATTGTTTCTTACGAATTCACTTAAACTCTAGAGAGAGAAATTATAAAGAAACTATAGAAAAGTATTTTGCTACTTTTCTACTCTTATATTCAGTTTCTTTTACGGTAAAGGGTATTTGTGACGCCCCCAAAACAGGTATACATCACCTATTCTTGAGTCGCCAGATACATGGTACAGAATTCAAATACAACTTAATAATACAACTGTCGTGTACAATACGACAAAACATAAACTGTAAGTTTGAATACAAATATTGTCTACTATAAAGTATACAAACTCAAAAAGAGTCCTCATTACAATTTTTATCACACTATATCACAGAATAGTGAGGACTACTAATGCACCATTTAGGACCATCACCCGCTCCTCCCACTAAATCAAATTTATATTCTCATTTCAAGAGAAAACGGTGAGAAAAACGGTGAGCTCAACTAGCCCAAAGAAGAAATATTATGACTAAGATAATGCGTAATAAATTATCATTAGCCTTAAAACAAAGGTTAAACTGATACAATATAACAAACATCAAGTTTAACTGCAGCGGAACAAGCAAATCCATTAAAATAGTCAAGTATAGAATAAAATCTACTATCTTTTATGATTTAAAAGGTTTTCATCATTTTTATCATTTGGGACTCAAATAATAAAAATAATCCACACCATCGAATCACCCTACGCACTACTGCCAAGGATATTCTTTAAGATCACGACCACAATTATCCACGCACTACGGGCGAAGAATATTTGTGTATTCATTAATGGTCACGATCATGCCAACAACTGCTCATCAATGCACTACGCCAATGAGGACTTTTACCACATCATTTATAACATTACGGTCATGATTACAATCAATAATCCTCAGTCATAATCATACCAAGTCCATTTATGCACTACAAACCACGATAACTTCCAACATAATATAAACATGAGGATGATGACAATGATATAAGAATTCAATAAAACAAATTCAAGAATTAATTTATCCGAGGAACCGATAACGTCCAAATTGTCAACATGATCTTGCTTTGTAGAGTAAGATTCAAGAATGCTCGGAAGAATATTTCCATGAAAAGATCTTCGGATGAAGCCTTGAATATCGAGGATATTCCACTAATTTCATGGAGTATATAAGTCAAAACTTTAACCAACCGAGTATAACAAGGAATGAAATAACAAAAGAAATCACCGAGCGTGCGATAGATCGCATATACGCAGGTTATTCCAATGAATAATAAATAACGGAATCGGTCCGCCGTAAAAACGCATGCATGTGATATTCCAAATGTAATAATAAAGAGCGGAATCAGTCCCACAGAAAAGCGCCTTGAAGGATATTCCAATGTAATAATAAAGATTTTAAACCAAGTCCGTAGAGAACGCATGAATGTGATATTCCAATGTAATGATAAAGAATGGAATAATGAAGAATTTCACAAAGTATATGTGGAGCCACAGCGTATCTGAGTTATTCCAATAGAATAATAAAGAATGGAATAATGTAGTTACGTTTCAGAATCTTTGAATAGTGAGGTAGCAGACTTCTCTTCTTTTTCTCTATAATAATCGCTTCTAAAACTTTTGTGAATTGGTGAGAAATGAAGGAAGAATGAGCTTCTATTTATAGAAAAATATAGTTTCGATAATTACACGCTTTGGGGTTCAAAAATTACAATCTGATACCTCCAACTTTTCTTTCATTTTAATTTAGTCCTGCAAGTATTATCAAACTTGTACCACCTCCCCAATAGTAAATAATGTGAATCAATAATTCAATCATGTGAATCAATAGTATAATCATGTGAAAAATATGAATTACGTTATAAGACTTCCATCTATACCTCCATTTTTAACTTAGTCACGCAAGTATTATCAATCTTGCACCAACTCCCCCATAATAATAAATAATGTGATTCAATAAGTACACACGTGAACAAATAGTTATATAAGATGTGAATTAGTAGCAATTAATTGCTCATTTATCCGATAAATTACCCGATTTATCAATATAACCCCTGACATCAATTATCATCTAATAGATGTCGATTTCAACTAACACTAATAATCCAAACACAATGGAACTATCAAAATTCATTTTAATCAACACAACTTATTCATCATTAATATTATAACTCACAATATTTAACAACCATGTCGCTTCCGGAAAGAGGGCTTTTCCGATAAGGATTTCTCCTTATCATGGGCAATTAGGTACCAAAACCTCTCATCGACAAAACTTCTAAACATTGTCAATATTGCAAATAATAATATGAATAACTTTGTCGCCTCAATTATTGATTTAATAATATAAAATATTATGCAAAATGATCTTTGTGACAATAATTGAATCAATAATATGAGAGATATGATGACGCATAATTATCAGAGCAATAATTGAGTATAAATGAGTGACTTCTCACGTAAGCATCAATAATCAATACCTTGTCTACTACTTATCTGACCACCAGACATCGTATTTTTTTAACACCGTGTTTCAACAGCTTAATCTGTAAAACTTCCGCCGTTATTTTTATAAAGTATTTTTGTCGTTTTCTCAATCCGAAATGATAATTCCGTTGTAAGGAGTCCACCAATGATTGTGCTTGTTATTTAATATTCCCTGTTAAAACGAATATTCCCCACCAATCGAATATTATATAACAACTTCGTGACTTTTACAAAATTTATAAATATTACCCACAACTATAACATTATATCAAATCCACACCATAATATTCAAAAATATATTTCGAGAAAATTTAATCTTTATTCAAAAAGTTGACCATGCTACTTGAACTTGTTTTATTGAATTCTTATATCATTGTCATCATCCTTATGTTTATATTATGTTGAAAGTTATCTCGGCTTTTGTAGTCGTATGATGGACTTGGTATGATTATGATCGTGGATTATTCGGTGTAATCATGACCGTAATGTTATAAATAATGTGATAAAAGTCCTCATTGGCCGTAGTAGTGCATTGATGGACGATTGTTGGCATGATCATGACCATTAATGAATACACGAATGTCCTCGGGTCAGTAGTCGTATGGATAATTTGTGGTCGTGATACTAAAAAAGAATATCCTCGGCCGTAGTAGTGTAGGGGTGATTCGATGATGTGGATTATTTATTAAACCGAGTCTCAAATGATAAAAGTCATGAAAAACCTTTTAAACCATAGAAGATAGTAGATTTTATTCTCTACTGACTCTTCTAATGGATTCTTGTCTTCACATAGCTTAAACTTGATGTTAGTTATATTTTATCAGTTTAACACTGTTGAAGGTTAATGATAATTTTTTTCTGCATGATCTTAGTCATAATTTTTCTTACTGGGCTAGTTGAGCTCACCCTTTTTTTCACTGTTCTCTTCAGAAAATGAGAATATAGCTGGGATAACGGAGTGATGGACCAGATGATAGTATTAGTAGTCCTTACTATTCTGTGATATAGTGTGACAATAATTGTAATGAGGACTTCTTTTGAGTTTGTATACTCTCTAGTAGACAATATTTGTATCCAAACTTCACATAGCTTTATGTTTTGTCGTATTGTATACAGCAAACTTGTATTTGAATTACATCATGTATCTGGCGACTCAAGATGGGTGATGTATACCTAATTTTGGGGGCGTCACATATTATTATGGGCAATTTTGTCATTTTATTTTTTTTTTTCCTAATATGCCTGAATAGTCCACCAAGACTTTTATCTTGGGACGGAGGGAGTATTAAATATAAGAAAAAAAATGTATATACACATATGTGTAATACACAATGACATATGACGACAGTTTTTTTGGACTATAGCGACGGGTGAGTTCACCCGTCGCTATAGTTCAAAAACCTGCGTAACTTAAGCATGTCTTCTGTAACCGTAGTATATCGATAAATTTCTATACTCTTAAATTTCCATAATTATCATTCTTATCTTATACTCTTTCATCTGTAATAATTTTTCATGGTTGGTATTTTTGAAAAAATTGTAGTTAATTCTCTTAAATTATATAAAACGATAAATAATTTCTAAAAAATAAAATTATCTAAAACGATATTAAGGTACAGGAGTATTTATGGAGGATAGTATCTTCCTTAGAAGTCGGTACCAACCTGTGTAAAAGAGATGGTAGCTGCGGTTTTGGGTCAATCTTACTGTGTCCTTCAGACAGGATTGGGCCTAGTTTCAACAAACTCAGAATTATTTACCAGGATTTAGCAAAATTAATACTCTCTCCGTCCCAGGATAAAAATTTTAGTGGATTTTCCATGCATATTAAGAGGATGAATAAAATAACAAAATTATCCATAATAATATTATTAAATATGGAGAGAGAATTAGAATAAGAAAAGTATGAGATATTTAATGTTACGGGTATAATAGAAAAAATATGTGTAAAAGTTTGGTTATTAAAAGAAAATAGACATTTAACATGGGACTACCCAAAATAATAATAAGGACTTTTATTATGGGACGGAGGGAATAATTAAGAACTGTCAATACTAGGGATTTCAACTCTGGGCTATTGGGCTCACAATTTTACTAGAATAAAGGGGCTTTGAATTTCGTTGAGAATAAGAAAAGCTACCCAAAAGCAAATTTATTATACATATGCATACACTAATTTTATATTTATATATGAATGATTTTTATTTTTTTTCCTTATAAATTTAATAGGAATTACATCACATTTTGACAATTTCCTTGAGCTCCGTTGAAGTTGGAAGCTCAAGGGGAAAAGGGAATGTAAATTTAAACATTTTCCACATATTTGATATCTTTTTAAGTATAAATCGTTAAATTATCTTTGTAGAAATAAAATTAATTTTTCTTTACCTTTTCTATGCATTTTTAAAATTCCAAACGGAACCTTAAGTTTGTATTATAGTGAAGCCTTTTATAGGACCAAAGAATTAGGTATAAGAAAGACTAAGTTTGTCGGATGAAATTTAAAATAAAATAACGTTTAAAGTTTAAAATTACTTATCCAAAAAAAAACTCCTGATTTCTACACTACTTAAAAGAAACAAAAAACACATCTCTACTTTAAGTAATTAAAAATGGGATAAAAGATTTTTTTAAAAGAAAACATAAAAAAAGAAAAAAGAAAAAAGAAGAAACATTGAACAAACAAGTACTCCAATATTTAGAGTGGTAGAATAATTTTAATCTTCATATCATATTAGCAATATTAAAAATGTAAAACTTCCAAAAACGTAGCATGAATCAATTTTAACCCCTCATTCCAAAAATTAACATATTGACCGTTGGATCTCTTCAGCCCTCTCTCTATAAAACAAGCCCTTCGCAGTTAGGGTTATTAATATCTCATCTCGCCCCTCTGATCTAAGAAATCAAATCTAAATAAAATCCTCCTCCTCCTCCTCCTCCTCCTTTATGTTGGATCTACGATTCAATGATTTTGATATAGAGGCTTCTCTATCTGGTCGGCAGAATTGATTAGTTTCTGATCGACTCGTTCCCTTGAAGCAATATTCAGCGTGCTGCTTTTTTTATTTTTATCTCTCCACTTATTTTTGCTTTTGGAGAACTGAAATTAGGGCAGCTATATATATATATATATATATATATATATATATGTTTATAGACTTTTATACAACTTTAATAAATGGGAAGAAAGTGGTGACAACGATGATGAGTCTACAGACCTGTAATGATTTGCGAAAATGATCGCAATTCTTTGAACATCTAAGGGATTGAGTTGTTTATTAATTTTGATTATTTTGTAAAATAGTTTTGACGGGTTTCAAATATAATATTGGTTAAAGTTCATTAGTTTCTTCACTCGTTACTGATTTAATGTTTTCTTTCAGATCGATTTGTTGATGAGGCAAATTTATTTACTAGTGGAGCTACAAAAATTGTTTGTGAAATTTAGGTTTGTCTTTGGGGATTATTAATTTCCTTGACATACTTGAATTTTATAAATTGGTAATTGTTATGATGGTCTAGTTATAAATTAGTATTGTTATGATTGATTTGGTTAGCATCATGTTTATTTTTAGATAAGTTAGTTAATTAATCAATAATTAGTTAATTAATCACCTATGTATTAGTATTTTATCGGTCGAGCTAACCATTTCATATTATGATATGTAAATAAGGTGGTGTCCGGCGGGCAATTGTCCGTTATTATTTCAGCAACAATGATGATATGTATTTAAATTAAAATTTGAGTTAAATTAATATTATAATTTTTTTGGGAGTGAAAAAGAAAAATAAAGTATTCTAATTGTACATGATTATTTGTATTTAAATTATGTTTAAATTAAATTCGAGTTAAAAAAAATATTAAAAATTGGGTCGGTCTAATTTTTCCGTTCTGATTCTTTAATGGCCCAATTGACGTCAAGGGTATGGAATAAATCGGCTTGAATGGAGTCTACCATCCTTAATTTCTACCAGGGTGTAAGTAGCATCTAATTACGTTGTAACGGGGGTTATAACACTGAGATTTGTTTCTAGTTTGCTTTAGGGGTCTGTGATCTGTCCCCTCCTCCTTGGTATTTACTTCAATTTAATAATATTTTGTAGACATAAATTAATATTATCATTTAATAATTAAAATTTCATCACTATTTTTTTACTAAAAGTTAAAAATTATTAGGACAATGAGAGAAGTTAGGAATCATATAGTAAAAGTAAATAATTTATTTTTCAAAAAAAGTTGTAAACATCAAATAAATTTTAATAATTTTTTTCTTTTAAAAAGTTAATTATTATGAAATAAAGACAGTATTTTACTTGGTAAATTTTATTTGGTAAATGACACTTTCTTAATTCATGTGTCAAAATTTTAAACCACAATCTTTTAGGAACATACGGAATATTTAAAATCTTAAGTGATAGATGCATTGATTACAACCCATAACGAATTTAAGGAGGAGACTTCTTGGAAACACACAAAACGCGCTGCCATCCATTCAATTATTAGTTTTTAGTTTTTAGTTTTTAGTTTTTAGTACTACTACTAATTTCTAATCAACTCCCCCAGCTAAGGAAAGATAGGAGACCACACTCGTTTCGTTTTGAATATTTACATAAATACTCCCCCATTGCGTGTTTTGACCTTTGCCTGCCCTTTCTTGTTCAAAATAAATTCAAGCACCCCACTCTACCTTAATTTGTGATTCCGCCACCCAATCCTTCACTATGGATTTACAAAAAATATAATGTTACAAAAATAAATTAACTAATAAATCTCTCTTCTTTATTTGTGTATCTAAATATAAATTCATAAATTTGTATTAATTAACTAATCATTTACGAATTTTAACCGTCAATTATTCATGTATGCTATAACCTAAATTTTTTGTATTATGGACATATCAACCAATTATTTATGTATTCATATTAAATTTTAAACAAGTAAATATGTTTTAAAGAAAAAAGAAGAAACAAAAATATCATGTTTGCACAAGGGATGGGTGCCCAAATCAAGAAAACAGTAAAATTACACTCAGAATTAACACGGTAAGTTACAGGGCCCACTTTGACTTCACAACGACCAAAGATACTCCCTCTCCTCCGCTATAAATACCTAATTCTCTCACCTCCTTCTCTCCATCAAATCAAATCAAAATATACAAACGAAAATTCGAACGTTAGAAGGAAACAAAACAATGTCTTGTACCGTTGCAATCTCGAATTCGCCTTTATTTTCTCCGTCATCGTCTTCTAGGGTTTCTTCTTCCCTTTTCTGCAAACCCTCTTCATCTCCCGAAACCCTAATCCTGACCCACTCTCCTTCCTCTCCCTCTTCTTCGTCGTCGGCGTTGAAGCTCCGGCTTCAGAAGCCACCCAGTGGACTAATTAGAGCTTCCAACGACGTCGCTCCTCCTCCTTCATCCTCGCCGACGATTTCGAAGAGGAAGAGGCCGTCGAAGCTCGATATTCCGGTCGCGGCTTTGAGCTTTGGGTGTGATTTGCTTACGCCGTCGGCGGCGGAGGAGCGGAGGAGGGAGATGCTAGAGTTTGAGGGAGATGGGTACTCGGTATACTGTAAGCGAGGGAGGAGAGAGGCAATGGAGGATCGTTACTCAGCTAAAGTCAACATTCAAGGAGATTCCAAACAGGTAATTTTCTCTTAATTTATGATTTGGACTGTTTAAAGCTTATTTCTTCGATTAGATTTCTGCATTTAGCTTGTTTTTTGTTGAATTGGGTCAAAGTTGAGATTTTTAACAGTTTACTTGGCTAAATTTGAATCGTGTTTGCAAGAAGAAGATTGTATTAAAGTAACTAGTGTAATAAGGTAGTACGAGTTATATGGATGGACATGCCGTTAGGCTCTATTTGTTGTTGTTAATTAAGTATATAACTTATAAACTTCTTAATTAAAGAATTATTGAATTTGGGTGCTGAAATATAGTTTATGAAGTTGAGAAATTGATGGTAAATTACAGGTTTTCAATGTGTGATGTTTGTGTACACTACTCCCTTCCCTTCGTTCCTTAATATAGGTCGTTTTAAACATGTGCACAAAAATTAAGAAAATGATTGAAAAGCATTAACTATATTATCAATTGTCTATAATACCCTTCACCTCACTTATCTCATAAAAATGGATCAAAAAATTAGGTGGAGTAATAAGGGACAATTTGGGAAAAATAGTAATCAATTCTCCTAAATAACCACAAACAACAAATAATTAGGAATAAAAAAGAGAGTCTAAAACGACCTACATATAAGAATGGAGGGAATACAATTCAGATGGATAAAACTTTTTACAAATATGCTTTTCTTGGAACTACAAGCAACTAATTTATTTTTATGCTTATTTATAGTTATGGGGAAAAATTGATAAGGAAATTATTAGAGAAAAAGTGGTGATCTTAGAACCTATTAACTGCTGGTTTGCCTAAACAGGGGCTTTACTAGTGTTCAATTGTGTGATTTTTTGGAATTAAGAAGTTGATATGTTATGTTTTTTATGCTTTTCAGGATTTTTTCGATTATTTTGATGGGTTTTACTAGTTTTCAGTTGAATGATTTAGTTGACATGTTATGGTGTTTATGTTTCCAGGCTTTCTTTGGTATTTTTGACGGGCATGGAGGTGCAAAAGCTGCTCAGTTTTCAGCTGATAACTTAGATAAGAATGTTGTTGATGAAGTAGAAAAAATGGGTGATCAAGATATTGTTGAGGCGATTAAGCATGGCTACTTGAGAACAGATTCCGAGTTTCTTAAAGAGGACCTTCGTGGTGGATCTTGCTGTGTTACTGCAATGATGCGGAAAGGCAATCTTGTGGTATCTAATGCCGGTGACTGTCGTGCTGTTATTAGCCGAGGAGGAGTTGCTGAGGCCCTTACTTGTGATCATCGACCTTCAAGGGAAGATGAGAAATGTAGAATTGAGGCACTGGTAAGCAGCTAGTCATTATATATATATATATATTTTCTATCTTTGCTTGCTGTAAATAGTAGTTCACAGCTGGTTACATTTCTATAAAGCTGATGCCTGATGTGTTATATAACTATGTAGGGTGGGTATGTTGATTCTTGCCGTGGGGTTTGGAGAATTCAAGGATCTCTTGCTGTGTCCAGAGGAATTGGAGATCGACACCTAAAACAATGGGTGACATCAGAGCCAGAAACAAAAATTCTTAGAATCGAACCCGAATTAGAGTTCTTAATCCTTGCTTCTGATGGTTTATGGGATAAGGTAATTGATGGATGAATTCATTTTTCTTTTCCATATCTTACAAGTTAATATTATTATCAATAGTGATGAAGCTTGTGAAGGTAGCCTAATAATATAATTCAATTTACAGGTAAGTAATCAGGAAGCAGTTGATGTAGCGCGTGCTAATTGCATGGATAAGCTAGAATTACTTTCAGCCTGTAAAAAGCTTGCAGATCTGTCTATTTCACGAGGCTCTGCCGATGATATTAGTGTTATGATAATTAGATTGGGAAGCTTTTGTTCATAATGACTAAAGAAGGACCTGCCCACTCCACCGACTGTTTCTTCTATTTGACGGAAATTGCGATGGTCCGAGTGCTCTCTCTTTTAACAGAGTAACGATTTAGCGATGATGCTACTAATACTAATTGAGATGATGATGATGAATTTAAAGCTAGAACTAGAACTAGAATAATTGTCTTCTGGAATTATGTTGTGTCGAATGCAGATTAGGTGAAAACATTGTTGTTTCATTCTTTGTACATTATTGATAAATAAAAATAATTAATGATACATTCATTATTCATAAAATTTCCTAATGAGACTTGAGAGAGAGTTGTGACGATGCTGTATGCTCTTCTACCACTTTGTTTTACTACAAGTTTACTTTATTTTCCGGTAGAAACAAAAAATGAACCTCACCTGTATATATTTAGTCCACTCCGTCACTGTTTTCATTTATTTATTTATGAATAAATCACTTCTACTTGAGTTAATTAATTGGGCTTACTTCGGATCTTTATCAACATTTTCGTCTGAGAAAATAACGATTCCCCCCCTTATCCACTTCTGGATGAGTTAAGCCCATCAATTTGCTTGCTGCTGCCGACCATCACCATTCACCACGTTATGAATACTATCTCCCTTTCTCTTTCATAAAGAGGCAGCCAACCAAACTGGGGGCATCATTGCTAAATTATTTGATGGTCTTATTGTTTTCATGTTGGTTGTAATGTTGATGCTTGCTGTGTATGACCAAACATTTGCTCTTTTCACATATTTATTACTTCATTTTTCACTTTTGTTACAAAATGAGTCCTATTCGTAAAATTTATCCATTTAATGATATATATTTTTTAATATTTTTATTCTTAAATTAATATTGATCGGATGATACCAATTCAAAAAAAATTTACAACTCAATCATAGATGATGAAATTAAAAATTTTACCTTTTCAAACTCTTTCTGTAACTCACCGACTTCCCTAGAGCATCCGATAGCACAGCCGCGACAACAACGGGTTCTCCGCTCCTACAATAATAGGGTTGTAGCTAACTCGTTAAGTATCATGCTTGGGGAGTATATTCGCAAGATTGAAATTCAAAGGAATTGATGGGGGGCCCGCACCCGCATAAGCTGTGAAGCATGTGATTTAATTCGATGCAAAGTGAATAAATAGTTGTACTTATAAATTTATGAATGTTGTACCATTTTCTAATATCATAAAAAAATTACTTTTGGTACCAAAATAATTAACGTATGCATTTTGATTAGTGTAATATTTGACATTGTAAACTAAAAAAATATTGTAAAGTTAAATTTTTAATGCAATAAATAATATTGGGAACTAAAAATTTTAAAATCAATCAGGATCGAAACTAGATGAAACTTATTTTTTTTAAAATATGGAGGATGTAATGTCTAGTGTATTGAGAGATTGATAATAATTCTCTTTCCGGATTGTGTGAACCCTAAATCAGCCGCCTTTTCCCATGATTATAGAATGAATTCCCTTTCACGGTACCACACTTTGTGAAGACCTCAGCTACTACTAAAAGTTATACTTT
This sequence comes from Panax ginseng, assembly GCA_020205605.1. NCBI lineage: Eukaryota > Viridiplantae > Streptophyta > Magnoliopsida > Apiales > Araliaceae > Panax > Panax ginseng. The sequence goes on along the minus strand of CM035138.1, from coordinate 7,138,989 downwards.
CTTTTTTTTCACGAAAAAGTATTTATTTATTTTATTAGTAGTAGTGTTAACGCCCACTCTTATCGGTCGACGAAACCTGTTCACCAAATTTTAGATCGATGGGTTTCTGTTCACAGAAAGTTAACAATGGATGTAGTCTACCTCTGACTACTTTTCTCGTCCTTTTTTCTCTCGTAGGTTATACTTTCTTGCCTTATGATCCCATCCACATTAATGCATGGCGGTGTTTTAGTCAGCCGTCATACTTTTCATCATTCTGAGTCGAAGATAGAGATATTAAAATATCTAATGGGTCGATCCATTGATCGACCCGATCTTAAAAGGATCAACAGGAATAATATAATGGTAGGCCCGATAACTTTAAGACTCGATAATAAGGACCCAATTGAACAAATCAAATAAGTAGGCCCGATCTACTCGGCCGAAGAGGAAAATATCATGACCCGACATTGCCCCCTAGTTTTTTGTTGAGCGGAATGTTTAATAGAAAACTATAAATGGTCCATGATATTTTACTAAAGGTCCGTAGTGAGAAGTAATCGAAATGTGCGATTCTTTGTTCATGAGATGAAATGAGAGGAGAAGCGGAGGCCCAAATCGAAAAAGGCTCTGCTGATAAATATCTGGACCCGGGCAGGACGCTTCCCATTCAAATTCTAAATCATTACTATCATTTAATGTCTTGCGGCCTTGTACAAGTGTAACAAATCGATTATAAAAGATAACTTTCACCAAATTTGTGATTTTACACCCGTTTGAAATTCGAGCGCCTTTTGAGTTTTTTCTCCTCTGAACTATCTCATCTCCTCTGCGAATATCAAAAATGGCTTCCCAAGACTACGAACAAAGTTCACCCCCCCAATAACACCGTCGTCAGCGCCGTTTCACCAAACCCCAACCCCATGAAGAAACCTCGACCTTGAATCCCAAAGGAACGCAAAACCAAGACAAGAATCCTCCTCCAAAAATCCCCAAAACTCCTTTTGAATATTACAAAAATACGGATCGTTTCTCGCGTGCCAACACTCCTCTATTGTCATTTGAAATTTGAATTAAAGAGGATTCGATCTAGGTACCACATTAGGATACTCATGGGCTAGGGCTCCCGGTCCGGTGAGAAAATGTACCAACGACGAGAGAGTTGGACGGTAGTCCACAATGACCTAACTTGAGAAGAGGGTCCATTTTCCTCTCTGCGTCTTCATAGTGACTATCTTTGGGGTTCTGGGGCGTGGGGTTCGCCCAATTGGTACCAAATTCTTATATTCACATCCACGGCCTTTGTTGCTTTACTGCCATGAGTTGGGCGTTGAGCCTTCCCTCGACTTCTTCTTCACCGTAGTGTACAAGATCGTCCAATCCGAGAGAGAAGGGTTCAAAGCCCTCGTGAAACACTCTCTCGAAGTCGGGAGAAAAGTTAGAGAGGCGTTAGTTGGTGAACACTCCTTGACGATAGGGATGGCACGAAAGTGGTTCTTCGTCGAAAGGTCTGAAATCTCTTCTTTCTGCGAAGCCCAGGCCATTTGACGAGAAGATCTCTGTGACTTGGAGATATTTACGAAGAAGCGGGAAGTTGAGATGATGGAGCTTTTGATAATTTTCCTAAGGAGGAGGAAGAAGTATGGACTCCTCTCGAGCGCGAGCATGGTTATATGACCATAAATGTAAATATCGGTCTATTTTATATATAAATTTTTGAAAATGTTTTTATGATGTGGAATCTAACATAGGGATTTTGTTTGTTTAAATGCGATATCTTTGATCGAGATCGAGCTCCTTAGAAATAAAGGAGTTTGAAGATTTTTTATGCAGGAAGTCTTGGAAGGCTGTTGAGAGTCTGCCAACGAAGCTATCCCCAAGTGAGCCACCCACAAAAATACACTGGAGATGAATTCCGAGCGGAAGAGCGAGAAGCTAATGAGGTTCTGTCTTAGGAAGAGACCCTTCGTCCTCGTCGGAAGAGGAGGGCCATTAGAAAACCAGATCAACACCTCTTCCCGTATACGAAACCATCCCGAAAAGCGGCCCGATCACCAAATCAATCCCAAGCGAGGAGGCTTGCTCGATCGTCCGATCGAAGAAGTATCCTCCGAACCAAGAAATTAAAACCAAAATAACCCCCATGACCGTAGAAGAACTCGGGGTGCCCAGATCTCGATCATCCCACCCTTACGTGCTTGCTGTAGAAATACAAATTGCGAAGAAGGTGGCGAGAATGAAAGCTGTTCAATATTTGTCCGGAAGAGGAAGCGTACGCTGCGACCATCAAGTTACTGCCTCTGCCCCATCTCCCGAGAACCCATTCCAAATAAATCTCCTTCTCCGAAAAGCGTATATCGGACCCCACCCCTCCCGAGCAATGACCCCCTTCTCCGAAAGGCAGAGACCCTCCCCCGAAAACGACCGGTCCTTGGTCGGGGTTATCATCTTTGAGCTATGGGGTCCCCGACTCTGTAGCCTAGATTGATGCAAATTTCCCATTCGATCTTTTTGACTTTAAATCAAGAGCGATGACCACCACCGGTTCGTGACCATCTGGATGGAAATCTGCTTGCGAGGGATGAGCTATCTGGCTAAGGTAAATAACAGTTTCTTTATTTTCTATTTCTCTGTTCTTGTTTAGATGTCGAAACAACGATTTGAACAACTTTATTGAACATATCACGAGGCCAATCTTTGTCTTGGACGTTTGCGTCAAGAGGCACACATAAATGGGGAATAGGAAGATTTCATGAGACGGAGATCAATATCTTTGAAATCGACCATGGCTCGAGAAAGGGCCGTCGCGAAGGCGCTTCTCTTCATACCATCGACGGACCTTGAAAGAGACTTAGATCGAGCTAGGATGGACTTGAAGGCGTCGAACGACGACGACTAAAGGACCCTGAGGATGGGGTGGTACGCGTCCGAAGCCCGATCAACAAGTTTTAAGCGATATGAGCGCTTGGCACAGGTCGAAGAAAACCTACTCTGAAGGCCAAAAATGAGGAGTTTTCTTGACCAACCGAAACTTGGCGATTCAACTTAGCGAGGCTCGGTGAAGGCCGGGGCGAGGCGAAGACATAAGGTCAGCGTCACAAACTTCGTCGTAAAATAAAAGAGCTTGAGGGGCGGGGCCTCTTACGTAGAAAAATTGCAGCGATTCAAAGCGGACTATAGGGATTGGATGAGCTTAATCTTTGAAAATCATGAAGGTCTATTCGGAGGGGTATGAAGGCTGCCGAGGCGAGGTAAAGAAAAGTTATCTGTTGCTTTCAATTTGGATCCGGATCTTCTTAACTCAGGGACGAAGGTGGTGCACAATGTCCTTCTGCTTTATTACGACTATGTAAAAATTAACTATTTATATGTCTTTGGGATTGTTTGAAACTTTTTATATGGATTTTAACGAGCGTTTACATGTTTGTGTAATTAGTTAATGTTATGGATGAATCGAATGAATGAATGTTTTATTTTATTGATGAATCTTGACTTTCTTGATTATGACTTACATTTTGGTTAGTTTCTTGTCAATAATTGATGTCGATAGGCCCGAACTCAAATAGTGAATCATCTAAGGCATATAACGATTAATTTATGAAATGGAGTGAATTGAATTTTATGGATAGAATTTAACTGAACTGAATTGAATGAACTGAACTCAACACTTAAATAAAATAAAGTAATATATACTCATCGGTATCGAAGTGTGAGATTGGTCATGTGTGAGGTGAATTTAGTTGATCCTCTTTGCACCATCAAAATCGTGCTTACCACTCGGGGTAGAACAAGTATATAAGGACCAAGATATAAGGATCAAGATATAAGGACCAAGATATAAGGACCATTTGAATTTGTCTACCACGGGTCACAAATTCATAAGGACACTCTCTCATAATAAAGTTGCCATCGAATGGCCAACAAGTCTACCATACCTCCTTACACCATTGTGAGCTTGAGGACAAATAGGAGCAGGATCAATAGTGACCATTGACTTACCACCCTTGGTAAAATCAATATAGGAACATAGGATTTGTCTACCACACGGGTAACAATAAGTTGAAATACGCCATCGAATGGCGGTGAGTCCTACCATACCTCCTTACACCATTGTGAACTTAGGACAAATAGGAACAGGATCAATAGTGACCATTGACTTACCACCCTTGGTAAAATCAATATAGGAACATAGGATTTGTCTACCACACGGGGTAACAAATAAGTGAAACGCCATCGAATGGCCGTGAGTCTACCATACCTCCTTACACCATTGTGAACTTAGGACAAATAGGAGCAGGATCAATAGTGACCATTGACTTACCACCCTTGGTAAAATCAATATAGGAACATAGGATTTATCTACCACACGGGTAACAAATAAGTGAAATTTGCCATCGAATGGCCAGAGTCCTACCATACCTCCTTACACCATTGTGAACTTAGGACAAATAGGAGCAGGATCGATGGTGAAAAAGTGACTTTTTATTGATAATGGACAATCATACGGACTTAGGTAAATTGACTTGATCTCTATTGAAAATATTTTGAAGCTTTGCCCGGCGTGCCAAGTGTTCTTGATCTCGGAACCATCTAATGCCTTTAGCAGATAAGTGTACGGCTTTGATACTTGATCACCTCATCGGCCCTTCCCGATTCGGCATTAACTTTCCGTGTTTTGAGGTGTAGATGCTTGACTTCTTTGAGGGCGAAGTCTCCTACTTGAATCTGCGAAGTTTGACCCCTTTGTTGTAATGCTTAGCTACTCTTCGTTGATAAGTAGCCAATTTGAGTAAAAGCCACCTCTCGACTTCTTCTAGCAAATCCAAATTGGTCTTGATCCTTCGTCATTGTTGTATCTCTTTGAATTGGTGACCCGAAGACTTGGAGATCCAATTACGGCCAGGGACTAAGGCATCGATTACCATAGGCGGTCGAAAAGGGTGAATCTCCTATGGTGGTCCTCGGTGTAGTCCGGTAAGCCCACAGCACGCTGAGCAGCTCTTCTGGCCATCTTCCTTTAGCTTCATCCAGTCTGCGCTTGATCCCGTTCAGCAGCGTCCTGTTGGTCACCTCAACTTGCCCATTTGACTGTGGGTGAGCCACCGAAGTCTTCTTATGCTGAATCCCCAGCTCCTTTAAAAATCCTTCAAATTTTGATCCCACGAACTGGCGTCCGTTGTCCGATATCAACACTCTAGGAATCCCGAAGCGAAACACTACGGACTCTTTTATGAACTTCAAACACTCTTGTTCCGTTATTAACCGAAGTGGCTTCGCCTCTACCCACTTAGTCATGTAATCAATAGCAACTATGACAAAAGTGACTGACGACTTTAGCTTTAGGCAACGGACCCAATATATCTACCCCCCAGACAGCGAAGGGTATAGGAGATAAAATCGAATATAGCTCTTCTGGTGGCTGATGTGGGATCGGACTGTTGAGCTGGCATTTTTCACATCTCTTGACATACTCTGTAGCTTCCTTGAAAATTGTAGGCCAATAGTATCCCTGTCGAAGTACTTTATAAGCCAAAGACTTGGCAGCCATATGATCATAAAATAAATACCTCGTGAACCTCCCAAAGAGCATACTCGGCCTCGGATGGAACCGGACACTTGATGATGGTGAGGAAAATGCCAATCGATAAAGATCCCGTCGATAAGAACAAAATTGGCACTCTTGTACTTGATCTTCTTTGCCAACATCGATCCAGAAGGAAGGACGCCATCTGCCAAATACTCGATGTAAGGAGTCATCCGGTGATTAGATCGCTCGATACATCATCAACTTCGTCTTTGAACACTCGAATTTCTTTGCAAAACTTCCAAATAAACCGATCCGTTGAAAACATACGCATCCGTAGTGGCCCGACTTGACGATTACGTCGACAATGGAATTGTCGTTCGCTCTATGCCTGAAAACTCATCTGAAGCGAAATCTTTGAAGTCGGTCTTTTAATTCCGCGGATACTTGATCATCCAAGGTCCCACGAGCTTCATAATCTCCCGATAATTTTTTGACGACCAAGCGAGAGTCACTTTGTAAATGATCGACTTCGGACTTCTAGACTCTTTGCCAATCGAACACTTTTAACAACTTTGCTTCATACTCTCGGCCGTTGTTCGTCGCTTTAAACCCGAATCTGATGGCCTGCTGAACTTTGAATCCCTCCGGACTCGTCAAGATAATTCACCTTTATAACGATCAACATGTAGAGGATCCATCTGCATATAAGCGTCCAAGCATTACGACCTGTTGAAGAACCGCTTGATTTCTTTCGATCGGACGTCTCAACCTCTGGCAACTCGGCATCTGCTTCGGTGAATGAACATTCCACCATAAAATCGGCCAAGCTTGACCCTTGATAGCGGTTCGGGGATGGTATTCAATGAAAAATTGGGACAACTCCATAGTCCATCTTCTTTAGTCTCCACGAAACCTCGGCTTGCCCATCACCTTCTTGATGGTGATCCGTGTAGGCGACCGAGAGCCGACCTTGAAAATATTGCGAAGCTTTCTACTAGCAATTATTAAAGCAAAGGCAAATTTCTCAATATTGAATTACTGGTTTGACATCTCGTGGGGCGTGGTGACATAATAGGCCGGATCTTTGCTTCCATGACCTCCGAACCAACCTGACTTTGCTCCAGCGCCAATGAACTTCTTGCGCAGGTATAAATATAAGGTCTCTGTTGGGGCGAGCTTCACCATAAAAGGCGCGAGAAGACAAATAGGTTTTTATGCCTTGGAAGGCGTCTTCACACTCAAAGTCCTTTGGAACGTCTTCGCGTTCTTGGCCCCTTGATGTGTCGAAAAAAGGAAGGCATCTCTCTGCATGATTTGGCGACGAACCTCCTTAAAGCGCAATCCTACCGATCGGGCGTTGGGCGTCTTTGAGCAGCGAGGAGTCTTCATGTCAGAATGGCTGGATCTTCTCGGGTTGGCCTCGATGCCCTCGGTGACGGATATCCGAAACTTTCTGCCTGCAAAGTAGAAAGTGCATTTGGCGGATTGAGTCTCGATTGACGATGTCGAGACGGTTTGAAAGCATTCCTCGGATCGTCCAAATGCTTACGAACTGCATGCTCTTCACGATCATGTCATCTACATAAACCTCCATGTTCCTCCTAGTACACTTTTGTCGAAGATGAAGTTCATCATTCTACGGTAGGTGGCTCCGGCATTATAAGGCCAAAAGTCATCTTCTTGTGTAGGCGTACACCGAGCGGTGTGTAATGAAACATTTGTCTTTGGAATGTCCTCTTTGCACATGGATATTTGATGATAACTTTGAAAAAGCATCCATAAAGCTTAGTAATGCATACCGAAGTGGCATCGATGAAATTTGATCGATATGGGGCGGAGGGGATAAAGTCCTTGGACAAGAAGCTTTATTGAGATCGGGTGTAGTCGATGCAAACCACGCCATTTTCCATTACATACTTTTGACCAACACCACATTCGCCATCCATTCGGGGTAATCAATTTCATAGATGAAATCGGCGATTACTATGACTTTGCAATCTCTTCATCGATGATCTTCATCGCTTCTGGCGCAAAGATCCGCCTTTTTCTGCTGCCGGCGGCTTCTTGAGGATCTACATCCGATCTATGCTCAATTATCTTTTCGGTAAACTCAGGGCATATCCTGTGGTTCCCATGCAAAAATATCCGCATAGCGGTAGGAGTTCCATAAGGTTTGTCAGAAGAGGCTACGGTAGACCGAACCGATCTTCCTTTGTCTTGTCCGGTTTTCGATGATCGACTCGATCTCCTCTGTCCCTGCTGCGGGGATTACCAATGCGGTACGAAATTTGCTCTCGGTGAAGGTTCGATCTCAATTGCCATTATGCATTTACATTTCTTGACCCCCACTCCGGACGAAATAACACATTAGATAACATCGTCGGGCGGATCTAAGTCCCCGCCACCTCTCTCTCTCTCCATGCAGCGTAGTGGGAATTTGATTTTGAAATGAGGGATGGAGGTCACAACTTGGAGAAAGCCGTCGATGTAGGCCTTCCCGGTATGGCGTTATGGCCAGAATCTACATGCACAACATAAATTTACGTTATTTCTACTGCTTGAGTCTTGTCTTAGAAGATATAAGGGAGTTCAATAGTGCTGCAACTTTGGTTGGATCGTTCTTTGAAAGCGTATAAAGGAGCCTCTGCAGGCCTCCATCTTTTGCCCATCAAGATGCATCCTCGATAGGCGTGGGCATCTGAGAATATCCACAGAAGACCCATTGTCTATCATCATCGCGTTTCACATCCACCAAGAGCCTACTTGTCTTTGTGATCACCATGCCCTTCATGTGGCTCGATGGGCTCCGAAGGATAATCTGCGTCCGTAAATGATATGACGGTTCCTGGGAATGGTCTATCGATCTTCATGGGAGCATCTGCCACAGACATGACCGAATCCAGGTAGGCCCTTCTCTTCTTCCCTGCCAACTTTCCTACAGTTCCTCCGGTTATTACATCGATGACGTGCCTTGGCGGTGGTACTGGAGCATTTTGGATAGATGGAGCCATTTGAACCGTCTGAACAGTACGGTTGATATTCTGCTGATCATGTTGGTCTTTCTCGGCCACATACTGAACCAGCAAGCCGCCTTGAATCTTCTTCTCCACGAAATCCTTTAAATTGCAACACTCATTAGTGTCGTGGCCTGCGGCTTGATGATAGCCACAATATTTACGAGAGTTGCCTTGTCACATCTATAATTATCACGGGTGGCTCGAAAAAAAGTTGGTTTACGATCGATCCAAAATCACCGACTATCGTATTCGGTTTGGTGTAGACCTTATTCACCTTGGTGGAAATAGGTGGACGGCTTCTTTACTTGCCGCCATGAGTTATTATACTTCTTGAGCGCCTACGGCCGATCATTATACCCCCCTTCTCCTCGATCACCTTGACCTTGGGAACTTCTATCTCCTTTAAGCGGTCGAAGAAGGATGCTTGGTTTGTCATAGCCTCTTCTACAACAATATAACCTACGCCTTGTCGAAGGCTTACGCGAGCTTTTCGGATGGTGGAACATCAACTTCTTCACCAACTTCTCGGACTTTACGGATCTGGCCCGTTACGGAAACAAACCTACGACTGGAGATCATTAAGGTCGGACACACGACCAACCTCTTCTCTGAACTCTTTTTATCTTGGCCTAAAGATTACGTTGGTGAGCTATCCGGATCATGCGAAGAAGAACCCGTAAACTTTCCCTTCTTGGTTTGCTCCCAAAAGCGTGCGTGGAACTTATCCAAAGCTTCGGTCGAGAGGATATCGAATCGATGGTAAAGTCCCCATCCTTTGTCTCGCATCTTTTCTCGGTGTCGTGACAAAAGTGTGGCACTTGGCGACATCGGTGAAGTCATAATAGTCCATCGGTAGGTTGAGCTTGACTATGGTCATAAGGATCTCCGGACCCATCGTAACTCTCCATACGAGGCAACTTTTTGGTGATATCTGCCTTCTCCTTGAGAATATATCGAGGAAAAGGGGATGCCTTCTTTCCGGAGTGTCCTTCACTGTTGGACCTCGGCCAATTTGCTTTGAGACTCTTTCAACTCCTTTACGGAAAAATCAACACCTTGAGTGCGAGAAACCTCTTTCTCATGAACGACATTATGTCTCTGAGTGGATCGACCTCCTCCTGCCGGTCCCATTGCCTTTGTGGGGCTTCTTGATCTACTCCGGCGTACAATTCTATCCTCATGATGAGAATGGTCATGATGATACTCTTTTCTTACGGTTTACAGCACGATCTCCCTCGACACTTTCTTCTTCGTTGCGCGTAAATCGTCTCGATCTTTGAGAACCAGCGACCATCGATGCCTTCTTGAGGCCCACGGGAGTTCTGCTCTCCTCGATCTCCTCCTCTTTGTGAGAGCGATCCCTGAACACACGTATGCGAGAATGCTCGCTCCTTACCTACTCGTCGTGACATCTCCTTATACTACTCACTTTTCGGATTAAACATGGCTAGATGCTTCGTCCCTTAATTCCATACACTGAAGCATCTGTTGGGCTATATCTTCTCTCTGTTTCAGCAGAACCTCCAGGCTTTATCTGCTTAAACCCATCCTTGCCAACTTGGCGACTCATCCTCCTGATCACTTGACGATGAGTCTTGGTGGTGAGCCTTCCTTATCCTCGACCATGATCACGCTCCTTATCCGCATTGAAAACCAACTTTAAATGGCCCCACCATGGATCTTGGGACGGAGATCTCTGAATTATGCTTAGAGGTGCGTGCTCTCGTGAGCACTTTTAGAAGGACCAGACGATCCTTTACCAAAAAACGAGCGCGTTGGCGAGAGCTAAAAGCCATCGCTTTTGCCATACGGCGTACCATCTCTACTCTCATCATCTTAAAGTAGGTTAAACAATTGTGATTGAAAATTTCAATGACACTAGAACTCGCCCCTCCTTACAGCGCCCGATGTTAGCGCCAAGATCTTACGCCGTCCCAATCACGTAAGGCATACGATCACTTCACGATAAACACGATAAACACCACAAGCTTGGCGGCGGTACATTAAAATCGGGGATAGCTTCGGCGTGAGAGTCGATATCACGTGTTCACAAGGTTAACAATGGAGGATGTAATGTCTAGTGTATTGAGAGATATAATAATTCTCGATTGTGTGTATGTGATTATGAATGAAGTCATACACATTTGTGAAGACCTCCTTGCTTTGGTTATACTTTTTTTGCGGGATTCTTAGTACCACCCACTACTTATCGACACGACCCCTGATCGATGGGTTCTGCTTGATTGCATGTAGTCTACTACTACTTTTTGGTCCTTTTTTCTCTGGCCAGTAAAGCTATGATCCCATCCACATTAATGCATGGCGGTGTTTTAGTCAACCGTCATACTTTTTCATCATTACTGAGTCGAAGATAGATATTAAAATATCCAAAATATCCAATCAACCCGGTCTTAAAAGTTCTGGTTCACCAAGCAAGTTAACAAGTGTATATATTTTCTAAAATATGGATTCAAGCGTTCATGTTCAACTGTCCAAATCTTTTAAAAGATACGAATAATTGTTCTATATATATATATATATATATATATATTTATATATAGTTTGTGCTCTGTATGGCATAGAGGTAATTGAGAGAAAAACTAAACTTTCATATTTTGACCACTACTACTGATTGACAAGTGTAACTTTGTTGGCTCGCAAACCCCCAACTGTCCTCTTAGCTAAAAGCCTGTTCTTGAAATTTTGGTGGCTTAAGCCAAAAATGAAAATAAAAAAATGTCTTTCTAAAATTTAAAATATAATAGTTTGATTAAAATAAAATATATGAGAACTTCGACTACAAAAAAATATATCAGAACTTCAACTACAAAAAAATATATAAGAATATATTTATTGAAAATATTTCTTCTAGTATTCTTAAAGTCAAAATATTCAATCAAATGTTCAAACTAATATATATATATATATATATATATATATATATATATATACACAGAGAGCTTCCTATGCGGGTAGTCCGCATGTGAACCACTTTTAGCAACAGATAAAATCGTCGCTAAACCCGTCATCATAGGGTCTTCTGAACTATCGCGATAGCCCAAAACCGTCACTATAATCCGATTCAGACCCTATGACAATGAGTTTAGCGACTATTTTATCTGTCGTCAAATGTGATCCGCATGCGGACCAACCATGCTTAAGAACTGCGCTGCTTGAGTATATAATTTTAGTCGCACCAACCGTAAAATGTAATTATAACATTTATTTTCCTAACTCCACTAACTTATATAGGATCGATAAAATTGAGTAAAATTTTTAAATCTCTCGGTCCAAAATAGAATTGTATATATTAAATTATCAATTTATTTAAAAATTTAATTTATCTTAAAATTTAATTTATTAAAAAGAAACTCAACAATGTTTATCAAACTAACGGCCGTGCAAATATAAAAAATCATGCACTTTTTGTTAAAAATAAAGTTAAAACATACTTGCACTCTAAAAAAAAGTCTTATTTATTACATTTATAAATTATATAAATATATTTTTATTCAAATTTATTTTAAATTAAAATGATGAAAATGGGACTCGAGGAGAATGAAAAATATTTATAATTTGCATGGAAGCGGGTGGTGCGCGTCGACATAGATCAAAATTCAAATGGAAGAGAGAGATAGTTGGCAGCATATGCAATATGTGCGGACAACACGACATCCATTTGGCATCTACTTTAATTAACTACCTCTCATTGGCCTCTGTTGCACTCAACGTGGACCTACCATTTCCTGCCACGTGAGCAGGCGTGGGTCCCACGTGGATCAGTTTCTTACCCAAAACCAAACCGGAACTGATCAACTGCCGCTTATCCATGTGGTGTTGTGGCGTGCGACTTCTCGACCTTTTAATTTTCTTCTCTATTCTTAAGGTTAAAATTCTTGATTAAGACCGAGGTAATATAATTTTTAAGTTTAAAATTTAAATGAGTTAATTTTTTATGTGAGACTTATTTAGTTTATTAGTTCAATTTGTTGATTATTTTTGAGTGTTTAAATAATATTTTAAATTAAAAAAAATTACTTGTGACTAAAGAGTACAATTTTTTCACTAATACGTACTCCGAACTCTGTCATAATTAAATATAAAAAATTAATATTTTTACATAAAATTTTTTGCTATAAATATATAACTACGGTAAAAATTATCGCTATAAGACCTATATTGAGGAATTAAAAATACTGTAGTATTTTTTATTGTATATTTATTAATTTCTTTAAATATAAGTATATCATAAAAAAATAGGAACTCCTAAATCCACCCCATTATTATTACTGTCCCAAAATAAATGTCAGTTTTTCGCAACCGCCAACTTTCCAGAAACAAGCACAGTTAAAGCCACATATCATGTTCCATCCAACAATTAAAAAAGTTGAACATCAGGACGGCCCATATTAGCGCATCAAAAATTGGATAAGGATAAAACCCAGCATCATTCTCCCCAACCCCTACGCAACTACTACCCCTTCATTCCTTCCCTCCAATTCTCTCTTTACGTCACCAAACCCGTAAAACGGATAATATTCATTTTCACCGCCACTTTCTCTCTCTCCCCCCATATATAAATACTCTTTCTAGTTTCTGCTCCTAACACAAACCCAAAACCCAAGATACAAACTTGTTTTCCTATTTCATTTCTGAGTTTAACAAATATGGAGAAAATCATCAACTTTAACAGGAAAAGCTGGCTTAGAGGGAATTGCATAGGCCAAGGCTCGTTCGGAACCGTGAGTCTCGCCGTCGACAAATCGGACGGTCACCTTTTCGCCGTCAAGTCCGTCGAACAGACCTCGTATTCATCGTCTCACATGGAAGCTTTGGAAAACGAGATTCGGATTCTAAAATCCCTTTCATCGCCGTACGTCGTAGATTACATCGGCGATGACGTCAGTACTGAGTCTACAACGACGTCGTATCGGAACCTCCACATGGAGTACATGCCAGGTGGCACGGCTGCTGACCTGGCAAAGTATCCCGGCGCTGACGTGGACGAAGGGATTATAAGGTCGATAACCTCGTGTGTCGTGTCGGCGTTGAGATACGTGCACTCTTTGGGCATTGTACATTGCGACGTCAAGGGGAAGAATGTATTAGTGGGGACCATTCCCGGCGCCGCCAAGCTCGCCGATTTCGGCTCGGCGGTGGAATTCACGGAGGATATGCTGCCACGTGGGAGTCCGCTTTGGATGGCTCCGGAGGTGATACGAGGTGAGTACCAGGGGCCGGAGTCCGACGTTTGGTCATTGGGGTGCACGGTTATCGAGATGGTCACCGGAAAGCCGGTGTGGGAGGACAGAGGCGTCGACACGCTGTGTAGAATCGGTTACTCGGACGAGTTGCCGAAGCTGCCAACTCAGCTATCGGAACTGGGTCGGGACTTTTTGTCCAAATGCTTAAGAAAAGATCGTACGGAGAGGTGGAGCTGCGATCAGCTGTTACAGCACCCTTTTTTATTGTCCGTTCGTCCGTCCGATACCGTTTATGATTGGTCACCGAGATGCATACTTGATTGGTTCGATTCGAATTTTTCTGATGAAGAAGATGATCAACAGTCATGTGATAATTTCGTGAAATTTAATTTTGACGGGAAGGATAGGATTGGAAAATTAGCTTCAAACTCAGGGGCTATTTGGGAAGAATCAGATGGATGGGTGGCGGTGAGGACGATAATGAGTGAGAAGGAGGATGTTACAGTTTCAGATGCGTGGTGGTGTTGTGGGCAGGAGAGAGAAATGGCAAATTTGGAATATCATGATACAATTGAGGAAATTACAGAAGAATATTCGGATTTTGGTCGAACTGGCGAAGTAAGTGGAAGGTCAAATTGGGAATGTTCAGATTCTAATGACGGTAGTAGTCTTATACAGAAGGAACTTGATTTCAACAACTGTAATACATACTATATTACTCCAACAGAGGCAGAGTCAAGTGAAGCTGGTTCGAGCTGTCCGTATGGGTCTCAAAAGAATAATTACAGCTATTGTAATTTAATCTATTTTAATTTGTGTTTGAATTACTATTATTATAAATGTAAACCCAGATCATTTATCAAAATTATTGATTTTGTAAGTCGCATTTTATATTGGATTTCGGTTCGTACATGTGACCGATTTTTTAACTTTTTTGTGACGACAATATTTATATATTTGTACATACATAATATGTGTGGCAACAAATAACGGGATTTGAGGAGAATTAGAGGTATGTAATTTTATCTCTATTTTAATTAAATGATTAACAATTGGAATCTTGAAAAACATTAAAACATAATTAATATTATTACTATTTTAAGTTGTCTTAGGTTAAATGTTTATTTATTTTAATAATAATTTATTTATAATATATTTTAATATTAAATGTTATATTTTTATTTCCTACGCATATTTATGAATGTAAGAATTAAATTTTATCACATAATAATCATCTTTTTTTAATACAAATAAAAAGTCAATTTTAGTAGTATTACGGAGAAGGGAGGGAGTAATATTTAACAGTAACTAGAACCGAAAAAGTGGTTTGCATATATGTTTGTTAGAATGATTCTGTTAGTACGTACATGTGACCGACTGACTTTTAGCTTGTAGTAGCTTTTTTGGTGGATATACGGATAGATTGAAATGGAGTTTATGGGGTATGATATGGAACACTAAGCTAGTTTAATAATATTTGGATTAAGTTTAATAACATGCTTTTGCTTTTCTTCTCCTTTCGGAAATCAATAGTACTACTATTACTATACTACTAGTATATATATCTTAATGATGAAGAAAGTAGTAGTAGTTTTCAATAAACAATAAGTTGAACTTTTGCTTACGGAGTACATATACATCCTATCCTGGTGCCTGCCTTTTCGAGTAACTTAATAGTTAAGCCCTTATAAGTCCGTGCTAGCTGCATGCTGTTAAAAAGCATTCATTCTACAACAAAGCCTTCTTTTTGCATGGGAGCGGTTAGTATGAAGTTCATTTTTGAATAAATTGGTCGATTGATCAATAGAATACTGACATGTAGGCGAAGTTCTATGTGTGTCAATATTTTATTGACTAATTGATCAACTTATCCAAAAATTAACTTCATACTAACCTGATCCTGCTTTGCATATATTATATATATATATATATATATATATATATATATATATATATATATATATATGTGCTGCTGTATTAATTCATGCTCGTCTTAAATAGTAATTTAAATCATGTCTCATGACTCTCATCAGAAAGGAAAGTGTAATCTGTTTCTTTAAAGTCCCAACAACATCAACCTATGCTATCAATTCTCGGATCCGGTTAACATGGAGTTTATTGATTAATAGAATCTTAATACACATAAAATATTATTAACGTGTCAGTATTTTATTGGTCAATTAATTAATTTACCTAAAAATAAATTTCATGCTAACCACTTTCTGAATTCTCATTTATTTAGGAGCCGAGCCCCTATCACATCATGCATTTTGCCATTTTCCATTTAGTGTAAAAAATAATAATACTACATGAGGGAAAAACAACTATCTTTTTACTAATAAAAAACATATAAAGAAAGTAGAATTCTTTCACGGACTGAAAGTGTATTAAATACTATTAATTATAACATAAAAAATGGAGTAATCAAAATAAATTATTCAGAAAAAGACAAAAATAACACCGACAATCCAGAGAGTTAGTTCTGCTTAATACTAGTATATTGTTCTCCTTTCTCATATATTTAATTACTATATTTTTCCCAACTCATTATAATCCATCTTTTGTACATTTCCCTCTGCACCAATTTAATCTAGGAAACTGTGATATTTCCCTACGTTATTTTTATATGAATCTATCTCTATTCTCTCATTCATAATTCGTGTGAAAATGAAAATATCATTTCCCTCTAACCTAAATACATTATGCCTTCTGAAAAACAGAGCTTGAAAATGTCAAAAACTGTTGCCAACTCATATCAAAACTATTCTGGTCTGAATTCAATTAACTGGCTCCTATAAAAGCGTGTTCCGTACATGTCGGGGGGAGGGGGGGTCCTTAATTTTAAAACCAAGGGGACTGAATCTTATAGTAAACTGTAGTTGTAATTAATTAAGTTTCCAACTTTCCAACAAATGAAACGAATCATAATCCAAAATTAATACTACTAGTAGTGGAGTAGTATTAATTGTTTGGCATAAGGAGGCAGCAAGTAGTAGTAATTCACATGCTACATCTGGGATCTTAATTTTGTATCACAATGGCAGCTAATTGGCATCTGTATTCTGCTTTTAAGCTTTCACGTTTACACAACAAGCTGCATGCGTCATACTAACTGAGTAGGACCCTAACTAATTAAACTCAATGAATATTGTAATTATTTGAATTTTTGTTAATAATTAAATATTAATTTGATTTTTTTTAAAACCACAATTACAGCTCATTAGAAAATTCATAATTAATTTGTCCGACGTTGAAATTGAGTAAATTATTAGTGTTCTTTGAATTGGTCATATGAGCAAATAAAAGAAATAACAACACATACCTAAACAGGAACATGGATAGTTGATATTTTGGTCTTTTTCATCAAGGTAGCTCTGGTTATCGTGATTGGGGTTTTAAGAAGATGGTGATTTGTGTGTTAGATAAATGGAGTGCCAAATGTTTTTAGGAGAAGAGGGTTTTGCATAGGGAAATTTGGTGGTTTTAGGAAGATTTGAGATGGAGTGGAAATCACTATTCCCAAAGGGGAAGAAGAAGAAGAAAAAGAAAAAGAAGATAGGCTATGCCGTATCATCTTCGCCGACAATCTCATCTTCCAATCGTAAGTATTATGTGACGCCCCTAAAATAGGTATACATCACCCATTCTGAGTTGTCAACACTCCTGCATGTAAACAACTACAACTTTATTACAATAAGTAAAATCGAGTTTGAATACAAATATTATCTTCTGTATAATATCTATACTTAAATAAATCCTCATCACATTTATTGATACATTATTTTACAAAAATGGTGAGGACTACTAAACAACTCTCTCTAGAACCTTCATTCCATACCCCGACTGCACTCAAGTATATTCTCGCCTCCCGAGAAGAAAATGGAACAAAAGGGAAAAGGTGAGCTCAATTAGCCCAAGAAAGAATATTTACGACTAAGATAATATACAACAAATTATCGTTAGTCTTCAACAGGAAAAATCTAATAGAATACAATAGACAACAAGTTTTAAATCAATATTCGCAATGAAATAATAATTCATTGAAGAGTTAAGAGAGAATGCAAACTACTATCTTCTATGTATGAATTTAAAAGTTCATCATCTATCTTTTATCCTCGTAACATCAATCAATATATATCCGAATCAAATATTCATCTTTGCACTACAAGCCAAAGATATTCATCACCACGTCATGTTCATCTAAACACTGCTCATCTTCGCACTACTTGGGCCAAAGATATTCATCGAATGATTCATCTTTGCCCTACAGCCAAAGATATTCAATAATATCATCATTTAAGACTGAGGATGATGAAAAATATTTTTAAAAAAACGAATCCAGTGAAACAAAATGACAAGGATTAAGGATTAAGGATTCGTACTTTGTTTTATCCATGTCCAAAAATAATCATAGTGGTGTAAAATTCAAGAATGATCAAAACATGGATACAATCAAAGCTAGTATCCACAATAGATATTTTAGACGAAAAGAAAAAATTTTTATTTTTCGATGAATAATGCCTTATTCGTGAATAAATGTCAGATATCGTGAATAAGGCCAGATACGTGAATAAGAATCTCACACCAAAAGTTCTAAATTTGATAAAAAACTTCGATCAATATTTCAAAGATAATGATATTGAAGAAATAATATCATTACAAAAAAAAAAAATATCCTTTACCTCGAAAGATCAAGAGACTTAAATTTAAACACCTTGGATATAAAGCATGACTAACTTGCAATCAGATAAAGAAAAACTCAAAATACTCACAAGAATACGCCGATAATATAGAGAGAAAAAAACTTCAGCTTACGTGTGATTTTCAATTCTAACCTAAGCACCTTATTTATAGGAAAATGCTTAGAACACCAAAGCAGAAAATTTAATATAATATTAATATATATAAACAAAATTCTTCCGCCCACTTTTGGCAACTGAACTCAGCCACCAATGTTGCCCACAATAATGACAAAAATAAAAAAAACGTTTTTGTTATTAAAAACAATTAAAACTTTCAAAAATTAATTATTCCAGAGCTTCAAAACTTCAATAATTCAAAATAAATAGCCCTTTTGTCAGAAAATTCGAATCTCGCGACTTTTTATAGGAAATTCAATTCTCTACAACTTTGCCGAAGAAAGTTTTTTCAAATTCCAAACAAAAATTGACTGAAATTCATAAACGGACGATTTTACAAGTTATAATCAAATTTCAGTCAAGAAATGGGGTCCACCGACATGTTTAACATGTTTTAAACATTTATTGCAACAAAAATATTATTTCTCCTCGTATACTCATATATCACACATTCATTGTAAAAATATCACCATTATTATATTATTAAAAATATAATAATATATTTAAATGAATTATTTTATCGTAAAAGATAAAATTTTAATTTTCAACAATTGTCACATTAAATTTTTTTCCATATATATCCACATAAAATCAATATTTTCCTCATCATATGAATCAATAATTAATTATTCACAAATAATATTACGTAATCACAATATCGACAAATGATGCCTCCTGCAGAAAGAGGGGCATTCTCATGACAACCCGAGAAATTAGAAAATTATTAAAATCTTAAATTATTGGTTTAAGGTCAAATAATAGACCTAAATGGAGAATAAGTGTATGTGTTTGATGTTTTCGTAAAGGAATTTTGAGGATTTAAAATTTCTTTTAGTGAATTATTCAGATTAAGGGTATGTGTGTATATATTCCGTGATTACTGTGATATATGTATGTAATGTGGTTATGGTCAAGTGTTGACCGGATAATACATATCCGTGTCAAACCCTAATATTATTAGAAACGCCAACGCTCAGCTTATAAAATTATTACGATTTATAAGAAACCCTAGAAATCGGCTCGAAACCCCAATTTCAAAGACGGGAATCCAAAATCCTAATTCAAAGATTTGAAACCCTAATTTGGGAAGTCAAAGGCTAAATATAATGGCTTAAGTATTTGTGATTATATATTAGGGATAACCCTAATTGTTAAATTAGAAATCCTAATGTTTTGTATAAAACCCTAAGGGATTAAAAGTTATGTGTGTAATGAATATGAATTATGTGTATGATTAAATAAATATACATTATATAATGTGAATACATTTATTTTGTATATAAAAGTGAAGTAAGAATTAAATTATGTAATCTAATATATATATTAGGTGTGATAATTAAATAACCTAAATGGTTATCGTTATTTAGTGGTCCTAATATTTTATTTTTATATTAGTGACCTAATTTAAGAGAATTGTGGAACATGTCACAATTTATTAAATTATTTTGTTCGAATAGGTGAGTAAAGGAATATGAAGATTATGTGATGGTTTATATTGTTTATTATATAAACAAATAAAAGAAACTAATGTGATCCTAATTATATATTAGGAATGAAGAATTTAATAACTTAAGGGTTATGAGATGAGAAAATTATGGTATTTAGAATATATACCAATTATGAGAGATTTATTTTATACATCTCGCTTAATTAATTTTATAACCTAATTTTAGCAAGTCTAATTGGGTTAAGGAAATAAATGTGCATGAGTAAGGATTTAAGTTATAATTGAGGAAAATGAAAACCCTAATTAAATGATTTGGGTTGGATAAGAATTAAGAGTGTTGGACTATGTTAATTTATATGGCCCAAAGAATTAAATTTTAAGTCCAATATATTATTTATTGATAAATTTCAAAAGATGAAAATGGTGACCCAAATTTAAGCCCAAATAAGGAGGGACATATTGGACATTTGGTATAATAAATAAGAATTAAAAGAAATCATTTATTAATGTGGAAATTACTAGTATACCCTTTTGTTTTATTAGTGTATTATTAGTAACATTGTTGATAAGAATCTTCAATTATGCTAGCTAATCAATTGCTTCTAGAAGTCACTCATGTTACTATGCTATTACACCTCAATTATCAAGTAAACTAATGTCTAGATACATTTCTTACATTATTACACTAAACAAAAATCATATTCTTCACTTTTCTCATCTTATTTTCCAACATAACTAAGAAAGAAAGAGAGAGACAAGAGAGAGAGGGAGGGGAGTTAGGAAACTCCAAGAAAGAAGGAGAAGAGATTTTGATTTTTCATTCCATCCAAGATCCATCACATAGTTGGAAGAAAAAGATATGTCATGAAGCTAAAGGTAAAAATTTCCTAAACTCAAAACTCTTGTTAGTTAAAGTGTTTTGATATGGTGTTTTAGATCAAGTGTTGAACTTATGATTTTGAACCATAAGTTTAAGATCTTGAACATGAGAACTATAGATCTACATGATAAATGATATTTTATGGTTAGATCTTGCCATTTTTAGGGTTGATAGGCTTGAACAAAGAAGAATAACCAAAACAGTTTTTTTTTTGTTTTAAATGAATTAATGGACTGCTGCCCTAAACAGAAATTTTCGGATTTGTTAGAGTGCTCTAAAAATTCTGGACTTGTGATATGTTATAGTACACTCAATAAGCTTTCCATAGACTCCAAAACGGACTAAATCCGACATCGGAGGAGGGAGTTATGGGATTTCTCCCAAACTACACAAAGTTAAGAAAACTGTGAAAAGGACAGTTTTGGAACAGTCACTTCCGGGCTAAATTCCGGGAGCTAAACATATCCAAATATGGATTGTGATATATGAAAACTGTAGTTTGGAAAGATACTTAATCCAACAAAATTGACGGATCATTAATCGGAGTTACAGATTTCGTTTTATTTAAGTTTTGGTGAAGGACTCCAAAACTGCCAAAGTGCAAAAAAGTTTCTGGCCAAAATTTTCCGAGGGCTGTTTTGGACATTTAATTAATGAGAAAAATTACAGGCTTTTGGGAAATGAAAATATATGGTAATATGTAGCTCTTGTCCAAAATGAGCTAATTCCGCTTAAAACGACCAAGTTATGACCATTTCAATTTTTGTGATTTTCCGACGGAAATCGCTATAACCGAGTTCTACAACTCCGATTGCCACGAAATTTAAAATGGAGCATCAAGTTAACATATATAAGGTTATGTCAAAAGATGGGCATCTCTGGAGTTAAGCACGAGGTAGCTAATTTTCTTAAGTCACACACTATTTATGATTTTTGAAAAATAGTAAAAGAAATTGAAAAA
Organism: Panax ginseng; assembly: GCA_020205605.1. Classification (NCBI taxonomy): domain Eukaryota; kingdom Viridiplantae; phylum Streptophyta; class Magnoliopsida; order Apiales; family Araliaceae; genus Panax; species Panax ginseng. The sequence goes on along the minus strand of CM035138.1, from coordinate 7,117,115 downwards.
TTACGGAAAATATTTTTATGTATGAAATACATGTATATATGTTTGACCAAAGGATAAAAAAATAATAAGTTGATTTGGTATTTTCGTGAAAAAGAATAGTGATTTTGGGATACCAAATAAAATCCGCCTTCTCAAAATGGTATTTCTATTACTAAGATGTTATCTAATTTACTAGGATAACATATAAAATGAATAACTTATAAGTACAAGTTATGATGTGATTAAAAGAATATCAAAGTATAATAATAATATTAAGACTTAAAACTAATGTCTAATACTTAACTATATGTTATGACTAACCGAAAGATCTATTATAGGTTTTATATCTCAGATAGACCGATAGGATTATGTGTTTAAGTTATTTTATAACTTGATGGTGATGATATTATACTAATATTGAGATCTATATTATTAATATTAGGTCTTCGTGAGAAGCTTATTATATTATATTACACAGAATCAATGGTTCGTGCAAGTTTTTCAAGTTCTTTTACTTAAACTCTTTTAAGAGTGGTTTTGCATGATATGCTTATGAATTGTACTGTGTATATATTGCATGTATTCATCGTGTATGAAAGGTCGATCACCTTCATTACCAAATACCAGATATAATTGTTATGTTCATTTTCAATGTTCATTCACTTTGAAATTTTGTTCATGCTAATTCACAACTACATCAAAGGATACCATTTTTATTATTCAAACTCTTTCAATCATGATATATCTTTACCTTGTTTTTTTTTAAACTTGTCAAGCAACTTTCATGCTCACCCTTGCTATATCATGATAAAACATTGTAGAGAAGTGGCGAATACTGGCCGACATACGTGAAAAAGGATAATGTCAAGTTCAAATTTTGGGATAAAATGTGAAGTTAAGTTGTAAAGTATGTTGAAGAATAGTATTGTCATGTGTTAGATAGCTTCACGATTGTGTATTAGTTAAGGTTACTCGATTTTGGGAATAATGTGTAAAGTTTAATGTATAAACAATTTATGTTTATATCTTCCGCAATGATTGTAGAATAAGAAACCGGATCATGCATGATTCGGGACCCGAATTTCGGGGACGCTACAATTCCAATAAGAATTTCTCCTTATGGCGCCTTGTGAATTAGGTGACCAAACCTCTCCTTAGATGTAACTTTCTAGACATTGTCAATAATGTTATCTAATAATATTATTCGGATAATATGAATTATTGCTTCGATCGTAATGACAATTATTGAAACAATGACAATATAAAATATCAACGCAGCAATTATTAAATCAATAAAATAAAATCTTGAATGTATTTTCTTTGTAACCATTATTGAGTAGTGCCTTCTACGTAAGAATCAATAATTGGTGCAATCTGTGTAACCATCTTGTGCAACAACGCCAGACATTGTGTTTTAACCACTTGTATTCCAACAATTAGAATGGTAGAATAACTACGCCGTTATTTTTAAACAACTTATATTTGTCATTTTCTTCATCCAATCGATTTCCGTTATAGGGCCCACAAAAGACTGCGCCGTCGTACGAATATTCCCCGACCAAACAAATATTCCCCGACAATATTGAATATTTTATAACCACTTGCTTATTTTGAAATATTTGCGTATTTTACCCATAACTATCCACATTAATCACATCAACCCTTACTATTTCAAAATAATAATTAGAGGAAATTAAATTTCATTTATTAATTATTTGGGGTCTTACATATTATCAACGAAATTATCGAATTTTTGAACAAATTTCAGAGTTCAATTACCCGTGCAGACTTCTCTCTGTTGAGATTAAAACTTCTCTTCATAATCATTTGAAATAAAAATCAGTTTTTTTCAACAGGTAGAGCCCAATTACAGAAATAAAGAGGAAGAACCATGATTGTCACAGGGATAAAGTCTGGTCCCAAATTTTTGCCAACTTTCCAACCTCATGATGGCCTCGTTTGCTTCCTCAACCAAATACCAACCCAAGACAAAGGTTATCCGTCATTTTGTTTTGCACCAACAAAACACACGCACGTCGTGTTTGTAAGTTTTACTGTTTGGCACAAGTAATTTACAAGCACACACACGAATTTACAGACAAACGCCCAACTTTTTATTGCACTCTCAATAAACTAGGAAATTCGCCCAAAGGCTTACAAAACTCAGCTCTCTAGCCTAACTCACATATATGTCATACTATATGTGTAAGACCCCAACTTTTTATAAATAAAAATTTAATTTCCTCTATTTATCATTTTGAAATAGTAAGGGTTGATTTGATTAATGTGGTTAGTTATGGGTAAAATGCGCAAATATTTTAAATAAACAGGTGGTTATAAAATATTCATTGTTGTCGAGGAATATTCGTTTGGTCGTGGAATATTCTTGCATTGTCGGGAATATTCGCATTTACTCAAAGCAACCTTATGTGGGACCCATAATTGAAAGCGATTGAATGAAGAAAACGACAAGTATAAGTGGTTTATAAATAACAGCGTAGTTGTTACCGTTAACACTGTTGGAACACCCGGTGGTTAAAACACAAGAATACGCTATTGTCAGACAAGAAGACACTCAGATTGCACCAATTATTGATTCTTACGTAAGAAGACACTACTCAATAATTGTTACAAGAATTATCGCTCAAAGATTTTATTTTATTGATTCAATAATTGTTGCGTTGATATTTTATATTACTTGTTGTTTCAATAATTGTCACTACACAAGATTTTCCATTATCGAACCAATAATTCATATTATCTCGAATAATATTATTAGATAACATTATTAGCAATGTCTAGAAAGTTCTGCCTTCAAGGAGAGGTTTGGTCACCTAATCATGGCTACAATAAGGAGAAATTATTATCAAAAGCCCCATCTTTCCTGGAGAATCTACCGGTCACAAGATCGTGATTCTCAGTAATATTATTTGTGAATAATTAATTATTGATTTATATGATGAGGAAAATATTGATTTTATGTGGATATAGATAGAGAAAATTTTTAAAGTGACAATTGTTAAAAATTGATATTTATCTTTTCTGATAAAATAATATTTTATTATATTATTATAATATAAAAATGGTTATATTTTTACAATGAATATGGGATATATGAGTATATGAGGAGGAAGAGTATTTTTGCTGCAAAAGTTGTTTAAAACATGTTAAACATGTTGGTGGACCCATTTCTCGATCGAAATTTGATTATACCGTAAAATCGTCTCAGATGTGAATTTTGGTCAATTTCTGTTTGAAATTTGGAAAAACTTTCTTCTACAAAGTTGTAGAGAATTGAATTTCCTAGAACAACTCGCGAGATTCGAATTTTCTGATAAAGGGCTATTTATTATGAATTATTGAAGTTCCGAAGTTCCAAAATAATTGATTTTGGAAGTTTTAATTATGTTTATTAAGAAAAACGTTTTTTGTTTGTTTTGTGGGCATCTTTATCATGTGCAAGGTGGCTGAGATCAGTTGATAAGTGGGCGTAAGAAATTTGTTAATATATAATATTATTATATTAAATTTTCTGCTGTGGTGTTCTAAGCAATTTCCTATAAATAGGGTGCTTAGGTTAGAATTGAAAATCACACCAGAAACTAAAGTTTTCTCTCTCTTTCTCTCTCTATAATATCGAACGTATTTTGTGAGTATTTTAGTACTTTGAGTATTGCTATACGATGCAAGTTCTTTCAAGATTATATCCAAAGATTCCAAATCCAGATCACTGCTTTGCAAGGTAAGTGGATATTATTTTTTAAAAAATGATATTATTTCTTCAATATCATTATGCCGAAATATTGGTTGAAATTTTTTATCAAATTTGGAACTTTTTTATGTCGGGGTTACTATTCACGAGTTACTATTCATGAGTACTATTCACGAAGCATGATGATTTTTTTTGTGAAATTTCTATCTTTAAAGATTATTCACGATATATGATACTATTCACGAATACTAAAGACTATTCACGTAAAAATTAAATTTTTGTTTTTCGTCTAAAATATCTATTATGGATACTAGCTTTGATTGTATCCATGTTTTTTGATCATTCTTGAATTTTACTTCACTATGATTATTTATGAAGTATTTTTGAACTTTGGTTTTTGTTAAAAGCACGAATCCTTAATATTTGTTCTTTTGTTTCAATCGGATTCGCTTTTCTTTAAAATATTTTCATCATCCTCCTCATTCTAAATGATGATATAACTGAATATCTTTGGCCTGTAGTGCAAAGATGAATGATTTTATGATGAATATCTTTGGCCCGTAGTGCAAAGATGAACAGGTGTTTAGATGAACATGACCAACTGGTGAATATCTTTGGCCTGTAGTACAAAGATGAATATTTGATTTATGATGTATATTGATTGATGTTACAGGGATAAAATATCGATGATGGACTTTTAAATTCATAGATGATAGTAGATTTCATTCTCTACTTAACTCTTCTAATGAATTGTTGTTTCACCGCATTGTTGATCTAAAACTTGTCATTTCTATTGTATTCTATCGTATTTTTCCATGTTGAAGACTAAGGACAATTTGTTGTACATTATCTTAGTCATAATATTCTTTATCTGGCTAGTTGAGCTCACCCTTTCCTTTTTGTTCCATTTTTCTACTCGGAGACGATAATATAATGAACTAATGAGGTATGGAGTAATGGTTCAAGACAGTTTGTTTTAGTAGTCCTCACTATTTTATAAAATAGTGTATCAATAATTGTAATGAGGACTTATTTGAGTGTGATATTGTCTAGAAAACAATATTTGTATTTAAACACACACGCTCATGTGTTGTCGATTTTGCACGACAATTGTATTAATGAAGTTGTAGTTGTTTGCACTCATGTATTTGGCGACTCGTAATGGGTGATGTATACCTATTTTGGGGCGCTACAATTGCATATCGAGCTTAAGGATATGATCTCCATGAGATCTGAGAATAGAACTAGGAGGGAGAGACGTAAAATCTTTCGCTAAATATGTCCTACCTAAGCTTATTTTTTTGCTTTGGTATAATATAGGGTATTATGTGATTTGTTAATTTGTTTAATTAACCCTTATTTTATGATGATGATTTAAGAATGTCGATCGAGAATGTTAACAATGGAGTAAATGAGACCGTGGAGACACATTTGCTCACCAACGAGGAGAACGTGCAACAGGCTGGCAATGTTCCTCATGTGAACAACACCACTGAGCAGATGATGAACGATGGTATGTTTAGGAACTTTCTAGAATTCATGCAAAACCAAACGAGAAAGACTACTGTTCATAATGCAGGTGGAAACACTGGCAACTCACTTGATGGTCACCGCTTAGCGATTCAAGGAGTTAGACCACGGAGTTTTAGAAAGCCGAACCACTTACTACAGAGACGTGGATAAAAGCGAGATCACTAAGATATTTGATGTCTTGGGATGCTCAGAGGAGCAAAAGGTTCCTTTCGCCACTTTCATGTTACGAGGAGAGACAGATTATTGGTAGAAATCCGTAAAGCGTACTCAACCTACCGCACTGAAGATGTCTTGGGAGAAGTTGCAAGAATTGTTCAACGACAAGTACTTTCCTGAAAGTATTCGTCACATGAAGGAGGTAGAGTTCATCAAGCTGGATCAAAACAATATGAATGTGTCGCAGTACGAAGGCTAAGTTTGCCGAGTTGTCCCAATTTGCATCCCATTTGGTTGATAATAAGGAGAGAATGACGCGAATGTTTCTGCGAGGTTTAAAACCCAAAATACGTCAATACCTCATTTCTCACAAACTTTGTTTATATTCGGATGTTGTGAATAGGGCTCGCTTATTGGAGCGCGATAATGAGTCGGCTCAATCAAGAATAATGACCAACAACTTGATGATAATCGTCTTAAGTGGTGATTTGTCCATCTAACAATGATAACCATCGTGGAGAAAATTATCATGCCGTAAATGGTAACCACTTCAAAGGGTAATCATGGCCAAGATAATAGAAGAAATAACTCAAGTGGAAATTTCAAAAGAGAAGATTTAACAACGACGGGAAGACGTCGGCCAACACCAAAGAATCTAATTTTAGAGGATGAGAAAGACCGCCGCTTTAGATGCTACGAGATGCGGAAGAGAGGGACACATAAGTCCAAACTGCTCACAACCTTCCAAGGTATGTTATAATTGTGGAAAAGAAGGTCATATCGCTTCGAGATTGTACGGTAATAAACCCACCAATGGGGATGGTGACTCAAAAAGTCATCCCGAGAAAAGCCAAAGTCAATCTGTTCTCGAAGAAGCGTTTGTCGTGGATCGGTCGAATCGAGGACCCGAATGAAGTTATCACAGTTAGATAATTATAAATTCTTACGAAGTTTATACCTTATTAGATACCGGTTTCTACCCATTCATTTATCTCTCTGTTTATACTCAACGCTTAAACTTGACTCGAGAAAATTAGACTTTCGACTTATCCGTTGAAACTCCGTTATGAGAAACTTTCGTTACATCCACTGTTTATAAATCTTGTTTGATCCAAGTTGGCACCATCACATTACCTGTTGACCTTATTTCTTTAAAGATACTTGTTTTTAATGTGATTTTGGGGATTGATTGATTAACTACTCATCATGCCAAAATTGATTGCTTTCATAAGGTTGTTAGTTTTCATATTTCTAAGCAACCTGTTATTCGAATTCAAGCAACCAAACCATTGAAGTCAAACACTTTCATATCCATGTTACATGGATGCTGCCTTTGCCACCAATTTAGTCTAGCCCCACCTCGTCTGAACCCATGTACTGTTTTGTGGCATGTTAGGCTCCGCCTATGCCATGCCCACGTTTAGCCCACCAAGCCACTGGTCCGTTAGTCTTTGGTTTCAAGCCAACCGTATGCCAAGCTCATCCTTGACATTGCTTTGACATGCCAAGCCCATCACCTTGCCATGCCCAACGTTCGCCCAGCAACGTCCTTGCTCGATCATGTCCCACTCATGAATGAGTCTTTGATTCGATCCAAAGCCACAATCCGATGTTAGACATTGTTGTAAGGGAGCCCAATAATGTCCTAACGTCCAAAGACGCCGCCTTATGACACCGCCCATGGTCCCGATAACCTTCACGAAAGTACCTCCCCTATAAGAAGACTTTTATGAAAATTTTCAAACTGTCAAGACTGGACATCAGACCTGTCTGAGAAGCATAATGTAAGTTGTCCAGAACTTACATTTTCTTGACATAGCCCATTTGTTGCACAATGACCCAACTTGTTGCCTAGTGGTCGCGACATCGCCGCCTAACGCCGCTTTCATTGCGCTTCAAACGACTAAAGTTTGTCGACCAAGTCGTCAACGCCCAACGCTTCTCGCTGACCGATTACAAGATAATACTTTCGCCATTTGCAGACAAAGACCTCTTGCACGCCACACATATACACGACGCATACACCTTGCCACACCGAGTGTCAAGACTTGACTTTTATGCTTATCTCGGCGTCCGCGACGCCAAAGTCAAAAGGGTCTAACAATTTACTTGTTCATCTCCGCGTTTGCCAGATCTGCTTCGTCTTTTGACTTCCTTTTGTAAAATAAATAACATGTTGTAATAGATCTCATTGATACAAAAATTTTAATATATTATTTGGAATTAAAACAAGAGAGTTGTGACTTTTGACCCGTTTGATATGTGCACGGATCGAGTTGACCCGGTTGAAGGTTGAAGACAAGCCACCTCAGTATTTACATTTCATTTCCTTTTATCTTTTTAAGCGACGTAAGAAATTTGGAAAGTTTATTTAACGTCTGTCAAAGACGCTAATGCCTTGAGAGGCGCCAAGTCAAATACCAAAGACGCAATACGCTTTCGGTCCCGACAGTATATTTCACACTCGAACCTTTCTCAAAAGATCAAGGTCGGTTGGCAGTGCACCCCTCAGGGGGATCCCAGGCAAAACTGAACGAAAATGACCTGATTAATAATTTTTAAAAAATACAGTGAATCAATTATATTTTTTAAAGTTCAGTGACTCAATATTTATAATTCGACCAACACAATTAAATAAAAGTGATTTTTGCTATTGTAATAATATACAACTTCACCTACATATGACAGTCCTATATTTTTTTAATTTTTGTCCGTTTGAAACATTACTAAAATAAAATAAAATTACATAAATTTTGAAGTTAAGATTTTTGCAATGCAACTTTAAAAAGTTAAAATATGATTCTTTTTATATAATGAAAAGAACATTCGAGAGGACTTAAAATCAAAATTAAAAAATTAAAAACACCAACACAAATTCATCACTACTGAAAATAAAAATAGAGATTAAAAATGAATAAAAGCTGCATAATAAAATGGATGAATGATATAGTCAAAGCAAATTGGTGAGAAAGTAATAGCTTAGATTTAATTCCTCAAGATGCATAATACTAAAATTTCTATTATACTCCATTCCAAAAGAAAATAAACTAAATGTTATATAGACTATGCTCATCTAATACTAATAGATTGCATGAGAAATTAAACAAATCAAGATTCATCAACCACAAGTCAATTTAAAAATCATGAAATAAAGAAAAATAGTAAGAGCAAAAATTATAATTTCAACAAAAATCAAACAAATTACATAGGCAAAATAACCTGATGATTAAATCTGCCAAATCAGATAAAAAAAAAAATCAAATCGATTAATGTTTTTCAAGCACCAAATGAGTTGAATGAATTTAATGTTGAAAATTGGAAGTAACCGAACAAAACGTACAACTTCAAATTTTACATTTATTACTTTTACGCTCATACTAGTACTAGTAAATAAAGGGCGTGTGGGTAAATTTGTTTAACTTTTAGAAATGGGTAAATAATGCGAGTTGGTCACCTCTTATATATTTTATTTGTTACATTCTCAATAATCAAAATTTCAATAAATGGTCAAAATTCTCAGTAATTAAATAATTAAAAAATAAGTGATAATATGAGATTACCAAAATTTTTATTTAAACAAAAATAATTACTTAAAATCTTGAATCCACCCCTAGAGGTAACCCATATCACATTAATTTAACGACTACGGATGAAAATATTAATAAAATTTACTAATAAACTAAAGATTACATTTATCACTGGAAAATCTTTTATCCAAAACTTCTAATTGTATATAAAGAAGAGAATTAATATTTTTATAAGAAAAATTGATATTTTTATAAATTTTTCCACACATAAATTAATAAGACCCGTAATTATCTGAGTAAAATTTTGTGAAAATATCAAAATTTTTATATAGAAATAACCTATATTAAGAGTCAATTTTTGAAAGAAAGAGAGTAATTTCTACCATTTGCAACTCTTTTTCTAGTGTTTCTTAATAAATAAATAAATAAACAAAACAAAACTTGCAAATAAATATTTGTCATTTTTTCATAAAATTTAAAATTAAGATATGTGTGAATCCCAAATTAACCGCTATATAAGAAGTACTATCAAGAACCCTTTTTAATCCTCGAGGGTTTCCAGACTTCAATTTTCATTCCCCACAACAACAAACATATACGCAGTCATATTCACTTTCAACGAATTCTCCCAGTACAATGGCAAGCAACGAGCCAGAACATAGAGAAGAGGAAGAGACCGTTCCCGGAGAAGACGAAGATACCGGAGCACAGGTCGCCCCGATCGTCAGGCTTGAAGAGGTGGCCGTCACTACTGGTGAAGAAGATGAAGGCGCTATCCTCGATCTGTACTTTCTCTCTCTTATCTTATCATTTCCTCTTCGATCTGTTTGATTGAAAAGCTAGGGTTTTTAAATTTTAATTGCTGAATTTATGTGCAGTAAATCAAAGCTTTATAGATTCGATAAAGATGGAAATCAGTGGAAGGAGAGAGGCGCTGGTACAGTGAAGCTTTTGAAGCATAAGGATACTGGAAAAGTTCGTCTCGTTATGCGCCAATCCAAAACTCTTAAGATCTGCGCTAATCACCTCGGTGTGTTCATTTTTTAAATATATAATTTTAATTTTCTAATAGAATAAATGTTGGGAGATCAGATATTAGTGTTTTTATGTAAAGAATTTTAATATTTTGAGATTTTTTTTTGCAGTTCTTCCAAATATGTCTGTTCAGGAACATGCTGGAAATGAGAAGTCTTGCGTTTGGCATGCTACTGATTTTGCTGATGGTGAACTCAAAGATGAACTCTTCTGCATCAGATTTGGATCAATTGAGAGTAAGTTTACTTTGTGTTGGAGTATTTACTTTTTCAAAATTTGAGATTATGTCTTATTTATTTTAATTGAGTAGCTTAAGTATTTGTAAAGTTAGAATTCTGTTTCAAATTCTTATGATAATAGAGTACATTTCAATTTTTTGACTGATATGCTGATATGTTATTTGTTAAGCAACCAGTGAAGAGAAGAATCTGAAACAACGTGGAAACAAATTATATTACAATTACTGATATGGAATTTGAGATTTTTTATGATATTGAATCATAAGCATAAAGCTTGTTTCTTTTATGTTTGTTATAGAATGCATTAATTGTGCTCCATAACATTTAAATGGTATCCCACTTAACATAGTAAGATAAACATGAAATTAAGTCAACTTATAGGTGTGGGTAATTTGAGGAGATAAAATGGATGATGTACTTGTTTGGGGAAGATGAGGCAGGATTGGTATGGATGTTGCGACACTGTGGAGAAGCTTACTCTGCCCCTCATACTTAATGAAAAATAAATGTACTCTTTCCCCCTTAAATATACAAATATACATTAATGAATTCAAATTTGATTTCTCCTTTGATATACTGTCCATGTACAAACAAATGTTTCACAAGCAGCACAAAAATCAGTCCTTTTAAAGTGAAAATGGATATACTTCTAAAATTGTTGTTTCTTTCTATTTTTAAGGCATGTTATAAAAATTTCAGCTTAAGAAAACACTTTTTGTAATAAGGTTCCATTATTAGTCATTTTAATGCATTTGGTTAAAATTTATTTATTTGGAAAAAAGAGGTTCTATACCATTTTATTATAGACCATAAATCGGAAATGTTTTGATTAAAGATGAAAATAGGTGAGTCACTTCTGACAATATACTAAATCATATGAAAAGGTGCTTATACAGCAGTCTCTTATATTGCCAATGTATTAAAGAAAATATCCAAACTTTGGCACCTCTAATAGGATAGTGTTGAGCCTTGTGTAATCTGAATGAGTCTTTCTCTATTATCTAATTTTATCACACGGGTTCTTGAAAATTGATCACACAATAAATAAAGAATTGGTGGAGTAAAATATCCAATTCTGGTATGTTTGTTGCTGATTATTGGATATATTCAAGGATTTATCACTCTTTTATGTGTTGGTTTGACTGTGTAATTAAGGGGGTTTGTATTATCCTTATTAGCATGTAGAATCATATGGTGTTCTTTTTGTACTTCCCTTTTGTTGTGTGAATAAGATCACAGTTAGTTGAAACTGACTGAGAATACTTGGGATTTCGTGCGCCTTGTTTTATGGGATTGACCACTAATGTTTGAGGGAGAGAACTTTATCAAATCCTTGCATTTGGAGCTGTACATTCTTTACCATTAATGATTAGTGATTCTATTCAAAGTTACCATGCTTTTTTAAGTTCTCACTTGGGTTTTTGTAAATGGGTCAAGCTTTGCTTATTGTGTGTAAGAAAATCTGATATCCCTGTGAAATCTATAGTAAGAAAATTAAAACAGGTCACTTTGATATACTTGCACTTAACTTTTGTAGTAAGTTTGCAATTATTCACATGTTAAAAAAATTGTCCCTTATCAACATTAATGCATATAATGTTATTTTGTTCAACAAAGAATCAATAGAAGGGCAGAAGTCTGAACTTCGTACTTTGATTTCAATTGATCTTGCTGGACAAAACTAGCAAAACTTTGTGTTTTCACATAATTGTCGTCTGTAATTGTACTAATCCATCAAAGGAGCATGTCAATATTGTTCTGTTCAAGCAGTACATCATACTATGATTTAATTGATGCCCTCATAGTATCCATCAAATGAACATTTAATCTTGATCCATAAAGTATGTGACAATAATATACATTGTTTCGAATTTTACACCCCTTCCTTCCCCCTCAGCCAAACAGCACAATTGTGATTTGTGTACCATAGTGCCAATTGAATTGCTCAAGCTGTGGCAGTTAAATCAGTGACCTTCCTCGGAATACCATTTGATGGAAGGAAATTGTAGCCCCCGGCCTGAGCTAATCATTTAGATATTAAAGGTGTAGTTTTGTTGATGTGATTTTAATTAGCATGTGTTGTGCATATAGTAATAGGTTCAATTAAATGTTGTCAATTTGTGATAGTGCTAATTTATTTATTTTTTGATAAAAAAATGTGCATGCTTGTGCTATAATTTCAAACTAGTTTTCCAATGAGTCATGATTAATTATTGCTGAATAATATTGGAAGAGAAAAGGTATTAATTGTAAAGAAGTTGTATTGATTGAAGTATCCTAATCAAATTGTGCACTGAAGAATCATTGGCTAGTGTTGCATTTGTATTCAATAGTGCTTGTTATTATTCTCTCATGTTAACATGGATTCTCATTGTTAGTTTCTTCATATATTTCAAATGTTTGCGTAGATCATTTTAGATGTTTTGTCCAACACGCTAAGTTGATAGTCTTGTAATTGTTTCAACGATTTACACATTGAAGATGCACATATATATGTAGAAACATTTTTATTTAAGGTGGTTGTCTTTTTCAGATTGCAAGAGCTTCATGGAAACTTTCCAAGAGGTTGCTGAATCCCAAGGGAAAAAAGATGAAAATGAGGGATCGTCTGCTACTGCTGAGCTGCTTGACAAGTTGAGTGTTGAAGATAAGAAAGATGAAAAGAAAGCAGAGGAAGAGGCTCCTGCTGCAGCCAAGGAGGAGAAGGAATCTGACAAGGAGTCTGAGAAGGCATCGGATTCAAAGAAGGATGAGTGACCTGGTTCCTCAGCTTAGGAGGATGTCTGCCATATTACGTTGTTGCCCTTTTAGTTTGAAGCTTATGCCTCTTTGCTCCCTCTTGCATGTTCAGTCTGGTAATTTGCAAATGGGTAGGAAATGTGTTGGTCAGTTCCATTTAGTCTAAACTTGGGGTCCTGCATTCATTCATGTCAAGGGTTTATGTTATTGTGAGAGTCGGTTTTATAGCTAGGGGTCAAGGTCCGGAGTAAGTTGCTTGTCAAGCAATGATATTTCGAGTAAAAAACTTCATGCTGCCGCAGAGCTTTTGGTTTGGATATAATTCTTGAATTGTGGTACTCGGAATTATTCTTTATACTTGTGGTTCTGCAAATATGATCAATGGCCAAGTTATTTATGGTGTTTGAAACCCTAGATTTGATACAAGAGGGATGATCAAGCACTGTTTATCTTTATTATTAGATGGTACTTATAATTTCTGTGATAACATATAGTACAAGTTATTATTTGATATAGTACAAATGGTACATATAGCACTCGCCTATAAATTATTTCTAAATTATTTTTTTGGCTTTTAGATACTTTTATGGGATTAACTTGTCCATTTGTTGGGCTGGATCAATGATCCCACATATTTATTAAACGTTCAGGTGTACAAGCTGTTTCCGCTTTGTAGAAGTGATTTAAGGTTGCATGCATTTACGCAATGGTCTTTACCCTGCCCTATGGTCTGGGTAGGCTTGTCTATTTTTTTCTTAGTTGGTTATAGATTTTATTGCCTTCAATTCAAATGATGGAAGATAATACTAAAGTTGCCTCTACTTCCAAAGTTCTCAACAAATAATTAACACACATTCCGGAGACGGATTAAAATAATTTAAATGATATTTTCACATAGAAAATTTTATGAAAATATAACTTTTTATTTGTGCAGGAAGGGAGGGGGCTCACCAAACTAGAATTCTCAAGAGAATAATTAATTGGGAGCAAGATAGGAGAGTCAACTAGATTTTTTGTTGACCATATAGAGATCTGTAGGCCTCCAAATGATGTAGACACACAACTTGCCCTTTGGTTAGGGGCATATGCCATATGAATGAATTAGGACCCAACATTACCTCCCCTTCTTCCCCATGTCTGCCCACTTCTTCTTCTCAGTCCATTATCCTCCAAGCTTCAATCCAATTCCCTCACAATTAGGCAAATGAATTAAAGAATAAAAAAGATGAGCATGGACCCTCTTAAGAGAAAAGCTGAAATGAAGTAGGTTCCTCCTCCTACTGGCTACTACTATTATGACAATGCCAGCTACTGCTACAAATTAAAGCACTTTTTTCACCTTGCTAAATTTGATCTGATCTTTACTCTTTCAAAGACGATTTTCAACAGCCTAATAATTCAGCCTCGAGCTCAGGTTTCAATACTATTTTAACTAAAGTGATTGAAGAACCTTCTAACTCTAATTCCTTGATTATGAGTTTATGACAACCACCAAATAAGATCAAGTTTTTGAATCAAATAAATAGAGCAATTTGGTTATAAATCTCATATGTAAGCGTAAAAGACAAGAATAAAATAAAAACATCCACAAATAAAATATATACAAGCTGGGAAAAATAAAAACAAATATATTGTATGAAAGGCCATGTATACACCTAGGCTATGATAAGAAGAAAACAAATGTAGTAGTAAATGTAGGAGGATTCATTTGGGTAAGCTTGTACAGACTAATATTTCCACATTTTGTCCACCTTTTCTACAACTAATATTGCTTCACAAGCAAAGAATAAGAATTACCCCACCTTTTACTACATTTAACCTCCACATTATTCATGCAATTCTACCATCTACAGACTCAAAATTCAAAATACATTACAACATAAAATTCTTGACTTCCTAAACCGGCAAGAATGGAAGAAAAAAGGTCTAATTTTGCAATGTTCCATAATGTAAAATAAAGAACCATGTATGCTCAAGCAAGTGGATTATATTTGATAATAACTCTAACAGCTGCTATAATTAATAAAATTATTTATTTAAATTTGCAAGGTAAATTTTACCATAGAAATTAATGGCACCTAACATTACATGACTAGCTTGGGACAGACAGCTACACAGGCAAAGCTGTATACATGACAGGAAGCTCAAGAAACCCATAAAACAACCTACACATAAAAAAGGGTTAAAATGAAAATCAACAATCCAACAAACCTAAAGATTAAAACGTCCAAAACACCCCTTCTTTAGAAGCACACCCTAAAGCCACATTACTGCCATTTGGAAAGATCAAGGGGCAGTACAAATATTTCTGGCTTTAGGTGAGAATACCTTATTTCAGAAGTCATCACATGAATAAAAGAGAGAAAGTACACAATTCAACTCAAACCCATCTCCCTTTGTCCTCCCTCAGCAATAAAATAACAGGAGAAGAAAATGCCGATTAACCGTGACGATGAATCCTTGAGGTTCATATTCCTCAAGAAAGAATTTGAAGCTTCTCTGGTAAGGATCCATTCGTTGGAGAATGAAAATCAAGAACTAAAACAAGAAGTAGCCCGTCTAAAAGCACAAGTGAGTTCACTCAAAGCACATGATGCTGAGAGGAAATCCATGCTCTGGAAGAAGTTGCAGTACTCACTGGATAGCAAAATTACAGAGAAATATCAACAGAAGCCGAGTTTTCTAGTTGAAATACCAGAAAAAAGTCCCAAGGAAGATCTCACAGAAGCTCCGGTCAAGAAGGAAAGACCGACAAGAGTACCACCACCACCACCACCTCCACGGCCTTCTCCCTCTTCACTTAAAGAAGTAGATGGGAATAAAGTGCAATTAGCGCCACCACCTCCTCCTCCACCGCCATCAAAAACATTGGTTGGATCAAAAGCAGTGCGCCGAGTGCCAGAGGTGATGGAGTTCTATCGTTCACTTATGAGAAGAGATTCTCAAAGTGACAACAAAAACAATCCTATGGGGTTTCTACAGGTAGCAAATTCTAGGAATATGATTGGAGAAATCGAGAACAGATCGACTTATCTTTCAGCTGTAAGTACCCTTACAATTTACTATACAGTTTTTACACATACTACTTCATTGTTCCATAAAATGAGTCCCATTTGTTCCAAAAAAGGAGTCCCATTTCTTTTGATAGTTGTATAAAATGACAATCTCCTCAAATTTACTATCATAAGTCCAAATCATACCATCCCCTATGTTTGTAGGGGTAAACATGGAAGAATAATCTATCCTTAAATTCTGTAGATGGAACTCATTTTGTGGAACTGAGGAAGTATTTGTCGAAAAGCATACAATGTACAAATAATCTAAGCATCTTTATGAACAGATAAAATCGGATGTGGAAACACAAGGAGGACTTATTAATAACTTAACAAGGGAGGTTGAGACTGCAG
The DNA here is from genome assembly GCA_020205605.1 of Panax ginseng. Taxonomy (NCBI): domain Eukaryota; kingdom Viridiplantae; phylum Streptophyta; class Magnoliopsida; order Apiales; family Araliaceae; genus Panax; species Panax ginseng. The sequence continues at coordinate 7,100,788 of CM035138.1, read as the reverse complement.
CATTTACAAAGATCTCAGATGTGGAGGCATTTGTGAAATGGCTGGATGAAGAACTTTCCTGCCTGGTCGATGAAAGGGCTGTGCTGAAACACTTCCGGCAGTGGCCAGAGAGAAAAGCTGATGCATTACGGGAAGCTGCTTTCAGCTACCGAGACCTGAAGAACCTACAAACTGAAGTTTCATCATTTAAAAGTAATCCAAAACAGCCATTGACTCAATCCCTAAAGAGGATGCAGACATTACAAGACAGGCGAGCATGTATACACTAAGATACTTTTTACTTAATTTCATTAAAGTTTAGAAATTTTTAACATGATCAAATTCTGTTTGGTGTAGATTGGAACAAAGTGTTAGCAACATTGAAAGGGTAAGAGATGGAACAAGCAAGAGATACAGAGAATTCCATATCCCCTGGGAATGGATGCTGGACAGTGGAGTAATTGGACAGGTAGGTGGAACACTTCTGATCATTACCTAAAAGGCTAAAATTAAAAGCATGTGGAGTCAAACTGATAACAACATTTCACCAAAAATAGATGAAGCCTGATGATGTTTGAAAACGTATGAAGGTACTTGCTAATATTAATATTTCTACAGTCTGATATGCATTCAAACTTTATTAAATTATCCCCATCCTAGAAAAGAATTACCATTTTCTTAATTAAAAATACAGAAAAAGTGAGACTCCATTTCCTTAGTTCCAATAACTTGAAGCAAAAAATTCTACCTACTTGTATTGCCTTCTACATCCTCCCTCCTTCCAAAGAATTAGCATACATCATTCTTAACAGCCATGCTGGTGAGAAACAAATATTCATTTTTATCCTTTTTCTTGTCTTCCACTGAATATATATGCATAAATATAAATATATATATATATATATATATATATACGGAGTCTCTAAAGCGAACCTTAAAGAGCGAACCGTCGTCTTTGGTGTCTATGGCGATGGTTCACCTGTCGCCAAAGATTACATGGCTATGGCGTGGATCGAACTGTCGTCATAGACACCAAAAGACGCACGGTTCAATCTTTTGGTTCGCTCTTTAAGGTTCGCTTTAGAGACGGACCGTATATATATATATATATATATATAAGATCAAGAGCAAACCCTTTATCTAACATACTTTGCATACCTCCCTTTAGCGACGGATATATGTTGTCCGTCGCTAAAAGCTAAGACGACATTTCTATATATAGCGACGGACCGAAACTGTACAGCTAAAGAAGGTGAAGCAAGGTATGTTAGATAAATAGTAAATTTAAGATCCGGACTATATATATATATATATATATATATATATATATACAGTCCGGATCAAGTATACCTTATCTTACTCATCCATTATCACCTTTTCCTTTAGGCGATTTGTTTCAGTCATACAATGAGTAAATGCCATACTTTTAGCTGACGCTATATGTTGTCCGTCGCTAAAAGTATAGGCGAACGATTGTATGACCGCAAACCGTCACCTAAAGGGGGGTGATCATGATGAGTAAGATAAGGGTATGACTTGATCTCATATATATATATATATATATATATATATATATATATATATATATACTATCCGGATCTTAAGCTCACCCCTTATATTCAACACACCCGAGTTCGCCCCTTTAGCGAAAGGATCCGGCGACGGTTCGGTCATACAACCGTTGTCTATACTTTTAGCGACGCTTTATATGTTGTCCGTCGCTAAAAGTATGTACAACGGTTAGATGATCCGAACCATCGCCGGTCCATCGCTAAAGAAGTGAAACTTCAGATGAATTTTAAGCTCACCCCTTATTTAACATACCTTGCTCACTCCCCTTTAGCGACGGACCGGGCAACAATTCGAGCCGTCACTATATGTTATCCGTCGCTAAAAATTAAGACGACAATTTTATATATAGCGACGGACCGAATCGTCGCCCGATCCGTCGCTAAAGGGGGTGAACAATGTATGTTAGATAAAGGGTGAACTTAAGATCCGGACCGTATATATATAGAGAGGCGGTCTTTGTATTCGGCTCAATCCTTTTAAGTTTTTTACATAATTTTTTGTACAATTCTTGACTCTTGGATTTGAACACTCTTAATGGCTAAGATTAAAACTGATTTTAATTTATAACTAAATAAAAATAAAAATAAAGATTATGGTAACATTCTAGAGATATGTGAGAGTTTGATGATACATCTTGGGCTTCCTCCATCATGGTGACAGTTTGACAGCTCCAGGTTGAAGTTTTAGCCGTGAAAATGATGAATATGAAAAGCTCCCAGATTTTGTTTTTATTTTTATTTAGTTATAAATTAAAAATCAGCTTTAATCTTAACCATTAAGGGTGTTCAAATTCAAGAGTCAAAGAATTGTGTAAAAAACTTAATGACATTGATCCGTCCCCTATATATATATATATATATATATATATATATATATATATAGAGAGAGAGAGAGAGAGAGAGAGAAAAGAACATTATTGACCATAATGGCACTCATGAGCTATTGTCATTGTAAGTGCCTACTTGTTCAACAAGTACTCCTGATTTTTAATTTTAATTTTTGGATGGGTGGGTTTTCGGCGGGGGGAGCATATTATGGCCATGACTCAGCCGCCAAAAAGAAAGAAGCCATAACGGACAGAAAAGGAAGAGACCAAGTATAATAAAGCCTCCAACCTTGAGATATGATTTTTAATCCATTAAGTTTCATTCTTTCTCTGTTTTCTCCCTTAGTCTTTCTTTGCCTTCTCCTACTCTGTTTTTCTTCTTTTCTCCCTTTTTCTCATTCTCTGCTATTCTTCTTACTACTCTCACTCATATTCTCCTTCAATGGTTTACTTTTTTCTCTACGAGCATGGGCAATCAGCATAATAGCTTTAATTAGCTTCTTAGTTATATTTGATATATCTGATAACTTACGAATTTTATTTATTTATTTATTATAAGGATGATAACTTCTGGAATCAGTTTTATAGGTTCTAAATTCTGCATTATAGCCACCATACATACAACTATATATGTGTGTGTTTGTATTGGATTTTTGTGGAGTTTTACTAGTGGCATGTACTATCTATATCCTAGAGATAACTTTGCACCTTTGTTCGATTGCTGCCTCCAAATAACAAAGCCATGAGCTAACAAACTGTTTTGATACAGTAATTTACTCTTGGGTAGCACAACAACTAATTGGTCATTTCATATTTTTGGGGGGGAAATAGGAGAAATTTATGAGAAAGCTTTTTTTACATTGTTAACAGATGAAATTAAGTTCACTTACGTTGGCTAAGGAATATACCAAAAGGATAGCTAAAGAACTGCAGTGTAGTGAACCCTCACAAGATGATGATCTCTTGATTCAAGGTGTTAGATTTGCTTTTCGAGTACATCAGGTATAACATAACTGCCCACAATAACATTCTCTTCCCTTCAAAATAACTTATTGACCAAAAATCCCTTTCCAGTTTGCAGGTGGTTTTGATACAGACACTGTGCATGCATTTGAAGAACTAAGGAAGATAGGAATTAATCACCACAAACATTAACAAGCAGTTAAAATTAAGGCTGTTACAACCAGCTCATTATATATAGTTTGTACATGCACTCATCAGGCAAGCGTTTCAGATAAGTGACATCTGTGATCTGTTAAAAACTTAAAGGCTCCACATCAAGGCACCACCACAAGTCAAGGCACACTACACTTGTCAACTCGTAGCCTTAGTGCCTCAATGGGGTATCCACTGATCAATAACAAGCTCATTACTCCAGTGACCTTAGCTGTGACTTGAGCCAAATAGATCATTAAGGTAATCAGTTCACGTTCAACAATGTGCACAGACATACATTGAAATTATAAACAACAAAACCAGGTTATATAAGAATGCCAGTGAGGTGCAGATAAGGGGAATTTTACTTCCTAACATACATTTGAACAATTGTTTGAATGTTGTGCCCATTGCATGCTCCAGGAGAGATTTTGAGATCTAAAAACGATTACTACGGCAGGTCAAGGAAAGGAGGCTCGTAGTTTACAGCCCATAGATTTAAAAAATATGAACAAGTTAAGAATGAAAAAGGTATAATCAATAGAACTCAATATAAGTTGAATCTCCATATAGCCAACTCTAAATTACTCGGTGCACACAATTGGAATTCCAGAAAAATCCGTCAATTTCAAAACTAAATTACTCTCGCTGCACATATTTGGAATTCAAGAAAATTCCCTCAATTCCAACATTTAATTTAACAACAATATTAGATTATGTATATATACTCCCTTACATATATGCTTGCAAATTGAATGAACAAGAGACAATGCATCTCTAATAGTTCATTACACATGTTTGAACCATGACTACTGATACATCTTCATCTGTAATTAAAGAGTGCAATACCCATCTGCTAACCGCCTAACACAAGGGACCTTCGCACTATGGCATCACTAAAATCCTGGGGAAGTAGTCCATGCTATCTTCCAAAAGACCTGGTGGAACCGCCATTTAGTCCCAGATTTGTAATTAAAAAATAAGTGCTATGTTAAACACCCCCCAAGAAAAAAAGAAAAAAAAATGCAAACCAACTTAGGAGTCCAATCGCAACAATATGCTTATGGTTAAGGTTGGAGATACAATTGTGTTGTGTAGGTTGACGTTTGAATATTATACCTCCCATAAAGGATCCTAGCTACATTTTAACACAAATGTATGGAAATTGAAAAAGATTTTTTAAAATAAAATATTTTGTGAAATAGTGGATTTCCTTAGTACTTTGAAAGTCCATTGCAAGTAATTGTCTGTAAGCAACCTTTGCTAGAAATAATGTTTACTTTGTTTTGTGTTTGAGCAATGAATATTGCCATTTTCCACCAATCACTATCCATTAAAAGTATACCAATAAATAATATAATAGCTCTTTCTAATTTCAGATATATCCCATTTATGTGGTGTAAATGATAACATGTACAGAAACACTTCATTCACAAATGCAGGATACACACTCACACAAACACACACAATACCATCAAATGCAGGATACCTAAGTTGAACCAATAAAGTCAATATAAACTTTCAACTAATACCATCCAAAAGCTTCATAGAATTGAAGACACCCTACCATCAAACTATTATCCAGAATATGAAGTTGATGGAGTGCACAAAGGCTTTTCATCTTTACCATGATACTTGTACAAAGCCCCAAAACATCAAATGGTGCAGCTACTACAGCAGCAGTAGGGAATCTAATCACACTAACAACATCCAGCAAATAACAATTGCCGTGAATATTACGTTAAAAAGATTCCGCCAATGCCGATTATCCAACAAAAACATCCAGGCAAACAGCGAAAAGGTAGAATGGATAAATGAAGAATCATCTCAAAATGTAAAATGGGAATTTAGAGATGAACAAAATTCCAATACGAAAATGTATCAAGTACCGTTAAAACATCAGCATTCCGAAATGCTCAACATGTCAAAGATTAAATTAACAAAAACCTAAGTAAAACCGGAAATGAAGCTTCAGTTACTTAGATCGCTGCCTCATCTTTCGGCGCTTCCTCTTCAATCTCCTCATTCGCTTCTTTTTCCACTGAATATACAACAATAATGAGTTAAATTAATTCATGATTAAGTAACCAATTCAAGATATAAAGAAGGGTTTATCTAGATTGCGAAAACTAGATAGTTACCTTAGCTCTCATTGCAAAAAACTTAAATCTTTCACTTCGTCTTTCAACCCTTTCTGTGCAAACACGACGGCGGGAAATGAAGGTATCAGAGACAGATCTCGCTATTGTTTATAAAGAAGAAAAAAAACCCTAACCGGACCGACCGGATTCGTGAATTTCGGTGTAAAGATGATCCATTTTGAAACGGGTTTTTGATGGATCTCTTACCATATACTATTATTGTTATTTTTATATTTTGAGAATTGAATTTTTTTTAATTCTTAAATGAAATTCACTTATTATTTATATATAAAAAGTCTTTAAAATTATAATTTGGGTAGTAAAAATAGTGATAGTATTATTTTAGATTTATGAAAAATCTTCTTCTATAATTCTTTTTCAAGTCATTTCAAAATTCAATATTTATGTCAAGTATTTGACTTTTTTTGGTTATAAATATTAGGAAGAGATGTTACGTAATAGTGTTGGTAAAAAGTTAGGTTTTATTAATAGCTTAATTTTATATACTAGTAGTATGTATATATATACTTTGGGATTGCTCACTAATTGGCAGGGGCATATTAGTCTTTTTACAATATTGAAGTTCACCTTTGAATTTGATCATCCGCTAACACAAGCAAGCAATCCATTTCAAGTAAAGTACCCGTTAACACAAGAACACAACTATGCCAACTATTTCATTTTCATGCAATACCCGGTGTGGTGGTAGAAGTGGTTGAAGACGATAATGTTGGTTGCTATATACAATATGAATGTTGTATGGAGATGAGATGTTATTTTATTTTTTTCAACATGTATTATATAATATAATGCTAGACTAGATCTCGAATATATGTAATTAAATAATTTAAAATTATGCTATCTATATAATAAAACAGAACCTATTTTGAATCTTTCATTTGACAAAGTACGAGGACAGTTCAGATTCATTATAACTTAATTTTTTCAACTTAATCTAAAGGCTTATATTTCTTTCCGCCCAAATCAAATTCACCCCTATACCATACTCTCTCTCATGTTCACACAAAATCTCTCCATTCTCTCTTCTTCACACACACAAATAAATAATAATAATAATAATAGTACTAATAATAATTATAAAAGTACTACTACTATACTACTACTAATAATTATATATAATAATAGTAATAAAAATACTAATAATAATAATAATAATTATTATTATTATTATAATATAATAATCTATATAATAAAAATAGAACCTATTTTGAATCTTTCATTTGACAAAAAGACAATGATGGTTCAGATTCATTCTAACTTAATTTTTTTAACTTAATCTAAATGCTCATATTTCTTCCCGCCTAAATCAAATTCACCACTACACTTTACTCTCTCTCATGTTCACACACAAAATCTTTCTCTCTCCTCTCTTCTTCACACACACAAACAAATAATAATAATAATTAAATAATAATAATAATAATAGTAATAGTAAAAATAATAATAAATATAGTAATAATAATTATTATTATAATAATTATAATAATAATAATTATTATTATAATAATAGTAATAGTAATATTAATAATAATAATAGTAGTAGTAGTAGTAGTACTAATAATAATAATTATTATTATTATAATAATTATAATAATAGTAATAGTAATAATAATTATTATTATAATAATTATAATAATAATTATTATTATTATTATTATTATTATAATAGTACTAATGTGACGCCCCCAAAATAGGTCCATTCCATCCAACCATTTTGAGTCGTCAATAACATGGTACAGAAACAAATACAACTTTATTAATACAACATAACAACTGTAAGTTTAAATACAATTATTATCATCTGGACAATATCCATACCCAACTAAATCCTCATCATAATTATTGATACATTGTTTTACAAAAATGGTGAGGACTACTAAACAACTCTCTCTAGAACCTTCATTCCATACCCCGACTAGTAATCGCTACATTCTCGTCTCCTGAGAAGAAAAATGGAACAAAAAGGAAAAGGGTGAGCTCAACTAGCCCAGTAAAGAATATTATGACTAAGATAATATGCAACAAAATTATCGTTAGTCTTCAACAGGAAAAAATCTAATAGAATACAATAGACAACAAGTTTTAAATCAATATTCGCAGAATGAAATAATAATTCATTAGAAGAGTTAAGTAGAGAATGCAAACTACTATCTTCATGTATAAATTTTAAAGTTCATCGCCTCATCTTTTATCCCCTCAGAACATCAATCAATATATATCTGAATCAAATATTCATCTTTGCACTACAAGCCAAAGATATTCATCACCTTAGTCATGTTCATCTAAACACTGCTCATTTTTTCACTACGGGCCAAAGATATTCATCGAAATCATTCATCTTTTGCACAAAAGCCAAAGATATTCATCGAAATCATTCATCTTTGCACACTACAGACAAAGATATTCAATAATATCATCATTTAAAACGAGAATGATGAAAAATATTTTTAAAGAAACGAATCCAGGGAAACAAAATGACAAGGATTAAGGATTAAGGATTCGTACTTTGTTTTATCCACGTCCAAAAATACCTCAAAAATAATCATAGTGGTGTAAAATTCAAGAATGATCAAAACATGAATACAATCAAAGCTAGTATCCAAAATAGATATTTTGGACGAAAAGAAGAAATTTCATTTTTTGATGAATAGTCTCAGTGTATTCGGAATAATGTCATATACGTGAATAAAGGATGTATACGTGAACAAAGAATCTCACACCAAAAGATAGAAATTTCACAAAAAAATATCTTCACGCTTCGTGAATAAGAATCATGAATAAGAATTCGTGAATAAGAACTCATGAATAAGAATCTCGTGAATAAGAACTCATGAATAAGAACTCCATACATGAAAAAGTTCCAAATTTGATAAAAAGTTTCAACCAATATTTTGGCATAATGATATTGAAGAAATAATATCATTTTTAAAAAAAATAATATCTCTTACCTCGAAAGACAATACTTCTAAATAAAACACCTGATATATCTTTATGACTTGAACTTGCATCAGATAGCAATACTCAAAGTATACTCAAAATACTCACAAGAATACTCGATAATATAGAGAGAAAACTTCAGCTTCGTGTGATTTTCAATTCTAACCCAAGACCCTATTTATAGGAAATTGCTTAGAATACCAAAAGTAGAAAATTTAATAAATTAATATTAATATTTTTCTAAATTTTCCTACGCATACCAACTGAATTCACCATCAACCACACATGTTAAATGAGTCCCAAGCATGTAAAAAACGTTTTTCTTAAAAACATAATTAAAACTTCCAAAATCAATTATTTTGAGCTTCTAACTTCAATAATTCATAATAAATAGCCATTTTATCGGAAAATTCGAATCTCGCGTGTTTTTCTAGGAAATTAAATTCTCTACAACTTTACAGTAAGAAAGTTTTTCCAAATTCCAAATGTAAATTGACCGAAATTCATAAACAAGCGATTTTACGACTTATAATCAAATTTCGGTCAAGAAATAGGTCTCACCGACACACAAAACATGTGTTAAACAACTTTTGCAACAAAATACTCTTCCTCCTCATATACTCATATATCCCACATTCATTGTAAAAATATCACCATTATTATATTATTAAAATATAATAATATATTTAAATGAATTATTTTATCAGAGAAAGATAAAATATTAATTTTCAACAATTGTCACATTAAAAATTTTCTCCATCTATATCCACATAAAATCAATATTTTCCTCATCATATAAATCAATAATTAATTATTCACAAATAATATTACGTAATCACAAGATTAAAGAACTGCACTGCCTTGTGAAAGAGGGGCTTTCCAATAAAGATTTCTCCTTCCGGCCAAGCAATTAGGTGACCAAACCTCTCCTTAGATGTAACTTTCTAGACATTGCCAATAATGTTATCTAATAATATTATTCAGATAATATGAATTATTGCTTCAATAATGAAAAATACTCGTGTAATGATAATTTATCAAACAACAAAGAATATAAAATATCAATGCAAAGAATTATTGAATCAATAAAATAAAATATCTTTGAATAATAATTATTGTAACAATTATTGAGTAGGCCTTCTTACGTAAGAATCAATAATTGGTGCAATACCGTATGCCATCGCTCAACAACGCCATTTACAAGGTGTTTTAACCATTGGGTATTCCAACAATATTAATCTGGAATAACTCACTACCGTTATTTATAAACAACTTATTCTTGTCGCTTTCTTCCTCCAATCGCTTTTTAGTTATGGGGCCCACACATGGCTGCGCCGTCGTACGAATATTCCCCGACAGTACGAATATTCCACGAACAAACGAATATTCCCCGACAACAATGAATATTTTATCACCACTTGTTTATTTAAAATATTTATGCATTTTACCCATAACTAACCACATTAATCAAATCCACCCTTACTATTCCAAAATAATAAATAAAGGAAATTCCTTTTTATTTAAAAAAAAATCGGGGTCTTACAACCTCCCCTCCTTATGAAATTTCGTCCTCGAAATTGACATACGTAACTGGTGTTTCGAAAAGATGAAAATACCTCGCTTTCATTTCCGCTTCCAACTCCCGTGTCATTTCATCAATAAAGATGGTTTCTCCACAAAACTTTAACTTGTGGTATAACCTCGAGACATAGGACATGTTCTTTCCTATCCAAGATCTTGACAGTACCTCCTCGTGACGTTAAGTCTTCTATTTATCTCGTCTGGTTCTAACTCAATGACGTGGTTCGGTCAGTCCACATATTTACGTAACATCGATACGTGAAAAACGCTTATGAACACGCGTCATACTTGGCGGTAAAACAAGTCTATAGGCCACAGCCCTATTCGATCGAGAATTTCAAATGGATTAATAAATCGAAGGTTTGAGCTTTCCTCACCTCACCGATTCTCGCTTTTAATAACAACTTGTTGTACCTCCTTCTTCAAATTCATCACTCACGGTGTGTAGCTTGAATAGCTTTTAACTTTATCGATTAAAGTCGATTATACACGATATCATCACGTGGGTACCTAGAGTTTTCATCTCCATCTCTATTATTTGTACATTATACTGAAATGAGTCTTTGATAATATCGTACTCAGATTTTGTATACGATCTTCTACTCAATACGCCGCCTACCACGCTCGCTTTTCAAGATGGCATGGTCGTAACACGTCTTTGAAATGAGTCTCCTCTCGAGTTCTTCAAGCTCTTCCCACATTCCTCGCTCCATTCAATTTTGTATCTCTACGAGTCACCACGTTAATGGAATAGCTATTCGAGAATATCCTTCAACGAATCTCCGATAATAACCAATTAAGCCTGTAAGCTACGATTTCGATTATCGACTTAGGTTGTTCTCAATCGCGACTCATATCTCAACCTTGGATAAAGACGTCACAATGGCACCTATCATTTTACTACCGCATTTAATATATGGCGTCCCTACGAGAGTCGACTTTGCATTCCACAAAGTCACCAGATAGAGGCTCGGGTATCAACTTCTATAGTTGGGTTTTTAACTCCTCAAGTTCAATAGAGCCATTCGATATGAGATTTTAGAAATGGGTTTTAGTACCGGATTTAAAGTCGATACAAATTCAATATCACGCTCTGGGAGTAGGCCAAGAAATTCTTCAGAAAATACGTCACGAAATTTACTAACAACAGAAATATCATTTAAATCTGACGTATTTTTGTTTAAGTCCATGACATGTCTAAGAAAGCTTGACATCCGTTTTTCAATAAACGAATGACTTTATGACTTGATATGAAAGAGTTTGACTTCAATGGTTTGGTTGCTTGAATTCAAATAACAGGTTGCTGAGGATTATGAAAAATAACAACCTTACGAAAGCAATCAATTTTGGCATGATGAGTAGTTAACCTTAAAATCACATCAAAACAAATATCTCTATAGAAATAAGGTTAACAGTGTAATGTGATAAAGTGCCAACCCGAATCAAGCAAGATTTCTAAACAAAGGATGTAATAAAAGTTTTCCTAACTGAGTCTCCATAAATAAAGTCAAAGTCTAATTTCTCCGTAGTCAAGTTCAAACGCTGAAATATGCAAGAGAGATAAAAAGAATGGGTAGAACCCAGATTCTAATAAGGTATAAACTTCGCAAGAATTTATAATTAACTAACCCGTCTAACTTCGTTCGTTTCCTCGATTTTGACCGGCCACGACAAACGCCTTCCAGAACCGCTTGACTTTGACTTTTCCGGGACATCCTTTTGAGTCACCATTCCCGCCGGATCGGGTTTCGATACCGCATAATCTCGAAAGCGATATGTCCTTCTTTTCCACAATTATAGCATACCTTAAACTGCTGTAGGGCGCCAATGAGGTGATATATGTCCTCTCTCTCCAAGATTTGTAACATACGATCGGTGGTCTTTCTCCTCCTCGAACCAGCTTCTATCGGGCGCCGACGCCTTCACATGGTCGTTGTTGAATCTCCTCTTTAAAATCTACTCCCGACTCGCTTTCTTCTATTTTCATGGCCACGATTACCACCGTAGTTCTTACCGCTTTGTCCGTATTCTTCTTTCTCCGCCGGTTATCGTTATTCGATGATCGCTATCTTCTAGATGATCCTCGTTATGGTCCCTCGGTTGAACGTATTTCGTTATCTCGCTTCTAACAACCGAGCCCTCGCTGACAACATCTGAATAGAGAGAAAATTTATGAGAAATGAGATATCGACGATGCCGGGTTTCAAACCTCTCGTAAACATCCGCGTCATACGCTCCTCATTCTCCCCAAATGAGGTGCAAACTCGGATAACTCATGAACTTCTTCGCCTCGCATCGACACCGCCATGTTATTCTGCTCCAGGTCCTAATAAACTCCACTTCCTTCATATGATGAATACTTTCGTGGAAGTACTTGTCATTGAACTGCTTTCAAACGCCTCCCACGACATTGTCGCCGAGTGCGGTATGGATGGGTACGCTTCACAGATTCCCACCAAGAATCCGCCTCGTTACGAACATAAAAGTAAATGAATGGAACTTCTGTTCTCCGCATCCCAAGACATCGAATATCTTGGTAATTTGTTTGACCCACGCCTCCGCTTTTAATCTGATTCGCTTTCCCGCACTCTCGGTGGTCCCAACTCTTCGAATCGCTTGGTTGTGACCACCCGTGAATCGCTATCATTTCTCCTATGTTTTGAACACGAGTCTCCTCGTCTCGATTTTGCATGAATTGCAAAAAGCTTTTAAACATTCCGCTGCTCATCATCTCTTTCAAAGGTGTTGTTTCACAGAGGAACATTGTCACTGTTACGCTCTCCTCGCTGGTAAAGATACAGCATCTCCACGCCTCATTTCCACTCATTAATATTCTCAATCGACATTCTCAAATCATCGTCATAAAACAAGGGTTAATTAAGGAATTCAATATATCATATAATATCCCTATATACTAACCAACTAACAAATAAGCTTAGTAGACACACTAACAAGGATTTACTCGCCTCTCCTCCTAGTTCTATTCCCCGATCTCCACCAAAGATCATATCCCAAGCTCGATATTAATCGTGACGCCCCCAAAATAGGTCCATTCCATCCAACCCATTTTAAGTCAATCAATAACATGGTATGTAAACAACTACAACTTTATTAATACAACATAACAACCGTGTAAGTTTAAATACAATTATTATCATCCGGACAATATCCATACCCAACTAAATCCTCATCATAATTATTGATACATTATTTTACAAAATGGTGAGGACTACTAAACAACTCTCTCTAACCTTCATTCCATACCCGACTAAGAATCGCTACATTCTCGCTTCCTGAGAAGAAAAATAGAACAAAAAGAAAAAGGGTGAGCTCAACTAGCCCAATAAAGAATATTATGACTAAGATAATATGCAACAAAATTATCGTTAGTCTTCAACAGGAAAAAATCTAATAGAATACAATAGACAACAAGTTTTAAATCAATATTCGCAGCTGAAATAATAATTCATTGTAAGAGTTAAGTAGAGAAATGCAAACTACTATCTTCTATGTATGAATTTTAAAGTTCATCGCTCATCTTTTATCCTCAGAACATCAATCAATATATATCCGAATCAAATATTCATCTTTGACTACAAAGCCAAAAGATATTCATCACCGGTCATGTTCATCTAAACACTGCTCATCTTCGCACTACGGCCAAAGATATTCATCGAAATCATTCATCTTTAGCACTACAGCCAAAGATATTCATCGAAATAATTCATCTTTGCACTACAAAGCCCAAAGATATTCAATAATATCATCATTTAAAACCGAGAATGATGAAAATATTTTTAAAGAAACGAATCCAGGAAACAAAATGACAAGGATTAAGAATTAAGGATTCGTGATTTTGTTTTATCCACGTCCAAAAATACCTCAAAAATAATCATAGTGGTGTAAAATTCAAGAATGATCAAAACATGGATACAATCAAAGCCTAAGATCCAGAATAGATATTTTGGACGAAAAGAAGAAATTTCATTTTTCGATGAATAGTGCGTATTCGGGAATAATGTCGATACGTGAATAAGTGATGTATACGTGAACAAAGAATCTACACCAAAAGATAGAAATTTCACAAAAAATATCTTCACGCTTCGTGAATAAGAATCATGAATAAGAACTCGTGAATAAGAACTCATGAATAAGAATCTCATGAATAAGAACTCCCGAATACTGAAAAAAAAGTTCCAAATTTGATAAAAATTTCAACCAATATTTTGGCATAATGATATTGAAGAAATAATATCATTTTTAAAAAATAATATCCCTTACCTCGAAAAGACAATACTTCTAAATAAAACACCTGATATAAAGCTATGACTTGAACTTGCATCAGATAAAGCAATACTCAAAGTATACTCAAAATACTCACAAGAATACGCTGATAATATAGAGAGAAAACTTCAGCTTAGTGTGATTTTCAATTCTAACCCAAGACCCTATTTATAGAAATCGCTTAGAACACCAAAAGTAGAAAATTTAATAAATTAATATTAATATTTTCTAAATTTTCCTACGCATACCAACTGAATTCAGCCATCAACCACACATGTTAAATGAGTCCCAAGCATGTAAAAAACGTTTTTCTTAAAAAACATAATTAAAACTTCCAAAATCAATTATTTCGGAGCTTCGGAACTTCAATAATTCATAATAAATAGCCATTTTATCAGAAAATTCGAATCATGAGTTTTTATAGGAAATTAAATTCTCTACAACTTTGCGTAAGAAAGTTTTTCCAAATTCCAAACAGAAATTGACCAAAATCCATAAACGGACGATTTTACAAACTTATAATCAAATTTCAAATAAAGAAATAGGTCTACCGACACACAAAACATGTGTTAAACAACTTTTGCAACAAAAAATACTTTTCCTCCTCATATACTCATATATCCCACATTCATTGTAAAAATATCACCATTATTATATTATTAAAATATAATAATATATTTAAATGAATTATTTTATCGTAGAAAGATAAAATATTAATTTTCAACAATTGTCACATTAAAAATTTTCTCCATCTATATCCACATAAAATCAATATTTTTCTCATCATATAAATCAATAATTAATTATTCACAAATAATATTACGTAATCACAAGATTAAAGAACTGTAGTTCCCTGTGAAAGAGGGGCTTTCCAATAAAATTTTTCCTTACTCTACAAGAATTAGGTGACCAAACCTCTCCTGATGTAACTTTCTAGACATTGCCAATAATGTTATCTAATAATATTATTCGGATAATATGAATTATTGTCATGCGATAATGGAAAATATTGTGTAATGACAATTTATCAAAACAACAAAGAATATAAAATATCAATGCAAGAATTATTGAATCAATAAAATAAAATACCGAATAAGAATTATCGTAATAATTATTGAGTAAGGCCTTCCTACGTAAGAATCAATAATTGGTGCAATACCGCAGCTACCATCGCTCAACAACGCCAGATTAGTGTGTTTTAACCACTGGGTATTCCAACAAGATAATCAGAATAATCGCTACCGTTATTTATAAACAACTTATTCTTGTCGCTTTCTTCCTCCAATCGCTTTTTTTCGTTATGAGGCCCACACACGGTCATACTGCCGCATTTAATATTCCCGACAAAGATTTAATATTCCACGCCACCAAACGAATATTCCCCGACAACAATGAATATTTTATCACCACTTGCTTATTTAAAATATTTACACATTTTACCCATAACTAACCACATTAATCAAATTCACCCTTACTATTTCAAAATAATAAATAAAGAAAATTCCTTTTTATTTAAAAAAAAATCGGGGTCTTACAACTAATAATAATAATAATAGTAATAATAATAATTATTATTATAATTATAATAAGATTAATAATAATAATTATTATTATTATTATTATTATTATAATAGTAATAGTAATAATAATACTAATACTAATACTAATAATAATTATGATTATAATTATAATAACAATAATAATAATAATAATTATAATAACAATAATAATAATACTAATTCTAATAATAATAATAATAATAATAATAATAATAATAATAATAATAATAATAATGATAATGATAATAATAAGTAATACTAATAACAACAACAACAACAACAATAATAATAATAATAACTTTTATTATAAAATAATAAGAAAAATAATAATTATATGTAAGACCCTAATTTTATGAAATAAAAGTATTCAATTTTTCTTATAATTACAATTCAAAGAAATGGTTAAATTGATAAAAGTTAAAGTTAAGGGTGATATATGAATTTTTTTCAAAATACGCAAGTGGTTATAAAATATTCATCATTGTTTTGAGAATATTCGTTTGGTCGTGGAATATTCAGATCGCTTGGGAATATTCGTGACGACTCACAACCATTTATGGGCCCCATAATGTAATAATCATTTGATGAAGAAAAACACAAATTAAAGTTTTTATAAATAATCTACAGAAGTAGTTACCGCTAACATCGCTGAATACCCTTGCAGGTAAAGTAAAGTAATACGCCATTGTTGCACAAGAGAGATACCTTGTGATTGCACCAATTATTGATTCTTACGTAAGAAGGCACTACTCAATAATTGTTACAAAGAATTACTGCTCAAAGATTTTATCGATTCAATAATCACGCGTTTGATATTTTATTTTATTTCAATAATTGTCACTATACAAGATTCTTCCATTATCGAAGCAATAATTCATATTATCCTAATAATATTATTAGATAACATTATTGGCAATGTCTAGAAAGTTCTGCCTTAAGGAGAGGTTTGGTCACCTAATCAAGCTACCAAGAAGTGAAAAAATTCTTATCGAAAGTTCTCTTTCTTTTAACCGCCGGGTCATTAATATCAGATTCGTAATATTATTTGTGAATAATTAATTATTGATTCATACGATGAGAAAAATATTGATTTTATGAGGATATAGATGGAGAAAATTTTAATGTGACAATTGTTGAAAATTAATATTTTATCTTTTTTCATAAAATAATTCAATTAAATGTATTATTTTAATAATATATTAATGATGATATTTTTACGATGAATGTGGGATATATGAGTATATGTGGAGGAGGAGTATTTTGTTACCAAAAATATTTAAAGCATGTTTTATGTGTCATGGACCCCATTTCTCGAATCGATATTTGATTATAAATCGTAAAGTCGTCTGCTTGTGGATTTCGTCAATTTTTGTTTGGAATTTGAAAAACTTTCTTCTAAAAGTTGTATAGAATTGAATTTCCTATAAAAACTCAAGAGATTCAATTTTCTGATAAAAGGAATATTTATTATGAATTATCAAGTTTCAAGCTCCTTCAAATAATCGATTTTGGAAGTTTAAAATATTTTTATTTACAAAAATATTTTTTCATTTGGTTCCCTCATTTAGCATGTGCAAGATGGCTGAGTTCAGATTTTAGAATGTGTGCGTAGAAATTTATATAATATATTAATATTATATTAAATTTTCTCGCTTTTGCTTCTAAAGCATTTTCTATAAATAGGTGCTTAGGTTATAATTGAAAATCACACCGTAAACTAAAGTTTTCTCTCTATATTATCGAGCGTATTCTTGTGAGTATTTTAAGTATACTTTGAGTATTGTTATACTATTGCAAGTTCGTTCAAATTATTCCAAATGTAAGTATCGCTTTTTTTGAGGTGTAAGGGATAATAAGGATTTTAAGGGTTATTTTCGAAATTCTTCTGAACCTTCAAAATTCTGGAAAAATTTGAAATGATAATTTGATGAGTTTTGTTGATTGTGTCCAAAAATGGCGATTTTTGGATGTATAGATTAAGAGTTATGAATTTTATGAGGAAAGACTATTTTAAAAGAAAACCCTTATAACTCCTTGTGGTTAATTCCAAAATTGATGAAATTTTTATTGGGAGTACATCTATATAATATTAGTATATCGTGTAAATTTCAGAATTTTTGGATAAAAGTACAATTTATGATAAATGTTTAAATATTCGGTGGTTTTGGCCATGTGAAAAATAGTAAATGAATTTTAAAAATTCTGAGGAAAATATATATTCAATATAGGACTA